>CM039677.1:65240887-66505592 GCA_022496015.1 Hordeum marinum
TAACGCTTTGGTAGACGGGACTGATGCCTCCTCCGGGGTACCACCGCTGCTAACCTTCGCTCCAGCCCTAGACGGAAAGCATCTGTCTTGATACGTTCCGCTTCTTCTTCCATCTAGACCTTCAGCTCAGCCATCCTTTGTCGTTGCTCTGTCATCCGGCCCTTGATCCGTGCAATCTCTATATTCCGAGCTGCTTGATTATCTACTGCCATTTCAGTGACCATGAAAGTTGCAAGTTCATCCATCAGCTCCACAGGAACTTGAGCCGGTGGCGGCGGGCTATCACCCGAAGCGGTGGCTCCCGCGACTGTGCTACCAGCGGTTGGGGCTGATCTTGTCATTAACACCGCCACATGAACCGGAGGTTTTAAAGCATCTGACCCAAAGCCATCCGACTCAGAGTATGCATTGTCACAGCCCCCAAGGCCACCGTTGTGGAGCTGGTACATTGATTCTGTTTCTCCACTTGAAGATTCATCTTCCGAATAGACAAGGGTTTCCTATGATCCGAAA
The DNA here is from genome assembly GCA_022496015.1 of Hordeum marinum. Taxonomy (NCBI): domain Eukaryota; kingdom Viridiplantae; phylum Streptophyta; class Magnoliopsida; order Poales; family Poaceae; genus Hordeum; species Hordeum marinum. Next base: position 65,241,401 of record CM039677.1, read on the forward strand.
GCTTCCAGATCCCTACCTTGCATGAGGCCTACGAAGACATGCTTCTGACCCGGATTAGCGCGAGCAGGCCGCACGTTACTTGCAGATTGGAGACGTCGAGACGACTCGATGATGTTGGTGCAGATGTCCGGCCCGGGTGTAGATCCATCAGCCTTTCCGATGAAAACATGGATCCTGCCAAATGGGACTCGGAATCCATACTCCACGGACTCAGCATCAAGCCCCCAGCCGGCATCTTCGATGTTGAACCGGCCACGGCGACTCTTGCTCATCCTTCCGACCACGTATCACTCGAGCCCTGGGAGAGAGCCCTTTGAGAACTAAACACCACCAAGCGCAAGCCCCACGGTGGGCGCCAACTGTCGTGGATTTATCACGGCAGATGTCTGGGTGAACGGACTTGGATTCGAGGCCATCGCTAATGTGATGGACTCAAAGGGGTTGATTGGGATGAAGGACACGGGTTTACCCAGGTTCGGCCCCTCAAGTCGAGGTAATAGCCTACGTCCTGCTTGTGCTTGTATTGCTTGTTGTATCGATTACAAGTGACTAAAGCTTGACCTAGTTCTCGAAAACCTCATCTCTAAGTCGCCCCGGGTCTGCCTTTATATAAGAGGTCAGGACCACGAGTCTTTAACATTGTCTAACCGAGTCTCATTGTCTATCCAAGTCTTACTCTATCTTCTTGTCCAAACTGTCTCCGAGCGGCTTGCACGCCCGGGTCTTGTTAGTACGGGCCACCTTGCGGCCCACACCATGAGCCGCCTATCTAATATCACCCATAAAACAACAAAACACACATTAAAATAGATAGGGTATGACAAGTGGGCATTGGGCCCACTTGTCACACACACACACACTCAACACACACACACTACACAAGCATGCACAGATACACAGCCACACACACTCGCACTCGTGAACACGCACACACCTATGTGTGTGGGTGCTCATCACACACACACATATGCACACATATATGCACAAGTGCATATATGCACATACACATGTATGTAGCACCACACTCACACACATACACTCACATACACATATATGCCACATCAGAAAAAAAACAAAAGGAAAGAAATAAAAGGGGGGTCTATGGGGATCGAACCCCAGACCTGCTGGTCTGCACCCCTGAGCGCACACCACTGCACTACTGCATTCTAATTTAACAGGACGGGGCATCGATCCCACTAGTACTAGCTAACGTGCTAACTGACGAAACTGACGAACGGACACCGGACAGCGACAACAGAGGACAACGCGGCGGCGAACTATGGCGACGGTGGTGCTATCAGGCACCTCCGAAAGGGGGAGGCACTACAGGCTACTTCACCTACAGGGATCCATCCCCTGCTCGCCTCGCGATGAGAGGGGTGGAGGCAGTGGCCCTTAAGGCCCTGCCTTGACAGAACGGCGACGACGGAAGATGCTACGGCGATGGCGAGCAACAGCGACGGGGCGCGGGCAAGGAAGCGGGATGCAGAAGCTCACCAGGGGAAGGGTGAAGATGAAAACGGCAGGTGAGGACGAGGAGGAAGGTGACGGCGGCACGGAGACGAAGCAGAGGAAGGAGAAGCCTGGGAGCGACCCGCCCGATGTTCTGAAGAGGACCAGGTCGTCGATGAGGAGAAGCCCGTCCCCTCCTAGCGGCGGGAATGGAATGTGGAGACGATCGCCAGCCTCCCCGACATGCCGGGAGCGGCGGAGACCACCGGGAACACGATGATGACGGCGAAGACGATCGGCTCTCTCTCTCTAAACCGCTCTCCTCTCTGAATTTTCTTTGGTCTTACGTGACAAAGGGAGGAATGGAGGGGAAAGGAAGATGGAGGAGGAGAAGGGAGATGGCGGCGGCGGAGAGGAACCCTAGGAGAAGGCACGCACGCCGAGGCCTTTTAAAAGGTGGGGCCAGACTGCGTCCTCGACGTCCGTGAGCATGGGCGCACGCTCACTCTCTCAGAACCCTGACGGAGGAAGGAGACACGGTCAAGTCTCCGTCAGGTGTGGGTCTGGGCTGGCTGGGTCGCGGGGAGGAGGAGAGGACCACTCGAACACTCTCTCACACTACTAAGCAGAAAACAGGAGAAGGTTTTCCTTTTTTAAATGAGAAGAAGACAATTCCTCTAGAGAAAATGAAGGGAAAACTTGCAAAACAAAAATACCTGTACATACAAAGAATTAAGACCTCCATAACAAAATTACATATTGAATTTTAGAGCAACTAATTTAAATGGTTTTAAAAACAACAACGCCCTTGTTATTTAAAACCCCAAATTCATATACCTCAAAACAACAAAAGAACCACACACACAATTTTAAAACATTGTAGACTACCTCCTGAACATTTTTAAACAATTTTATTAGCAAGTTAATTCTGTTGATAAAATGCGAATGGAATAAAAGGTTATTAGGTTGGGTTTGAAACAAAAGATAGGGGGGGGGGAAGGAGTTGTTTTCACACATAGCACAAGACCACTCAAATCACTTCAAGTTCAAGAAGCACATCGCAAACAAAGGCATGGTATGATGATGAATGATATGATGCATGATGCATGAGACAAGGCAAGACATATAGCAACTCATTTCATTAAACTCATGACAACAAGGTTCACATAAGATTACATGCCAAACAAGGTAGGGACAGCACTTGGGCTGTCACAACTCTCCCACACTGCAAGAGGATCTCGACCCGAGATCTAAGAATGAAAGAACTTTGGAAATTCAGAACGGAGAAGGTCCCCACGTTCCCAAGTAGCTTCTTTGTCAGAATGATGAGACCACTTCACCTTGAGGAACTTGATGGATTTGTTGCGAGTCTTACGCTCAGTTTCTTTGAGAACAGCCACTGGATGCTCACGATAAGAGAGGTCTTCTTGGAGATCAATATCTTGGAGGTCAATTGTACGCTCGGGAGTCTTGAAGAACCTCCAGAGCTGAGAAACATGGAAGACATCATGCACATTTGCGAAGTTTGGAGGAAGCTCTAGTTGATATGTAAGTCCACCTCTCTTGCCAACAACTTTGAAAGGACCAACGAAACGAGGAGCTAGCTTCCCTTTAATTCCAAACCCCTGAGTGCCCTTCATGGGAGAGACTCTGGATAGACTAGATCATACACTTGAAAGGAAACATCCCGATGTTTTTTATCGTAATAACTCTTCTGTCGGGATTGGCCTGCTTTGAGGTTCTCACGAATGACACGGGACATTTCTTCTGCTTCAGTGATCGTGCCATTGCCCAAAATCTGACGCTCACCGGTTTCAAACCAGTTAAGCAGGGTACGACACTTCCTGCCATAGAGAATCTCGAAAGGGGCCTTGCCCAAGCTAGCTTGAAAGCTATTGTTGTATGAGAATTCAGCATATGGAAGGCAATCTTCCCATTTCATGCCGAACGAAATCACACAAGATCTGAGCATATCTTCAAGGATCTGATTGACTCTCTCAACTTGACTACTTGTCTGTGGATGGAATGCAGTGCTGAAAAAGATCTTGGTACCCATAGTAGTCTGGAAGGACTCCCAAAACTTGGAAGTAAAGAGCCTTCCACAGTTAGATGAGATGAGCTGAGGAATACCATGCAAAGATACTATCCTTGACGTATACAACTCTACGAGCTGAGCTGCCGAGATAGATTCTTTGACTGGAAGGAAATGAGCAAATTTTGTCAGCTTGTCGATAACCACGAAGATGGCATCGTTGCCTCTCTTGGACTTGGGAAACCCAGTGACGAAATCCATCTCCACAAGATCGAATTTCCATTCTGGGATAGGCAAAGGCCGAAGGAGACCTGCTAGACATTGATGCTCCGCCTTCACTCTGCGACAAACATCACACTTGTTCACGAACTGAGCAATTCCACGTTTCATGCGAGTCCACCAGAAGGTTTGCTTGAGATCCTGATACATCTTGGAACTACCTCAATGAATGCATAGAAGAGAATTGTGTGCTTCGTCCATGATAACTTTTCTGAGATCACCTTTTGGAACCACCAGCCGGTCCTCAAAGAACAAGGTATCTTTGTCATCAACGCGAAAGCACTTATACTTCGGAATTCTCTTGGCCACACCTTTCTTCACTTTCTTCACCATAGCGTCAAGAAGCTGCGCTTGGTGAACCTGATCTTCCAGAGTCGGAGAAACTTGAAGATTGGCAAGAAATCCTTGCAGAATCATTTGAAGGTTGAGCTTGCGTAAGGCTTCACAAAGCTCGGGTTGAAGAGGCTTCAAGATGATACTGTTGGAATACGCCTTACGGTTGAGCACGTGTGTAATGACATTTGCTTTTCCGGGAGTATACTCAATGCTTGGATTGAACTCCTCAAGCATTTCCACCCAACGAGACTGCCAAAGATTAAGATTGGGCTGAGTGAAAATATCCTTCAAGCTCTTGTGATCGGTGTACACCTCAACTGGTCTACCCAACAACAAATGCCTCCAAGTCATTAGAGCATGCACAACTACTGCCAACTCGAGATGATGAGTGGGGTAGTTCTTCCCGGCAGGCTTCAACTGACGCGAGGTATAAGCAACTATCTTCTTATCTTGCATGAGAGCACCACCAAGAACTTGGAGAGAAGCATCACAAAATACTTGGAAAGGCTTTGACGCCTCAGGAGGAACAAGAACTGGAGCTGAAGTCAGTCTCCGCTTGAGCGTGTTGAACGCCTGTAACATCCGAAACTTTGGAATGTTATAATAGCTATTAGAATGATTGTTTGTTTGTTTGAGTGATTGAAAGTGAGTGAAATTTGAAACTTTTTGAAACTTTTGAATGAGAGGGAATAAAATGACTTTCCCAAAACTTTTACTCTGCATTTTGATCCTCAAGAAATTCAAAATCCATTTCATCACAAAACCCTAGAGTGAAAATGACATGACTTCTTCCATTTGAGAAAATGAAAAGGGATTTGAAAATGGTTTGAGTTCCATTTTGAAAATATTTCAAAATGATTTTCATGAGAGAGGATAAAAGGACTTCTTCAGAATCATATGAAATAAGAGTTGGAAGTTTAAAGAAGGATTTGAAAGTGCCTCTGAATTATTTGGAATCCATTTCATATTTGGTTCCTATTCAAATTTTCAAAGCATTCAAACCCCTGGATAAATTTTTGAGAGGAGTAACGTGACACTCCAAACCAGGGGGTATTTTGTGAAGTTTTTGAATCATAAAACCCAAGGGGTTATTTGAAAAAAATGCAATAATAAATAAAGCCATTTAGGCATTTTTTGAAAATAAATTATTATTAAAGTATTTAATTTGGCCAGGGAAAAATTTCCATTAAATGGAATTAAATCTTCTAATAATTTTGGTATATAAATTTTATTTCTTTGGACAGGATTTAAATGTGCTAATGCTGTTTTTAAAGCTCTGGTATTTATAAAAGGAAAATCCTTTAAAGGCTTTTAAAACCAGCCGGCCCAGCCCTGGTTTTCCTCCCCGAAATCTCTCCACGCCGATCGCCCGATCACCGCGCCCCTCCCTCTCTCCCACTGACGCCCGGCCCCACCGTCCGATCGAAAACGCCTCCTCGGTCACCGCCTTCCTCCTCGCGTCGTCGCCGTCGCCGGAATCCCCTCGCCGTGATGTCCTCCCCTCCTTCCTTTTGGACGCCCTGACCCCTCCAATATAAACCCCTGCCACCCCACGCTCCTTTCCCCCTCCGAAGCCCCATCCCCGTGCCCTCGCCTCGCTGGAATCCCTCGCCGGACCCGAGCGCCGCCGCCGCATCCCTTCTCCCCTGCTGCTCCACCCCAACCACCCCTTCATTCCCGAGCCCACCACCGAGATCCCCTCGCTCGCCCGCACCTCCCCAGCCACCTGCCCGTGCTCCATTCTCCCTGGAACGCCATAACCACCGCCCTCGCCGGAGTTGGATCCCCACCGAAGCTCAAGGAGCTCGTGCCCGTCGCCTCTATCGCCCTCGAGCCTCACCGACGCCACCATCGTCATCGTCGTCCTTCCCCGTGTTGACCAGTGCTATCGCTGTTGCCGGAGACCCCCTGGAGCCGTCGCCCGCTTCGTTCCCGAGACGGCGCAGCCGTCGACCTCGCCGGAGTCCACCACCGCCGGCAAAACTCCCTCAGTGAGACTCTTCTCTCCCTCCCCACCGTTGGATCTAGATCAACAGTGTAGATTAGACGTTTTAAATCCCCGAAGCGGTATGCACTAGACTTCGGCTGTCCGCTTGATTTGCCCCGCACGCACACACCCGTAGCCAATCAGGAAGCGACATGTCACCCCCCTGTCTGTTAGTTATAGATTTTTATTTTTTCTGTTTTACTTTAAAAACAGATTTAGTCCTGATTTTCTTTTTAACATATCTTTTATGTTTTTATGTGTTTTAAATTGATTCTTTTTGCATTAGGCCAAAAATTTATTCTATTGTCTGTATATATAAAGTTTGGATATATTTGAATAATTAAATTTGAATTTAAACAGATTTGGTTTTCTGAATAACTTGATTTTCTGAATAACTTGAGTTTAAATATATATTTTTGATTGATTCTTTTTTCTAGTTGTCACTAGTGACCTTAGTTATCATTAGGTAGAGTTTGGGAATTTTTAGAATGTTTCAAAATAGTATTTTCAACAAAAAAAGATTCTGTTTAGTTCTTGTTAGGATTATTTATCTTCCTTTTGTTTTAAATTGTGTTAAAATTATTTTCTTTTATATTCGTTGATAAATTTTATAAAGTTTTTCTGTTAGACAACAAACAAATATTATTTTATTAGTTGATTGCATGGAATCAATTCTAGTTCAATTATAACTTGCAATTGAATTTCTCTTGCTAGTTAGATTTGCTATTTGCAAATACTTCTAATAAAATTTTGTTTTATAAAATATACTTTCTATTAACTTAGTTAATATATATTTTGTTTTCTGTTAGTTATCAGTAGTACATCAACTAAACTTATTTAATGTTATTATTTTGATAGCATGAAATCAATTCTAGTTTCATAATAACTTGCAAATTGATTTCATTGCTAGTTGGAACTCTTATTTGAAAATATTTTCATAACTTGTTTTATAAGTTTTACTTTCTGTTAACTTAATTGTGTTGTACTTTGTTTTTCCCTTATTTTAATATTGCATTGTTTTACTTGTTGTTAAGCTTAGTGGGCAAACACTTACGTTGTTTAGGATGTTGTTTTCATAGTTTTACTTGTTCTTCAAAAGTAATTCTTTTTGCTAGTAAAATATTTACTAAAATGGTTTTGTTATATTTACTTTGTTTTTGTTTTGTTACTCTTTGAAAATAGTTGTTTGTAGGGGAAAACTACCTTAGTTGCTTTTATGAAAACTTTGTTGATTTTTGAGATTTGTCTTAAGTATTTCCTTCATCAACCTTGTTACTTTTGATTTTTGTGTTACTTCTTGATTGTTAGAATTGATTGCTAGTATGATTGCTTATGAATGAAACGTGTTTTTATAGATTTTCATCGGAGAGTGATGTATAGTCTATCAAGTTACTTCTGAGAGCAATATTATTTCTTCATCAACAGTACAGGCAAGTTCACTTTGACCATTTTGTTCATACCTATGTTTTATTGCATGTAGTGACATCATTCAAACAAATCCCTCCCGTAGTGTTATTGAAATTCTTGCAGTTGAGTAGAATGCATGAGGTAGGAACCCACCAATTGTTACTAAAGCCCCGGGAACGCCAGTAGTGCAATGCTATGCTAAAGTAGACGGGGTCTGGTATGAGTGTTCGTGAGTGGTGTGAAGAAGGACTCCACGTCAAAACGACGACTTCATGAAGGCTTCGTCAAGACCTACATATTCAAGACCTCAAGACTTCGAGACTCGAGAAACAAGTTTTTCAATACACACTACTGGGTGAGGGATGGTTGGAACGGTACCCTGGAGAAGCCAGTGGATTTGCCTAGGTGTCGCTGGAGATGGCCAGTATTCAAACGGAAAGCCTCACCCAGACTCAAAGGGAAGGATGAATACTTCATGCCCGGAAGCTTACCTGCACAACCACAAGTCATTATGGGCTCTGGCTTGGTTGGATATCGTGGTGACCCTGGCCAGGCGGTGCTACGAGATGTAGAAGAACGGTAGGAAAGGATGGGCACTGACAGAGTCGCAGGGAAACCCTTTGGAAGACCATGTTTTGGTCATCCGTTTCTCAAACACCCTAACGTGCCAGAAATCAAACGGAGGCGACCAAATCTTGTGGGGAACGTGTGCAACACTCTGCAGAGTTAAACCTAATCGATTAGCCGTGTCCCCGGTTAGGGACAATTTGAGCTTCTAGACTTGGATCTATCTCTGAACTCTCCACACTAGACTGATAATTAATTGTGGGCAACTTAATGATACTTATGGGCATTGAGACATTGGTTGGCGGAACCATGTCATGATAGGTAACTCCATAGTGAAATTCCTGTTATTCCTTTGTTGTAGGAAAATAAAATCAGATTTTACGCAAAAACTCAAACACAGAGCCACAAAGCCTTTGCATATAGAATAGTCTTTATTCTTCTGTTCTACTATGCTGATCTTGCCAGTACATTCCATGTACTGACCTACACGGCTGCAACGTCTTCTGTTGCAGATACTCTTCTACGACGGGTAAGAGTACGATTCAGGGTTACGGTCTACACTCAAGCTGCCGTTGGTGTTATTGGGACTCCACTCCCGTTGACTATATTCCGTTGCTATTTTAAGGTATATATCAGTTTTACGTTATTTTACATGTGATTGCACTTTGATATATACATTGATGTACTGTGTGTGCCAGCATACTCATCCAGGGATGGCACAGAACACACGGAGGCTTGACTCGTTTTGAGTCGGGTCGCTACAGAAATGGTATCAGAGCACATGTTGACTGTAGGACGTGACCCTAGAAACTGGAAAGCCCTTAGGAAATGATTTCTCAAAAAACTTTATTTTCGAAAGACCCTTTACTTCTCATCTTATTTGAGATTTATCAAATGATCTCTCTTACCTCAAAGAGTTAGAAAATACCCGTTCCCCTTTGACCACACTAAGGATCAACTAAGACCACTTCGAGAAGGACAAGATATGGAAACAACTGGTGGTCACTTCAAAGTAAAGAAGATTTCACCATGCATTAGAAGAGTTGAAGTTACACGAGCTGAATACTGTGAAGACCCGAAGAAATTGAAGACCATGAAGAATTTCCAAGATATTATGCCCTAGAAGACCAAACCCCTGTTGTATACTTACGTTAGACACGATGATTTGTGAGCTGCCATTTGTGTGTAATTTTCGACAGCCACAACAAAAAACTATTTTCAAAACCATTGTTTGTATTGTGTGTATCCCCTCCTTTCTCTCTCCTACCCATCTCATCCCCAAAACCTTGAACCCAATAGATGATGAGTGAAGCTGGACTTGTGTATTCTGGATCGATGACTCGGTTAGAGACAGAAGAATGAATTCAGAACATGGAGGATCATCTAAGAAGTAACCATGTTGGAAGAAAGGAGATGGTCCAAATTGTTTTTCGGTACTTTGTAGAAGGTGCTGCAAATTGGCGGAAGATGCATGAAGATATCCGTGATAGGCAAGCATCAAACACTTGGGAAGAATTCAAGATAACTCTGCAAGGATCTCATGTTGTTACCAACACCCACAAGCCCCGTGGCAAAGATGTGAAGAAGATTTGTGCATGCAGGATATGTGGAGAGATAGGACACACCCAGGCAGAACACAAGGAAGGATGCCCTCATTGTGAAGAAAATCACTGAGCTGAGGAATGCCCAACTGGGCAGGTGACATGTTTCTTGTGCGAAGGAACTACGCATTACCCGGCTAAATGCCAAATGTACCCCAAGGTACCAGAAGTCATCAAGTAGTAGAAGGAAGCCATGAAGGAAGCCTTCAGAGAAAATTTAGGAGAACTTGTGATGAAGGAAGATGTTGAAGACCCTAATGGAGAAGGCCTAACCAGATTTTACTCCAATGTCTGCTATTCATGTGGGGAAGAAGGATATTTCTCACAGGACTGTACGAAGGAAAGAAAAGAGTATCTAGGAAACTTCCCGACAAAAGAAGTGGAGTTTGATCCACAGGAAATTGAAGTTTTGATCGGAACAAAGCACCTCAGGAAGGGACAAGCCCCTGAACAGAAGGACCTGGGTCATATCAGATGTTTCAAGTGTAAGGATATGGGTCACTACGCCAATAAGTGCCCAAGAAAGGAACCAGAACTCGAAGGAGCAAAAACCAACATCAAGAAGCCCCGAGATTTGTCTGAAATCATCTGTTTTCGGTGCAAGAAGACAGGACACTACTCCTATACCTGTTCAGAGAAGAATGCTAAGCATGAGTAGTTTGAGTTTTGGATTTTTGGAAGTAATAAATGTAATAGGTACCACTCTTACCATTTTGAAGTTATGTAATGGAAGTCTCAGAGTTTGTAATAAGTTCATGAGATCAATGGAATTTATGGTGTTATGATTCTCCTGTGTTGACTTATACGAGTTGCCACTCTAAGAATACAGATCTCTTACCATTTTCGAGGATATGAGAAAATATGGTCTATGCAGACATGAGTGCATTTCATTTTAAGTGTGGTAGTAACCACAGATACCTTTTCCGGATTAAGGAGTTTAGATAAGTGAATACAGGTGAAGAGAATGTGGAACCACCTCAAACTATGTGGATGATAACCTTTGAGACAAAGTGCTTTCGAAGCTGGAATATTGGGGAAAAAAAGAATGATTGTGATGAAACCATACCCAAGGTTAAACAGACCAATGGAAAGGAAAATGAATTCCACAGAGTGGAATCTAGACAAGAATAAGTCTGTGAATTGCTACCTCAAGGGTATGATGGAGTGAACTGAAGGTAATGTTGGAATATGGAACGATAGTAACCCCAGGAGTGAGTTAAGGCTATCCCAGTATTCAAGTGAACCCACAAGACACTGACCTCAGGATTGATAAGGATCAAGCCCCATTTTGTGAAGGAAGAAATTTGGAAGAAGCTACGACTGATTAGCAAACGTTTTTCTTACGAGTAAACAAAAACCTGAGAGATGTGAAGAAACGATAGATGTTTTTGCTTAGCTTGCAGAATCAATGGATTTATCCGAACTTTGTTCGTTGACAAGAGAAATTTCTGCAATGCTTGTGAGGAAGCCCACGTGTTAGAATACGAGATTCACTAAACCTTATACAAGGTAATGATTTCAGTGCGGCATGGATTGATCACCATGACGACCTACTCTAATCATTCTCTTGCTATTCGGAATGGTAAATTTGAGTTACTTACCCATAGTAAAGAGACGACGTTCTTTGAAGATTTTGTTCAAGCCTTAGAATGGTAGGATGTAAAACCCGTGTACATGGCAGTTTCTGTCACACGTAGGAATTTTATGGTGAGGAATGAAGCCAAGACCCATTTCACTGCAGGGTAACCACTAATGGTAGACCACCATGAGATCGTCGATAAGTTACTTAGAATGAACGCGAGACCTGCCAGCTAAGAAGACCCAGTATCGGAGGAAATACATGTTGTTATGAGGACACAAATTTTGATATAACGGAAGAGCATCATCAAAGGAGCTATCGAGAAGTATGTGAACAGACAGATGCACCCACAGGAATACCATGATTTTGAGGGACAAGTAACTCTCATTTTAAGTGTGGTAGACCTCACACCTTCCAGGTCAATGGAGACTTGTTGGAAGACCCCACACCTTCTTGGTCTATGGATTTGTTAGAAGACCCCCAAACCCTAACCTTCTCTTTCTAGCCCTTTCAAATCTCGAGGACAAGATTCATTTTAAGTGTGGTAGGTTTGTAACATCCCAAACTTTGGAATGTTATAATAACTATTAGAATGATTGTTTGTTTGTTCGAGTGATTGAAACTGAGTGAAATTTGAAACTTTTTGAAACATTTGAATGAGAGGGAATAAAATGACTTTCCCAAAACTTTTACTCTGCATTTTGATCCTCAGGAAATTCAAAATCAATTTCATCACAAAACCCTAGAGTGAAGATGACATGACTTCTTCCATTTGAGAAAATGAAAAGGGATTTGAAAATGGTTTGAGTTCCATTTTGAAAATATTCCAAATTCAGAAACTTTATGGAACTCAATAATTTTCATGAGAGAGGATAAAAGGACTTCTTTAAAATCATATGAAATAAGAGTTGGAAGTTTAAAGAAGGATTTGCAAGTGCCTCTGAATTATTTGGAATCCATTTCATATTTGGTTCCTATTCAAATTTCCAAAGCATTCAAACCCCTGGATAAATTTTTGAGAGGACTAATGTGACACCCCAAACCAGGGGGGTATTTGTGACGTTTTTGAATCATAAAACCCAAGGAGTTATTTGAAAAATATTTGCAATAATAAATAAAGCCATTTAGGCATTTTTTTGAAAACAAATTATTCCTAAAGTATTTAATTTGGACAGGTAAAAATGTCCATTAAATGGCATTAAATCTCCTGATAATTTTGGTATATATATTTTATTTGTTTCGGCAGGATTTAAATGTGTTAATGCTGTTTTTAAAGCTCTAGTATTTATAAAAGGAAAATCCTTTAAAGGCTTTTAAAACCAGCCGGCCCAGCCCTGATTTTCCTCCCCGAAATCTCTCCACGCCGGTCGCCCGATCACCACGCCCCTCCCTCTCTCCCACTGACGCCTGGCCCCACCGTCCCACCGAAAACGCCGCCTCGGTCACCGCCTTCCTCCTCGCGCCGTCGCCGGAATCCCCTCGCCATGATCTCCTCCCCTCCTTCCTTTCGGACGCCCTGACCCCTCCTATAAAAACCCCTGCCACCCCGCACTCCTTTCCCCCTCCGAAGCCCCATCCCCGTGCCCTCTCCTCGCCGGAATCCCTCGCCGGACCCGAGCACCACCGCCGCATCCCTTCTCCCCTACTGCTCCACCCCGACCACCCCTTCGTTCCCGAGCCCACCACTGAGCTCCCCTCGCTCGCCCGCACCTCCCCAGCCACCTGCCCGTGCTCCATTCTCCCTGGAACGCCATAACCACCACCCTCGCCAGAGTTAGATCCCCACCGAAGCTCAAGGAGCTCGTGCCCGTCGCCTCCATCGCCATCGCCGTGCTTCCCCGCGTCGACCAGTGCTATCGCCGTCGCCGGAGACCCCCTCGAGCCGTCGCCCGCTTCGTTCCCGAGCCGGCGCCACCATTGACCCCGCCGGAGTCCACCATCGCCGGCAAAACTCCCTCGGTGAGACTCTTCTCTCCCTCCCCACCGTCGGATCTAGATCAACGACGTAAATTAGACGTTTTAAATCCCCGAAGCGGTATGCACTAGACTTCGGTCGTCCGCTTGATTTGCCCCGCACGCACACACCCATAGCCAATCAGGAAGCGACACGTCACCCCCCTGTCCGTTAGTTATAGATTTTTATTTTTTCTGTTTTACTTTAAAAACAGATTTAGTCCTGATTTTGTTTTTAACATATCTTTTATGGTTTTATGTGTTTTAAATTGATTATTTTTGCATTAGGCCACAAATTTTTTCTAGTTTCTATATATATAAAGTTTGGCTATATTTGAATATCTAAATTTTAATTTAAACAGATTTGAGTTAAATTTTATTTTCTGAATAAATAGAGTTTAAATATATATTTTTGATTTATTCTTTTTGCTACTTGTGACTAGTGACCTTAGTTATCATTAGGTAGTCTTTGGGAATTTTTAGGATATCTTAAAATAGTATTTTCAACCAAAACAGAATCTGTTTAGTTCTTGTCAGGATTATTTATCTTCCTTTTGTTTTAAATTGTGTTAAAATTATTTTCTTTTATATTAGTTGATAATTTTTATAAGGTTTTTCTGTTAGAGAACAGTATCCCTTCAAAACAAATATTATTTTATTAGTTGATTGCATGGAATCAATTCTAGTTCAATTATAACTTGCAATTGAATTTCCCTTGCTAGTTTGATTTGCTATTTGAAAATACTTTTAATAAAATTTTGTTGTATAAAATATACTTTCTATTAACTTAGTTAATATATATTTTGTTTTCTGTTAGTTATCACTAGTACTTCAACTAAACTTATTGTATGTTATTATTTTGATAGCATGAAATCAATTCTAGTTTCATAATAACTTGCAAATTGATTTCATTGCTAGTGGAACTCTTATTTGAAAATATTTTCATAACTTGTTTTATAAGTTTTATTTTCTGTTAACTTAATTGTGTTGTACTTTGTTTTTCCCTTATTTTAATATTGCATTGTTTTACTTGTTGTTAAGCTTAGTGGGCAAACACTTATGTTGTTTAGGATGTTGTTTTCATAGTTTTACTTGTCCTTCAAAAGTAATTCTTTTTGCTAGTAAAATATTTACTAAAATGGTTTTTTTATATTTACTTTGTTTTTGTTTTGTTACTCTTTGAAAATAGTTTTTTGTAGGGGAAAACTACCTTAGTTGCTTTTATGAAAACTTTGTTGATTTTTGAGATTTGTCTTAAGTATTTCCTTCATCAACCTTGTTACTTTTGATTTTTGTGTTACTTCTTGATTGTTAGAATTGATTGCTAGTATGATTGCTTATGAATGAAATGTTTGTTTTATAGATTTTCATCGGAGAGTGACGTATAGTCTATCAAGTTACTTCTGAGAGCAATATTATTTCTTCATCAACAGTACAGGCAAGTTCACTTTGACCATTTTGTTCATACCTATAATTTATTGCATGTAGTGACATCATTCAAACAAATCCCTCCCGTAGTGTTATTGAAATTCTTGTAGTTGAGTAGAATGCATGAGGTAGGAACCCACCACTTGTTACTAAAGCCCCGGGAACGCTAGTAGTGCAATGCTATGCTAAAGTAGACGGGGTCTGGTATGAGTGTTCGTGAGTGGTGTGAAGAAGGACTCCACGTCAAAACGACGACTTCATGAAGGCTTCTTCAAGACCTGCATATTCAAGACCTCAAGACTTCGAGACTTGAGAAACAGGTTTTTCAATACACACTACTGGGTGAGGGATGGTTTGAACGGTACCCTAGAGAAACCAGTGGATTTGCCTAGGTGTTGCCGGAGATGGCCAGTATTCACGCGGAAAGCCTCACCCAGACTCAAAGGGAAGGATGAATACTTCATGCCCTAAAGCTTACCTGCACAGCCACAAGTCATTATGGGCTCTGGCCTGGTTGGATATCGTGGTGACCCTGGACAGGCGGTGCTACGAGATGTAGAAGAACGGTAGGAAAGGATGGGCACCGACAGAGTCGCAGGGAAACCCTTTGGAAGACCATGTTTTGGTCATCCATTTCTCAAACACCCTGAAGTGCGAGAAATCAAATGGAGGCGACCAAATCTTCTGGGGAACGTGTGCAACACTCTGCAGAGTTAAACCTAATCGATTAGCCGTGTCCCCGGTTACGGACAATTTGAGCTTCTAGACTTGGATCTATCTCTGAACTCTCAACACTGGACTGATAATTAATTGTGGGCAACTTAATGATTCTTATGGGCATTGAGACATTGGTTGGCGGAACCATGTCATGATAGGTAACTCCATAGTGAAATTCCTGTTATTCCTTTGTTGTAGGAAAATAAAATCAGCTTTTACGCAAAAACTCAAACACAGAGCCACAAAGCCTTTGCATATAGAATAGTCTTTATTCTTCTGTTCTACTATGGTGATCTTGCCAGTACATTCCATGTACTGACCTACACGGCTGCAACGTCTTATGTTGCAGATACTCTTCTACGAGGAGTAAGAGTACGATTCAGGGTTACGGTCTACACTCAAGCTGCCATTGGTGTTATTGGGACTCCACTCCCGTTGACTGTATTCGGCTGCTATTTTAAGGTATATATAAGTTTTACGTTATTTTACATGTGATTGCACTTTGATATATACATTGATGTACTGTGTGTGCCAGCATACTGATCCAGGGATCGCTACAACGCCACATCACACTCAGGAGACCAAACATACTTGACACTCTTCTGGAGGAGATTGGACAGAGGCTTAGCAATTTTAGAGAAGTTCTCCATGAATCTTCTACAATAACTAGCAAGCCCGAGGAAGCTACGAAGCTGCTTCACATTCTGAGAAGGATCCCACTTCAAGATTGCCTCAACTTTCTCAGGGTGCACTTTAACTCCCTCGGGTGAGATCACATGCCCAAGGTACACCACTTCATTGAGCCAAAACTCACACTTGGAAAACTTGGCATAGAATCGACGTTCTCTTAACTTGTCAAGCACAAGGCGGAGATGCTCTGCATGCTCTTCTTCTCTCTCCGAGAACACAAGTATATCATCCAAATAGACCAAGACGAACTCATTCTTGAAAGGAGAGAATATGAAGTTCATCATTCTTGAGAAGGTTGGAGGAGCATTTGCAAGACCAAACGACATGACGGTGTACTCATAAGAGCCAAAACTCGTCCTGAAAGCGGTCCTTGGAATATGTTCTTCGCGAATGCGAATGTGATGATAACCCACGTGAAGATCAAGCTTCGAGAAAACCATGGCACCTTTCAGTTGCTCAAACAACTCATTGATGTTGGGAAGTGGGTACTTGTTTCTGATTGTCTTCTTGTTCAATGGACGGTAGTCGACACAAAGCCGGTTCGTGCCATCTTTCTTCTTGACAAACAGAACACCACAACCCCATGGAGAGGAACTAGGTCTGATCAGACCCAGACGTTCTTGTTCATCTAGCTGCTTCTTCAACTCTTTCAGCTCTTCGGGGCCATGTTTATAAGGGCGCCTACAAACTGGTTCAGTTCCGGGCTCGAGATCAATCACGAACTCGACTTGCCGGTGCGGAGGATTCCTGGCAATTCTTCTGGAAAGACATCTTCATACTCACAAACCACCGGAATTTGAGAAATAACCGAGATTTCACCCTTCTCATTAAGAGCAAACAGACGAACTGTGTCATCGTGGGCCACAAAAATAATCACATCTTCTGAAGGATGAGTCAGCTTGACTTCTTTTGCTTGACAATCAACATATGCCTTATTCATAGCCAGGAAGTCCATGCCCAAAATGAGATCAATGACGGAATTGCCGAGAACAATTGGAGGTGCCAGAAAATAATAATTGCCCATCTTGATAGAAACATCCAGGACTACCCAACGAGAACTCATACGCTTGCCTGGAGACACAACTTGCAATGCCGCAGATAACTCTTCATGATGAAAATGTGGATGCGAATGGATAAGACATAAAAGAATGTGAAGCACCAGTATCAAACAAAACTTTTGCAACAATAAATTATCTGAGAGATTACCCATGATCACTTCATTAGACTGATCTGCTTCAGCTGCATTCAACATGTTCACCCTTGCTAACTTGGGATTATGCTTCACCATAGCATTGCCTGGAGGCCTGACTGGAGGAGGAGGCGGAAGACACCACTGGTTGCACTTGTTTGCGTAGTGACCCTTCTGGCCATACTTGTGACAAGTAACCTCAGAAAGCAGATGAACGTTGCTTGGAGGAGGAACAAAAGCTGCCTTGCATGCCTAGGGTCTCTGGTGATATCCTAGGTTGGGTGGGTGGGAAGAACCACGACCACCGAACTGCTTCTGCTACTGAGGAGGATGAAACGGAGGAGGATTTGGCACCCAATACTTCTACTGCTTAGGAACCATATGAGAGCTGGAAGAAGACGAATATGAATCCCTTGAACGCTTCCTTGAGTTCTCCAACTTCAGCTGGGTTGTCTCGACCTGCAAAGCCATGTCGTAGAACTGATCAAACTCACGAGGCTCTTGAAGGACTAGACCTGGTAGAAGTTCATCCTTAAGACCACCTCTGAACTGATAGATCGTCGCCTTGTCATCTTGAACATCTTGCTTAGCATAGCGGGCCAAATTCTGGAACTCGATGTTGTACTGATAGACATACTTGCTTCCCTGCTTCAGGTGCCTGAATTTCTCACGCATCTCCTCGACAAAGCTTGTCGAAATGTAACGGGCACTGAAGTCACGACGGAAATCGTCCCAAGTAACAACATGATCGCCCTGGAATCCTTGTACTCCTGCCCCCAATCAGCTGCCTGACCCTTTTGCTGGAATGATGCAAATCTGACAAAGTCCACTGGTCTGACATTGCTGCACTCAAAATGCTTACTCATGTCACGGAGCCAATCATCGGCATCAAAAGGCTCCTCAGAACAACTGAAAGACTTTGGCTGGTTGGCAAGGAACTGATTAAGCGTCACAAATTGAGGTTGATTCTGAAAATTCCCTTGAAAGCCTTGCTGACCCTGATCTCTTTCTTGCAACAACCTGAGCAACATCTGAGTATTCGCATTGGTTGTGGCCATCATAGCTTGCCAAGCTTCTGGAGGAGAAGGCGGTGGCGGGGGTGGTGGAACATTAGCCTACTCCTCACCACGACCCGGTTCCTCCGAGTTGATGGAGCCATCCTGAAGATGGAAAAAACATCAGCACCTCATTGATAAGATGAATTCAATAGTTGAATCAAATGCTTGAAAGAATTGCACAAATAACATCACAACCTTCCTACTGACAAATTAGTAAGAATGCTTCTTCGGTTCATGATAACATCATCAGATATTAGAAGCCACTTGCAATAACACAAAAGTATTGAGCCAATGTTGCTCGGAACAAATGTATATGCCCACATACATCTAAAGAAGATGATCCTAGATAACTACAAGATTTCCCACCTAAGAACTTCCAAAAACTTTCTGGTTATGCAATCCGGTGTAGGGGATACAAGGAGGAAATATCTCACACAACTAGCAAACCTACACCCCAACTGTATCCATCCTTCAACACATAACCAGAGGCTTTCGCAAATTCATCTAATCTCGAATCCTTGAAAGCACAACGATACTAAACCATGGTGGTACCGCGGATGCCTCCCTAGTACTGGGTGACTCTGAACTTATCTCAACACGACAAGTATTGAAGTAATTCCGAACACTCTCCGTCCTGAGATATCAAGGAAGCTGAATGATTATGATGTGCCAACATTCCCTGGAGCTCCACTCCCTGGAAGAAATCAAGTCAGATGGGAGGCACCAAGACAGAACCCTGTCACATCGGTATCATACAGACTCCAAAATACCCGCATGATCCTAAAAAAATTTTGAGCGAGAAGAGGAGTAGAATCAAAATTACTAAGTCGAATACCTCACTAGAGCATAGAAGAGGAGTAAAAAGAATCCTACTCTCCGATATAACTAGATTCAAAATAGTTTTTACTAGACTCGACTCGGCCAAGTTCGATCAAGCAAAGGGCTCCTATGGTCATATGGCTTTGAATACCAACTTGTCATGCCCAAGATGCGCGCCTATCCACATTAAGACACGGGGCCTCGACAATGGATAGAGGCGCATCTCAATGTTCGCAAGTATAGCATCATTACATCATACATTTAAGAAGAGAGGAGTATATGAGTTGGCTTACACTCGCAACAAGCTAAATTACAATCCAGAAAGAGTTCATTCAACAATCTGAAGACAGGGTCCGTCTACGGATGAAAACGAATGATAAAAGCAGATGCAATGATACTATCTCGCTAGCCCCGAATATCACGACCATGGTCCTCTATTCATATAGATAAGTCATGAACATCCTGCAACGTTCCTCGCCATACTCCCACTGGAGCTGTGTAGATCATCCTGCACGAACTCATCTGTAGCTGCACCTGGATTGTTGTAGCAATCAGTGAGCCACGAGGGCTCAGCAATCTCGCGCCCGGGTACCGAGACTATTCAAGCTTATGGTTTGGAAAAGGTATGTGTTTAGTTTGCAGCAGTACTAAGCAATTATGGTGGCTAAAAATACGTAACATGAAGTAAATATGTGGCCTACGATAAACGATCGAATCTAGAATGACCTCTATGAGATCCTGAACACTTACTTATGTCAATCATAACCCCACCATGTTCTCTCTCAGATCATGTTCACGAGTAGAGATGATCACGGTTACTCACGCAGTTGGTGCATTTTATGAGAGTTTACTTCAAGTTAACCATAACCGGGTGTTAAACAACTATCCAAGTTGCCACATAACCAAGGGCACGGCTTTCCGAAAGATTTGACCCTGGAGGGGTGCTCCAACTAGTCCATCACAAATTAACCACACTTCGCGAGAATAGCCTCGACCACGGATCTCATGATCATCCTAGGCAACTCCAAAGGAATTCCAACACCTCGAGATAACCCGAAGAAAGTCAGAGCCCCTCACGCAAGACACTCGATAAAGGTAAAACAAGTCCAGCAAGACCGCTCGGCAGGCCAGATCCCAATAGGAGCCGCACGTATCTCAGTCTCAGGGCACTACCATATGGGTCTAGCTATAGGGAAAAACCAATCCTCAAGTTGCCTCGAGGCGGCCCCGCGGGCAGCCCGATTTGGACCAACACTCATGAGGAGCACTGGCCCGGGTTGTTGATTAATTATCCACGGGGTAGCTAGTCCCTATGCATTTTAATTAGGTTGTTAAGAAAATGTAGTAACAATGTTGGGCCTTGCCAGACAAGTTTTAATCTTAACCAAATAAATAAGGGGGTCCCCATAACAACCCCGGTCATGTTAGGAGCGCAAAGTATGGAAACATAACACCAGTAACAAGAAACTATGGCGGTAACAGTGGAACAAAGCACCTAGCAAAAGGCCAAGCCTTCCACCAATACCGAGATATATATGTGCATTAAATTAAATAACAAATAATATTGTGATATACCAAATCCATGTAATCACATGGATACATCTTGCACCTGCAACTAAGAACGCTATAAGAGGGGCTGAGCAGCGGTAACATAGCCAATCAAAGGTTTGCTAGGATGTGGAGGTTTAGAGGCTATCATGGCAAATAGGAGGCTGACATTCAAGTAGTAGGTAGCGCAATTGTAACAAAAAGAGCGAGACAACTAGCAAGCAAAAATAGTGTCGGGATCCGGGTACGATCATCTTGCCTGTTGGTTCTTCAGAGGGACAAGTAGCGGGATCCTCGTAGTTGTACTCGCCTGGATCATCGTACTCAGGTTCAACATTCGCGTCTACCCAAAATAAATGGCAACAATAAACATCCAACCAAGGTTCAATGCACAAACAAGATGATGCATGATTCATTTGAAGAATTTAACATGGCAATGCTAAACTACTCATGTTCCACATGCATTAGTTTGATTCTTTACAATTCTATACAGAACCTCATGTTAAGTATTTAAACATGCATGATCATGTAAAATCTGGATGCTTCATGCAAAATCGATACAAATGCATATGAAGAACATGAGAAACGGAGTTACGGTTCTCACGCTACGCTCACGGCAAGTTACGAAGGCAAAACCACAAGACAGCAAGGCCATGGGCTATTCCTTGGCATTCCAAGGTAGCCACTGGATAGATAATGAAAAACCAACCACAATAGACCCAAATATCAAGAAATTCATGGAGTATAGCTCCCACAAGTCACAAAACACTAAAACAAACAATCTGCCACAAAACAGCAACATAGCAA
The DNA here is from genome assembly GCA_022496015.1 of Hordeum marinum. Taxonomy (NCBI): domain Eukaryota; kingdom Viridiplantae; phylum Streptophyta; class Magnoliopsida; order Poales; family Poaceae; genus Hordeum; species Hordeum marinum. The sequence continues at coordinate 65,262,850 of CM039677.1, forward strand.
CTTTCACAGCCAATAACTTGAGCTACAGGAATCCTACAACCACAACCAAGGCATTGACATAAACTACATAACATGTTTATCAACTTATCCAACTACACAATCTGGAAAGGAGGCACACATCAATAAGCATGAAGCTCACAAGTTGGCATGCTGAAACAGAATTTTGGGACTTAGTGAAAATAATAGTTTTCTAGAATCTGAGTTAATCTGATAGCAAGTTGATAGTAGAAACTAATGGTGTTAGAGACCACCTCATGTCATGAACATTAACATGTTTCTAGAAGACAACATATACTTTAAAACACTAGCACTGACCTTGAGCTAATTCTCAACATATCACTTACCACTCTTCATGGCATAAAAATAATAGCAGATTCTCAGACTTAGAAATATTTAGGTGAAACAGTAACATTAAGTGAGCTACTTTGTAGCAAGTTTCAGACGTATATGGGTGATTCTCATGACAAACAAAAATACCATGGCATAATAGGCATAAAACACTAACACTTCCATGTTGGCACATCCCCCAAAGCAAGCATGGATTAAATCATGCAAAATGACAAAGTAGCATCAGAGCAGAAAATAGCAGTTTTATAAACTTTCTCAAAAGTGAAATCCAATGGCACCAATGGATTCCTTTGGTCTTTTTACCCCAAAAACATATATTATACCCTTATGGTCAATGAAGCATCATGACACAAACTACATAGCAAAACATCATCCTCTCTCATATAAGTGAAAACATACCCTAAATGCACATGAGCATATTTGAGCATGTCCAGATTTGGCAAAAATTGCTATAATTGGAAATGATCTAATATCACCCATAAAACAACAAAACACACATTAAAATAGATAGGGTATGACAAGTGGGGCATGGGCCCACTTGTCACACACACACACACACACTCAACACACACACACTACACAAGCATGCACACATACACAGGCACACACACTCGCACTCGTGAACACACACACACACACCTATGTGTGTGGGTGCTCATCACACACACACATATGCACACATATATGCACATACACATGTATGTAGCACCACACTCACACACATACACGCACATACACATATATGCCACATCAGAAAAAAAACAAAAGGAAATAAATAAAAAGGGGGGTCTATGGGGATCGAACCCCAGACCTGCTGGTATGCACCCCCGAACGTACACCATTGAGCTATTGCATTCGAACTTAACAGGAGGGGGAATCGAGCCCTGTAGTACTAGCTAAGGCGCTAACTAACGAAACTGACAAACGAACACCGGAAAGTGGCAACAAAGGAAAATGCGGTGGTGAACTACGACGACGGCGGTGCTATCAGGCACCTCCGACGAGGGGAAGGCGTTGCGGGGCTACAGCACCTACGGGGATCCATCCCCTGCTCGCCTCATGATGAGGGGGTGGAGGCAGCGGCCCTCAAGGCCCTGCCTTGATAGAACGACAGCAACAGAATGTGCTATGACAATGGCGAGCAGCGGCGATGGGGTGCAGGCAAGGAAGCAGGACGCGACGGCTCACTAGGGGAACGATGAATATGAAAACGGCACGCGAGGACGAGGAGGAAGGCGACGGCGGCACGGAGATGAAGCAGAGGCAGAAGAAGTTCAGGAGCGACCCGCCCGACGTTCTGAAGAGGACCAGGCCATCGATGAGGAGAAGCCCGACCCCTCCTAGCAGAGTGAATGGAATGTGGGGATGATCCCGAGCCTCCCCGACATGCCGTGAGCGGCGGAGACCACCGGGAACGCGACGACAACGGAGACGACGATCGTCTCTCTCTTTCTAAACCGCTCTCCTCACTGAACTATTTCTTGTCTTACCTAACAGAGGGAGGAATGGAGAGGAAAGGAGGAGGGAGGAGGAGAAGGGAGATGGCGGTAGCGGAGAGGAACCCTAGGAGAAGGCACGTATGTCGAGGCCTTTTAAAAGGAGGGGGCAGACGGTGTCCTCGATGTCCGTGAGAGCGGGCGCGCGCTCAATCTCTCAGAACCCTGATTTAGGAAGGAGACGCGGGCATGTCTCCATCAGGTGCGAAGTTGGTCTGGCTGGGCCATGGGGAGGAGGAGAGGCCCACTTGCACACTCTCTCACTCTACTAAACAGAAAACTGGAGAAGGTTTTCCTTTTTTTTAAATGAGAATAAGAGAATTCCTCAAGAGAAAATGAAAAGGAAAACTTGCAAAACAAAAATACGTATACATACAAAGAATTAAGACCTCCTTAACAAAATTATCATGCTGAATTTTAGAGCAACTAATTTAAATAGTTTGAAAAACAACAGCCCCCTTGTTATTTAAAACCCCAAATTCATATAGCTCAAAACAACAAAAGAACCACACACACACAATTTTAAAACATTGTAGACTACCTCCTGAACATTTTTAAACAATTTTATTAGAAAGTTAATTATGTTGATAAAATGCCAATGGAATAAAAGGTTATTAGGTTGGGTTTGAAACAAAAGAGAGGGGGGGGACGGAGTTGTTTTCACACATAGCACAAGACCACTCAAAACACTTCAAGGTCAAGAAGCACATCACAAACAAAGGCATGGTATGATGAGGAATGATATGATGCATGATGCATGATGCATGAGACAAGGCAAGACATATAGCAACTCATTTAATTAAACTCATGACAACAAGGTTCACATAAGATTATATGCCAAACAAGGTAGGGACAGCACTTGGGCTGTCACAGCCATCCATCATCTCTTCGGGAGTTAGCTCTCGGGCAAAAGCCAAAGCCCGACTTATTGCTGCAATGGCTCCCTTCCGGGCGGATGATTTTTTGAGTTCTTTGATTTGTTTTGGCATAGTTGACAGCACCTCTAGTACTCTTTTCATAAACTTGGGGATGCTTTCTTTGTTCAGCATAGCTCTCATAGTGCAAAGAGTCCCGCAGTAAAATTGCTCTAACAAAGTGTAGACGGCTTTCAGCTGCAATAGGCTGTCAGCACCAAGTTGACGGCTTCTTTGACCTCCACAAGACGGCTTTTATGTTATAAGCCGCCTGTGCAACTTTCCAAGCAAGAAGATTGGCTGAGTTTTTAGTACTTAACAAAGATATCAGCTGTCATCTTGGAGATATGGCACTTCAGGGATTGCAACTCATCTGATACGACCATGACTCGCTCATCAGCATCGTCCGCACGTTTGGCAAGAGCGGTTTGCTCCGCCTCAGCATCTTTTTTGAAAGCGGCAAATTAAGACTTAGCTTTTGTAAGCTCTTCGGCGGCAAGCTGACACATCTCCTCTGCTTCACTTCGGGCGGCTTGCTGGGAGGCTAGATTGCTCTTTAAGCCGGTCAGTTTAGACTCGGCATTGCTTAAAGCTTCCTGTGACATACAAAAATAAAATGAGGGGTAAGTCGCCAGGATAACATAATGCCAGATGGTTAAGTTAACAAAATAATAATGCAAGTCTCAAGAATATTGCAAGCTATCTTCATATTCTCACGACAGATGCCATGGGTAGGGTTATCGTAGGTGGTTGGGGCCGAAGGACGCCGACGGGCTCCGTGTGCGAGATTGGGCACAAGCGGTGGCGACACATGATGTACCCAGGTTCAGGGCCCTCCGAGGGAGGTAATACCCCTAGTCCTCCTTGGTCTAGTTGGATGGATGGTTGAGTTTGCAAGGGTGCTCCTAGAGCTGTGCCTAGAGGAGGAAGAAGGAGAAGCCGGCTCCGTCCGTTGCTAGCGATTGTATAAGGGCAAAGCTCTATGTGGGTGTATGCGAATGATCGTCCGTACCCGTTGCATGGGGGGGCTCGGGGGTTTTATAGGCCAAACCCCCGGCTCTATAATATGTTCTAAAGTACAGGGGTGGGGGGACCCGGCTAGCAGTCTCTCCGGTTGGCCAAGGGCTCCCGCCCTTCATGCCGTCTCATCGTCTATAGGGTCCACCGGCTGAGCAGTCCCATCTTCCGCTGGCGCCCTCCAGCCAGCTCTGCGATTGGCCCTCGCCCACCTGCCGCAGCACGGGTCTCCCGGGAGGCTTCATCTAGTGCCAGCCGACTAAAGTCTTCGGTACGGCCGGTCACACTGTAGCCATGCCGGGGCAGGTAATTGAGTGGGCAAGGGCGTGCCCGCACTGTTTCCCCGCCCGGTCGTGCTCGCCAAGGTCGGCGGTCTAGACGGCCGGACTATAGCCATGCGCTCTAGTGCATCAGCGGCCACTGCGGCCACAGGGCCACCCGTCATGGCGGTCATGTCTTGTCATCGTACCCCCACGCAGGGGGATGGGACGTCGCACGTCTGTCGCACGGGCAATGGAGGAGGCAGCCCGGAAGGCAGCCGGCCGTGCCCAGCAGGCCGGGGGTCGAGCCGGTTGCACGACCAGCCGTCCGTGTCGCCAGCCAGCGGCAGCTCGAGCCGGCTGTCCTCCAGCCGGCCATGGGGAGCCAGCCGCGTAGTTTTCCCTCTAAGCAGAACGGGGGAGAATAACCCCGTTAGTAGTCCCCGAAGCCGGCGGGGGCCCGCGTCCGGCAGACATAGGGGAGCCGGCGGCTTCCCCTAGCGGTACCTGCCCCCGTCATGAAGCCGAAGTGTCAGCCGGGTTGACCGTTGGACCCGATGCCTCGGGTACCGGCACGTTGCCCCGCGACCCATGCCTGCCCGCCGCGCGCCATGCAGGGAGTAATGATGTGGTGGGCCCCACACACGTGGGTAGACGGGACGTCGGTGTCGGCCTAGCCTGCTAGACCCCGAGCATAGCCCAGTAGGGCTCGGGATGCAGACTGGGATTCTCTGCGCCCCGAAGCGGCCGTTACGGTTCAGGGCCACCCAGGCGCGCGCGGAGTTTCCGGGAGGGGAGTGGGCACAGTTAATCCCACTTCCCCCGGTAGTGGCCTCCCCTATAAAAGGGGAGGAAGGGCAGGGGCGGGGATACCCGCATCCCGCTTGCCCCCTTGCTGCCTTGTCTTCTTGCCTTCTTCGTCCTCCTCGCCCCCTTGCGCAACACCATGCTCGAGCCCGCAACCGCGCCCGTACGTCGCCCCACTACCATAATGGCTGACAAACGCAGAGGGAGCTGGGCAGGCTCCATCGTTGTCGAGGGATACATTGAGGAGCTTCGTCGTGTGCGGATGATGCCGCCGGCGGAATGGGTGGTCACACGTGCGCCTGGCAACGTGGTGGCGCCGACGCCGCAGCCGGGGGAACATATCGTGTTCCTCTGGCACTTCGCCCGCGGCTTTGGGTTCCCCGTAAGCCACTTCTTCCGCCTAGTCCTTGACACCTTCAACCTCCAGCCGCATCACCTCGACCCCAACGCGATCTTGTACCTCGCCGCATTCGTGACGTTGTGCAAGGAATATCTCGGGATCCTTCCTTTCCTCGAATTCTTTAATGCCCTTTTATATTTTAAGCCCCTGAAGGCCAATGCCTACGGGGACACCGTGGTGTGTTGCCGCGGCACCGTGCGCTTCCCAACTCTTTCTCTCATTGATTCCGTCAAGGGGTGGCACCGGACGTTCTTCTATGTGAAGAACGCCAAGTCGAACTTGGACTTCATTCAGCAGCCGTCGTTCGTTAACGCGCAGTCCACCCAGGTGAACTGGCTGCGGGCCGCCCCGCGCGGCGTGGCCCTGGCAGAGCTCGGCCGGCTTGCGTAGCTGAAGAGCTTCGAGGGGTTGGTCTCTGCCGATCTGGTGGCGGCTTTCATCTCGCGCTGGGTGTTGCCTCTTCAGCTGAGGCCGCAACGGATCTACGACATGTTCGGCCGCCGCGACACCTGCCGGATGACCACCATCTACCTGACACCGGCTCAAGTGCCAAAGCAGGTGAATGCCCTCATGATGTTCAAGCTAAAGCCCGAGTCGTGGTCCTTCGGCATGGAGCCGTACGACCGCATCAACCGTCCCCCCTGGTAAGTCTTCTGATGAGATGGCTTTTCTTTGTTTGATTTTTTCTGGCCGGCGGCCGGCTACGGACCTTACTTTGTCGTGCTAACCGTAGTTGTTGGTGCGACAAAACACGCCGGATGGCCTGCACCCCCAAATCTTAGAGGCGGAGCGCGAACACTCTGACTCCAAAGGCTACAAGAGGGGAGGCCCACCGGAGGAGGGGCTGGACTCCTCGAGCGGAGTCGACGAGCCGGTGGACCCGCAAGCCGGAGACCCTAGTAGGGTCGGAGGATCCGCCGCAGCCGGGGAGCCCAGCGGAGCGGGTGAGTTCCTTCTTCCCCCACGATTAGGAACTGGATGGACGATGATGATGATGGTGATGATGACGTAATGATTCTAAACGAGCCTCCTCCCTCAACGTGTCAGGGTTGGCGGAGCGAGGAATGGCCGGCTCAAGCCCCGGCGGCCGGAGCCACCGGCCGGGCGAAGAGGATGGCCCAAGAGGGACCGGCGGCCCCCCACCAGTCCCAAAGCGGGTGAAGGTAGCCGCGCGGAAGCCATCAGCACGCGCCAAGAGGGCCTTGCCCCTTGTCATCGGGTAAGTCTCTTTTTCTTGTCTTGCGTGTGTTTTCTTCCAGGTCGTGAGTCGCTGGGTGACTGGCCTTTGTGCGCTGTTGGGACCCCATTGAGCTTCATGAGGGGGAGCCAGCACGGGACCTGACGGATGCCGCCACCGGCTAGCCCGCAAGCACGCGACCATCTAGTGGGGGGAGAAGAGGAGGCTCGCGGAGCTGCGAGCCTCAAAGTCCGAAACGCGTGGCGGGGCCTCACATTCCGGGACTTCACGCGGCATGCAGCGGAGGAGGTCTGCAGACCCCGCGCGGACATCGGACTCGTCGGCGTAATTGACCCGTCTATCGAGGCCTCCATCGAGCGAGCCACGAGGTGCGACCATGGACCCGTCTGCGCCTCCATCCATGAAGGAGGCGGCCCAAGCGAGGGCAGCGGTAGCGGGGCCGGCTCTCGAGGCGACCCGGCCGGAGGTGCCGGACATGACACCGCCCGCGGCCGAGCCGGGCCGGGTCCATGTGCGAAAGGCCCCGATGGCCCTAGGGGCGGCGTCAGAGGCGGCACCAGAGGTGGCGGCATGGAGGTAGAGGCGCCCTCCATCACAATCATTGCGCCGGAGCGGCAGGAGTTGGAGGCGGCGAAGGCGTTGGGCAGAGGGCCGGTGGGGGGCGACTCCCGGACCCTTGCCATTGTCGACCCACCGCCAGCGGCCAGTACCGTGGCGAGCCTGGACGGCAATGGCGGACGGTCCCAGAGGACCCCGCGCACCATCCAGGAGGTGCTCCGAGATTGGTAGGCGCTGGCATGCGTGCCGGCCCTACCAGCTCCCTAGGCGGGCGGCTCGGTCCCCTCATTCAGGGACTTGGGGAGCGTCCTGGACCGGTGCCGGCAGGAGCTGGTATGGTTTGCAGAGGCGGCAGACACCACCCTACAGCGTGCGGAGGTAAGCACGGTTTCCCTTGTCTTATATTTTTCAACGGGGGCGCGCAAGCGCACCCACTGGGTGTAGCCCCAGAGATGTGGGCCGGCTAACTAGCTGACGGGCAGCCGGGCCGGATCTCTTTGAGCACCTCTTGGTTTTTGGCTCTGCGTGACAGGAGGGGAACTCCTTGCGGAAGAAGCTGTTTGAGGAGGCGGTCTCCATCCACGACCGCGGCAAGCACGACTTCTACCGCCTGGAGGAGGAGCTGGAGCGCGTGCAAGGTAAGTTGAGTTTTGCGGGAGGGGTATACAACCACCGAGAGCTGGTTGTCCCCTGCCTTGTCTTGTAGGCGATCTGACCGCCCTCTGGGACAAGAATAATGGGCTCGTCTCCGAGCGGGACCAGCTGGCTTAGGATGTCCAAGTGGCCGCGCAAGAGAAAGACCGGCTGGCCGAGCTGCTGGTGGAGGGGGAGGCGGCCCAGGACCGCCTCAAGGCCGACATAGCGAAGGACGTCGGGGCCAAGGAGACGCCCGTCAAGGAGGTGGTTGACGCCGCCCGGAGGACCACCGCCCTCCAAGACGAGGTGACCCACCTCGAGAGGTCGCTCGAGGAGGTCAAGGGTTCCCTTGCTACATCAGAGGCGGTGCTGGCGTTGGAGCGGAAGGCGTCGCTCAACTTCGCCATTAGGGTGGACGACGCCATTGAAGGTAAGTGCCCATTTTTCCCTTCTACAGTCGCTTGCTTTTTTCCTTTGGTGGTTCTTGTGTTTGATTTGCCTTTCTTTCCTATTCTTCCCCTTCCTCCCAGGGCGCTTCCCGGCAACTCAGCACCATGCCGAGCGCGCTGTCGATGAGTACCGGGAATACCTTCGGGAGCGCGGGCGCGCCATCAAGGAGGACGTCGCATGGGCCATGGATGAGCTTGGGGTCGCCATCTAATACCGGCTAACCCACCTCAAGCGGAGCATGGAGCGGCTGAAGACGTCCGGGAAGGAGCTCGAGGCCTAGAAGGCGTCAGCAGCCCGAGCCGGCACGCAGATAGCGCTCCGGTTCGTCATGTCGTGGTATCGCGGCGTGGACTTGGGTCGGCTGGCCACCATGCGGGACGAGTCGGTCAAGGAGCGAGAGGACCATGAGACGGCCCTTGTCTGCCGGGCCAACGAGCTCGCGTCGTACGTCGACGCGAACGAGTTCCTGCAGGCCCTTGGCGAGGATGGCGAACCGGTGCCTAAAGACTCCTTCGGCACCCCCCAAGGCCGAGTCGATGAGGAAGTTGCCAACGAGAGCACCGACTCGAGCGGCGAGACAGCCGAAACCGCGGAGGCCGCTTCAAAGGCCAAGGAGGCCGACCCGAAGGCCGCGACCACCTCCGAGAGGAGAGTCGAGCCGCTCAGCGACGCGGCTGCTCGAGGCACGCCGGCTGGGGACGCGCTGATAGCCTAAGCCCCCGGGCGCCTTTATCTTTCTTTTTTTTCTTTCCTGCAAGTTAGGCTCGTGTCCACCCACTAGGGGTGTTATGTAATGAACCATGCTGGTCGTGGGCCACTTTTTTCTTAACATTTCCATTGTGAATATTTGTGTTTGCCTTATTGCTCGTGTGGCTTGTCCTTATCCTTTTTCGCCCTCTTGGTTCTTTTCAATCCCCCCCTTTTTCGTCCTCTTGGTTTCGGCCCCGCTAGCCCGATAGCCAGGAGCCGCTGTGTAGCTTGGTCAGGATGTTCGCCTCAAGGGAGCTGTTTTGGAACTTAGGAACCGCAAGGGCCTTTCGGGATAAGTAGAGTGGTAGAGGTGAGGCGGTGATCTGGCTGGGCCTAGCCGGTATCTCCTTTCGATTGATCTTTCTTGTGAGCTAAGCCTTGCTGCCTCGGAGCCTTGTCAGCCGGACAACTGGGAGTCGGATCTATAGCTGGGAGGGGTGGGAGGGTTTGCTCGGCTCACACTACTTAGCCAATTTTTGAGAAAAGTGACCTAGGACCCGGTGAGCCCTTGGGCCCGGGAGCCGGGCCAGGGAGCCAGGGAGCGAGAAAACCTTTGAGGGAAGCGAAACAGGGCTTGCCCGAAGAGCCGGACAGGGGCACCCATTCCATTCATAAGCCCAAATGGGTAGGAATACATACATACATTGGTCTTTTCAGAAGTTAAATGGGCGGAGGAGCGCCGCGTTCCATGGGCGCTCCGTCTCCTTGCCGGAGGCATCTCTTTTGCGCTTTTGCGGCTTCTGGGCGTCTATTAGGTAGTATGCATTGTTGTGCAGCGCCTTGCTGATGATGAACGGTCCCTCCCATGGGGAGGACAACTTGTGTTGTCCGGCTGTCCGCTAGATCCGCCTGAGGACCAGGTCCCCTTCGCGAAAGGAGAGTGGCCGGATCCGCTTGTTGTGGTACTGCCATAGCTTCTGCTGATAGATTGCCGTCTGGCTCAAGGCCAGTTCGCAACCTTCCCTGAGTAGGTCGACACCGCCTTCTCTTGCCTCCTTTGCGTACTTTTCCGTGTATAGGGTGACCTGAGGCGAGTCGAACTCGATGTCGCTGGGGATGATCGCCTCGGACCCATACACAAGGAAGAAGGGAGTGTAGCCGGTTGATCGGTTGGGGGTGGTCCAGAGACTCCAAAGGACGGCCGGCAGCTCATCAATCCAGCATCCGACCAACCTTACAAGCGGCGTCACGAGCCAGGGCTTGATGCGGGACAGGATGAGGCCGTTTGCCCTCTCGACCTGGCCGTTTGACTGTGGATGAGCGATGGAGGCTAGGTCGAGCCGGATTCCTTGCTTGGAGTAGTAACGCGCGAGTGCGCCTTGTGCAAAGTTCGTGCCATTGTCGGTGATGATGTTGTGGGGGACGCCGTAGCGAACCGTGATGTCGTCGATGAACCGGACGGTCGTCGGGCCATCTAGCTTTTTGACCGGTCGTGCCTCGATCCACTTGGTTAATTTGTTGACAGCCACCAGCAAGTGCATCATGCCGCCTCATGGGATCTTGAAATGGCCCACCATGTCCAGCCCCCAGACGGCAAAGGGCCACGAGACGGGGATGGTTTGGAGGGCTGATGCCGGTAGGTGGCTCTGCGTGCTGAAGCGCTGATAGCCTTTGCACTCGTCGACCAGTTTCTTGGCCGCCTCGAGAGCAGTGGGCAAGTAAAAGCCATGGCGGAAGGCCTTGGCTACCAAGGTCCTGGAGGCGGCATGAAGCCCGCACTCACCCTGGTGGATGTCAAGGACGAGCTCGACGCATCGCTGGAAGACGTCGGTGGTGCTGCGATGGACGAGCTCGTTGTTGATGATGCTGTACGCAGGGGCCCGACATTGGATTTGCCTTGCCAAGGCCTTGTCCGGGGGGACCTCGCCTCGTAGAAGGAACATCATGATAGGTTGGGACCATGAGGGTGCCGAGACAGGGGCTGGCTCGGGAGCCCTCGGGACTAGATGATCGGCCCCCAGGACTGGCTCGCCAGCCCCCGAGGCCGGCTCGCCAGTCCCCGAGGTTGGCTGGTCCATTGTCATCATGAGGGCCGCGTCGTTGGAGTCGACCGCCTAGGTTGCAGCCGGCTCAACTAGTGTCGGCAGGGCGGCCAAGGTTACGGGAGCCGGTGGTGAAGACACCGAAGGGGCAGCCGGTGCCGTCGATGGGCCAGCAACAGTTGCCGGCACGAAGATTGACTCCGATTCTAGGGAAGGCTTGATCGATGGCTTGAGCAGCCGCTCGAGGGAGACGCTGGCTGGGATGGCCTGTCGGGTGGAGCCTATCTTTGCCAGTGCGCGGCCGCCTCGTTGTCCGCTCGTGGGACGTGATGAAACTCGCAGCCCTCGCAGGAGCCGGTGAGCTGTTGTACGAGGAACCGGTAGCTGGCCATGTTGGCGTCCCTGGCGTCCCATTCGCCAGAGACTTGCCGCACCACGAGGTTAGAGTCGCCGAAGCATAGGATGTGCCTGATGCCGATCTCCTTGGCGAGCCGGAGGCCATGGACGAGGGCCTCATACTCGGCCACGTTGTTAGACGCGGCGAAGTGGATCTGGAGGGTGTACTTGAGCTGGTCACCTTTCGGTAAGGAGAGGACTATGCCGACACCCAGGCCAGTCCTCATTTTTGAGGTGTCGAAATGCATGCGCCAATGCATGGAGTCTGGGGGGAGGCGGCATGAACTCTGTGTCCGCCCAGTCAACAAGGAAGTCAGCCAACTCCTGTGACTTGATGGCAGTTCTTGGCTCGTACTGGATCTCATGATCGGCGAGGGCTATGACTCATTTGGCGATCCAGCCGATGGAATCCCGGCCACTCATGATCTCGCGGAGCAGAGCCATGCTCACCACGGTAATGGTATGTTCCTGGAAGTATGGCTTGACCTTCTTGGCGGCGACGTATATGTCGTAGCACATCTTTTGGTAGTGGGGGTTGTTTTGCTTGGACGCGGAGAGGACCTCACTAAGGTAGTAGACCGGCCACTGGACCGGCAGGGACTTGCCCTCCTCCGGCCGCTCGACCACCAGGACGACGCTGATGATGCGGGTGGTCGCCGCGATGTAGGCGAGAAGTGGTTCCTTCTCAGCTTGCCGGGTGAAAGCCTTCTTAAGGCCGCGGAAGACCTCGTCTGCCTCATCGGGCCAATCGAACATGCCTGCTTTCTTGCTGTGACCTAGCTCGACCAGAACCGTTTTGCGAAGGAGCCCGAAGAGGGGTACGGCCTTCTACCCCAGCCGGTTGATGAACCGGCGGAGCGAGGCAAGGCAGTCGGTGAACTTCTAGAAGTCGCAGAACCGGGTTGGCTTGGGCATGCGCTGGATCGCGCTGATCTTCTCGGGGTTCGTTTCGATGCCGCGAGTGGACACGAAGAAACCCAGGAGTTGGCCGGCTGGGCCGCCGAAGACACACTTCTCTGGGTTGAGCTTGATCTTGTACTCACGCAGATTCGCGAAGGTCTCCCGGAGATCATCGAGGAGGCTGAAGTGCTTCTTGTTTTGACGATGATGTCATCAACGTAGACGCGGACGTTCCTGCCTATCTGAGCCAGGAGGCACTTCTACATGCACCGCTGGAAGGTGGCGACAGCGTTCTTCAGGTCGAAGGACATGGTGATGTAGCAGTAGGCCCCAAAGGGCGTGATGAAGGAAGTCTTGAGCCGGTCTTCCGGGTCCAGCTTGATCTGGTGGTAGCTGGAGTAGGCGTCCAGGAAAGACAGCAAGCCGCAGCCGGCCGCGGAGTCGATGACTTGATCGATCTGTGGCAGGGCGAATGGGACCCTCGGACACGCCTTGTTCATGCTAGTGTAGTCGATGCACATGCGGCAGGTCCTTTTCTTCTTTAGCACCAGGACTGCGTTGGCCAGCCAGTCCGGGTGGAACACTTCCATGATTAACCCGGCTGCGAGCAACCGGGAGATCTCTTCTCCTATGGTATGCCGCTTCTCCTTGGAGAAGCAGCGCAGGGGTTGCTTAACCGGCTTGTCATCCGGCCGGATGTGTAGTTTGTGCTTGGCGAACTTCCTCGGAACACCCGGCATGTCCTTGGGAGACCATGCGAAGATGTCCCGATTCTCACGGAGGAAGTCGACGAGCTCGCCTTCCTATTTTCTATCGAGGCGGGAGCCGATGGTCACGCACTGAGCCGGATTGGCCGGGTCGAGCGGGATTAGCTTGGTGTCCTTGGACGGTTGGAAGGAAGCCTCGCTGACGGACTACGAGGGGGGAGCCGGCACGGCCGGCTGACTGGCGGCAAGGTCCACGAGTCGGTCGAGTTTCCACTTCTTCTCAGCGATTTCCAGGGCCTCGGCTAGCCGGCTGTGTCTCGAGCACACTTGATTGACATCTTGTAGTTGCCCGCAATGGTGATGATTCCCTTGGGGACCAGTATCTTGGGCTTGAGGTAGGCGTAATGGGGGACCGCCATGAAATTGACAAGGGCCGGCTGTCCCAGCAGCGTGTGGTAGGGGCTCGCGAGATCCACGACCACGAACGTCACTGGTTTGCAGTGGAAGTGCCTAGGTCCGCCAAAGAGGACATCGAGCGTGATCTTGCCAATAGGGGAGCAGGATTTTCCAAGCACGATGCCATGGAAGACCGTCCGGCTTGCCTATAGGTCTTCTATCTTCATCACCAGCTTGTCCATCGTGTCAAGGTACAGGATGTTGATGCTGCTACCACCATTAACCAACACCCGCTTGAAGCGGCAAGTGCGCTTCTCGGTGGCGATTGTGGGGTTGAGGACCAGGGCATAGCTGCCGGGATTTGGCATTACGGCGGGATGATCCGCCTGGCTCCAGGTGACCGGCTTCTCCGACCAGTGCATGAACTGGGGAGTTCTCGGCATGGTGGCGTTCACCTCTCGATGGAGCCGGCGCTGAGCGTGTTGGCTCGTCTCTTTGCTGGTGAAGACAATGTAAAAACCATCTTGATTAGGGAACTGGTCGATTAGACGACCATCATTCTGGGCCGGAGCCAGAGCTGGCGCTGAGGCGGCAGCTTGGGCGGGGGCCGGCGTGCGGGAAGGCAGCAAGAGAGGAGCCGCAAGGCCGTCCCCCCGGGCCAATCGCTGTGAGAAGCTGCACTGCCGGAGCGTGTGCGTACAGGGTTTGGCCCCCGAGTGGTTCTAGCATGGGAGGTCGAGCATCTGCTCAAAGGTGAGCTTCGGCTGCCAGGTAGCCTTGCTAGTGCTCTGGTGCTGACTGGAAGGCTGGGCAGCCGGTTCCTGCTCCTCAATGGTGTTCACCTGCCGGCTCCCGTAACAAGGATCCAGCTGGTCGTTCTTGCGTTTGTTGTTCTACGGCTGTCGGTTGTCGGCAGCCGGCCGAGATGTTGCCGGTGTTGTCATTGTCTTGCTGGGCGGGGTCGTCTTGACCCGGATGGCTGAATCAGCCGTGGCATATTTTTCCGCCTTGGTCATGAGCTCGGCAAGCATGGTCGGCTCGGAGCACAGAAGCTTGTGCTTGAGGGGAGTGCCGTCTTGACAGCTTTCGATGAAGTACTGCACGGCTTGCACCTCATGTACCCCCTGGCAAGAGTTGCGCAGCTCGGTCCATCGGGTGAGGTAGTCGCGGAGGGACTCGTCCGGCCCCTGAACGCACATGGCGAATTCATAGGGGCGGTCGGGCCGCTTGTAGGTGCCGGTGAAGTTGCAGACGAAGGCCACCTCGAAGTCCGTCTAGGTGTTTATGCTACCAGCCACCAGGCTGTTGAGCCAGGTGCGGGCCGAGCCGATCAACATGAGGGGAACGTAACGTATGGCTACGTGCTTGTTTCCCTGGCGATGCCGACCGCGGTGGGGTAGTCGATCAACCAGTCCTCGGGCTTGGCGGCCCTGTTATACTTGGGGGTGTCCCGGGGGAGAGTGAAGTCGGTTAGGAACGGCTCATTGTGGAATTGAGGGACAAAACAGGCCGTGCCAATCGAGTCGTCGTCTTCGAGGAGAGCCGACTGCGTGGGGTGGGTGATGCGGTTGTGGTCGTCGTTCTCGCTGTGGGGGAGTCACGGGCCGGTCCGGGCCGAGAGCTCCGGGTGGATGACGGGCGGAACCGACCGTTCTGGCTCACACTGCGGCGGTGGCGTGTGCCCGTGGCTATGCCGGCTGCCCGCTACTAGTGGTTTTTGGTGGCGGCCGCTGCGAGGCGGGTTGTTGGTGCGCCGGCTGCTCGCTCCCCGGCAGCTGAGAGGGAAGGGGGTTGTTTGTTTCATCCCGGCGGCCGGAGGTGCGAGGGGAAGAGGAGTGTTGATCCGACCGATGGCCCGCGGTCCCCGGGCCCTCGCGCTCAAGCCAGGGGCTTCTGGAGGCGGCATCGCCCAATGCAAGCAGATGCTGCTGCGCATCAGTGGCGTCAATGAGCTCCTTGATGTGACGCTCGTGGGCGGCATGTTATTCTCCCTCCAAGGTAGTCAATTCTTTGTAGGCTAGCTTGAGGGCCTGCAGGTTAGCTGCGGGGGTGTCGTAGATGGGCATCTTGCCGCCTAGGATTTCGGCGATCATGCGGCCGTGGTCGCGCACAGCCCCACACCGGTAGGGCTCGGTGCCAGTCCGGGTGAAACCGTAGGCGGAAGCGTATTTTCGTTGGGCAGCCTCCATGCGGCGCCGCGTGGCCGGGAGGGCAGTGGAGTCCTCAAACTGGACGCGGCGAACCGCCATGAGGTCAGCCACGGAGGCAGCGGGGTTCGCTGTCAGGGCGATAGGAGTGCTCAAGCACCGGACGGCCGCATTGAGCTGGTCGGAGGTGCCGACGCGAGCCGCGGTGGTGTCAGCCCCAGCCCGCGCACGTCCGGAGGAGGTGGAGGAGATGATGGCCATCACCCCCACGCGATCGTGGGAGCTACTGGACTAGGTCACAGCAAGTCCGCCCACGGCCGTGGGTGGATCGACATAGACGAGCACCTGCTCGGGGTACTCGTCCACGGCCGGAGCCTCGGCAAGGCTGAGCCTGCCGAATCGCTCGGTGAGCGCGTCGATTTCGGCTGCGAGGCCGACAGGTTCGCCCGTAGGACATGCCGGAGCAGGCCCCACGAGCCCTCGGTTTCGCCTGCACATGCGGCACCATCGGGGAATCGCGAGGGGTCCCGCTCGAAGCATGAATCCGGCCGGTGCTGCATACGGCCCCACTGTGCGCACCAACTATCGTTGTTTTCTCACGACGGATGCCATGGGTAGGCTTATCGTAGGTAGTTGGGGCCGAAGGACGCCGAAGGGCTCCGGGTGTGAGATTGGGCACAAGCGGTGGCGACATACGATGTATCCAGGTTCAGCGACCTTCATGGGAGGTAATACCCCTAGTCCTACTTGGTCTAGTTGGTTGAATGGTTGAGTTTACAAGGATGCTCCTAGAGCCATGTCTAGAGGAGGAAGAAGGAGCAGCCGGCTCGTCTTCCTTCGTTGCTAGTGATGGTATGAGAGGAAAGCTCTATGTGGGTGTATGCGAATGATCGTCCGTCCCCGCTGCATGGGGGGCTCTGGGGGTTTTATAGGCCAACCCCCAGCTCTATAATATGTTCTAAAGTACAGGGGTGAGGGGACCCAGCTGGCCAGGGGGTCCCGCCCTTCGTGCCCATCTTCTGCCAGGCCCACCAGCCGGCTCTACGATTGGCGCTCGCCCACCTATCGCGGCATGGGTCGCCTGGGAGGCATCGTCTAGCGCCAGCCAGCCGAAGTCTCCAGTATGGCCGGCCGCGTTGTAGCCATGCCGAGGCAGGTAATCGAGTGGGCGAGGGCATGCCGACATTGTTTCCCCGCCTAGTCGCACTTGCCAAGGTTAGCGGTCTGGACGGACGGACTATAGCCATGCGCTCTAGTGCGTCAGCGGCCGTTGTGGCCACAGGGCCGTCCATCATGGCAGTCATGTCTTGTTGTTGTACCCGCCTGCAAGGGGACGAGACGTCGCACGTCCACCCCGAGGTCAACGGAGGAGGCATCCGAAAGGCGGCCAGCCGTGCCTGGCCGGCTGGGGGTCAAGCCGGTTGCACGACCAGCCCTCCGTGTTGCCAGTCGGCGGCATCTCGAGCCGGCAGTCCTCCAGCCGGCCATGGGCATCTGGCCGCGTAGTTTTCCCTCGAAGCGGAAGGGGGGAGAACCCCATTGCTTTGGCCTACATAGGGGTAATAACCCCTTTACAAGCAATATACTCGACACTTGGGGGCTAATGTATGTTTGTTCTACAAGACTACAAATAAGTTTTGGCTCATCTTTTTAAGTTAAGCCGGCACTTGGGGGCTACAACGATGTTCTCCAAGGCTACAAGTAAGTTCCGGGTCATCTTCATCAAGTAAAGCCGGCACATGGGGCTACAGCGATGTTTTCTAAGTCTACAATGAAGTTCGGCTTATATTTGTCAAAGCTAAGCCGGCACTTGCGGGCTACATAGGGCTTTTTGTTCAATTTACAGGGAAGTTCCGGCCCATTATTTCTATACTGACCCGAAATTGGGGGCTACCATTGATCAACTACTTAACACTGAGTACCAGCTCAATATTTACATATTAAGCCGACACTTGGGGCTACAGGCTAAGTGGTTCTACTTATGACATGGATTGGAAGACCCGGTTTACCATTAGCAAATGTTAAACTGGCTCTTGGGGATACATAAGGGTATAAGGAAAGGAAGGAGTACCTCAGATTTTTTCTTCATCGGATTAACAAGTTTGAGCTCCATGTTTCGGCTTGTGGAGAGGCGGTTCAGATAACCAGCATGTAACTCATCAGCAATCAACTTCTCTACCACAGGCAGCTCAATGTCCAGCTTGTCAGAAGCTTCAGTTTTCTCAGTGTACTTTGTCAGCACATGAGGTTGAGGAATCTGAAAGCCATTGCCAGTAACGAGGACGTCTGGAAGAACTGGATTGTCGTTGACCGTTGAAGGGCTTGGTGGCTTAGAATTGGTCCTTGGAGGACTCTCGGTTGTCGGCTCATGGTCCGTCGGCTCGACAGAACGATGCACGTCTTCAGGCATAACCTTTCAAAAGGCAGAGGGATCAAGATTTGCAGCAGGAGAGTCTGGCTTGGCAGGCTCCGTCTCTTGGGCAGTGGGGGTAGAGGTAGACCCACCAGTTTTCCTTCATTTCACTTGAGCCCTAGAAAGCACAAAAAGTTATTGTATAAAGTTCAAGGATGGCACAGGATATGATGCAAGCATAAAAGCACATACTCTAGGTTGATCTTGAGAGGCAACAACTTAGTTGTCGTAGAGTCGCCGAATAAAGGGGGCGATTCTTGAAAACAGTTAAATCAATATGAAGACAGAGTCAGATTGTAAGACAAGGTTGACAAAATTAAACCAACTTAAACAAATACCTCTGCCGGCCGTTTCCACTGAACCGGAGAGTGGACAACCCGTCCATAAGATCTTTAGAGTCGGCGCTCCGGGTCTGGCATCGGGAAAGGTGATGTTGCTTTTTCTAAAGAAAGTCAGGGTCTAAGTAAGCAAGAGGATGAGAAAATGGGACTTTTCGGACGACCCGCCGTATCTTCTGTGGTGCAAGATGTTCTGAGTCAGATGAGACATAGGTTACCTCAGGAACGTTGGCGTGGCTTGTCTCCGTCTTGTCCTATGAAGTTATTACTGTGAGTAAGGTGCATAGTAAGGCGGTCAAGAAACTCAAGTTCTACCTCTGAATCGTCAACCTCAGGTTGCTCTTGAGGTATAGTCTTCTTCTTTCGGCCGCCGGTCTTCTCCTTAGACTTTTTTGGAGGAGGGACGTATTTATTTTTCCAGAAGCTTGAGTTAGCCTGAAAGTAAAGCCGCCGAAAGAGGTCAAATATTACAAACATACATGGATAGCTAATGCGGAAGTAAGGAGATTGAGAGTCGCCCTTACTTCTAGGGCCGGGTTTGCGGCACAAAAGGGTGGTAATCCAATGGTGCGGCAAGATCCTTGAGACGGACAAGGCCTTTGATGGCGGCAATGATGTTGTCTTCTGACAACGTGGTAGGATTAAAGCAGAGGGGGTCATTGGCATCACCTGTATATTCACACATAAGACGGTTTCTCCGGCTCAGAGGCATGACTCTCTGAGAGATCCAGCAGCGGGTCAGATAAATCCCTATCAGACCATTGGCCATGAGGGCTCTAATTTTGGCGTAAGACGGAGCATACTTCACCCGTTCGGAGGCCGACATCCGATCAGGGAGTTTAGTTGTGGTGCGAAGCCGGGTCGAACGATAACCCGACAATGGACATTCTCCCTCTAGAGAAGTGCCTTTGCAATAAAACCAGGTTTTGTTCCAGTCTTTGGGGTGACTCGGCATTCGAACAGCCAGAAAGGGCATATCCCGTCTTCTTTGAATGGAGACTCCGCCGAGCTCCAAGCTTGGGCCAGCCGCCACTTCTGTCTGGTGGTTTACGTAGAAGAACTCACGGAAGAGGTCAAATGGCGGCTCTTCTTATAAGTAAACTTCACAGAGGATTTGGGAGTTGCACATAATTGAGACGGAGTTGGGTGCAATATCTTGAGGGTGCAGCTTGAAGAAATTAAGGATGTCTTGGAAAAATATAGAGTCGGGCAGGCTGAAACAGCATACAAGGTGGTCTGCAAATATGACTACTACGCCCTCTTGGGGGGATGGGTTTCTTATCATTGTCTGGAACCTGCCAATGAATGACATTTTTGGCTGGCAAGGTCCGTGCGATTACAAAATCCTTCAAAAACTCCTCAGAGACTGCAGAGTTGACCCACTTACAGGAAGAGGACGCACAAGGCATACTGGCGTCTTAAAACTGCGGAAGGTAATAGTGCATAGTGAGTTAGAAGGTGACAGACAACTAAGGGCGGCTGACGAAATCTAAGTTCTACGAAGCAAAGCCGCCGGTGCAGTTACGGTGAGAGCTGAAAAACTAATGGCGGGTTAAGTTGGAAGGCAATGAAGCAAAATACTAGTAAGTGTGGAAAATAGGTTTCACATGCTATCTTTATAAGTGCGGATCTACAAACAGAGGAAAAACCGGATTTATTCTAAACCTAATGACGAACGGAGGAACTAGCAATGTTTGAGGACAGTAAAAGGAAGTATCTACAGATCTATACTAGGCTATGGATGATTTCACACAATTTACCGCAGTAGAAAGATGAACATTATAAGATCTATTGGGTTATGTCTCGATTGGCATTATGAAGAACTCGCGCTCTAATGGGGACGAAGAACTACATGGATTGTCGCACTAAGCTACGGATCTAGGAGCTGGAGAAAGACCTACCGAACGTGATGCGGCGGCCGCGAGCGAGGCTCTGGTCCGTTCAAGTTGATGCAGCGGCCTAGGGCGACGACGGCGATGAAGTTTCACCGGAGCGAGGGAGCTCGGAGGCGAGGACATCGAGAGGAAGAAGAAGAGGCGTAGGCAGCGGAGGAAATGAGAAAGTCCCTTCACGGTCCTATTTAAGAGGCTGGAAAGTGGAAACAGGCGCGAGAATCAAGGCGATGGAAACTGACCGACCGAGACAGACGCCTCGATTTACGGGCTATCAGTTTAATGATGAAAACATCCGTTGTGGTCGTCGAGGAATCTTTTTGGCATATCTGGTATGACATCATGGCAGTTTACTTATCTTACTTTCAGGTGATAAAGAGCGTGACTCGCCGCCAAATGAGATTGAAGATTGACATGAGCAAGCTCAAATCAACCTGGGGCCTAATGTTGGGGATAGAACCCCATGGTAAGATCTGCCCAGGTGGGGTCGGATCATACCTGGCGGCTCATAAGCCAGACCAAGGCAAATGGGCCTAGGGACATAAGCCAAGACATATGGCGGCTTACCAAGATGGGCCATGGCAAGGCCCAGATGGGAGAAGGCATGAAGACCCGTGGGGTTAAGCCGCGTGGAGACAGCTTGCCCAGGAAGGCAAGGCGACATAGAGATAGAATCAGATACGTTGTAAGAGTCAGTATGAGACTTGTGTAACCCGTGGTCTTGACCTCCTATATAAAGGCGAGACCCGGGGCAACTTAGACAGAAGCCAACTAATCAAGAACTAAGTCAAGCGAATCCGCTCCCTTGTAATCGATACTCCAATCAATATAACACAAGCAGGACTTAGGCTTTTACCTCTTCTTGAGCGGCTGAACCTGGGTAAACTCGTGTCCTTCGTCCCAACCAACCCCTTTGAGTCCATCAACTTAGCGATGGCCTCGAACATAAGTCCTTGGACATCTGCCGTGATAAAACTACGACAATGAGTATCTTGCACAATCTTGGGAAAGGATGAAACTTATGATTAGGAATTGCCCCGCGCATGGTTTGAGTTATTGATGATTATACAAATTTTCTATGCTGGATTGAATTTTGCTACTAGGAATCTCTAAGATTCCTCCGTGGGTGGTACTTCTATGGAAATCACATTAGTTGAGGCTACTAAACTGCTAGATAATATTATGGCAAATTACTCTCAATGGCACGCCGAAAGATCTCCTACTAGTAAAAAGGTGCATGATACTAAAGAGATTAATACTTTGAGTGAAAAGATGGATGAGTTGATGAAATTGTTTGCTAGTAAGAGTGCTCCTATTGATCCCAATGATATGCCTTTGTCTTCATTGATTGGAAATAATAAGCAATCTATGGATGTGAATTTTGTTGGTAGGAATAATTTTGGGAATAAAGCTTATAGAGGTAATTTCAATGCTAGGCCATTTCCTAGTAATTTCGCTAATAATTATGGAAATTCCTACAGCAATTCTCATGCAAATTATAATAAGATGCCCTCTGATCTTGAGAATAATATTAATGAATTCGTTAGCACGCAAAAAGGTTTCAATGCTATGATTGAAGAAAAATTGCTCAAGATTGATGATTTGGCTAGGAACGTTAATAGAATTTCTCTCGAGATTGATTCTTTGCAATTAGATCTATTCCACCCAAGCAAGATATTAATGATTCTTTAAAAGCTATGAGAATTTCTATTGATGAGTGTAAGGAAAGAACCGCTAGAATACGTGCTAAGCGTGAATGGTTTTAAAAAGTGTGTTCTCGTGATAATATTGATGAAGACCTTAAAGTGATTGATGTGAATCCTATTGAATCTTTGTTTTCCAATGTTAGTCTTGATAAGGATGGGACTAGAGATGAGTCAACTTTATTTAAAAGGCGTCCCAATGATTTGGAGTTTATAGATCTTGCTAAGATTGTTAAAAGTGGGATTGAAGAGGTCAAAACTTTAAATAGCAATGTACCCAATCTTTTGGATTTCAAGGACTACAATCATGATGGCTGATATTTGATTGATTGTATTTCCTTGTTTCAATCCATGTTGAATTCTCCTCATGCTTATAGTCAAAACAAAGCTTTTACTAAACATATTGTTGATGCTATGATGAAAGCTTTTGAAGAAAAACATGAGTTAGAAGTTTCTATACCTAGAAAGCTATATGATGAGTGGGAACCTACTATTAAGATTAAGATTAAAGATTATGAGTGCCATGCTTCGTGTGATTTGGGTGCTAGCATTTCCACGATTCCAAAAACTTTATGTGATGTGCTAGGTTTCCGTGAATTTGATGACTGTTCCTTAAATTTGCATCTTGCGGATTCCACTATAAAGAAACGTATGGGAAGGATTAATGATATTGCTATTGTTGCAAATAGGAATTATGTGCCTGTAGGTTTCATTGTTCTTGATATAGATTGCAATCCTACATGTCCTATTATTCTTGGTAGACCTTTCCTTAGAACAATTGGTGCAATTATTGATATGAAGGAAGGGAATATTAGATTCCAATTTCCATTAAGGAAAGGAATGGAACAATTTCCTAGAAATAAAATATAATTACTTTATGAATCTATCATGAGATCTACTTATGGATTGCATACAAAAGATGACAATACATAGACCTATTGCGTTTTGCCTAGCTAGGGGCGTTGAACAATAGCGCTTCTTGGGAGGCAGCCCAATTTTTGTGTTCTGTTTTTACTTCTCTTTTCGTGTGTTTTGCACATTATTACCTCTATAGTAATTGTGTTTTGGCGTTTTAATTAGAGGTTGAGCCAAGTAAAACCTTTGGGGTGATCTATGGTAGTTGTTGATTTGATCTTGGTGAAAAACAGAAACTTTTGCGCTCAGTCCAGGAATGTTCTAAATTTTTCAGAGTGTCTATGTAGTGACCCGACCTGAAAGGTCGAATCTCCGGAGTTTCTGTACCATCCCAAGATCATGCTGGTACACACTCGGTACATCAATGTATATATCAAAGTGAAATCACATAGCTTTATTAATTGAAAATCTCATATCTAGCTCTTTATTACAATAACAATTACAATAAAGTGGCTGAAGGCCAACTCATGAGAATAGCTAATCTTGCGGAAGCTTCAAAAGTAGTTGAGTCCATCTGACTCCAAGGGCATCTCACCGACCGTAGAGCGTAACCTCACTCCTGGTCAGAAAAGTACTCTGTAACATGATACGTTGCAGCCGTGTAGGTTAGCATATTGAATATGCCGGCAATGTCACAAAAGAGGGGGTGTAAAGTAATCATCTATTCTATATGCATATATGGCAGGTGGGGTAGTAAGTTTTGCATAAAGCCAATTTTTTTCCTACAACAAGAGAGAGAGCAAACGTTATTACTACAGTGTTGGTTGATTAATGAGATGGTTCCACCAACCAATTCTCATACCCAAGTTGGCATAATACCCACATCAATTATTTGTGTTGAGAATTCCAGATAGTTTCAGTTCCTTTGGCTCAAACTGTCCATGACCGTGGACACAGCTAATCGATTAGGTTTGGGTACTCTGCAGAGTTTTGCACACGTTCCCCACAAGATTTGATCGCCTCCGTCGGATTTCTCGCACTTCAGGGTGTTTGAGAAACGGATGACCAAAACATGGTCTTCTAAAGGGTTTCCCTGAGACTCTGTCGGTGCCCATCCTTTCCTACCGTTCTTCTACATCTCGTAGCACCGCCTGTCCAGGGTCACCACGATATCCAACCAAGCCAGAGCCCATAATAACTTGTGGCTGTGCAGGTAAGCCTTGGGTCTTGAAGCATCCATCCATCTCTTTGTGCCTGGGTGGATCTTTCCGCGTGAATACTGGCACTTCCCTAGTAACACCTAGGCTAACCACTGGTTTCTCCAGGGCGCCGTTCAACCATCATCCACCCAGAGGTATGTTGAAAACTCAGAGTCTTGAAGTCTTGCTCATCTTGTAGGTCTTGAAATTATTATCTCACAACTCTCATGAATCACACAACCAACCCCGTCTACTAATAGCATAGCAAAATTAAATCAACGTTTCTCGGGGCCAATGTGTCAAAGGGTTGAGGGGTGCCTACCACATGATACTACATCAAGTAACCAAGTTTCCAAATTACCTACTTTGCATGCAATTGGGGAGATGGTAGAACTAATGCAATAAAAACATAGGTATACATGGACAAAGTGACTTGCCTTGCTGACGATCCTCGTACTCAAGTGACTCTAGATAACAAGCTTCGCACTCCGGATGATCTAACGAATCAAACAAAGCACACAATAAGCATAACCACAATACAATTCATACAACAGCAAGGTAAACAAATACTTCAACAAATAAATAGCACAATCAAAAGGAAGAATCTCTCAAAGTATAAGACTCTAAAATTTTTGGTGTCAAATCTCTACTAAGACATAACAAGTCAAAAAAATTGTTTTGAACAACTATCCATTTAGATAATAGAAAGTAAGTACAAAATTTTATTAGAAAACATAAAGTATTTCATTATAAAAATTTTGTGCAAAAAAAAGTTACTACAAAGCATTTTTCTAAACAATACTAAAGATGAAAACAAGATTTACCTATTTAAACTAGAGCACAAAACAAAATAAGAAAAAATATTTTTATTAACAGAAAATAATACACCTAATGTTAAAACAACAGAACCTAATGAAATATAAAAACAAAAGTTAAACTAATTCAGATTCAAACTAAAACTAAAATCAAACTAACTAAACTCTACTAAGAACTAAACAGATTCTGTTTTTGTTAATAACCCTAACCAAATTCATCCTAAAAGTTCTCAAACTACGTAGTATGATAGGTCTAACTAATACAACCCAGTGGCAAAATGTTCATACAAAAATATATTTTTAAACTCTAGTTATACAGATTTTAGTAATTTAAGCAAATTTGGATAGATTCAAATTTTAAAGTTCAAATTTGAAATCTAAGACTACAGGATGAAACTACATGAAATTTGTGACCTAATGCAAAAAGAATCAATTTAAAACACTAATAAGTTTAAAAGATATAACAAAAATAAAATCAGAACACATTCTGTTTTCTAAAAGAGAAACAGAAAAAGAAAAAATATTAGCTAACGGACAGAGGCTACATGGAGACTTCCTATTGGTCAAAAGAGCGCGCGTGCGGGTGTTTGCGGCGGATGACCGAACGTTAGAGGATACCGTTTTGGAATTTTAAGTGATCTAATCTAACGTGTCGGATATGGATCGAACGGTCCATGGGGCGTGCCGTGGCTTACAGAGGGGTTGTCAAGGTTTCCGGCGAGGTCGACGGCTGCCGGACGTCGGAGGTGGTCGAAGATGGTCGTGCGGTGGTCGGGGGCAGTGTCCGAAGAGCTTAGACGACGGTGACAAAGATCCGGCGTCGAATGGTGGCGTCACACGGGGCTGGGGATGACGGAGACGACGGCCCGGAGCTCTGGGGGTTCGGGTGGAGTCAGAACTCCGGCGAGGTGGTGCGGTGGCGTTCCGGCGAGGGGATTGGGGGCTCAGGGTGGAACGGAGTGTGGAGAGGGCAGGGGCTTTTATAGGCCAGGTGCGGGGTCGGGAGAGGGAGAGAGGAGAGAGATCCGTGGGGGAGGGATCGCCGACAAGGTCGCGGGCGAGGGGAAGGGGATGAGCGCGCTGATGAAGTTGTCGGACGGTGGGTCCCGCGGGTCGGTGAGAGAGGGGGCGGGATCAGTGTGTCGGTGACCGATCCGAAGGGATCTCGGGGCTTAAAGGCTGTGGGCCGGCCGGTTTTCTAATTAAAACGTTTAAATACGTTTCCTTTCCTATTTTCCAGAACGTTTATAATCCTTTAATGCGTTCAAATCCTTTCCAAACATAGATAATATATATATCAGAATGATCAGGGGAATATATGCTATTTAATGAACATTTTTCCTCTGTCAAAATGAATACTTAAAAAAATATTTATCGTAAAATGCCTAATTGATTTTAAATTCTTTTGAGACAAACTTTCAAATAAACCCCTGGTTTTATAGTTCAAATAATTCACCAAGATGCTCTTGGTGTGGAGTGTCATGTTACTCCTCTTTTTTTTTGAATAATTCGAGAGATTTTCAAATAAGTGAAACAAATAAATGGAGAAAAGGAAAGGGGCCTTTTAGAAATCCAAAAGAAGAACTTCAACAATTCATTTCATTCAAACAAAGTGATGATGATGCATAGCTATATTTCATAACATGCCCAAAATGAAATTTTGGGATGTTACAAACCTACCCACCTTAAGATGAATCTCGCCCTCGAGATTCGGGTTGGCTAGAAAATAGGTGCGGGTGGTCTCTACAAAGATCTTCTTCGCATTCCCAGGTGGCTTCTTCCTCGGTGTGGTGACTCCACAGAACCTTACAAAACTTGATGGTCTTGCTACGGGTAACTCTGGTCATAGTCTCGAGGATTCTGATAGGCTTCTCCTCGTAGATCAGGTCACTGTCAAGTTGTATGGCCTCTAGGGGCACTGTGTCTCTCAAGGGAATATCAGCCATCTCAGCATGGCAATTCTTCAGCTGGGAAACATGGAAAACATCATGAACTCCAGACAGTCCTTCCGGCAATTCCAGCTTGTATGCAACTTCGCCTCTACGTTCAAGAATTTTGTAGGGGCCTATGAATCTGGGTGCTAACTTTCCTTTAACACCAAATCTCTTGATTCCTCGAAGTGGGGACACACGAAGGTATGCTCGGTCTCCCACTTCATACGTCACCTCCTTGCGTTTTTTATCAGCATAGCTTTTCTGCCTGGATTGGGCTATCTTGAGTCGGTCTCGAATCTGTTTGACCTTTTCAGAATCTCGGATAAGATCGGGACCAAAATGTTTTCGGTCTCCAACACCATCCCACATCAATGGTGTTCCGCACCTCCTTCCGTATAAAGCTTCAAAAGGGGCCATCTTCAGACTAGTCTGATAACTGTTGTTGTACGAGAACTCTACGTAAGGTAAATTGTCCTCCCAACTAGACTCATAGTCTAGCGCACAAGCTCTCAACATGTCCTCCAAGATCTGGTTGACTCTCTCGGTCTATCCATCGGTCTGCGGATGAAAAGATGTACTGAATTCCAGCCTTGTACCCAATGTTTCATGTAACTGATGCCAAAACTTTGAGGTAAATTGTGTTCCTCTATGTGACACGATACTCCTCGGAACTCCATGAAGACATACGATCCTGGTCATATATATCTTGGCTAACTTAGCACTGGTATAGGTGGTCTTCACTGGAATGAAATGAGCCACCTTGGTCAAGCGATCGACCACTACCTAGATGGAATCATAACCTGAACGGGTCTTGGGTAATCCTGTGATGAAGTCCATACCAAGCTTATCCCATTTCCACTCAGGTATCGGCAACGGTTGGAGTAACCTTGTTGGTTTCTGATGTTCCGCCTTTACTCGCTGACAAACATCACATACCGCAACATGTTCGGCAATATCCTTCTTCATACCTGTCCACCAGTAACTTTCCTTCAAATCCAGGTACATCCTGGTGTTGCCTAGGTGTATCGAGTAGGGTGAATTGTGGGCTTCTTGAAGTATCAACTTCCTGAGCTCTGGGTCATTGGGCACATAGATTCGGTTCTCAAACCATAGAGTCCCTTGTTCATCTTCACGAAAGTCTTTAGCTTTTCCATCCTTCATTCTCTGCTTTATCTCAGCTATCTCCTTGTCCGATTTCTGGGCTTCACGAATTCTTTTGGTCAAGGTGGACTGGATCTCTAGTGTGGCAACATATCCTTTTGGAACTATCTCTAACCGAAGCTCTCTGGGATCATCAGTTAACTCCTGGGGTAATCCTCCGGCTATGAGTGTGTTCACACAACTCTTCCGACTCAAAGCATCTGCTACAACGTTTGCCTTTCTTGGATGGTAATGCAGTCTCATGTCATAGTCCTTGATTAACTCTAGCCATCTCCTCTATCTGAGGTTCAACTCCTTCTGTGTGAAGATATACTTCAGGCTTTTATGATCAGTGTAAACATCACAACTATTTCCGATAAGGAAATGTCTCCAGATCTTGAGTGCGTGCACTACGGCTGCTAGTTCCAAATCATGGGTGGCATAGTTCAACTCATGAGCTCGTAGTTGTCTGGATGCATAGGCTACAACTTTTCCCTCCTGCAGGAGTACTCCTCGAAGTCCTTGATGTGATGCGTCACAATAAACCTGGAAGTCCTTCCAAATATTTGGCAGTATCAACACTGGGGCTGTGACCAAACGTTTCTTCAACTCCTAGAAACTGGCTTCACATTCCTCAGTCCAAATATACTTAGACTCTTTCTTCAACAACTCTATCATGGTCTTGGCAATCTTTGAGAAATTCTCAATGAACCTCCAGTAATATCCGGCAAGTCCGAGAAAACTGTGGATCTCCTTAACTGAGGTGGGTGACTTCCACTCAGGGACTGCTTCAACCTTAGCGGGGTCTACTGCTATTCCTTCTCTGGAAATAACATGTCCAAGGAATCCGACTTCGGTTAGCCAGAATTCACATTTACTGAACTTGGCATATAACTGATGCTCTCTAAGCTTCTCCAGAACGAAACGCAAGTGTTCCTTGTGTTCTTCCTCACTCTTGGAGAATATCAAAATGTCATCGATGAACACCACGACAAACTTGTCCAGATATTCCATAAACACTTTGTTCATCATATTCATGAAGTAGGCAGGAGCATTAGTCAAACCAAAAGACATGACTATATACTCATATAAGCCATACCTTCTGGTGAAGGCTGTTTTGGGTATATCCTGTTCACGAAATTTCAGTTTGTGATACCCTAATCGAAGATCAATCTTGGAGAATACTTTCGCTCCTACTAGCTGATCAAACAGGTCATTAATCATCGGCAGAGGGTACTTATTCTTGATAGTTACCTCATTCAATGCACGATAATCGATCACCATCCTCAAGGTTTTATCTTTCTTCTCCACCAAAAGTACTGGGGCTCCCCAAGGTGAAGAACTTGGGCGAATATATCCCTTATCCAATAGCTGCTTAATCCGCTTCTTGATTTCTACTAAATCATTTGCGGGCATCTGATAGGGTCTGTTGGAAATTGGGGTTGTTCCTGGTAGTAACTCTATCAGAAACTCAATCTCTCTATCTGGTGGCATGCCTGGTAATTCCTCCGGGAATACATCTGGAAAGTCTTGTACAACTGGCACTTCCTCCTGAACAACTCATGTGAGGGAATTTAACCGAGCACTCATCTGTGTGCGTCGGGATACATACTTAATCCTCTTGTTCTCCGGAGTGGTGAGTAAAATAGACTTGCTGGGGCAATCAAGGTTTCCTTCATTCTTGGTCATCCAATCCATGCCTAGGATTACATCCAATCCCTGGGATTCTAGGACGATGAGGTCGGTGGGGAAAACATGATTCCCTATATGGAGTTTCAATGCGTGTCATCCTATCCCTGCCATCATCATCCCTCCTGGGGAATTGACCTTAATGGGATGACTAAGGGTTCTGGTGGGTAAACCATACTTTTCCACAACTACCCTTGATATGAATGAATGAGTTGCACCAGAATCAAAAAGTACCATAACTGGACGTGAATGCAATAAAAACTTACCAACCACAGTCTTGGGCTGATCATAGACTTCTTCCACATCAGTGTGGTTCACCTAAGCACGAGGAAAAGGATTTGGATTCTTAGCTTTGGAGTTGCCGTTGTTGTTGCCGTTTCCATTCCCCTGCTTGTTCTGAGGACATTCAGTGGCATAGTGCCCTGTCTTCTGGCACTTGAAAGAGGTGATATGGTTGAGATGCTTCTGAGCTGGAGCGGGACGGTGTTGGTTGCCATTCCCACTTCCATTGCCATTCTTGAAGTTGCCATTGTTGGGACGATTATTCCCATTTCCTCCATGGTTGTGGCCTCCATGGTTGTGCACGTGATGAGTGTGTCCTCCATACTTACCGGTTCCTGATCCAGTATTCCCTGAGTATGGGGAGTAGCGGGGCTTCTGTTGAGCTCCAGAGTTAGACTTCCCCTGTCCATACTTTCTCTTGCGGTTTTCGATTTGTTGCTGCTTCAATTCTAGGATGAGGGCCTTGTCTACCAGCTCCTGGTAGTTGTTGAAAGTAGCCATCATCAGCTGCACGCTCAACTCATCGTTGAGTCCTTCTAGGAACTTCTCCTGTTTGGCTACATCATCGGCCACATCTCCTGGTGCATAACGAGCCAACATGCTAAATTCATCCACATACTGGGCCATGGAGCGGTTCCCCTGGAGTAAGTTGCGAAACTCACGCTTCTTCAGACTCATGGCTCCAGCTGAGACATGAGCAGTGCGGAAAGCTAGCTTGAACTGCTCCCAAGTCACACCAGCAATGGGGTACGTGGTGGTGTAGTTCTCCCACCATGAAGTTGCTGGTCCTTCCAGTTGATGGGCAGCAAAGCGCACGTTTTCAGCCTCAGTGCATCCAGCGGTGATGAGTTCCCTCTCCATCTTGCGGAGCCAATCATCTGCCACAATGCGCTCAGTGCTATTGGAGAAAGTTGGTGGATTTAGCCTTAGAAAACGGGTGAGGTTGTCGCCCTGAGGTGGAGAGTGGTTGTTGGTCTGGTTCTGGATCAACAGTTGCATCAGGGCATTCTGCTGGTGGAGAAGTTCTGTGAGTTCCGGCGGGAAGGTGAAGTCGGGCTCACGTCGCGGAGGCATCTTGCTGTTTTCAGAGGGGTGAGAATTAGAATAGAACAAGGACCTAAAAGGAAACTTCACTACCCATATGCAATGCAACAAACATATCAAACCAAACACGCATTCATTTATTCAACTCAAGGTTCAAACATCGAGATACAAGTCTCCAAATCAAACTAAGCATCGACCTATGCTTTAACGACGAAAATAAAGATACATGGGGGCATAACTAAAGTTCTCCTCAAAAGTACATGGTGATGTGGCCTCCTCCGGTGACGCTCTCCTCATAGTCATCATCGTTGCTGATCAAGGGAGCCCTTCTCCTTCTGGGTGAAGATTTTCCCCCATGTCTAGCTGTTCCTCCAGAGTTGCACTGCGAGTGTTCAGCTTCTCGATCCTCTCTAAGAAATCCTTCACTCCATGCTCATGCTCGTACTTGGCTTTCCGTAGGTCAGCTTCGAGGTCAATCTCGCGGTTCATCAGCCTCTTCATCGTCTTCATGTTGGCACGTACCCGAAGCTCCAAGGTCCTGATGTGCGTCTCCAAAGTCTGGATATAGGAAAGGGTGGAGTCTTCGGTGAGAGTGTTTATAATATTTCCATTGGCATCCCTGCGACAAACCACGCTGAGTCCTGGCGAAATGGGACCACCCCTGTATTCCTCCTGAATACGTCCAATGGCACGGTGAATCGCCATGTCACTCCCAAGAATCCAATTGGGTGCCACAAACTTGAAGTCAATGGGTTCCTTACGATTTCCAAAGGTCTTTCCGGGGATGTGCACCTCGATCTTGTAGCGACTGTCTTGTGGAAAAGACATGATAGGAGTCCCGGTGATGCTTGGCAAAGCGATCCTTACGTCCCTGATGATCTTCACAAACTCCTTGCCAAAGGGCATCGTCGCGTCAGGCTGACAAAACTTCGTGATCAAAACTAGGGTGAAGGTGGCCATCTATAAATTTTGAAATAAATCGGAGGGAAGTCAGAAACGAACAGATGAGAGTATAAGAATTTTAAAGACAAAAGAAAAAAATACTAAGGCTTTTCCAATCCTAGAGATTACGTCCTACGGTCAGCGTGTGCTCTCATACCATTTATGTAGTGACCCGACCTGAAAGGTCGAATCTGCGGTGTTTCTATACCATCCGAAGATCATGCTGGTACACACTCGGTACATCAATGTATAAATCAAAGTGAAATCACATAGATTTATTAATATTTTTATTAACAAAGAAAAAATAGTACACCTAATATTGAAACAACAGAACCTAATGAAATATAAAAACAAAAGTTAAACTAATTCAGATTCAGACTAAAACTAAAATCAAACTAACTAAACTCTATTAAGAACTAAACAGATTCTGTTTTTGTTAAAAACCCTAACAAAAATCATCCTAAAAATTCTCAAACTATGTAGGATTATAGGTCTAACTAATACGAACCGGTGGCAAAAAGATTCATACAAAAATATATTTTCAAACTCTAGTTATACAGATTTTAGTAATTTAAGAAAATTTGGTTAGATTAAAATTTTAAAGTTCAAATATGAAATCTAAGACTACGGGATGAAACTGCATGAAATTTTTGACCTAATGAAAAAAGAATCAATTTAAAACACTAATTAGTTTAAAATATATAACAAAAATAAAATCAGAACACATTCTGTTTTCTAAAGCAGAAACAGAAAAAGAAAAAATATTAGCTAACGGACAGAGGCTACGTGCCGACTTCCTATTGGTCGAAAGAGCGCGTGCGGGTGTTTGCGGAGGACGACCGAACGTTAGAGGATACCGTTTCAGAATTTTAAGTGATCTAATCTAACGCGTCGGATATGGATCGAACGGTCCAGGGGGGGTGCGGTGGCTTATAGAGGGGGTGTCGAGGTTTCCGGCGAGGTCGATGGTGGCCAGACGCCGGAGGTGGTCGGAGATGGTCGTGCGGTGGTCGGGGGCGGTGTCCGAAGAGCTCATACGATGGCAACGAAGATCCGGCGTCGAATGGTGGCGTCAAACAGGGCTGGGAACGATGGAGACGACGGCCTGGAGCTCTGGGGGGGGGGTTCGGGTGGAGTGAGAACTCCGGCGAGGTGGTGCGGTGGTGTTCCGGCGAGGGGATTGGGGGCTCGGGGTGGAACGGAGTGCGGAGAGGGCAGGGGCTTTTATAGTCCAGGTGCGGGGTCAGGAGAGGGAGAGAGGAGAGAGATCCGCGGGGGAGGGATCGCGGGCGAGGTTGGGGGCGAGGGGAAGGGGATGAGCGCGCTGATGAAGCTGTCGGACGATGGGTCCCGCGGGTCAGTGAGAGAGGGGGCGGGATCAGGGCATCGGTGACCGATCGGGAGGGATCTCGAGGCTTAAAGGCTGTGGGCCGGCCGGTTTTCTAATTAAAACGTTTAAATACGTTTCCTTTTCTATTTTCCAGAACGTTTCAAATTCTTTAATGCATTCAAATCATTTCCAAACATAGAGAATATATATATCAAAATGATCAGGGGAATATATGCTATTTAATGAGCATTTTTCCTTTGTCAAAATGAATACTTAAAAAAATATTTTTCAGAAAATGCCTAATTGTTTTTAAATTCTTTTGAGATAAACTTTCCAATAAACCCCTGGTTTTATAGTTCAAATAATTCACCAAGATGCTCCTGGTGTGGAGTGTCATGTTACTCCTCTCTTTTTTTTTGAACAATTCCAGAGATTTTCAAATAAGTTTAACAAGTAAATGGAGAAAAGGAAAGGGGCCTTTTAGAAATCCAAAAGAAGAACTTCAACAATTCATTTCATTCAAACAAAGTGATGATGATGCATAGCTATATTTCATAACATTCCAAAAATGAAATTTTGGGATGTTATAGTCTAATTGTCTGAAATTTTTACAAAAGATTTATATACAAATTTCCTTTATTTTCCTAATGTTCCAGATTTTTTAGAGTTTCAGAAGTATTCGAAGTCTACAGATTGCTACAGACTGTTCTGTTTTTGACAGATTATGTTTTCTTTGTGTTGTTTGCTTATTTTGATGTATCTATGGGTCATATCGGGGGGTATGAACCATGGAGAAGCTACAATACAGTAGTTATTACACAAATATAAATACAGAATGGGTTCACAACAGTACCTAAAGTGGTGATTTATTCTTCTTATACTAACGGATCTCATAAGTTTTCTATTGAGTTTTGTGTTGTGAAGTTTTCAAGATTTGGGTGAAGATTTGATGGATTATGGAATAAATAGTGGCAAGAGACTAAGCTTGGTGATGCCCAAGGCACACCAATCTATATTCAAGGATACCAAAAATCCTAAGCTTGAGGATGCCCCGGAAGGCATCCCCTCTTTCGTCTTCAATCTATCGGTAAATTTACTTGAGGCTATATTTTTATTCACCACATGATATGTGTTTTGCTTGGAGCGTCTTGTATGATATGAGTCTTTACTTTTTAGTTTGCCACAGTAATCCTTGTTGCACACATCTTTTGAGAGAGACTCGCTGAATCATGAATTTATTAGAATACTATATGTGCTTCAATTATATCTTTTGAGCTAGGCGAATGTTGCTCTAGTGCTTCACTTATATATTTTTAGAGCATGGTGGTGTTATATTTTATATAAATTATTGAACTCTCATACCTCACTTATATTATTTTGAGAGTTTCTTAAAACAGCATGGTAATTTGTTGAGGTTATGAATTTAGTCCTAATATAATGGGCATCCAAGAGGGATATAGTAAAAACTTTCATATTAAGTGCATTGAATACTATGAGAAGTTTGATTCCTTGCATATATTTTTGAGATAATAGAGATGGTAATATGAGATTCATGCTAGTGAGTAGTTGTGAATTGGAAGATATACTTGTGTTAAAGTTTGTGATTCCCGTAGCATGCACATATGGTGAACGGTTACGTAACGAAGTTGGAGCATGATTTGTTTAATGATTGTCAACCTTTGTGTGAGGGTCCAGAGCGCGCGATGGTTAATCCTACCAACCTATCCCCTAGGAGCATGCATCTAATGCTTTGTTTGATAACTAATAGACCTTTGCAATAAGTATGTGAGTTCTTTATGACTAATGTTGAGTCCGTGGACTCTACGCATTCTCACCCTTCCACCTTTTCTAGCCTCTCTGGTACCACGCAACTTTCGCCGGTACATTAAACCCTCCTTCCTCAAACAGCCATCGTATATTTTCCTCAAAACAGCCACCATATCTACCTACTATGGTATTTCCATAGCCATTCTGAGATATATTGCCATGCAATTTCCACCATTTAGTTTTTCATGACATCCACCATAACTTCATGTGGCATATAGAGTCATACTTTGTTCTAGGTATCGAGTTGTAATTTTCTTTTTGAGTTATAAGTAAAATAAAGTGTGATGATTTTCATTAATAGAGCATTGTCCCGTGAGAGAAAAGGATGATGTAAGCCATGACTCCCTCACAAGTTGGGATGAGTATCCGGACTTAACAAAAAAATAAAAGAGGCGAGCAAAGCCCAAACAAAAAAAAGAGGCCAAAGATGCCCACCAAAATAAAAAATAAAAAATGAGAGAAAGAGAGAAGGGACAATTGCTACTATCCTTTTCCACACTTGTGCTTCAAATAGCACCATGATCTTCATGATAGAGAGTCTCCTATTTTTTCACTTTCATATAACTTGTGGATATTCATCTTGAACGACCACTTAGTTTTCTTTTTGAGCTTTCATACACTTATAGATCTAAGTGCATTTGTTGCATGGCAATCCCTAATCACTCACATTGATATCTATCGATGGGCATCACCATAACTCGTTGATACGCCTAGTTGATGTGAGACTATCTTGTCCCTTTTTCCTTGCACCTCCTCCATATTCTATTCCACCTATAGTGATATATCCATGGCTCACGCTCATGTATTGCATGAGATTTGAAAAGGTTTGAGAACACCAAAAGTGTGAAAAAATTGCTTGACTTGTTCATAGGGGTTGTGCATGATTTAGATACTTTGTGTGGGGAAGATGGAGCATAGACAGACCATATGGTTTTGTAGGGATAACTTTCCAAGGCCATGTTATTTCGAAAGGACACGACTGCCTTGTTGGTGTTCTCGAAGTATTACTGTTTTTATGTCAATATTAGACTATTGTTTTGAATCTTACGGATCTGAATATCCATGCCACAATAAAGAAGATTACATGGATAAATTTTTTAGGTAGCATTCCACATCAAAAATTATGTTTTTATCATTTACCTACTCAAGGACGAGCAGGAATTAAGCTTGGGGATGCTGATACGTCTGCAACGTATCTATAATTTTTCATTGTTCCATGCTATTATATTATATATTTTGGATGTTTTATATGCATTAATATGCTATTCTATATTATTTTTTGGGACTAACTTACTAATCCAGAGCCTAGTGCCAGTTTCTGTTTTTTTCCTTTTTTTGTGAATGTTAGATAAGGAATATTAAACGGAGTCCAAACGGAATAAAATCTTCGTAATAATTTTTCTTGGACCAGAAGCAAACCAGGAGACTTGGAGATGAAGTCGGGAGAGACACCGTGGGGCCATAGGCCCTAGGGGCACGATCAGGCGGGTAGGGTGTGCCCCCCAGGCTTGTGGGCCCACGGCAGCTCTCCTAACCCTAATCTTCGACCTATAAATTCCCAAATATTCCCTGAATACTAGAACGAGCCACGAAAACACTTTTCCGCCGCCGGAAGCCTCCGTTCGCGAGAGATCCAATCTTGGAGCCTTTTCCGGTAAACTGCCGGAGGGGGATTCGATCACGGTGGGCATCTACATCAACTCCATTGCCCCTCCGATGATGCGTGAGTAGTTCACCACAGACCTTCGGGTCCATAGATAGTAGCTAGATGGCTTCTTCTCTCCCTTTGCTCTCTAATACCATGTTCTTCATGATCTACATGGAGATCTATCCGATGTAATACTCTTTTGCGATGTGTTTGTCGAGATCCGATGAATCGTGGATTTATGTTCAGATTATCTATGAATATTATTTGAGTATTTTCTGAATTCTTATATGCATCAGTTCATATCTTTGCGAGTCTCTTCGAGTTATTGGTTTGGTTTGGACAACTAGATTGGTAATTCTTGTAATAGGAGAAGTGCTTAGTTTTGGGTTCATTCTTGCGGTGTCCTCACCCAGTGACAAAGTAGGGGTAGCGAGGCACGTATTGTATTATTGCCATCAAGGATAAAAAGATGGGGTTTTCATCATATTGCTTGAGTTTATCCCTCTAAATCATGTCATCTTACCTAATGTGTTACTCTATTCTTCATGAACTTAATACTCTAGATGCAGGCGGGAGTCGATTGATGTGTGGAGAAATAGTAGTAGATGAAGAATCGTTTCAGTCTACTTGACACGGATGTGATGCCTATATGCATAATCATTGCCTTGCATATCTTCATAATAATTCGCTTTTCTATCAATTGCTCGATAGTGATTTCTTCACCCACCATAATACTTGCCATCATGAGAGAAGCCTCTAGTGAAACCTATGACCCCCGGGTCTATTTTCCATCTTATACTTTCAGATCTAAAACCAAAAATACCAAAAGTACTTTGTTGCATTATTTTTACCTTTCGTTTTAGTTTCCGTTCAAGCAATCTATCCTATCTATCTTTATCAGATCTCATCCTTGCAAGTAACCGTGAAGGGATTGACAACCCCTTTATAGCATTTGGTGCAAGTGTTTGATTCTTTGTGTAGGTACATCTATTGTGGACTTGCTTGTATCCCCTACTGGATTGATACCTTGGTTCTCAACAACTGAGGAAAATAATTATCTACTTTGCTACTTCAACCGTTCCTCTTCACGAACACCAATGCATGCTCGAGAAGTAGCATGTACTGAGTGGCAATTTCCATCATCTTACTCAGTGAAATATCACCTGTTCGCCCAAACTTCAGATAAAGCTCTATGTACTTCACTCTGGCCTTGAAAGCACAAACATCCTAATGCTCACAAACACCATCCATTGTATGATGCAAAGTGGACCAGTGCTGAATGTAATCCCTCAATGACTCGTTGGGCTTTTGAACACAATGTTGCAAATCAATTAAACCGACAGGACGCTTGCAAGTACCCTTGAATGTTCTGATGAACACTCGGGCTAGATCTTCCCAGCAATGGATGCTAGAAGGAGCCAAACGATTCAGCCATGCTTGGGGCGAACGATCCAACATCAAATACAGATGCTTCATTGCAATGTTGTCGTTACCACCACTATCGTGGTTTTGTCACGGCAGATGTCCGAGGACTTAGATTCGAGGCCATCACTAAGGTGATGGACTCAAACGGGTTGGTTGGGATGAAGGACATGAGTTTACCCAGGTTAAACCCCTCAAGAAGAGGTAAAATCCTAAGTCCTGTTTTTGTTGTATTGGTTGGAGTATTGATTACAAGGGAGCGGATTCGCTTGACCTAGTTCTCGATAGATTGGTTTCTGTCTAAGTCGCCCCATGTCTCGCCCTTATATAGGATGTCAAGACCACGGGTTACACAAGTCTCATACCGACTCTTACAACGTGTACGACTCTAACTCTATGCCGTCTTGCCTTCCTGAGCAAGCCGTCTCCGGGCGGCTTATCCGCTCGGGTCTTCTTTGCCTTCTTTGTCTGGGCCTCACCTCGGCCCATCTTAGTGAGCCACCATACGTCTGGGCTTATGTCTCCAGGCCCATCCTTGGTCTAGCCCATGAGCCACCAATCAGGACTCGGCCCCACCTGGGCGGGTCTTACCACGGGGTTATATCCCCAACATTATGCCCCAAGTTGATTTGAGCTTGCTCATTTCAATCTTCCGTCTCACTTGGCGGCAAGTCTTGCTCAACCTTCCGTCTCACTCGGCAGTGAGTCTTACTCATTATCACCAGTAAGTAAGATAAAATAACCCGCTATGACGTCATACCTGAGATATCAAAAAGATTCCCTGATGACCGCAATGGATCTTTCCATTATTAATCTGACGACCCGAAAATCGAGGAGTTCGTCTCAGTCAATTAACTTCCGTCGCCTGGATTCTCGTGCCTGTTTCCACCTTTTGCCTATTAAATAGGACCACAAGGGGAAGTTTTCATTTCCTTCTCCGCTCGCACCTCTTCTTCTTTCTCTTGACGCTGTCACTCCAGCATCCTTTCGCTCCGGTGAAGCTTCCACGCCATCGTCACGCCAGGATGCTGCATCACCCTGATCGGACTAGAAGAGCGGCCAGATCCGTCACATCATCTCCGGTGAGTTCTTCTCCACCCCGAGATCTGTAGCCTTCGGTAGGGTTTTCATGGAGTTCCTCCGCCGCTAGAACACGAGCTCTTAACAATGCCCGATAGTACGTAGATCAGTGAACTTGATAATGCCCCCTTTTCCGGTGCGGTAGATCGTAGGAAGTAGATAGTAGCACAACACAGATCCGCAGCTGCTCCTTTTACTGTTTTCAAAACACTACCAGTTCCTCTGTTCTTTGCTAGGTTAGAATAAAACTGCTTTTTCTTTGTTTTATAGATCCATAATTATGTAGATGGTCTGTGAAACCTGTTTTCCAGACTTAGTAATATTGGCTTTGTTTCTTTGCAAACTTGACTCGCCCATGAACTTCCTGCTCTCGCCCAAATAATTCCAGCGACTTAGCTTTCAGATTTCGTTAGCCGTCCATAGTTATATGTCTCCTTCTAACTCGCCACACGTTGTTACCTTTGCACAACTTTATGTCGCCACCATGCCTCGTGCATCCAATTCTTGTAACCGGGTCGGCTCTGCCATTACCAAAGAGTTCTTGAAGGACTTTGTAGACACAGGGTCCTTGCCAGCCAAAGATGTCATCCATTGGCGGTTTCCGGCAACGAAAAGAAACCCATTCCACAAGAGGGCGAAGTAGTATTTTTCGCAGATCACCTTGTTAGTGGTTTTATCCCGGCCGGCTCAAAATTCTTTCGAGACGTTCTTCATTTCTTTAAGTTGTGCCCCCAAGACATCGCCCCAAACTCCGTCTCGAATATATGCAGCTTCCAAATCCTCGGTGAGGTTTACTTACAACAAGAGCCGTCCGTTGGCCTTTTCCGTGAGTTCTTTTACGCGAACCGCCAGACGAAAGTAAAGGCTGGTCCAAGCTTAGAGCTCGGCATGATCTCAATTCAAAGGAGGCGGGATGTGACTTTTCCGGCTTTTTGGATGCCAAGTCATCCCAAATAATGGAATAAAACCTGGTTTTATTGCAAAGATACTTCTCCAGAAGGAGAGCATTCCTTCGCGAGTTATCATCCAACCCGGCTCAAGACTTCAACCGAGCTTCCTGACCGGCTGTCAGCCACTGAACGAGCAAAGTACGCTCCGGCTCACGCAAGAATCAAAGCCCTTATGGCCAATGGCCTAACTTGGATGGATATGACCCACTGTTGGGTTTCTTGGAGAGTCCCTCCTCTGAGCCGGCGAAGCCGCCTCATGTGCAAGTACACGGGTGATGACAATGACTCCCTCTGCTTTAACTCTACCACGCTGTCTAAGGATCACATTGTGGCCACCATCAAGAGTCTGGTTCATGAATCCGAAGGATCTTGCCACGCCATTGGATTGGCACCTTTCTGTGCCGCAAACCCGGCCCAGACGTAAGGGCAACTCTTGATCTCCTTATTTCCGCATGTAGCTATCCATGTATACTTTGCAGTCTTTTGACCTCTTTCGACGGCTTTGATTTTCAGGCTAACTCCAGCTTCTGGAAAAAAGAAGTATGTTCCTCCTCCAAATAAATCAAAGGAGAAAACCGACGGCCGGAAGAAGAAGACCGCACCTCAAGAACAACTGGAATCTGACGACTCAGAGGTAGAACTTGCCTCTCTTGGCCGTCTCTTCATGCACCTTACTGACAATGACAATTCTCAGAAAGAAATGGAGACAAGCCATGCCAACGTTCCTGAGGTAACTTATGTTTCATCTGACTCAGTACATCTTGCACCACAGAAGATACGGCGGGTCATCCAAAAGTTCCCACTTTCTCATCCTCTTGCTTACATAGACCCCCACTTTTCTTTGAAAAAGCAACAACAACTCTCCCAACGCCAGACCCGGACCATCGGCTCCAACGATCTCATGGTCGGGTTACCTCATTCTCCAGCTCAACGGAAGCGGCCGGCTAAAGTATTTGTTTCACTTGGTTTTTATTTTGTCAACCTTGCCTTTATATTTTGACCTTGTCTTATATTGCCTTAACTGTTTTCAGGAATCACCTCCTTCTTCGGGCGACTCTACAGCTACTACTCTTCTACCTCTAAATATTAACACAGAGTACATGCCTTTCATGCTTGCCTTCCATCCTTTGTTAGCCGTAAATCTTATACCATGACCTTCTATGCTTTCCAGGGCTCAAGCGAAACGAAGGAAGACCGGCAGGTCTAATCCTGCTCCCAAGGTTCGAGAGCCGGAGCCTGCAAAGGCGGATTCTCCTACACCGCACGTTGACCCCTCTGCGGCCTCCAAGGACACACCTGAAGAAGCTCGTCACTCTGCCAAGCCGGCGGCCAATGATATAATTCCTGAGAGTCCTCCGAGGGCCGACTCTAAGCCACTGAGCCCTTCTCCATCTACTGACGATTCAGTTACTCCGGACGTCACCATTACTGGCACCGGCTTCCACTCTCCTCAACCTCATGTGTTAACAAAGCACACTAAGGCGACTGAAGCCTCGAAGAAGCTAGAGTTTGAGCTCCCCACGCTAGAGAAGCTAACAGCCGATGAGCTTCACGCTGGTTATCTGAACTACCTGTCTACAAGCCGGAATATGGAGCTCAAGCTTGTGAACTTTGATTGAAGAAGAAATATGAGGTACTCTCGCTTTCTTTCCCTTATACCATTACACTAGACCATGATGGCGCGCGTTGCTGCGCCCGTCAATTTTGACAATAAGATAAGAAGAATTTATAAAATATGTGAAACCATGTGACATAAGTTTTAATGCTTCAAACCATTCTTTATTGTAGGATTACACTTTGGCAAAGACATACACGATATTGGCCAAATGATGATCTTGTATTAAGAAGTCAATTGACCAAATCCAGTCATTTAGCCACTTTGGCAAGTTTATTATAAATAATTGGCAAACGTTATACAATATATGTTTTTGTACATCATAATCTCACAGTAATGTGACTAAAACATTTGCAGAAAATAAAAGCATTGCTCAGAGGAATTCCTTGATATGTTTCAGTATCTTCTTAAGCAACAAGTTCAACATAAGTTCAGGGATAATAGTACTCCCTCTGTAAAGAAATATAAGAGTGTTTAGAGCACTACTTTAGTGATGTGGACGCTCTTGTATTTCTTTACAGAGGGAATATTATATAGTTTCAACAACATTCATATTCAGCAGCAGCTTTTCAATTTATGATATATTTCCTCTCTTACACATCTTACTTCATCATGGAGAAATGGAGCATTGTACCAGCCCTATCAAAACGCTTTCGAGTATCCAAAACAAATGCTATCAAACTGAATGATAGGTAGAAATCTCAATATTGGAATTTAAAGATTAGTATGCCAGTATCTTAACAGCTTGTGAATCAATGTCTAGAAGTGCAGCAACTTCTCATTTTAGCATATGTTCAACCTACCAGAACAGTGCAAGAAGTTGGACCAAAAATAGTTGAAGTTAAACAAAAAGATGCAACAATAGTAAGTGTACGCATGAAGGTCTACCTGGGAGCAGAAAACTTCATGGTACGTCTAGTTTCTCTAAAGGAAATTGTAAATTTGTTCAGTGATTGGAGCAGAGGGGGGTCGAGGAAGATATCAACGTGTCTTTCCTGTGTGACCTAACAAATGGTTATTATCATTATATCCAACAAGCAGTCAAGAATATAGTTGTGCATACTAAAATAATTATCAACCACACACGGTATAGTTGAGTTCAGAAACTTAAAACTTCTGTCCAATATCTGAATATGAATAGAGTACTTATGAGAAAGTACATATGAGGGGAGTACGAATTTTCTTAAATGTGTGAAAATGTTCACACTTATGATTTTATTTATATTTAAGTAATCAATGAGAAAGTGATTTTCCATTTACATGGAGTCGCGCAGTTTAAAACAACTTGATTTATATCAAGGTAGGCACAAGAACTATGTTCGAAAGGAAAAGAAACCATACAGAGTAATGTGTGTAAATTTTTAGTGTGCGTTCTTCTCAAGCTCGCCTTGATTGTACATGCCTCTGCCGGCACACATCTCCATTACCACAACAATTGCCGTAGCATAAGTAAGATCAATTGTACTATCTTTTTGACGTAGACATCCAGACAATTTATACTAAGGAACAAGTAGCTATATTATTTCTCAATGCTAAAAGTGATAAGATAAAGAAAATGAAGAAGTATGATGAATGAACCAATAATTATGGTAGCACTGATCGATGCTTTTCTATGGAGTACTTCGAACTCGACATGTCTGGCATAATAACCAGCGCAGATGCAGAACAATGATGGTTTTCTTCAGTGTCGTCACATACCTTATTGTCCCCATCGCCATCAGGTAGTGCGATCTATTTTTCATAGCCCATGAGCCGCCCGTTATTTGTTTAATAGACCAATCTCGCCTGGAAATAACAGCTTATGTAGCTCACTTTATGTAGCCTTCAGTTTCGTCTATGTACAGAAATTGGCACCCACAAACAAAAATAAGTTTCAGCCGCT
The DNA here is from genome assembly GCA_022496015.1 of Hordeum marinum. Classification (NCBI taxonomy): domain Eukaryota; kingdom Viridiplantae; phylum Streptophyta; class Magnoliopsida; order Poales; family Poaceae; genus Hordeum; species Hordeum marinum. The sequence continues at coordinate 65,306,212 of CM039677.1, forward strand.
TACTTTGTCAAAAAAAATCAGCTACGAACGGTAGGGTAACAGACATTTGTGAAGTCTAATAGACAGAATTTACATGTACATTTAGAAACAATGCATTGAACTTCATTGTGTGTACCACGTTTGAAAACATAGTAAGCTGAGCAAATTACAAAGTTTCAGGCAAAACAAAAATGAATTTAGAGTAGTGTACGACCATGTATAGTATCATATAATTAAGTTGTTCTATAATCTTAGATATACACTTGATGAAATAAAAGACCAGTTCTATACATAAATAGTAACACGTATGTTTAATTTTAGGGAATCAAGCATTCTCCCACGCAAAAATATCCATTTGCACTTAGCCCACACAAGTTAAACATTGTTTTGTTTGAAATCCCGACAGAACTTAATCCCCTGATTTATACAGAATATTCAGTATATTTTACCCAACAGAATTATCAAAAAAATAGGAGTGTTGCTATTCATTATGAAACATCATTTGAGAAATATAAATGTTTCTAGGTAGAAAAGGAAACCTCAATTTGCTAGTCGTTGTGGATTTCCTAATTCGTTAAGTTCCAGTGGTAGCAAATCCCCTGCAGAAGAAAATAATAACTGATTAATTACGTGGCACAACAGAAGTAGTGTTCACTGAAACAAAGCATGCAAAATACAACCTTCAAATGACCATATGTGCTCCGAGATACAAACTGGACAAAGGATCAATCTAGTACCACTTCCCTCCTTACAAATGTTTGTGGGGCAAAAAGAAGGCCAGACATTCCACAACCACGAGTTATAATCCAATTACAAGAACTAAGAAGTTGTCCATACTATACTCACACTGGTAGCAGCACATGTATTAAAATGGAAGAATAATCATTAGATTAAGAGGGTAAGACACACAAAGCTTACGCGCTCAAGATTGTTTTCAACTGGACACATTGCAACGTATATTTGTTACAAAAGTATAGCACATACCTGTAATAAAATAATCCACTTACATAATTAACATTGTCCTAATTCATCAATTTACCAATGATGGCCAAATTAGCAGAACTGCTCTGCAACACTGAGGCCATAAAGGATGTAGAGCTAGATCGACGTTATGAGACAAACATGATTGGTCATATCTTCAACAATTCAGGTAAATGTAGGAAGATTCCTCATCTATCAAGATAGTTAATTATGATTTTGACATGCATTTCTGTTCACGCTGCTATTCTTCATGGTAGATTGGTCGAACGATAATGCATATATCATCTGATTTTCTTTGCCTTGTTTTTACATAGCTTGAAACAAAGGGAATACATCAAAATCTTCTAAACTGAGAATTTAATTATTTTTTCGAGTTCAGTGAAAATTTGACAGTGTGGTTTGCAATTCGACATACCCTGAAAATAGATCACCATGAACATAATCCTAGAGCAGCAAAGGCCAGAGGGTGTTAGTGATCAAAAGCAAAAGGTGCTAATGCTTAAAAATAAAGTTACTAATGAGCTTAAATAACTGAAGGTGCAAATTATTTTTGAAACCAAGAGGTGGTAAATTAAATATAATCATATGAATAGGTTCTTTATAAACGATCATACTAAAATATACTAACTAAAAAAGCCTAATCAAGGGGTAACAGTCTACCAGCCAAATGAAGGACCTCAAGAAAATACTTGTCACTTTGGATGGTTGCTCCTCTTAGTTATGAGAAGCCAAACATCAATCCCAGTGATCAGGGGGTAATAATCTACCAGCCAAACGAAGGACCACAACTAAGCTGTTTTCTGGGTGGGTAAGGATTCCCTAGTCCTTACTACGATCAATTTCACATGTGTCTTCTGATCTTCTCTTCTCATGCAACCAGACACGAGATTATAACACACTCAAGAACCATACTGGTTTTAAAAAAACAAGCAGTGGCGAGAAATAGGGGAGAGGAACAGAGGAAGCACTTATGTGTTGCTACCCACCGTTCTAGTCAGGAATGGCGGGATGGGGGTGTACCTGCCTGCCTGGAATTGTTGTCGATGGCCAGCGATTGGGAAGGAAGGTGACCAAGGGGACCGGGGAGCAGTGAAGTAACAGCCGGCGATGGTGATGGAGGGCACCTTGGATCAACGCAGGACAGAGAGGATCGGGGATCAGCACAGCGGAGCAAGGTGAGCGTCGCTGCCAAGTGCAGCGATGACAGAGGGGATGACACGGTCACCTGGTTCTCGCCTCGACAGAGGGGACAAGCATGCGCTGCCACTTTGGTTGGGGAGCAGTGGAGGTAAGAAGGGCTGGGAGCAGCTGATCTGAAGGGCACCGGGATCGGCAGAGCGACAAAGGTACCAAGTAGCAGCAAAGCAGAGCGAGCGCCTCCGCCAAGAGCAGCGACGGGTTGCGAGCTTGCGAGAGATAAATGGCATGGCAAAGGAGAGTTGCAGTTACATGGGCTCTAGGCCCAATCAGCCACAGGCCTTGGATTTTTCTCCTGGAGTAGCTGATTATCGGACAGTCGGCCTATTTGGGCCCAGACGAGATTAACAATGCATCCAACGGCTAGAAACGACCAGTACACATCATCTGACGGCCAAAATCGCTGAGTGTCTCATAGGGCTAGGATTAGGCTCCGTTTTACTGTCCTAAATAGCCCCCAAGGGCTGGTTTAGTATTTGCCACTGGTAAGCCGGGTCTTTGAATCTTTGTTATAAGTAAAGAACACTTAGCCTGTATGCCTCAATAATCATCTTAAGACTTAGAATTGAGCCGACACTTTAGCGTGCAGGTATTTGTTCAAAGAACCATCTGTACATCCCAAGGGCCGGCTTGACTTGATAGAAGATGAGCCGGAACTTTGGTATAAATAGACCAGAGAGCCGGAAGTAGCCCCCAAGGGTCGGCTTAACTTCGATGAAGATGAGCCGGGACTTGAGTATAGATAAACCAGAGAGCCAGATGTAGCCCCCAAGGGCCGTCTTAACTTCGATGAAGATGAGACGGGACTTTGGTATAAATAGACCAGAGAGCCAGATGTATCCCCCAAGGGCCGGCTTAACTTCGATGAAGATGAGCCGGGACTTCGGTATAGATAAACCAGAGAGCCAGGTGTAGCCCCCAAGGGTCGGCTTAACTTCGATGAAGATGAGCGGGGACTTTGGTATAAATAAACCAGAGAGCCAGGTGTAGCCCCCAAGGGCCGTCTTAACTTTGACGAAGATAAGCCGGGACTTCACTGTAAATAGATTCAATAGCCATCTGTAGCCCCCAAGGGCCGGCTTACTTGTCTAAGTTGAGCGGAACTTCATTGTAGTTTTGGAGAACAAACAGACATTAGCCCCAAGTGTCAAGCATATTGCTTGCAATCTGCTTGAGACTTACATAATATTGTCATAATCTTCATCATCTGATAATATACCACCCTGGCGACTTGGCCTTCATATTGTTTTTGATATGTCACAGGAAGCTTTAAACGAAGCCGGGTCTGTACTGACTGGTTTAAGGAGAAACTAGCCACTCAGCAAGCTGCCCGGAACGAAGCAGATGAGAAATGTTGGTTCGCCATTGAGGAACTTACAAAATTCAAAGCTGAGTTTGCTGCCTTCAAAAAGTCTGCAGAGACGGAGCAAGTCGCCCTGGCGAAACATGCTGACGACATGGACCAGCGGCTCGTGGTTGTGTCTGACGAGCTTCATGTTGGAAATATGCCCTAGAGGCAATAAATAAAGTGTTTATTATTATATTTCCTTGTTCATGATAATTGTTTATTATCAATGCTATAATTGTATTGATTGGAAACGCATTGCATGTGTGGGTAAATAGACAACACTGTGTCCCTAGTATGCCTCTAGTGAACTAGCTCGTTAATCAAAGATGGTCAGGATTTCCTAGCCATTGGCATGTGATGTCATTTGATAACGGGATCACATCATTAGGAGAATGATGTGATGGACAAGACCCAAACTACAAACATAGCATATGATCGTGTCAGTTTATTGCTACTGTTTTCTGCATGTCAAGTATATGTTCCTATGACCATGAGATCATGCAACTCACGGATATCAGAGGAGTGTCTTGTGTGTATCAAACGTCGCAATGTAACTGGGTGACTATAAAGGTGCTCTACAGGTAACTCTGATGGTGTCTGTTGAGTTGGCATGGATCGAGACTGGGATTTGTTACTCCGTGTGACGGAGAGGTATCTCAGGGCCCACTCGGTAATACAACATCACAATGAGCCTTGCAAGCAATGTGACTAATTGTTAGTTGCGGGATCTTCTATTACGGAACGAGTAAGGATACTTTCCGGTAACGAGGTTGAACTAGGTATGGAGATACCGACGATCAAATCTCGGGCAAGTAACATACCGAAGAACAAAGGGAACGTTATACGGGATTAACTGAATCCTTAACATAGAGGTTCGATCGATAAAGATCTTCGTAGAATATGTAGGAACCAATGTGGACGTCCAGGTCCCGCCATTAGTTATTGACCGTAGAGGTGTCTCGGTCATGTCTACATAGTTCTCGAACCCGCAGGGTCTGCACACTTAAGGTTTGGTGACGTTTCGGTAGTGTAGAGTTATGTATGGTGGTGACCGAAGGTTGTTCGGAGTCCCGGATGAGATCCCATACGTCACGAGGAGCTCCGTAATGTTCTGGAGGTAAAGATTCATATATAGGAAGTCCTAGTTTGGTCGCTAGAAAAGTTTCGGGCTCATCGGTACTGTACCGGGAGTGCCGGTAGTGTGCCGGGAGACCTCCGGGAGGGGTATTTAGACCCTAGAGGGTCCATGGGCTGTGGGAGAATAATAACCAGCCCTTAGTGGGCTGGTGTAACAGCCACAAAAGTCCCATGGCGCCAGGAGGAAAAAGGCCTAATGAAAAAGGTGGAAAAAAGGCAAAAAGGGTGAATCCTACTCCTACTAGGATTGGAGGAGGAGTAGGACTCCTCCACCTTGGCCGGCCAACTCCTAGAGGGCCTTGCCCTTGCGCCAAGGCTGCCTCTCATCTCCTCCTATATATACTAGTGGAATAGAGGGTTTTTGCACAGAATTTACGGCCACGTGCTACCCATTCCACCGGTGCTCCTCTAGATCGGTTTTCCGCAGTGCTTAGGCGAAGCCCTGCGAGAATCACTCCACCACCATCGCCGCAGCGCCGTCACGCTGCCGGTGAACTCTTCCTCCTCTCCGCCTCCTCTTGCTGGATCAAGACGGTGGAGATCATCATCAAGCCGCACGTGTGCTGAACGCGGAGGTGTCGTCCGTTCGGTACTAGATCGGAAGGATCGTGATCAAGGCCATGGGGCGTTCGTGATTGGATCGCGGGACAGATCGTGACAAGATCGCGGGACGGTTCGTGATTAGATCGCGGGTCGCTCGGCGATTTGGATCGTGAAGAAGTTCGACTACACCAGCCGCGTTTCTTAACGCTTCCCGCTTAGCGATCTACAAGGGTACATAGATCCACTCTCCCTCTCGTGGATGCTCATCACCATGGATAGGTTTGCGTGTGCGTAGGAAAAATATTGTTTCCCATGCGACGTTCCCCAACACTTCACGCCTTAAAGCGCCACATTGCGAAGATGTCTGCCGCCATCTTTGGTAAGTACCAAATATTTAGCCAATACTTCTTGTGTGAGTACCTTTACCAGCGACTTATAACCAAAAGTCTGTCTTATGCGGGTTAAAGGAGTCGGCAACTTTCTACTGATAGCTTGCTGCCATTGAAAGCCGTATATACTTTGACAGAGCAGCTGTATTGCGGAGCTCTCTGCACAATCAAAGTAGTGCTCTATAGGGACAACATCCCTCCAACTATGAAGGGAGTCATAGAGTTGCTGTCCACACTGCCGAAACAAATCCTGGAGCTTAAGAAATCAGCCGCCCGAAAAGGAGCCATCGCAGCCATAAGCCGGTCATTAGCTTTCGCCCAGAGTTGACTCCCGAGGACATGATGGACGGGTTTCCGTCCAAGAAGGATGATGGCTCAGAGTTCACGGAGGCTGGCTATGCTCGGTGCATGAAGGCTTCCAGAGTCCTCGCCTCCATGTCAGTAGAAGAAGTGAACTTCTCAACATACCAGGCGGCTTATGATGTTGAGCAGAAGAGAGTATGAGGCCCAACCTTTGAGGCCAAGGACTTAACGCATGCACGTCATAAGCATCTCTTTGCTCCTGATCTTGACCCGTCCCCCCTCTTTGAACAGGGAAATTTTGCAGGTTTAACCAACTGCAACTGGGACATGGACAATCTTCAGATCATGGAGGTCAAAGACCCACCATAGAGTGACCCGCCATCCAACTGACGACCTTGGTAATGTCGTGGATTAGCCGGCCTTGTGACCCGCCAATGGGCGGTGTAAAAAACTTTGAGTCCTCATTTTTGAGCTCCGCAGTGAGCATTGTAATAGGCTTGTAGTAAACATTGTCTTGCCTGAACTGTGCCATTGTGCACTTATGAAATCGTCCGGCTTAACATATGAAATCTGCCTTGTGCCTTCAACTCATATCAGAGGTTGTGGCGGCTCTTGGTAATTAACCAGCCTGCAATAATAGATTAATCTCGTATTGTCAGGAGGACGGCTTAAGATAACGCCACCCAAAGATGCTATATCTTTCCGACTTGCTTTTTCTTTAACTCATCCACCGGTTCTTCTGAGCTGACTCACCACTTAAAATTCCTTAGCAGTACAGGGTCTCTATCGAGATTGGCCATCAATTCATTTGAGCGGCTCAGAGTCTCTAAGCGAGATTAACTGACAGGAAGTGTGACGTCCTAGAAGGGACTCGGCAGGGCATGAGTACCCCGATAGCCCATGAACTACCTCTCACATGACATAAATCCATCGTTTTAACCTTAAACAGTGCAGGGTCCTTAAGGATTAACTATCTAAGAGTACGAACGGGCCACATAGTGGAGAGTCGGCAGTAGATGGGAGAGTTTATCCATGCTTTCCGTAAGCCAGCCCTGACGTGACAAGAGCCGCCATTTTGACCTTTAACCAGTACAGGGGCTCTATCGAGATTAGCCGTCAATTTCCTTGAGCCAGCTCAGGGTCTCCAGTCGAGATTAACTGGTAAGAGTTCGGCGGGTCACCTAGCGGAGCAGCATCAGCTTACAGGCAGGTTTAACCCTCTTTGGCTTAAGAGTCGATCAAGAGGGTGTGTAAGCTAAACCCGGTGGGTTGGAAGCCCCCAAGTGACCTTTGTTGATGGAATCAACTATTTGGCTTAAGAGCCGACCGATAGGGCCCGGTGGGTTGGAAGCCCCCTCGACAATCATGTTGACGGAGTCAACTATTTGGCTTGAAAGCCGATCAATAGGGTCTGATAAGCTAAACCCAGTGGGTTGGAAGCCCCCTGATTGACCATTTTTGCACAAATTGAGATATGTGAAACGGCAGAGGCCCTGGCTGGCAGGGATGCCAACTTTATTCATATATCTATATGATATGTACAATGAAAGTGTACAATGTCAAGTCTTGACAACTTAAGTATAATAAGGCCGTAGATGCGCTATGTTCCACGACCGGTGGGTCTCTTGCCCACAAGTGTATGAGTCGTCTCGGACGTCAATGACATAATATGACCCATTGTTGAGATTTTTGTTGACCACGAAAGGCCCTTCCCATGGAGGAGATAACTTGTACGCATCTGTCTGATCTTGAATCAACCGCAACACTAAGACGCATTCTTGAAACGTCCGGCTCTTAACCCTGCGTCTATGATAGTGGCGCGGGTCTTGCTGATAAATCGCCGATCGAGCCACCGCTAGATCACGGTCTTCCTCCAAGGCATCCAACGCATCTTGACGTGTCGTTTCAGTATCTACCTCAACGTAAGCTGCCACTCGCGGTGAGTCATGACGGATATCACTTGGTAACACGGCTTTTGCATCGTAAACCATGAAGAAAGGTGTATAACCTGTTGATCTGTTAGGAGTGGTTCTGATGCTCCATAAGATAGACAGCAACTCCTCCACCCAACAACCCGGCGTTCGTTGTAAGGGAACCATAAGCTGGGGTTTGATACCTCTCAAGATTTCTTGGTTAGTGCGCTCGGCCTAACCGTTTGACTGTGGGTGAGCAACTGCAGAAACATCAAGTGTGATATGTTCACTTTCATAGAACGCTTTCATATCCCCCTTGGAGAGGTTTGTACCATTATCTGTGATGATACTGTGAGGATAACCAAAACGGTAGATCATCTTATTAATGAACTGAACCACCGTAGCCGCATCACACTTCCCGACCGGCTCAGCTTCTACCCACTTGGTAAATTTGTCAACTGCCACCAGGAGGTGGTTCTTCTTGTCCTTGGATCTCTTGAAAGGCCCGACCATATCAAGCCCCCAGACCGCAAACGGCCAAGTAATTGGAATCATGCACAGCTCTTGAGCCGGGACATGAGCACGCCGGCCAAACTTTTGACATCCATCGCACTTGCGGACCAAGTCTTCCCCATCCTTATGAGCCGTCAGCCAGAAGAAACCATGTCGAAAGGCCTTGGCCACCAGTGATTTTGAGCCGGCGTGATGACCACAATCACTAGCATGTATTTCATTCAAGATTTCCTTGCCCTCTTCAGGCGAAACACAACGTTGAAACACGCCGGTGAAGCTGCACTTATGTAACTCGCCATTGACTGTCGTCATCGACTTAGACCACCTGGTGATCTATCTGGCGAGATTTTCATCATTAGGTAACTCGCCGCGAGTCAAGTAAGCCAAGTAAGGCACAATCCAGTCAGGAATTGCATGCAGAGCCGCCACCAGTTGTCCCTCTGGGTCAGGAATAGCCAAGTCTTCCTCTGAAGGTAACTTCACTGATGGGTGATATAGTACATCTTAGAAAACGTTAGGCAGCACCGGCTTACATTGAGAACCTAGCCTTGACAGGGCGACAATGGCCTCGTTCCTGTGATGATCAATATGATCCACCTGATAACCCTTGAAGTGACTATCAATAACATCCATCGCCTGACGATAAACCGCCATCCGTGGGTCCTTGTAGTCCCAAGTGCCTGAAACTTGCTGGGCTACAAGATCTGAGTCGGCGAGGCATCTAACCTGGCCCAGGTTCATCTCCTTAGCCACCTGGAGGCCATGAAGTAGAGCTTCGTACTCAGCTGTATTGTTAGTACAAGGAAACATCAACCTTAGCACATAACATAACTTATCACCTTTGGGGAAAGATAAGACAACCCCTGCCCCTGATCCTTCCAGCTGCCTGGATCCATCAAAGTGGATTGTCCAATATGTTCTATCCGGCTTTTCCTTGGGCGCCTGACACTCAGTCCAGTCATTGATGAAATCCACCAAGGCTTATGACTTAACCCCCGTGCGAGTCACATATTTCAAATTGAGAGGTCGAAGCTCCAATGCCCACTCAGCAATCCTGCCAGTGGCTTCTCTATTTTGAATTATATCTCCCAACGGGGCAGAGCTAACCATTGTAATCTGGTGGCCCAGGAAGTAGTGTTTTAGCTTGCGATTGGCCATGAACACCCCATACACCAGCTTCTCCCAATGTGGATATCTCTGCTTGGATTCTGTCAGGACCTCACTGATATAGTAAACCGGCCGCTGAATCGGATATTCCTTCCCTGATTCCTTACGCTCAACAACGATTGCAGCACTGACAACCCTATTATTAGTCGCCACGTACAAGAGCAAAGGTTCTTTCTCAACTGGAGCGTCTAAGACCGGTGGCTCAGTGAGCTGCCTCTTGAGCGCCTCAAATGCTTCACCCGCCGCCATACTCCAAACAAAGTTGTCCATCTTTTTCATCATCTGATAGAAAGGGATAGCCTTCTCACCAAGGTGGCTTATAAACCGGCTTAATGCAGCAATCCGTCCCGCCAGGCGCTGAACATCACTGATGCATGCCGGCTCAGACAGGGAGGTGATAGCCTTGATTTTATCTGGGTAAGCCTCAATGCCATGCTCAGATACCAAAAATCCCAAGAGCTTGCTTGCAGGAACGTCAAAGACACACTTAGCCAGGTTAAGCATCATCTTGTAGACCCGTAAGTTGTCGAAAGTCTCCTTCAGGTCGTCAAGCAGTGTCTCCTTCTTTCTTGACATGATCACAATATCGTCCACATCTGCATGAACATTGCGCCCAATTTGGCTGTGAAGATAGTTCTGTACGCAACGCTGGTAAGTCGCCTCGGCACTCTTGAGCCCGAAAGGCATAGGCACATAGCAGAAAACACCAAAAGGCGTGATGAAAGTCGTCTTCTCTTGATCCTTGACTGCCCTCTTGATCTGATGATAACCATAATAAGCATCTAGGAAGCATAAACTCTCACAACCCGCTGTTGCATCAATGATCTGGTCAATACGAGGGAGAACAAACGGGTTAGCCGGACAGGCTTTGTTAAGATCCGTGTAGTCCACACACATATGCCACATGCTATTTTTCTTGAGCACTAGCACCGGGTTAGAAAGCCACTCCGAATGAAAGACCTCGATGATGAAACCCGCCGCTAAAAGCTGGTCTACTTCTTCCCCAATAGCCTTGCGTCTCTCCTCGTTGAACTGGCATAGAAATTGCTTGACTGGTTTGAATTTAGGATCCACATTAAGGTGGTGCTAGCCAAACTCTCTCGGTACACCCGGCATGTCAGAAGGTTTCCATGCCAAGATGTCTCGATTCTCACGGATGAATTCAATGAGCATGCTTTCCTATTTGGGATCCATATTAGCTCCGATAGTGAACTGCTGAGATGAGTCGCCCGGATTGAAATCCACCAATTTGGTATCATCCGCCGAAAATTTGAGGGGCGGCTCAACCTCTGTGGTAGACTTTTTCAGTGGAGTCATGTCCTCCGGGTCAACGTTCTCCTTGTAAAACTTGAGCTCTGCCTCAGCACAGCTGGACTCTGCATAAGCCGCATCTCCTTCCTCGCACTCAACAGCCGTCTCGCGATCGCCATGCACCATAATCGTACCTTTGAGGCCCGGCATCTTGAGCTGCAAGTACACATAACAAGGCCTAGCCATGAATTTGGCGTAAGCTGGACGTCCAAATAGAGCATGATACGGAATTATGATCTTGATCACCTCAAAACACAAGGTCTCCACCCTACAAATTGTATTCGTCACCGAAGATGACTTCCAACGAGATCCTCCCCCCTGGATAAGCTCACTTGCCTGGCACCACATCGTGAAAGACTGTTGAGGATGGCTTAAGATCTTTATCAAGCAACTTCATCTAGCAGAAAGTGTCATAATACAAGATGTTGATGCTCCTACCACCGTCCATAAGCAACTTATTGAACACATAGCCTTCAACTTGGGGAGCAACTACCAATGCCAGCCATCCCGGATCATCAACACGCGGCGGGTGATCCTCTTGGCTCCAAGTTAGATCATACTCAGACCACTTCAAATATTGTGGTAGAGCCGGCATGACCACATTAACAGCCCGCTTGCACAACTTCTGATCTCGCCTATCAAGGCTGGTCGTAAAAACATGATACTGACCCGAGCTGAGCTGCTTCGGATTACTCTGATATCCAGACTAGTTATTCTGTTGCTGATTGTTGCCACCCGAGTGCGGTTGATGTCCTCCCTGGTTGCCCTAGCCATGATGGCCGGATCCTAAGCCACCGGACCCAAACCCGGCTCTTGACCTGCCTGGTCCTGAGCCGCCGGGCGGGCCACCATCGTTGTTATCCTGTCGTAGGTTGTAGTCCTTGAATTTTTGCAAAATGTGGCAATTACTCCACGTGTGACCCGCCGGTTTGTCGGGTCGGCTGTGCTCCGGACATGGTTTATTGAGCATTTCCTCCAAATTAAAAGGAGTCTTACCTTTATTCAAAGGTTGCTTAAATTCTCGTTGCCCTTAGCACGGTTGTTGCCCGTACTAGCATTGGCCACCAGCTCTGACCCGTCGTTCGGGTTCTTCCTCTTGCCTTGGTTAGTATTGCCTGCCGCACCCTTGCCATTGCCGTTCTTCTTACTCTGACAAGGCTTCTCTTCATCAGAGCCTGGATCCTTCATATTATCAGACTCGGTGTATTTCGTGTGAGCTGCCACGATCTCCCCATGTCTTGACATGTGCGCTTGAGCCGGTCGAGCTTCTATTTGAAATGTGTAAAGTGGCAATTCTTTTCCATATTGTACTTGATCATAGAGAGTTATACACATGATCTAACTATGTACAATGTTTGAAGCCAGTGGCTTAAGTGTAGTAAGGCCGAAGATGAGCAATGTTCCATGGCCTGTTGGTCTCCTCCTCCCAGGTATGTGACTTACTGTGCTCACATTGTGTCTTATTGTGTCGACAAGATAATATGACCCATTGTTGAGATTTTTGCAAACCACAAATGGCCCTTCCCAAGGAGGCTTAAGATTATGCATGCATGTTTGATCTTAAATCAAACAGAGCACTAAGTCGCCCTCCTGGAAACTGTGGTTGTGGATTCTTTGACTTTTATAACGGTGAAGGTCTTGTCGATAAATCACAGAGCGAGCCGCCACTAGATCACGTTCCTCCTCCAAGGCATCATCAATGGAATCATGACCAGCCATCTCATTGTTCGTCTCAACATAAGTCGCCACTCGGGGCGAGTCATGGCAGATGTCACTTGGGAGAACCGCCTCTATGCCATAAACCATAAAGAACGGTGTGTAGCATGTTGATCTGTTGGGGGTAGTCCTTATGCTCCAAAGAACCACAAAAATCTCTTCAACCCAATAACCCGGAGTACATTCTAGAGGAACCATGAGCTGGGGTTTGATTCCACGTAGTATCTCATGGTTAGCATTCTCTGCCTTGCCATTGGACTATGGATGAGCCACAGATGACACATCGAGCCTGATATGCTCCTTCTGACAGACCGTCTTCATAGCACCTTTAGACAGATTTGTCCCATTATCAGTGCTGATACTATGAGGATAACCAAAACGAAAAATCAGCATTTTCACAAACTGAACTGCAGTTGCCGCCTCACAATTGTTGGCTGGCTCTGCCCCACCCACTTGTTGAATTTATCAACCGCCACCAACATGTGAGTCTTTTTATCCTTAGACCTCTTGAACGGTCCAACCATATCAAGCCCCCAGACTGCAAAGGCCCAAGTTATTGGGATCATCTGTAATTCTTGAGACAGCATGTGATCTTGTTGTGCAAAATTTTGAGAACCATCACACTTATGAATGATATCTTCTGCATTAGCATGAGTAGATGTTAGTGCATCTAGTGCCCCTTAGTGATTTTGGTGTATTGAAGACTTATAGGTTAAGGAACTAATGTGTTTGTGAGTGTACACGGGCTCTATAAGTCGATGAGGAGTTTGATATATCTCGATATTACCGACCCCTAAAAATGTATATCTTCAACTCAAGACTTTGCTGAAGACTTTGGTATTCTTTGAAGACTTTGAAAATGAAGAAGTTGGTGTGACCTTGAAGATATGAACGAGGACTATGAAGCGTGAAGACCTTTGTTTTCGTAGTTTCATTTCCTTTCTTTGAGTCATAGGAAACACCGTACTGTTAAAGGGGGTTAGGTAATACTAAGGAAAATTTCCAACTGATGCTCAACTCCAAAATCCTCAACCTATCCAATACTTCAAGTGAAGCCTTTGGAAATCTCTTGCGGTTTAGTCAAGTTCCTCAGTGACAGAGACGAAGTTCTTTTGGTCTCTAAGGAAATTGATCTGACTAAGAAGTTAAGATTTCGCCAGCGTGAATTGCCTACAAGTGAGGAACATGATAAGCCTGAGGACTTCCATAGTTCGAAATTCCAACCGTTGTTGTGCTTAGCGCCAGCTGTTGCCAATCATAACATCCACATAACGGTCATATCATTGCAGGCATTTATGTCTTATCATATCAGGTTGCACCCTGGCTATAAATAGCCACCCCCCACAACCACTAGTTGGTTGGCTACTCCGAGAGAGAACTGACATTTGTCATTTGAGAGCAACCCATCCTCCAAGGACTTTGAGAGAAAATCATCAGTGAGGAAAAAACCACATCCAAACCACCAAACCCGAAGTGATTGAGCATCACTGAAGAAATTCCTGTGTGGAACCCACGCTTGTTACCTTTGAGGACTATGCATCCTCCAGACGGTTAGGTGTCATGGTCTAGTGCATCCTGCAGTCAATTGGGGACCATGAAGTGACCTTGGTCTAGAGAATCCAACAGTAAATTGTGGATCATCGGGTGACCAGTTTGTGAGGGTTTTGGAAGTCTACCCTAAAGACTTACCACGAGTGTTGGGCGAGGACTGTCTAACCTTAGCTCAAGGAGAATACAGTAAGGACTGTGTGTCCTGGGACTATGTGTCCTCTGGTTTAAATACCAGGCCGCTCCAAACCAGACGTACCAGTGTCACAGCAGTTGGAACTGGGTCATCAAACCATTGTCTTCATCGAGATACCTGGTTCTATTTCCTCAACCCCTCTATTCCTCATATACTTGTTGATGAAATTGATTGTCACTGTTTGAAGAATTTGACTGCAGACTTTCACAATGTCCTCACCTAAAATTCTTCAAGTTACATTGTTCATCACTGCTTACCCTGTGTCATGCTACTTGTAATTTGTGCATGTTTCATTTCATCATTATGATTATGCTGTTACTATGTTCCTCATGCACTTGAGTACTTACTCCGCTGCTAGTTATTCATCACATTTCAAATTCCTCAAAGTTGAAATTCCACAAGTGCTAAATTTGTAAAAATCGCCTATTCACCCCCCCCCTTTAGTCGATATAATGCACTTTCAATTGGTATTAGAGCAAGGTACTCCCTTGTTTTGTGTGATTTTGGTTTAACCACCTGGAGTCTAGTTATGTTGACTACAGGTATGATCAAGGTTTCCACGGGATGTCCTACCTTCGATGGGTCGGACTACCCCTACTGGAAGAACAAGATGTGTATGCACCTTGAAGCTATTGACAACGATGTCTAGTATGTTGTGGAAAATGGTGTACCCTCTGTCACTCCCACTGTTACTGCTGCTGATGTGAAGAGATTCAAGCAACTCGACTCTCAAGCAAAGAATATCATCTATGGCCATCTGAGCAAAGGTCAGTATGATAGAGTGAGTGCTTGAGTGAGTCCTTTAGAGACTACTAAGCTTATCTGGGATAGGCTTTCCAAAGTTAACGAAGGTGTTTCCACTCAACGTGACTCTTGTGTTTATGTTCTTTGCAGTCTCTTCAATCGCTTCAAGAGATTTGATAATGAAAATGATTAGCAAACTTTTGATTGTCTTACTGATATCTCCAATGAGCTTCAAGCACACGGTGCCACCGATATCACTAACCATGAAGTGGTGAAGAAACTGCTAATATCTCTTGACTCCTCATTCGATACTCTGGCCTTGATGATCCAAGAACGTGGAGACTACAAATCACTTGATCCTGCTGATATTCTTGAGAGACTCAATACTCATGAATTCCAACAAGCCGAGAAGAGAGACCTCTACGGTCCAAACTACGAAAGATCTCATGCTCTGAAGACAAAAGAAATTTCCTCATCTGAAGAAGAAGATTCTGACAGCAGCCTTGGTGATCCTGAAGAACTAAGTCAGGAGCTAGCAATGCTCGTGAGGAAATTCTAGAAGTTCTCAAGGAGAGGTGGATTTGGAAAGTCATCAAAAAGTGGTTTGAGGAAATCAGATTCTTATGAGAATGACCACTTAGCCGTTCATGAGAAGCTTTCTTATGAATTTCTTCAAAGAAAGCAAGATCTTGAGAAACTAAACGTGTCACATGAGGATCTCCAAAGGGAAAATGATTCCTTGCTAGCTCAACAGATCAATACCGCTCAGGAAGAATTTGTTCCACCTTGTTTGAAATGCATCGAACGTGAAACTGCTAATCCTTAACCTGAATGTTCAAATGCTTCTATTGCAATTCCAGTGGTCTCAAATTCCTCATCTAAGGATACCACAAGTATCACTAACGAAAATGCAGGGTTGAAGGAATTGTATGTGCCAGGCATGTACAAAAGTCTCAAAGGGCATCAAACCCTTTGCAATGTCCTCAAAAAGCATATTCTGAACATGAACCCTAGGAAAGAGGGTATTGCCTTTGTGAGGAAACTCAACGCTGATGGATCCTACTGGACACCTGAGCAGTACCCCAAAACCTCATGGGTTGCTGCAAAAGGACCTCCTATAGATCCATCCACTTTATCTGGCTTTACTTGTGAAACTTCATATTCCTCTGATGAGTCACTTGACTCCAACTACAAATTATTCAAAAATCAGAAAGGTGAAGTATTTGCTAGATTTGTTGGAACTAACTGCAGGAACGGTTCACCTCTGAAGAAAATATGGGTTCCAAAGAGCTACCTACAAAATCTTCAAGTCAATGTCCTCACGGCACCACTCATGAAGAACAGGAACCCAGATCAAATTCCTCATATGGACCAAAGTCCTCACTTGGACCAAATTCCTCAAATGGTCAAAAATATCATTCTCGTGCTAATGCCTCTATTTCGTATGGAAAATCTAAGAGTTATGAATATGTGCATTATTCTTCAAACCATTATGTTCATAAGTCCTCAAAGAATTTCTCTGCTTATTCATATGAGTACTCTAACCCTTGCCCTGTGAAATGAAGCACACTTGCTTCAATGCCTCCCTTCTCATTAGGCTCGTAGAATGATGAACTCTTTACCACCCCTTCAGATGTGGGTGGTGAAGAAGAACTAATCTCTTATGCAGGGTCAGGTCTCCAGATGAACTCAAACATCTGATGAATTTGCTGGAGATCTGAAGACATGCTTGAAAGGATGCAAGCTAACCTTGTAGAAATGAATTCTACATTTCTCACGTCCTCACACTACTTTCTTACTATCTTGTGTGATGAAATTTTGTCTGATGAAATTGATGTCACATTCTTCACCCTGAAGCATATGAGTTCGTAAGTTTTACTAATTCATCTGCAGGATGAACCTCCAAAAGCTACTAAGTGGGTCCTCGATAGTGGATGCACAAACCACATGACTGGTGACAAGAATCTACTGATGAATTTGCCACTTGCTCCATCTCATCTGAAGCATATCACCTATGCAGACAAAGGAAAAAAGCAAGGTATTGGGTCTAGGTAAGGTTGCAATCTCAAAGCACCGAACCATGGATAAGGTGATGCTTGTTGAATCCCTTGGGTTCAACCTTATGTTTGTCTCAATGCTTTGTGATCTTGATATGATTGTCATATTTGGGAAATATCGTTGTGTTGTCATCATGGAATCTGACAATTCCAAAGTTTTCTAAGGATTTATGAGAGGATACTTGTATATTGTTGATTTCTCTACAGGTCCTCAGCCTGCCACATGCCTACTTGCAAAGTCCTTAGAAGGCTGGCTGTGGCATCAACGACTTGGACATGCTGGTATGAGGAACCTGCACACGCTCATGAAGAAAAAGCACGTCATTGGCATTGAAGGTGTCAATTTCCACAAAGACCACCTCTGTGGTGCATGTGAGTCTGGAAAGATGACCAGATCCAAGCATCCCTCAAAGACAATCATGACCATGACACGACCTTTTGAATTTCTTCACATGGATCTCTTTGGCCCCACTCATTACTCCACACTAACAAATTCTTCAAGTTTGTATGGATTTGTTATTGTTGATGATTACTCTCGATACACTTGGGTGCATATCATTCTGTACAAGACTGAAGTGCAGGATGTCTTCAGACAATTTGCTTCACGGCCCTCCACCAACTTCGGTGTCAAGATCAAGCATATCAGGAGGGATAATGAGACTGAGTTCAAGAACACTAATCTTGATGAATATCTTGATGAACTTGGTATTACTCATGAGTTATCTACCCCTTATACTCCTCAGCAGAATGGCATTGTGGAGCACAAGAACAGGACTCTTGTTGAGATGGCTCGCACCATGCTTGATGAATACAAGACTCCTCGTCGCTTCTGGCTTGAAGCAATTGATACTACATGCCACATCATCAACAGGGTATATCTTCACAAATTCTTCAAGAAGACTTCGTATGAACTTATGACTAGCAAGAAACCCAATGTAAGTTATCTGAAAGTCTTCGGTGCAAAATGCTGGATTAGAGATCCTCACCACAGTTCAAAATTTGCACCGAAAGCACATGAAGGTTTTATGCTTGGTTACAGAAAGGACTCGCACACCTACATAGTCTTCAACACCTACCACCACAAGGTTGTTGAAACTATAGATGTGCGGTTGATGAAACTGAAGGCTCGCAAAGAGAGCACCTGCCTTCTGTGTTAGATGAACAGTCTCCAGAGGAATCCATTAAGCTAGAGGCTACTGAAGATGCCATACCCACTGAGGAATTCATTCCAACAAATGAAGATATTCATGCTGATACACCTGAAGAAAATGGTGTTGAAGAAAATCCTCAACCATGTCAACCTGCTCAGCCAAGAGTTGCAAATGAAGTGCAGATAGACAAAATCATCGATGACATCAATGCACTAGGTCCTCTAACTTGCTCAAAAGCTTCACATTTGACTAACTTTTGTGGGCACTTTGCCTTTTTCTCTATCATAGTGCCCACCAAAGTTGAGAAGCATTCAAGGAGCCTGAGTGGATTCAAGCTATGCAAGAGGAATTGTATCAATTCAAGCTCAACAACGTGTGGGAACTTGTCAAGCGGCCAGATCCTCGCAAGCATAACATCATAGGTACCAAGTGGATCTACCGCAACAAGAAAGATTAAAATGTCCTCGTGGTATGGAATAAGGCTCGTCTTGTAGCTCAAGGCTACACACAGGTTGAGGGAATTGACTTTGATGAAACTTTTGCACATGTTGCTAGACTTGAAGCTATTCGCATGTTGCTTGCTTATGCTAACAATGATGATATCATGTTATATCAAATGGATATGAAAAGTGCATTCCTTAATGGTAAGCTTGAGGAATAAGTATATGTTGCTCAACCCCCAGGTTTTGAAGACCCCAAGCATCCTGAAAAAGTCTTCAGACTCAACAAGGCCCTCTATGGCCTCAAGCAGGCCCCTCCGGCATGGTACGACACACTGAAGGAGTTCCTCATGAAGAAAGGCTTCAAACCTGGTTCACTCGACCCAACTCTTTTCACAAAATCCTATGACAATGAACTGTTCATATGCCAAATATATTTAGACGATATTATCTTTGGCTGTACTGACAAACGTTACAGTGATGAATTTGCCTATATGATGAGTGAACAATATCAAATGTCTATGATGGAGAGTAGAAATTCTTCTTAGGTATTCAAATTCGTCAGCAAGACAACGACATCTTCATCTCACAAGAGAAATACCTCAAGGATGTTCAGAGGAAATTCGACATGCAAGATTGCAAAGGCGTCAAAACTCCAATGCCTTCAAAAGGCCACCTCTGCACTGACAAAAATGGTAGAGATTTCGATCAGAAGGTATATCGCTCCATGATTGGCTCATTATTGTATCTATGTGCATCTAGGCCTGATATTATGCTGAGTGTTTGCATGTGTGCCCAATTCCAAGCAATACTGAAGGAATCACACCATAAGGCTGTGAAACATATTCTTCGATACTTAGCTCACACACTAACGCTTGGGTTATGGTATCCCAAGGGATCAAATATTCACCTCGTCGAATACTCTGATGCTGACTATGATGGAGATCGTGTGGATTGCAAGTCAACCTCAGGCACATGTCATTTCCTCGGACGATCCTTAGTCTGTTGGTGCTCGAAGAAGCAGAACTGCGTTTCACTATCTATTGCTGAAGCTGAGTACATTGTTGCTGGTTCAAGTTGAGCTCAGTTGTAGTGGATGATGCAAACCCTCAAGGAATACGGCATCAAGTTGAAGAATGTCCCTCTCTATTACAACAACGAGAGTGCCATCAAGATTTCTTACAACCCTGTTCAGCATTCCAAGTACAAGCACACCCAGATTCGTCATCATTTTCTTCGAGAGCATGTACTCAAGGGAGACATCTCCATCGACCACATACCCAGTAAGGAACAACTGGCCAATATCTTCACAAAGCCGTTGGATGAAAAGAGATTTTGCAAGTTGCGGTGCGAGCTAAATATCTTAGAATC
This sequence comes from Hordeum marinum, assembly GCA_022496015.1. Classification (NCBI taxonomy): domain Eukaryota; kingdom Viridiplantae; phylum Streptophyta; class Magnoliopsida; order Poales; family Poaceae; genus Hordeum; species Hordeum marinum. Next base: position 65,326,216 of record CM039677.1, read on the forward strand.
TTCGAATGTTCTTTGAAAAAGGACACACATCCTAACACTTATGCAAAATTGATGACTTAGATGTACAACACACGAAGTAACATTTTTCTTCAATCAATGAAGAATAACCCTCTGAGTGTGAAGAAATTAATGAAGAATTTGATTCTCAGAACCCTACGACAATTGTACGCGGTGTCTGAAGTCATCATTATTATACGGTGGGTCATGCCACCAACCATAGTTGAAATTCTTCAAAGTTGAGTTTTCTTCGTCATTTTGCAAATTCTTCAAATTTTCAAATTCCTCAAGTTTGCAAAATCCTCAACTTTTTTAAAAAAATTCATCAAACTTGTCAAATTCTTCAAACTATGAAACTCATGTTCTTCATTGACTATATTTATATATATTTGAGTTGTCAATGTCCTCAACAACATTCACTTATTGCTAATTCTTCAAGTTGATTTTCATCTAAGTGAATGTGATCAGACCCTTTTCCCCTCTGTGGTAAACTCAACCCAGTCTGTTCACAAACTCTTCATATGCGTTTTACTTTGAAACTCGTTCAAAGTCTTCACTGTGTCCTTGACAGCTGAAGAATTTGCGAACGAAAACTTTAAAATTTTCACTATCAAAATTTTCAGCATTTCCCGCTCAATCGGTTCCGATTCCCATGACTGGATAACCCACGATTCCCCACTATCGCACTACTCAGAACGTGGGTGACACCTGTCGCGTGGAGAGCAGGGGTCAGGGGCAATCTAGTCCAAAATCTTCGGATAGATTGTTTTTCACCTCCACTATAAATACCCCCTCCCCTTTCATTGTGATCGGTTTCTCCTCACCCCTACTCTCTCCCGAGCTCTGGCCTAGCACCGCCGCTAAAATCATCGTCACCGGTGTGGAAGAGCTTCACTGCCTCGACCTCGCCATCGCTGTACTCGCATCGGCGGCGGAAGTCTTCACCCCGCCACCGTTGTAGCTGTCTCCCTCTGTCGAGCTAGGGCATGGGAGATCTGGACTGACGAACTTCCTCAATCTCATCTCATAGTTCGTCGTGTTCTTCATCAGGGTAAATAAAATGTATTTTTACTTCCCTTATTTGATCTTCAAGTCTTCCTAAATCCTCCGAAAGGTATTTATTCTTCAAGAATCTCATTCTAAAGCACCTTATATGTTTATTCACTTGATGACTTTCTCTAAGTTATGATTTTCTTCAAGATTCCTCAATTGTGTGAATCCTCAAAATTTGCACAACTCTGGAACCTAAGACAAAGAACACTTAGTGAAACTTCTCAAGACACAAATGGTAAAATTCCTCACACCTTTTTTTAAATAATCTAAGAACGCATATGACCTCTTCAAATTCCTCGAACCTATACTCTGTTCATAGCTACAAACATGTCCGCTGATGAATCACTAGGTTCTCATCAACTTAACTCATTTGCAGAGTTTCTTGAGGAAAAACTGCGCACTTCTTCAGAGTCCTCAAGAGTTCAAAATCCTCAGCTGAAGAAAATGGCTGATGGGAAGAAGCCAAAGAAAGGTGGAAAGAAGGTTGAACAGAATACTGCCTTTGAGATTCCTGACCATCTATAAGCTAGTTACTGTACGCCAGATGAATCCAAATATGGCAAAGAGATAAAAGAACAAAGAAAGATCAGGATTCAGAGAATTGAACGGAGATGGATGAGGGAATGGAAGGACTATCGCTATGTTACTCCCAAGTACATGAAGAAATTCGCACTCAAACCCCCTTGCATTAGGGCTCCTCCAGCAGATGATCAAGTGGTTGATCCCACCAGTGTTACTTGCGGTGAAGACTTTCCCACGAAGTGGGCAAAGCATGAACTCAAACTGCAGAGAACTATCAAAGCTGTAGTGAAGAAATTCAGTGAAGACTTTGCTGCTGCTGCCACTGCCAGAGCCTTTGCAAGTGCTCCGAAGAAATATATGATGAAGAAATCTGCTATGAAGCCAAATTCTTCAACTTCAAAGTCATCACAGCAGATTCCTCAAGCTCAAAGGCCTCATCTCTCAAAGGCCTCAGTTTTTGGTACAGTTGCTGCTTAGTCCTCGGTTGCTGCTGCAAAGTCCTCAACTCCTGTGCACCTTGTCTCGAGCCAATGTACTGAAGGATTTTCAATTGCTTCAGAGGCATCAGCAAGTTCTTCAGCCCAAACTCATTTCTCAAGCGGTCCTTCTCTAAGGAAAAAGAAAGCAACTACTGGACGAGGCATTCGACCAAGTCCTCAAACCAAGAAGGTGCTTTCACAATACCTTCAGAATCCTCAGATGAAGCTGATGATGAGGAACTGGAAGCTATCATCAAAAACAAGAAACAACGAGTGGCTGAAGCAAAGGGATCTCAAATTCCTCTATTGCTTGCTCCTAAACAAGTGCTTAACTTCAGTGATATCTGGCACAAGGATCCCAAGACACCCATTGATGACTTGAAACTGCCTCCTGGTTCTGATCATGTCCTCACAGCTTTCATTGTTGAGGAAAAATGAAAATATGATAAGGCAAGACAAACCAAGAAGGCTCAGTACAAGAAAGAGCATTACTTAAACAAGAATGTTTTGAATGTGTCTCCGGAGGAATTTGTGAGGGTGCGGTCTAAGATCCAAAGCCTCAGTGAGGAATTCAGTTCATACTATGCTGATTGGCAAGGCGCCAAGGTTTGCTTCGTCAACATTGCTGACAAAGTCATCACTGATCACAACTCAAGGGTTGCATCTCGCTCCCAGCAACAAATTCCTCATGCTGAAAAAACTGCTCAGCCAACTAAGGAAACTGCCAGCGCTGCTGAAGAAAGTTAGACCGTTGAAGAACCTGCCAGGGCACCCTCCACTGGTCCGCCTGATGAAACTGAATCCACAAGGACGACTCAATCAGTCGTGCCTAAAGAAATTCTACCACCCTCACCTTCTGCTGAATCAGACAAATCATCAAAGGTGAAGACAATCAACCTTCCTTCTACATTAGAAGTGAAAAAAACTAAGGCTGCTGGGAAGAAGGCACTGAAAAGAAAAGCTTCAACTTCAGATTCCTCAGCGTGGAAGAAGTTGAAGACTCTGCCAAAGTCCTCAACTGAACCATTAGATGCCACTCCACTCTCCTCAGCACCCTCCTATGAAATCATTCCATTTGTTTTTGACTATGTCATCCCAGATGAAGAAACTAAAGAAGAACATTCTGCTGCTTCGACAGAGCAGATTGATGAAGACATTGAAGTTGATTGAAATTCTTCAACTCCTCGGGTATCATCACCCCAGCCTTAGTTCACTGCTGAAGAGGCCGGGATTGAAGAAATTGATGAGGATATAGACATTGGAAATACAACTCCTTTCATCAACGATGAATATTGGGAAAGAGCTCACCCAAATTCACCAATGACTACTCCTCTGTCACAGATTCCTCAGTCCCCAGCCTAGACTGAAGAAATTCAAAAAGGATCTAATGACTTGACCACCAAAGTCATAGATGATATTCTAGCTACATCAGCTGGTGAATTTGCTGCTCCATCTGCCACTGAGGAACCTACAACGCAAATTCCTCAGACTGAACAAATCCCTCCCATGCTGAAGGAGATCAAGGGCCGCTTCAAGCCAAATCTTCAGCCGAAGCCCAGAATGTCGTTCAAAGGCTCACCACGCCCCAAATTCCCCAAAAGCAATTTCTTCAATGAGCGCATGCTCTTCACAGGTCCCAATCCATATGACTCAGCAATGGCCGGTCGTAGTAGATTCTAGACTACCACTCAGATGAACTACTATGCATTAGTTTTGTTCGAAAAGAAGAAAGTCTTTGAGAACCATCAAATTCCTCATGCTGACATGGAAACACTTTCATCATTCACACCTGTGCTCCAAGTTCTTCATGATGCAGGCACGCAGGCATTCTTCCCTTCTGCGTAGACATCTGCGAATGGAATGAAGAACTCATTCTTCAATTCTATGCTACTCTACACATCAATGGAAATGCTTCTAACATCGATTCCTGGGTTTTGGACTGGATGACAGGATCAACACATTTCATTGCTCAAGCATTTGAATTACTTCGATCTGTCCCTATGCCAATTCCTTCAGAAGATTCGATTGTTTGATGAACCTGCTCTTCCAAACCAACTGATGCAAGTGTTGATGAAGCCATTGGCTCCTGGAAAGCCTCAACGGAAAACCTTCCTTGTGAAGGATTTGCTATATGTGCCAAGGACGGTCTACCACATTCTCACGAATACTCTATGTCCTCAGAAGGGCCACAACTCTGAGGAAGAGGAAGTGGAGGGAGTCATGAAGAATATGTTGTTCAACATCATTCATGGGATTCCCATCAACTTCCACGATTTCTTCATGAGGACATTGGCTAATGCTGCTCTAGCCCCATTTGAACAGAAGCCTTATGCACCTTGGATCATGAAGTTCATCAAGACAAAGTCTTCAGTACCCTTCAAGGTGGACTTCCAAAATCATTTTGGCTTCTTGCCTCCAATAGAAGTCCTCAAGAGCACAATTGCCTCAGTGGAACAAAAAGGCAAGGTTGTCATTGATGAAGCCACTCGTCCATTGGATGGATAGTTTCGCAAAGCTACATCCTTCTCCACCCATGATGACACTGCAACACAGGACTCAGAAGCAAAGGCCTCAGCTCAAAAACCTCAAGAGTCTGCCCCTCACGTGATGACTGATCGTGAGCTTCTCATAAGTCTTCATCAGAAGGTCGATCGCAATCACAAGTGGGTGAAGCGTCAACTTGGTTACATTGTGCAAAACATGACTATGACGCAGAACTCTGTGAAGAAGAATCACTACTATGCGCATGAAAACCTCAACCGCACTTGGGCCATATTGTCTCACCTCAAGACTCCTGAAGAACTGAAGGAGCTGGATCTTGAGGAAAATCTTGATTGGGCTCGCCAACCAAACAAGAAATTCAAGAAAGTCCAAGTTCCTCTGATGGTCACAAGTTCATATTCTTCATCGCGTGAGAAGGATGAAGCTGGGGACATTGACGACACTGCGGCAGGCCCTGCATCGACAAACGACCCCGATAACGCTGGCGCTCCTTCCTCTCCAACATGATGAAACTCTTCAAGGGTGTTAGTCCTCACTTTTTCGTCCCTTTTGCTCTTCGATGACAAAGGGGGAGAAATTTTGAGTTAGTCTTCAAGCAGGTCTCTATATATGGGCTTATTTTTGTTTAAGTTACAACTCTCACTCTTCTGAAGCTTTTGTTTATTGAGTTGTAAACTTAAGTTTGATGGTGGTCTGACTCTTTTGAACTTCTTTACGCATGCTTATTTGCTCAAGTATCTTAATCCATGCATGCTGAATTTCGTCAGACACCATTTTCATCATGCATTTCAAATTCTTCATATGACATGATCAAATGCGTGTATGAATTACAAGATATAGGGGGAGTTCTCCATGTTTTTAACCTGCTATGTGCATTTGCAGTCCAAAGCAAATTCCTCAAATATGCACATCTTCAGGGGGAGTTCTTATATCTTGCAATCAAATTCCTCAAACTCAGTATTTACACTTCATATTATTATCCCCGTTGGAAACTTAACCTATTTGTCATCAATCACCAAAAAGGGGGAGATTGTTAGTGCATCTAGTGCCCCTTAGTGATTTTGGTGTATTGAAGACTTATAGGTTAAGGAACTAATGTGTTTGTGAGTGTACACAAGCTCTATAAGTCGATGAGGAGTTTGATATATCCAGAGATTACCATCCCCTAAAAATGTATGTCTTCAACTTAAGACTTTAGTGAAGACTTTGTGAAGACTTTGCTGAAGACTTTGGTATTCTCTGAAGATTTTGAAAATGAAGAAGTTGGTGTGACCTTGAAGATATGAACGAGGACTATGAAGCGTGAAGACTTTTGGTTTTGTAGTTTCATTTCCTTTCTTTGAGTCATAGGAAACACCGTACTGTCAAAGGAGGCCGAAGTAATACTAAGGAAAATTTCCAAGTGATGCTCAACCCCAAAATCCTCAACCTATCCAATCCTCAGTGACAGATAAGAAGTTCTTCTAGCCTTTGAGGAAATTGATCTGACTAAGGAGTTAGGATTTTGCCAGTGCGAATTGCCTACAAGTGAGGAACATGATAAGCCTGAGGACTTTCATAGTTCGAAATTCCACATAACGGGTATATCATTGGGGGCATTTATGTCTTATCATGTCAGGTTGCACCCTAGCTATAAATAGCCACCCCCCACGACCACTAGTTGGTTGGCTGCTCCGAGAGAGAACTGACACTTCTCATTTGAAAGCAACCCATCCTTCGAGGACTTTGAGAGAAAATCATCAGTGAGGAAAAACCCACAACCAAACCACCAAACCCAAAGTTATTGAGCATCACTGAAGAAATTCATGTGTGGAACCGATGCTTGTTAATTTTGAGGAATGTGCATCCTCCACACGGTTAGGCGTCATGGTCTAGTGAATCCTGTAGTCAATTGGGGATCACGAAGTGACCTTGGTCTAGAGCATCCAGTAGTAAATTGTGAATCGTCAGGTGACCAGTTTGTGAGGGTTTTGGAAGTCTACCCTAAAGCTTACTACGAGTGTTGGGCGAGGACTTTGTGACCTTAGCTCAAGGAGAATACTGTAAGGACTGTGTGTCCTAGGACTGTGTGTCCTCTGGTTTAAATACCAGGCCGCTCCAAACCAGACGTACGACTGTCACAGCAGTTGGAACTGGGTCATCAAACCATTGTCTTCATTGAGCTACCTGATTCTATTTCCTCAACCCCTCTATTCCTCATATACTTGTTGATGAAATTGATTGTCACCGTTTAAATAATTTGACTGAAGACTTTCACAATTTCCTCACCTCAAATTCTTCAAGTTACCTTGTTCATCACTGCTTACCCTATGTTACGCTACTTGTAATTTGTGCATGTTTCATTTCATCATGATGACTATGATGTTACTATGTTACTCATGCACTTGAGTACTTATTCTGCTACTAGTTATTCATCACATTACAAATTCCTCAAAGTTGAAAATCTTCAAGTGATGAATTTGTAAAAATCGCCTATTCACCCCCCCCCTATAGTCTATATAACGCACTTTCAGTAGACAACCAGAAAAATCCATGTTTGGAAGCCTTGGCCACCAAAGATCTTGACCCAGCATGATGACCACAATCTCTTGCATGAATTTCTTGTAAGATCTCCCTACCCTCATCATGGGAATCACAAGTTGAAACACATGAGTGATGCTGCATCGATGTAACTCGTTGTTGACAATAGTCATGGGCTAAAATCGTCGGATGATCTGTCAGGCAAGGAGTTCTTCCTTTGGAAGCTCTCCCTAGCTTAAGTAGGCTAGATAAGGTACCGTCCAATCTGCAATTGCACGTAGAGCAGCCACCAGCTGCCCTTCCAGATCTAGGATAGTCAGGTCTGACTCTGAAGGTAACATGACAAAAGGATTATGCAACACATCTAGGAACACATTGGGGGAACCGGCTTACGCTGGGAACCTAGCCGAGATAAATCATCGACCACTTCGTTAAGCCGCTGGTCTATGTGATCCACTTGATATCCTTTAAAGTTACTAGCAATATTAGTCACTTCCTGATGATAAGCTTCCATGAGCGGGTCTATAGAATCCCACGTCCCTGAAAATTGTTGTGCAACAAGATCTGAGTCGCCCAAGCATGTGACTCGACTTAAGTTCATTTCCTTAGCAATACGAGGCCCATTTAATAGAGCCTCATACTCAGCTGCATTGTTAGTACAGGGAAACACAAGCCGTAGGACATAACAAAACTTGTCACATCGTGGGGAAGTTAAGATAACTCCAGCCCTCGAGCCTTCCAATTGCCTGGATCCATCAAAGTGTGTTATCCAATATATATTATATGGTCTTTCATCGGGGGTTTGCAACTCTGTGCAATAATTATTGAAATCCACCAAGGCTTGAGACTTGATAGCAGCCATGGTCACGTATTTAAGATGATGAGGCCCAAGTTCAATTGCCTACTTAGCAACCCGGCCTGTAGCTTCTCTGTTTTGGATGATATCGCCCAGAAGAGCCAAACTGACCATAGTGATTGGATGCCCAAGGAAATATTGCTTCAATCTGTGACTAGACATGAACACTCTAAACACCAATTTCTTCCAATGTGGATACCTCTGCATGGACTCTGATAACACCCCCCTCACATAATAAACTGGCGGCTAGACTGGATATTCCTTCCCTTCCTCCTTGCATTCCACGACAACTGCCATGCTAACAACCCAATTATTAGTTGCCATGTATAGGAGGTCAGGAGCCGCCAAGATGGGCGGCTCAACCAACTGCCTCTCGAGAGCTTTGAAGGCCTCATTGGCAGCATCGCTCCAGACAAAATTATCAGTCTTTTTCATCATCTCATACAATAGAATCGCCTTTTCACCCCAGGTGGCTTATGAACTAGCTCAAGGCCGCAATGCGACCCGCGAGGCGCTGCACATCATTGATACAGGCCGGCTTAGACAAGGAAGTGATAGCCTCAATTTTCTCTGGGTTAACTTTGACGAAACCAGAAAACCCAGTAGTTTTCCTGCCAATACCACAAAAACGCACTTGGACGGGTTAAGCATCATCTTGTACGCTTGGAGATTGTCAAATGTTTCCTTCAAATCCTAAAGCAAGGTTTCCTTCTTCCTTGACATGATCACAATGTCATCAACATAAGCATGAACATTACGTCCAATTTGTCCGTGGAGGCAATTCTGAACAAAACGCTGGTAAGTCGTGTGAGCACTCTTAAGCCCAAAAGGCGTGGAAACATAACATAAAGCTTCAAAGGTTGTGCTAAAGGGGTTTTTTCTCATGGCCTTCTACTGCCATCTTTATTTGATGATAACTTGAGTAAGCATCCAAGAAGCACATACTCTCGCAACCTGACGTTGCATCAATGATCTGGTAAATATGGGGGAGTGCAAAAGGATCATTTGGACAAGATTTATTGAGATCCGTGTAATCCACACACATACACCATGTGCCATTGTTTTTCAGCACAAGCACCGGGTTAGCCAACCACTGAGGGTGAAAAACTTCTACTATGAACCAGGCAGCCAAGAGCCAGGCCATGTCGTCTCCAATGGCCTTACACCTCTCCTTGTTAAAATGATGGATGAATTGCTTAATTGGCTTCATCTTAGGATCCAAATTAAGGTGGTGCTCAACGAATTTTCTCGGTACTCCTCGCATGTCACAAGGTTTCCATGCATAGATGTCTCGGTTCTCATGGATGAATTCGATGAGAGCTCTTTCCTATTTGGAATCCATCGTTGTCCCTATAGCAAACTGCTGAGAAGAGTCACCAGGGGTGAAGTCCACTAACTTTGTATCCTTAGCTGACTGGAATTTGAGGGGAGGGTCCTTCTCCGTAGTGGGCTTCTTGAGAGGGGTCATATCAGTCAGGTCAACGTTGGCCATATAAAATTTGAACTCCTCAGCTACGCAAGCTAACTCAGCATAGGCCGCATCCCCCTCATCGCACTCCTGAGCGAACTTTCTGCTGCCTCACACAGTTATAGTGCCATTTGGGCCTGGTGTCGGTGTGAAAACTGATGGATCTCGGGTAGGGGGCCCCAAAATGTGAGACTAGGATCAACGATAATAGGAGACGAAGGGGACACGAGTTTTCCCAGTTCGGGCCCTCCTATGGAGGTAATACCCTACGTCCTGCTTGATTGTATTGATGGTGTAAGAGGTTATAGAGTTGATCTACCTCGAGATCGTATGTCTAACCCTAGATGAGTTGTTCTATCCCTATACCCTAAAACCCTCTGGCTTATATACATGCCGAGGAGCCTAGGGTTTACACATGGTCGGTTACATGCCGAAGAGATAAACATGCCTATTTACTACATCAAACATGGAGCACAAGTCGTGCTTCTTGAAGCTTCCAACCTGGTAACTGGGCCTTCAGATCGTCATGTGTTTGGCGAGTGGTCCATACAGCCGGCCCGTACACAACAAGTCGGCTATCCGAGGACCCCCTAATACAGGACTCCCTCAGTAGGCCCCAAACTTGCCTCCAATGCCAAGAGTCTTCAGCTCCAATTGCTTCACGAACAGAGTCTTCAGCTTCCGAGGTGAGTTCCTGCCGCAGAACCATAGTTCAGCCTTCGATGACAAATAGTTTTCCGCATGTGGCATGTCCGCATCCTGCAAGATAAGTTGGCTTTGAAGGCCAAACATCATGGGGGAAGGATAATGTTTTCCTGATGACCCTTTTTGACGAAAGGTCACAACCCACCACGGCCGATATGCTAGTTACAGGCACTCGCTGCGTGGTTCGAGGCCGTTCCACCCACACGATCTATCAACATGTCGCTCGTGTCCCATTTCACACGGGATAAACTTAATCACGCGCCCGCAACGGCTCGCGGGTCTCGGGAAGTGGAGGAATTCATGGCATGGCAGAGGGAACCCGAATCGACAAACCTCATAAAGGTAAAAGAAAACCCCATAGGCCCTCCATGCTCTCCATCCGACTTCTCCGCCTCCTACGCCCCTGCGCCTCCAGAGCACAGATCTAGGTTTCTTCCATCTCCACTTCCGAGCTCAGCAATGGCGGGATCCAATGGCTAGTGGGAAGTTTCCATGGTCAGCAACAAAGACCTTGTCGACCTCAAGAAGGTCGGCTATCTCCCCATTGATATTCCTCATTGCGCGGCAGAGAAGGGACAAGTAATCCCCACCCCCAAGACAGGCGAGCCGGTGGTGTTCATCCCCCCACTTCGTTAGGGGGGTGAGCATTCCGCTGCACCCCTTTGTCAGGGGCCTAATTTCTTCTATGGCCTCGACTTCCACGATCTTTCGCCAAACTCCATCATGCACCTCTCTTCCTTCATCCTCTTCTACGAGGCATTCCTGCACGTCGAGCCGCATATCGGGCTCTGGCTGCAGGTTTTCAACATCAAGCCGACGTGTGTTGGTGGTAAGCACACCGATTTTGGTGGTGCCGTCATCGGCAAACTGACGCGCATCGACTGGCCGGCGGGTACCCTCATCGACACCATCAAGGGGTGGCAGAAGGAGTGGTTCTACATCACCGAACCCCAGGAACAAGGTCGGTGTTGGGAGACGTAGTAGTAAATCAAAATTTTCCTACGATCACCAAGATCTATCCATGGAGAAACCAGCAATGAGAGGGGAGAGATTGCATCTTCATACCTTTGAAGATCGCTAAGCGGAAGCGTTACAAGAACGCGGTCGATGGAGTCATACTCGCGGCGATTTAGATCGCGGTGGATTCCGATCTTAGCGCCGAACAACGGCGCCTCCGCGTTCAACACACGTGCAGCCTGGTGACATCTCCTATGCCTTGATCCAACAAGGAGGAAGGAGAGGTTGAGGGAGAGCTCCGGCAGCACAACGGCGTGGTGACGGTGGAGCTACGTGAACTCTGGAAGGGCTTCGCCAAGCACTACGGAGAACGAGGAAGAGGAAGGGTAAGGCTGCACCGAGAGAGAAAGAAGTCATGTCTCAAAACAGCCCAAACCCTTGCATATATATAGGAGGAGGGATAGGTAGGGCTGCCTTGGCCCATCCTCCAAAGAGGAGAGGTTCGGCCGACCCTAGGGAGGAGTCCACCTCCCACAAGGGAGGTGGATCTCTTCCTTTTGAATCCTTTTCAGCCCTATCTCTTATCTCCAGCCACATGGGCCTTTCTAGAAGGTCTTGGCCATCCCAAAAAGGGCTGGCACACTTCCTCTAAGGGCCCACGAAATCCTTTGGTCGTCACACCCCTCCCAGGGGTCCTCCGGCACCCTCCCGGCACTCCCGGTACACTACCGATGAGCCCAAAAACTTTTCGGTGACCAAAACTGGACTTTCTATATATCAATCTTTACCTCCGGACCATTCCGGAGCTCCTCGTGACATCCAGGATCTCATCTGGGACTCTGAAAAACTTTCGGTAATCACGTATACCATTTCCCTATAACCCTAGCGTCATCGAACCTTAAGTGTGTAGACCCTACGGGTTCGGGAGACACGTGGACATGACCGAGACACTTCTCCGGCCAATAACCAACAGCGGTATCTGGATACTCATGTTGGCTCCCACATGCTCCACGATGATCTCATAGGATGAACCACGATGTCGGGGATTCAATCAATCCTGTATACAATTCCCTTTGTCTATCGGTATGATACTTGCCCGAGATTCGATCGTCGGTATCTCTATACCTTGTTCAGTCTCATTACCGGAAAGTCTCTTTACTCATTCCGTAATACATCATCCCGTGACTAACTCCTTGGTCACATTGAGCTCATTATGATAATGTCTTACCGAGTGGGCCCAGAGATACCTCTCCGTCACACGGAGTGACAAATCCCAGTCTCGATTCGTGCCAACCCAACACACACTTTCGGAGATACCCGTAGTGCACCTTTATAGCCACCCAGTTACGTTGTGACGTTTGGCACACCCAAAGCATTCCTACCGTATCCAGGAGTTGCACAATCTCATGGTCTAAGGAAACGATACTTGACATTGAAAAGCTTTAGCAAACGAACTACACGATCTAGTGCTATGCTTAGGATTGGGTCTTTTCCATCACATCATTCTCCTAATGATGTGATCCCGTTATCAATGACATCCAATGTCCATGGTCATGAAACCGTGACCATCTATTGATCAACGAGCTAGTCAACTAGAGGCTCACTAGGGACATGTTGTGGTCTATGTATTCACACATGTATTATGGTTTCCGGTTAACACAATTATAGAATGAAAAATAGACAATTATCATGAACAAGGAAATACAATAATAACCATTTTATTATTGCCTATAGGGCATATTTCCAACAGTCTCCCACTTGCACTTGAGTCAATAATCTAGTTACATTGTGATGAATCGTACACCCATAGCATTCTGGTGTTGATCATGTTTTGCTCGTGAGAGAGGTTTAGTCAACGGATCTGCGACATTCAGATCCGTATGCACTTTACAAATATCTATATCTCCCTCCTGAATGTAATCACGAATGGAGTTGAAGCGGCGCTTGATGTGTCTTGTCTTCTTGTGAAACCTGGGCTCCTTTGCAAGGGCAATAGCTCCAGTGTTGTCACAGAATAGAGTCATCGGGCCCGACGCACTTGGAATTACTCCTAGGTCGGTGATGAACTGCTTCATCCAGACTCCTTCCTTTGCTACTTCCGAAGCAGCTATGTACTCCGCTTCATATGTAGATGCCGCCACGACGCTTTGCTTATTGCTGCACCAGCTAACTGCCCCTCCATTCAAAATATACACGTATCCGGTTTGCGACTTGGAGTCGTCCGGACCTGTGTCGAAGCTAGCATCGACGTAACCCTTTACGACGAGCTCTTCGGCACCTCCATATACGAGAAACATTTCCTTTGTCCTTTTCAGGTACTTAAGGGTATTCTTGACCGCTGTCCAGTGTTCCGCTCCGGGATCACTTTGGTACCTCCCTACCAAACTTATGGCAAGCTTCACATCAGGTCTGGTACGCAGCATAGCATACATAATAGAGCATATGGCTGAAGCATAGGGGATGACACTCATCTCTTCTCTATCCTTTGCCGTGGTCGGGCATTGAGTCGTACTCAATCTCACACCTTGTAACACATGCAAGAACCCCTTCTTGGACTGATCCATATTGAACTTCTTCAATATCTTTTCAAGGTATGTGCTTTGTGAAAGACCTATGAGGCGTCTTGATCTATCTCTATAGATCTTAATACCTAATATGTAAGCAGCTTCTCCAAGGTCCTTCATTGAAAAACACTTATTCAAGTAGGCCTTTACACTTTCCAAGAGTTCTATATCATTTCCCATTATCAGTATGTCATCCATATATAATACGAGAAATGCTACAGAGCTCCCACTCACTTTCTTGTAAATACAGGGTTCTCCATAAACATGTACAAACCCAAACGCTTTAATCACTTCATTAAAGCGAATGTTCCAACTCCGAGATGCATGCACCAGCCCATGGATGGAGTGCTGGAGCTTTCATACCTTTTTAGCATCTTTAGGATCGACAAAACCTTCCGGCTGCATCATATACAGTTCTTCCTTGAGGAAGCCATTAAGGAATGCCGTTTTGACGTCCATTTGCCAGATCTCATAATCATAAAATGCGGCAATTGCTAACATGATTCGGACAGACTTCAGCATCGCTATGGGTGAGAAAGTCTCATCGTAGTCAACTCCTTGAACTTGTCGATAACCCTTAGCGACAAGTCGAGCCTTATAGACGGTGACATTACCATCCGCGTCAGTCTTCTTCTTAAAGATCCATTTATTTTCAATGGCTCGCTTATTATCAGGCAAGTCCACCAAAGTCCATACTTTGTTCTCATACATGGATCCTATCTCGGATTTCATGGCTTCAAGCCATTTGTTGGAATTCGGGCCTGCCATCGCTTCTTCATAGTTCGAAGGTTCACCGTTGTCTAACAACATGGTCTCTAGGACAGGGTTGCCATACCACTCTGGTGTGGAACGTGTCCTAGTGGACCTTCGATGTTCAATAGTAACTTGATCTGAAGTTTCATGATCATCATCATTAACTTCCTCTCCAGCCGGTGTAGGCTCCACAGAAACAACTTCCTGTGCTGCGCTACTCTCCGGTTCGAGTGGAGGTACAATTACCTCATCAAGTTCTATTTTCCTCCCACTTACTTCTTTCGAGAGAAACTCTTTCTCGAGAAAGGATCCATTCTTGGCAACAAATACTTTGCCCTTGGATCGTAGGGATAAGGTATACCCAATAGTCTCTTTGGGATATCCTATGAAGACGCACTTTTCCGCTTTGGGTTCGAGCTTCTCAGGTTGAAGTTTCTTCACATAAGCATTGCATCACCAAAATTTTAGAAACGACAGCTTAGGTTTCTTTCCAAACCATAATTCATACGGTGTCGTCTCAACGGATTTTGATGGTGCCCTATTTAAAGTGAATGCGGCGGTCTCTAATGCATATCCCGAAAATGATAGCGGCAAGTCGGTAAGAGACATCATAGATCATACCATATCTAATAGAGTGCAATTACGATATTCAGACACACCATTTCGCTGAGGTGTGCCAGGCGGCATGAGTTGTGAAACAATTCCACATTTCCTTAGGTGCGTGCCAAACTCGTGACTTAAATATTCTCCGCCACGATCAGATCGTAGGCACTTTATCTTCCTGTCACGTTGATTCTCTACCTCACTCTGAAATTCCTTGAACCTTTCAAAAGTTTCAGACTTATGCTTCATTAACTAGACATACCCATATCTACTCAAGTCATCAGTGAGGGTGAGAACATAACGGTAGCCACCACGAGCCTCGACACTCATTGGACTGCATACATTGGTATGTATTATTTCCAACAAGTCAGTTGCTCGCTCCATTGTTCCGGAGAACGGAGTCTTAGTCATCTTGCCCATGAGGCATGGTTTGCACGTGTCAAATGATTCGAAATCAAGAGACTCCAAAAGTCCATCAGTATGGAGCTTCTTCATACGTTTGACACCAATATGACCAAGGCGGCAGTGCCACATGTAAGTGGGACTATCGTTATCAACCTTACACTTTTTGGTACTCACACTATGGACATGTGTAACATCACGTTCGAGATTCATCAAAAATAAACCATTGACCAACGGGGCATGACCATAAAACATTTCTCTCATAAAAATAGAACAACCATTATTTTCATATTTAAATGAGTAACCATCTCGCATCAAGCGAGATCCAGATACAATGTTCATGCTCAAAGCTGGTACTAAATAACAATTATTAAGGTTTAACACTAATCCCGAAGGTAGATGTAGAGGTAGCATGCCGACGGCGATCACATCGATGTTGGAACCATTCCCGACGCGCATCGTCACCTCGTCCTTTGCCAACCTCCGTTTATTCCGCAGCTCCTGCTTGGAGTTACAAATGTGAGCAACTGCACCGGTATCAAATACCCAGGAGCTAATACGAGCGCTGGTTAGGTACACATCAATAACAAGTATATCACATATACCTTTAATGTTGTCGTCCTTCTTATCCGCTAAGTACTTGGGGCAGTTCCGCTTCCAGTGACCGGTACCCTTGCAGTAAAAGCACTCAGTCTCAGGCTTGGGTCCATGCTTGTTCTTCTTCTTCCCGGCAACTTGCTTATCGGGCGCGGCAACAGATTTGCCGTCCTTCTTGAAGTTCTTCTTACCCTTGCCTTTCTTGAAACTAGTGGTCTTATTTACCATCAACACTTGATGCTCCTTTCTGATCTCGACCTCTGCTGATTTCAGCATCGAGTACAACTCAGGAATGGACTTCTCCATCCCTTGCATGTTGTATAAGGTCGGTGTTGGGAGACGTAGTAGTAAATCAAAATTTTCCTACGATCACCAAGATCTATCCATGGAGAAACCAGCAACGATAGGGGAGAGATTGCATCTTCATACCTTTGAAGATCGCTAAGCAGAAGTGTTACAAGAACGCGGTTGATGGAGTCGTACTCGCGGCGATTCAGATCGCGGTGGATTCCGGTCTTAGCGCCGAACAACGGCGCCTCCGCGTTCAACACACGTGCAGCCTGGTGACGTCTCCTACGCCTTGATCCATCAAGGAGGAAGGAGAGGTTGAGGGAGAGCTCCGGCAGCACGATGGCGTGGTGACAGTGGAGCTACGTGAACTCCGGCAGGGCTTCGCCAAGCGCTACGGAGAACGAGGAAGAGGAAGGTAGGGCTGCACCGAGAGAGAAAGAAGTCATGTCTCAAAACATCCCAAACCCTTGCATATATATAGGAGGAGGGAGAGGGAGGGCTGCCTTGTCCCCTCCTCCAAAGAGGAGAGGTTCGGCCAAACCTAGGGAGGAGTCCACCTCCCACAAGGGAGGTGGATCTCTTCCTTTTGAATCCTTTTCAGCCCTATCTCTTATCTCCAGGCACATGGGCCTTTCTAGAAGGTCTTGGACAGCCCAAAAAGGGCTGGTGCACTTCCTCTAAGGTCCCACGAAATCCTTTGGTCGTCACACCCCTCCCGGGGGTCCTCCGGCACCCTCCCGGCACTCCCGGTACACTACCGATGAGCCCGAAAACTTTTCGGTGACCAAAACTGGACTTACTATATATCAATCTTTACCTACGGACCATTCCGGAGCTCCTCGTGACGTCCGGGATCTCATCCGGGACTCCGAAAAACTTTCAGTAATCACGTATACCATTTCCCTATAACCCTAGTGTCATCGAACCTTAAGTGTGTAGACCCTACGGGTTCGGGAGACACATGGACATGACCGAGACACTTCTCCGGCCAATAACCAACAGCGGGATATGGATACCCATGTTGGCACCCACATGCTCCACGATGATCTCATCAGATGAACCACGATGTCGGGGATTCAATCAATCCCGTATACAATTCCCTTTTTCTATCGGTATGATACTTGCCCGAGATTCGATCGTCGATATCTCTATACCTTTTTCAATATCGTTACCGGCAAGTCTCTTTACTCGTTCCGTAATACATCATACCGTGACTAACTCCTTGGTCACATTGAGCTCATTATGATGATGTCTTACCGAGTGGGCCTAGAGATACCTCTCCGTCACACGGAGTGACAAATCGCAGTCTCGATTCGTGCCAACCCAACAGACACTTTCGGAGATACCCGTAGTGCACCTTTATAGCCACCCAGTTACGTTGTCATGTTTGGCACACCCAAAGCATTCCTACCGTATTTGGGAGTTGCACAATCTCATGGTCTAAGGAAACGATACTTGACATTGAAAAGCTTTAGGAAACGAACTACACGATCTAGTGCTATGCTTAGGATTGGGTCTTGTCCATCACATCATTCTCCTAATGATGCGATCCCGTTATGAACGACATCCAATGTCCATGGTCATGAAACCATGACCATTTATTAATCAATGAGATAGTCAACTAGAGGCTCACTAGGGACATGTTGTGGTCTATGTATTCACACATGTATTATGGTTTCCGGTTAACACAATTATAGCATGAACAATAGACAATTATCATGAACAAGGAAATACAATAATAACCATTTTATTATTGCCTCTAGGGCATATTTCCAACAGTCGGCACCCCTCCGTCGTATTTAGATCCGTTCCTCCAACCAGACTAGCTTCATGGATTGAAAAGGGCCTCGTTTGGGGGTCGAACAAGGAGGTCTCCGATATGCAAAAGCGGATCCGATCCTTAGTCGAGAACAGCGTCAAGCTGGACGATATGGTTCAGGTAATGCTCCGAAGACGCATCCTCCCCTGCCAGCGTTGATACAGCCCCCTGTTGGCTCGAGAAATTGATGTCGAGCCTATAGTCTGGAAACTCTTCCGCACTACGCGGGAGAATCTGTGGAAGGCCTTCTTCAAATCCATCAAGAGATGGCTAGCTGAGAAGGTGGACAAGGGCCTACACACCGCCAAGCCAGACTCCGAGGTATGCCACATCCTAGCCTGATCGGTTTTATTACATAAAAGGTCCATAACCTTGTATCTGATATGCTTGTGCAGAGGTGGTTGAAGAAAGCCAACAACATCAACAGTCGGTCCCCTCATCCCGAGGACGAGAGGATCGGGCGGTTAGCCAAGATGCTCGTGGAGAAGCCTTACGAGCCTCCCACTAAGAAGGAGAAGAAGAAGAAACAAGGTCAGGCTGGTATTCGCATCCGGGATCAGCCTGATGCTGCTTCGGAAGACACACCCGCCTCCTTAAACCAGGAGGAGGCTGAAGAGGAAGAAGAAGAAGAGGAGGAGGAGGTCGAGAGCGAGGGGGAGGCAATCCCCCCCCCCCCCCCCCGTACAAAGAAGAGAATGGCGTCTTCGGACGTCCCGAGGCAGGCAGCCTCTCCTGCCCCGAAGAAGGCACGACAAGTGCGTATGGTCCTGCCCAACGAAATTTCGGACTCAAGCTCCGCGTCCGAAGATGCCGAGGAGGTTCCCGAAGGAGCCTCGGGGTCAAGCCCCTCCATCTAGGTTAGGATCCGAAGACCCTTCTTTTTGTCACCAGTAGGCTCAAAGTTTGCTAACACACAAGTTGTTGGTCCAACAGTCCTCCGCGTGTCATCCCCACCGAGGTTATATCGGATGGGGAGACCCCGCCTGCCGAATTGGTATAGAGCGGGGACACCTCGCACCCCCCCCCCCCCCCCGACTCCAGGCGCTACGAAGGACGCCATGGAGGTGTCGTCCTAACACACTCCAATGGAGGTGGACACAAGTGGCACGGAGGATACCTCCATGGCCGAAGCTAACACTTCAGCCACCAAAGAACAGGGGACGATCCCCTGCCCAAACATCGAGGAGACCGAACGGTCAGGCAATCAATCCCCTTCGCGAACGTCTCCGGAGTGCATGGTGCCTCTAGAGGCATCGGTCCAACCCCGGTGGGTGATTGGCAAATCCGGTCATCCCCGGTACCTTCGACCAACGAGTGGTCGGCCATGGGGGAGGCTCTAACAAGCGACTCTATCCCTGAGGACCACCGCACCCTTATGGGTGTGGTATTAAAAAGCATCCAGTCCGTTGACAACGGACTGAAGGAGGCCTTCAAAGGTCTCCTTGCAGGCTTTCAAGTAAGTTGCCCGTCGTTTTTGCTGAGATTTCATTTAGTCGTATTGTATACATGGCAGCCCTGAGCCCTAGGTGATTTGAACAAACTCGCCTAGGGGTCATCTCTATAGTTCGGGAAGTAAGTGCCAATGTAATGTATGCATTATGTGAGGTGTAGGCCTCATCATCGGCGGTGACCAAAAACGGCGCCGAAGTGGACAAGCTAAATCGGAAGCTCCAGCGTGTCGAGGATGAGGTGGAAGCCCTCAACAAGAGGTTCGACGAGGCATAGGGTCAGTTCGATTTGAATTTTACTATTCCCCCGAATTCCGTCAATTCATATTTCATTTATATAAGGTTTTAATCATGTTGCAGCCTCGTCGAAAGAGATCGAAAATCTCAAGGCCGAGCTTCAACATGCCAAAGATGAAGCGTCCATGGAGAAGGCGGCGGCCAAAGAGGCGTCCACCTCTCTCTCTGCCCTATGAGCCACCAGTGATAAACACCAGGCTCGTGTGGCGGAGATACAGGATGAGCTCAAGGACGCTAGCGATAAGTGTGAGTCCTTGGAGTAGAAGAACAAGGCGGTCACGCACAAACTGTCCTCCCTGAGGTCCGATCTCTAGAAGGAGCGGATGGACAGACGGTTTTTCGAGGAACAAGTTTGGCAGGCTAAGGAGATAGCCGATGGTAAATCGTACTCCCTAAAGTGCATATTCGGGAATAGCAAATTCGAAATGCTGACCCGGGTGTGGCGATCCTCAAGCGCAGCCACCGATCTCCAGAAGAGCGTCGCGGACGCCAATCAGTTGCTTGCCATGCGGGGAGAGGAAGACGAAGCTCGAATGTTATGGGCGTTGTTCGCAGCCCCCGAGCGTCCTCCTCTTCTAGTAGAGCAGCTAAAGCAGCTGATGGAGATGCATCGGATGACAGAGCTGGCCATCAAGGATCTTTGCATCCGCTTATGGCCTGATGAGCAACTCCCAAGTAGCTACCTCGGCCTGGTGCAACGTCTGATTGATGTTGTGCCCCGCCTCGATGCCGTCAAGCGCTCCTCCTACATCGAAGGAGTCTGGATGGCCCTTGCCAAGGCCAAAGTGCACTAGTCCAGGCTCAATCTGATGAAGGTCGCCACCGACCTGCCACCGCACAGAAAGTTGTACCAACACCTTGAGCTGTACTTCGATGGGGTCATGGAGAGTGCACGGGTGATCGTGTCACAGTGTTCGGGCAAAAGAATTTTTGAATAAGATTGTAATGTGTCCGAAGACCTATGATAACTTTTACTGATAATAGTATCCGCTCTTAGGTATTTTTTGCCTTCCATTATAACTCATGTGTGGTTGCTTAATACTGAAAGATGCGAGTTGTTGGCTTCAAGCCCCATTTAGACAGTACATGGGGTGTCTATGCCAAAGCACTATGTTCCTTACCCTTATTAACGGAACCCGAAGGCGGTTTGAGTGCGGTAGACTAGGTAGTCCGACTATTATGCTTTATTTCTTTCACTTAAACGATGGGGCGCGAAAAGGACTGCGGGAAGCGCACAATGTGCCACCGAAGTTGCTGCGATGTTTGAATAAACTGGGGCCGAAGCCGACATCATATCATTTGCATAAAGGGCAAATGCCTCGCATAATGCAGGATAACTGCTTTCGAGGGTTGAAGAATAATACTTCTAACTTGGGGTTCACAGATCAGCTCGTGCATACTATGATAGTCCGTTATCGCATTTCTCCCCGGAGGCGCTCGACCGGGCTATCTGGAAACACAATCGCAGGGGTGCTCCCTTGGCCCCTTTAGCCGAATGAGCGGAACATAAAGGGGCAAGCATAGGATCGGGGCATCCCAACTTAATGACCAAAGACACGGTTCGAAACTGATGCACACAGAGTGAATGCCAAGACGCCAAGCGCACAATGGTTAAGGCGGTTTGAATTTGAAGTCGAGCCCCCGGTCTAATAGCCGGTGACTTCAAGCCATACCAAACAGATTCACGAGAAGATACAAGGAAAAAAATTGGTAAGTGCCAAAAACAAAACAATTGAGGCGTACTTGCACCAGGCAACTTCATATTTCCTCAGCCAACTCTTATAACTTGGATTGCTGAAGCAACTATTTATAGGTATGCGAAAAAAGAGAAAATAGAAAGGCCTAAAGGAGCTGTTGTACCAGGGGTCTTCAACTGTTGACTAAACGTCTTCGATATACCCTATCGCTTGGTAACTCCTGCCTTTGGATATACCTTGATAGGTGATAGTGTTCGACGAACGGACCTTGCAAACTAGGTCTTGAGAAGTCACCGAGTATGTAGATGGGATTTACACTGGAGGTAGGCTCTTTTAGGAGTGCCTGCGTCTAGTCCGAAGACCTATTAATGGTTACAGTTTGGAGCAACTGAACACCCATCGGAAGTTCCCCACCACCACCCATGGAATCTTAAGTGCGAAGTTGTGCCTCTTCGGCACGTGCTTTGCTGGTCCTGAGGTTGTATGGTTGAGGGCCAATCCCTATTGATGTGAGGAAGGAGGGTCAGGGTTTTTGGTCTGAACCCGAACTCGCTTCCCAGCCTTTCATGCCTTTACGGCGAATGCCGAAGCTTGCCGATTGTCTTTATAGCTAAATTCGGCCGCCAGCACCAATGCATGTTCCTCTATTCTAATGGACCGCTCTGTATTGCCATTGATAGTAATGACCCCCTTGGGGCCCAGCATCTTGAGCTTGAGGTATGCGTAATACGGGACTGCATTGAACTGAGAAAACGTGGTCCAACCGAGTAGTGTGTGATAGCCACTGCGAAAGGGCACAATGTCGAAGATCAAGTCTTCGTTGCATAAGTTATTGGGTGAGCCGAACACGACTTCCAGGGATACAGAGCCCATGCATCGGGCCTCAACCCTTGGGATCACTCCCTTGAAGGTAGTGCTACTGGGCTTGATCCTTGACGAATCTATACCCATCTTATTCACCGTGTCTGGGTAAATCAGATTGAGGCTACTTCCTCCATCCATTAGGACTTTGTTGAGGTGATACCCATTTATAACGGGATCTAGGACGAGGGCAGCCGAGCCCCCATGACGGATACTAGTCAGATGGTCGCGCCAGTCAAAATTGATCGGATATGCTGACCATGTGTTATACTTCGGAGCTACGGGCTCTAGAGCATAGACCTCCCGAAGGGCCCGCTTCCTCTCTTTCTTAGGTATGTGGCTGACGTATATCATGTTCACCATTTTGACTTCGGGAGGGAATTTCTCCTGACTGCCACCCATTGGACCCCGAGGTTCGTCTTCGTCCTTGCTGCACGGACTCTTTCCCTGGTTTTCGGGTTGTATCTTGTCATCCTGTTTAAGCACCCAGTAGTTGCGGTGTGTGTGATTCGCTGGCTTTTCCGGAGTCCCATGAATTTGGCAAGTCCTGCCCATGATCTTCTCAAGCTGTGTGGGCCTGTCACGATTACCTTTAGGGGGCTTCTTCCGCTGTTCGGGTCGGGAGTTGCAGAATCCGGCATTGATCGCCGTGTCATCAGCGTCGTTACCATGTTGTCGGCGCTTGTTCTTATTATGTTTCGGCTTTGAGTTGTCGTGTTGGGCTTCAAGTGCCACTGAATCCTTACAATTGTGGCTGCGTCTAGCCAACCAATTATCTTCGCCCGCACAGAATCGGGTCATGAGGGAGGTAAGGGCGGACATAGTCTGAGGTTTGTCCTGACCTAGCTGGCGGGCCAGCCATTTGTCCTGAATATTGTTCCAGAAAGAGGCAATAGCCTCGGCATCCGGAAAGTCGACGATTTAGTTCTTATTAGTCAAGAACCGATTCCAGAACTGACGGGTAGACTCGTCGGGCTTCTGGACGACGTTGCTGAGGTCGGAAGAGTCTTGCGAGCAGACATAGATCCCCTGGAAGTTAGAGCGAAACGCGTCTTCCAGGTCTTCCCAGCATCCTATGGAGTTTTCGGGGAGGCTGTTTAACCAGTGCCGAGCTGGCCCCTTAAGCTTGAGAGGTAGGTGTGTAATGGCGTGGAGATCATTTCCACGTGCCATATGGATATGGAGGAGGAAGTCCTCGATCCATACAGTTGGGTCAGTGGTTCCGTCGTATTGTTCTATATTGACGGGTTTGAACCCTTCGGGGAACTAATGCCGCATTACCTCATCCGTGAAGCACAATGGGTGAGCAGAGCCCCTAACCCCGAGCTATGTCTCGCCTGTAGTCGACGTTTGTATGGAGCCGGCTATGCTTCCGGGCTCTATGGTTTTGGTCGGACCATGGTCTATACTCTCCCTGTCTATCCGGTGGGTAATCCCTAGATCCATAGATGGATCTAGTACGGCCTGCTCTGTGATCTAAGTTATCACGCAGGTCGAACCTGTCATTGGTTTCGAATGGCTCCTTACCCCGTCTTTGTTGCATCGCCGGTATGTAACCGGTGTCGTTGGCCTCTCTGTCACGCCCACGAGGGGGCGGTTCGGCTCATCGTATGCAGTACGATGCGGAGACAGAGTGTCTCTGAGCTCATCGTCCAATTGTGGTAGCAGTCACCTCTCAGGGTAGCTTTTGGGCTGGTTTGACAAACTAGTGTCCATCGATCAGTGAGGTCGGCCTATTCAGCTTTGAGTTGCGGCTCTTTGGCCTTCAGGGTGTGGGGAATTTGTATGAGACGCTGCCTAATTTCTTCCTGATCCTCGAGGTTATCAGGGATGTACACGTCATCGGCTTCTGGTAGGTCTTCCTCCTCGATGGGGGGAAGGTAATCATTGCCCTTGGGGTCTTTGACGATACCGGGGTCATTTTAGTCTGCGGGCTCGTCCGCACCCTCGAACGGGTGCTCGGCTACATTGGGGTGATCATGATCGGCAAGGGCATTACCATCCCTGTTATTGATAATACTTCGTCTTCCCTTTTTGCTTTTGGACCGCTTATGCGATATCCAACGCCTTGATGGCGCATCGCCCGATTTATCATCGTTGTTGTGAGGCGTGTTGTCGACGTTGGTGGTAGGAGTATCCACCATGTAAACGTCATACGTAGAAGTGGTGGTCCAACTCCCGGTGTTAACGGGGGTGGGAGCACGGTCCTCTTCGTCCATGTATTCTGCCTCCTCAAAGACATAATCTAGCACGTCGGTTAAGTATTTGATGGTGGCTATCAAGTGGGTGGTGGGTGGGTCAAAAAATCCGTCCCTACCTGAACTGTAACCCAGCAGGACATAGATCGGGGCTAGATCATCAGTGATTTTCAACGATTAGAATTTCTCTAGGGCCTCGTCGACCACTGAGGGCCCGATTGGATCTAGCTGTTCAGAACGCGTGGAGTCGACGCCCATGAAGCCCACCCATGGGGAGTGTTCGGTAGGAACATAGGTCTGGTCATATGGCATGATGGCTAGGCCGGGGTTAGGGATCAGACTACCGCCATGGGTGACCCCATTGGCATGTCTGATGGAGGGCTCAGGGTTAAGGCCTCAGAGTCCTCGGGGGTTACAGGCGAAGTCGTGAACCCCATTACTGACAAGTCACATTGAGAGTCGACAGAAAACTCTAGGTTTCCAAATATGACATCCTGATCGGGGGCAAGGCTCTCAACGCGGCCTAGATGACCAGTGGAACCAACATGTAGCACAACGCTGCCGAAGGCGAAGATCTGTCGGGGGACAAAAACGCCCTTGTTGCGGACCTCTTCGTTGATGAAAAGGCGAGGCATCAATCCCATCTCGATCACAGAGGAACTCTCAATGAAAGCACCAATGTTGGTGTCAAAACCAGTGGATCTCTCGTAGGTGGTCCTGAACTATGAGACTAGGATCAACGGTAACAGGAGACGAAGGGGACGTGAGTTTACCCAGGTTCGGGCCCTCCTATGGAGGTAATACCCTATGTCATGCTTGATTGTATTGATGGTGTAAGAGGTTACAGAGTTGATCTATCTGGAGATTGTATGTCTAACCCTAGATGAGTTGTTCTGTCCCTATACCCTAAAACCCTCCGGCTTATATAGATGTCGAGCAGGCCTAGGGTTTACACATGGTCGATTACATGCCGAAGAGATAAACATGCCTATTTACTACATCAAATGTGGAGCACAAGCCGTGCTCCTTGAAGCTTCCAACCTGGTAACTAGGCCTTTAGATCGTCATGCGTTCGACGAGTGGTCCATACAGTCCGGCCCGTACACAACAGGTTGGTTATCCGAGGACCCCCTAATACAGGACTCCCTCACCTGACATCTTGAGCTTGAGATAGACATAGCAGGGGCGAGCCATAAAACGAGCATAAGCCGGACTTCTAAAGAGGGCATGATAAGGGATCTTTGTCTTTACCACCTCAAATGTTAAGGCTCACACCTAAAGTTAAATTCATCCCTAAAAGAAACGTCAAGTTTAATCCGCCCGGTCGGGTATGCCGACTTGCCAGGAACAATGTCGTGAAATACTGTGGTTGAAGTTTGTAATCTACTCTCAGAGAGATTCATCCGCCAGAAGGTAACGTAATACAAGATGTTAATGCTACTACCCCCATCCATGAGGACCTTTGTGAGGGTATAGCCACCCACCTAAGGTACCACCACCAAGGCCAGACTGCCTAGGTTATCAACCTGGGGGGTGATTGTCCCTGCTCCAGGTGATTGGCTGCTCAGACCAATTGAGATATCTAGGAACCGCCCGCTCAACCATGTTGATGGCTCTTTTCTTGAGTTTAGTTTCTCGCCTTCAAGTAATGGTGGTGAACACATAGTATTGACCACTATTCAACTGCTTGGGATTACTTTGAAATCTAGTTTGATTACTATTGTGCTAATTGCCTTGGCTAGAGCACTGCCCATTGCCATTATTCCCTGGATGTTGAAAACCTGATCCTGAGCCGCCCTATCCATGAAAGCCTGATCCTGAAAATCCGCCAGATGAGCAACCATGTGACACGCTAGGACCAAACTGACTGGGATGCCCCCACCATTTCCTCCTTGATGATTCTGGAAAGCCTAGTTACGAAACTCCTGCATGATATAACAATTTTTCCATGAGTGGGTAGTCGGCTTAACCTGGGTACTATGCTCGGGACAAGGCACCTTCAACGCTTCCTCATAGTTACGTGGCTTATTCCCATTGTAAGCTCCACTGGAATGATTGTTTTAATGCTGGTTTTTGAAAGCAGTATTGGTGCTAGCAACAAAGTCTGACCAGCCATCGGGGAACTTGCATTTTCCACCATTGCCCTGGTCCCTTATTATTATTATGTACCAGGGTGTTCTGTTGTTGACCTGTCACACACTGTGTTTTGCCTTATTACTAAGTTAAGATGACTCAAAAATTAGGGCCCTTTAAAACTTGTTGAGTGCCTATGAATGTTTGACTTGTGTGTTATTTCCTTGCTTGTTTGATTGCTTGTTGGTGCCTATATTCATAAAACTCGCTCCTACTCTCAAAACTCTTTTAATTGACATAAATTATTATCCAATGATCATATCATGTGTGTAGTACCTAAAATTATTTTTGTCAAAATTTATTTTGGCCAAAAAGGATTTATTCAAATTAGGTTTTCAAAACCCCCTAAATTGAGGTTTATACTACAAGTCCTCAAATTGGGTGGAATATTTTACACCAAAGGATTTATTTGAAACCCACTGTATATATGACTTCCCAAGACCATGAAATATTATTTATAAAGTTACTATTTCATTTAAAGGCTTTTTCTTAAGGCCAGAAATGGTCTTTTATAGGGAAAAACTATTTTTATGGTTTCAAAATATTTAAGAAATGTTAGGAAAACTCAGTGGACATATATTGTCCATATATAAGAGTTTAAACACATGGTAATGTTAAAAATATTTGACAAAACCTTTCAAAACCATTTCTGCCTATTTCAAGCATTTGAAATATTTCTATAAAAATATTCTCAAATAAATACAAGAAAATTCTAGCATATCACATATGATATATGTGATCATCTTGACAAGTTTCATATCAATCCCAATTGATTTGGTTCACCAAAATATCCCAAAACCCTCTGTGTCCAGGTCCAAATTTGAGCAACTCTACATTGCCAACTGTCTCCCATTGGTCTAAAAAAATTTGGACATTTTCTAATACTCCAATAATGCATCCATAACAAGTTGTGCATCAAGGAGAACAAATTCACTTGTACAAATTCCCTAAAACCAATTTCTGTTGATTTCAAGAATTGGAAATGTTTGCACTGTCAAGTTTCCCCATTTGGCCCCAAACTTTGTGGTTATGCTCAAATACCCAAATAATGCTACCACATCAAGTGGTGCATCAAGGAGAATGTATTTTCATAGCTAGATCTAAGAAAATCCATTTCTCCTCATTTCTAGGGTTTACCAAGTTTACATTGGCAACCTTCTTCAAATAAGTTCAAATTTGGTGATCAACCTCAATTCTACCTATTATCAAATCCTGTTAAGTTTCCTAGCAAAGAGAACCACTTTGCTAGGTCAAACACCTTATCGCAGAAAACCAAAACTGTTGTTTTCACCTCTTCCATTGATCTCCTTGATCCCAAACTTTTACCACAGTCTCTAGGTTTGCCCCTCTACCCCCAGTAATAATCTCTAGCCTCAGCTCAATGGTTAAGTGGGGTCAAACCCCATTTTACTCCTCTGGACAGCCCCATTTTCTCATCCCCTCAAACTCTCTCCTCTTCCTTTGGCCTCAAACGGAATTCAAGGGCCTCCCCACATTGTTTACTTGCCCCTAGACCCTCTGGACACAAATGGCCACGACCATGGCGCAATGGGCATGCCATGGCATGCCAAAGACATGCTCAAGAGCACGCTACACTGTCCGACCACGCTGTATCCGCCACCCTATGCATGCCCTCGACAGCCTCGGGCTCCCCCCTCTCGCCACTTAGCTGGTCTCGACATCCGGGACACGCAACTCTCGTGTCCCCCTCCTCTTCCTCCCCCTCTACGGACCTCTCCTCGCATGCACACGACGCCGCCCGAGCGCACCAATGAGCGTGATCACACACGCGACGACCCGGTCCTCGCCCGCTCCTTCTATCCCCTCCTATGGACAAAGACCACATCCAGGAACACCCGGGACACGATTCAGTGAGCCCTCGTGAGCTTTGGCAATGGCCTTGACCACGTCGGAATCCCTGTCCACGGTGCACCACACGCCCGACTACTTAAGGGCCTTCCCCGAGCCCCCTCTTCGCTCTCTCTCCCCCCCTCTATCCCTCAAACCCCCTCGATCATCCCAAGGCACCTCCCATGCCTTCTTGCTCCTCCCTGCTGCCGCCAATGCCGCCTCGGCCCCGCTCGAATTTGAGCAAGCCTGAGCTTCCCCTCCTCCCTAACCACTCTAGAACCCCCACCTCGCCGCCACAAGTTTTCCCCGCGCTCCATTTTCCCTTCTCGGTGGCCGGAGCACCACCACCACGGCCACCGGTTGTTGGTGTCCGCTGTCGCCGAGCCCCTATCCTCCCCAGCGCTCCCCGGCAGTCGTTGACTATCCATGCAGGTGTTACTTGCCCTCCTAAGCTCGCCCATCACCGGAGCATCGTCGGGGACGTCCCATAGCTCTGGCAATCGTTGTCGAGAGTCGCGCCTCCCCTCGACGAGCGCGAGCCAGGAGGTAGACAAAGTCGCCCCGTCAGGGAGCAGGCCCCGCCTGTCGCCCAGAGGCCAAGCCACTGACTGGTGGGCCTAGCCCAGTTAAGTGGAGGTGGGAACGGTGCTAGTCCACCTTTACCGGGGGAAGGCGTATTCCCTCAGGGTGCGCCTTCACCGTCACCAGCCCCCACGTGGCTAAGGCCACTAGGCCGGCCCAACTTCTTAGCCAGTGCCCTGGGCGCGTTATAGCCCCCTCGATATAATCTATTTTCTAATTTCTTTTAATTAGAGGCTAATTAATTCATAGTTTAATCATATGGACTCAAAATCAGTTGATTCAAAATCCTAGGAAATCCCTCAAATCATGTCCTAACCAAATATGTGCTTTGCACATTTTTCCATACAATATATTCTGCAGCAACAATGTCTTTTGTCATTTCTTTCATTATAAATAACACCTTGTAAAATTCCTAGAGCACCCATTTAAACTTCAAATTGAGTGATTCAAGTTCCTAGGTGGACCTAAATTCATGCACTAAGTGGTGAGTATTTTTCCTTGAACTTATTCTGCTATGTCGAATATTGGGCCATTTCTTGAGATATATCCACTTTGCAAATGGGACAAATACATTTTTGCCCCTACTTGCAACCCACCCACACAGTTTGTCCTTACTTTTTCATCTTGCCCAGTTTTGCCCTTAGATTTGTCCGAAGAGTCGCTCGAATACCCTTCCATGACGGCTCCGTGTGGTCAGCACCGTTTGACCTAGACGGGGCAATATTTTGGACATTTTGCCCCTGCGTGAATAGTCCTAGTCCGCAGGACCAGTCAACAAGAACGTGTACGGGTCCACCTGTCATTAACACTATGCTCATGAATTTAAAAAAAAGTAGGTCCCACTGTCATAGAGTGGATAGTTAGTTACCTAGGTGGCAAAACTAAATTAATAATCTAGAACTAACAAGGTTAATGGGGATGTGGGTGCACAAGTTCATGGGTAATTAGTAGGGGGTTAGGCTAATTAGCAATTTGGCTAATTAAACTAGGGGTCCTAACGACGACACAACACGGCGAGCTCCCGCGGTGGCCGGCGACGGCGCGAGGCAATGGGGAGTTACAGGGTACATAGAGGACAGAGGGAAGGTGCAAAAGGAGGTGCACCTGACCACGAGCACACGACAGCATCCTGAAGTTGCAAAGGAGCTCGCAAGGTGTCACCATGGCAGACGGAGACGATGACCAGAGCACGCTTGTGCCGGGAGGGGTACTCAGGGACCAGGGCCGTGACAAGGAGGTAGGGGGCGTCTTCAGGAGTACCTGGCGAAGTCAACAGAGGTTACAGGGAGGTCGGGGACGCCACATCGCCGGCGAATCGGCCATGGCAGCTGGAGATCCATGGCGAAGAGGGGAAGCGTGTGGCATCATGGCAGGGCCATTCAGGGCCGAGTAACTAGGTGGGTGACGAGGCACAACACCGACAACCTTCTAGACATGCTCTCGTAGCTCGGGGAGATGGGTGTCCGCGTACACGCATGTTGGCGGCCGGAGTTGGAGAAGATCGACGGACGTGTTGCGTCCATAGCCTTTCTGGTGATGCCGAGACCAAAGTAGAAACCACGGGTGCGTTGTGGCCCATCAAGCCCTTCCCGGTCCGCTACCTTCCCCCTTGTAGGCCGGCCGTCAGTAGCCGCATGACCGGGCAACTCCCATATCTCCATGTAGGGAGGTAGGAGATGAAGAGGAGAGAGAAATCATTTGCCTTTTTATTTATTTATTTATTTCCTGGTGGGCCCCACATGTAAGTGAGAGAGGAGTTATGTTTATATCTTCTATTTTTTGTGGGTCCTCTGTGTAAGTGGCACACCCTATCCACCAGGGGCAAAAATGTCTAAAACGGTGCTCCGTCATGGTCAAACGGTGTTGACCGGATGGAACCGTGATGGAAGAGTATTCAAGCCGCCTGTGAGACAAGTCGAAGGGCAAAAATGAGTAGAGTCGAAAAGTAAGGGCAAACCCGTGGGTAGGTTGCAACTAGGGGCAAAGATGCAATTGTTCCTTGCAAAATCCCTAGAATATCCATATCAACTCCAAATCCAGTGAAATCACTTCCCATGTGTTTCTAAAATCATGCCTTATATGATGGGTGCATTCACCTATTTTTTTCAAAATATTTTCTGTAGACTTCTCATAAGACCATTAAACCCTTCATTTCCACCATTCTAAACCCCCCTTGACCCACATCCAACAAAACCTCCTTAGTTATTTTTATCATGAGCAGAGGTGCACTAGAAAAATAAAACTCCTATTTATAGAGCACTTTATTTCTCCATGTGTTGTGTTGCTTATTGCGATTATTTCTGGCGAAAGTTGACGAAGTAGACGAAGTGCTCGGAATGGACGAGAAGCGTGTGAAGACCTCGAAGACTGGGATAATCCAGGCAAGCATCCCTTTGACCACGACTCAGAACCCTTTTCATTTGCTTGGCATATAGCACTTATTTCCGTGATTTTGATCGTGTTGGCGTGGTGACCACTTCGGCGGGATGCCTCCTATTCTTTATCGTTGAGGCATCGTGCATGACCCTACCATTATGAGGGTTGTGCGGGTGGGAGTAGATAGGTTGCTAGTAGATGCTACGCAAGTGGGACGGGAATGTACATGGTGATGGAAACAAATGATTTCAAAGACTTTTCAAAACCCTGTCAGATGCCACTAATACCCGAGGGGGATGAAGTTGAGCTAGGTGACCAATTGATAAAAAGTGGTGTGCCGGGGCAAGTTGTGTGTGTGTGTTCGAAAATGGAGAGATTCAAGATTTGTTGACCATACCAATCTTACATGTACAACCACTCTACCCCTATATGGGAAGGGGCTTTGTTGATTACTTTTATGGGTACTAGCATAGAGCCCGCATTACTAGTGGCGGGAGTGACGTGGACACTCTCGATACGGGGTCATGCCGGTAAGGACGATCTTGCGTTGTCTTCACAGGCACCGGGCACACCGTTGTTCCCTGCATGGCTGATACTTGTCATGTGCATCATGTGGGCTGGGTACCAATCGAGTTTACTCTTTGTTAGTATCGTTAGGGGAAAGATAATTCTCGGGTACTTACCTCGGGTATGGATAGTACCGCAAGTCGTGGCTTGACAAGGAAGTTTCCTGAGTCTTGTGGGTAAAGTGTGCAACCTCTGCAGAGTGTAAAACTATTCGAATAGTCGTGTCCACGTTCATGGATAGTTGGAGGTCCTACTTAAACTACGTTCGATGTTCTCACAAACTTGGTTTGTGTGTTGGTGCCAAGATGATACCTGAGCTAAGTCCGATGACTTGGCATGACGATGAACATGAGATGTTCAACCCATGCTTATGATGATAACCACTACTTGTCCACATGAATACCTGTCCGCAGTTGATGCATGCTTACTCAAGTTACTTGATCATATTTTTGCACTTGAAAATTAGCTTTCTACAAAACTTACCTACTTGTTGCAATATCATGCATTGTTATTGCCTTATTCCAAATGTGGGTTGCTAGCGAGTACATTCAAAGTACTCATTGGCTTGCCCTTGGTTATTTTATTGGCCAGACAGGAAACACCAGGTTATGATGAAGATTATCTTGGTGACGGACATGTGAGCTAGGATGCTTCCTAGTCAGAATGCCTGTAGGGTTAAGGCAGATGGCATGGGTTCACGCTTTCAATCAAGATTTCCGCTGCTTGTTATGTTTAAGCGTTTGGCCCATGCGGCCCTATCTATGTAAGACTTGGCCCAGTTGGCCTTTATCTGTGTAAGATGGTATGTAAGGATATAAGACTCGTGTATTCTGGTTTATGTCTGCTCAGTGAGCATTGATCTCTGGGATCACTATGCACGTGCATTTGGTGATCACGACTTATGAGTCGGCGTCCCCACAAAGCTGGTATCAGAGCCATCCTGACTGTAGGAAGCCCTTAGTTAGCATGGACGTCAGATAGGACAAAATTGTTTCCCCAGACCCTTCAAAACACTTGCAAAGGCTACCATATTTCTTACCTCTTCTAAGCTATCAAATAAACGGAAGGATTGTGCGTTAGAACTTCCACCATTTTTGGCTCTCCTCGTCTACTTTTCAAAACCTTGCAAACGGTCGATAGTACCCTTTTGCCCCTGACCATTGGATTCCTTGAAATCCTCATGGGTGACCTGGAAGGGAGCTACCTTGCCATACATTCACACAAGTTTGATGAGACCAGGATGACACGATACCAACGGAAAATACCTTCTCAAGGGATGAACACATCAAGACGAGGAAGATGGTTACACCCTCGACACTGTCCTAGGATGATGCCATCTCAGCCTATGATGACCAGGGCATAAGATATGCAAGATCATTATATGCATCGCTAATAGAGAAATCATGTCATTACCGTTGCTGTGTCGGTAACCATCGGTGGATGAGAACCTCGCCATTTGGTCCGCCTCACTATAGTGAGCAAGAAAACGGTTCTTATCATCCCCCTCTCTTGGTGCCGATGATATCGTCAATGTGGCCGACAGGATACAACTCTACCATGCCTTGTTAATGTCATTGCATAAAAGATTGCCTACCTAGAACCCTCGACGTCTCAAAAGACAAGAAGGCATTTTCACGATCACGAGGACACCATGAGACCCTGTCAACAATAGCCGTGAAGAATTACCTTCGTCGTCAACTCAACATACCCGAAGTTTTCAAGGACTCTTCAGGCGCAACCAGGATCATTTTGATGAACAACAACCAGAGACATAGCACACCTGAAGAAGACCTAGAAGACTAAGAGGACTCCTCTCCAATACACAATGCAAGCATGACCACTGAGTCCTAGGACCCCTAGGGTCGGATGAGTCATGTGTCCCCTATACGAAATCGAGTCTGTATGATGGTTCAAATGGAACCATGATGTTTGTTGCTTGTTTTGCTTGTTTTGCTTTGGTGTAAGTCTGTAGGATTGAGAGAGGGGTGTCTAGAGGGGGGGTGAATAGACTCCTAACAGAAATTTAAAACCTAACCTTTTCCCAAGTTAATTGGTTGGCAGATTTTAACTATTTTAGTAATTCTAGCAAGTCTAACAGCCCTACACATGCATGTCTACAAATATGGCAGCGGAAAGTAAAGACATTGCACATGTAAGTAAAGAGATGGGATAGGAAGATCAAATGCAATAGGAGACACAAAGATTTTTCCCGTGGTTCCGATAGGTGGTGCTATCGTACGTCCACGTTCATGGAGTCTTCAACCCACAAAGGGTAATGGTCGCGAGAGTCCATGGAGGGCTCTACCCACGGAGGATTCCACGGAGAAGCAACCTTGACAATTCCATACGGCTTCCGTCCATGAAGGACTAGCCTCACTATGGGTAGATCTTCACGAAGTAGGCGATCTCCTTGCCCTTACAAACTTCTTGGTTCACTCCACAACATGAAGTAGGAGGCTCCCAAGCAACACCTAACCAATCTAGGAGGCACCACCCTTCAAAAGGTGATAGGCTCGGTAATGACGATGAACTCCTTGCTCTGGTGCTGCAAGATGATAGACTCCTCAACAGACAATCACTCTCTCACAGATTTGGCTTGGTAGAAGAGATGGGATTGGTGGAATGCAACTTGGGGAGGCTAGAAATCAAGATCCATATGGTTGGAGTGGAAGATCTTGACCTCAACACAAGGGTAGGTGGTTCTCTCTCGAAAAACTGAGTAGGATAGGTATGGAATAGTTCTGAGTGCTTCTATTTCGAGTGGGTGGTGGTGAAGGGGTATATATAGGCAACCCCAAAAATCCAACCATTACACACAATAAGTCAGACTCGGTGACACCAATGTGTAAATCTCGGTGGTACCAAAGTGACCAAAAGTGGCAAATTTTGAATCTCGGAGGGACCGATATACAATTCTCGGTTGCACCGACAAGGTGACCAACGGTCAGATTTACCAAACTCCGTGACGCCGATTCACCATTCTCGGTTGGACCGAAAATGAGAACTTGCGTAATTGAAACTTTGCAACCCAACTCGGTGGCACCGAGTGCAGTGTCGGATGCACCGAAGTGTTAGGGGTTTAGCTGAGTCTGTCTAGGGTTTAGAATCGGTGGCACCGGGATAGGAATATTGGTTGCAGCGATTTTGCATATTTGGCTTAGGACAAACTTTGGTGGGAGAGTTCTGTGGATGTTTTGGTGACTGTCACTTGTGCACGTTTGAGCATATTGTCCATCATCAAAACTTTACCCCTTTTTAATAGTATTGACTTTCCTATGGACTCAAAGTGATTTCTCACAAATGTAAAATGTAGAGTCCTCTTGCTTGAAGCTCGGCCAACCTATTTCCTTGAATCTTGGGATAATTCCACAATCTCCTCAATCCTTTTGCCAACTCAACTCTCCATGGATTATTATGTGAAATACACTAGATAGAAGTGTTAGTCCAAGAGACAATGTATGTTGTCATGAATTATCAAAACCACCAAGGGAGCATGTTGTATTTTTAAAGTCGCACTTTTTCCCTAGGCAACGAGAGCGCGACTATATCACCCACCTTATTTTAATGCATGTGTTTAGCCTTTTCGGCACTTGTTTGATTGCACTCGCACTATACCACCCCTTTTAGACACCTCCCCTCTACGCTACTTTCCCCTCTTTCCCCATCTCGTCAACTAAAGACCGGCAAGACAAGATGCACCAAGGAATCACCTCGACGGACAGCTAGCGTTGAAGACAATGGCTACAATGTACTCAACCAGACGCTATTGAGAGACGTGGTAGTAAATAAAAAAATTCCTACGATCACCAAGATCTATCTATGGAGAAACCAGCAACAAGTGGGGAGACATTGCATCTTCATACCTTTGAATATCGCTAAGCGGAAGCATTACAAGAACGCGGTTGGTGGAGTCGTACTCGCAGCGATTCAGATCGCGGTCGATTTCAATCTAAGCGCCAAACAACGGCGCCTCCGTGTTCAACACACATACAACCCGGTAACGTCTCCCGCGCATTAATCCATCAAGGAGAAGGGAGAGGTTGGGGAAGAGCTCCAACAGCAGCACGATGGCGTGGTGGTGGACCAGCAAGGTATTCCCGCAGGGCTTCGCCTAAGCACTTCAGAGGAGGAAGAAGAGAGGTAGGGACGCGCCGTGGGAGAGAGAGATCAAATTTTGTCTCAAAACAGCCAAAACCTCAAGTATATATAGGAGGAGGGAGAGGGAGGGCTTCCTTGGCCCCTCCTCCAAGGAGGAGAGGTTCGGCCGAGCTAGGGGAGGAGTCCACCTCCCACAAGGAGGTGGATCTCCTCCTTTCAAACTCCTTTTTGCCTTATCTCTTTATCCCTACGCACATGGGCCTTTAGAAAAGGTCTTTCCCAGCCCATTAAGGGCTGACACACTTTATCTAACAGCCCATAAGGTCCTTTGGTCGTCACACCCCTCCCGGGGGTCCTCCGGCACCCTCCCGGCACTCCCGGTACACTACCGATGAGCCCGAAAACTTTCCGATGACCAAAACAGGACTTCCTATATATCAATCTTTACCTCCGGACCATTCCAGAGCTCCTTAGGATGTCCGGATCTCATTCGGGACTCCGAAAAACCTTATGTAATCACGTATACCATTTCCCTATAACCCTAGTGTCATCGAACCTTAAGTGTGTAGACCCTACGGGTTCGGGAGACACGTAGACATGACTGAGACACTTCTCCGGTCAATAACCAACCACAGGATCTGGATACCCATGCTGTCTCCCACATGCTCCATGATGATCCCATCAGATGAACCACAATGCCTGGGATTCAATCAATCCCGTATCCAATTCCCTTTGTCTACCGGTATGATACTTGCCCGAGATTCGATCGTCGGTATCCCTATACCTTGTTCAATCTCGTTACCGGCAAGTCTTTTTACTCTTTCCGTAACACATCATCCCGTGGCTAACTCCTTAGTAATAATGAGCTCATTATGATGATGTCTTACCGAGTGGGCCCAGAGATACCTCTTCATCCCACGGAGTGACAAATCCCAGTCTCGATTCGTGCCAACCCAACAGACACTTTAGGAGATACCCGTAGTGCACCTTTATAGCCACCCAGTTACGTTGTGACATTTGGCACACCCAAAGCATTCCTACGGTATCCGCAAGTTGCACGATATCATGGTCTAAGGAAATGATACTTGACATTAGAAAAGCTTCAGCAGACGAACTACACGATCTTGTGCTATGCTTAGGATCGGGTCTTGTCCATCACATCATTCTCCTAATGATGTGATCCTGTTATCAACGACATCCAATGTCCATGGTCATGAAACCTTGGCCATCTATTGATCAACGAGCTAGCCTACTAGAGCTCACAAGGGACATGTTGTGGTCCATGTATTCACACATGCATTACGGTTTCCAGTTAACACAATTATAGCATGAACAATAGACAATTATCATGAACAAGGAAATACAATAATAACCATTTTATTATTGCCTCTAGGGAATATTTCCAATAGTCTCCCACTTGCATTAGAGTCAATAATCTAGTTACATTGTGATGAATCGAACACCCATAGCATTCTGGTGTTGATCATGTTTTCCTCATGAGAGAGGTTTAGTCAACGGATCTACAACATTCAGATCCGTATGTACTTTACAAACATCTATATCTCCCTCCTGAATGTAATCACGGATGGAGTTGAAGCGGCGCTTGATGTGTCTTGTCTTCTTGTGAAACCTGGGCTCCTTTGCAAGGGCAATAGCTCCAGTGTTGTTACAGAATAGAGTCATCGGGCTTGATGCATTGGGAATCACTCCTAGGTCGGTGAAGAACTCCTTCATCCAGACACCTTCCTTTACTGCTTCCGAAGCAGCTATGTACTCGCCTTCACATGTAGATGTCGCCACGACGCTTTGCTTGCTGCTGCACCAGTTGACTGCCCCTCCGTTCAAAATATACACGTATCCTGTTTGCGACTTGGAGTCGCCCAGATCTGTGTCGAAGCTAGCATCGACGTAACCCTTTACGACGAGCTCTTTGGCACCTCCATATACGAGAAACAAGTCCTTTGTCCTTTTCAGGTACTTAAGGATATTCTTGACCGTTGTCTAGTGTTCCGCTCCGGGATCACTTTGGTACCTCCCTACCAAACTTATGGCAAGGTTCACATCAGGTCTTGTACACAACATGGCATACATAATAGAGCCTATGTCTAAAGCATAGGGGATGACATTCATCTCTTCTCTATCCTTTGCCGTGGTCGGGCATTGAGTCATACTCAATCTCACACCCTATACCACAGGCAAGAACCCCTTCTTGGACTAATCCATATTAAACTTCTTCAATATCTTTTCAAGGTATGTGCTTTGTGAAATACCTATGAGGCATCTTGATCTATCTCTATAGATCTTGATGCCTGATATGTAAGCAGCTTCTCCAAGGTCCTTCATTGAAAATGTAGCGACCCGACCTGAAAGGTCGAATCTCCGGTGTTTCCGTACCATCCCAAGATCATGCTGGTACACACACGGTACATCAATGTATATATCAAAGGGAAACCACACAGCTTTATTAATCGAAAATCTCATATCTAGTTCTTTATTACAATAAATATTAAAATAAAGTGGTTGAAGGCCAACTCATGAGATAAACTAAACCAAAGTCTTGCGGAAGCTTCAAAGGTAGTTGAGTCCATCTGACTCCAAGGGCATCTCACCGAGCATAGAGCGTATCCTCACTCCTGGTCAGAAAAATATTCTGCAACATGATACGTTACAGCCGTGTAGGTTAGCATATTGAATATGCCGACAATGTCACAAAAGGGGGTAAAAATAAACATCTATTCTATATGCATATATCGCAAGTGGGGTAGTAAGTTTTTGCATAAAGCCAATTTTTCCTACAACAAGAGAGGGCAAAGCAAAAGTTATTACTACATTGTTGGTTGATTAATGAGGTGGTTCCACCAACCAATTCTCATACCCAAGTTGTCATTAATACCCACATCAATATAATTATTTGTGTTGAGAATTCCAGATAGTTTCAGTTCCTTTGGCTCAAGTTGTCCATGACCATGGACACGGCTAATCGCTTAGGTTTGGGTACTCTGCAGAGTTTTGCACACGTTCCCCACAAGATTTGATCGCCTCCGTTGAATTTCTCGCACTTCAGGGTGTTTGAGAAACGGATGACCAAAACATGGTCTTCTAAAGGGTTTCCCTGAGACTCTGTCGGTGCCCATCCTTTCCTATCGTTCTTCTACATCTCGTAGCACCGCCTATCCAGGGTCACCATGATATCCAACCAAGCCAGAGCCCATAATGGCTTGTGGCTGTGCAGGTAAGCCTTGGGTCTTGAAGCATCCATCCATCTCTTTGTGCCTGGGTGGACCTTTCCGCGTGAATACTGGCACATCTCCAGCAACACCTAGGCTAACCACTGGCTTCTCGAGGGCGCTGTTCAACCATCATCTACCCAGAGGTATGTTGAAAACTCGGAGTCTTGAAGTCTTGTTCATCAAGTAGGTCTTGTAATTATTATCTCACAACTCTCATGAGACACTCAACCAACCCCGTCTAATAATAGCATAGCAAAATTTAAATCAACGTTTCCCAGGGCCAAAGTGTCAAAGGGTGAGGGTGAAACCTACCACATGACACTACATCAAGTAACCAAGTTTCCAATTACCTACTTTGCATGCAATTGGGGAGATGGTAGAACTAATGCAATAAAAACATGGGTAATTATGATCAAAGTGACTTGCCTTGCTGACGATCCTCGTACTCAAGTGACTCTAGATAACAAGCTTCGCACTCCGGATGATCTAACGAATCAAAAAAATCACACAATAAGCATAACCACAATACAATTCACTCAACAGCAAGGTAAACTAATAATACAATAACAATCAATAGCAAAATTAAAATAAAGAAACCAAAACAAAGTAGAAGACTCTAAAAGTTTTAGTGGCAAAATATCCACTAAGACATAATAAGACAAATTGGTTTTCAACAACTTACCAATAGATAATAGAAAGGGAAATACAAAATTTTATTAGAAAACAGGAAGTATTTCACTATAAAAATTTTGTGCAAAAAGGATTACTACAAAACATTTTTCTAAACAATACTACTGGTGAAAATCAGGTTTACCTATTTAAACTAGAGCACAAAACAAATTAAAATATTTCTATTATCAGAAAATAATTCACCTAATGTTGAACAACAGAACTAAAGAACTACAATAAAAAGTTAAACTAAAACAAAATCAAAGTAAACTAAAATAAAACAATTCAAATAAACACTAAGAAGAAACTAAACAGAATCTGTTTTTACTAAAAACCCTAATCTAAAATATCCTAAAAATTCTCAAATAGTGCTGGTTGATAGGCCTAACTATTACAAAGCAGTGGCAAAAAGAATCACTCAAAAATAAATTTCTAAACTCAAGTTATTCAAGTTTTAGTGATTTGCTCAATTTTAACAAAATTCAAATTTACAAGTTCAAATTTGAAATGTAAGCTAACAGACAGAAACTACATGTAATTTTTGACATGTTGAAAAAATAATCAATCAAAAAATCATAATATTTTAAAAGATATAACAAACATAAAAACAGAAATCATTCTGTTTTCTAAAACAGAAACAGAAAAAGAAAAAGTTTATCTAACGGACAGGGGTGACGTGGTGGTTTCCTATTGGTCGTAAGCGTGTGCGTGTGGGTGTTTGCGGGCGGATGACCGGACGCTGGAAGAAAACATTTCGGCGTTTAAAACTTCTAATCTGGTCCGTTGACCCTAGATCAGGCGGCTACGGGAGGGGGGTGGCTTACAGAGGAGGAGGTCGGGGTCTCCGGCGATGTCGACGGCGGCCGAACGTCGGAGGTGGTCGGGGACGATGGTGTGGTGGTCGAGGGCAGCGTCCAAAGAGTCTAGGCGACGGCGATGATACTCCGGCGACGATTGGTGGCATCGGTTGGGGCTGGGGGCGACATGGGCGATGGCCACGAGCTCCGGTGGCTTCGGTTGAGAACTGAACTCCGGCGAGGTGGTGTGGTGGTATTCAGGCGAGGGCAGGGGCGTTCGTGGTGGAATGGAGCACGGTGAGGGCAGGGCTTCTTATAGGCACAACGCGGGGTCGAGAAATGGAAAGGGGAGCGAGATCCGGGGCGGGAGGGATCTCCGGCGAGGTCAGGAGCGCGGGGAGGGAGACGAGCGCAGGTATGGCGCAGTCAGGCGGTGGGGTCCGCTTGTTAGTGAGGGAGGGGGCGGCATCAGCGGCGTCGGTGACCGATCCAGAGGGATCTCGGGGAGTTAAGGCCGGTGCGCCGACCGGTTTATTACTTAAAACTTTAAATTCGTTTCCTTTTCTAATTTCTAGAGAATTAAAATCTCATTAAGGCATTCAAAACGTTGCCAACAATTGAAGATATATATATCAAATTGATCACGGGAATAAATGCTATTTAATGAACATTTTTCCACGACCAAAATGAATACTTTAAAAAAACTTATTTTCAGAAAATGCCTAAATTGATTTTAAATTCTTTTGCAATAAATTTTCAAATAACCCCCTGGTTTTATTGTTCAAATATTTCACAAAGATGCCCCTGGTGTGGAGTGTCATGTTACTCCTCTCTTTTTATGAATATTTCCTGGGGTTTTCAAATAGGAGAAACAAGTATATGGAGAAAATGGAAGTGGCCTTTCAGAATTTTAAAAGAAGAACTTCCACAATTCATTTCATTCAAACAATGTGATGATGATGCATATCTATATTTCATAACATTCCAAAATGGAATTTTGGGATGTCAGAGAAAAACATTTATTCAAGTAGGCCTTTATACTTTCCAAAAGTTCTATATCATTTCCATTATCAATATGTCATCCACATATAATATGAGAAATGCTACAGAGCTCCCACTCACTTTCTTGTAAATACAGGGTTCTCCATAAACCTGTACAAACCCAAACGCTTTAGTCACCTCATTAAAGCGAATGTTCCAACTCCGAGATGCTTGCACCAGCCCATAGATGGAGCGCTGGAGCTTGCATACCTTGTTAGCATCTTTAGGATCGACAAAACCTTCCAGCTGCATCATATACAGTTCTTCCTTAAGGAAGCCATTAAGGAATGTCGTTTTGATGTCCATTTGCCAGATCTCATAATCATAAAATGCGGCAATTGCTAACATGATTCAGACAGACTTCAGCATCGCTACGATCAGATCGTAGGCACTTTATTTTCTTGTCACGTTTATTCTCTACCTCACTTTGAAATTCCTTGAACCTTTGAAAGGTTTCAGACTTGTGTTTCATTAAGTAGACATACCGATATCTTCTCAAGTCATCAGTGAGGGTGAGAACATAACGGTAGCCACCACGAGCCTCGACGCTCATTGGACCGCATGCATCAGTATGTATTATCTCCAACAAGTTAGTTGCTCGCTCCATTGTTCCGGAGAATGGAGTCTTGGTCATCTTGCCCATGAGGCATGGTTCACACGTGTCAAATGATTCGAAATCAAGAGACTCCAAAAGTCCATCAGTATGGAGCTTCTTCATGCGTTTGACTCCAATGTGACCAAGGCGGCAGTGCCACATGTAAGTGGGACTATCGTTATCAACCTTACACTTTTTGGTACTCACACTATGGACATGTGTAACATCACATTCGAGATTCATCAAAAATAAACCATTGACCAGTGGGGCATGACCATAAAACATGTCTCTCATCTAAATAGAACAACCATTATTCTCAGATTTAAACGAGTAGCCATCTCGCATCAAGCGAGATCCAGGTACAATGTTCATGCTCAAAGCTGGTACTAAATAACAATTATTAAGGTTTAAAACTAATCCCGAAGGTAGATGTAGAGGTAGCGTGCCGACGGCGATCACATCGACCTTGGAATCATTCCTGACGCGCATCGTCGCCTCGTCCTTTGCCAGCCTCTGCTTATTCCGTAGCTCCTGCTTGGAGTTACAAATGTGAGCAACTGCACCGGTATCAAATACCCAGGAGCTACTACGAGCGCTGGTTAGGTACACATCAATAACATGTATATCACATATACCTTTAACGTTCTTATCTGCTAAGTACTTGGGGCAGTTCCTCTTCCAGTAACCAGTACCCTTGCAATAAAAGCACTCAGTCTCATGCTTGGGTCCATTCTTGTTCTTCTTCTTGGCAACTAGCTTACCGGGCGCGGCAACAGCTTTGCCATCATTCTTGAAGTTCTTCTTACCTTGCCTTTCTTGAAACTAGTGATATTATTCACCATCAACACTTGATGCTCC
Organism: Hordeum marinum; assembly: GCA_022496015.1. NCBI lineage: Eukaryota > Viridiplantae > Streptophyta > Magnoliopsida > Poales > Poaceae > Hordeum > Hordeum marinum. Next base: position 65,369,602 of record CM039677.1, read on the forward strand.
TTTTTGATCTCGACCTCCGCTGATTTCAGCATCGAGTACAACTCAGGAATGGACTTCTCCATGTCCTGCATGTTGTAGTTCATCACAAAGCTCTTGTAGCTAGGTGGGAGTGACTGGAGGATTCTGTCAATAACCGAGTCATCCGGGAGATTAACTCCCAGTTGAGTCAAGCGGTAATGCAACCCAGACATTTTGAGTATGTGCTCACTGACAAAACTATTCTCCTCCATCTTACAGCTGAAGAACTTGTCGAAGACGTCATATCTCTCGACCCGGGCATGACCTTGGAAAACCAGTTTCAGCTCTTGGAACATCTCATATGCTCCGTGTCGCTCAAAACGCTTTTGGAGCCTGGTTCTAAACTGTAAAGCATGCCACACTGAACAAGGGAGTAATCATCACAGCGTGACTGCCAAGCGTTCGTAACGTCTTGGTCCGTTGGGAAAATGGGTGGGTCACCTAGCGGTGCATCAAGGACATACAATCTCTTGGAAGCTATGAGGATGATCCTCAAGATACGGACCCAGTCCGCATAGTTGCTTCCATCATCTTTTAGCTTGGTTTTCTCTAGGAACGCGTTGAAGTTGAGGGTGACATTAGCATTGGCCATTGGATCTACAATATAGATTGTTAAGACAATTTTAGATTAAGTTCATGATAACTAAGTTCACATAATCAAATTATTTAATGAACTCCCACTTAGATAGACATCTCTCTAGTCATCCAAGTGACACATGATCCATGTCAACTAGCCCGTGTCTGATCATCACGTGAGATAGACTAGTCATCCATGGTGAACATCTCCATGTTGATCGTATCTTCTATACGACTCATGTTCGAACTTTCGGTCTTCCGTGTTCCGAGGCCATGTCTATACATGCTAGGCTCGTCAAGTCAACCTAAGTGTTTCGCGTGTGTAAATCTGGCTTACACCCGTTGTATGCGAACGTTAGAACCTATCACACCCAATCATCATGTGGTGCTTCGGAACAACGATCCTTAGCAACGGTGCACAGTTAGGGTGAACACCTTTCTTGAAATTTTATTGAGAGATGATCTTATTTACTACCGTCGTTCTAAGAAAATAAGATGTAAACATGATAAACATCACATTCAATCAATATAGTGACATGATATGGCCAATATCATCTTGCTCCTTTGATATCCATCTTTGGGGCACCATGATCATCATTGTCACTGGCACGACACCATGATCTCCATCATCATGATCTCCATCTTGTGTCTTTATGAAGTTGTCTGGCCAACTACTACTTCTACTACTATGGCTAACGTTTAGCAATAATTAAAGTAATTACATGGCGTTTATGATTGACACGCAGGTCATACAATAAAATAAGACAACTCCTATGGCTCCTGTCGGTTGTCATATTCATCGACATGCAAGTCGTGAATCCTGTTACAAGAACATGATCAATCTCATACATCACAATGCATCACATCACATCCTTTGGCCATATCACATCACAAGACATATGCTGCAAAAACAAGTTAGACGTCCTCTAATTTGTAGTTGCAAGTTTTTACGTGGCTGCTATAGGTTTCTAGCAAGAACGTTTCTTACCTACGCCAAAACCACAACGTGATATGCCAATTGCTATTTACCCTTCATAGAGACCCTTTTCATCGAATCCAATCCGACTAAGGTGGGAGAGACAGACACCCGCTAGCCACCTTATGCAACAAGTGCATGTGAGGCGGTGGAACCGGTCTCACGTAAGCGTACATGTAAAGTTGGTCCGGGCCGCTTCATCCCACAATACCGCCGAACAAGATAAGACTAGTAGTGGTAAGCAAATTAAAAAGATCGACGCCCACAACTACTTTGTGTTCTACTCGTGCATAGATTCTACGCATAGACCTAGCTCTGATACCACTGTTGGGAGACGTAGTAGTAAATCAAAAAAATTCCTACGATCACGAAGATCTATCTATGGAGAAACCAGCAACGAGTGGGGAGAGATTGCATCTTCATACCTTTGAAGATCTCTAGCGAAAGCGTTACAAGAATGTAGTTGGTGGAGTTGTACTCGTAGCGATTCAGATCACTGTCGATTCAGATCTAAGCGCCGAACAACGGCGCCTCTGCGTTCAACACACGTACAGCCCGGTGACGTCTCCCGTGCCTTGATCAAGGAAGGAGGAGGCAGAGTTCGGGGAAGAGCTTGTTGGGAACGTTGCATGGGAAACAAAAAATTTCCTACGCACACGCAAGATCTATCCATGGTGATGAGCATCTACGAGAGGGAGAGTGGGTCTACGTACCCTTGTAGATCGCTAAGCGGGAAGCGTTATGAAATGCGGTTGGTGTAGTCGAACGTCTTTGCGATCCAAATCGTCGAGCGTCCCGCGATCTCATCACGATCCGTCCCGCGATCCAAACACGATCCGTCCCACGAACTCGTCACGATCCGTCCCGCGATCTCATCACGATCCGTCCTGCGATCTCATCACGATCCGTCTCGCGAACTCATCATGATCTGTCCCGCGAACTCATCACGATCTGTCCCGCGATCTTGATCACGGTCCTTCCGATCTAGCGCCCAACGGACGGCACCTCCGCATTCAACACACGTATAGCTTGATGACGTTCTCCGCCATCTTGATTCAGCAAGAGGGAGCGAAGAGGTAGAAGAGTTCTCCGGCAGCATGACGGCGCTCCGAAGATGGTGGTGGAGCTATTCCGGCAGGGCTTCGCCTAAGCACTGCAGAAATTCGATCTAGAGGAGAAACTTTGCACTAGAGGAACGGGTAGCATGTGGCTGAAAATTCTGTGCCAAAACAATAAAATCCTCTAGTATATATAGGAGGAGAGGAGAAAGAGGCTTGGCTGAAAAAAAGGCAGCCCTTGGGTCGGCCAAACCTAGTGGGATTGGAGGATTCCTCCTCCAATCCTAGTAGGAATAGGACTCCTCCTTATTTTTGCCTTTTTTGCCTTTTTCCACATTTATCTCTTTGAGCTTTTCTTCCCAGCCGCATGGGCCTTGTGTGGGACTTCCACCAGCCCACCAAGGTCTGGTATTTACTCTCCCACATCCCATGTAGCCTCTTGGGTCGAAATACCCCTCCCGATGGTCTCCTGGTAAACTATCGGCACTCCCGGTACACTACCGATGAGCTCGAAACCTTTCCGGCGACCAAAATAGGACTTCCTATATATCAATCTTTACCTCCGGACCATTCTGGAGCTCCTCAAGACATCCAGGATCTCATCCGGGACTCCGAACAACCTTAGGTCACCACCATACATAACTATACTACCGAAACGTCACCAAACCTTAAGTGTGCAGACCCTGCGGGTTCGAGAACTATGTAGAAATGACCGAGACACCTCTACTGTCAATAACCAATAGTGGACCTAGATGCCCATATTGGTTCCTACATATTCTAGAAAGATCTGTATCGGTCGAACCTCTATGTCAAGGATTCAAATAATCCCGTATGATGTTCCCTTTGTTCTTCGGTATGTTACTTGCCCGAGATTCGATCGTCGGTATCTCCATACCTAGTTCAACCTCGTTACCGGCAAGTCTCTTTACTCGTTCCGTAATACAAGATCCCGTGACCAACATTTAGTCACATTGCTTGCAAGGCTCATTATGATGTTGTATTACCGAGTGGGCCCTGAGATACCTCTCCGTCACACGGAGTAAAAAATCCTAGTCTCGATCCATGCCAACTCAACAGACACCCTCGGAGATACCTGTACAGCACCTTTATAGTCACCCAGTCACGTTGCGACGTTTGATACACACAAGGCACTCCTCCGATGTCTGTGAGTTGCATGATCTCATGGTTATAGGAACATATACTTGACATGCAGAAAACAGTAGCAATAAACGGACACGATCATGTGCTACGTTTGTAGTTTGGGTCTTGTCCATCACATCATTCTCCTAATGATGTGATCCCGTTATCAAATGACATCTCATGTCCATGGCTAGGAAACCTTAACTATCTTTTGATCAACGAGCTAGTCTACTAGAGGCATACTAGGGACATGGTGTTGTCTATGTATCCACACATGTATCTGAGTCTCCGATCAATACAATTATAGCATGGATAATAAACGATTATCATGAACAAGGAAAGATGATAATAACCAATTTATTATTGCCTCTAGGGCATATTTCCAACAGTCTCCCACTTGCACTAGAGTTAATAATCTAGTTCACATCACCATGTGACACGCATTGTTATGAATCTAACACCCAATGAGTTCTGGGGCTTGATCATGCTTTGCATGTGAGAGAGGTCTTATAGTCAACGGGTCTGCGACATTCAGATCCGAGTGTACTTTGCAAATCTCTATGTCAAACCGTAAACACTGCTACCACACTCCACTTGGTACTATTCCAAATGGCTGCTCTACTATACGTATCCGGATTGCTACTAAGAGTCATCTGGATTAGTGTTAAAGCTTGCATCGACGTAACTCTTTACGATGTACCCTTTATCACCTCCATAATTGAGAAACATCTCCTTAGTCTTTTAGTCACTAAGGATAATCTTGACCTCTGTCCAGTGATCCACTCCTGGATCACTTTTGTACCCCTTGACTGACTCATGGCAAGGCACACACCAGGTGTGGTACACAGCATGGCATAATATAGAGCCTATGGCTAAGGCATAGAGGACGACATTCATCCTTTCTCTTTATTCTGCCATTGTCGATCGTTGAGTCTCACTCAACTTCACACATTACAAATCAGGCGAGAACTCTTTCTCTGACTGATCCATTTTGAACTCTTTCAAAATCTTGTCAAGGTATGTACTCATTGAAAGTCTCATCTAGCATCTTGATCTATCTCTATAGATCTTGATGTTCAACAATTAGGTAGCTTTATCCAGGTCTTCCTTTGAAAAACTCTTTTCAAACAACCGTTTATGCTTTCCAGAAATTCTACATCATTTCCGATCAACAATATGTCAACCACATATGCTTATCAGAAACTCTATAGTGCTCCCACTCACTTTATCGTAAATACAAGTTTCTCATAAACTTTGTATAGATTTAAAAACTTTGATCACCTCATCAAAGTGTATATTCCAACTCCGAGATGCTTGCTTCAGTTCATAGAAGAATCACTGAAGCTTGCACACCTTTTAGCATCCTTAGGACTGACAAAACCTTCTGGTTGTATCACATACAACCTTTCCTCAAGTAAACCGTTAAGGAAACGACGTTTTGATATCCATCTGCTAGATTTCATAATTGAAAAATGCAGCAACAGCTAACATAATTCCAATAGACTTTACCATCGCTACGAGTGAGAAAGTCTCATCGTAGTCAACTCCTTGAACTTGTCGTAAACTTCTTTGCAACAAGTCAAGCTTTACAAATGGTGGCATTTACCATGAGCGTCTGTCTTCATTTTAAACATCCATTTGTACTCAACGACCTGCCGTCCAACGAGCAAGTCTACCAAAGTCTATACTTAGTTTTCGTACATGGATCCTTTCTCGGATTTCATGGCCTCTAACCATTTGTCAGAATCCGGGCCCATCATCGCTTCTCCATAGTTCATAGGTTCATCGTTGTCCAATAACGTGACCTCTAAGACAAGGTTGCCGCACCACTCAGGAGCAGTACACATCCTTGTCGACCTACAAAGTTTGATAGTAACTTGATCTGAAGCTTCATTATCATCATCATTAACTTCCTCTTCAACTAACGTAGGCTTCACAGAAATAACTTCCTGCGCTACGCTACTCTCTGGTTGAAAGAGAGGTTCAATAACCTCATCAAGTTCTATCTTCTTCCCACTCAATTATTTCAAGAGAATCTTTTCCTCGAGAAAGGACCCAGTTTTAGCAATAAACATTTTATGCTTGGATCTGAGATAGAAGGTTCACCCAACTGTTCTTAGGGTATTCTATGAAGATGCATTTGTCCACTTTGGGTTCGAGCTCATTAGGTGAAAACATTTTCCACACAAGCGTCGCAGCCCCAAACATTAAGAAATGATAGCTTAGGTTTCTATCAAACCATAATTCACACGGTGTCATCTCAACGGATTTAGATGGTGCCCTATTTAAAGTGAATGTAGTTGTCTCTAATGCATAACCCCAAAATTATAGTAACAAAATGATAATAGATATCATAGCATAGACCATATCCAATAGAGCACGACTATGATGTTCGGACACACCATCACACCATGGTGTTCCAGGTGGCGTGAGTTGTGAAACGACTTTCACATTGTCTAAAGTTGTATGCCAAACTCGTAACTCAGATATTCACCTCCACGATCATATCGCAGACATTTTTATCTTGTCACGATGATCTTAAACTTCACTCTGAATTGCTTGAACTTTTCAAAAATTCAGACTTGTGTTTCATTAAGTAAATATACACTATATGTACTCAAATCATCGGTGAAGGCAAGAAAATAACGATATCCACCGCACACTATAAGACTCATTGGATTGCATACATCAACATGTATCATTTCCAATGAATCACTTCCCCGCTCCATCAAACCAGAAAACGGGGTCTTTAGTCATCTTGCCCAAAAGGCATGGTTCGCATGTCTAAACCGATTCGAAATCGAATGAGTCCAAATATCCATCGACATGGAGTTTCTTCATGCGCTTTATACCAATATGATATTTAGCGGCAGTGCCACAAGTATGTGGTACTATCATTATTAACTTTGTATCTTTTGGCATCATTGTTATAAACATGTGTATTACCACGATCAAGATTTCAACAAACCATTCTCACTGGGTGCATGACCATTGAAGGTATTATTCATGTAAACAGAATAACCATTATTCTCTAATTTAAATGAATAACCGTGTTGCAATAAACACTATCTAATCATGTTCATGCTTAACGCAAACACCAATAACATTTGGGTTTGTCACCAATCCCGAAGGTAGAGAGAGCGTGCGATGTTGATCACATCAACCTTGGAAACATTTCCAACACATATCGTCACCTCACACTTAGCTAGTCTCCGTTTATTCAGTAGCTTTTACTTCAAGTTACTAAAATTTAGCAATCGAACCGGTATCAAATACCCAGGTGCTACTAGGAATACTAGCAAGGTACACATTAATAACACATATATCAAATATACTTCTGTCGACGTTGCCAGCCTTCTTATCTACCAAGTATCTAGGGTTGTTTCGCTTCAGCGACCTCTCTCCTCATAATTGAAGCACTTAGTCTCGGGTTTGGGTTCAACTTTGGGTTGCTTCATTGGAGAAGCAACTGACTTGCCATCCATGAAGTTTCCCTCCTTGCCCTTGCCCTTCTTGAAACTAGTGGTTATACTAACCATCAGCACTTGATGCTCCTTCTTGATTTCTACCTTCGCGGTGTAAAACATCGCGAACAGCTCAGGGATCATTAATTATATCCCTGGCATTTTATAGTTCATCACCAAGTTCTAGTAGCTTAGTGAAAGTGACTTGGAGAACTATATCAATCACTATCTTATCTGGAAGATGAACTCCCACTCGATTCAAGCGATTGTAGCACTCAGACAATCTGAGCACATGCTCAACGATTGAGCTATTCTCGTTCATCTTGCAGGCAAAGAATCTTATTGGAGATCTCATATCTCGCAACATGGGCACGAGCCTGAGATCCTAATTTCAGCTCTTAGAACATCTCATATGTTCCATGACGTTCAAAACGTTTCGAAGCCTCAATTCTAAGCCATAATGCATGACGCACTCAACTATCAAGTAGTCATCAGAACGTGCTTGTCAGATGTTCACAACATCTACAGACAACGCTAGAGAGGTTGGCGCACCGAGCGGTGCATTAAGGACATAAGCCTTCCATGCAGCAATGAGGACAATCCTCAGATCACGGACCCAGTCCGCAATATTGCTACCATCATCTTTCAACTCTATTTCTCTAGGAACATATAAAAATTCAAGGGAGCTACAGCATGATCTAGTAATCTACAACATATTTGCAAAGGCACTACTGACTATGTTCATGATAATGAGTTCAATTAATCATATTACTGAAGAACTCCCACTCAAATTGACATCCCTCCAGTCATTCGAGTGATACATGATCCAAATTCACCAACTCAAGTCCGATCATCACGTGAGTTGAGGTGGCTACAATGGTGAACATCATCATGTTGATCATATCTACTATATGACTCATGTTCGACCTTTCGGTCTCTTGTGTTCCGAGGCCATGTCTGTACATGCTAGGCTCGTCAAAGTTTAACCCGAGTGTTCTGCATGTGCAACATTGGCTTGCACCTGTTGTATGTGAACATAGAGTCTATCACACCCGATCATCACGTGGTGGCTCAACACGACAAACTTTTGCAACGGTGCACACTCGGGGAGAACACAATTTATCTTGAAATTAAGTGAGGGATCACCTTATAATGCTACCGTCGTCCTAAGCAAAACAAGGTGCATAAAAAGGATTAACATCACATGCAAATCATAAGTGACAAGATATGGCCATGAACTTTGTGCTTTTGATCTCCATCATGAAAGCATCGGCATGATCTCCATCATCACTGGCACAACACCATGATCTCCATCATCTTGATCTCCATCAATGTGTCGCCATTGGGGTTGTCGCGCCCAACATGCTTCTACTACTATTGCTACCGTTTAGCGATAAAGTAAAGCATTACATAGCGCTTAATGATTGACACACAGGTCATACAATAATTAAAGACAACCCTATGGCTCCTGCCGGTTGCCGTACTCATCGACATGCAAGTCGTGATAATCTATACATCACATGATCATCTCATAGATCACATATATCACATCATGTAATTGGCCATATCACATCACAACATAGCCTGCAAAAACAAGTTAGACGTCCTCTAATTGTTGTTGCATGTTTTACATGGCTGCTACGGGTGTCTAGCAAGAACAATTCTAATCTACGCAAAAACCACAACAGTGATACACTAGTTGCTTTTCAACCTTCTCAAGGACCGCCTTTGTCGAATCCAATCCAACTAAAGTGAGAGAAACTGGCACCCGCAAGCCATCTATGCAACAAGTTGCGGTTGAGGGAACCGGTCTCTCGTAAGCGTACGAGTAATGTTGGTCCGGGCGGCTTCATCTCACAATACCACTGAACCAAAATCTGACCAAGGGCGGAAGCAATCTAAGCATCAACGCCCACAAACCTTTTGTGTTCTACTCGAGATCTCATCTACACATAGACCTAGCTCATGATGCCACTGTTGGGGAACGTTGCATGGGAAACAAAAAATTTCCTACGCACACGCAAGATCTATCCATGGTGATGAGCATCTACGAGAGGGGAGTGCATCTATGTACCCTTGTAGATCGCTAAGCGGGAAGCGTTAAGAAACGCGGTTGGTGTAGTCGAATGTCTTCGCGATCCAAATCGCCGAGCGTCCCGCGATCCAGTCATGATCGGTCCCGCGAACTCATCACGATCCGTCCCGCGATCTCATCACGATCCGTCCCGCGATCTCATCACGATCCGTCTCGTGAACTCATCATGATCCATCCCGCGAACTCATCACGATCCATCCCGCGATCTTGATCATGGTCCTTCCGATCTAGCGCCGAACGGACGGCACCTCCGTGTTCAGCACACGTATAGCTTGATGACGTTCTTCGCCATCTTGATTCAGCAAGAGGGAGCGAAGAGGTAGAAGAGTTCTCCGGCAGCATGACGGCGCTCCGAAGATGGTGGTGGAGCTATTCCGGCAGGGCTTCGCCTAAGCACTGCAGAAATTCGATCTAGAGGAGAAACTATGCACTAGAGGAACGGGTAGCACGTGGCTGAAAATTCTATGCCAAAACCATAAAATTGTTGGGGAACGTCGCATGGGAAACAAAAATTTTCCTACGCACACGCAAGATCTATCCATGGTGATGAGCATCTACGAGAGGGAGAGTGGGTCTACGTACCCTTGTAGATCGCTAAGCGGGAAGCGTTAAGAAACGCGGTTGGTGTAGTCGAACATCTTCGCGATCCAAATCGCCGAGCGTCCCGCGATCTCATCACGATCCGTCCCGCGATCCAATCACGATCCGTCCCGTGAACTCATCACGATCCGTCCCGCGATCTCATCACAATCCGTCTCACGATCTTGATCACGATCTGTCCGGCGAACTCATCACGATCCGTTCCGCGATCTCATCACGACCCGTCTCGTGATCTCGACCACGGTCCTTCCGATCTAGCGCCGAACGGACGGCACCTCCGCGTTCAGCACACGTGCAGCTTGATGACGATCTCCACCATCTTGATCCAGCAAGAGGAGGTGGAGAGGAGAGAGAGTTCACCGGCAGCGTGACGGCGCTCCGGTGATGGTGGTGGAGCAATTCCGGCAGGGCTTCGCCTAAGCGCTGCAGAAAACCGATCTAGAGGAGAAACTATGCACCGGTGGAACGGGTAGCACGTGGCCGGAAATTCTGTCCAAAAACCACCCAATCCAGTAGTATATATAGGAGGAGAGGAGAGGAGAGGCAGCCAAGGCCTTTGAGTCGGCCGAAATAGGAGGTGGGAGCAATCCTACTTCACCTCCAATCCTAGTTGGAGTAGGATTGCCTCCTATTGGCTGATTTTCCACTTTTTGCTTTAGGACTTTCTCTCCTGCGCCATGGGCCTTTGTGGCTGTTTTCCCATCCCACTAAGGGCTGGTTATTATTCTCCCACAGCCCATGGACCTCTTGGGGTCGAAATACCCCTCCCGGAGGTCCTCCGGTACACTACCGGCACTCCCGGTACAATACCGATACTCCCGGTACACTACCGATGAGCCCGAAACTTTTCCGGAAACCAAACTGGGACTTCCTATATATGAATCTTTACCTCCGGACCATTCCGGAGCTCCTCGTGACGTCCGGGATCTCATCCGGGACTCCGAACAACCTTCGATCACCACCATACATAACTCTACACTACCGAAACGTCACCGAACCTTAAGTGTGCAGACCCTGCGGGTTCGAGAACTATGTAGACATGACCGAGACACCTCTACAGTCAATAACCAATGGCAGGACCTGGACGTCCACATTGGTTCCTACATATTCTACGAAGATCTTTATCGGTCGAACCTCTATGTCAAGGATTCAGTTAATCCCGTATAACGTTCCCTTTGTTCTTCGGTATGTTACTTGCCCGAGATTCGATCGTCGGTATCTCCATACCTAGTTCAACCTCGTTACCAGAAAGTCTCTTTACTCGTTCCATAATACAAGATCCCACAACTAACAATTAGTCACATTGCTTGCAAGGCTCATTGTGATGTTGTATTACCGAGTGGGCCCTGAGATACCTCTCCGTCACATGGAGTAACAAATCCCAGTCTCGATCCATGCCAACTCAACAGACACCATCGGAGATACCTGTAGAGCACCTTTATAGTCACCCAGTTACGTTGCGACATTTGATACACACAAGGCACTCCTCCGATATCCGTGAGTTGCATGATCTCATGGTCATAGGAACATATACTTGACATGCAGAAAACAGTAGCAATAAACTGACACGATCATATGCTATGTTTGTAGTTTGGGTCTTATCCATCACATCATTCTCCTAATGATGTGATCCCGTTATCAAATGACATCTCATGTCCATAGCTAGGAAACCTTAACCATCCTTTGATCAACGAGCTAGTCCATTAGAGGCATACCAGGGACATGGTTTTGTCTATGTATCCACACATGTATTTAAGTCTCCGATCAATACAATTATAGCATGGATAATAAACGATTATCATGAACAAAGAAATATGATAATAACTAATTTATTATTGCCTCTAGGGCATATTTCCAACAGTCTCCCACTTGCACTAGAGTCAATAATCTAGTTCACATCACCATGTGATTCGCATTGTTATGAATCTAACACCCAATGAGTTCTGGGGCTCGATCATGCTTTGCATGTGAGAGAGGTCTTATAGTCAACGGGTCTGCGATATTCAGATCCGTGTGTACTTTGCAAATCTCTATGTCAAACCGTAAACACTGCTACCACACTCCACTTGGTACTATTTCCAAATGGCTGCTCCACTATACGTATCCAGATTGCTACTACCAGTCATCCAGATAGGTGTTAAAGCTTGCATCGACGTAACTCTTTACGACGAACTCTTTATCACCTCCACAATCAAGAAACATTTCCTTAGTCCTCTGGTTACTAAGGATAATTCCGACCGCTGTCCAGTGATCCACTCCTGGACCACTCTTGTACCCCTTGACAGACTCATGGCAAGGCACACATAGGTGCGGTACACAGCATGGCATAATATAGAGCCTATGGCTAAGGCATAGGGGACGACGTTCGTCCTTTCTCTTTCTTCTGCCGTTGTCGAGCTTTGAGTCTCACTCAACTTCACACCTTACAAATCAGACGAGAACTATTTCTCTGGCTGATCCATTTTGAACTCTTTCAAAATCTTGTCAAGGTATGCACTCATTGAAAGTCTCATCAAGCATCTTGATCTATCTCTATAGATTTTGATGCTCAACAATTAGGTAGCTTTATCCAGGTCTTCCTTTGAAAATCACTTTCCAAATGACCGTTTTATGCTTTCCAGAAACTCTACATTATTTCTGATCAACAATATGTCATCCACATATACTTATCAGAAATTCTATAGTGCTCCCACTCACTTTATTGCAAATACAAGTTTCTCGTAAACTTTGTATAAACATCAAAACTTTGATCACCTCATCAAAGCATATATTCCAACTCCGAGATGCTTGCTTCAGTCCATGGAAGGATCACCGAAGCTTGCACACCTTTTAGCATCCTTAGGCCTGACAAAACCTTCTGGTTGTATCACATACAACCTTTCCTCAAGTAAACCGTTAAGGAAACGATGCTTTGACATCCATCTGCCAGATTTCATAATTGAAAACACAGCAACTGCTAACATAATTCCAACAGACTTTAGCACCACTACGAGTGAGAAAGTCTCATCGTAGTCAACTCCTTGAACTTGTCACAAACATCTTTGCAACAAGTTGAGCTTTACAAATAGTGACATTCACCATCAGTGTCTGTCTTCATTTTAAAGATCCATTTGTACTCAACGACCTGCCGTCCAACAAGCAAGTCTACCAAAGTCTACACTTGGTTTTCATACATGGATCCTATCTCGGATTTCATGGCCTCTAACCATTTGTCGGAATCCGGGCCCATCATCGCTTCTTCATAGCTCATAGGTTCATCGTTGTCCAACAAAATGATCTCCAAGACAGAGTTGTCGTACCACTTAGGAGCAGTACACATCCTTGTCGACCTACGAAGTTCGATAGTAACTTGATCCTGAAGCTTCATGATCATCATCATTAACTTCCTCTTCAACTAACGTAGGCTTCACAGAAACATCTTTCTGCGCTGTGCTACTCTCTGGTTTAACAAAGGTTTAACAACCTCATCAAGTTCTATCTTCCTCCCACTCAATTCTTTCGAGAGAAACATTTCCTCGAGAAAGGATCCGTTTAAGCAACAAACATTTTGCACTAGGATCTGATATTGAAGGTTCACCCAACTGATCTTAGGGTATTCTATGAAGATGCAATTTGTCCGCCTTGGGTTCGACCTCATTTGGTGAAAACATTTTCCACACAAGTGTCACATCCCAAAATATTAAGAAATGACAGCTTAGGTTTCTGTCAAACCATAATTCACATGGTGTCATCTCAACGGATTTAGATGGTGCCCTATTTAAAGTGAATGTAGTTGTTTCTAATGCATAACCCCAAAATTATAGTAGTAAAATGACAAGAGACATCATATTACGCACCATGTCCAATAGAGCATAACTATGATGTTAGGACACACCATCACACTATGGTGTTCCAGGTGGCGTTTAGTTGTGAAACAACTTTCACATTGTCTTAAGTTGTATGCCAAACTCGTGACTCAGATATTCACCTCCACGATCATATCGCAGTCATTTTTATCTTCTTGTCACGATGATCTTTAAACTTCACTCTGAATTTGCTTGAACCTTTCAAACGATTCAGACTTGTGTTTCATTAAGTAAATATACACTATATCTACTCAAATAATCAGTGAAGGTAAGAAAATAACGATATCCACTGCACGCTACAAGACTCACTAGATTGCATACATCAACATGTATCATTTCCAATGAATCACTTGCCCGCTCCATCCAACGGGGTCCTTTAGTCATCTTGCCCAAGAGGCATGGTTCGCATGTCTCAACCGATTCGAAATCGAATGAGTCCAAATATCCATCAGCATGGAGTTTCTACATGCGCTTTATACCAATATGACATTTAGCGATAGTGCCACAAGTATGTGGTACTATCATTATTAACTTTGTGTCTTTTGACATCAATGTTATGAACATGTGTAATACTACGATCAAGATTTCAACAAACCATTCTCATTGGGTGCATGACCATTGAAGGTATTATTCATGTAAACAGAATAACCATTATTCTCTAACTTAAATGAATAACCGTATTGCAATAAACATGATCTAATCATGTTCATGCTCAACGCAAAACACCAAATGAAATTTATTTAGGTTCGTCACTAATCCTGAAGGTAGAGAGAGCGTGCGATGTTGATCACATCAACCTTGGAAACACTTCCAACACATATCGTCACCTCACCCTTAGCTAGTTCTCCGTTTATTCCGTAGCTTTTATTTTTCGTGTTACTAACATTTAGCAACCGAACCGGTATCCAATACCCAGGTGCTACTAAGAGTACTAGCAAGGTACACATCAATAACTCGTATATCAAATATAATTCTGTCGATGTTGCCAGCCTTCTTATCTACCAAGTATCTAGGGTTGTTCCGCTTCAGCGACCTCTCACCTCATAATAGAAGCACTTAGTCTCGGGTTTGAGTTCAACTTTGGGTTGCTTCACTGGAGCAGCAACTGACTTCCTATCCATGAAGTTTCCCTCCTTGCTCTTGCCCTTTTCGAAACTAGTGGTTTGATTAACCATCAACACTTGACGCTCCTTCTTGATTTCTACCTTCGCGGTGTCAAACATCGCGAACAGCTCAGGGATCAATACTTCTATCCCTGGTGTATTATAGTTCATCACTAAGTTCTAGTAGCTTTAGTGACAGTGACTTGGAGAACTATATCAATCACTATCTTATCTGGAAGATGAACTCCCACTTGATTCAAGCGATTGTAGTACCAAGACAATCTGAGTACATGCTCAACGATTGAGCTATTCTCCTTCATCTTGCAGGCAAAGAATCTTGTTGGAGATCTCATATCTCGCAACACAGGCACGAGCCTGAGATCACAATCTCTGCTCCTAGAACATCTCATATGTTCCGTGACGTTCAAAACGTTTCCGAGCCTCAATTCTAAGCCGTAATGCATGACGCACTAAACTATCAAGTAGTCATCGAAACGTGCCTGTCAGATGTTCACAACATCTATAGACGACGCTAGAGGGGGTGGCGCACCGAGCGGTGCATTAAGGACATAAGCCTTCTGTGCAGCAATGAGGACAATCCTCAGATCACGGACCCAGTCCGCAATATTGCTACCAACATCTTTCAACTCTATTTCTCTAGGAACATATAAAAATACAAGGGAGCTACAGCGCGAGCTAGTAATCTACAACATAATTTGCAAAGACACCTTGACTAAGTTCATGATAATGAGTTCAATTAATCATATTACTTAAGAACTCCCACTCAAATTGACATCCCTCGGGTCATTCGAGTGATACATGATCCAAATTCACCAACTCAAGTCCGATCATCACGTGAGTTAAGGTGGCTTCAATGGTGAACATCATTATGTTGATCATATCCACTATATGACTCATGCTCGACCTTTCGGTCTCTTGTGTTCCGAGGCCATGTCTGTACATGCTAGGCTCGTCAAGTTTAACCCGAGTGTTCTGCGCGTGCAAATCTGGCTTGCACCCGTTGTATGTGAACGTAGAGTCTATCACACCCGATCATCACGTGGTGTCTCAACACGACGAACTTTCGCAACGGTGCACACTCGGGGAGAACACAATTTATCTTGAAATTAAGTGAGGGATCACCTTATAATGCTACCGTCGTCCTAAGCAAAACAAGGTGCATAAAAAGGATTAACATCACATGCAAATCATAAGTGACATGATATGGCCATGAACTTGTGCTTTTGATCACCATCTAGAAAGCACCGGCATGATCTCCATCGTCACCGGCATGACACCATGATCTCCATCAACGTGTCGCCATCGGGGTTGTCATGCCCTGCATGCTTCTACTACTATTGCTACCGTAGCGATAAAGTAAAGCATTACATAGCGCTTAATGATTGACACGCAGGTCATACAATACTTAAAGACAACCCTATGGCTCCTGCCGGTTGCCGTACTCATCGACATGCAAGTCGTGATAATCTATACATCACATGATCATCTCATACATCACATATATCACATCATGTAATTGGCCATATCATATCACAACATACCCTGCAAAAACAAGTTAGACGTCCTCTAATTGTTGTTGCAAGTTTTACGTGGCTGCTATGGGTATCTAGCAAGAACGATTCTCACCTACGCATAAACCACAACGGTGATACATAGATTGCTTTTCAACCTTCTCAAGGACCGCCTTTGTCGGATCCGATCCAACTAAAGTGAGAGAAACTGTCACCCGCAAGCCATCTAAGCAACAAGTTGCATCGAGGGAACCGGTCTCTCGTAAGCGTACGAGTAATGTTGGTCCGGGCCGCTTCATCTCACAATCCCGCTGAACCAAAATGCGACCGAGGGAGGAAGCAATCTAAGCATCAACGCCCACAAACCTTTTGTGTTCTACTCGAGATCTCATCGAACCATCAACCTAGCTCTGATACCACTGTTGGGGAACGTCGCATGGGAAACAAAAAATTTCCTACGCACACGCAAACCTATCCATGGTGATGAGCATCTACGAGAGGGAGAGTGGATCTACATACCCTTGTAGATCGCTAAGCGGGAAGCGTTAAGAAACGCGGTTGGTGTAGTCGAACATCTTCGCGATCCAAATCGCCGAGCGTCCCGCGATGTCATCACGATCCGTCCCGCGATCCAATCACGATCCGTCCCGTGAACTCATCACGATCCGTCCCGCGATCTCATCACAATCCGTCTCACGATCTTGATCACGATCTGTCCTGCGAACTCATCACGATCCGTTCCGCGATCTCATCATGACCCGTCTCGTGATCTCGATCACGGTCCTTCCGATCTAGCGCCGAACGGAAGGCACCTCCGCGTTCAGCACACGTGCAGCTTGATGACGATCTCCACCATCTTGATCCAGCAAGAGGAGGTGGAGAGGAGAGAGAGTTCACCGGCAGAGTGATGGCGCTCCGGTGATGGTGGTGGAGCAATTCCGGCAGGGCTTCGCCGAAGCGCTGCAGAAAACCGATCTAGAGGAGAAACTATGCACCGGTGGAACGGGTAGCACGTGGCCGGAAATTCTGTCCAAAAACCACCCAATCCACTAGTATATATAGGAGGAGAGGAGAGGAGAGGCAGCCAAGGCCTTTGGGTCGGCCGAAATAGGAGGTGGGAGGAATCCTACTTCACCTCCAATCCTAGTTGGAGTAGGATTGCCTCCTATTGGCTGATTTTCCACTTTTTGCTTTAGGACTTTCTCTCCTGCGCCATGGGCCTTTGTGGCTGTTTTCCCATCCCACTAAGGGCTGGTTATTATTCTCCCACAGCCCATGGACCTCTTGGGGTCGAAATACCCCTCCCGGAGGTCCTCCGGTACACTATCGGCACTCCCGGTACAATACCGATACTCCCGGTACACTACCGATGAGCCCGAAACTTTTCCGGAAACCAAAATGGGACTTCCTATATATGAATCTTTACCTCCGGACCATTCCGGAGCTCCTCGTGACGTCCGGGATCTCATCCGGGACTCCGAACAACCTTCGGTCACCACCATACATAACTCTACACTACCGAAACGTCACCGAACCTTAAGTGTGCAGACCCTGCGGGTTCGAGAACTATGTAGACATGACCGAGACACCTCTACAGTCAATAACCAATGGCGGGACCTGGACGTCCACATTGGTTCCTACATATTCTATGAAGATCTTTATCGGTCGAACCTCTATGTCAAGGATTCAGTTAATCCCGTATAACGTTCCCTTTGTTCTTCGGTATGTTACTTGCCCGAGATTCGATCGTCGGTATCTCCATACCTAGTTCAACCTCGTTACCGGCAAGTCTCTTTACTCGTTCCACAATACAAGATCCCGCAACTAATAATTAGTCACATTGCTTGCAAGGCTCATTGTGATGTTGTATTACCGAGTGGGCCCTGAGATACCTCTCCGTCACATGGAGTAACAAATCCCAGTCTCGATCCATGCCAACTCAACAGACACCATCGGAGATACCTGTAGAGCACCTTTATAGTCACCCAGTTACGTTGCGACATTTGATACACACAAGGCACTCCTCCGATATCCGTGAGTTGCATGATCTCATGGTCATAGGAACATATACTTGACATGCAGAAAACAGTAGCAATAAACTGACACGATCATATGCTATGTTTGTAGTTTGGGTGTTATCCATCACATCATTCTCCTAATGATGTGATCCCGTTATCAAATGACATCTCATGTCCATGGCTAGGAAACCTTAACCATCCTTTGATCAACGAGCTAGTCCATTAGAGGCATACTAGGGACATGGTTTTGTCTATGTATCCACACATGCATTTAAGTCTCCGATCAATACAATTATAGCATGGATAATAAACGATTATCATGAACAAAGAAATATGATAATAACTAATTTATTATTGCCTCTAGGGCATATTTCCAACAAAAATCCTCTAGTATATATAGGAGGGGAGGAGAAGGAGGCTTGGCTGACAAAAAGGCAGCCCTTGGGTGTGCCAAACCTAGTGGGATTGGAGGATTCCTCCTCCAATCCTAGTAGGAATAGGACTCCTCCTTATTTTTGCCTTTTTTTGCCTTTTTTTGCCTTTTTCCACATTTATCTCTTTGAGCTTTTCTTCCCAGCTGCATGGGCCTTGTGTCGGACTTCCACCAGCCCACTAAGGTCTGGTATTTACTCTCCCACATCCCATGTAGCCTCTTGGGTCGAAATACCCCTCCCGATGGTCTCCTGGTAAACTCCCGGCACTCCCGGTACACTACCGATGAGCTCGAAACCTTTCCGGCGACCAAAATAGGACTTCCTATATATCAATCTTTACCTCCGGACCATTCTGGAGCTCCTCGTGACATCCAGGATCACATCTGGGACTCCGAACAACCTTCGGTCACCACCATACATAACTATATACTACCGAAACGTCACCAAACCTTAAGTGTGCAGACCCTGTGGGTTCGAGAACTATGTAGACATGACCGAGACACCTCTACGGTCAATAACCAATAGCGGGACCTAGATGCCCATATTGGTTCCTACATATTCTACAAAGATCTTTATCGGTCGAACCTCTATGTCAAGGATTTAGTTAATCCCGTATGATGTTCCCTTTGTTCTTCGGTATGTTACTTGCCCGAGATTCGATCGTCGGTATCTCCATACCTATTTCAACCTCGTTACCGGCAAGTCTCTTTACTCGTTCTGTAATACAAGATCCCGTGACCAACACTTAGTCACATTGCTTGCAAGGCTCATTATGATGTTGTATTACCGAGTGGGCCCTGAGATACCTCTCTGTCACACGGAGTAACAAATCCTAGTCTCGATCCATGCCAACTCAACAGACACCCTCGGAGATACCTGTACAACACCTTTATAGTCACCCAGTCACGTTGCAATGTTTTATACACACAAGACACTCCTCCGATGTCTGTGAGTTGCATGATCTCATGGTGATAGGAACATATACTTGACATGCAGAAAACAGTATTCCACACTTGGGATGGATTCAAGGTCATGCAAGGGGAACGTGTGATCACGTGGAATGAGTTCAAGGAAGGATTCCACACTCCCCATATTCCTTCAGGGATCACAGCTATCAAGAAGAGAGAATTCCGAGCGCTGAAGCAAGGAAGTGGCTCTGTCAAGGAGTACCTGCAGAAGTTCAACCTGTTGTCAAGGTATGCACCTGAAGACGTTGGCACAGAGGTTGTCAAGAAGGAACGCTTCTTGGAAGGACTTCAGCAGGTCCTGTAGTATCAACTCATCGTTTGTGATTGTCGTACCTTCTTCGACCTGGTAACAAGGCCCTCATGATGGAAGACAAGCGTCGTGCCATAGACGACACTCGCAAGCGCAAGATGATCAGCAAGGGAAGCTCAAGCAACCAGAAGCCTCGCCCCTGGTAGCCAGCCCCAGCCAAGCCAACCTATCAGTCGCAACAGGCTAGACCTCCTGCACCTTGTCCGAGCTACCAGACTTAGCAGTATGCCAATCCCAGGCCAGCCTACAACAACAACCCCAATAACAACAACGGTGGCATAAACTTCAACAACAACCCTAGACAAGTCGCTTGCTTTGGATGTGGTCAGCCAGGACACATCTCTAGGTTGTGTCCCAACAAGAAGCCAGATGCACCGCATCCCAATGCGCCCGCTCAAGGTCAAGACCGTGGAGCACCACCAAGGAACCCCACTCCCCGCAACCAGCCCAACAATGGCAAGAGTCATGTGAATCACGTTCACCACAGAGGAAGGCCGGGAAGACCCAGATGTCATATTGGGTACGTTCCTCGTCAACTCAACCCTAGCAACAGTATTGTTTGATTGTGGAGCTTTGCATTCTTTTGTCACCCAAAGGTTTGCCCTAGAGAGTGGCATGAAGCCTACACCCGTGGGTAGTCATATGTTGATACAAACCCCGGGATCAGTTTTGAAGTCTGGGATAGGTTGTAAGGGAGTTGAGATTAACATCAACGGGGTAGATTTCCTAGCATACCTCATCATCCTGAAGTCAGAAGGTTTGGATGTGATCCTAGGCATGGACTGGTTAACCAAGCACCAAGGCTTGTTAGACTGTGCCAAGAGGATTGTCACCATTACCAATATCCAAGGAGTGGAAGTTAAGTATGTTCCCAACCCTGCCCCCACTCAAGCCCCTCAGGCTAACTGCCTATCGGGAGTCGAGTTGGATCAAGTGCCAGTGGTATGTGAGTACCCGGATGTGTTTCCTGATGAGCTGCCTGGAATGCTTCCTGACCACGACATTGAGTTCATCATTGAGCTTATGCACGAATCAAGGCCCATCTATAAGAAGGCCTACAGGATGGGATCCGAAGAGTTGGCTGAGTTGAAGAAGCAACTGCCAGAGAAGCTCAGAAAAGGATTTATTCGCCCTAGTGCCTCTCCTTGGGGATCGCCTGTTCTATTTGTGTCAAAGAGGGACGGAACTATCAGACTTTGTGTCGATTACCGTTCTCTCAATGAGGTCACGATGAAGAACAAGTACCCACTCCCCAAGATTGAAGACCCGTTTGATCAGTTCAATGGAGCCAAGGTGTTCTCCAAGGTCGCCTTAGGTCTAGGTACTATCAGCTGAAGATCAGACCCCAAGATATCCCGAAGACGGCATTCGTAACCTGGTATGGCCTGTATGAATACACGGTCATGTCGTTTGGGTTAATCAATGCCCCTGCCTACTTCATGTACCTCATGCATAAAGTCTTCATGGAGTATTTGGACAAGTTTGTTGTTGTCTTCATTGATGACATACTTGTCTTCTCCAAGTCTGAAGAAGAACATGAGGAACACTTGAGATTGGTTGTAGAGAAGTTTCGAGAGCACCAGCTTTATGCCAAGTTCAGCAAGTGTGAATCCTGGCTGCGTGAAGATGGATTCTTGGGTCATGTGTTGACTACAGAAGGATTATCAATGGATCCTGCCAAGATTGAAGCCACGACTGAATGGCAAACCCCAACCACCATGAAGGAAGTCAGGAGCTTCCTCAGACTCGTGGGATATTACCGCAAGTTCATGGAAGGGTTCTCAAGCATTGCCCGACCTATGACCCAACTTTTGAAGAAGGACAAGAAGTTCGAATGGACAGCTAAGTGCGAGAAAGCTTCTAGGAGATCAAGAAGAGATTGACCATAGCCCCAGTTTTGGCCACCCCTGATATTCACAAGGAGTTTGTGATTTATTGTGATGCATCAAGAACCGGGCTTGGAGGCGTTCTGATGCAAGAAGGCAGAGTCGTAGCATATCTATCCAGACAGCTACGTCCTCATGAAGAGAACTACACAACTCATGATCTCGAGTTAGCAGCTGTGGTTCATGCCTTGAGGACATGGCGACATTACTTTCTGGGGAAGCGATGTGAGATATTCACAGAACACAAGAGTTTGAAGTATATCTTCACCCAAAGGGAATTGAACATGAGGCAGCGAAGATGGTTGGAATTGATCAAGAATTACGACCTCAATGTTCAGTACCACCCTGGAAAGGCCAATGTGGTAGCAGACGCCTTAAGAAGAAAGGCTTGTTCCTTGAATGCTATGATTAAGGAAAGGCTACCCGCCCTGTATGAAGAACTTGAGAGCTTCGGCTTGGAACTGGTTGCACCAGGATTTCTCGCCAACCTCGAAGCAAAGCCTACCTTGATGGATGATATCAAGGAAGCCCAGAAGAGGCATGAGAGCATTGAAGGCATCAAGTGGAAGATCAAGGCAGGCAAGGCCCCAGGATTCTCGGTGGATGAACAAGGAGTTGTAAGGTTCGAGAGTCGCATATGCGTACCCAACAAAGAGGAGCTCAAGAACCTTATCTTGCAAGAAGCTCATGACACTCCCTACTCCATCCATCCTGGAGGAACCAAGATGTATCAAGTCCTCAAGGAAAGATTCTGGTGGCATGGCATGAAATGGGAGATAGGCACGTTCGTGGCTAAGTGTGACATATGCCAGAGGGTCAAGGTTGAGCATCAGCGACCCGCTGGATTACTATAGCCCCTCAAAGTGCCTGAATGGAAGTGGGATAAAATCAGGATGGATTTCATCACCGGTTTACCAAGGTCGAGCAAGGGACATGATTCCATTTGGGTCATTGTCGACCACCTGACCAAGGTAGCCCATTTCATTCCTGTCAAGACCACCTATGACGGTAACAAGTTAGCCTGCCTCTACATCGAGCATATCGTGAGCCTTCACAGAGTTCCAAAGGAGATTGTGTCAAATCGAGGCACCCAGTTCACCTCAAGATTCTGGAGGATGTTTCAAGAAGCTATGGGAACCAAGCTCTCCTTCAGCACTGCTTTTCACCCTTAGACCGGCGGACAAATGGAACGAGTAAATCAGATACTCGAATATATGCTCCGCGCTTGTGTTTTGGCATATGGAGCCAAGTGGGAAGATTGCTTACCATTCGCCGAGTTCTCTTACAACAACAGCTATCAGTCGAGTCTTCAGATGGCACCATTTGAGGTGTTGTATGGATGCAAGTGCCATACTCCCCTCAACTAGTTAGAGACCGGAGAAGGATTAGTCTAGACATCCTCCGCGAAGCAGAAGAGCAAGTTCAACTCGTCCGAGAACGTCTGGAGGCCGCCAAATCAAGACAGAAGAGCCACGTCGACTCTCACCATCGAGAAGTGAACTTCTGTGTCGGTGACCATGTCTACCTCCGGGTCACGCCTCTCAAGGGAACCAAGCGCTTCCACGTCAAAGGAAAGCTCGCACCAAGATACATTGGCCCCTTCAAGATCACCGCTACACATGGAGAAGTTGCCTACCAGTTAGAGCTACCTTCTGAGCTGTCGGATGTGCACAATGTCTTCCATGTGTCTCAACTCCGGAAGTGTCTGCAAGTTCCCAACCGCCCCAACCTCTACAAGGACATCGACCATCAAGCCATTGATCTTCAGCGAGATCTCACTTATCGTGAGAGCCAGTTCGCATTTTGGATGAAGCCGAGCACTGCACCCGAAGCCACACCATCAAGTACTTCAAGGTCCAGTGGAGCAACCACACTGAAGCTAAAGCAACCTGGGAGCGTGAAGTTTATCTTAGATCGGAGTTCCTGCTTCTTTTTAGCGCTTAGCCCAGGAATCTCGGGGAAGAGATTCTTGTAAGAGGGGAAGGTCTGTCACACCCTGTGTTTGTAGCACATTGTTATGTTTGGGTTTATAAAATTTGGAGCCAACTAATTTTTTTTCTATGTGCTTGTGCTTGCTTGTTGTGTTGTTTGCTTGCTTGTTGATTGTGTTTTATGGCACTATTAGGTTCTATTACACTTTATATTCATCTTCCATGTCCCAAACCCCTTTCCCAATGATTATGCCATGTGAATAGTGCCGAAAACTATTTTTATCAAATAATGTTTTAACGAAAAATGATTTATTCAAATTAGGTTTTCAAAAACCCCTGACATGAGGTTTGCACTTCAAGTTCTCAAATTAGGTGGACCCTTCCTTCCCAAAAGCTTTATTTCAAACCTACTATATATATGACTTCCCAAAAACACCAAAAATTATTTTTAAATATTATTTTCACATTTTATTTAAAGGCTTTTTCTTAAGGCCAGAAATGGTTTTTCATAGGGAAAAATTATTTAAATGCTTTAAAAATATTTGAGAAAATTTAGAGAAACTCAGTGGACATATATTTGCCATATATATGAGTTTTAATCCAAGGGCATGATCAAATCATAGGTAAAACCCCTCAAAATCCTTTCTGTTTAGATCAAACTTTTGGAATATTTCTGTAAGAAATATTCTCAATAAATTCCAAGAAAATTCTAGAAAGTTAAAACTATCATGGGTGATGATCTTGTAAAGTTTCATCTCAATCCAAGTTGGTTTGGTACATCAAACCATCCCAAAACCATTCCGGTACATAATCAAATTTGAGAAACCCTACATTGTGAAGTGTCTCCCCTTGGCCTCAAACTTTGTGGGCATGCTCTAATGGCCAAATAGTGATGATACACGAACTGGTGCATCAAGGGTAAAAGCCTAGCATCAATGGATCTATAGAAATCTGATTCTGCTAATTTCTAGGGTTCATGAAATCTCCATTATCAACTTCTTACTCTTAAGCTCAAACTTGGTGAATCCCATCATTTCTACCTAGCCTTTGACCCTGGTAAGTATCTCAGTAAGATGGTAACATCTTCTTGCCCAAAACACCACCAAACACCTTCTGGTGATTTGTTAAAAACCCCATTTTCACCCTCTTCTCTTTTACCCTTGCCCCCAACTTCTTACCACAGACTCCTATAGTTACCTTTCACCTCCAGTAGAAGCCTCATGGTCATAGCTCAAGTAAAGTGTGGTGAAAAACCCCATTTACCTTCGTGGACAGGAGCTTTGTCTCTCTCCCTCTCCATTTTTCTTCTCTCCTAAGGCATCGCGAAGCATCTAAAGCCCTACCCTCTATTGTTAAACCCCTAGATCCCCCTAGACATAGTCAGCCCAGCAGAAGACGCTGTTGGCATGCCGTGGCATGCCAAACGCACGCTCTGGAGCGTGCTACAGTGCCGACAGGCACTGTAGCAATCGCCCACTGCATGGCTCCTGTGGCCTCGGGCCTCCCCCTCGCGCCACTTGGTCCCCCTCGGCGTCCGCACCACACCACCCTTGTTGGCCCCTCCTCTCTCGCCCTCCTCTGGCTTGTCTCGCACGCGTCGCGGCCACTCGAACCAGCCAACGGCAGGGCTCACAAACGCGCGCTCCCCCGCCCCTCTCTTCTCTCCCTCTAGTCGCTGGCGACGCCCAGGAATGCCACGGACTCCTTCTCTCCCTTCCCCGAGCCCTCCAGCGAGCGCCACGTCCTCGCCGGTGCATGGGTCCATGGTGGTCCGCCCCTCCCTCTATTTAAGACCCCGGACATCTCTCTTCCCTCCTTTGGTTCCCTTCCACCCCCTATTGCACTCCCAAACCACCCGAGCAACCTCCCGGAGCCCCAGTGCTTAGGATCGAACGAGGCGCCGCCGCGGCGGAGCTCTGTCGATCTCTGGACATATGCCTGCTCCGGGACTCCTCTCCCCTCCATCGAGCTCGTAGGGTCCTTCCGACCTCTTCCGCTCTCGTCCCCGTCCATTTCCTGTAGAGGAGCACCGCCGGTGACCCCTCCCGAAGCCACCTCCGCCGCGGGTGCTCGTCGTCGGCAGCTCCGGCCACCTCCGGCCTCCCTTCGACTTCCCCTGGAATGGCGGCAGTCTCTTGGGTCCATCCCCTCTCTCAGATCCCCTCGTCGTGCCTTCCTTTGCCGCCGGTGAGCGCCCTCCCCCTCTTGTCAAGAGGAAGGAGATGATAGGTGGCCCCACATGTCATCCCCATGCCCCTCTCCCTCTCCTTCTCTCTCACTGACGCTGGGGCTCGCGCGTCAGGTTCAAACCTAGCCGCGGGCGCCCACAGCTCAGCTGGGCCGGCCTGGCCGGTTGGCCCAGTGCGGCTGTGCACTTAGCCCAGGGCACAATACCCCCTTTTCTTTTCCTTTTTCTTTTTCTGTGGACTTTGCAAAAATTCCACAGAACCCAAAATAATTCCTAAGACAATATTTCTTCCACCAAAAACCTTAGAATATTCCATAGAATTTATTAGTGCCATTTGTAAAAATGTTTGAAAATATTTTTAGTATTGTTTTATTTTAAAACCTATGTTTAGGCACCATTTTGCCTCTGTTATTTAATTTCTAAAAAAAATCACAACAAAAACCTAGGAAAATATTTTTAGTATAACATTGAGTATTTATCAGAATAGATTAGTATTTTTTTTAGTAAGTAGTTGAGTGATCTGTTTTTGTGTGTTGCTTATTTTTATCGCTTTATTTCGTGACGATAGATTGCGCAGTTGACGAAGAAGTTGGACCCGAAGACTTCGAAGACCCCGGAGACTTTGTTCAGCCAGGCAAGCAGCCCTTTGACCATGATGAGAAACCATTTTTATTGCATGACATATAGCACTTTACTTTCATCATATTTGATCATGTGATGTGGTGATCCCCTTTCGGTGGGATGCCTCTGTTACTTTTCCGTTGACACTTGCATCGTGCCTGACCCTACCACCTTATGAGGGTTATGCGGGTGGGAGTAGATAGGATGCTAGTAGATGCTATGCAAAGGGATGGGATCTATGCATAGTGATGGAAAGAAAGAAATGATTTCAAAGACTTTTCGAAAACCCCATCGGGTGCCACTAATGCCTGAGGGAGATGATGATGAGATGGGTGACCACTTGAGAAAGAAGTGGTGTGCCGAAGCAAGATGAGGATGTGTTTTCGAAAACGGAGGGTTTAAGATTTGTTGACTGTCCCAACCTTACATGCACAACCAAGATACCCCTTATGGGACGGGGCTTTGTTGATTACCTTGGTGGGTACTGGCAAGGAGCCCGCATTACTAGTGGCAGGAGTGGCATGGTCACTCTCGATATGGGGTCGTACCGGTACGTACGATCATGCGCTGTCTTCACAGGCACCGGGCACACCATTGGTCCCCTCATGGATGGTATGATTAGAGCGAGGCTCGTGTGATGTACATCATGAGGGCTGGGTACCAATCGAGTGGAATCTTTGTTTAGTATCGCTGGGGGAAAGGCATTGTTCGGGTGCTTACCTCGGGTATGTTACATACCATGAGTCGTGGATGACATGGAAGTTCCCCGAGTCTTGTGGGTAAAGTGTTCAACCTCTGCAGAGTGTAAAACTATTCGAATAGCCGTGTCCACGGTCAAGGACAGTTGGGTGGTGCTGCATATGCCACATCCGGATATTTTCATAAACCTTGGTGTGAGTATGGGTGTGGTAGTGACAAGAGGCCACATGAGCTAAGTCTGATGACTTAGTGTGAGGATTGAACTAAGTCCGATGACTTAGCGTGATGAGTGAACATGAGATGTTCAACCAATACTTATGATGATATCTACAATTTGTTCACATGGATACCTACTAGTTGTTGATGCATGCTCACTAGTTACTTGATCATGCCATTTGCATACAAAATTAGCTTTCCGCAAATTTTCCTACTTAGTGCTATACCATGCATCATTGTTACCTCGTTCCACACTTGGTCGCTTGCGAGTACATTCAAAGTACTCATTGGCTTGCCACTGGTTATTTAATTGGCCAGGCATGGAAGAACAGATGTATGTTGAAGAGTTCGTTGGAGACGAACATGCGAACTAGGACGCTTTCCAGTCAGAATGCCTGTAGGTTAAGGCAGATAGCATGGGTTCACGCTTTTGATCAAGATTTCCGCTGCTTGTTTTAATTAAGTGTTTGGCCGGTGTGGCCTTATCTATGTAAGACTAAGACCTTCGTGGTCATTATTTATGTAAGACTTTAAGTGTGGATGTAAGACTCTTGTTACTCAGCTTCTGTGTGTTCAGTGAGCAATGATCTCTGGGATCACTGTACACGTGCATTCGGTGATCATGACTGATGAGTCAGGGTCCCCAACATGGTGCTATCGTACGTCCACATTTATGGAGTCTTCAACCCACGGAGGGTAACGGTCGTGAGAGTCCATGGAGGGCTCCACCCATAAGGGTCCACAAAGTAGCAACCTTGACTATTCCATAATGGCTTCCGTCCACGAAGGACTAGCCTCACTATGGGTAGATCATCATGAAGTAAGCGATCTCCTTTCCCTTACAAACTTCTTGGTTCACTCCACAACACGAAGTAGGAGGCTCCCAAGCGACACCTAACCAATCTAGGAGGCACCACAACACACAATCACTCTCTCAGATGATAGACTCCACAACACACAATCACTCTCTCAGAGATATGGCTTGGTAGAAGAGATGGGATTGATGGAAAGCAACTTGGGGAGGCTAGAAATCAAGATCCATATGGTTGGAGTGGAAGATCTTGACTTCAACACAAGGGTAGGTGGTTCTCTGTCAGAAAACTGATAGGATAGGTATGGAATGGTTCTGAGTGCTTCTCTTTCGAGTAGCTGGTGGTGGAGGGGTATATATAGGCATCACCAAATATCCAACCGTTACACACAAAATGACCAACTCGGTGACACCGATGTGTTAATCTCCATGGTACCGAAGTGACCAAAAGGGGGCAACTTTTGAATCTCGGAGGGACCGATATAGGAATCTTGGTTGCACCGATAAGGTGACAAACAATCAGAATGCCGATTCTTGGTGACGCCGATTCAACAATCTCAGATGGACCGAAACTATGAACTTGTGTAACAGAAAGTTGGTAGCCTGAACTCGGTGGCACCGATATGGAATCGGTTGTATCGAAGTGGCTAGGGTTTGGCTGAGTATGTCTAGGGTTTGGAATCCATGGCACCGAGATGGAAATGTTGGATGCACCAATTTTGAGTGTTTGGATTAGGACAGACTTTGGTGGGAGAGTTTGTGGGTGTCTTTGGTGACTATCTGAGACTTGTGCACGTATGAGCATTTTGTGAACAAAATGCCGATTTGTGCATGTATGAGCATTTTGTTCACCAACAAAACTTTACCCCCTTTTAATAGTATTGGATTTCCTATGGACTCAATGTGATTTCTCACAAATATAAAATGTAGAGTCCTCTTGCTTGAAGCTTTGCCAATCCATTTCCTTGCATCTTGGGGTATTCCACAATCTCTTTGCCAACCCAACTTTCCATGGACTATTATCTGAAATGCAGTGGATAAAAGTATTAGTCCAAGAGACAATGTATGTTGTCATGAATTATCAAAACCACCAAGGGAGGATGTTGTGCTTTCAATCTCCCCCTTTTTGGTAATTGATGAAAACATACAATCAAAGCTTCAAATAAAGATATGCGTGAATATAATGAAGACTTTGAGAGACACTTGACTTAGATTTGCTCCCCCTAAATTGTTTGCAGTCCTTTAAAGGATAGTTGCTTTGGAATGCATGGACACACATATGGATGAAGAGATATAAGGAGTCATGTGTATCTTGGCTATATGCATCAAAATATATGAATGAGATGTATCCTCGTTCAAGACTTCACTCTTGCAAATAGTATGTGCAAGAAGCAAGAGATCATCTAGTTCAAGAATATGATGCATATACTTACCTTGAGTTCTTGAGCATTCTAGTAGTAGAAATACACTTGAGAAAACAATGTTAGGAAACACAAGAGTATTCTACTAATCAAAAGTAATAGAACTCAAAATATACCAAGATATGGAGACCATATAAAATATGATAATCCTTAAGATTGATATGTCTCCCCCTTTAGCATTAATATTTTAGAGATTTTCTCCCCTTAGATATGAAAGTGGTAGTTCATCCTCTCCCCCTGAATCTCAGCATGTAGATATCGGGATTGGATAGGGTCATAAAGTCTAAAGTGAACAGTGAAATAAAAAGGCAAGAACATTATTCAGAGCTTGGAATTTTCTCCCCCATACTTTGGTATTCTCCCCTTGTTTATATAAGTGTGAACTTTTGATATTCTCCTCTCCCCCTAAATCATATCTCCCCCTTTGCATAAGCATGTAACTCTCCCTTTAGCATGAAGCTTTGTTATTCTCCCCCTTTGGCATTAATTTCCAAAAAGGTCAAATTTAGGAGTAGGTCCAGGGATCATTGACAAGGAAGGGATCCTTGAGAACAAGGGTCATTGAGAGTAAGGTTCATAGAAAAGAACTGAGGGAATCATTGAATATAACTTCTCTCCCTGGCTAATATTAGTCTTCTCCTCCTTGGAGCTAGGGATCCTTGAATAAAGAATTTCTCCCCCTAAGTTTTGCTTGTTCTTCTTCCCCCTTTTTTAATGTACGAGGGATCATCGAAGTAACAAAAAATTGATAAGATAAGAAAAACAAATTAGTGACTCCGAGGCAGATAGATCGGTGGTACCGAGATTTTGTAGTGCGACTTGTCTGCAATTTCGGTAGAACTGAGATATCTGAGTCGGTGACTCCGAGGCTCAATCAGAAAGAAAATAATGAGGGACCAAGCTTATGTTTTTCAAAGAGTTAAACGAAAATATTTTCAAAGGAAAGAGAAAAGGGCATCATCTAGAAAAGATTTGAGTGGTTACTAGAGATCATGCAAATAGAGTACTAACCACACGAGAATCTTAACAAGTGATGTGCGGTGACGAGGTCACCTATATTAGAGTATATTGACTTAGGAGCCAAGCAAGAATACTTGATCATAGGTCATACTCTGTGTTAAGCTCAAAATGGGGTTTCCATTTTTTGATTAAGCATTTTAATGTCTTCATACATTAGCTCATGACTTGGAGTAAAGCCTTTTCAAGGATATGAGAGCATACCTTTGAGTGATGTTGATGCCGTTGCTCGTAGGTGAACTTGTTGAGGATGGTCGAGGTTGATGAAGAACATCTAGAGTTGGGAGCAATCCTTCTTGTTCTAGTACACTTGTTACCTACATGGGTTAGTCATGCAAGGAAGAATAATGGGTATATCCATTTGACATGATACCAATTGAGATTTTGCAATAAAGATCAAGTAAATGTCAAGGATATGTTTTTGTTGTCTTCTTCCTTCCATCATCAAGAGGGGTTGTGGATTCTTGGTCAAGACAAGATTGCTTATAATTGGAGTTGGTTGCAATCTCGTGGAATGAAGTTCTTCCAAGTACCTACAAATGGTTAGATGCAATACAAGGGAGCATAGGATTCCATGGCATAAGATATCATGTTAGCAATATCATGGAAGTATCAAGAAGGCTCACGCACTTGCAAGCATCCGAGTGAGTCTAGCTCAAATTTGAAGCATCAATGATGTTCAACTCACTCCTCAAGTGACAAAAAGTTTTCTCATCAAGTGGCTTAGTAAAGATATCGGCCAATTTCTTGTTAGTACGAACATGCTTAAGATTAATATCTCCTTTGGCAACATGATCATGAATGAAATTATGTTGAACTTGAATGTTCTTAGTTCGAGAATGTTGCATAGGATTATGACCAATCTTAATAGCACTTTCATTTTCACAAAGTAGTGGAACATTTTTAACATGGATTTCATAATCCTTAAGCGTTTGTGTCATCCATAGTAACTGTGCACAACAAGATCCAGTAGCAACATACTCAGCTTCGGCAGTAGATAGAGATACTGAGTTTTGTTTCTTGGATGACCAAGACACAAGATATCTACCTAAAAATTGACAAGTACCCAAGGTGGATTTTCTATCAACCTTGTCACCGGCATAGTCTGAATCGGAGTAGCCAGGAAGGTTAAAAGAAGATCCCTTGAGATACCAAATGCCAAAGTTTGGTGTTTGTATCAAGTATCTCACAATACATTTTACGGCCAAAAGATGACACTCCTTATGTGCAGCTTGATATCTAGCACACATGCAAACACTAAGCATAATATTGGGACGAGATGCACATAGATATAGAAACGAACCAATAATGGATCAATAAACTATTTTATCAACCGGTTCATCTTCCTTGGTTAGATCAACATGTCCACTAGTTAGCATGGGAGTTTTCATACCTTTGCATTCTTGCATGTTGAATTATTTGATCAAGTCCTTGGTATATTTAGTTTAAGAGATGAAAGTTCCTTCTCTTGATTGCTTGATTTGCAATCCAAGAAAGAATTTCAGCTCACACATCATGAACAACTCATACTTATCGGACATCAAACTTCCAAATCTTTCACTAAATTGAGGGTTAGTGGAACCAAAGATAATATCATCCACATATTTTTGGCACACAAATAATTCTCCATTAACTATCTTAGTGAACAAGGTTGCATCAATTTTACCAATTTCAAAACCTTTTTCAATGAGAAACTTCGCTAAGCATTTGTACCAAGCACGAGGAGCTTGCTTAAGACCATAAAGGGCATTATGAAGCTTGTAAACATGATTAGGTTTCTTAGGATTCACAAAACCAGGTGGTTGCTTAACATAAACTTCTTCTTCAATTTCACCATTTAAAAATGCACTTTAAATTTCCACTTGATAAAGCGTGATATCATGGTGATTAGCATAGGCCAGAAGAATTCAAATAGCTTCTAGTCTAGAAACGGGGGCATAAGTCTCACCGTACTCCATACCTTCGACTTGTGTATATCCTTGGGCCACGAGATGTGCCTTGTTGCGTATGACTTGACCATCTTTGTCTTGCTTGTTCCGAAACACCCATTTGGTTCCGATGATGTTGTGCTCATCTTTGGGCTTCTCCATGAGTGTCCACACTTTGTTCCTTTCTAAGTTGTGAAGCTCTTCATGCATAGCGTTCACCCAATCCGCATCTTCAAGAGCTTGTTCTACCTTCAAAGGCTCAATGCTAGATATTAATGAATAATGCTCACAAAAGTTAGCTAGATGAGTTTTAGAGAGAGTGATTCTCCTGGTTTGGATATCTCCAAAGATTTGGTTTAGGGGATGGTTCTTGGTCACTTGTGCTCGAACGCGGGTCAGCTTCTGATTGTTGGATGGTGGAGCTTCTTCTTCATCATCATTTCCTTCATCTAGGTTGTTGTCAACGTGATCATCTCCTTGAGGTGGCGGTGAAGAAGGTTGTGGTGGATCTTAATGATGTACTTCCTCCTCCTCTTCATCTTGTCATGTACTGCTTGTGGATGCCTCCATGTCATGGTGTGGTTCACCTTGTCGTGAAGAAGGGTCTTCGACTTGAGTTGATGACGTACTTTCCTTCACCTCCATGGGACGAATCTTGCCGATGGGTAAATCTAGGATAGCTTCAGAAAGGTCCTTATCACCTACATCATTTGGCAATTGTTCGACTTGCGAACCATTAGATTTGTCAAACTGCACATCTACCGTATCTTCAACTTTTCGAGTGAACTCGTTGTAGACACGGTAAGTGTGAGAGTTTGATCGATAACCAAGTAGGAATCCTTCATGAGATTTAGGAGCAAATTTAGTACGACAATGCTTGTCAAGAATGTAGCACTTGGAGCCGAGTACCCGAAAGTACCCAACTTGGGGTTTGTTACCGGTGAGTAGCTCGTATGCCGTTTTATCAAGAAGCTTTTGCAAGTAAGTTCTGTTTGTGGCATGACATGCTATTTCCACGGCTTCTGCCCAAAAGTGTCTTGGCGTCTTTTATGCATCAAGCATCGTTCTGGCCATCTCAATTAGCGTCTGGTTCTTCCTCTCAACAACTCCATTTTTTTGGGGCGTGTACATAGCCGAGAACTCATGTGAGACACCTTCTTAGTCAAGAAAGGTATCCACATGGGTGTTCTTGAACTCTGATCTGTTATCGCTTCGAACCTTCTTGATCTTCACTTCAAATTGATTTTGCGCTTTGCAAACAAAGTTCTTGAAGATCTTTTGAACCTGCAACTTATCATCAAGGAAAAATACCCACATAAATATGGATAAATCATCAACTATAACTAAACCATAGGAATTTCCACCGAGACTCTTGTAAGCATTGGGACCGAAAAGATCCATGTGAAGTAATTCGAGTGGTCTCCTAGTAGTCATGATATTCTTAACGGGATGACTTCCACCTACTTGTTTTCCAGCTTGACAAGCACTACAAAGTCTATCTTTGTCAAACATAACATCTTTAACACCAAGAATGTCATCACCTTTGATTAGCTTATCTAGATTGTGCATGCCTACATGTCCAAGTCTTCTATGCCAAAGTCAACCTTTAGAGGATTTAGCAATTAAACAAGTGCGAGGCTTGGATCTCTTAGTGAAATCAACAATGTATAGATCACCTCTACGAAAATTGGTAAAGACCATTTTATTATTATCTTGATGAAACACTTGGCAATCTACTTTCGTGAATAACACATTGAAACAGAAATCGGCAAGTCTAGATACGGAAAGAAGATTGTAGCCAAGGGATTCAACAAGCATAATATTTTGAATAGAGCTTTCATGGGATATGGGCACCTTGCCAAGGCCAAGTACCTTACCCTTAGAGTTGTCTCCAAAGGTCACGTACCTTCGAGGACCTTGATTATTTGTGATCTCTTGGAACATGTCTTTATCACTAGTCATATGATCCGTACATCCATTGTCGAGAATCCACTCTTTTCCTCCAGACATATAATCCCTGAAGTTTTCCATGATACTTAGATTCTTAATGATCTTCTGATACTCAATGTTGAACAACTCATCTTCACCAAGGTAGCCATGTTCCACATTGTCATCGTCAAGTGGGAAATCCTCGTCATAACGAACAAGAGATTCGTTTGAATTGTGATCATGACAATGTTCCACATTGTCATCTTCAAGTGGGAAATCATGTTCAATTGAGAAAGCACGAATCTTAGTAAACCTCTAACAATAAGATTGACAGTTCTTAGGTTACCAAGCAAGTTAATTTCCTCTTCGTGTGTGGGATGCCATTCATCAATAGGAGGCTCATAGGGGCGCATAACATATTTGCTCAATTGAAATTGATTAAACACCTCAAGCATCAAAGTTTTCCATTGACTATAATACTCTCCATCAAGAATAGGCACTCTACAACTCAAACTCCCTATACTAGACACATCCATATTCCTCCTCGGTGATTAAACCGATGGACTGGAGACCAAAGCTCTGATACCAATTGAAGGATCACTAGAAGAGTGTCTAGAGGGGCGTGAATAGACTACTAGCAGAAAATTAAAACCTAACCTTTTCCCAAGTTAATTGGTTGGCATATTTCAAAAGTTTTAGCAAGGCTAGCAAGTCTATATACCCTACACATGCATGTCAACAAATATAGCGGCGAAAAGTAAAGACATTGTACACGAAGTAAAGAGATGAGATATGGAGATCAAACGCAATTGGAGACGCAAGGATTTTCTTGTGGTTCCGATAGGTGGTGCTATCGTACGTCCATGTTTATGGAGTCTTCAACCCACAGAGGGTAACGGTCGCGGGAGTCCACGGAGGGCTCCACCCATAAGGGTCCATGAAGTAACAACCTTGACTATTCCATAATGGCTTCCGTCCAAGAAGGACTAGCCTCACTATGGGTAGATCTTCACTAAGTAGGTGATCTCCTTGTCCTTACAAACTTCTTGTTTCACTCCACAACATGAGGTAGGAGGCTCCCAAGCGACACCTAACCAATTTAGGAGGCACCACCCTCCAAAAGGTAATAGGCTCGATAATGTCGATGGACTCCTTGCTCTTATGCTTCAAGATGATAGACTCCTCAACACACAATCACTCTCTGAGAGATATGGCTTGGTAGAAGAGATGGGGTTGGTGGAAAGCAACTTGGGGAGGCTAGAAATCAAGATCCATATGGATGGAGTGGAAAATCTTGACCTCGACACAAGGGTAGGTGATTCTCTCTTAGAAAACTTATAGGATGGGTATGGAATGGTTCTGAGTGCTTGTCTTTTTAGTAGCTGGTGGTGGAGGGGTATATATAGGCATCCCCAAAAATCCAACCGTTACACACAAAATGACCAACTCGGTGACACTGATGTGTTAATCTCGGTGGTATCGAAGTGACCAAAAGGTGGCAACTTTTGAATCTCGGAGGGACCGATATAGGAATCTCGGTTGCACTGATAAGGTGACCAACAGTCAGAATGCCCATTCTCGGTGACGCTGATTCAACAATATTGGAGGGACCAAAACTGTGAACTTGCGTAACAGAAAGTTGGCAGCCTGAACTCGGTGGCACCGGTATGGAATCGGTTGTACCTAAGTGTCTAGGGTTTGGCTGAGTCTGTCTAGGGTTTGGAATCGATGGCACCAGGATGGAAATGTTGGCTGCACTGATTTTGAGTGTTTGGCTTAGGACAGACTTTGGTGGGAGAGTTTGTGGGTGTCTTTGGTGACTATCACTTGTGCACGTATGAGCATTTTTTTCACCAACAAAACTTTACCCCCTTTTAATAGTATGGGCTTTCCTATGGACTCAATGTGATTTCTCGCAAATATAAAATTTAGAGTCCTCTTGCTTGAAGCTTTGCCAATCCATTTCCTTGCATCTTGGGGTATTCCACAATCACTTTGCCAACCCAACTTTCGATGGACTATTATCTGAAATGCACTAGATAAAAGTATTAGTCCAAGAGACAATATATGTTGTCATGAATTATCAAAACCACCAAGGGAGCATGTTGTGCATTCAGTAACTAGTAGGAAATTCTTACTAGATGTAAACTTGGATTTAAATTGGTGATTCTAATAGGTGCTCAAGATCAATCAAACCACATGGTTCGGAGTAATTTGGGTTTAGTTTGATGATCCTGATCCTGATACCATGTTTCCTGGTGGAAGATAAACCAAGAATATTGGATGGTTGTCAGAATTGATTCAAGGATCCATGTACACCTAACATCGGATTTCACTAGATTATCATGATGGGGGTTGATGGTTATACTTTGATGAAATGGTTCTTCCTGGAATTTGGGGATTTAGGAAATCTGGAGATATATGGAACGACATCGGTACTAGATTTTTAGCAATACTAGTTCATGTAATAGGGGATGGTATTCGTGGATTGATTAAATCGGATTCATTAGGAAGGAAACAAGATCTTGGACTTGTGTATTACATGTTTCCTAAGCATAGAGATGCAACACCTTAGACCTTGGATATATTAGCTGAATACTTGGATTTGTAGTATCACAATCAAGCTTAGCAGCTTGTATGCTTCGTGAGGGCTTTTACATAGGGATATATTTGAGTTAGTTGTAGAATAGCATATGAGATTTTGGTTTAGTCCTTATCTCAAAACCTTGGGGATGAATAGCATGAGTGATGTTGGAGTTGACTTATATGAGATGATACCTTCAATGATATAGAATGATTTCGTTTGAAGCGGTAGGTAGTACTATTGGCATCTAAGAACTATGCCTGAGGCTAAGATGATAGACGTTCACTCACATCCTAAGCTCCTTGAAACCTAGAAGCTTTACCGAGCCACAATATGGTCGGATTATGACCATAGGTCTTGGCTATAAGTCTTTAGACTATGGCCAATACTCCACCTCGACCATCGATAATCCTGTTCAAAAGGAAGGTGGACACGAAGAACTAGATTACTTTAGATCACGAACCCCTAAACTAGTGACCCTCCGGAGAAAATGCCCGCTCCTCTCACATGTCCCATGAGCAATGTGTTTATGTGATACTTGGAGAAATAGTTTGTTGTCCTTCGGGATTACATAATTATTTACCTAATAAGAGGGGGAACAGCTTAGTCCTAATTGGGTAAGCCCCAGGAACACCAATTACCAGGCCTCTCGAGTATAAGGTCTCACCTTGAAGGAGTCGGACTCCTCGAAGCACCCTCCTCTCAGCAGAAGACATTCCTTCCCAAGCAAGTTGAAGAGCCACTACGATGGGGTCACAACGAAGAAGAAGACCCAAGGGAATTTAACCGCCGCTCCTCTACTAACTACATCAACTAGATTATACCAAGAAGCACCGGCGTCCAAGCATGAGGAAGCCCTTGCACATCAAGAGCATTTAGAGCCCCTTGTTTTAGCCAATCGCCTATCAGTTCCTGACTAGGGAGGAACCGAGGAGCTGATAACACCACTCACTCCACCACCTTGAAGGTGCACGTTGAGTATGACGTTCCTACTCCCTTCATATGCCTGGAATGAAGTGGGACGACTATCATGACTTCATTATCAACCCCTTTTTAGACAATCTGGGGTGTAGAGCCTGACTCGATCATGCTAAACCACATGTCAACGGTAGTTCACGCCCGCTAGCCAAGCCTCAGACCATGGGTACTAACTGACTATTCTATACTTCTGGGTAGTCAGCTGATGTCTACTATGCAATCTTCTTCTTGTAGACTCATGTTGGGCCTCCAAGCTCAGAGTTTTGTAGGACAATGGAAATTTTCCCTCAAGTGGATGACATAAGGTTTATCAATCCGTGGGAGGTGTATGATGAAGATGGTCTCTCTCAAACAACCCTGCAATCAAATACAAGAAATCTCTTGTGTCCCCAACACACCCAATACAATGGCAAATTGTATAGGTGCACTAGTTCGGTGAAGAGATGGTGATACAGGTGCAATATGGATGGTAGATATAGGTTTTTGTAATTTGAAATATAAAAACAGCAAGGTAACAAGTAACAAAAGTGAGCACAAACGGTATTGCAATGCTTGAAAACAATACCTAGGGTTCATACTTTCACTAGTGAAATATCTCAACAATACTAACATAGTTGAATCATATGTAAATACCTCTCGTGCGACAAAGAGTTCACTCCAAAGTCACAAATAGTGGAGAACTAACGAAGGAATTATTGTAGGGTATGAAACCACCTCAAATTTATCTTTTCCGATCAATTTTATGAGCTATCCCTATAGGTGTCACGAAAAGCCCTTGAGTTCGTACTAAAATAAGACCTTAAGATACACATCAACCAAAACCCTAATGTCACCTAGATACTCCAATGTCACCACAAGTACCCATGGGCTTGATTATACGATATGCATCACACAACTTCAGATTCATCATGTTCAATCCAACACAAAGAACTTCGAAGAGTGCCCTAAAGTTTCTACCGAAGATTCAAGACGAAAACATGTGCCAACCCCTATGCATAGATTACCAAGGTCATGGAACCCGCAAGTTGTCACCAAAACACACATCAAGTGGATCAATAGAACATCCCATTGTCACCACGGATATCCCATTGCAAGACATACATCAAGTGTTCTCAAATCCTTAAAGACTCAATCTGATAAGAAAACTTCAAAAGAAAACTCAATTCATCACAAGAAGATAGACACGGGAAAACTCCATATGATTCATCTATATCAATAAAGCTCGCGGTACATCAAGATCGTGCCATCTCAAGAACACGAGAGAGAGAGAGAGAGATCAAACACATAGCTACTAGTACATACCCTCAGCCCCGAGGGTGAACTATTCCCTCCTAGTCATGGAGACCACCGGGATGATGAAGATGGCCTCCGGTGATGGTTTCCCCCTCCGACAGGGTGCCGGAACAGGCTCTCGAATGGTTTTTCGTGGCTCTGGACGCTTGCGATCATAGAACTCCCTATCTAGGTTTCTTTTCGGAGGTTTGGGTATTTATAGGAGTATTTGGCATTGGTCACACATCCAGAAGGTTCCCGAGGAGGTCAGAAGCTAGCTAGGCGCGGCCAGGGGTGGTCGCGCCCTGGTGGCTTGTGACTTCCTCGGGACTCTTATCCAGTATCTTTTCGCTCCAGTATTTTTTATATGTTCCAAAAATATTCTCCATAAATCTTTAGCCCATTCTGAGAACATTTATTTCTGCACAAAAATGACACCATGGTAGTTCTGCTGAAAACAACATCAGTCTGGGTTAGTTCTAATAAAATCATATTGAATTATTGTAAACATGGCATGAATACTTCATAAATTATAGATACGTTGTAGACATATCAGGATCCCCAAGATTAATACATGCCCGTCCTCGAGTAGGTAAATAATATGAAGAAATAATTTATGAAGTGTGAATGCTAGCAAGTGCACAAGTTTGATCAATGATAATTCCAATCACTTTTTTCTAGCATCATTATATATCATAATCAGTATCTCATTTCATAAAACTTCTCATGATGAAGTAACAAGCTATTCACATGTTAAAATATAGGCCATAAAGTTTCTTGAAAACTAACAAACTATGCTTTCAGTCACCAAACAATTGCAATTCATCTTATTTTCAGGAAGGGTCTATGTATGAGCTTTGATTTAGAAAATTCCACATACTCAACTATCATATAGTCTTCCATGATTGCTAACTCTCAAAGCATATTTTTAGAGCAAATGGCATCCGTCGAGCACACAGAAAGATAGGGGCTTAAAGTTTCGCCTCCCAACTTATTTATCATATAGATAATTGTCAACAATAATAATTCATGATCAAATATATTTGAATGGCCATATATGCTTGGATCTTTCCCCACCGCATGATGCTTGCCAAGAGAAAAAGGCGAAATATAGGAAGCGGTGAAGATCACCATGACTCTTGTATAAAGGTAAGTACTAGAAAGTAAAAGATAGGCCCTTCGCAGAGGGAAGCATTGATTTGCAGAGGTGCCAGAGCTTGAGCTTTTAAAATAGAGATGAAAATTAATTTTGAGCGGTATGCTTTCATTGCCAACATAAGAACTGAGAGATCTCGGTATCTTCCATGCTACATACATTATAGGCGGTTCCCAAATAGAATGGTAATGTTTTTACTCCCCCTCCACCAATCAATCAAACTCCACAGCAAGCCGAATCCACAGGTACCGTCCATACAAACAACAATCCTGGGGGGGGGGGGTTGTTTCATTATATTTTGATTTGATTTTTGAGCATGGAACTGGGCATCCCGAATACCAGCCACTTTCTTGTAATGATAGTGGATCAACACATATCGTGAGAATAACCAACCTATCAT
Source organism: Hordeum marinum (assembly GCA_022496015.1). Classification (NCBI taxonomy): domain Eukaryota; kingdom Viridiplantae; phylum Streptophyta; class Magnoliopsida; order Poales; family Poaceae; genus Hordeum; species Hordeum marinum. Next base: position 65,410,776 of record CM039677.1, read on the forward strand.
GGAAGATACTGACAGCCCCTAGTCACTATATGAGCGATTTGGGCATACAAAACGGAATATTATTTGAAGGTTTAGAGTTTGGCACATGCAAATTTACTTGGAAAGGCAGGTAAATACCGCATATAGGTAGGTATGGTGGAGTCATATGGAACAACTTTGGGTTTAAGGGTGTTTGGATGCACAAGTAGTATTTCTACTTGGTGCGGAAGTTTTGGCTAGTATGAGGTGGAAGCAAGCACCACATGTTGGAGGATCCATAACAATATAACTTCTACACAAATATACCCAAACATAACTCATTACGTTGTCTTCCTTGTCCAACTTTAACTAATTTGCTCAAGTTTGAAAATAATTAATGGGTATTCACAATCATAGAAGATATCCAAGATAGTATATTTATATGTGAAATATCTCTTCCTTCAATATTCGTTCATGAATTGTTCAAGTGACCAATGTGGTGTTTGCTAACTTTCAATAAATTTTACCACCTATACTTTTTATACGTGAAGTCATTACTCCCCATGGGATAAGCATATGAAACATATATAATTTCATATTTATGATATTCAATTCATTCAACCATTTACTCATAGGATATAAGTGAAGCACGAGAGTAAATGACAAAACTACTCCAAAACATATAAGTGAAGATCAATGAGTAGTCAAATGATTAAGTAGCTATGTGAGGACTTTCTCTCTCTCTCTCTCTCAATAAATATTTTCAGATATGAGTATTTTATTTAAAGAGCAAACAAAACAAAAATAGCATTCCAAGAATAGCATGCATCATGTGAATGAATAAAAATTTAGGCTCAACATAGGCTAACCGATAGTTGACGAAGAGAGGTGGGATGCATAACATCCCCAAGCTTAGATGCTTGGGAGTTCCTTAAATATTTACTTGGGGTTCCATGGTCATCCCCAAGCTTGAGCTTTCGTCTCTTGTTCAATCCTCTCATATCCCGGTTTCACCTATTCTCAAAAACTTCATCCACACAAAACTCGAAAAGAACTCCTGCGATAGGTTAGTACACATAAGAATAAATCAACACTTCATGTACTGCCAAGACAAGTTGCACAATAATTTTCAAACATCATATACTATATACCATCATTTCCACAATTTATATTTACCAATATAGGCTATGGAAACTATAGGATAAGTAGATAACAAAATAATGACAGCAATCTGTCCAAAAAGAACAGTTTATAGAAATTTATGAAAACAGTGTACTTTTGCAACTCACAACATTATGCAAATTTATTACATGCTAAAAACTTTATATGAAAATACTATGTACAAATTTCATAAACTTTCCACATTACAATAAAATATGAAAATTCAAACACTACAGTAGAAGTTTCTGTTTTTACACAACACACATCAAACATGCAATGCAAGCATCCTAAGGCAATTCCTGGAACTTTTTATCGAAAAACAACATTATAAATAACACCTAAAAAATAACAACAAAATCAAATTACGCTCCAAACAAAACTCATATTATGCGACGAATAAAAAATATAGCTCCAAGTAAGATATACCGATAGTGTTGAAGACGAAGGAGGGGATGCCTTCCAGGGCATCCCCAAGCTAAGACGTTTGAGTATTCCTTGAATATTATCTTGGGGGTGCCTTGGGAATACCCAATATTAGGTTCTTGTCAATCCTTATTCTCCTCATATTGGTGTCTCACCCAATATTTGAAAACTTCAATCACACAAAACTTAACGGAACTTTGTGAGAAGGGTTAGTGTAATAAAGATAGATCATTCACTTAGGTACTGTCAAGACAAGATGCATAATTGTTCTCACATAATACCTATTGTATTCCATCATTCCCACAATTTACATAACCGAATATAAGCTATGGGAACACTAAAACAACCAAACTATGCATGCAAAACAGAATCTGTCAAAAACAGAACCATATCTAAAGATCTGAATGATCACCATACTTACCTTACTCTAAAAATTCTTAAGAATTAGGAAAACTCAATTAATTTGCATATAAATGTTGTGTAAAATTTTCAGAATATTTTGATGCTCCAGTAAAATCATATAATTCATATACTGAATGGAAAACTTTTTGTTTTTTGCACAAAATCAAACAAGCAAGTATCCACACTATCCCAAAGGCTTTACTTGACACTTTATTGAAATAATAGACACAAAACATGACTAATACAGTAGCTTAATCATGTTAACACATAAAACAAAAAGTAAAAGTGTTGGGTTGTCTCCCAACAAGCGCTTTTCTTTAATGCCTTTTAGCTAGGCATGATGATTTCAATGATGCTCACATAGGAATAGTAATTGAAACATGCAAAAGAGCATCATGAATATCATGACAATCACATTTAATTCTAGAACCACTTCCTATGCATAGGGATTTTGTGACCAAACAATTTGTGGGAGCGAGAATCAACTAGCATAGGAAGCCAAATCAAGCATAACTTCTCCTCATTCATAGTAGTGGGAGCAAATTCAACAAGCAAACTAGCATAGGAAGCTACTACTATGAATGATCTACAAGCAAACTTCTTCTCATTCATAGTAGTGGGAGCAAATTCAACAAAATAACGATCATGTGACACTTGATTGACATAACCACATTGAATATTAAAATCATGATAATAGTTTTAATGGTTTTCATTACTCTTCATAGCATACGTGTCATCACAATAATCATTATAGATAGGAGGAATGCCATCATCATAATAGTTTTGCTCATCAAAACTTGGGGGACTAAAAATATCATATTCATCAAGCATAGCATCCCGAAGCTTGTGGCTTAGAATATCATTAGCATCATGAATATTGAGAGAATTCATACTAACAATATTGAAATCGTGCACATCACTCAAAGATTTAGTGCCAACATTTTAATAACTTCTTCTTCTAACACTTGAGCACAATTTTCCTTTCCATCATTTTCACGAAAGACCTTAAAAAGATAAAGCATATTCGGCAACCTCAATTCCATATTTTTTGTAGTTTTCTTTTATAAAACCAAACTAGTGAAAAACAAGAAACTAAAATAATTGATTGAAAGATCTAAAGCTATACCTTCAAGCACTCACCTCCCCGACAACGACGCCAGAAAAGAGCTTGATGTCTACTACGCAACCTTCTACTTGTAGACTCGTGTTGGGCCTCCAAGCATAGAGTTTTGTAGGACAATGGAAATTTTCCCTCAAGTGGATAACCTAAGGTTTATCAATCTGTGGGAGGTGTACAATGAAGATGGTCTCTTTCAAACAACCCTGCAATCAAATACAAGAAATCTCTTGTGTCCCCAACACACCCAATAAAATGGCAAATTGTATAGGTGCACTAGTATGGCGAAGAGATGGTGATACAAGTGCAATATGGATGGTAGATATTGGTTTTTGTAATCTGAAAATATAAAAATAGCAAGGTAACAAGTAACAAAAGTGAGCACAAACGGTATTGCAATGCTTGAAAACAAGACCTAGGGTTCATACTTTCACTAGTGCAATATCTCAACAATACTAACATAGTTGAATCATATGTAAATACCTCTCGTGCGACAAAGAGTTCACTCCAAAGTCACAAATAGCGGAGAACTAACGAAGAAATTATTGTAGGGTACAAAACCACCTCAAAGTTATCTTTTCCGATCAATCTTATGAGCTATCCCTATAAGTGTCACAAAAAGCCCTCGAGTTCGTACTAAAATAAGACCTTAAGATACACATAAACCAAAACCCTAATGTCACCTAGATACTCCAATGTCACCACAAGTACCCATGGGATTGATTATACGATATGCATCACACAATTTCGGATTCATCATGTTCAATCCAACACAAAGAACTTCGAAGAGTGCCCCAAAGTTTCTACCGAAGATTCAAGACGAAAACATGTGCCAACCCCTATGCATAGATTCCCAAGGTCACGGAACCCGCAAGTTCATCACCAAAACATACATAAAGTGGATCAATAGAACATCCCATTTTCACCATGGATATCCCATCGCAAGACATACATCAAGTGTTCTCAAATCCTTAAAGACTCAATCCGATAAGAAAACTTCAAAGGGAAAACTCAATTCATCACAAGAAGATAGAGAGGGGAAAACTCCATATGATTCATCTATATCAATAAAGCTCGCGATACATCAAGATCGTGCCATCTCACGAACACGAGAGAGAGAGAGAGATCAAACACATAGCTACTGGTACATACCCTCGGCCCCGAGGGTGAAGTACTCCCTCCTAGTCATGGAGACCGCCGGGATGATGAAGATGGCCTCCGATGATGGTTTCCCCCTCCGGCAGGGTGCCGGAACGGGATCCCGATTGGTTTTTCGTGGCTCTGGAGGCTTGCGGCAGCGGAACTCACGATCTTGGTTTCTTTTCGAGGTTTCGGTATTTATAGGAGTATTTGGCGTTGGTCCCACGTCCATAAGGTTCCCGAGGAGGTCACAAGCCAGCTAGGCGCGGCCAGGGGCGGTCGCGCCCTGGTGGCTTGTGACTCCCTCGGGACTCTTCTCTGGTATGTTTTCGCTCTAGTATATTTTTTTATTTTCCAAAAATATTCTTCGTAAATTTTCAGCCATTCGGAGAACTTTTATTTCTGCACAAAAAACGACACCATGGTAGTTTTGCTGAAAACAGCGTCAGTCCGGGTTAGTTCTAATAAAATCGTACCAAAATCATATAGAAATATTGTAAACATGGAATGAATACTTCATAAATTATAGATACGTTGGAGACGTATCATCAGCTTATTTAAAACACGCCAGAGATGTGCATCCGTGACGAGGAAGACAAACGGCCGAGGATGAATGAAGAACATACCGGGAGAACTCATTCAAGCAGAAGACCTCGACGAGAAGCCTACGTCAACAAACTTCGATATATATATTATTGAAGACCACGCGCACAGGAAGATCAATTGCTCCAACAAGGTCGACAATTCCCCTCACCGGGAAATTACGCCAAGACCCTAACCCTTCTCGTCTAAGCACGAGGCACCTGGATGTCACTAACCAACGTGAGCAGCCCCAGGGCAAGCATGCAGACACATTACCTTGCCCCATATTCAGACCATGGAATGCACCCGCAAGCCAAACCCTTGCCAGGACCTCAAACACCAAACCCTTGACCTTTAGGCGAGCCTAGCATATTGCAAGGACCCCATTCACCCTTAGAGGAAGTCTATGAAGCACTCAAGGACATATCAGTAGGCACTTCGAGATCCAATAGGACAACCACGCCAGAGTAGAAGCAACATGGAATGTGAAGACTACCTCACCTCTGGATTTCGCACCTTTCCCACGCCTAGCCTAGGAATCTCGGGGACGATATTCTTGTAAGGGTGTAGGTATGTCATACCCTGTGTTTTGCCTTATTAATAAGTTGACATGACTCAAAAATTAGGGCCAATTAAAACTTTTTGAGTGCCTATGAATGTTTGACTTGTCTATTATTTGATTGCTTGTTTGATTGCTTGCTGGTGCTCTATATTCATAAAACTCCCTCCTACTCTCAAAACTCTTTTAATTGACATAAACTCTTTTCCAATGATCATACCATGTGTGTAGTACCTAAAACTATTTTTATCAAAATTTATTTTGGCCAAAAAGGATTTATTCAAATTAGGTTTTCAAAAACCCCTGAATTGAGAATTGTACTACAAGTCCTAAAACTGGGTGGAATATTTTACACCAAATGATTTATTTGAAACCCACTATATACATGACTTCCCAAAACCACCAAATATTATTTTTAAAGATTATTTTACTATTTTATTTAAAGGCTTTTTATTAAGGCTAGAAATGGTCTTTTATTGGGAAAAAATATATTATGCTTTCAAAATATTTGAGATAATTTAGGAAAACACAGTGGACATATAGTGTCCATATATACGAGTTTAAACACATGGTAATGTTCAAAATATTGGACAAAACCATTTCTGCCTATTTCAAGAATTCTAAATATTTCTATAAGAAATGTTCTCAAATAAATCTAGGAAAATTCTAGCATATCACATATGGTATATGTGATCATCTTGACAAGTTTCATATCAATCCCAATTGATTTGAGAAACTCTACATTGCTAACTATCTCCCATTGGTCTCAAAACTTGTGGACATGTTCTAATACTCCAATAATGCATCCACACCAAGTGGTGCATTAAGGAGAACAGATTAACTTGTCCAAATTCCCTCAAACCCATTTCTGTTGGTTTCAAGAATTGGAAATGTTTGCATTGAAAAGTTTCCCCATTTGGCCCCAAACTTTTTTGGTATGCTCTAATACCCAAATAATGCTACCACATCAAGTGGTGCATCAATGAAAATGGATTTTCATAGCTAGATCTAAAAAAATCCATTTCTCCTCATTTATAGGGTTTACGAAGTTTACATTGGCAACCTTCTTCAAATAAATTCAAATTTGGTGATCAACCTCAATTCTACCTATTATCAAATCCTGTTATGTTTCATGGCAAGGAGAACCACTTTGCTAGGTCAAACTTGCACCAAACACCTTTTGGTAGAAAACCAAAACTTTTATTTTCGCCTCTTCCATTGATCTCCTTGATACCAAACTTTCACCACAGTCTCTAGGTTTCCCCCTCTACCCCAGTAATAATCTCTAGCCTCAGATCAACACTTAAGTGGGTTAAAACCCCATTTTACCCCTCTGGACAGCCCCATTGTCGGTGTAGTGAATAGGGGGGGTGTTCCCTACCCCTAGACACGCACCGGCAAGTCGCAGCTTCCAGGCGGGAAGGGCATGGCAGAGAAGAAATCCACTTATAGAACATATCCAGGACCCAGGTAACAGGTCAACACATCACTAGCAAGCTCAAGGCCGGCAAGATCAAGATAGAGTTTTCGGGAAGCAAGCCTTCCTAAGAGAAGACCGCCAGGCAGGTCACCGAGAAGACCCAAGGCTGGGGTCCCGGTAAGATCTTGTTGGGATGGCTCATGGAGCCCCATTAGGATCCACACCTGGAAAGACCTCGCCAGCATGTCTCTACTCCAGCGCAGCGACCAGCCTGTCAGACATGCCTTATCCTCCTGGATACGTGTCAAGGCACTAGAGTAGGGTTTTACACTTCTCAGCAGCCTGAACCTGGGTAAAAATTACTCGCGCTGCTCGTTGGATCTGCTCTTTATGCATGCCTTCCCCTTGCCAAACTGAAAAGGGATCCACGTGATCCCATAGGTGTCATTTCCTGACATCTTTGGCATGCCAGGTAAGGGAGAGGGTTGCATGAACCTAATCTAGCAATCAGCGCGTCAGTCCTTGATCATCTTCATCGCATGGTGCCCAAGAAGAAGCGGGGACAGCTGAAGTTCTTTGTGAAAGCTAAGTCTTAAAATTTTATTGGCTTTTTGTTGTTTAGCTTTATCCTTGATGTTTTCTTTTGTACAACCTGTGCGCGAGGGAGCGCTCTTGAAATACTATGCGCTCCTGTTTGTTCTGGGTCCGCCCAGCAACACAGATGCAGTTGTAGTTGTGTTTAGAGCGTCAATCTCCCGAAGAGGCAGCGTTCCCGATAGGCTGCTAGACAGGACCTGATCCTAAGCGTTGTCAACCAGAAGATGTGCATTCGGGGAGTATTCCAATAGCACAGGGATTCATTGTACACAAATGCAATCGTTCAAGGAGAAGGCTAGATAAGTTTTATCTTCAGATTTCTGTGTAAACACGTATGCTGAGGAGCCTTCCCAGGGCTAGTCACGCCTCTAACCACTTCGAGCCACTTCACGATGTGAGCAGTTGCACTAAAGCTGGGAAGGTAAGATTTTTGCCTTCCCGGGGCTAGTCGCACCTCTAATCGCTTCGAGTTTGCTCGGCAATGTGAGCAGCTGCATTAAAGCTGGGAAGGTAAGATTTTCGCCTTCCCTAGGCTAGTCGTGCCTCTAATCGCTTCGAGTCTGCTCGTCGATGTGAGCAGCTGCACTAAAGCTGGGAAGGTAAGATTTTTCGGCAAGCGACGTTCCTGCCAAGATGCAAGGACCCGTTCCTCAAGCGCTGGCAGTTGGAATGTGTGCACCGGAAAGTTTTTCGGGAAGCGTGGGTCATTTTGATTGATTTTTCATCCTTGTACATCAATCTGCACGCAAAAGGACCTTGCCATGGTTAGCCCGCGCTCTAGTTTCACCTCAAGTCCGCTCGCAAACTTACTAGTTGCATTCTAGCCCAGCAAGTTGCCTTGCCGATGGCGACATTTCCAACAGGCTGCTAAGGATCTATTCCTCAAAGAGCTCGCGGAGAGTGTGTGCGCTGGCAAGGTTTCCAAACAGCATTGGGTATAAGATATATGCAAGGATAGAATTAATCAAGAGAGAAGCAATCATTCATTTAGCATAAAGAAATATGTGTCACATACATAAAGATTGGTCTAACCAAGATAAATTGTTTCTTTATATGTGCCATTGCAGCAACAGGGATTCGAAAAGTACTTCAGTCCCAACAGTTGCTTTATTCTCAATGGCACACGGCATCCGAGAAAGCCAAGGATGCCGTGCTGGAGGCCGGCAAGACGGCATTGAGGCATTCGCAATAGACGGCGGCGACAGCAGGGATGAGCGTATGAATCGAGCACCGCACCCACGGTATCCTTTTGGGGGTAGCCTCGGGGGCTGGCTCTTCATCACACGGTATGGTACTCCCTTTTCGGCACATGACTCCGGCTGTCGTCCTGCTCTGCCTACCCACGCTTCCGGCAAGCCCAAGGACTGGCAAACCACAAGCACTCTTGCATCATCATCAGTGTGCGGTTAAAAAGTCATGATTCACGATTACTTATCACCACGCATGTACAGGTGCGTGTTTTTGGGCCTAGCTCAGACAAACATCATGCACGTTTGTCCGGCCCAGGCCTGGGGGCTCCTGTCGGTGTAGTGAATAGGGGGGTGTTCACTACCCCTGGACATGCACCAGCAAGTCGCACCCTCTAGGCAGGAAGGGCATGGCAGATAATAAATCCACTTATAGAACATATTCAGGACCCAGGTAACAGGTCAACACATCACTGGCAAGCTCAAAGCCAGCAAGAACAACATAGAGTTTCCGGGAAGCAAGCCTTCCTAAGAGAAGACCTCCAGGAAGGTCACCGAGAAGACCCAAGGCTGGGATCCCAGCAAGATCTTGTTGGGATAGCTTACGGAGCCCCTGCAGGATCCACACCCGGCAAGACCTCGCTAGCATGTCACCGCTCTAGCGCAGTGACCGGCCTGTCAAATAGGCCTTATCCTCCTAGATACGTGTCAAGGCGCTAGCGATGATGGGGTTAAGTAGTGCTGATAGGACAGACTCTTTTCCCGTCCCCAAGAAAGCTAGGGACAGCTAAATAGAGCATTTAATGTACTTGTCCTATGTCGTCAGCATTAGGTATGATAACACTATAGCCACTGTACACCTCATGTATGTATTGTGCGCCACTGTTGGTGACCCCTTGGACATATAAAAGGAGGCACATGGCGTAGCTATAGAAGAGGAGGACCTTCTAGCCTAGATGCATCCATAGCAGCTGTGTACTATTCATCACACAGCGCTCCTGGATCTAGAGCTCAAACACTCATAATACACTAAAGCAGGATTAGGCTTTAACGCTTCTCAGCGGCCCGAACCTAGGTAAAAATCACTCGTGCTGCCCGTTGGATCTGCTCTTTGGGCACGCCTTCCCCCTGCCGAACCGAAAAGGGATCCACGCGATCCCATAGGTGCCATTCCCCGACACCCATTTCTCTTCCCCTCAACCTATGTCCTCTACCTTTGGCCTCATAGGGAATCCAAGGACCTCCCCCACATTGTTTACTTTCCCCTAGACCCTATGGACACAAATGGTCACGACCATGGCGCAATGGGCATGCCATGGCATGCCAAAGACATACTCCAGAGCGCGCTATAGTGCCCGACCGCACTGTAGCCGCCGCCCTATGCATGCCCCCGACAGCCTCGGGCTCCCCCCACTCGCCACTTGGTTGGCCTCGACATACGGGACATGCCACTCTCCTGTCCCCCTCCTCTCTCCCCCTTTGCAGACCTCTCCTCGCATGCGCACGGCGCTGCCCGAGCGCACCGGTGAGCGTGCTCACACGCTCGACAACCCAGTCCTCGCATGCTCCTTCTATCCCCTCCTATGGACCAAGATCGCATCCAGGAACACCCAGGACATGATCCAGTGAGCCCCCATGAGCTCTGGAAATGTCCTTGACCTCGCTGGACTCCCTGTCCATGGTGCACCACACGCCTGGCTACTTAAGGGCCTTCCCCGAGCCCCCTCTTGGATCCTCCCCCACCCCTCTATCTCTCAAACCCCCATGACCATCCCAAGGCACCTCCCATGCTGTCGTGGATTTATCACGGCAGATGTCCGAGTGAACGGACTTGGATTCGAGGCCATCGCTAATGTGATGGACTCAAAGGGGTTGATTGGGACAAAGGACACGGGTTTACCCAGGTTCGGCCCCTCAAGTCGAGGTAATAGCCTACGTCCTGCTTGTGCTTGTATTGCTTGTTGTATCGATTACAAGTGAGCTAAAGCTTGACCTAGTTCTCGATAACCTGATCTCTAGGTCGCCCCGGGTCTGCCTTTATATAAGAGGTCAGGACCATGGGTCAATACAATTGTCTAACCAAGTCTCATTGTCTATCCGAGTCTTACTCTATCTTCTTGTCCAAACTGTCTCCGAGCGGCTTGCACGCCTGGGTCTTCTCAGTCCGGGCCACCTTGCGGCCCACACCATGAGACGCCTATCTTCATGGATCGTAGGCTTTACGGCTCACCCTTGGGCCGGCTCACGAGCCATCAACATGACCCGGAGGCTTCAAGGGCGGGTCATATTGCCGAGTTATATCCCCAACATTAGGCAGCTTGCTCACTTCATCCTTATCTTCTGCTCTTTGGCGAGTCGCCCGGTGATGACCCGGCGTGACGTCACGAGATCTGCTAACGTATCACCGAATCTTTTATTAAATGGTCAGCCCGAAAATTGAGGCGTCCGCCTCGATCAAATGGTTTCTGTTGCCTAGATTTTCGCGCCTGCCTCGTCTTCTCTTTAAATAAGACCTGTTGCGGGGGGAAGCTTTCCTTCTCCTGCTCTCCCTTCATCTTCTTCCCTTCATCGTCTCTGCTCCAGCGCTCCCTGCTCCGGCGCCGTCTTCTCATCGTCGTCAACCAGGCCACTGCATGACCCTGAGTCGTACCAGAGTCTCTTTCGCGTCCGTCGCTCCATCATCGGTAAGTCCAAGCTCCCCCTAGATCCATCGCCGCTATAGTAGGGTTCACGGAAGCTCCGCCACTGCCGCTCGGGCTCCTCCATCGCCACCGTTAGGGTATTCCGATGCCGTCGACGTCTTTAGCGCGCGTCCCCACCGTGCCGCCGCGTACAAGGCAGTCGTGCACAATGTGCGGTCCGTCGCGGCTCTGTTTCATTCTTCTCTGTTCTGCGTGTTCTTCGCTAGGTCTAGAAATAAGAACCTATTTTCCTGTTTTTGTAGATCCATAATTGCAACGGTAGTTTGTGAAACCTGTTTTTCAAGACTTAGCCGATTTTCGCTCCTCCTTTCTTTGTTGAACCGCCAGACCTCTCCGGCTCTCATCAGCCGGACTATGACGTAGTATTTGTAGAGCCCTTAAAATTGTAAGCCGTAACAGATATTGCTTGCTCTTAAATTGCCGCATATTTCATTTTGCACAGTCTTTTAAGCCGCCGCCATGTCCCACGCTTCCAACTCATGTAACTGGGTCAGATCTTGCGTCACAGAAGAGTACTTAACGGATTTTGTTGACACGGGCACTCTTCCTTCCAAGGAGGTCCTTCATTGGCGGGTTCCACGTGTCGAGACTCGGCCCTCTCCCCAAAAAGGAGAGGTTGTAGTTTTCTATGACCATATCGAGCGAGGGTTTATGCCGCCCGGCTCTAAATTCTTCCGTGACGTTCTCCATTTGTACAAGCTTCACCCTCAAGACTTGGCCCCCAACACCGTTTCAAACATATGCAATTTCCAAGTGCTCTGCGAAGTCTACCTGCAAATCAAGCCGTCTGTGGGGTTGTTTCGAGAGTTCTTCTATGCCAACCACCAACCCGAAATGAAAGGCGGTCCGAGTCTGGAACTTGGTGGTATTTCCATTCAACGATGCAGAGACATCATCTTTCCGACTGCGTAGATGCCGAGTCATCCAAAGGATTGGAACAAGACTTGGTTCTACTGCAAGGACACCTCTCCTGAAAATGAGCGCCCATTGCCGGGTTATCGTCCCTCCCGGCTCAGGACAGATTCCGAGCTTCCTGGCCGGCTCTCAGTTTCAGAGCGTGCCAGGTATGAGCCGGCTCACGCGAAGATCAAGGCACTCATGGCCAACAGTTGGACCGGACTGGACTTGATTCACTGCTGGATTTCATGGCGGATCATGCCCTTAAGCCATAGAAGCCGGCTTATGTGTGAATATGAAGGCAAGTATGACAGCTCCTTGTGCTTCAGCGAATCAACCTTGACAGAGGATGACATTACCACTATCATCCGGAGCCTTGTCCATGAAGCCTCTGGCTCATGCAGCGCCATTGGCCTAGCGACTTTCAGCGTCAACAATCCGGCTCCAGATGTAAGTTAATTTCTTCCCATCCATCCCTTGGATGTTGCTTGTACCTTGCTGATCTATTATTCTTCTCCGGGTTATTTCCGCAGGCTGACTCTGATTTCTAGAAGAAGGAGTACATCCCTCCTCCGAAGAAGCTCAAGAAGAAGGCCCCAGCCAAGAAGCCAAAGAAAGACGCCCTGCAAGAGGAGTGATTTGACCCACCACACTCATCCAGCTCAGAGGTAAAATTTTAGTTGTTTGCTTGATTCTTTGCCTTCCTGTTTTACCAATGCTTGTTTTTTACTCACAGGATGAAGTGGAGACCAGCCGTGCCAATGCCCCTGAGGTAAACTATGTCTCTTCCGGCTCAGAATATATTGTCCCCCGAAAGTCGCGACGGGTTCCCAGAAAAGTTCCTCTTTCTCATCCTCTCGCTTACTTGGCTCCCGATTTTCTTTTGAAAAAGCAACAACAGGCTGAACGTTGCCAGACCCGGAGCGCCGGCTCTACTGAGCTTATGTCCGGCTTGCCGAACTCGTCAGCTCCGAAGAAACGCCCTGCTAAGGTATGTGTTCCTGTTTTATTCATTTCTCTTTACAACCTAAGTGCCGTCTCATCCTTCTTGAATTTCATCTCAGAAGTCGCCCTCTTCCGGCGACTCTTCGGTGTCCGCTCTGCCGCCTCCACTGAGCCAGCTGCTGAAGATATCATCCCGGAGAGCCCTCTCAGGGGTCCTTCAAAACCGCCAGGTCCTACCAAGGCCACTGCAACTCCGGAGGTTGTGATCATCGGCTCTGCTCCCTAGTCCCCTCCGGCTCATGTGCTGACCAGGCATAAAGAGTCTGCCGAGGCCTCCAAGAAGCTGGATTTCGACTCTTCCTTTAAGAAGATGACGGCCGAAGAACTCCATGTCGGGTATACGAACCGGCTTACCACCAGCCGGGATCTGGAGCTTTGGCTGGTAACTTTGATGAAAACAAAATATGAGGTATTCCTCTTGCTGCTATAACCTTACTTAGCCCCCAAGGGCCGGTTCAATCCAGCTAATAGGTGAACCGGGTCTTTCCTAATCCTCTGTAGAAAATCCAAAGCCTTTGTCCCCAAGGGCCGGCTCAATTTGTTAGAGTTGAGTCGGATCTTCACTGTAGATAGCGTGAACAGCCAATCATAGCCCCCAAGGGCCGACTCAAACTTGATAAAGTTGAGTCGGAGCTTCAATGTAGATAGCCTGAAGAACCACGTGTAGCCCCCAATGGCCGACTCAAGCTTGATAACGTTGAGTCAGAGCTTTTATTATAAGGAAATTTGAAGAGCCATATCGTAGCCCCCAAGTTCCAAATTAACTTTGATGAAGATGAGCCGGAACTGTGTTGTACGCTCGAAGATCAAATATACATTAGCCCCCAAGTGTCAAACATATTGCTTGCAATCTGCTTGAGACTTGCATAATTTTGTCTTTAACCTTCATCATTTCATATGACTTCCATTTTGGGGACTTATCTTGTATTTTGATGTGTCACAGGAAGCTTTAAGCGAAGCCGGGTCGCAGTTGATGGACCTGAAGACCAACTTGGCGGCTCAACACACTAGTGCAGAACAGGCCTATAGTCCCGGGACGGATGGACCTTTAGTACCGGTTCCCCAACCGATACTAACAGGTCGGGACTAAAGGTCCAGACCTTTAGTACCGGTTGGACCACGGACTGGTACTAAAGGCCCTCCACGTGGCTGCCTGCGTGGACTGGTGGTGGAAGACCTTTAGTACCGGTTGGTGATACCAACCGGTACTAAGTCTTCTGTTTTTTTGTTTTAGCTTTTAATTAGGTTTAATTTTCCTCTCTATTTTTTTTGTTTTCCATTCATTTCAAATTTATTTTATGGTGCTACATACTGTAAACAGTACACAAGTTCATGCATATATATATATGTAATATAATATACAATATCTCATACACAGTATATATATATACAAATGGAATTACACATCCATATAAATTCGGGACTTATAATTAACTTAAGTCCCAAAACCCGGCCGGGACTAGCTAGCTAGTGCTCCGGATGAAATCTCAGTTCTCTACTACTCATTTGCTGGCATTACTGAGGCGGCGGTAAGGAATAGTGCTCTCCGTTTACATGAATGACATGTTGAATAAGAAATGCCGCAAATTCCTCTTGAAGTGCTACAAAGCGTTTCTCGGGTGAGAGCTTCGACGTCATCTACCAAACCTGGAGTTGTCTTTCACGTGTTGCTCTGCGATGTATATGACTTTCGGTCTGGATGCGAATGTTCTCGCAGAGGAAATATCCACATAAATTTGTCCCCTGTGGCTGCTTCGTGCACTTTGCAAAAGAATAGAATTGAATAAGATAATTAATAATCGAGCATGATAATGGTATTGAGAATAGAATTAATGATATGCGCGGACCTAGTAGTACTACTTAATTACCTGCATCTTTTTCCACTTCATCTTCGGTTTCCATTGACGACCATGATGGTTTTTTTCTATCATCTTTTTCCAAACACTACCCGGCAAAGAAAAAGAATGAAAGAGTTATTATAATTACTTTTGATATCTGGAAATAATGAAAGAAAGCGAGGTCGATAAAGATTGAAATTACTGTTCTATCATAAAATACAAGTCCACATATGATTGTTCTGGTGTATCTAGTGATTCGTACACTTGAACAAGTCCATCCACGAGGATAATATATAGGAGGATATAGTGGTCTCTGCGCAGAAGTTTATATAATTAAGCAAGCATGCACATATAACTCATCAACTACACTTGACAGCGAGCTAGTAAGCAAAAATAGAATTTGTAGTATACAAGAGAGTAAACACTCACCCCATGTTGTAAGGAAATATTATAGTAGATTTGTTGGTATTCATTATTGCCTCTAGAAAATTTTCCAAGAGATCTTCTGTGTCCTTGGCATAATGTTTTACCACATGACCATTAACGGTACTTGGGTCGATGAACCCAATGTCATCGATTCCCTCTTGTTTCAATTCCCACATCTTCAATCTGCATAATAGCGTAGATAAGAACATATATAGTGAGGATAAGCCAATGAATGATATCTTAGCTAGAGACTTAAATTACTAAAGATATAAATCACTTATAGACAATAGGAACTGATGAGAGTTTTGTCGATAGAGTCCATGTGGTATAACTGGAAAAGTTCTGAGAATTCAAGACATATGTCACATGCATTGACGTAATGCTCTTTCCTTACTTTGACCATGACCGCCGTCTCCCCTCGCTTTGCTTCACGCATGTACCAATCATGCAACCGTCGCATCGCAGTTGGTAGTTCCTTGTACTGCTCGGGTGTGACAAGTGGTTTTCCGACGGCATATTGCATTGCATACTTAGTTGCATTGTACCCGCGGATTTCCTCAGTGCCAAGGATTTGGTCAAGAGTGAGACCTGCAGCCTTTAGTACTTCGAGGTTGATTGGGTTGCCTTGCACGTCGACTAGTTGGATCGGTTGCTTGCTTGGATTGGTACTCGCCTTGAGCGGAGAGATCGATTGCTTGGATTGTTCTCCGAGCTGGGGAACTGTTTTCCCGCTAGTTGATGTCGTACTTCCCGACTTCTTCCTTGGGCTAGGCCGACTTCTCTGCTCACTTGCCTTCTGAATCTGTCGCTCATAGTATGTCGACATACGCTCAATATATGCCGGGGGTCGATCAATAAAGTGTTCCATAAAGTGCTCTTGGACTTCCTTGGGTATTACCTCCTTTGGCGGCACGGTCTTCTTCGCAAAAAAGGTTTCACTTGGAGATTGCATTCAATTTTATTTTCCTCCAGTGTCATGTCATAAGGCAGCTTCCTTTTGGCCAGAGGCTCGGGTTTCTTCTTTGCTTTCTTCCGAAGAGGACTGCTGGTGGCCTTCCTCTTTTGGGACCCCTGCTGGCGGGACCGCTGCCGGGGTGGAGTCGGCTCACGCGGTGGAGATCGATATCGATGATGATATGGACTCGCGTCATGCTCCGTCCCGAGGTTGGGAGGACTGCTCATGGCGAGGTGGGGAGGACTGCTGGCAAGGTGGGACGCCTCTCGAGGTGGGGACGACTGTGGGGGAGCTCAAGGTGGGGAGGACTGCTGGCGAGGTGACTGCTACCGAGGTGACTGCTGGCGAGGTGGGGAGGACTCCTGGCGAGGTGGGGAGGACTGCTGGCGCTGCGATGCCTCTGGCTGGGATCCCTCGCGCAGGACATCGATACTCGGAGGAGCCGGTGGCCTTAGCGCCGAGTGTGGAAAGACGATGCAGTCCATACTCCATACAATGAGACCACGGCCGGCTTCTGCCAATGTGGACTCCCCCTCACCTCCAGGGATGTCAAGCAATAGTTCATCATATCCCGGCTCTATTGCGTTCACCGCGACACGAGCATACCCAGCTGGAACCGGATTGCAATGCCAGAGAACATGAGGTGTATTTGGTAAAGCATAGCCCGTCGTGACCCGCACGGGTATGTTCTTCATTTTCTGGATTAGCTCACAAGATGTCTTCTCGATGATATCATCCACGGGGGTGTGACCCAGCGGTGCCCCCATGGAACCCACGCTGCTTTTCTGCATTGTAGATGGGACGGGTTCTTCCCCTGCCTCCTGCTGTGGAGTTTCCCTTTGCTGGGTCAGTACTTGTATCCGCAGTTGTTGCTGCTCGTACTTCTGTTCCAACTTCGAAAGTCGGTCTGCTTCCACCTCCTTTTTTCTCGAATGGCTTTTATAATTGTCCTGCCATCCCGCAAACCCCTCGTACCACGGAACAACGCCCATGCCTCGTGTTCGTCCTCCGTGTTCGGCATTCCCGAGGGCGCGTGTCAGCTCGCCATTCTCTCTATCGGGGTGAAACCGTCCTTCTTGGGCATCTTTTATTGCTTGAATCAACTCATCTGATGCATGCTTTAGACTGGCCAGTGCAATGATCTTCCCTGTGGCTGGGTCCAACTTTCCCCCATGCGCAAAAAACCAATTCCTGCACCTCTAGGGCCAGTTGAAGGTTACTGGAGTGATCCCTTCAGCAAGCATATTATTCTCTAATGCATCCCACTTAGGAATGGCTGACTTGTATCCACCTGTCCCTAGTTTATGGTGATACTTTTTTTTCTTAGCATTTATCTTATTCTTTGCCGACTTCTCCATAGCATCTATCGATGTCTTGTACTCGATAAATGCGTCCCAGTGATCCCTTACCTTCTCGTATATTCCTTTGAATTCGGGCGCCTTCTTGCCTCTAGCGTTTTACTCGGTCCATAATCTTTTCTTCCAAGTCTGGAACGCGCCGGCCATCTTATGGAGAGCAAACTCCTTGACTTTGTTCCTTTGACGCTCCGAGAGAGAATCTGGTAGGGTGAAATGCTCCATGACCTCTCACCAAAGGGCATTTTTAATTCTTGTATCGACATAATTCACTCCTGGTTTTGGTTCCTTTGGCTGAATCCATTCATGCATTGTGATCGGGACTCCGTCCCTAACAACCACTCCGCATTGACGCACAAATGTCTTGGCATTGCCTTCAGGGTGAGTCGGTTCGCCATTATGTTTGAAATCATCAAGATTGAGCTTTACGTTGCCGTCCAATATTTTGGCAGCGCCTCATACATTTCTACTAGATTGGCTCGATACGGAGGGCTGATAATTAAAATAAGAAAGATTTGTTAATATATATATATATATAAATCAATTAATACACATGTAATGATCACCAGAGGCTAATGGATGTGTATATACCTCGCCGAACATTGTTGGTTGTTTCGGATTTTAGAACATAAGTTGTTCTTCCTCGGTCTCACATCCATCACCGTGATCATTCAGATATTGTGAGCCATCATCATGATCATGTGATTCACCTCGAAGGTCCGCTGGGTTTTCGGAGGAGCGTATCATGTCGAAGATGTCCTCTTCATGAGCTCTACAGGTATTTTCCATAGCTTAATAACTAGTCCATAATAATATAGATAAAACAAATTGGTATTTAAATTAGCATGCATTCAAGAAGCAAAATAACTGATAGTTAATTAATAATGCATCATCGAATACATATATAGTATAGTTCTTAGAAAAGATCTCATCTGCATAATCTTGGATAATTTTCAATACATCGGCTAATCTCCATCGATCTAGCTAATACATCATAATAATACATCATAATAGTAGCTAGCTAATATATCGATCTAGCTAGAACCCTAGCGCCGGGCGGATATCGGGGCAGGCAGTGGACACCCAAAGAGAAGGAACCATCACAGGAACATAGCTCCAGTGAGATCCCTGAAGAATCTGCCAGGTATTGTCAGACCAGGCCTCCAAAGCTGCCATCTAGCGTCGGACGTGCTTGTTCTCCTTGCTGACATGGTACTGTACCACCTCCGCGGGAGACTCAGGCCTCTCGATTGTCTGTGGCCCATGAGGCCGCCACCACAGAACCTCCGGGTCGACGACGGGCTGGCTCCTCATCAAGCTGCGCCGCCCGGAAGGCAGCACCTCCCAGTACCAGCCCGGCGGAGCCCAGTCCCTAACAGGGCCCCTCGGCTCAAGCAAGTGACCTCCTCTGGCAACTCGACAACGAGGATGCGGGATCGGCATCATCGACGTCGAGAAGAAACACTTAATTACGAAAACAAATTAAATAAAACTTAGCAAAATTAACACTTAACAAAATTAACACTTAGCAAAATTAACACTTAGCATCTAGCAAAATCAAGAATTACGGCACGCTTTGGATCCTAATGCGTGTGTGACTATCGGTCTGTCGAGACTTTCCTTAAATAACTCTCACATATCTCATGGTGTGTTGGTGCGCACTCTCTCACATTGATACGATGGTGTATATATGGTGGTGGACACTCTCTCGCAGTAATAGGTTCGACCGGCGGTGATGGCCGCTTCCCCTCTCCTCTTCTTGCACAATATATCGATGAGTATATCGCAAAGAAGAGGAGAAAGAGGAAGCGCCCCCCACGACAACAGTCGGGATTCCTCCATCAAGAACACACATGAAACCCTAAACTAAATTAGGATCGACGACAGACCTAAAGTCACACACGCATTAGGATCCAAACTAAATTAAACCTAAAACTAAACTAAACCTAAACTAAATTAAACCTAAACTAAACATAAACTAACACATATCCTAATAACCTGACAACCTAACTAACTAACTAACTAAATAGGGGTGTTGTGTCGTGGTCGGGGTCGGGTGTCGGGGGTATCGTGTCGGGGTGTCGGGGTTCGACGTCGAGGGACCCTAGATACCCTAGCATCTACACACTAGTCCGGCGATCATCGGGGCGATCGTCCGGGAGAGGGGTCAGCTGGGAGATCTCACCTAGCCTCCTGACCCGGAGGTGGCGGCGGCGACGGGCTCAGGGCGGCGGCAACGGGATCACGGAGCGGCGGCCGAAGTGAGCGGGCTGGCGGCGACGGGACCGGCGACGAGGGGCGGCGTCCGGGTAGGCGAGGGCGACCGCAGCAAGGGCGACGACGCCGAGGGCGATGGCGGTGGTGGTGAGGGCGACGGCAACGAGGGGCGGCGTCCAGGTAGGCGAGGGCAACTACGGCGAGGGCGACGGCGGCGGTGGTGAGGGTGACGGCGGCGCGACCGACGGCGGCGAGGGCGACGGCGGTGGTGGTGCGACGGCGGCGGTGGTGCGACAACGGCGGTGATGAGGGCGACGGCAATGGCGCGGTGGTGGTGCAACGGCAGCGAGGGCGACGACGGCGAGAGTGACGGCGGCGAGGGCGACGGCGGCAAGGGCGACGGCGGCGAGGGCGACCGCGGCGAGGGAGACGATGGCGAGGGTGACGGCGGCGGTGGTGAGGGCCACGGCGGCGCGACCGACAGCGGCGAGGGCGACGGCGGTGGTGGTGCGACGGCGGCGGTGGTGAGGGCGACGGCAATGGCGCGATGGTGGTGCGACGGCGGCGAGGGCGATGACAGCAAGAGCGACGGTGGCAAGGGCGACGGCGGCAAGGGCGACGGCAATGGCGATTTCGGCAGCCTGGCGGTGCAAGTTGAGCTCTCCCGGTGTGTTGCTCGGCCCGGGACGACGAAGTCCTCCTTTTATACTAGACAGACCTTTAGTATCGGTGTGTGGCACGCATCGGTACTAAAGGGTCTTTAGTACTGGTGCTAGCCACGCATCGGTACTAAAGGTCCTCCCAACAAAGCGCGGGGGCGGTGGACCTTTAGTACCAGTGTGTGGCACGCACCGGTACTAAAGGGTCTTTAGTACCGGTGCTAGTCACGCACCGGTACTAAAGGTCATGCCAGAGCGCGGGGGCGGTGGACCTTTAGTACCGGTGCGTGGCTAGCACCGGTACTAAAAGTGTTTTTTAATTAAATATTAGTTATTATTTTCAGAAAACCCCCGTAAACTTTAGAAAATCATAGAAAAAAAGTCGGACTCCAATGGAAATAAATAATATATGAAAAATATTAGAAAAATATAAAGAATCTGTTTATGGCATTTCCATGCATGTTTGAACAACTTCAACTGCTGTATAAGATAATTTGATTAAATATGGCATTTGAAATATTCATATCTCAAGTTTGAAAAGCAGTACAATGAACTCTGAAAAGGTTGTAACTTGGCATGACACCATAATTTCACCCACATAGCAACTTCTAGAGAGTTGAGAAGGTTACGGCAAAAATTGGATGCACTTCGTGTACAAAGTGGACAATCTCATAAGAAGTATGAGGGTTTTGGACGAAAACTCATCTATTACAAAGGGATTTCATTTTTAATAACTTATTTTAACTCCATACTTTTTGTGTGTTCAATATGCACCATTCAAAGGCACATCATCAATTTTCAACCCTTTCTGACTTCATTTGATATTTTTCATGCATTTAATGTTTTATTTTGAGCTAAATGACCCTGAATTTGATAAGCAGTACAAATGAACTCTTAAAAGGTTGTAACTTGGCATGACATCATAATTGTTGGGGAACGTTGCATGGGAAACAAAAAATTTCCTACACACACGCAAACCTATCCATGGTGATGAGCATCTACGAGAGGGAGAGTGGATCTACGTATCCTTGTAGATCGCTAAGCGGGAAGCGTTAAGAAACGCGGTTGGTGTAGTCGAACATCTTCGCGATCCAAATCGCCGAGCGTCCCGCAATCTCATCATGATCCGTCCCGCGATCCAATCATGATCCGTCTCGCGAACTCATCACGGTCCGTCCCGCGAACTCATCACGAAGCATCTCGTGGCCTTGATCACAATCCTTCCGATCTAGTACCGAACGGACGGCACCTCCGCGTTCAGCACACGTGCAGCTTGATGACGATCTCCACCATCTTGATCCATCAAGAGGAAGTGGAGGGGAGGAAGAGTTCTCCGGCAGCGTGACGGTGCTCCAGAGATGGTGGCGGAGCTATTCCAGCAGGGCTTCGCCTAAGCACTGCAGAAATCCGATCTAGAGGAGAAGCTATGCACTAGAGGAACGGGTGGCACGTGGCTGAAAATCTTGTGCCAAAACCCTAAAATCCTCTAGTATATATAGGAGGAGAGGAGAAGGAGGCTTGGCTGCCAAAAAGGCAGCCCTTGGGTCGGCCAAACCAACGAGGGAGGAGTCCTCCTCCTCCACTCCTAGTAGGATTAGGACTCCTTCCTTATTTGGCCCTTTTTTGCCTTTTTCCACCTTTTTCCTTTTGGTATTTTCTTCCCAACCTCATGGGCTTTGTGTAGGACTTCCACCAGCCCACTAAGGGCTGGTATTCATCCTCCTACATCCCATAAAGCCTCTTGGGTCGAAATACCCCCCCCCCCCGGTGGTCTCCCGGTACACTACCGGCACTCCCGGTACACTATCGATGAGCCCGGAACTTTTCCGGCGACCAAACTGGGACTTCCTATATATGAATCTTTACCTCCAGACCATTACGGAGCTCCTCGTGACGTACGGGATCTCATCCAGGACTCCGAACAAACTTCGGTGACCACCATACATAACTCTACACTACCGAAACGTCACCGAACCTTAAGTGTGCAGACCCTGCGGGTTCGAGAACTATGTAGACATGACCGAGACACCTCTACGGCCAATAACCAATGGCAGGACCTGGACTTCCACATAGGTTCCTACATATTCTACGAAGATCTTCATCGGTCGAACCTCTATGTCAAGGATTCAGTCAATCCCGTATAACGTTCCCTTTGTTCTTCGGTATGTTACTTGCCCGAGATTCGATCGTCGGTATCTCCATACCTAGTTCAACCTCGTTACTGGCAAGTCTCTTTACTCGTTTCGTAATGCAAGATCCCGTGCCTAACATATTAGGCACATTGCTTGCAAGGCTTGTTGTGATGTTGCATTACCGAGTGGGCCCTGAGATACCTCTCCGTCACACGGAGTAACAAATCCCAGTCTCGATGCATGCCGACTCAACAGACACCTTCGGAGATACCTGTAGTGCACCTTTATAGTCACCCAGTTACATTGCAATGTTTGATACACACAAAGCATCCCTCCGGTGTCAGTGAGTTGCATGATCTCATGGTCATAGGAACATATACTTGACATGCGGAAAACAGCAGCAATAAACTGACACGATCATATGCTACGTTTGTAATTTGGGTCTTGTCCATCACATCATTCTCCTAATGATGTGATCCCGTTATCAAATGACATCTCATGTCCATGGCTAGGAAACCTTAACCATCTTTTGATCAACGAGCTAGTTTATTAGAGGCATACTAGGGACATGGTTTTGTCTATGTATCCACACAAGCATCTAAGTCTCCGATCAATACAATTATAGCATGGATAATAAACGATTATCATGAACAAGGAAATATGATAATAACTAATTTATTATTGCCTCTAGGGCATATTTCCAACAGTCTCCCACTTGCACTAGAGTCAATAATCTAGTTCACATCACCATGTGATTCGCATTGTTATGAATCTAACACCCAATGAGTTCTGGGGCTCGATCATGCTTTGCATGTGAGAGAGGTCTTATAGTCAACGGGTCTGCAAAATTCAGATCCGTGTGTACTTTGCAAATCCCTATGTAAAACTGTAAACACAGCTACCACACTCCACTTGGTACTATTCCAAATGGCTACTCCACTATATGTATCCAGATTGCTACTACGAGTCATCCGGATTGGTGTTAAAGCTTGCATCGACGTAACTCTTTACGATGAACTCTTTATCACCTCCATAATCGAGAAACATCTCCTTAGTCTTTCAATTACTAAGGATAATCTTGACCGTTATCCGGTGATCCACTCCTGGATCACTTTTGTACCCCTTGACAGACTCATGGCAAGGCACACACAGGTGCGGTACACAGCATGGCATATTGTACAGAACCTATGACTAAGGCATAGGGGACGACGTTCGTCCTTTCTCTTTCTTCTACCGTGGTCGAGCTTTGAGTCTCACTCAACTTCACACCTTACAAATCAGGCAAGAACTCTTTCTCCGACTGATCCATTTTGAACTCTTTCAAAATCTTGTCAAGGTATGTACTCATTGAAAGTCTCATCAAGCATCTTGATCTATCTCTATAGATCTTGATGCTCAACAATTAGGTAGTTTTATCAAGGTCATCCTTTGAAAATCACTTCCCAAACAACCGTTTATGCTTTCCAAACATTCTACACTACTTCTGATCAACAATATGTCATCCACATATACTTATCAGAAATTCTATAGTGCTCCCACTCACTTTATTGTAAATACAAGTTTCTCGTAAACTTTGTATAAACTTCAAAACTTTGATCGCCTCATCAAAGCGTATATTCCAACTCTGAGATGCTTGCTTCAGTCTATAAAAGGATCACTAAAGCTTGCACACCTTTTAGCATCCTTAGGACTGACAAAACCTCCTGGTTGTATCACATACAACCTTTCCTCAAGTAAACTATTAAGGAAACGATGTTTTGACATCCATCTGCCAGATTTCAAAATTGAAAATGCAGCAACTGCTAACATAACTCCAACAGACTTTAGCATCGCTACGAGTGAGAAAGTCTCATCGCAGTCAACTCCTTGAACTTGTCGCAAACATCTTTGCGACAAGTCGAGCTTTACAAATGGTGATAATTACCATCAGCGTCTGTCTTCATTTTAAAAATCCATTTGTACTCAATGACCTGCCATCCAACGAGCAAGTCTACCAAAGTTTATACTTGGTTTTCATACATGGATCCTATCTCGGATTTCATGGCCTCCAACCATTTGTCGGAATCCAGGCCCATCATCGCTTCTTCATAGCTCGTAGGTTCATCGTTGTTCAACAACATGACCTCCAAGACAGGGTTGTCATACCACTTAGGAGCAGTACACATCCTTTTCGACCTACGAAGTTTGATAGTAACTTGATCCTGAAGCTTCATGATCATCATCATTAACTTCCTCTTCAACTAACGTAGGCTTCATAGAAACATCTTTCTGCGCTGTGCTACTCTCTGGTTTGAACAAAGGTTTAACAACCTCATCAAGTTCTATCTTCCTCCCACTCAATTCTTTCGAGAGAAACATTTCCTCGAGAAAGGATCCGTTTAAGCAACAAACACTTTGCACTAGGATCTAAGGTAGAAGGTTCACCCAACTGATCTTAGGGTATTCTATGAAGATGCATTTGTCCGCCTTGGGTTCGACCTCATTAGGTGAAAACATTCTCCACACAAGTGTTGCAGCCCCAAATATTAAGAAATGACAGCTTAGGTTTCTATCAAACCATAATTCACACGGTGTCATCTCAACGGATTTAGATGGTGCCCTATTTAAAGTGAATGTAGTTCTCTCTAATGCATAACCCCAAAATTATAGTAGTAAATCGATAAGAGACATCATAGCACGCACCATATCCAATAGAGCATGACTATGACGTTCGGACACACCATCACACTATGGTGTTCCAGGTGGCGTTAGTTGTGAAACAAATTTCACATTGTCTTAAGTTGTATGCCAAACTCGTAACTCAGATATTCACCTCCACGATCATATCGCAGTCATTTTTATCTTCTTGTCACGATGATCTTAAACTTCACTCTGAATTTGCTTGAAACTTTCAAACAATTCCGACTTGTGTTTCATTAAGTAAATATACACTATATCTACTCAAATCATTAGTGAAGGTAAGAAAATAATGATATCCACTGCACGCTACAAGACTCACTGAATTGCATACATCAACATGTATCATTTCCAATGAATCACTTGCCCGCTCCATCCAACGGGGTTTTAAGTCATCTTGCCCAAGAGGCATGGTTCGCATGTCTCAACCGATTCGAAATCGAATGAGTCTAAAGATCCATCTGCATGGAGTTTCTTCATGCGCTTTATACCAATTTGACATTTAGCGGCAGTGTCACAAGTATGTCATACTATCATTATTAACTTTGTATCTTTTGACATCAATGTTATGAACATGTGTATCTCTACGATCAAGATTTCAACAAACCATTCTCACTGGGTGCATGACCATTGAAGGTATTATTCATGTAAATAGAATAACCATTATTCTCTAACTTAAATGAATAACCGTAGTGCAATAAACATGATCTAATCATGTTCATGCTCAACGCAAAACACCAAATAACATTTATTTAGGTTCGTCACTAATCCTGAAGGTAGAGAGAGCATGCGATGTTGATCACATCAACCTTGGAAGCATTTCCAACACATATCGTCACCTCACCCTTAGCTAGTTCTCCGTTTATTCCGTAGCTTTTATTTCGAGTTACTAACACTTAGCAACTGAACCGGTATCCAATACCTAGGTGCTACTAGGAGTACTAGCAAGGTACACATCAATAACTAGTATATCAAATATACTTCTGTCGATGTTGCCAGCCTTCTTATCTACCAAGTATCTAGGGTTGTTCCGCTTCAGCGATCGCTCACCTCTTAACAGAAGCACTTAGTCTTGGGTTTGAGTTCATCTTTGGGTTGCTTCACTGGAGCAGCAACTGACTTGTTATCCATGAAGTTTCCCTCCTTGCTCTTGCCCTTTTCGAAACTAGTGGTTTGATTAACCATCAACACTTGACGCTCCTTCTTGATATCTACCTTCGCGGTGTCAAACATTGTGAACAGCTCAGGAATTATTATTTCTATCCCTGGAAATTTATAGTTCATCACCAAGTTCTAGTAGCTTAGTGACAGTGACTTGGAGAACTATGTCAATCACTATCTTATCTGGAAGATCAACTCCCACTTGATTCAAGCGATTGTAGCACCCAGACAATCTGAGTACATGCTCAACGATTGAGCTATTCTCTTTCATCTTGCAGGCAAAGAATCTTGTTGGAGATCTCATATCTCGCAACACGGGCACGAGCCTGAGATCCTAATTTCAGCTCTTAGAAACATCTCATATGTTCCATGACGTTCAAAACCTTTTGGAGCTTCAATTCTAAGCCGTAATGCATGACGCACTAAACTATCGAGTAGTCATCAGAACGTGCCTGTCAGATGTTCACAACATCTACAGACGACGCTAGAGGGGTTGGCGCACTGAGCGGTGCATTAAGGACATAAGCCTTCTGTGCAGCAAAGAGGACAATCCTTAGATCACGGACCCAGTCCGCAATATTGCTACCATCATCTTTCAACTCTATTTCTCTAGGAACATATAAAAAATTAAGGGAGCTACAGCGCGAGCTAGTAATCTACAACATAATTTGCAAAGACACTATTGACTATGTTCATGATAATGAGTTCAATTAATCATACTACTTAAGAACTCCCACTCAAATTGACATCCCTCCGATCATTCGAGTGATACATGATCGAAATTCGCCAACTCAAGTCCGATCATCACATGAGTTAAGGTGGCTTCAATGGTGAACATCATGATGTTGATCATATCTACTATATGACTCATGTTCGACCTTTCAGTCTCTTGTGTTCCGAGGCCATGTCTGTACATGCTAGGCTCATCAAGTTTAACCCGAGTGTTCTGCACGTGCAAATCTGGCTTGCACCCGTTGTATGTGAACGTAGAGTCTATCACACCCGATCATCACGTGGTGTCTCAACACGACGAACTTTCACAACGGTGCACACTCAGGGAGAACACAATTTATCTTGAAATTAAGTGAGGGATCACCTTATAATGCTACCGTCGTCCTAAGCAAAACAAGGTGCATAAAAGGATTAACATCTCATGCAATTCATAAGTGACATGATATGGCCATGAACTTGTGTTTAAGATCTCCATCTTCAAAACACCGGCATGATCTCCATCGTCACCGGCATGACACCATGATCTCCATCATCTTAACCTCCATCAACGTGTCGCCATCGGGGTTGTCACGCCCTGCATGCTTCTACTACTATTGCTACCGTTTAGCGATAAAGTGAAGCATTACATAGCGCTTAATGATTGACACGCAGGTCATACAATAATTAAAGACAACCCTATGGCTCCTGCCGGTTGCCGTACTCATCGACATGAAAGTCGTGATAATCTATACATCACATGATCATCTCATACATCACATATATCACATCATGTAATTGGCCATATCATATCACAACATACCCTGCAAAAATAAGTTAGATGTCCTCTAATTGTTGTTGCATGTTTTACGTGGCTGCTATGGGTATCTAGCAAGAACGATTCTCACCTACACATAAACCACAACGGTGATACATAGTTTGCGTTTCAACCTTCTCAAGGACCGCCTTTGTCGAATCCGATCCAACTAAAGTAGGAGAAATTGACACCCGCTAGCCATCTTTTGAAACAAGTGCAGTTGAGGGAACCGGTCTCTCGTAAGCGTATGAGTAAGGTTGGTCCGGGCCACTTCATCCCACAATACCGCTGAACCAAAACACGACCAAGGGAGGAAGCAATCTAAGCATCAACGCCCACAAACCTTGTGTGTTCTACTCGAGATCTCATCGAACCATCAACCTAGCTCTGATACCACTGTTGGGGAAAGTTGCATGGGAAACAAAAAATTTCCTACGCACATGCAAACCTATCCATGGTGATGAGCATCTACGAGAGGGAGAGTGGATCTACGTACCCTTGTAGATCGCTAAGCGGGAAGCGTTAAGAAACGCGGTTGGTGTAGTCGAACATCTTCGCGATCCAAATCGCCGAGCGTCCCATGATCTCATCATGATTCGTCCCGCGATCCAATCACGATCTGTCTCGCTAACTCATCACGGTCCGTCCTGCGAACTCATCACAAATCGTCTCGTGGCCTTGATCACGATCCTTCCGATCTAGTACCGAACGGACGGCACCTCGGCGTTCAGCACACGTGCAGCTTGATGACGATCTCCACCATCTTGATCTAGCAAGAGGAAGTGGAGGGGAGGAAGAGTTCTCCGGCAACATGATGGCGCTTCGGAGATGGTGGTGGAGCTATTCCAGCAGGGCTTCGCCTAAGCACTGCAGAAATCCGATGTAGAGGAGAAGCTATGCACTAGAGGAACAGGTGGCACGTGGCTGAAAATCTTGTGCCAAAACCCTAAAATCCTCTAGTATATATAGGAGGAGAGGAGGAGGAGGCTTGGCTGCCAAAAAGGCAGCCCTTGGGTCGGCCAAACCAACAAGGGAGGAGTCCTCCTCCTCCACTCCTAGTAGGATTAGGACTCCTTCCTTATTTGGCCCTTTTTTGCCTTTTTCCACCTTTTTCCTTTTGGTATTTTCTTCCCAGCCTCATGGGCTTTGTGTAGGCCTTCCACCAGCCCACTAAGGGCTGGTATTCGTCCTCCTACAGCCCATAAAGCCTTTTGGGTCGAAATACCCCTCCCGATGGTCTCCCGGTACACTACCGGCACTCCCGGTACACTACCGATGAGCCCGGAACTTTTCCGGCGACCAAACTGGGACTTCCTATATATGAATATTTACCTCCGGACCATTTCGGCGCTCCTCGTGGCGTCCGGGATCTCATCCAGGACTCCAACCAAACTTCGGTCACCACCATACATAACTCTACACTACCGAAACGTCACCGAACCTTAAGTGTGCAGACCCTGCGGGTTCGAGAACTATGTAGACATGACCGAGACACCTCTACGGCCAATAACCAATGGCGGGACCTGGACGTCCACATTGGTTCCTACATATTCTACGAAGATCTTCATCGGTCGAACCTCTATGTCAAGGATTCAGTCAATCACGTATAACGTTCCCTTTGTTCTTCGGTATGTTACTTGCCCGAGATTTGATCGTCGGTATCTCCATACCTAGTTCAACCTCGTTACTGGCAAGTCTCTTTACTCGTTCCGTAATGCAAGATCCCGTGCCTAACATATTAGGCACATTGCTTGCAAGGCTTGTTGTGATGTTGCATTACCGAGTGGGCCTTGAGATACCTCTCCGTCACACGGAGTAACAAATCCCAGTCTCGATCCATGCCAACTCAACAGACACCTTCGGAGATACCTGTAGTGCACCTTTATAATCACCCAATTACGTTGCAACGTTTGATACACACAAAGCATCCCTCCGGTGTCAGTGAGTTGCATGATCTCATGGTCATAGGAACATATACTTGACATGCGGAAAACAGCAGCAATAAACTGACACGATCATATGCTACGTTTGTAATTTGGGTCTTGTCCATCACATCATTCTCCTAATGATGTGATCCCGTTATCAAATGACATCTCATGTCCATGGCTAGGAAACCTTAAACATCTTTTGATCAACGAGCTAGTCTATTAGAGGCATACTAGGGTCATGGTTTTGTCTATGTATCCACACATGCATCTAAGTCTCCGATCAATACAATTATGGCATGGATAGTAAACGATTATCATGAACAAGGAAATATGATAATAACTAATTTATTATTGCCTCTAGGGCATATTTCCAACAATAATTTCACCCACATAGCCACTTATAGAGAGTTGAGAGGGTTACGGCAAAAACTGGATGCACTTCGTGTACAAACTGTTACAAAGATATACCATGCTAGCTAGGAAATGCATGCATGTCCTTCACATAAATATATAGAAAGTGATCACGGTGAAGCCGGACACATCCCAGAGTGGGATCTCGCGGTGTAAGACTTTTTCTGCGTGTTTGTCCCTTTCTTATGATTACGCCATAACCATGGATAATCTTCATCATTTAACAAGATGCTTGGGTCAGTCTTCACTCTGAAGGGAGGGATTTCATGAAACTTTTCATAATCTTCGGACATGTCGGTCTTGTCCTCCACTCCCACAATGTTTCTTTTCCTTGAAAGAACTATGTGACGCTTGGGCTCATCGTATGATGTATTCGCTTCCTTATCTTTTTTTCTCCTCGGTTTGCTAGACATGTCCTTCACATAGAAAACCTGAGCCACATCATTGGCTAGGACGAATGAGTCGTCTGTGTATCCAAGATTGTTGAGATCCACTGTTGTCATTCCGTACTGCGGGTCTACTTGTACCCCGCCTCCAGTATATTTGACCCATTTGCACCGAAACAAAGGGACCTTAAGATCAGGTCCATAGTCAAGTTCCCATATCTCCTCTATGTAACCATAATATGTGTCTTCAAAGTTGGTTGCATCATAGCGGACATCACTGTTTTGGTTGGTGCTCTTCTTATCTTGGGCGATCGTGTAAAATGTATTCCCATTTGTCTCGTACCCTTTGAAAGTCGTTAAAGTCGAACTTGGTGTCTTGGCCAACCAGTACAGTTCATCTAGAACATCATTGTCATTGATGAGCTTTGTTTGCAACCAACTGGCAAAAGTCTCCATGTCTTTACGTTCAATCCAGGGGTCAGACTGCTCCGGGTTCTTGGACCGTACAATATCCTTGTGTTCCTCCTTATATGGAGTCACCAAGGTGGAATTTTGTAGAAGTGTGTAGTGTGCTTGAGTGAAAGAATGCCCGTCCATATTTATTGCTTCTTTCTTTCCTAATGTGCCTTTTCCACCCAGTCTCCCCTCATGCCGTGATTCAGGAAGACCAATCAGCTTAATGTCAGGAAAAAAGTCAACACAAAACTCAATAACCTCCTCTGTTCCATATCCCTTGGCGATGCTTCCTTCTGGCCTAGCACGGTTATGAACATATTTCTTTAAGACTCCCATGAACCTCTCGAAGGGGAACATATTGTGTAGAAATACAAGACCCAGAATGTTAATCTCTTCGGCAAGGTGGACTAGAACGTGTGTCATAATATTGAAGAAGGATGGAGGGAACACCAACTCGAAACTAACAAGACATTGGACCAGGTCATTCTGTAACCTTGGTAGGATTTCTGGATCGATTACCTTCTGAGAAATTGCATTGAGGAATGCGCATAGCTTCACAATGGCTAATCGAACATTTTCCGGTAGAAGCCCCCTAAGTGCAACCGGAAGTAATTGCGTCATAATCACGTGGCAGTCATGAGACTTTAGATTTTGAAATTTTTTCTCTGCCATATTTATTATTCCCTTTATATTTGACGAGAATCCAGACGGGACATTGATACTGAGCAGGCATTCAAAAAAGATTTCCTTCTCTTCTTTCGTAAGAGCGTAGCCGGTAGGACCTTGATACTGCTTTGGAGGCATGCCGTCTTTTTCATTAATTCTTTGCTTGACCTCCCGTGCCTCCAGTGTATCTTTTGTCTTTCCATAAACGCCCAAGAAGCCTAGCAGGTTCACACAAAGATTCTTCGTCACATGCATCACGTCGATTGCATTGCGGACCTCTATGGCTTTCCAATATTCAAGTTCCCAAAATACAGATTTCTTCTTGCACATGGGTGCGTGTCCGTTGGCGTCATTCGGAACAGATTGTCCGCCAGGACCCTTTCCAAATATTACCTGTAAGTCCTTGACCATATCAAATATATATTCACTAGTACGGAGGCCAGGCTTCTTCCGATTATCTAGCTCACCTTTGAAATGGTTGCTTGCATGTCTTAAGATATGCTTGATCGGTAGAAATCGATGATGTCCCAGGTACACATTCTTCTTACATTTATGCAAATATATACTTTCAGTATCATCTAAATAGTATGTGCATGCATTGTATCCCTTGTTTGTATGTCCTGAAAGGTTACTAAGAGCAGGCCAATCATTGATGGTTACAAACAGCAACGCTCGTAGGTCAATTTCCTTCTGTGTGTGCGCATCCCACACACGCACACCTGGTTTTTTCCACAACTGTAGAAGTTCATCAACTAGTGGCCTTAGGTAGACATCAATGTCGTTGCCGGATTGCTTAGGGCCTTGAATGAGCACTGGCATCATAATGAACTTCCGCTTCATGCAAAACCAAGGAGGAAGGTTGTAGATACATAGAGTCACGGGCCAGGTGCTGTGACTGGAGCTCTGCTCGCCAAAAGGATTCATGTCGTCTGTACTAAGACCAAACCATAAGTTCGTTGCGTCAGCTGCAAAGTCCTCAAACTCCCTCTCGATTTTTCTCCACTGCGACCCATCAGTGGGTGCTCTCAACATCCCGTCTTTCTTACGTTCTTCTTTGTGCCATCGCAACAACTTGGCATGCTCTTTGTTTTGGAACAAACGTTTCAACCGTGGTATTATAGGAGCATACCACATCACCTTGGCAGGAACCCTCTTCCTATGGCATTCGCCCTCCACATCACCCGGGTCATCGCGGGGGATCTTATAGCGCAGTGCACCGCATACCGGACATGCATCCAAATTCTGGTACTCCTCACCGCGGTAGAGGATGCAGTCATTAGGGCATGCATGTATCTTCTGCACCTCTAATCCTAGAGGGCAGACAACCTTCTTTGCTTCGTACGTACTTTCAGGCAATTCGTTATCCTTTGGAAGCATCTTCTTTATCATTATCAGCAATTCTTGAAATCCCTTGTCAGTTACACCATTCTTTGCCTTCCATTGCAGCAATTCCAGCGTGGTACCCAGCTTTTTCTGGTCATCTTCACAATTTGGATACAATAATTTCTTGTGATCCTCTAACATGCGTTTCAACTTCAACCTCTCCTTATCATTTTTGCAGTTTCTCTTTGCATCAGCAATGACCTGACCCAAATCATCAGCGGGCTCATCTGATGCCTCTTCTTCAGCTTCCCCCATTGACGCCTCTTCTTTAGCTTCCCCCATTGTTGTATCAGCGAAAGGATAGTTGTCATCATCCTCTTCTTCTTCATTGTCTTCCATTATAACCCCTCTTTCTCCGTGCTTGGTACAACAGCTATAGCCGGACATGAAACCGGACTTCAGCAGGTGGTACTGAAGGGTTTTTGAGTTAGAGTAATTCCTATCATTCTTACAGTCACGACATGGACAACAGATGAAACCATTCTGCTTATTTGTCTCAGCCACACGAATAAAATCATGCAGGCCATTAAGAAACCCTGGACTTAGTCAGTCATCGTACATCCATTGTCGGCTCTTGTTCACTACACAACATCGAAGTGACCAAATTAATACAACTTCATCATCACATTACAACCAAAAGTAGAGCTAGCAGTGACCAAATGTTATTACTGCAAATAATGGATACTTATAGTTCATACATATACATCTCATAAAACAACACCAACTATCTAAAACATGTGAATACAACAACAAATGCGATCATAATCACAACTAAAGTAACAATTGAGCCAACAACATAATGATACCAAGCCTCTTTATCAATGGCATATTTTCTAATCTTTCTAAGCTTCAAGCGCATTCCAACCATCTTGTTCTTGTGATCATCGACGATATCGGCAACATGCAACTCCAATCCCATCTTCTCATCTTCAGTTATTTTCAATTTTTCTTTCAAATGATCAATTTGTTTTTCAGCTTGTGTTAATTTCTCGAGCAGAATTGCATAGTCGGTTGGAATTTCTGGTTCAACTACTTCCTATAGATAAAAATATCTATGTCAATTTGGTGGCATAATTAATTGTCATAGACATTAGATGATGTGTGAAATAGTTATAAAAGATAATTAACGACATACCACATCTAAATCATAGACTGGACGAGGGCCGACGTGGGCGGATACCATAACCATTACACTATAGAATAACTAACAATAATACAAGTAAGTAAATCGTACACGCAGCTATGTCAATCATACAAGTAATTTTTTTTAAGATTTTAAGAAGAACAAGAGGCTCACCAAGGTGGCCGGTGCCGCGATGAGACGATGCGGACGATGGACGATGGTTAGGACGGCCGGGGATGGTGGGAAGGCACACCAAATAAACCACACCTACACATATGCAACCTAACAAGTTAATTTGCGCTCAAATTGGATATAAATCAAATAAACTCCCACAAATCACATATCACATATCTTTGAGCATACCACAAGCTAATCTAGCAAGAGATGAAGGAGCAAAGTTGCTAACCTTTATGAACACTTGGATAGATGGGTGCCTTTAAATCTTGACAAATCCTTGGAAAAATGGAGGATGAGCTTCGAGCAAGAAGAAGAACATGGGAAGGCACACCAAATAAACCACACCTACACATATGCAACCTAACAAGTTAATTTGAGCTCAAATTGGATATAAATCAAATAAACTCCCACAAATCACATATCACATATCTTTGAGCATACCACAAGCTAATCTAGCAAGAGATGAAGGAGCAAAGTTGCTAACCTTTATGAACACTTGGATAGATGGGGTGCCTTTAAATCTTGACAAATCCTTGGCAAAATGGAGGATGAGCTTTGAGCAAGAAGAAGAACAGAGGAGAAAATAGAGCTCTTTCGATCGGCTGCGGACGGATGTATATGTAGGAAGTCTTTAGTACCGGCTGGTGTCACCAGACGGTACTAAAGGTTCAAGCGGGGCCCATGTCTAATCAAAACCCTGTCACGCCCCCTTTAGTACCGGCTCGTGAGACGAACCTGTACTAAAGGTCCCTCACGAGCCGATACTAAAGGTCGCCCTGCTCCTAGCCGTTGTAGCTGGCATGAACCGGGACTAATACCATCTTTAGTACCGGTTCGTGACCAGACCAGGACTAAAGCTCAGGACGAAAGGTCTGTTTTCTACTAGTGACAAGAGGCCCGCAGCATTGCCGATGAAAAGTGTCGGCTTCTCTCTGAAGAGTTGGCCACAATCAAAGCTGAGTTCACTGCTCTTAAGGAGTCAGCTGAATCTGAGAAGACTGCCTTGACCCAACGGGCGGATGACGCCGACCAGCGGCTGATAGCTGTGGCAGGTGAACTCCAAGGCTTGAAGCGCCACATAAGCAAAATGTCAGCCACCCTCTTTGGTAAGCTTCTAATAACTTTGTGTTTCGAATGGTTTCATTTTTACTTAGACTGGCGACTCATCTGAGTTGTCCGGTTTATACAGGTCCTAGGAGCCGGCAGTTGGCTTCTGAAAGCCTGCTGCCGTTGAAGGCCATCTATACCTTAACTGAGCAGTTGTACTGTGGTGCAATCTATACTATCAAGGCTGTGCAATATAAGGATAAAATTCTGGCAACTCTCAGGGGTGTCTTAGAGCTCTTCTCCACCATGCCGAAATAGATCGCCGAACTCAAGAAAT
This sequence comes from Hordeum marinum, assembly GCA_022496015.1. Taxonomy (NCBI): domain Eukaryota; kingdom Viridiplantae; phylum Streptophyta; class Magnoliopsida; order Poales; family Poaceae; genus Hordeum; species Hordeum marinum. The sequence goes on from CM039677.1 coordinate 65,446,784, forward strand.
CAGTCGCCCGCCAAGGGGCCATTGCGGGCATTAGCCGGGCTTTGGCCTTTGCTCCGGGCCTAATAGCTGCCGAGATGATGGAGGGCTTCCCTTCTAGAAAAGATGACTGCTCGGAGTTTACTGACGCGGACTATCGTCGGTGCATGAAGGAGTCCTGGGTGTTAGCTTCTGTTTTGGCGGAGGAGGTTGATCTATCAATTTATCAAGCAGCTTATGACTCAGAGCAGAAGAGGGTCCGGGGTCCTCTGTACGAGTGCAAATATTTGACACCTGCTCGAAGTAAGGACCTCTTTGCTCTAGATCTTGACCCATCACCCTTTTTTGAGGGCTCTTTTGCGGCTCTAACGAACTGCAATTGGGATTTGGACAACCTCCAAATCAAGGCCCCAAAAGAGCAGCGTAGGATGACCCATCAACTAACTAGCTTCTGCTTTAAGATCTTGTATCAGCTTAACCCGCTGTGTGATGGCTGAAAAACTTTGTCTGAAATTTTGATCTTCTCTGGGAGTGTAATAGCTAGATGAAAACTTGTCTGAAATTTGTCATGATGTTCTTAGAAGATGACCCGACTTTTGGTCTGCCATTTGTCTTTGTATGCTTTGAGTTATTTACACTTGCCTTGTCATCATATAAGATACCTGCAACCAAGATTAGGTAAGCCACACCCAGAGATGGTGACTCCCTCTTTGATAATTACGGCCAATCTGGTTAGCCGGAAATGGAATAAAGCTTGGCCGATAAGGCATTTAGAAGATACACCCGGAGGTAACAATATGGCATAAACGCCGGGGGATAAGCATTAGAAGTTGTACCCGAAGGTAAGAAGCCGCCCTTGCCGCGGCTAATTTTTCCTTAGCAGGATTTTTATGAGAATAGTTAATAGGCGTTAGAAGCTGTACCCGAAGGTAAGAAGCCGCCGTTCACCGCAGCTAAGTTACCTTGGCTGTTTTTACATGGCCTTAGGCCGGCTAATAGGCATTAGAAGCTTTACCAGGAGGCAAAAAGCCACCGTTCGCGGGTCATGAGACGTTAGCTACCCGTCATTAAAAGCCCTCTCGTAACCGTGGCTAAACTGGTTAGCCGGAAATGGCATAAAGCCAGCTGATAGGGTGTTAGAAGCGATACCCGTCGGTAAGAAGCCCCCCTCAGCAATTACGGTGTAACCCGCCGGCGGATAGGCATTAGAAGCTGCACCCGAAGGCGAGAAGCCGCCCTCGCCACGACTAATTACCTTAGTCGGGTTTTTTTGTGGCAAAATGCCAGCTTAATAGGTGTCTACCACCATTCACCAATACAACGCAAAGCGCCGGCGGATAGGCGTTAGAAGCTACACCCGAAGGCGAGAAGCCGCCCTCGCCGCGACTCATTGTTTTGAGCCGGATTTTGTGGCATAACGCCTGGCTAATAGGCATCTACTGTCGTTTGCCGACCTTAGTTGATGCATCAACCGGAATATTTCTTAATCTTCTCTTATACGAGGATGCATGAAATAGCAGAGGCTTCCTTGTTTATTCATATAACTGTGGTATGTACAATGAAAGTGTACAATGGTATATCTTTACAACCTTATGTGAAATAAGGCCGGAGATGCGCGATGTTCCATGGCCGACGGGTCTCCTGACCTGCCGTATCTGAGTCGTCTCGGACATCGACGAGGTAATATGACCCGTTGTTGAGATTTCTGCTGACCACAAAGGGTCAGTCCGATGGAGGTGACAGTTTATGCATATTTGTCTGGTCCTGAATCAGCCGGAGCACCAAGTCACCCTCCTGGAATGTCCGGGTCTTAACCCTGCGGCTGTGATAGCGGCGCGGGTCTTGTTGATAAATTGCCGATCGGGCTGCTGCTAACTCTCGCGCCTCTTCCAAAGCATCCAATACATCTTGGCGTGCCGTCTCGTTGTCCGTCTCAACGTAAGCCGCCACCCTTGGCGAGTCATGCCGGATGTCGCTGGGTAAGACGGCCTCAGCGCCGTACACCATAAAGAAGGGCGTGAAACCCGTGGACCTGTTAGGGGTGGTTCTGATGCTCCATAAGACGGAAGGTAATTCTTCGACCCAACACCCGGGCGTTCCCTGCAAAGGAACCATAAGCCACGGCTTAATCCCTCTTATAATTTCATGATTGGCGCGCCCCGCCTGACCGTTGGACTGTGGATGTGCTACGGCTGAAATATCAAGCCGAATATGTTCTTCATCACAGAATTTCTTCGTAGCTCCCTTGGATAGATTTGTACCATTATCAGTGATGATGCTGTGCGGGTAACCAAAGCGGTAGATTAGCTTTTTGATAAACAGAACTGTTGTAGCTGCATCACATTTGCTGACCGGCTCTGCCTCTACCCACTTGGTAAATTTATCAACCGCCACCAGGAGGTGCGTTTTTTTGTCCTTGGACCTCTTGAAAGGCCCTACCATGTCCAGCCCCCAGACCGCAAACGTCCAAGTGATTGGTAACATCCTTAATTCTTGAGCCGAAACATGAGCATGTCGGCTAAATTTCTGATAGCCGTCGCACTTACGGACTAAGTCCTCTGCATCTTTGTGAGCCGTCAACCAGAAGAACCCGTGCCGGAAAGCCTTGGCCACCAAAGATTTTGAGCCGGCATGGTGTCCACAATCTCCAGCGTGGATTTCACTCAAGATCTGCCGGCCCTCCTCTGGTGAAACAAACGTTGAAAACCCCCTGTTACGCTGCATTTATGCAACTCACCGTTAACTATCGTCATGGACTTAGAACGGCGGGTGATCTTTCTGGCCAGATCTTCATCCTCTTGTAACTCGCCCCGGGTTAAATAGGCCAAATAAGGAATAGTCCAATCTGGGATAACATGTAGAGCCGCCACCAATTCTGCCTCTGGGTCAGGAACAACCAAATCCTCTTCTGAAGGTATCTTGATAGTCGGATGATATAAGACGTCCAGAAAGACATTAGGCGGCACCGGCTTACATTGGGAACCTAGCCGTGGTAAAGCATCAGCCGCCTCGTTCTTGCGATGATCAATGTGATCTACCTGATACCCTTTGAAGTGACCCGCAATAATATCAACCACGTGCCTATAAGCCGCCATCCATGGGTCTTTGGAGTCCCAAGTGCCAGAAACTTGCTGAGCTACTAGATCTGAGTCGCCCAAATACCTGACCTGGCTCAAATTCATCTCCTTGGCTAATCTAAGACCATGAAGCAAAGCCTCGTACTCAGCCTCATTGTTAGTGCAAGGGAACATCAGCCGGAGCACATAACAAAATTTGTCACCCTTTGGGGATGTCAGGACAACCCCTGCTCCGGACCCCTCTAACTGCTTGGATCCATCAAAGTGTATAGTCCAGTATGTATTATCTGGCTTTTCTTCGGGAGCTTGGCACTCTGTCCAATCATTAATGAAATCCACCAAAGCTTGGGATTTGATCGTCATGCGAGGAACATACATTACATTAAGAGGTCCCAGCTCTAAGGCCCATTTGGCAATCCTCCCTATGGCTTCTCTGTTCTGGATAATAACTCCCAACGTAGCAGAACTGACCATAGTTACCTGGTGCCCTAGAAAGTAGTGCTTTAACTTGCGATTGGCCATAAAAAACCCGTATACCAACTTCTGCCAATGCGGATATCTCTGGTTAGATTTTGTCAGGACCTCACTGATATAATAAACCAGCCTTTGCACGGGATACTCCTTCACGGCCTCCTTGCGCTCAACCACAATTGCGACGCTGACTGCCCTGTTGTTAGCCGCCACATAAAGGAGCAACAGTTCTTTCTCAGCCGGAGCGGCTAACACTGGCGGCTCAGTGAGCTGTTTCTTAAGCACCTCAAGTGCTTCACCCGCCGCCTTGCTCCAGGCAAACTTGTCTGTCTTTTTCATCATCTGATATAAAGGGATAGCTTTCTCTCCAAGACGGCTTATGAACCGGCTCAACGCAGCAATCCGCCCTGCTAAGCGTTGAATGTCATTAATGCAAGTAGGCTCTCTTAGAGAAGTAATAGCTTTGATTTTGTCCGGGTTAGCCTCGATGCCATGCTCAGAGACCAAGAAACCCAAAAGCTTTCCTGCTGGAACACCAAAGACACACTTGGTCGGGTTAAGCATCATCTTGTAGACCCGGAGATTGTCAAAGGTTTCCCTTAGATCCTCCAAAAGAGTTTCCTTCTTTCTGGATTTGACCATGATGTCATCTACATAAGCATGAACATTATGGCCAATTTGACTGTGAAGGCAATTCTGCACGCATCGTTGATAAGTTGCTTGGGCACTCTTGAGCCCAAAAGGCATAGAGACATAACAAAACGCCCCAAAGGGTGTAATAAACATCGTCTTCTCCTGGTCTTTCACTACCATCTTGATCTGATGATAACCTGAGTAAGCATCCAGGAAGCATAAACTTTCACATCCGGCTGTAGCATCAATGATCTGATCAATTCGAGGGAGGGAAAAAGGATCAGACAGACAAGCCTTGTTAAGTTCCATGTAGTCCACACACACACGCCAGGTGTCGTTCTTTTTAAGCACCAGCACTGGGTTAGCCAACCATTCCGGGTGAAAAACTTCAACAATAAAGCTAGCAGCTAAGAGCCGGGCAACTTCTTCCCCAATAGCCTTGCGCCTCTCCTCATTGAACCGCCGCAGGAACTGTTTGATCGGTTTAAACTTTGGATCCACATTAAGGTTGTGCTCAGCGAATTCTCTCGGTACACCCAGCATGTCAGAAGGTTTCCATGCAAAGATGTCCCGATTCTCACGGATGAATTCGATGAGCGCACTTTCCTATTTGGGATCCATATGAGATCCAATGATGAACTGCTTAGATGAGTCGCCCGGATTGAAATCTACTGCCTTGGTATCATCCGCTGAAAATTTGAGGGGCGGCTCAACCTCCGTGGTGGGCTTTTTCAGGGGGTCATATCCTCCGGATCAACATTCTCCTTATAAAACTTAAGCACCTCCTGAGCGCAACTAGACTCTGCGTAAGCTCCATCCCCTTCTTCACACTCAATAGTCGTGTTTCGGTTACCATGAATGGTGATGGTACCGTTTAAGCCGGGCATCTTGAGCTGCAAGTAAACATAGCAGGGCCGAGCCATGAACTTAGCATATGCCGGCCGTCCAAACAAGGCATGATAAGGGCTCTTGATCTTCACCACCTCAAACCATAAGGACTCCACTCTGTAGTTGTACTCATCGCCAAAAGCCACTTCCAAAGAAATCCTGCCCACCGGATGCGCCGCCTTACCCGGCACCACACCATGAAAAACCGTCGACGAAGGTTGTAAGTCCTTGTCGAGCAACTTCATCCGCCGAAAGGTGTCATAATAAAGGATGTTTATGTTGCTGCCGCCATCCATGAGCACCTTGTTCAACATATATCCATCCACTTGGGGGGCCACAATCAAAGCCAGCCGCCCCGGGTCATCAACGTGTGGCGGGTGATCTTCACGGCTCCACGTTATGTCATATTCAGACCACTTCAGATATTGTGGAAGAGCCGGTGTAACCGCATTGACTGCCCATTTACGCAAGTTTTGGTCCCGTCTATTGAGGCTAGTTGTGAAGACGTGGTATTGCCTGGAGCTGAGCTGCTTCGGATTACTCTAAAAGCCAGGCTGATTCCGCTGTTGCTGCTGTTGTTGATTATTATTACCAGAATGCGGCTACTGTCCCCCGTGATTATCCTGACCCGGATGACCGGATGCTGAACCGCTAGAGCCAAAACTGGCTCCTGACCCGCCAGAACCAAATCCAGCTCCTGACACGTCACGTCCTGGGCCGCCTGGCGGGCCTCCCCCGCGATGGTTAGGTTGTGTGACATACCGCTTGAACTTCTGCATAAAAGAACAACTCTCCCATGTATGATTTGCCGGCCTATCAGGCAAACTGTGATTCGGACAAGGTCGCTTAAGCATCTCTTCCATGTTCGAGGAAAAATTATCCCTGTTCGAGGGCGGCCCAAACCTCCTGTTGCCCTTGGGGTGATTTTGCTGGGCATTTGTGTTGGCCACCAGCTCTGACCCGGCCTCTGGATTCTTACGTTTACTCTGGTTACCATTGTTCATTGCGCCCTTGCCTTGGTTGCCCTTCTTGCCTTGACTAGCCTTTTCCTCATCAGAACCCGGATCCTTCGTGCTGTCTGAGTCGGCGTACTTCGTGAGAGCCATCATGAGCTCTCCCATGTCCTGACACGTATGCTTGAGCCGGCCAAGTTTCTGCTTTAAAGGAACAAAATGGCAATTCTTCTCTAAAATCAACACCGCTTGAGCCATCGTGATCTACTCTGATGAGTGAATAATTGTCAAGACCCACCGTACCCAATGATGAGCCAACTCGCTTTCCTGTTGGACACAGTGATCAAGATCCACAATGGTCATAGGCTGCTTGCACGTCCCTTGAAAGTTTTTGATGAACCGAGCCCTAAGCTCTGCCCATGAATTGATGGTGTTAGGTGGCAACCCTTTTAGCCATGTACGAGTCGGGCCTTCAAGCATCATGATGAAATATTTGGCACAAACTGCCTCACTAACATCCAGCATCTCCATGGCCACCTCATAGCTTTCCACCCAGGCCTCTGGGGGTAAATCAACGGTGTAATTTGGGACCTTGCGGGGACCTTTAAAGTCTTTCGGCAACCGCTCTCTCTGGAGAGGCGGCGATAGACACGGCAGCCCTCCCGTCCTAGGGATTACTCCTGCCCCTATGGCAACGGAAGGCCCGGGCTCTTGGTAAGCCGGCCTAGCTAGCGCCTCTTGCGGGCTTCCCGCATGGTCTACACGTGTCTGTGTATCTCTTCGCGGTCGGTGACCCATTGGAATTTCTCTATGATGGTTACTGCTGGAACCTGCTGGTGACTCGTAGCGTCGGTTAAAGCTACGGCTGAGAAGAGGGGTTGAATGGACGCGGCTCCGACTGTGAGCGTACCTCTCTTGCTGGGCCATGGCCGTCTGCAAGTACCCGATGGCATTCTGCACATCCTCCGCAAAGGGTGCTTCATCCGGGATAGGGATCGTCTCAAGCCGGGTGGCAGCTGCTACCATATTCTTGGGCGGGTTAGAATAATGACCCGCCGGCGTTGGAAAGCCCCTGGGTGAAGTTGGGTTAGGTTGGGCCGGATGAGTCGCTAGTCATTCCGTTGGGCGGCTCTCGAGCGCGCCCGCGACTCGCCCCGCGCCGGGGGTATTAAAGAGGTTCCTTGCTTCATAACGCTCTGGTAGACGGGATTGATGCCTCCTCCTGTGTACCGCCACTGCTGACCTTTGCTCCAGCCCTAGACGGAAAGCATCTGTCTTGATACGTTCTGCTTCTTCTTCCATCTGGACCTTCAGCTCATCCATCCTTTGTCGTTCCTCTGCCATCCGACCCTTGATCCATGCAATCTCTATATTCTGAGTTGCTTGATTATCTGGTGTCATTTCAGTGGCCATGAGAGCCACAAGTTCATCCATCAGCTCCACAAGGACTTGAGCCACCACCGGCGGGCTATCACCCGAAACGGCGGCTCCCGCGGCTGTGCTACCAGCAGCTGGGGCTGATCCTGCCATGAACACCACCGCATGAACCGGACGTTTTAAAGCATCCAACTCAAAGCCATCTGACTCAGAGTATGCATTGTCACCACGCCCAAGGCCACCGTTGCGGAGCTGGTACATTGATTATGTTTCTCCACTTGAAGATTCATCTTCTAAATAGACAAGGGTTTCCTATGACCCGGAAGCTTCCAGATCCCTACCTTGTATGAAGCCTATGAAGACATGCTTTTGACCCGGATTGGTGCGAGCAGGCCGCACATTAATTGCAGATTGGAGACGCCGAGCCGGCTCAACGATGTTGGTGCAGATGTCCGGCCTGGATGTAGATCCATCAGCCTTTCCGATGAAAACATGGATCCCACCGAACGGGACTCGGAATCCATACTCCACGGACTCAGCATCAAGCCCCCAGCCGGCATCGTCGATGTAGAACCGGCCATGGCGACTCTTGCTCATCCTTACGACCACGTATCCCTCGAGCCCTGGGAGAGAGCCCTTTGAGAACTCAACACCACCAAGCGCAAGCCCCACGGTGGGCACCAACTATCGTGGATTTATCACGGAGATGTCCGGGTGAACGGACTTGGATTCAAGGACATCGCTAATGTGATGGACTCAAAGGGGTTGATTGGGACGAAGGACACAGGTTTACCCAGGTTCGGCCCCTCAAGTCGAGGTAATAGCCTACGTCCTGCTTGTGCTTGTATTGCTTGTTGTATCGATTACAAGTGAGGTAAAGCTTGACCTAGTTCTAGATAACCTGATCTCTAAGTCGCCCCGGGTCTGCCTTTATATAAGAGGTCAGGACCACGGGTCTTCACAATTGTCTAACTGAGTCTCATTGTCTATCCGAGTCTTACTCTATCTTCTTGTCCAAACTGTCTCCGAGCAGCTTGCACGCCCGGGTCTTCTCGGTTCGGACCACCTTGCAGCCCACACCATGAGCCGCCTATCTTCATGGGTCGTAGGCTTTACGGCTCACCCTTGGGCTAACTCATGAGCCATCAACATGACCCGGAGCCTTCAAGGGCGGGTCATATTGTGGGGTTATACTCCCAACACATGCCTTCTTGCTCCTCCCTGCTGCCGCCAATGCCGCCTCGGACCCGCTCGAATTCGAGCAAGCCTGAGCTTCCCCTCCCTAACCACTCCATACACCCCACCTCCCCACCACCAGCTTTCCCAGTGCTCCATTTTCCCTTCTCGGCTGTCGGAGCACCACCACCACGGCCACCAGTTGCTGGTGTCCATTGCCGTCGAGCCCCTATCCTCCCCAGTGCTTCCCAGCGGCCATGGACTATCAGGGCAGGTGCGCCTCGCCCTCCTGAGCTCGCCCACCACCGGAGCTTCGTCGGGGATGGCCCATACCTCCGGCAATCGCCATCAAGAGTCATGCCTCCCCTTGATCGAGCGCGATCCAGGAGATAGACAAAGCTGCTCTATCAGCCAGCGGGCCCCACCTGTCGGCCAGAGGCCGAGCCACTAACGGGTGGGACTAGCCCGGTGAAGTGGAGGTGGGAACGGTCCTAGTCCGCCTTCACCGGGGGAAGGCGTATTCCCCCGGGGTGCGCCTTCACCGTCACCAGCCCCCGCATGGATGAGGCCACTGGGCCGGCCCAACTTCTTAGCCAGCGCCCTAGGCGCATTATAGCTCCCTATAAGCTTTTCTCTAAGTTCTTTTAATCAGAGGCTAATTAGTTCATAGTTTAATCATATGGACTCCAAATAAGTTGATTCAAAATCCTAGGAAATCCCTCAAATCATGTTCTAACCAAAAATGCGCTTTGCACATTTTCCATACAATATTTTCTACACCAACAATGTCTTTTGTCATTTCTTTCATTATAAATACCACCTTGTAAAATTCCTAGAGCACCCAAATCAACACCAAATTGAGTGATTCAAGTTCCTAGGTGGATCTAAATTCATGTATTAAGTGGTGAGCATTTTTCCTTGCACTTATTCTGCTATGTCAAATATTGGACCATTTCTTCAGATATATCCACTTTGCAAATCCCTAGAATATCCATATCAACTCCAAATCCAGTGAAATCACTTCCCACATGTTTCTAAAATCATGCCATATATGATGGGTGCATTCACATAATTTTGTCAAAATATTTTCTATAGACTTCTCATAAGACCATTAAACCCTTCATTTCCACCATTCAACCCCCCCTTGACCCACATCCAACAAAACCTCCTTGGTTATTTTAATCATGACCATAGGTGTACTAGAAAAATAAAACTCCTATTTATAGAGCACTTTATTTTTCCGCTTGTTGTGTTGCTTATTGCGATTATTTCCGGTGAAAGTTGATGAAATAGATGAAGTGCTCGGAATGGACGAGAAGCGTGTGAAGACCCCGAAGACTTGGATAAGCCAGGCAAGCAGCCCTTTGACCATGACCAAGAACCCTTTTCATTTGCATGGCATATAGCACTTATTTCCGTAATGTTGATCATGTTGGTGTGGTGACCACTTCAGTGGGATGCCTCCGATTCTTTACCGTTGATACCTACATCGTGCATGACCCTACCATTCTTATGAGGGTTGTGCTGGTGGGAGTAGATAGGTTGCTAGTAGATGCTACGCAAGTGGGACGGGAATATGCATGGTGATGGAAACAAATGATTTCAAAGACTTTTTGAAACCCCGTCGGGTGCCACTAATACCCGAGGGGGATGAAATTGAGCTAGGTGACCACTTGGTAAAGAAGTGGTGTGTCGGGGCAAGTCGTGTGTGTGTGTTTTCGAAAACGGAGAGATTTAAGATTTGTTGACCATCCCAACCTTAGATGTACAAGCACTCTACCCCTATATGGGAAGGGGCTTTGTTGATTACTTTGATGGGTACTAGCATAGAGCCTGCATTACTAGTGGCTGGAGTGACGTGGACACTCTCGATACGGGGTCATGCTGGTAAGGACGATCATGCGATGTCTTCATAAGCACCGGGCACACCATTGGTCCCTGCATGGATGTTACTTGTGATGTGCATCATGTGGGCTGGGTAGCAATTGAGTGGACTCTTTGTTAGTATCGTCAGGGGAAAGACAATGCTCGGGTAATTACCTCGGGTATGGACAATACCGCGAGTCGTGGCTTGACACGAAAGTTTCTCGAGTCTTATGGGTAAAGTGTGCAACCTCTGCAGAGTGTAAAACTATTTGAAAGCGGTGTCCACGGTCATGGACAGTTGGAGGTCCTTCTTAAACTACGTTAGATGTTTTCACAAACTTGGTGTGTGTGTGCGTGTGTGTTGGTAACAAGATGATACCTGAGTGTAACAGCCCGAGACCAATGCTCCAAAAGATTCCCCTTTTATTTCCACTCTCGTCGTGTGATTCGTTTGGTTGTCGCACTCATCATTGCATCATTCGCATCATCTGCATAGCATCCGCATTTTGTCAACACGAGTTTTCAAACTTGCATCCGTTCGTAGTCGTCGGTTCCCTCCGTTCTTGCCATTGCCTATTTCGAGACCAACCACACACGCGGTTTAAATTTTTTTTTATAAGGGCCACTAAAAATATTCCGGATTGGGTCAAAACCTGGCGTGTGGTCTTATTATAGTGTAGGTAGGCCGCCTGCCAAATTTCGTCGCATTCCAAGTTCGTTTGATACCTGAACGGTCAGTCGTAGCAGTGCGATCATCGGTTTATTGTCGGACGTTTCGGTGTTTCTAAACCTCGTGCCATGGGCCACCAACCTCCCTCTCTTCTTGCCCACATCCCCTCTACACAGCCCACTAGCCCGCCTAGCCTACCCCTCCGATAGGAGGGCTCCGAAACGCCCCAAAGCCCCCAAACCCTAGCCCCAAACTGCTAGTTATAGACCCCCCCCCCACGTCCAAAAATGGCCTTCTCCCACCTCTTGTCTCGTTTTTTGTGCCTGGCCAACACCCCACCACCACTTGTCATCTCGCCGCTTGCCAGCCGCCGCCTGGGCCGGCGCCCTGGCCAACCGGGAGCCACCATGTCCCCTGCAAGCCCCACAAGCTGCCGCAGCCTGCCAGGCCCACGGTCGGCCCACCCTGGGTCCCGACCGGGCCGAGCGCCCGCCTTTGCGCCCTGCGAGCCCCGCGGCCAGCGCCGCTCGGGAGCTCACCGGAACCTTAGCACGTCGCCGCCTGTAGAGCCTCGTGCCGCTGGAGCCGCAGCCCCGCGGTCCCCTCCGCCGTTGCCTCTAGTCGCCGGCGACTGGCCACCCCGCCGGTGACCACTTGCCCTCTGCCTCGCCGCCCTGCCGCCTGGCCTCTCCGCCACCGGGAACGGGACGGCCTCCTCCTCGTTCCCTAGATCGGGACAGGGAGGTCCTGATCCAGCCTGGATCCCGTCGCCCCCCAATCCAAATGGGCGCCTGTGCCGTATGGTGCCATCCCTTTTCTCCGAGGGTAAATTTCGCTAAGTCCCTAGACTATGCATGTTTTACCCACAAATGCATTTCGTGTTGTTGATATCTCATAACCCGTGCATCGTATGTTGAAGTGTCATATATGAAAGTTTACCTACTCGCTTTGATCTTCATCATGGTGTCACTTGCATGCATATTAGAGATCGTCTTAATGCCCAAATCTTGGTTGCAAAAGTGCATTGTGTCGGTATGTGCAAATCTGTTATTTTATTCGAAGTTCCGCGGATGGTTGCATCCACCCGTAGGTCTTTTGAATGTGGTGACTTCATGAGTATTGCTCTATGTGTTGTCTATTTTCATGCCATGCCTCTGGTTTCTAGGTAGAACTCCATTATCATGTATATTTCTTGCTCTCAAGTGGCCATCATATTAAAACTGAAATCTGTTAATGGAGTGTTCCGTTTTGTCAGCATCATATTAAGCAGACCATGTATCCTATGTAATTTTGGCAATGTTATGAATTGAAGTGTGTCATGTCTAGTTTCTGTTAGAGTCCTTGCCATGTCTATAAATGATTGATATGTGAATTTCATTGCCATGTCTACATGCCTAGTCAATACTGCAGTTTTGGGAGATAGCTAAATATTTCTAAGTCTGGTCTGTAATATTTTGTTGTTGCCTTGCTATCTGTTTTGCTAGTGATCTAGAACCCCTTTGGGGTAGGTGTAATGGAGTTATTTGTAGTTGATAATGTCCTCTAGCATGATGTTAATTTTCATGCCATAATATGCAATGTAGCTTATAGTTTTACTGCTGTCAATATGCCTTCATGATAAAAACTGCACTGCCAAAACTGGGTTATTTTCACTAAGTCTGAAAAACTGCTTAGTTCAGTATGCCATGTTGTGAGCTTCCTACCATGTGATCCATGCCTCTTTCGAGTATGATTGTGAAGATGAAATGAAGTGTGTGTTATATGCTACTGCCCCATGCTTAGTTTGTGTATTTTAGGATCGTGTAGCTTGTTGTTTTCATCTGTGCAAAATGTCATGTTGCTGTTTTGGGCAGATTTGAACTAAAACTTGTTTTGGTGATTGTGGTTGAACCGTAGCTCCGTTTTGGACATGCCATATATGAAACTTGCTTGGAATATCATGTAGTTCCATAATTAATTTCTGAATTCATGAATTGAAGTGTTTATGATTGTCTTTCCATGCATTTTGCATTCATGACATATGCATCTTGTGTTGCTCATATCTTTTAGACTGTAGCTCTGTTTGAGATATTCTATATATGTAAGTCGACTAGAATGACGTGTAGAATCACGTGGTATGCTTTATTCTGTTGTTTAACAAATATAAAATATGGTTAGTTCATATCTGGACCAATTTCAAATTTAACATATGAGGTCATTTCGGAAATACTATAAGTTGTTTCCGACCTTATTTAAGATGCCTAGATAGATAGCTTACTTATACTTCACCTCTTGCCATGATTAAAAACATTTAATATTGTCGTGTACCTAAATGAGAGTGAACAAAATAATCGATTGTGGAGTTCCGTCAATATGCAACCCGTTGCATATTGAGCTTCGCTTAATGTGTAGGAGTTGTTTGATGTGCCTTCGCATGCCTTGCTTAATTGCACCGGACATGCATCATATTTGTTTGCACATCATGTAATGCATATGTTGTGGTGTACCATGTGTTGATTGTTGTTTCTGGATTGCTTCTTCTCGATAGAGTTCCGAAAGCGTTCGGAGTGTGAGGATTCGTTCGACTACATTGGCTCATCTTCTTCACGGACTCATTCTTCTTCCAAGCGGGATCTCAGGCAAGATGACATATTTCCCTGGATACCACTACTATCATGGCTATGCTAGTTGTCCTGTTTTTATCATTATGTCTTGTTACCTACCACTTGTTTGTCAAGCCTCCCAACATTGGCATGAAAAGCCTCTAACCCTCCACCTTCCTAGCAAACCTCTGTTTGGCTATGTTAGCGCTTGCTCATCCCTTCTTATAGCGTTTCTAGATGCAGGTGCATTTGCTTCCATGTGACAACATGGACATTCTTTTCTTATCACAATATTATTGCTATTTAATTTAATGCACTTATACACTTGGTAAAGGGTGGAAGGCTTGGCCTTTTGCTCGGTGTTTTGTTCCACTCTTGCCACCCTAGTTACTTGTGAACCAGTGTTATGTTCCATATTTAGCGCTCCTAACATGCTCGGGGTTGTTATGAGGACCCGCCCTGATTTTCGTTTCAGGATAAAGCTTGTATGGCAAGGCCCAACATTAGTACGACATTTGCCTAATAACTAATAAACTTATATAGGGAGTAATTAACCCAAGGATATTAATCAACAACCCGGGCCAGTGCTCCTCATGAGTGTTGGTCCAAACTAGAGCACTGTACGGGGCCACCCCAGGGTAACTTGGGGGATTTCTATTAGACCACTGTACGCGTAGCTTATCCGCCGTGTCCTGAGAATGAGATACGCTGCTCCTATCGGGATCGTCGACACGTCGGGAGGCCTTGCTGGCCTTGTTTTACCTTTCTCGAAAATCTTGCGTGAGGAACTCTGATAGTCTTCGGGCTATCTCGAGGTGTTGGATTTCCTTTGGAATTGCCTAGGATGATCACGAGATCCGTGGTCGAGGTTATTCCCGCGACGTGTGGTTAATTTGTGATGGATGAGTTGGAGCACCCCTACAGGGTTAAATCTTTCGGAAAGCCGTGCCCGCGGTTACGTGGCAAACTTGAAAACTTTGTTTAACACCCGGTCATAGCAAACTTGAAGTAAACTCAAATAAAATGCACCAACCGTGTGCGTAACTGTGACTGTCTCTTCTCATGAGTCCTTATCCGAGAGAGAACACGGTGGGGTTATGTTTGACGTAAGTAGGTGTTTAGGATCAGTTAGTGATCATTACTAGTTCACGTACATTATGCATAGACCACCATACTTTACTTTCTGTATTCGTAAGTTAGCCACTCAAATAAATGCTTAGTCGCTTGCTGCAGCCTCACCACTTAACCATACCTCACCCATTAAGCTTTAATAGTCTTGATACCCTTTGAAATGAGATTGTTGAGTCCCTGTGGCTCACAGATTACTACAACAACAATTGCAGGTACAGGTAATGCAATGCTTTGACGTGAGAGCGATGCTTGTTTGATTTGGAGTTCTACTTCTTCTTCTTCATCATCGATCTAGGATGGGTTCCAGGCGACAGCCTGGGATAGCAAGGATGGATGTCATTTTATCGTTTGATTTCGTCTGTAGTCGGACCCTGCTCTTATGTATGATGGTTGAGTATGTTGTTGTATTGATGTGACTTGATGTAGCTTGTGGTGAGTGTAAGCCAATTCCATATACTCATCTCTTCTATAAATGTACTTGTAATGATATGCATTCTTGCAACACGACGAGATCCGCTTCTATCCCTGTTGATGCCCTCGTGCCAAAATAAGGATAGGATCGCATCTTAGGCGTGACAAGTTGGTATCAGAGCCTGTACCGACCTAAGATCCCCCTTGATTGATAGAACTTGGCCGAGTTGAGTCTAGTGAAAACTATTTTGAGTCTAGTTATATCGGAGAGTAGGGTTCTTTTTACTTCTCTTCTATACTCTGGTGAGGAATTACGACTTAGGAATTTTGATTCCACTCCTCTTCTCGCTCAAATTTTTTTTGGGATCACGTGGGTATTTTGGAATCTATATGATGCCGATGTGACGGAGTTCTGTCTTGGTGCCTCCTGTCTGACTTGATTTCTTCCGGGATGTTGAGCTCCAGGGGATTCTTGACACATCATTATCGTTCAGTTTCCTTAGTATCTCAGGACGGAGGATGTTCAAAATTACTTCAATACTTTTCATGGCGAGATAAGGTCAGAGACACCCAGTACTGGGGAGGCGTCCGGGGTACTGCCATCTTTGGTATCGTTGTGTTTTCGAGGGTCCGAGATAGTGGAGTTTCCGAAGCCTCTAGTTATGTGTTGAAGGATGGATACAGTTGGGGTGTAGGGCTTGTTAGTTGTGTGAGATATTTTCCTCCTTGTATCCCCAACACCCGATTGCATAACCAAGAAAGTTTCGAAAGTTCTTAGGTGGAAATTCAAATAGTTACCTAGGCTATATTTCAACAAATCATGATGTGAGGTTGGGGTTCGACATCTAGTGGATTCGTTTGTTCATGGTCTTTATTATAGCGGTCTCGTTGTGTCTTAAAGAGTCCTTGTAGCTTGCTATGCCTTGGGGACGCATCATATGTCGTGTGCACTACCTTGCACATGATGGCTACTATACGATCGAGCCCGTGCGAACCTTACCACAAAAATATTGAGCGAAATCTCTGTTATGCATTTGTTCTGGCTTGTTTCATAAGCCTCATCCTTTGTTTTGTTGTGAATATGGTAATTCAAGTGGTCTCGATGTCAAGTGGTGATTTCATATCTTTCCTAAGTGTTCTCATATGTCTGTGGGATTGCTAATTCCTTTTCTCAACTGGAGTTGTCATATCAATTCTTTTATCTGGTGTGCTTCTTTTCAAGGCAATTCAATCCTCTCCAATTTTTGCAAGATCTATCCCCATATTCTTCTCTGGAGTTTGTCTCATATGTCCCAAGTTTCTTTGTTTTTCCCACCCTCCCGCCCTTTTTTCTTCAGTGATTAAATTCTCATGCAAGTGTCTTTCTATTCATGTAATGCTTTGCTATCATTTCTCTAGTATCATATCCGGTGATTCGTTGTGAAGATGCTCAGTGCTCAAGATTATCATTTATTAGTATTCATCTTTGTTTTCTTTTCCGGTGGATTCAATTCAAGTTCTTGGTGTTCATCATATCATTTTCATTCTCTAATTTCTCTCCCATTTTGGAATTCTTATCCAAGCCTCTCTTGCTTATCCATATCTCTATTCTTTCCGGAGTGCTGAAGATGTTTCAGGAGATTCATGTTTCTTTCAATCCTTCCAAATTATTTTGAGGTTCTCACCTCATCAAGTTTTCATTTATACTGGTGCAATCTCTCTTTCTAAGCAATTGTCTCAATGGTGATTTCTTTTGAGTGGGCCCATAACCCACAGGTTTTTCCCTAGGATCTTACCTGGCTCTTCTAATGTTTCCAGAGATGTCCTCAAGTTCTTTTTAAATCGTTATAAGGATGAGTTTCATCAGTCGTATTCCATCTCCAAGATCGCTTCTAAATCATTTTCATCGTTGGCTCAACCTTTCCTTATTCATTATTCCGGAGCATCTCAGTAATTCATGGTGTTGATTCTCGTCATCATTCTCAGCATTGAAGACCGAAGGAGAGTTTCCCTTAAATCGTTATTCATTCTTTCAAAGATTCATGGTTTCAGGTTGTTTCTATCATCTCAAGTTGTTTCCATTCATGAGAAATTTCTCCCATATCTATCTGGAGCAATTCAGAATTGTTTTACTTTCTCGATTCTCCGAAGGCCATCTTTTCTGAAGATTTCCTCGTTCTCAGCTTTCAGCTTCATTCTCAAATTCTTCTCAATTGTTGTCTCTTCGTTCGTATCTCAATTATTCATGTGCTTCATTCAGTTTTCTATTAGTTGGATCATGCTCTCTTATTTCTCATGTTATATCATTCATTTGTATTATCCTCTTTAGTTTCTAATTCTTACCGGTGTTCTCGTGCAAGACTTTTTCAAGTTTGTGGTCTCTCTCTCTCTCTTTCTCTCCAATTCTCCGCAACAATAATAAGTGGTGTGCGAAATGCGTTGCTTGTCATCAATTTAACTTGATGAAGGATAAGCATAACATAATTCTTATTCTTGTTGGTCAAGGTGATCTCAATCCTTCTTCCGGAGTTGTTCATGATATCAAATTATCGATTTTAAGTTTTTAATCTTTCCTTTTCCGGAGTTCCTAGTTTTCTCAAGTATCTTGTTGCTAAGCTTCATCTAATTCATAGCAAGGACTCAATCTTGTTCTTTTTCTACCTTCAATGTCAAGCTGCATTCTTTCATTCCGGAGTTCATCCCGATGCTTCTTCATGGTGGGTTGTTAAGGATGTAATTCTTCTCGAAGTGTTCTTCAAGATTCTTGTTGGAGGTGCTCAAGTGTTTTTTATCTTGGATTTCTAAGTTCAATTCCTTCTCCATTGTCTTTTGAGATGGTGTTATTAAATTCTTGATTATGATTAGTCCCGAAGGAAAATTGTCAAGAATGATATAAGTAAACCCATCATCACTACAGGAAATAGATACTTTGTCGTCCGCCATCCCGGACGGCAAAGGCATGAATCCTGGACGGCAAAGGCTTTGCCATCCGCTAGAGGACGGCAAACCATCCGGCTGAATGAGCCACGGTAAAGGCCTCTTTGTCATCCGCTGGCGAACGGCAAAGACTGTTGAATCTTTGCCGTTCGCTAGCGGACGGCAAAGGTCCTAGATGGCACACATGGCCACTTACCTCCGTTAGGGGCTTAACGGTGTGCTTTGTCGTCCGCTGGCAGATGGCAAAGACCTTAGGTCTTTGTTGTCTGCCAGCGGATGGCAAAGAACCCACCTAGGCCAGCCCCAGTTTGCACAAGTAGCTGCCACGTGGCCACTTTGTCGTCTGCTGGCGGACGGCAAAGCCCTTTGCCGTCCGCCAGCAAACGACAAAGTGGCCATATAGCCCCTATTTTTTTGTTTTTCTTAAAATCGTTCAATTTGACAGAATATTCATATATAGCCAACATATACATATCCAACATACATATCCAAAACATACATATCATTCAACAAGTTCCAACAAGCATACCAAATAAGTTCCAACAACATATAGAAGTTTCGAACAACATATCCAACATACATATCGAAAACAAGTGTCCAACATACATATCCAAAACAAGTTTCCAACATATCCAATAAACACAAAGGAAGCAGAAGTAGAAGAGTACACTCCATCAATGCAAGCTTCCTCATCTATAGCAAATCTGCAAAGTAGGAAAGATGAGAGTTAGAAGAAGAAGACTAGGTAGAAGAAAAAGAAGAAAAAGAAGAAGAATTTATCTTCTCTTTCTTTTTCTCCTCTCCTCTAAGTATAGATATCCTAGGTAGAATATATCATTTTGGAGCTAAGTAAGGTTATTATGTATTTTTGAGGAAAATAAGCTAAGTATAGGTCATTTTGGAGATAAACCAAGGTTATTTTGCCATTTTTTTACCTAAGTGGGCATATTATGTCATAAATGAACTAGCTAAGCTAATTATAGATCATTATTAAGCTATCCTAGGTAGTTATGCCATTTTGTACCTAAGTGAGCTAATTATGTCATAAATGAACTAGCTAAACTAGCTATAGATCATTATTGAGCTATACTAGGTACTAATGCCATTTTCTAGCTAACTAAGCATATCAAGTCATTTTGGAGGAAAAAATGCTAAGTATAGGTCATTTTATAGCTATCCTAGGTAGAATATACCATTTTCTAGCTAACTAAGCATATCATGTCATTTTTGAGGAAAATAAGCTAAGTATAGGTCATTTTGGAGCTAAGTAGGTCATTTCTTAAGCTAAGTATGCATTTGTTAATGAAAACACTTGGGAAAACTTACCATCAACTTAAGCTAAGCACGCCCCAAGGAAGGAGGCTCAGAGCGCTCTAGACCCCCGCCCACCATCTGTCAACACCTGCAATGACAAAGAGTGAACGAAATTAGTTCAACATAAAAAAATTGAATACATAATAACATATATATGTACATAATAATAATTGAATACCTCACATTACTAATATTAATCTTCATCGTCTATATATGCTCCGGGATCAATAAATACATAATCATCATCACTATCAGTAATGATGTGCTCATCAGCATCATCAATAAATGCATCAACATGTGGAAGTCCTCTATGTAATCGGTCAAGCATTGCCAGGTCATCCGTAGCAGTAACCTCTTCTTCTTCATTGTCAGGTCATCTGCATTCATTAGCATATTTATAACCGTGATTCTTTCGAATTGTCCAACGTTATCCATGGACAGCCCGAGTATGTGTAGATTGGGTTCGTTTTCCCATGCTCCGCTCCGGATCTGACGCACAATTTCGGCAGCACCTCCCCGTTGTTCTCTTGATACATGTCTCGGAAATAATCAGAGAGGATGTGTACCCGGAGAACAACAGGGAGGCACTGACGAAATTATGCATCGGATCCGGAGCAGAGCATACGGGAAAACGGACCCAATCTACACATACTCGGGTTGTCCATGGATAACGTTGGACAATTCGAAAGAATCGCGGTTATAAATATGCTAATGAATGCATATTTATAGATGTAACCCTTTCGAACGGGAGATGCATAGTGGTTACGCATACTGATGATTCAAGA
The DNA here is from genome assembly GCA_022496015.1 of Hordeum marinum. Classification (NCBI taxonomy): domain Eukaryota; kingdom Viridiplantae; phylum Streptophyta; class Magnoliopsida; order Poales; family Poaceae; genus Hordeum; species Hordeum marinum. Next base: position 65,467,010 of record CM039677.1, read on the forward strand.
CACCTATAGCTAGCAAGTTTCATCGGCACGAAGACCGGAACAGAGGAAATGAAGGATGCAGGAGGAGATGTAATTTGTGCTCACCCACGAATGCAGGGGCGAAGCTCGTCGAACGCACGGGGAGGTCATCGAACACCAGACCCTCGTAGCGACGAAACAACTGCACATTTAAATCCACCTGATCAACATAAATATGATGTTCTGTATAACAAAATCGAAAAATATATTACCTAGCTAACTCATAATTCACAAATATATGAGGTGGGGTCGGCGTGTCGGGGGTGTCGTGTCGGGGTCGGTTGTCGGGCTTGTCGTGTCGGGGTCGGGGTGTTGTGTCGTGGTCGGGGGTGCCATGTCGGGGTGTCGGGGTTACGTCGGCGCCGACGCACCCCTCCTCCTCTTCTTCTTCTTCTTTTTCTTCTTTTCTTCTCCTCCTCCTCCTCCTCCTTTTCTTCTTCTTTTTCTTCTTCTCCTTCCTCTTCTTCTTTTTCTTCTTCTCCTTCCTCTTCTTCTTCTTCTTCTTCATCTCCTTCTCCTCCTCTTCTTCTTACTAAACTAAATTACTAACTAACTAACCTAACTACATTACTAAATTACTAACTAAACTAAACTATTAACTACAACTAAATAACTAAATTACTAACTAAACTAATTAACTACAACTAATAACTAACTAAATTACTAACTAGAATATTAAAAAATAAAAGTAGAGAGGGGAAGGGGGCTCACCGGAGTGGGGTAGGTGGAGGCCGGCTGTGGGGCGTCGGGGGGCAGGGGGCGCGGGCGGGCGGCGGGCGGGGCCGGCCTACGGCGGGTGGGCGCGGGCGGCCGGCGGGGCAGAGGGGCGCTGGCGGGGGCGGGGGCGGGGGCGGGGCGGCCGGCTGGCGGAGGGGCGCTGGCGGGGGCGGGGGTGGAGGCGTTCCGGCGGTGGCGGGGCGAGGCGGGGCGGCCGGCGCGAAGGGTCGTGGGCTTGGCGGGGCGGCCGGTGGGCGGGGGGCGCTGGCGGGGGTGGGGCGGGGCGGGGCCGGGGCGGCGGAGGGGGGGCCGAGGGCGGGGTGTCCCGACGACGAGGGCGCTGGCGGGTGCGGGGGCAGGGCGGCCGGCGGTGAAGGGGGCGGGGGGGGCTGGGCACCCTGCGGCAGCCGGCGGGCGGGGGGTGCGCGGGCGGGGCGGCGGTCGGCGGCGGTGGGCACAGGCGGTCGGCGGCGTGGTGTGCGCTGCGGTCGGCGGGGCGGTAGCAGGGGTGCGGCGGTGTGGCGGGGGGATGGGCGGGCGGGCGTGCGGGCACGGGGGGAAGAAGATGGGGGCGACAGGCATGGGGTGTGCCGTTAACGTTAGGTTAGGTATACTCTTTGCCGTCCGCTAGCGGACAGCAAAGAGGTGGGCTGGTGGGCCGTTGCAGTTGTGCCGTCAACTGGACCCCACCCCAGCTCTTTGCCGTTCACTAGCTGACGGCAAAGTTTCTTTGCCGTCTCCTAGCGGACGGCAAAGAGCTGGCAGATGGCAAAGCACCTCTTTGCCGTCCACCGTCTCTTTGTCGTCCGCTTCGAGCTAGCTGATGGCAAAGCCTCTCTTTGCCATTCACCAGCGGACGGCAAAGAGCTAGCAGACGGCAAATTGTCTGATTCCAGTAGTGTATGTATTCTCAGAGTTATCTTGGGTTGGATTTCACCTAAAGCATTTCCTAAGGATTGTTGCTATCATGGTGTCATAAATGATCCAAGTTTTCTCCTCTCCTCTTCGTGAAAGAAGTTTTGCATATCTTGTTGCTTCCATCCATCATTTTTGTTGTCAGTGGCTAGTTATCACATCATAATTTTGAGATATTTTCTATAAGCCCATAAGAAGCTATTCTTTTCGTTGTTGATTATCCTTGAACTCTGTTCAACCGATGCTTTTCAAGTTCAATGGTGGTAGAAGTGTCATTTTCTTCTTTGTTCTTTTCCTTTCAATGATCTAGTTCCTATTATTTTCTTCCGGAGGCATTGCCATGTTGCTCTCTTTCACCATCATCCTGTTTTATCAAGATCATGGTCTTTCTTTCTTATTCATTTTACTAGAGTGTTCTGTTCTATGCTAGAGTTCTTTTCATTCATATCAAGTTTTGCCTCTCTTTCCTACCGAAGTGCTGCCGAAATTTCTTGTGAATTCTTGCTTGTTCCTCATGTAATGCTTCATCTCTTGCAATCCTTCAAGTTCATGTGGTTTCCCTCGTTTGTCAAATAAGCAACTAAGTTACCTCTTGCTCTTTCTCTTCCCCTTCTCATTCTAGATCTCGGAACGAGATCCTCGTGTAGTGGAGGAGAGTTGTAACAGCCCAGGACCGACGCTCCAGAAGATTCACCTTTTATTTCCATTCTCGTCTGTGATTCGTTTGGTTGTCGCATTCATCATTGCATCATTCACATCATCTCCATAGCATCGGCATTTTCTCAACACGAGTTTTCAAACCTGCATCCGTTCGTAGTCGTCGGTTCTCTTCGTTCTTGCCGTTGCCCACTTCGAGACCAACCACACACGCACCCCGTCGCAGCATTGTTTAAAAATGTTTTAAAAGGCATGCTAAAATTATTCCCGGATTAGGTCGAAACCTGGTGTGCGGTCTTATTATAGTGTAGGTAGGCCGCCTGCCAAATTTCGTCGCATTCCGAGTTCGTTTGATACCTGAACTGTTAGCCGTAGCAGTGCGATCATCGGTTTATTGTCGGACGTTTGAGTGTTTCTAAAACTCATGCCACGGGCTACCAACCTCCCTCTCTTCTCACCCACACCCCCTCTACACAGCCCACTAGCCCACCTAGGCTACCCCTCCGATCGGAACTGTTAGATCGCGATCGGAGGGCTCCGAAACGCCCCAAACCCCCCAAACCCTAGCCCAAAACTGCTATTTATAGACCCCCCCCCCACGTCCAAATATGGCCTTCTCCCACCTCTTGCCTCGTTTTCTGTGCCTGGCCAGCACCCCGCCAACACTTGTCGTGCCGCCGCTCGCCAGCCATCGCCTAGGCCGGCGCCCTGGCCAACCGGAGACACCACGTCGCCCGCAAGCCCCGCCAGCCACCGCAGCCCGCCAGGCCTATGATCGGCCCGCCCCACGCCCCGACCCGGCCGAGCACCCACCTCCGCGCTCCGCGAGCCCCGCGGCCAGCGCCGCCCGAGAGCTCGCTGGAACCCTAGCGTGTCGCCCCCTACAGAGCCCCGCACCACCGGAGCCGCAGCCCCGTGCTCCCCTCTGTTGCTGCCTCTAGCCGCCGGCGCCTGGCCACCCCGCCGGTGACCGCTTGCCCTCTACCTCGCCGCCCTATCGCCTGGCCTCGCCGCCGCCGGGAACGTGCCAGCCTCCTCCTCGTTCCCTAGATCGAGACAGGGAGGTCCTGATCCAGCCTGGATCCCGTCGCCCCCCCAATCCAAACGGGCGCTCGTGTCGTACGGTGCCATCCCGTTTCTCCGAGGGTAAATTTCTCTTAGTCCCTAGAGTGTGCACGTTTTACCCATGTATGCATTTCATGTTGTTGATATCTCATAATGTGTGCGTCGTATGTTGAAGTGTCATATATGAAAGTTTACCTACTCGTTGTGCTCTTCATCATGGTGTCACTTGCATGCATATTAGAGATCATATTCATGCCCAAATCTTGGTTGCAAAAGTGCATCGTGTTGGTATGTGCAAATATGTTATTTTATTCGAACTTCCATGGATGGTTGCATCCCACCCGTAGGTCTTTTGCATGTGGTGCCTTCATCAGTATTGCTCTATGTGATGTCTATTTTCTTGCCATGCCTCTGGTTGCTAGGTAGGACTTCATTATCATGTCTATTTCTTGCTCTCAAGTGGCCATCATGTTAAAACTGAAATCTGTTAACGAAGTGTTCCGTTTTGTGAGCATCATATTAAGCAGACCATGTATCCTATGTAATTTTGGCAATGTTATGAATTGAAGTGTGTCATGTCTAGCTGCTGTTAGAGTCCTTGTCATGCCTATAAATGATTGCTATGCGAATGTTATTACCATGTCTACATGCCTAGTCAATACTTCAGTTTTGGAAGATAGCTAAATATTTCTAAGTCTGGAATCTTTAATATTTTGTTGTTGTCTTGCCATGTGTTTTGCTAGTGATCTAGAACCCCTTTGGGGTAGGTGTAATGGAGTTATTTGTAGTTGATAATGTCCTCTAGCATGTTGTTAATTTTCATGCCATAATATGCACTGTAGCTTATAGTTTTACTGCTGTCAATATATGCCTTCATGATAAAAACTGCACTGTCAAAACTGGGTTATTTTCACTAAGTCTGAAAAACTGCTTAGTTCAATATGCCATGTTGTGAGCTTCCTACCATGTGATCCATGCCTATTTTGAGTATCATATGTGAAGATGAAATGAAGTTTGTGTTATATGCTACTGTCCCATGCTTAGTTTGTGCATTTTATGATCTTGTAGCTTGTTGTTTTCATGTGTGCAAAATGTCATGTTGCTGTTTTGGGCAGATTTGAACTAAAACTTGTTTTGGTGATTGTGGTTGAACCATAGCTCCGTTTTGGACATGCCATATATGAAACTTGCTTGGAATCTTATGTAGTTCCATAATTACTTGCTGCATTCATGAATTGAAGTGTTTGTGATTGTCTTTCCATGCATTTTGCATTCATGACAAATGCATCTTGTGTTGTTCATATCTTTTAGACCGTAGCTCCGTTTGAGACGTTCTATATATGCAAGTCGACTAGAATGTGGTATGCTTTATTCTGTTGTTTAACAAATATAAAATATGGTTAGTTCAGATCTGGACCAATTTCGAATTTAACATATGAGGTCATTTCGGAAATACTATAAGTTGTTTCCGACCTCATTTAAGATACCTAGATAGATAGCTTACTTATGCTTCACCTCTTGCCATGTTTAAAAACATTGAATATTGTCGTGTACCTAAACGAGAGTGAACTAAATAATCAATTGTGAAGTTCCGTCAATATGCAACCCGTTGCATATTGAGCTTCGCTTAATGTGTAGGAGTTGTTTGATGTGCCTTGCCATGCCTTGCTTAATTGCACCGGACATGCATCATATTTGTTTGCGCATCATGTCATGCATATTTTGTTGTGTACCGTGTGTTGATTGTTGTTTCCAGATTGCTTCTTCTCGATAGAGTTCCAAAAGCGTTCGGAGTGTGAGGATCCGTTCGACTACGTTGGCTCGTCTTCTTCATGGACTCGTTCTTCTTCCAAGAGGGATCTCAGGCAGGATGACACATTTCCCTAGATACCAGTACTATCATTGCTATGCTAGTTGTCCCGCTTTTATCGTTATGTCTCGTTACCTACCACTTGTTTGTCAAGTCTCCCAACATTGCCATGAAAAGCCTCTAACCCTCCATCTTCCTAGCAAACCTTTGTTTTGCTATGTTACCGCTTGCTCAGGCCTTCTTATAGCGTTTCTAGCTGCAGGTGAATTTGCTTCCATGTGACAACATGGACATTCTTTTGTTATCACACTATTATTGCTAGTTAATTTAATGCACTTATACATTTGGTAAAGGGTGGAAGGCTTGGACTTTTGCTCGGTGTTTTGTTCCACTCTTGCCGCCCTAGTTACTTGTGAACCGGTGTTATGTTCCATATTTAGCGCTCCTAACATCCTCGGGGTTGTTATGGGACCCCCTTGATTTTCGTTTTAGGATAAAGTTTATCTGGCAAGGCCCAACATTGGTACTACATTTGCCTAATAACTAATAAACTTGCATAGGGAGTAATTAACCCGAGGATCTTAATCAACAACCTGGGCCAGTGCTCCTCATGAGTGTTGGTCCAAACTAGAGCACTGTGCGGGGCCACCCCAGGGCAACTTGGGGGATTTCTATCAGGCCACTATACGCGTAGCTTATCCGTTGTGTCCTGAGAACGAGATACGCGGCTCCTATCGGGATCGTCGACACGTCGGGGGGCCTCGCTGGCCTTGTTTTACCTTTCTCGAATGTCTTGCGTGAGGAACTCTGATCTTCTTCGGGCTATCTCGAGGTGTCGAATTTCCTTTGAAATTGCTTAGGATGATCACGAGATCCATGGTCAAGGTTATTCCCGCGGTGTGTGGTTAATTTGTGATGGATGAGTTGGAGCACCCCTGTAGGGTTAAATCTTTCGGAAAGCCGTGCCCGCGGTTATGTGGCAAACTTGGAAACTTTGTTTAACACCCGGTCATAGAAAACTTGAAGTAAACTCAAATAAAATACACCAACAGTGTGCGTAACCATGACTGTCTCTTCTCATGAGTCCTTATCCGAGAGAGAACACGGTGGGGTTATGTTTGACGTAAGTAGGTGTTCAGGATCAGTTAGTGATCATTACTAGTTCACGTCTGTTATGCGTAGTCGCTTGCTGCAGCCTCACCACTTAACCATACCTCACCCATTAAGCTTTAATAGTCTTGATACCCTTGGAAATGAGATTGTTGAGTCCCTGTGGCTCACAGATTACTACAACAATAGTTGCAGGTACAGGTAATGCGATGCTTTGACGTGAGAGCGATGCTTGTTTGATTTGGAGTTCTTCTTCTTCTTCTTATTCATCAACCTAGGATGGGTTCCAGGCGGCAGCCTGGGATAGCAAGGATGGATGTCATTTTATCGTTTGATTTCGTCCGTAGTCGGACCCTGCTCCTATGTATGATGGTTGAGTATGTTGTTGTATTGATGTGACTTGATGCAGCTTGTGGCGAGTCTAAGCCAATTCCATATACTCATCTCTTCTGTAAATGTACTTGTCATGATATCCATTCTTGCAACACGACGAGATGCGCTTCTATCCCTATCGAGGCCATCGTGCCAAAATAAGGATAGGATCGCATCTTGAGCGTGACACTGAGCTAAGTCCGATGAATTGGCATGACGGTGAACATGAGATGTTCAACCCGTGCTTATGATGATAATCGTGACTTGTCCACCTGAATAAATGTCAGCAGTTGGTGCATGCTTACTCAAGTTACTTGACCATATCGTTGCACTTGAAAATTAGCTTTCTGCAAAAATCATCTACTTGGTGCTATATCATGCATTGTTATTTCCTTGTTCCAAACGTGAGTTGCTTGCGAGTACATTCAAAGTACTCATTGGCTTGCCACTGGTTATTTTATTGGCTAGGTAGGAAAGACCAGATTATGATGAAGATTATCTTGCTGACGGACATGCGGGCTAGGACGCTTCCTAGTCAGAATGCATGTAGGGTTAAGGCAGATGGCATGGGTTCACGCTTTCGATCAAGATTTCCGTTGCTTGTTATGTTTAAGTGTTTGGCCCTTGCGGCCCTATCTATGTAAGACTTGGCCCAGTTGGCCTTTATTTGTGTAAGACGGTATGTAAGGATGTAAGACTCTTGTATTCCATTTTCTGTGTGTTTACTGAGCATTGATCTCTGGGATCACTATGCACGTGCATTCGGTGATCACGACTTATGAGTCAGGGTCCCCACATGACCCTTGCCATCATCGTTTTTCTTTCCTTTTCCAGACTTGTCATCATCTAAATTAGGATCCTTCTTTCCATCAGATTTGGCATACCTGGTAAGTGCATCCATGAGATTGCCCATATGCTAGCACTTACGCTTAAGACGCCCTAAATTTTGCTTCAAAGGCTGGAACTGATAGTTCTTCTCAAATAAGAATAGCTTTAGCTGCCGCAATGTTATCTGAGGAGTGAATAATTATAGCAACCCGGCGAGCCCAATGATGGGGTCAATGATCATCACGTTGCACACAATGCTCCAAATCCACAATTGTCATAGTATGCTTACAAGTCACCTGAAAATTCTTGATGAAGGGATCCTTCAACTTTGCCCAGGTGTTGATGGAATTGTAAGGCAAGTTTTTTAACCATGAACGAGCCGGTCCCTCCAACATCATAGTGAATCGCTGACATCCAACATGTCCATAGTCAGTTCATAACTTTCAATCCAAGCCGCCGGCTCAAGATCTGCCGTATAGTTCGGTACCTTACGAGGTCCTTTAAATCCTTAGGCATGTGCTCGTTACATAGAGCCGACACCAGACACGGAACTCCGACCATTCTGGCTTTTGACCCAGCGGACACTAAAGGTGAAGGAATCAATGGGGGCAGCTGACCAGCCCCCAGGTTAGTTGCCTCTGCTTCTCGACAGTCCCTCGCCTCGTCCACAATTGCTTGAGCATCCATAGGTGCAACATGAGGCGGGTCATTCTGGGGCCGGTTACAATGCCACTCATTGCTGGAGACTGCTGGCGACTCCACACGTCGGTTGTAGCTACGGCTTGGCAATGGAGTTGAATGCACACGATGTTGACTATATGAGTAATTAGCTTGCTGGGCAATCGCTGTTTGTAACAGGTCGATGGCGTTCCAGGCTTCAACCACAATCGGTGACTCACCTTTGATAGGGAGTGTGGTAAGCCGGTTTGTCGTTGCCACCATGTTATCCACCGGGTTGGAGAAGTGTCCCGGTGGTGTTAAGAACCGTTGTGGCGTCGTCTAGATGAGGGGTATGTCTCGGCATAGCACTTCCCTCCGGGTCAGCTCTGGCTGGTGAGGTTGAGCCGTCACCCTGCCCCTAGGCATCTCAGAAGTCAATTGGGGGTTTAACTCGTGCTCCTGGAGTACATGGGCCTGCTCTTGGAGAATTAAACAAATGCTTGGGTTCATAGACTAAAGGTAAACGACTCTAGTGCCTCATTCGGAAAACTGCATTGGACGCGTTTTGTTCGAGGCTAAGCCGTCATGCAGCCGTCTTCACACGCTCTAGCTTTGCATTAACCTGAGCCTGCAACGCAGCTATCCGGGTGCTCTCAGCGTTAATGTATTCCTGGGCCTTGGTCATCTGTTCTTGTATATTCACAATCTTCGTATTGTGTTTCGCTTTATTTTCCACAGTGACCTTGATCCCTAGTAAGGTTGTTAGGGTGGTCATTAGCTAAGACAGAACCTGAGCCGGCGGCCTGACCGAACTAGACCCCCCAGAAGCAGGCACCAATGGGTTAACTGTTGTTGTTTCTCTAGCCACCGTAGTTTGGAGAGTCGGCACCGTTCCGGCCATGAATACGACGGCTCATAGGGGTCCAGAATACTGTCACCATCGGAATAGCCCCCAAGCCCACTGTCTTCCAGTTGATAAACTGACTCTGTCTCTCCGGTCGAGGACTCATCACCTAGATAGATGAGAGTCTCTCCCCTTGACACGGAGTTTTCTCTAGTTCTGCACCCTTCACAAAATCAACAAAGACATACTTCCGACCGGCTTGACTTCGGGCGGGTTGCGTGTGTTGAGCCGACTCGACGAGGTCGGTGCAGATGTTCGTCTCGGGCCCTAACTCGCCGATCTTGCCAATGAAGACATGAATCTTTGAGAAGGGTACCCAGTACCCGTACTCGACTGAGTCGGCCTCGGGACACCGGCTGGCGACATCGATGTAGAGCTTTCCGCGGCGACTCTTCGTCATCCTACCAACGACGTATCCCTCGATCCCTAGGAAAGTTCCCTTCAAGAAATCGAAACCACCGTGCGTTGGCCCCACAGTGGGTGCTAACTATCGTGGTTTTGTCACAGCAGATGTCCTAGTGTGAGGACTTCGTCATGAGGCCATCGCAACTTGGAGGTTAGCTTGTTGGGTTTGATCGGAATCGGGAAACATGGTTTACCCAGGTTCGGACCCTCACGATCGAGATAATAGCCTACTCCTACTTTCTGCTTATTGCTTGGGTGATCAATACAAGGGAGCGGATTCGCTTGACCTAGCTATTGACCGATTGTAACTTAAGTCTATTGGCCTCAGGGGCTCGCCTTTATATACAAGTCGAGACCCTGTGCTTACAAGATTTCGTGTCATGATATGATTCATGACCGAGTATGTCTCTAACTCGCCTTGCCTCTCAAGCAAGGAAACTCCTGGCGACTTCCACCTCTTGGGCCTCGAGTTGTCGTCTTCATGTACTAGCCGCCATCCGGCTTACTTGGTAAGCCGTCTTGCTAGCCTTATCCTCAACGTCACGACCCACCTTGAGTATGATTCATAAACCGCCAGCATGCTGACCCGACCTAGTAGGGCGGGTTATACCGCGAGGTTATATCCCTGACGGTCTATCTGATCAACGCTTGTTTACCCTCCCTGCCTACCTTTCCGATGGGCTTCTACAGACTGTCGGAAGGCATGCACAAGGGCTTTGATAAACATTGGAGTGGGTTATATTGAAACACTATAGATAACAAGAAAAAATAGAGGTTGGTTAACTGGAAAATCATATGTCGTCCGAAGAAGCTTGAGGGCCTTGGGATTATTAACACCTCCCTCTAACAAATGCTTGATCCTCAAGTGATGGTGGAGAATCCTCACTTTCGGTTCTAAGGCTCTGTGGCTCAAGATCCTTAAGGCGAAAAATTTCCCAGATGGCAACCCCTTTGGTTCGTCTAGGCCTTCAAGCTCCTAGTTTGGAGACAATTATTGTCTGTTCAGGATGAGTTTAGGTCCCTCGTTAAGTTTTTTGTGAGTAACGGGCGCTCAATTCACTTTTGGTTGGACTGGTAGATTGAGCCCATTTCCTTTGTCTTTCCTACACTTTTCTCTTACTGCTCTGTGCCGTCGATCTTCGTCACGGAGCTCGCTGCTAATAACTTGGAACTTTGGTTTTAGGAGGATGATGTGTCCCGCGCAGTTGGAGGAGTGGCATTGTCTCACCTGCGAAGCACCGATACGACAACATCAATACTGCGATACGGAATACGGCAATTTCTAGAAACAACAATACGGCGATACGACAAGCATATATAAATAATAAATTAATGGCATGTAATGAGAGGTAATATAATGAAACGTGTCAGGTGAAATCAAAATGTCGCCTCATTGGTTGCCTAATTGCTTTCAAGTCTTGTTGTTTCTCATTTTAAAAATCTCACCATCATCGAAGGGGTCACACGGCTAGGGACTGCATCAACCAATTCTTTTCTTGATAACAATTTAGAGATCAAAATACTCCTCCACTACTGTTCTCCCAACGTTTTAGAAGTTTTTTCTTGATAACAATATCGAGAGCACAATCTTCAATGAGCTCATTTTTCTCATAACTATAAATATGAACTCTCACTTATAAACGCTAAAAAAATTAAATATTAGTTTTTTTTAATTTTTTTACAAATATTGTGTTGTCTACAGAAATTTCAAAAATGTGATCCCTTCGGCCGCGCCCAGGTCGATTAGATCCTATCGGGCTATGTCGCGGCCGACTGGATCCTATCAGTTACGGCTAGGCCGAGAGGCCTGTCGGCCCTGGTGGTTGGCCACTAATCGGCTTTGGTGTAGCCGATTAGTACCTTTCTGTCTAGGTGTGGCCGAAAGGTACTAATCGACACTCGTGGCCAATTAGTGCTGGCTACCCCATTTGGTGCATGCATCCCCTTTTTCCCGTCATCTTTTCCCGTCCGATTTCCTGCCTTCTTTTGCCGCCAAATTTTCCCGTCGTCTTTCTTTCTCTGCCTCTCAGCCTCACGGGCCTCCTCTCGCTGCCGGTAAACCTTCGCCAGTCGAAGTTGGTCTTCTTGTTTTTTTTTCATCTCAGCAAGAAAAGCCCTCTACTCCACACAATACTCTTGTCATGCTCTCTCCTGCTCTGCTTTCTCCTCTGTTGCCACCTTCTCGCGATGCTCGTCCAAGTCCAAACTTGCCCATGCACGACGACCTCTTTCACGAATCTCAGTCATCGCCCAGTCCGGCATTTTCGTGTCTATCCAACGACAGTACATGCACGGGGGCGACGAAGACTACAACAAAAATAGAAATATAAAAACCAAATCAACAATAATATCAAAAACGTGTTTATTCTTGGTGACTGAAACATACCGGAGGCGTGATGTACGGTGAAGGAGCAACGGGTGGATCTTCCTCATAATTAGCGCACATGAAAAACTTCATGCCCAACCAATCTGAAAAATCTGTCACCTCCTTCACCTTGTAGAGATCGTCGCACCAACAACGAACTACTTCCACCCCCGGAGGCAATTCACACTCTTCCATTTCCTAGGCCTAATGCTTTGATCCGAGCAAGACAAACTCATAATGACTACCGCGTTGGTATTTTCAAGTGTTGCTGGACGATGGAGGAAGATAGTTACAATGCCTTCTTTTATAGGCAGATCACAACGGCAATGGCAGGAAAAGAAGGCGGGAAATCGGGCGGCAAAAGAAGGCGGAAAATTAGATGGGAAAAGATGACGGCAACACTTGGCGAGAAAAAAAGGGATGCATGCACCAAATGGGGTAGCCAGCATTAATTGGCCACGAGTAGGCCGATTAGTACCTTTCGGCCACATCTAAGCCGAAAGGTACTAATCAGCTACACCAAAGCCGATTAGTGGCCAACCCCCAGGGCCGATAGGCCTCTCGGCCTACCCGTAGCCGACAGGATCCAGTTAGCCGCGCCGTAGCCGATAGGAGCTAATCGGCCTGGACGTGGCCGAAGGGATCACATTTTTTAAATTTCTGTAAATGGCACAATATTTGTAAATAAAAAATAAAAACGAATATTTAAAAAAATTAGCCTTATAAACATAATGATAATTAAAATCAGCAAGCAATACACATCAATAATGCTCAAATGATGATAAAGAAAGATAAAAGATTTCATAATGTATACTTGTATCTTCTTCCCTAGCAATAGGAGGCAACAACAACATCAGAAGTAATTTTGCGTCACAAATATCAAAAAGCAGCAAGCCAACAACAACAAGTAATTTTATCCAACAAGCAGCATCCTTAGCAAGGACTTTTATCCAACTATTACATTAGTATATCACACACTCACTATCTACATGAACGGATCAATGATAGATCAAGGCAGGAACAGTATTAACCGACGATACTTCGGGGATACCCGTATCGGCATTTAAAAAAAAGACGAAACTTTTTTTTTACATCGAAAAAAACGATACTTGTAAGATACCCATATCAAAACCGTATCAAATATCGGCGAAATATTATACGACTATACACAGATTTTTTTATATCGGTGCTTTGTCTCACTGCCCTCCTCCCCGTGCTCTCGAAGACAGTGGACTCGGCGTCATGGCCTTGGACTACTTCTGCACGGTTTTCGGTTAAGTCTGCGTACGCCAAGCTCTCGGTAGGCTCCGTCTCCTCACGCCTCCGTGGTATAGGGCGAGTCAGGATTCCCTTGAAGATATTATTTTTTATGTGGCAAGCTATTCGTGATAAGTTGTCGGTTGCAGACCAAACTAAGAAAAGAAACGGTTCGGGCTAGGAACTTTGTGCGCTCCGTGGGCCGTGAAGAACTCGACCATATTACATCCAACAAGAGCGACATGCAGGGCCATGATGGGCTATGCGACGTCAGCGATTTTCACTGTGGCGCTAGAGAAATCTACGCGAGAAAACTTCCCCAGGTAACCCCTCCCTCGGTGAAAATAGCGAGAGAGAAAGGAAACTTCCACACGAAGGCAGCCGCCGTCTCCTCCCATCCCAAATCCAGCGCGCCGTCTCCTCCCATCCCAAATCCTCCGACTTTGCCACGTTTGCCACCGGAGGAAGGGCTTGGATGCCATCGTCGTCCTTGCCCATCGGCGCGCGGCACCTGAGAGAACCCGTCGGCTCCGTCGATCTGCCAGACCTGTCCAAGGAGAGGGAGAGGAGGGGTCGCGTTTGGACGCGAGGAGGGGGAGCAGCCAACCTCTCCCGGCCGGCGAGCACGGCGCCGCTGCGTCATGCCTGCATGGCCCGATGGCGCCCGTCGTCGTCCACGAGCAGCACAAACAGCTGGTGATGGAGCTCACATCAACGGCCACCGACCACCTCTCCAAGATGAGCCGTTCCTCGTCACCTCGGTGGTTGATTCATGGGCAACGATGCCAAGCTGGTGAGGACAAGTTGTGAGTTGCGATGATGGTTCGTTCTTTTCTTGCTTTTATTTTTTCTCCTCTTGACCACTACTTGTCAACTGGTTGATTCCATTCATCATCGATCTGTCCCTCCGCAGGTTGTTTCCAAGAGACTCGAGAGTCAATGGCAACGTCCAAGGTTAGAGTAAAAAGAACTAAGCAGCGAGCAGATGTAGCATGAGCTGCAAAGGGAACTGGGCGGCTCTAAAGAATTCTGGATGGTGGTGAGATAGTTAGGGTCAACATGTGGAATTTCTATGTGTACGCTGCACCTGCACTAACCTGCTGCCATCGACACACCCTTTTGCTGCTTGTGGGAGGGAGTCAATGTCATGTTTTCGTCGATTGCTGCTCACCACCTGTTTGTGTTTATGCGTCGCTAGAATCTTTCTTTGTGCACCATGTGTTACCTACATCTAAGAATACTGCTTTCTTCATCAGGCATCCTGCTGGTTCATTTGTTCTACCTGCTCGTTGTTGATTGGGTTTTCCGGTTAGTTCGTGTTTCTCATCCAGGGACGCCTATGCACAATTCCATCAGAGTTTATTTTCATGCTTTTCCCAGTGACATGATGTTAATATTGTTACCGGATCCCACGATTAAATTCCTTTAGTACTATTAGTAGGTGCGCACTTCTCATCCAGGTACGCCTATGCACAATTCCATCAGAGTTTATTTTCATGCTTTTCCCAGTGACATGATGTTAATATTGTTACCGGATCCCACGATTAAATTCCTTTAGTACTATTAGTAGGTGCGCACGATATGACCTCAAATGATCCTGCGCACGATATGAGCTCAATTGATCCTGCCATGGATCGTGCAGCAGCACGTGAACGTTCTGTCGCTCGGCGGCGCAGCAGGGTCTCAGCGCGAATCGCACTATTTCAGGGTTCGTGCTTGTTTGGTTTCATGCTCTGTCTTCTTTGCTTGCTCGTCTCCACTAGACCATGTATGACCTTTCTGATCATCGTTGATTTGTATTCGTTTAGATGCGTTTAGTGCCGGACGTGCTACTTCCTCTGTCCCTGCAAACACGTTGTTTGTAGGTGCGTGTACCACACTTTGACACATCCATGCTTCGCCCTTCACAATTTAAGACCGATCTTAACATGAGTGGTACAATAGGTGGCGGTTACTTCCCGGTTGTCTCAGCTTCTTATAGCACCATTAGGCGTCAACAGCGAATGCGAAAGAGAAAGTTACGTAAATGGGTTTCTTCAGGTGTGTTTTCATTTCCTTGGCTTTGTGCCTACCTAAAAAACATGTAATGCCTTAGTCGAACTGCAGTGAATAAAAGCTTTCTGTTGATTTGAAGGATTCCCATACCCAACTGCATCTACATCTCGATCTATATTCTGTCCAGAATACGCAGAATTCTTAAAAGGTATACAAACAATTCAGACTAAAACATGTTAAATGCTCTGTGTGCACCTCTGATGTCTCGTCTCTGCAGCCACGCATAGGAAGAGATCATATCATGGTGCGCCTGAATACCGTTGCCAATTCTGTGGTGTCGTATTTTGGTTCCATGAGAGATGCAAAGCTGAATCCTCTATGGCTGAGCGTTGTATCCTATACAGCTTGTGCTGTAAGGGTGGTAAGATCAAAATGCCAGCTTTTAAACCACCCCCTCCTTTCCTATCAGAGCTTCTTAGATTCAACGGTGACTCACGGTGCAAACACTTCTTTGATAGAATAAGGCAATGTAATTCTCTTTTCGCTTTTACTTCCATGGGAGCCGATATCGACAAACACATTAACGGGGGTGGTGGTCCTTATGTTTTTAAAATCCATGGTCAGGTATATCATCGTATAGGATCACTTTTGCCCAACAGAGGTGCTACTCCAAAATTCGCTGAATTGTATATTCATGGCACGCATAATGAGGTGAGCAACAGAATTAATGCCGTGATGTCTGAAGATGGTGAAAAAGAAAGTGGTATTGATAGAGCAATAACTGATGGTCTGATGAAAATGCTTAATGAACTCAACCCTCTTGTGCAAACATTCCGAGTAGCTAGGGACCGTCTTACAGACCAAGGTGATGAGAGAATTGGTATAAGAATAGTTGGTGCAGAGAAAAATGATTCTGTACAATTTAGCCTGCCCACTTGTGATGAACTTGCTGGCTTGATTATTGGTGCTCCATGACTATCCAATATAATCGTTCGCGGCGTTGTAGCGCTGTCGGGGATCTGCGCAAGGGGCTGGGAGTCGCTGGCAATCTCTCTCTCTCTCTCTCTCTCTCTCTCTCTCTCAGTTTATGGAAATATAGATCCGAGAACAAATTATTTGTACGTGCTCCTCCCTTATAGGAACACAGAATTGTGCAGCCGGTGGTGTATTGACCAAGGGTTGTCGTGATGAACATCCATTGATGGCACTGCCTCCTCCATATCATGCCCAGGTAGAGTTGCCACTTCCTCCCACATATTCTCGATATTGTTTTGATTTATTACCCCTTGGGTTATATTCTGTGTGATCAGCTCATCCCCATGTTTCAGTAATTCCCCTTTCCCCTCTACCTATTTCTAGATTGTTAGACGTGTTATTACATTAGTTAGTGCTTTTGTTTTTCCTTTATCCTAGGATGGCATCTCTGTTTACTAAGATGAATTAAGCAGGTTGGAGATGACACTACGTATGATTTGCCCATCACATGTTTGTTGTAATGTCATACTTCCGATAAATGGAAATTAAGTGAGGTTTCTTTTCTACTTTGGATAAATTTGCTATCTATTTTCTATGGATTTGGTAAGTTATTTAGGATGATAAAGTGCCTCTGTTTAAAATTTGGAGTTCATCTCCAAGATTTAAGGATGGTAGATTGTCCGTGCTCAGCTCCTATTCTTTTTTGGTTTCTTCTTCTTGCCTCTAATGCATCTTCAGATTTTGTTTCTTGGGCTATTTTGGCTCCTTCCTAGGTATTTGTTTAGATTTTGTTTCTTGGGCTATTTTGGCTCTTTCCTGGGTATTTGTTTCTTGGATTTTAGCTTTGTTTTTCTTTGCTTCATATTCACCTGATTGAGTATTCTTTGTGTACTACCTAATTTTTTTTGCAGGTATTTATCTTTGGTGTTGACTGTCGCCTCACCTTTCTGTCAGAGCTTTGGTTAGTAGCAGATTTCTTGGGAGTTCAGGTAGCTGCTTTGCCCCCAATCCCATTTCTTTTATTTAGGTTTTGATGCTATGGACGTATTGTTTGGTGTAGCTTGGATTCAGACCTGCTGTTCTGGGCACAAAAAATATAAGGTGACACATGGACACAATGCAAGTGTGGATAGAAATATATTGGTGGTCCATTGTCACATGTATGCTACATCTATAATCAGAAATTCAGGTCATACACGTTTTTTGGTCTCTGCATTTGTGATATTTTTTCCTTTAGGAAGTAATTGACTTTTTGCTAAGAGTTCATCACTGAAGGATCTGAAGTTGAGATCTCAATTTAAAGCAGTGGTTAAATACTGACAGTAAAATAATTCGTCATCATGAGATTCTTCTATTGTCGGTTTGCCATCAGTTTTAAGGCCATGCCATCTTAGTATTCTCACGATTGAAGATCGCCTCAACAGTATCAGTTAGACTAATGAACTGAATTAGATAATGATCCCAAACTGTACTTAGTCCCGGTACTGTTTAACTAGCTAGCTTACAATTAAACTTTCATGTACTATTATAGGTAATTTTTCCTTTTGCAAGCTGCATGCAAATCTGCACACATCTTGACATAGCTGCATACATGAATGACTAATACTTCCATTTTCCCATTCTCTTGCCGATGTTTACATATTACTTTGCCTTTCCAAGTCTACAAATGTGTTCTCCTCTGCAGACCATAGAGGGATGCATCGCAGGATAGTCAATGTCATGTTTTCATTGTACTGGAAAAACTGATTGTCCCTGTCCATCGAGGGATGACTCAAATGTTGGATGCCGGCGATGCTTGAGCTCCAATATAATTCCAGCCACTCATCGTCAGGTTTGATCTTCCTCTACTATGATCTCACACGTTGTTGTTTGGATGATGCATGGTGATGAAATTCTGCTCTAATTTAGGTGCTTTTATTTGCATATTTCTTGGTGAAATTTTAGCTAATCCAGTGAGGTTTAAAAATTGTACTCTTTAGTAAGTTCATGATTCATGATGTAGGAAGTTATATTTCCATATTACAGAAAACATGTTGATTGATTGTCACTAAAAATATTTGTTTTTCACATGCCCACAGTGTATATAAAAATGACAAGTTTGTTTTGCTATGTGAATTTTCTTTCGCCGGCTTTCTTTCTCGCTCTAATACTTTCTTATACTCACTAAGATTCATTCAACCCTCTTCTGCATAATATTATTTTATTGCATTTGTTCTAACTGAGCAAGTATTACATATTTCTTTTATCTTCCTGTTAGTACAAGTGTAATGTTTGAGAAGAATTCTTTTGGTTAGCTTTGCATCTATATTATTACGCTTTTAAGGTCATTCCATTGGGTTGCAGCTTGTAGGGTGGAATGTGCTATTGCTGCACATATTGATAATTTGACATGGTAGGGTGAGTGATTGACAGAGGAACCATAAGGAGAGAGTCAAAAGACCAGTTGAGCAGGTGACTTCCTATCTAACGGTGAGTGTATTTAATCTTGTGGTCTAATGCTTTTTAATGGATGGTAGGCATCGAGGGCATGTTGAAATCATTTCTTGGTGCATTTTGTATCATTCTAGCCTGTGAGTGTATATCTAATCTTGCAGTCGATTGTTTCTAATGTTTTGACTGGTCGATTTGCTGATGTCTCCGCCCTATGGTTTCCAGGTTAAACTTCAGTCCTTCACAATGCAGTTATTATTATGCAGGATCTAAGACTGAACAAATCGCACTGTTGATAATTCAGATCATCCTTGCAAATAAAGCTGAATGGGCTGGTGACATAGTTCTAAAATTTCATTAACTCGAAGTAGGCGGTGTCCTTTATGAATGGTCTTCTTTCTTCCACGTATGTCAAATGCAAGCAAACATGCCTCCGCTGAGGCTTAGAAGAATCCAAGGCGTATGTGTCCAGGTCACTTTTATATACTAAGCAATACCTCTTTTTTTCTTTCTGAATGCACATGACAGACCTGAAAGAGTTATGTTATTTTACCATTTTGTTGTTTGTGTAGGTTTCTTCTCACCCAGCAGCTTCCAGAAAGTAGAGTATATTGCAACTTCGGAAACTTATTGAAGATGATGGTTCTGATGTTAATGTCCAGGAGGATGTGATAAGCTCTTTTGATAATTTATCAGAAGAAAGAGCAGAAAAAAATGGAGGATGCTAAAATGACTCGAATAGAACTACGAAATATCTATGCCACCAAGCTAGGTATGTTCAAGGAAATAATACGAAGAATTATATTTTGTTTATATGCCTAAGTATACTGAAACGACGGTAAGCGATATGACATTGTTGAAAAGTGAACGCCAATCCAAAAAATTTCAGAACAATCGGTATGCATGAGTTGAGCTGGTTTCTAGCTATGCTATTTTTATGCAAGGGGCTGAAGTTCAATAGAATTCATGATAATCCCCAACTTCAATATCGAGCAAAAGAGAAGTCACATTACAAATTCACAACTCAGCTGCGCAGCCGCAAGTCGATATATGATATCAGCATTTTCAGTTCCTCTTATATGCTAATTTAGTTCCTTTTGATCTAGGAAAGAGTTTGGTGTTTTTGTTCTAGTAAGACTGAACAGACAAAGGAGCTACTCTGATCATAAATATTGTTGGATTATTATTAGGCTAGGGGAAGGTCATACCAACATCACATCTTTATTCCCTTGATGTCCCATAATAGGAAATACAACTGTTGTTTACACTTGGTATTTGGTTAAGCTTAAATACAATCTACTCTCCCATGTGTTGGGACTTGGGAGCTGGGACTGTATTTTTAGTGAA
Source organism: Hordeum marinum (assembly GCA_022496015.1). Taxonomy (NCBI): domain Eukaryota; kingdom Viridiplantae; phylum Streptophyta; class Magnoliopsida; order Poales; family Poaceae; genus Hordeum; species Hordeum marinum. The sequence goes on from CM039677.1 coordinate 65,486,840, forward strand.
CCTAAGAACCAGTTGACGAAGACAGTACAAATCCAGTTGAATTATCAATTCATGTTTGGACTCTTGAGTGAAATTGTTTAGAAGGTTAGGAGTAGAGGGATGCAGCTCTAAGATTAAATTGTACCTCACCAATTTTTCTATGAGAGTGTACTATTTATACACTCATACCGCAGAGTAATTGCTATTTATTTTCTTAATTTATTACCACATGACTGCTAACCAGTCCAAGATCATATATTTAGCTCCATTGCTAATAGTAAGAAACGTGTTGTCCAACAATATGAAGAGGTTCCCGTTCCACCTTATATGATGGTACTGACATCCACCGTAAGTGCATTTGATTGCTCTACTAAGTCCCTTCTGTTAGATTTCTGGTTTATTTTTACATGGTTTAGTTACTTTCAGAAGCAAAAATACTGAACCTATTTGATTTCTCTGTGGCTAAGTTGGAAAGGTTTGTTGAAACTGAAGGAGACGATTTCCACTTGCCTGTGGGCAGGCATAGGGAACTAGATTTCACCTTTTCTTTCCAAGTACACCAAACCTTGACATCGCCTATATGTACCTCCACCATTAGGTTTTGTTGCAAAGAAAATTTTAACTCCCAAGCTTGCTGGGAAAAACATGGAAATCAGAAAGCTCCTCGACAGCAGATGTTCATATACATCAGTCAAAACAAGTAACAAATAAGTTAGTCCAATGTAAAAAAGCCAACGTAGCACCAAACAAGTCTTCTAATGTACAGAGCAAACATGGCAACACATATGAACGCTCTCTGAAGGCCTGCCATTGGCACACCACACAAGTATTTTGGTCTTATTAATACTAGCCGATAGCATGTTTCATTTTTTTGTGCTCTCATGAAATTTAAGTTTCAAAATATTATTGCAGAGTATGACATGGCAGTGATATCTCAACCAAGGGTGATGTCTATAGCTATGGCATTGTTCATTTGGAAATGCTAACACTGAAATGACATGAAGAATTCAATGATGAATTTAAGCTTCTCAAGTATATATAGGCATCTCTTTCACGGACTGAAGACATTCTTCACCTCAACCTTATTTCAGAAATATTATCTTCTTCACCTCAACCTTACTTCAAAAATATATGCCAAAGGATATATGTGCTCTCTGACTCTTTAAATTTGGCATTTTGAGCATGATTGGTTTGCTGCCGATATTTGGCTAGCCAAGTGTTGGCAATACCAAGACTTGCCAAATATTGGCAACTTTATGTGAGATAGACGAGGCAACTCGGTGACCAATCAATTAGTAGCCAATATTTGGCACAATGCCAAACATTGGCATGCCAATTTTTGGCACCAAAACAATTATGCTCTTTATGCGTTGTAGAATCAACAAAACACATACACATGTATGAAACTTTTGTTGCGGCAGTTCTATTGCCATGTCTTGTATTTTCAACAACCAACATGCAACTATTACTCTTTTGCACTGAAGTAAGAATCCTGTCATATAGGGATGTTAACTAATTCATCAGTTTGATTAGTGCGCACAATCCCACCTAAGAGGCGCCACCTGGCCACTAGTCCTTTTTACTTGTCCTCTAGCTAGCCTATTCTGGAGTGGTTTGAGGGACTGGCTCCAAGTCGTGTGGACCCAAACCTCTTTCGATGAGCTGCTCCCTCTAATCAACGACATGGGTGGCTGAGCTAAGAGGCTATTTTGGTTTGTGTTTTCGGGCTTTTGCCGGGTGATTTGGACTACGCGCAACAAGTTTACCATCAAACGGATTCCCAGCAAGGTTGCTCACTGTCTTTTTAAATTATCTATCCTTTTACAGCAGTGGAAATCATTGACTAAGGATGATGACTGGACAGCGGTGGAGCTTCTCATCATGCGGATAAAGGCCACGGCTCACTCCATCCTGCATGCGGATCAAGCTGCACCTCCTTAGCTGGGCTCATTTTGTATTCTTCCGGCCTGCGAGCCGTGATCATTGCCGGTTGTGGCCGTTGAGACTTTAGTGTTTCGTGTTCTTGTATTGCTGCTAAACATCGTTAGATGTTGTTGGCTTTGTTAATATAAAGTCGGACCGTACCTTTTGTTCAAAAAATGATGTATTGCACGTACAACTAATCAATCTATTCTCTTCGTTTCCTTATAAAAGATCACAAACTCGTATTACAGGTACAAAGACAAAATTTAATAATCACTTGAAAAGACAAGTTTTCTTTTCGTTAACCGAAATCATTAATACGCCGCATACATGCAACAAATGAATGAAAAAAAAAACATGCATGTAAGTATTAAACAACTTGCTAGTACGAGGAAACATCATTAATGTTTATCTCGATTACTGTTGGTGGTCTTCTATAGATGCAAGTTGTATTTTGTAAAAGGGAACGGAGGAAGTATTAGAGCAACTCCAACGGGTCGATTCAAACAGACGGTGATTTTGTTCGTTTTTTGTCCGTTTGGATCGGCCAGGCGAACACGGATGTCCGCTTTCACTTTTGGGTCGACGCGTGCGCCCAACGCTGGTCCGACCCATTTTGACGGCGCTAGAAAAAAAAAGAACGCATGCATATTTAAAAAACATTAAATAAACATTAAACCCGACCACGAAGGCTAACGAGAGTCCACGCGTTCACATTTGCATTTAAGAAAAATAAAAAACAACCTAAACGACGAGGCGGCGTGCTGCACTAGGCGTCGTCGTCGTCGTCCTCGGGGTCTGTGAGGTCGATGAGCGTCGGCGCCGGACCGGCCCAGGGGAACGTCGTGTTCCAGAGCGCGTTCATGTCGGGCGCGGGCTATGCCGGCGTGGGCAGTGCCGCCATGGGTTGTGCCGCCGCCTGGGCTGTCGCGGCCTCACGCGCCTCCTCCTCGGCCTCGCGTTGCGCGTCCTCGGCGTCGCGCTCGAGCATCTCGAGGTGCTTGCCCTCTTTGAGCTCTTCGGCCAGCCAGATCTGGCGCCAGTGCTCGAGGTACACCGCCTCCTGCGCCGGCGTCGCCCCCATCCAAACCGATGGCGCGGAGACCCATTCGCGCACTACTCCCTTCCAGGTGTAGCTCTCGACGGGGGACGGTTCCGGCTCGGGCTCGGGCTGCGGCTCCGGCTCGTCTTTGACGCGGCGTCGGGGAGGGGACGGCAGGGCCGGCGGCGGCAGCATGCAGTCACCCGCCGCGGAGAGGGCAATGGCCTGTGCCATTGCCGCCTCGTACCGAGCCTTCTCTTCCTCCACCGTCGCCGCCCTGCGCCGCTCGTCCTTCTCGCTCTCCCGATAGACGGCTGCAAGGGCCGCCTGGTAGGCGTCCTTCGCCGCCTGGTCCTCCTCGCGGACGACGAGCGGCGGCGGCGGCACGCTACAGTCGACCTCGCGCACGCCCCGTCGCCTCGCCTCCTCGTGCTCGAAGGCGAACCACCTCGCCCAGTTGGGCGAGTCGGATGCGTAGGCGGGGTCGCAGTGCTGCTCCGGCGTTAGCGGCGCCCGCCGGCGCCGCACCTCCTCCGCGTGAGCCCAAGCCGACCGCGGTGCCGCCGGCACTAGGATCCTATCCGGATCCAGATGCCAGTCGTGTGGTAGGGTGGCGTCGGGGTACGGGAGAGGCACGCGGTGCTGTCAGTGCCACTCCGCCTAGTGCACTAGCACGTTCACGCACTGCCTCTGCCGGCGAGGCGCTGGCGCCGACGGAGGCAGGAGGAACTGCGAGGGGAAAGGGATGACAGGGGCCTTGCCCTTGGCCTTGCTGCTGCTGGTGCCAGAGAAGAGCCCCATCTCGCTGTGGTGGTGGTGGCTAGGGTTTGCCGGCGACGGAGGAGCAGAGCTTGCTAGATGTGGACGACGAGTTTGGATGAGGACGGCCCCGCCGCACGATCGGCTTAAAAAGGACAACCGCCATCACTGACGCGTGGACCCGTGATCATAAACTAAGCTGACCGCGTGGGCAGCGGGTAATTGGACGGCCGCCAGGTAGGGACGCGACGGACATCGAGAAGGCGCGCGTGATGTCCGTTCCGCGTTCGCGCCGACGCATTTGGGACGCAAATTTAGGCCGTAAATGCGTCGGCACGAACGCGAAGCAAACGTGATTTGGATTTGGGTCGACGCATTGGGCCGCCACTTTTTGTTCACACCGACCCAAACGAAAGACGGCGGACGAAATGGATCGCCCCATTAAAATTGCTTTTAGTTATCAAACGTTATATATGCTACTGCTGTATTGGACGTTTGTGGCAATGGCTAGACAAGTTACAAAGTCAATTACAGTGCGACGGAAAATAACAGGTCTAGCAAGGCTTGACAAGGTTAAACTAATCTAGTCACACGACCGCGCATGCTTAAATTTTAGTAATGAATGGGAGAATGAGAGATTAGATAACTCTGAATATGAGCATATCTTATCTGAATATCAACACATCTTCGTATACGGAGGTAAAGTGAAGCCGGCTGCCAGCATATAAACACCCAGATCGCAGACATCGCCGGTTGGTACTAGGGATGCAAGAAAAGTTCGAGGCTCCGCTCTCGATTCGGTTTTTAGCTCGATTCGAGATCGATTCAAAAATAAACGAACCGAGTTTGAATACTTTATGTAGCTCGGCTAAGAAAAGAGTTGATCTTGAGCCAATGCCAGCTCGCTCGATTTTAGCTCGATAAATCAAAATAATATCATTATGTTAAATGATCATGTCATATATTAAGTGAAAATAAGATAATTTATTACCATATGCTGTCCATGATATTTTTCCATTTTATTTTGACCTTAATTATGTGCAAAGCAGATTTAGGCATTATCCTAGTCTTTGGTCCATCATTTGTTTTTCCAATTATATGTTTTTGCTTAATTATTATTTTATTTTGAGACTAGATTTCCATTTATGAGAAAATATGTCAAACTACTCCCTCCATTCCACAATGTAGTGCATATAGATTTTGATAAAAGTCAAACTTTGCTAACTTTGATCAAGTTCATAGAGAAAACGGTCTATATCTACAATACCAAACAAGTTTATGAAAATATAACTCATGATGTATCCAATGATGTGCATTTGGTATTCTAGATGTATTTATTTTTTGTCTATAAATATGATCAGAATTTGTAATGTTTGACTCTTGGAAGAATCTATAGGCACTACTGCATGGAATGGAGGGAGTACTTTGAAGAAATATATATTATGTAGTCTTGATTGGAATAATATTTTTTAGTGGTTTCTTATGTCGTGTTGAGTCTTGTCTAATTGAAATAATCACCATAAATTAAGAAAAATTACCATCTCATTTAGCTCAAAACTAGCCCGAGATCGACTCGAAATCGTTATAAACCGAACACGAATCATGTTCTACAACTCGATTTTAAGTTTCACTAAATTTAAGCTCGTTCAACTTTTATTATGAGTTGAGCTAAGCCAACTTCAGCTCGCTCGAACTCGACTTATTTGAAGCCCGGTCCTCACTCCTCAGCCGTTCCCGATTGTACCATGTACGGGGCACTATGGCACTGGAGCAGGGCGGCGGCGGCGAGCCTGCTGTGATCTGGGAAAGGGCGAAGTGGCCAACACAATGAACGAGCGGGACAAGTAAACAGCGATTGGGCCGCATAACATGCTGTCTTTGTTGGGCCTTTTACATCCTGATTAAAAAGAAAACCATACACATGGGTTGATACCTGCTGATTTAGAGGGGCCCATAATTTTCGGGCCCCTGTGCAGTCGGCCAACTTGGCCGCCCTCTTCCACGGGCAGCCCTATGTCTTGGGAGCAATTAATTAGGAATACTCTTTTCGAAAGTCTTCCAACGATCACTCTCATGCGTCGTCATTTGACGCGTTCTCAGCCGTCGTCACGTGTCGCGCTTTGAGTGTTTTTTTTTTTGAATTTTGTTTTCCTTTTATTTTTTCGCACGTGTTTTTGTTTTTTTAGTTTGGATTTTTTTGGGTGTTCCGGTTTTTCACCGGTGTTTCTTAGCTTTTAGACGAAAAAATACATTATTTTTTACATGAAAAACTGCGTTTTCTTTTTACTCGACTGTCGGAAAGGAAAAAAACGTGTTTTTTAGGTTTTTTCTGCGAGAGACGCGGTTTTGTTTACTCTAGAGGCACGGTTTTACTTTCGTGAGAGGCACGGCTGTGGCCATGCCTCTCGGAAAGGGAAAAAATGTGTCTTCTGTTTTTTTCGTGAGAGGCACAGTTTAGTTTCTGTGAAAGGCACAATCGTGCCTCTCGAAAAGGGAAAAACACATTTTTCTTGAGAGGCACGGTTTTACATTTGTGAGATACATGGTCGTGCCTCTCGAAAAGGACAAAAACATGTTTTCTATTTATTTTTTCTTCTATTGCGAGAGGCACGGTTTTTTCATCCCGGTTTTTTCGTCCTTTTTTTTCTAGAAAAAAAGTTTGCCAACCCTATTAACATGGAATCTAGTTTTGAAGATCCCGACACGAGAAACCCAAGGTGAAAACAGTTTAAAATTCGGACGCACGATCTAAAAGATAAAACGTTTTGACAATACAGAACTATGAAAAAAGAGCAAAACTCTCAGGTTGTGACAAGTGGCACACATACAGTGTGCCACTTGTCACAACCTTGATTGGGAATGATCTTTGAAAGATGTACTCGTTAATTAGTGATTTTACTATGTCTTGCATTATGCGAGACAAAAGCTTCTCCCTCTGGAGACTGTAGGCAGCTGGGCGGGTCCTGTTGGCGCCCGCGTCGTTTCCCTTTTTGAAAATCTAGCGAGCGTGCCTTTCTTCTTTCTTTGCTTCTTCTTTGGTTTGCACATTCAACCAGCAGTCCAAAATTCTGTGGACAACTTTTCTTCTGGCTGGTACAAATTATTTGGATAAAGTATTATAAATATATGTATTACAGAAAAAAAAACTATTAAAAAAACTTTGAAAAAAATGTTGAATCAGTATTTCAAAAATGTTGAACAAATAATTCAAAATTGTTAATCAAGAATTCAAAAAATATTGAACAATTATTTGAAAAATGTTGTAAAAGTATTTGAAAAGTATTAATCAACCATTCGGAAAAAAAGTTGACTAAGTATTTAAAAAATGTTGACAAAGCCTTCAAGAAATGTGGAATAAGTATTTGAATTTTTTTGAACAAATATTTGAAAAAAGTTAATCAAGCATTTGAAAGATGTTGAAAAAGTATTTGAAAAATATTAATCAAGCATTCGAGGAATGTTGCATAGTATTTGAAAATGTTGAACAAATAAATCAAGCATTCATAAAATATTGAACATGTATAGAAAAATTGTAGATCATGCATTAAAACAAATTTGACCATGAATTCAAAAATATGTTAATCTATGTATTTGAGAACTGTTAATCAAGCATTTTTTAATATACAGCTGGCCATGTATTCAGTAAATATTAATCTTATATTTAAAAAATGTTAATAAAAAAATTAAAATATATTTATAGAAAAATGTTGACTATGTATTATAAAAATGTTTAGTTTGTATTGCAAGAATGTTAGACGTATATTTGAAAAACGTTGTTCACATATAAAAATGTAAAAATATTAACCCAAAGAAAAAGGAAACCAAAAAAAAACAAAGAAACAAAATGATACGAATGATAAAAATGGAGAATAAAAATGAAAAGAAATAAATGAACACGTAAAAAACTAGAAACTGGAGAATAAAAAAAGAAAAAGAAAAGGAACTGGAAAAACGGAGAAGAAGTGGTGTAAACCTTGACTCGAGTGGAGTTAAGTAATGTAACTTTACAACACTGTCAGGAATCTAATGCAAAGCCAAAGCTCTTCCGCGGGCTTGATGCTATGCGTGTGCTAGCAGTCGTGCCAAAGCTCGTCAACTTCATTTCGTGATTGGTTGACATCGTCGTCGGAAGGCACTCGGCGTCTGAACTCGACCAACCGATAGAAAGTCGATGAATGGTGATTTGACCGTAAGACTGGATTCCCAAGATACATCGACATCTTCCTATGCATGGCACAACACACCACTTGGTCATAGCTCCGGGCCTTCCAACCGATTTTGGCTTGACAAAAACTGACACCGTTTCTTGACACCGCTACTATATATCGCATATTGTGTCGCTATCTTCCGTATCGCCTCCAAGATTTTTGTGTGGAGGCGTTACTGAGCCGGCCCAATGGTTCCTCCGGCAACAGTTTTTAGGCGATGTCTTCTCTATATTTTTTCTATGTGTTTTACGTGTTGATTTTCATCAATTTTTCTTACGCCTTCTTGATTTCCTCTATTTCTCTATTGGTTTTCATCATTTTTTTCTTTTGTCTTTCTTTTCTTTTAGTTGTTCGTGTTGGTATTCAACTATTTCCGTGTCAGTTTCAAGGGGTTTCTGTTCGCGTTTCAGTTTTCTGTGTTCCTTACCGATTTTCTTCTCTTGTATTTTTATATACATTTTTTCATCCCAAGTCTACTTTTTTCACAATTTGTACAAGATTACCACATTTGAATGTATGTTTTGTTGCCTATTTTTTCATGCATAATGCACATTATTTCGCATAAATCTGTAACATTTTTAGAATACATAATTACCAACTCATAAACAAAAATTTTGAATACGAGTTGAATAGTTTTAAAATAGCCTTTCAAACAATTATTTGAATATGCTTCGCAAGAAGACCAATCATTCAAATATAACAACATGTTTTTGAACTACGTGAACACTTTTTCATATTTTATAAACATTTTTTACAATGTTACAAAGATACTTTTCAAACAAGAGAACATTCTTTAAAATGAAACGCACATCTTTTACTGGTACAATTTTTATTATATTTACAAGAATTTTTTTTATATCATGCTTTTTTTAAATTGATCCGAATTTTATTATTGCGTGAATGTTTGAAGTGAGAAACATTATTTTAATGCTATAAACATAATTTAAATTATGCTAACAAATATTTTACAACGTGTTAACATTTTTCAAATTCGCAGTTTTTAAATTTTATGTAAATTTAGGTTTTGAAATATATGTTTTCAAAATATATTTTCAATTATGAATAAAAAAAATGAAAGAATGAAAAAACCAAGTAGAAAACTAAACCAACCTTAGGAAGCCACTTCGGCCGGCCGAATAGAACGCTCGGTTGAGTCGAATCAAGCTTCGATCTCGTGTCCAGCGATACATAGAAGCTCTCGTTTACCGTCGGTATCGGAGATTTTTCTCCTTTTACGAACCCCATAATGCCAAAGTTACCGGCCGATTTTGACCACAAATGATGTATATTGCTCATTGCGAGCGTTAAGAATGTGATCGTCTATTACACTAGAAAAATGGGCAGACCCATTAGAACCGTAGTGAAGCTACCGTCATGACCGATATTTGTTCATACTTTTCCGTGTTTTTTTCTTTTCTTTGTGTATTTTTTTCTGTTATCCCTTCAAAATTTACAAATTGAAAAAAATGTCCCCATATTCCGAATTTTGATCACATACTAACAACAATGTTGGTGTATAAAAAAATGTTTGAGGGATTTAATAAATGTTCACATTTTTTACATTTTATTTCGAATTCCCAATTTCTTTTTACCATTTTCATAATTTGTCCACATATTAAGATTCTCAGATATTTTTTGAAGTTTAAAAATTGTTTTCGTTTTATAGAAAAACTTACATAATTCAATTATTTTGACAAATTAAACAAATGTTTGTGTTTTGCAAAACTTGTTTGGAATTTGAAAAAGGTAATTGTTTTAAAAAACCGTATATTCATACATTGTTCAGGAATTACAATTTTTTTTTGCATCTTTCATATACGTTTTGGAATTTTTTTAAAATTTCCATTTTTTAATTTTGTTCACAAATTCCACAAATTTCCAGGAGTTTTGATAAATTGTTCGTGTTCGTTGAACATTTTCCCAATTCACAACATTTTTCGAATTTACACACATTCTTGAAATCCGTGAATAATTTTCACAATTATGATATTTCTCGAATCCATAATCTTTCTATTTGCACATATTTTTTTGAGTATGCAAGCTTTTCGTTATTATTGAACTTTTCTCAAATTTGTAAAGAATTCTCAATTTTGGAATTCATGAAGAAAAGTAGAAGGAAAGGTTTTTCTAAGATAAAAACACGAATGAGTAGGTGAGCAACCGGTAGTAAGCGAGGATTCCTAATGGGCCGGCCAACCATGCTAGCGATCAAGGGGTGATGTAGGCGACCTTAGTCCTATTGATCGTAGCTAGCTATACATCACAATCACTAATTAAGGGGCATTCTTTCCAAAGGTCACTCCCATCTTTTTTTATGCTGACAAGTGACAAACTGCATGTGTGGCACTTGTCATAACCTATGAGTTTTTTCTTTGTAGACCCATCCTTTAAAACATTTTATCTCTTTAAAGTTCATCCAAATCATGAACTATTTTGACCGTTGAATTTCTCGCATCGAAATCTTGAAAAGTAGATCGATTGTTAATAGGCTTCAATGATTTTTTTCATGAAAAAACAAAAAAAGCACAAACCGAAAAACCAAAAATTGAAACGAAACCGAAGAAAAGGCCAAAATTCAAAAATAACTGAAACAAAAATAAATGAAACGTGGAAACACTATTGTGCCTTTTCAGTTTTTGAAGCATAGTTGTGATTTTCCCTTTTAGGAAGCATAGTTGTGCTTCTCCCGGGCGCATAGTTCTTATTTTTTTCTAGGAAAACATGGGAAGTGCTTTTCTTTTCTTCTCTGGGAAGCATAACTATGCCTTTTCTCTTTTTGATGCTTTTCATAGGAGCACAACTATGTTTTTTCTCTTTTTGAGAAGCACAACTCGGAAAGCATAATCGCGCTTCTCGTGTAAAGAGAGGATGTGCTTTTTTCTTTTTTGAAAAACATAATTATGTTTTTCTTAGAAACTAACATATGCTTCTTGCTGAAAATCGCCGCTTTCAAGAAAAAAATGTACCAAAACCAGGAAAAAACTAAAAAGCTAAAAACCAACAAAGAAAATCTGAAAACACGAGTAGAAAATAGAAGAAAAGACGAAATCATGAGGGTGCGCCACACACGACATGTGGCGGCTGCTGGATGCACCACTTGAGGCGCTTCTAGGTGAAAACATGACCTCTGCAAGAACCCTCCAATGATACCGGTTGATGGTTGCTCCTTAGTAGCACCCGGTTTGGGCCATATCACCGTGGACTCTTGGGAGTTACATTAATAGGTGATTTTGGTCCAATGAAAATTGTCGTTTCTTCTTCAATGCCCGGGGAGTCATTAACGAGCGGTTACCCCTTCAGGTACTTTGAGGGGTCACTTTTGGTGCCCTGGTGTGCGCCAAGTGGTGCCTCCAACTGTCGTCGCATGTCATGTGTTGGACGCTCCCTGAATTTTAAGTTTTTTATTATTTCTATAAGTATTTTAGATTTTTAGATTTTTTTTCCAATTTTTCTTGGTTTTACTATGTTTTGGAGAAAAAGAATGTCCTTCTTCGAAACACATATGTGTGTGTTTCTCGTGAAAACACATATTTGCTTTCCCGAGAAGCAAAACCTATGCTTATGCTAGAATCATTGTATGTGCTTTCACGAGAAACACAACATGTGCTTCCCTGAAAAAAGGAAGAGGACGCAACCCGTGCTCCCCAAAATAGGTGAAAACCGCAACCTTGCTTTCAGACTCTGATTTTTCCTTCCGGTTTTTGGCTGCCTTTTTTCGGATTCGTTTTTTTCTTAATTTGTCTGGTTTCTGTCTTTTCTTTTGCATTTTCGTGGAAAGAAAAGTTCGTTGGGGATCTTGCTTCAAAGATTTTGATGCGAGAATCGAATGATGAAAACGATTCTGTATATGGACACATAGTTCAAAAGATAAAACATTTTAAATAAATAAATCTATAAAAAAAGAAATAAAAAACTTTTAGGTCGCGGCAAATGGTGCACATGCAATGCTTCACTTCCCGACAGCTGAGAAGGGGAGGATTGTCCTTTGTAAGAGGTAACCTTTAAATATTGATTTCACGTATCCAAATTCTATGCAAACAAAAATGCCTAGGGTTTTCTCGGTACCGCCCAAGCTTGTTGCCATAATCCAATCCATGAGATTTTTCGACCAATCGGAAAGACCGCGTGTGCCGGCCGGATGAAGAGACGTTTTTTAAATTCGCTCTTCATGTTGGCTAACTAGCAGCTAGCTTTTCATGGAGAGAAAATAACTATCAACCAGTTGACTAAGGAACTTACTAGCACCCAGACAAACAGATTCATGATAATCTACTTAACATCCTAACCGTGGCAAAAGAAGTAGTACCTTACGCACGAGGAACCACTAGTAGAAAACAAGGCTTTGGTCTAGGCCTGAAATGCCATTAATCCCGGTTCACTCATGAACCGGTACTCATGGTGGCATCGGTCCCGGTTCGTGAGGCCAGGGCGCCGGCGGGGCCTCGTGGGCCATTGGTCCCGGTTCGTCGGACCTCTTTGGTCCTGGTTACAGACACGAACCGAGACGAATGGGCCTTGCTCCTGGCCCATAGTCATTGGTCTCAGTTTTTGGCTGGAATCGGGACCAATGATCGCATTTCTTGTTGCATTTAAATTTTTTTACATAGTTTCTATCTATGTTTTAATTAGATGCTCTAGAGAGCTATATGTTGTTCAACAATGAGAACTATGTATGAACTTTATGTATTTATTTTGGTCACTACTGTACTTTGGCTTTAATGTGATGATGAATTTCTATTAATTTGGTGACTTCTCTATTCATGATATTCTGTAATGGTTTTTAATACACTTTATTATACTTCGAAAGAGATTGTCTGTTTTGCACACGAAGGGCATCCAGTTTTTGTCGTAACCCACTCAACTTTTTATAACATGCTATGTGGGTGAAATGATGATATCATACCAACTTTTGACCTTTTCAGAATTCATTTGTAGTGCTTTTCAATTTAAGGGTCATTTAGCTCAAAAAATCAGTAAATGCATGAAAAATACCAAATGAAGTCAGAAATGGTTGAAAATTGATGATGTGGCTTTTAATGGTGCATTTTTAACACACAAAAAGTCTGGAGTTCAAATAAATTACAAAAAATGAAATCCCTTTGTAACAGATGAGTTTTCGTCTGAAACCGTGATACTTTAAAACAGATTGTCCATTTTGCACACGAAGTGCATCCAAATTTTGCCGTAACCCTCTCAAATTTTTAGCACATTCTATGTGGGTGAAATGATGATACCATGCCAACTTTCAACCTTTTCAGAGTCCATTTGTAGTGCTTTTCAATTTCAGGGTCATTTAGCTCAAAAACTCAGTAAATGCATGAAAAATACCAAAAGAAGTCAGAAAGGGTTGAAAATTGATTATGTGACTTTGAATGGTGCATTTTGAACACACAAAAATTCTGGCGTTCAAATAAGTTCAAAAAAATGAAATCCCTTTGTAACACATGAGTTTTCGTTCGAAACCCTAATACTTCGAAAGAGATTCTCCATTTTGCACACGAAGTGCATCCAGTTTTTGTCGTAACCCTCTCAACTTTTAATAACATGCTATGTGGGTGAAATGACGATACCAGGCCAACTTTCAACCTTTTTAGAGTTCATTTGTAGTGCTTTTCAATTTCAGGGTTATTTAGCTCAAAAATAAATCAATAAATGCATGAAAAATACCAAATGAAGTCAGAAAGGGTTGAAAATTCATGAAGTGGCTTTGAAAGGTGCATTTTGAACACACAAGAAGTCTGGAGTTCAAATAAGTTCAAAATATGAAATCCCTTTTGTAACAGATGATTTTCGTCCGAAACCCCGATATTTCGAAAGAGATTGTCCATTTTGCACACGAAGTGCATCCAGTTTCTCCCGTAACCCTCTCAAATTTTTAGCACATGCTATGTGGGTGAAATTATGATAACATGCCAACTTCCAACCTTTTCATAGTTCATTTGCAGTTCTTTTCAATTTCAGGGTCATTTAGCTTAAAAAATCACTAAATGCATGAAAAATACCAAATGAAGTCAAAAAGCGTTGAAAATTGATGATGTGGCTTTGAATGGTGCATTTTGAACACACAAAAACTCTAGAGTTCAAATAATTAAAAAAATGAAATCCCTTTGTAACAGATGAGTTTTCGTCTCAAACCCTGATACTTCGGATAAGATTGTCCATTTTTCACACGAAGTGCATCCAGTTTTTTCCTTAACCATCTCAACTTTTTAGCACATGCTATGTGGGTGAAGTGATGATACCATGCCAACTTTCAACCTTTTCAGAGCTCATTTGTAGTGCTTATCAATTTCAGGGTCATTTAGCTCAACAAATCAGTAAATGCATGAAAATTACAAATGAATTCAGAAAGGGTTGAAAATTTATGATGTGTCTTTGAATGGTGCATTTTGAACACACAAAAAGTCTGGAGTTCAAATAAGTTAAAAATATAAAATCCCTTTTGTAACAGATGAGTTTTCTTGCGAAACCCTAATACTTCGAAAGAGATTGTCCATTTTGCACACGAAGTGCATCCAGTTTTTGCCGTAACCCTCTCAACTTTTTAGCACCTGCTATGTGGGTGAAATGATGATACCATGCCAACTTTAAACCTTTTCTGACTTCATTTGTAGTGCTATTCAATTTCAGGGTCATTTAGCTCAAAAAATGAGTAAATGCATGAAAAATACCAAATGAAGTCAGAAAGGGTTGAAATTTGATGATGTGGCTTTGAATGGTGCATTTCGAACACACGAAAAGTCTAGAGTTCAAATAAGTCCAAAAAATGAAATCGCTTTGTAATAGATGAGTTTTCGTCCCAAACCCTACGACTTCGAAAGAGATTGTCCATTTTGCACATGAAGTGCATCCAACTTTTGCCGTAACCCTCTCAACATTTTATAACATTCTATGTGGGTGAAATAATGATACCATGGCAACTTTCAACCTTTTCGGAGTTCATTTATAGTGCTTTTCAATTTTAGGGTCATTTAGCTCAAAAATAAATTAGTAAATGCATGAAAAATACCAAATGAAGTCAGAAAGGGTTGAAAATTGATCATGTGGCTTTGAATGATGCATTTTGAACACATAAGAAGTCTGGAGTTCAAATAAGTTCAAAAAATGAAATCCCTTTGTAACAGACGATTTTCGTCCGAAACCCTGATACTTTGAAAGAGATTGTCCATTTTGTACACGAAGTGCATCTAGTTTCTTCCCTAACCCTCTCAGCTGTTTATAACATCCTATGTGGGTGAAATTATGATACCATGCCAACTTTCAACCTTTTGAGAGTTCATTTGCAGTGCCTTTCAATTTCAGGGTCATTTAGCTCAAAAAAATCAGTAAAAGCATGAAAAATACCAAATGAAGTCAGAAAGGGTTGAAAATTGATGATGTGGCGTTGAATGGTGCATTTTCAACACACAAAAAGTTTGGAGTTCAAAAAAAGTTCGAAAAATGAAATCCCTTTATAGCAGATGAGTTTTCGTTTGAAACGTGATACTTCGAAAGAGATTGCCCATTTTGCACACGAAGTGCATCCAGTTTCTGCCATAACCATCTCAAAATTTTAGCACATGCTATGTGGGTGAAATTATGATACCATGCCAACTTTCAACCTTTTCAGAGTTCATTTGTAGTGCTTTTCAATTTCAGGGTCGTTTAGCTCAAAACAAATCAGTAAATGCATGAAAAATACCAAATGAAGTCAGAAAGGGTTGAAAATGATGATGTGGCTTTTAATGGTGCATTTTGAATACACAAAAAAATCTGGAGTTCAAATAAGTTCAAAAAATGAAATCTCTTTGTAACAGATGAGTTTTCATCCAAAACCGTGATACTTCGAAAGAGATTGTCCATTTTGCAGACGACGTGCATCCAGTTTCTGCCGTAACCCTCTAAAATTTATAGAACATGCTATGTTGGTGAAATTATGATACCATGCCAACTTGCAACCTTTTCAGAGTTCATTTGTAGTCCTTTTCAATTTCAGAGTCATTTAGCTCAAAAACATCACTAAATGCATGAAAAATACCAAATGAAGTCAGAAAGGATTTAAAATTGATGATGTGGCCTTTAATGGTGCATTTTCAACACACAAAAAGTATGGAGTTCAAATAAGTTCAAAAAAATGAAATCCCTTTGTAACAGATGAGTTTTTGTCCAAAACCTGATACTGCGAAAGAGATTGTCCATTTTCACACGAAGTGTATCCAGTTTTTGCCATAACTCTCTCAACTTTTTAGCACATGCTATGTGGGTGAAATGATGATACCATGCCAACTTTCCACCTTTTCAGAGTTCATTTGTAGTGCTTTTCAATTTCAAGGTTATTTAGGTCAAAAATAAACCAGTAAATGCATGAAAAATACCAAATGAAGTCAGAAAGGGCTGAAAATTCATGAAGTGGCTTTGAAAGGTGTATTTTGAACACACAAGTCGTCTGGAGTTCAAATAAGTTCAAAATAAAATAAAATCCCTTTGTAACAGATGAGATTTCGTGCGAAACCGTAATACTTCGAAAGAGATTGTCCATTTTGCACACGAAGTGCATCCAGTTTTTGCCGTAATCCTCTCAACATTTTAGCACATGTTATGTGCGTGAAATGATGATACCATGCCAACATTCAACCTTTTCTGAGTTCATTTGTAGTGCTATTTAATTTCAGGGTCATTTAGCTAAAAAATCAGTAAATGCATGAAAAATACCAAATGAAGTCAGAAAGGGTTGAAAATTGATGATGTGGCTTTGAATGGTGCATTTCGAACACACAAAAAGTCTGGATTTCAATTAAGTCCAAAAAAATGAAATCCCTTTGTAATAGATGAGTTTTCGTCCGAAACCCTCATACTTCGAAAGAGATTGTCCATTTTGCACATGAAGTGCATCTAGTTTTTACCGTAACCCTGTCAACTTTTTATAACATGCTATGTGGGTGAAATGGTGATACCATGCCAACTTTCAACCTTTTCAGAGTTCATTTGTAGTGCTTTTCATTTTCAGGGTCATTTAGCTCAAAAAAATCACTAAATGCATGAAAAATACCAAATGAAGTCAGAAAGGGTTGAAAATTGATGATGTGGCTTTTAATGGTGCATTTTGAACACACAAAAAGTATGGAGTTCAAATAAGTTCAAAAAATGAAATCCCTTCGTAACAGATGAGTTTTCGTCCAAAACCTGATACTTCGAAAGAGATTGTCCATTTTGCACACGAAGTGTATCCAGTTTTTGCCGTAACTCTCTCAACTTTTTAGCACATGCTACGTGGGTGAAATGATGATACCATGCCAACTTTCAACCTTTTCAGAGTTCATTTGTAGTGCTTTTCAATTTAAGGGTCATTTAGCTCAAAAAATTAGTAAATGCATGAAAAATACCAAATGAAGTCACAAAGGATTGAAAATTGATGATGTGGCTTTGAATGGTGCATTTTGAACACACAAAAAGTCTGGAGTTCAAATAAGTTCAAAAAAATGAAATCCCTTTGTAACAAATGAGTTTTCGTGCGGAACCCTCATACTTCAAAAGAGATTGTTCATTTTGCACACGAGTGAATCCAGTTTTTGCCATAACCCTCTCAACTTTTTATAACATGCTATGTGGGTGAAATGATGATACCATGCCAACTTTCAACCTTTTTAGAGTTCATTTGTAGTGCTTTTCAATTTCAAGGTCATTTCGCTAACAAAAAATCAATAAATGCATGAAAAATACCAAATGAAGTCAGAAAGGGTTGAAAATTGATGATGTGGCTTTGAATGGTGCATTTTGAACACACAAAAATTCTGGAGTTCAAATAAGTCCAAAAAACTGAAATCCCTTTGTAACAGATGAGTTTTCGTCCGTAACCCTCATACTTCGAAACAGACACTACAACAAGACCCCCCTGTAGCAACGCTTTTTCCGTATCTAAAAGCTCATATATGCGTTGCGAGTGTCTTTACCAACAGTTTGAGATGCGTTGCCTTATCCAGTGTTGCTAGCGTATAATACAACGCTTATATTGCCGTTGGTAAAATGAACCGTTGCAAGACTACAACAGA
Source organism: Hordeum marinum (assembly GCA_022496015.1). Classification (NCBI taxonomy): domain Eukaryota; kingdom Viridiplantae; phylum Streptophyta; class Magnoliopsida; order Poales; family Poaceae; genus Hordeum; species Hordeum marinum. The sequence continues at coordinate 65,504,779 of CM039677.1, forward strand.
TAAAGCAGACTTCTACAACATTTTTATATGTTGGTGGTTAATGTACAAGACTCAAATTCTCATTACATGCAACGTAGAATTTCCAACGCTTCAAGTGTTGGCATAGATATTATTATTATTATTATCATTATTATTATTATTAACAATATAGTTATCATTATATTTATATAGATATGTATTTATGTAATAAATGCTCAGTGTAATTACGTATTTCAAGCGAAGCAAAAACAAGAGAATATACTGATAAGAGGAAGAAATCATATATGAGATAAAATTGTTGGATTACAATAGTGGATATTACAAGAGGACATCATCAAATGTGATGCATAATCTAACTTTTTTCTTGACAATGAAACTTTAACCGAAAGCATCCATCAACATCCCTAGAACTTCACTAAAACTTAATTGAGGAACAACATCCAATATGAACGTCATCCGCACAACATAACTAAAACTGAAAGAATCCATCATCATCCCCATCACGAAAGAGAACATCAACATCATCATTGCAGTATACTTGCCATGCACCCATATACTCATCCATTTATCTTTTTAATCTACAAACAAGAAAACAAAATAAATTGTTAACAGATAATGCATTGACATGATGCAAGTAGTAATAGAGGCAAGATATTAGTGACGTACAAAGGTTGAGGGCCATGCAATCTTTGTTTTTTCCGCATTACCGAGAGTATTGCAGTTTTTGTGACTCCGTACCAAATTTTCAGTTTTCACAAGTGCCATATCAACATGCACCGCCCAAAATTCACTTCCAATTTCAGCACCATCAAGTTTAAATTTAGGATCACAACTTACAATTGTAGCAAGAGCTACGTCCCTGTTATGTTTTTTTCAGGCTCTTCAAGAATACTTTAGTTCCTACCTGTTCAGGAAAATAAAAGTAACCATATGAAAAAACAGAAACAAAACATAGGAACATATGAAATGAATGAGCACTCTTACAGGTAATTCAGTGGCACCAACCAGCCCAACGAACTACTCTGAGCACTCTTACTGCTTGCATTAGCACCTTTTGTTGTTTTTTGGTCTGGACAAGAGTTTGATAGCAAAGAAGTAATAAGCAAATACAAAAGCTAGCACTATAGTTTGAACATAAATGTGTATGCGATTATGAAAGGATACCAGTTTGTTTGCAGCAAACGTTTTTTCTCCCTGCCCTGTATTGAAATTCTCAAGCAAAGTTTCTTTGTTCTGAACAACATTTTGATAGCAAGATGCCCAATAGATACAAAACCATCGGAGCAATATATTTTGAAAATTTTGTGTATGGTAATGGAAACATACCTTATGTGCAACAGAATTTATCTCCCCTTGCTGAGCACTGTAACTATGATCCAAAGTTTCTTGGTTTTGCACAACATTCTGATAGCAACAAGTAAACACATAAACATGGGAGCACTGTAGTTTGATTATGATTTTGTATATGGGACTATGATGATACCTTCTGTCCAGCAAAACATTTTTCTAGTTGTCGTGCAGTGCCACCATTATGAACCATAGTTTCTTTGTTCTAGGATAAAAAGACACACATCAAGTTTTGGGTATTATATATCCACTTTGCAAAAAGTGCAAGCACAACAACTTAAAACTCAGCAATGACATGTTCTAAAGATTATTTAAGACTTTAAGTAGACAAACCTTATCTGAAACAGAATTCTTGTTTGATGCTTGCAAATCTGAATCATTTGACACACTTGTCTTGTTGTGTAAATTAGATGGTTTTTTAACACGTTGGAGTCCATCAACCGGAGGAGCAAGCACTCTCTACAGATAGCATAACATAAATACTAATTGACAAATAATTTCTTGAGTGAAATTTGAGGAATTTTATTGTGTACTTTGACAAGATACAAACTTTTCTGTTTGAGTTGTGTCCATCAACCGAAGGTTCAAGCCCAATTGTAGCCATTGGATCTGAAATTTCCTATGAGAGGAATACATAAAGGTCAGTCCACAAAATAAATGAAGGTTATAGTTGTTAGAAATTTACCTAATTGTGTTGTCTTTCCATTCTTCTCATCTGCTCCTCGAGTTCCATAATTTTAGCATCTTGATTTTTATTTACTTGTTGTAATTTTTCCATTTGAACTCTAAAAGCTAGGATATCTTCATTTGGTGTATCCTCCACTGAAGTAAAATGTGTATTCTGGAATGCACGCGAAGTAGAAACATCAAAAAGTTTTTTTGGGTTTGGAACTTGTCCCAAACCATGTACATGGCCAGGCTTGTCATCCCCTAATACTTTGTTCAACGCATCTCCTTTCCATGCAGTCTTTCCATCGTTGTTATCTGCTAATTCAGGGTTCTTATCCATAATATCCTTCAACTCCTCCTAAATACAAGAACAATGTAAATAATAAGAATATATGTAATATCAAATTCAAATACGAGTGGTTGAGAGTTGTAAATGTACCACATGAGCATTAATGATTTTGTTCTTGCAAGTTTTCGGCTTGTGCGTATGGATGAAAAGGTGAGCCCTATGAGGGTACTTCTTTTCAGGATCTGCATCTTTCTGTTGATAAGTAATGTAAACAGGAATTACATTACAAGACATGAATGGAAGAGAGGCGCATGAAGTTAGTTTATTTTACCATTTCTTCCCTCATACGAGGGAAACTTTTTGTCCCACTAGCATGTGTAGACTTCCTCATTGAACAATTGTTTCTATTTGTAGCACTAACCCCCTACTAAAGAATGAATCAACGCAATTATGTGCATATCTTTTATGGTATCTACACAACAATATATAAAGTCTAACAAGGAAAGTTGAAAATGGAATTCTTTTAAGTACCTTCGCTTTCTCAGTTGTCCAATGATTAACTAGAGATCTCCACTGATCCGGAGTCACCGATTTTGGTTTATTGTTGTAATTAGCTTCGGTGTTTTTTTCTCATCAAAATACATAGCTTTCAGATTAGATGTATGTTGCCTCCATCTATCTCCAATTGTCTTCAATATATATTTTTCCATGCGAGGAGGGTAAAGGAACCTCATCTACAAAACAATTACAACATAAATAGGGTGAATGCAATGTAAGGCAACATAGAAGAAGCTAGTAAAGGATATTCAATGGACTAAATTTTACCTTCACTTGATCTAGTATAGCCGTTACATTCGTTTTAGTTTTGAGCAATCTCCAATCTTTGTAGCTCAAGCAACACAATGATCCATTCCTTGCAACTGAGCCAAGAAAGTCCCCAAGGTGTTAGCCTCTTTTCCAATTGGCCGATCTATTTCATTGCAGTGAACCATTATCCTTTTCCCTTTTGGAAGGTTCCAAATATATTTCAGCTTCCTCTTCTTATGCTCTTTTGTTTCTGCATTTTCAGCTGAATAAATAGAATCATGAATTATATGTTACGATGATGAATAATCATATATTGCAGACGGTAAGTAATGAGCAACAAACTTACCATCTTCATTTTCATCCGCATCAGCATCATCAGAATCGGTGAAGCCTTCTTCATCATTAGTGGTTCTTTCATGGACATCGGATGATTCGAGATCTTTTTCAGCAGAATTCTGATGTTCAATCGTTTTTTCCATCATATATTCATCATTGGATTCAACAAGGTTAACTCTTGTCCGTGACATATCTGCATAGTAAATAACCTGATATTCTTTTAAAAAGCTGATACAGTATAGATTGTATACTAATGGAAACTGTAACAAAACGATTCATAAAATGTAGACTCTAGAGGCTATAAAAACAGAACATATATACTCAGGTGTAGGTTCTTCAAAATAACTTCAATTTGTTGCACCTTTACTCGGATCAAATACAAAGTATTAAGCTGCATTTATTCAGAACAAAGAATGAAACACTCGTACATTAACTGCCCTTTGGTTTAGTTAAATAATACGTGCGAGCTTGCTGGTTGGATGTGCCCAAAAAATTCAGAGTGAACAAATCTGAACATGACTCTGGCTAAAAGAACAAAATCATTGTCTTGGTTTAACTTATGTGTTTTGTATTATGGACACTGTGACATGAGTGGCAACTTGAGTAAAGCTTTCCTGAAAGAATAACATCACAAAGGCCTCTCACCATGGGCTCGAGAAACACGTGTAAAGTAAAACTGATGCTCCTTTCCGTATGAGAAATATAAGTGAACTGACAATCAACTATTCTAGTCATCCATGCTTATATATGTGCTAAAAACTGTACTACCCTACTGTACTGCCCAACAAGAACAGGATAGTCAGAATTGGAGTTCCATAAAGTAAGTCTATGAAGAGATTGAACTCACCAACGATGTAGTGGTGCGGAACTAGATTGAGATATTGCACGCGTCCACACCTGATAGCCCAACAGTTACAAAATTTAAGCTACCTATTATGTTCCGCTAAATCTGTAGACACCAAAACAAATAAGCATGAGGATAGTAATGAATAAAACCTAGAAAGGTAATTTCAATCGAGTATAGGAAAGGTGTAATCTTATAGATGAAAAGGTAGCAAGAATCAGAAACAGATCCCTCTATCTGAAGGGCCCCCAAAATTCTAAACCAATAACAGAGGACAACTATCAAACACTTGGTGTGCACTATCAAATTCACTGAAGAGAAGAGTAATTAGAAAGCATAGAAGGGACAGATCTGAACCAAGAAGGGAGGAGGAGGTAAAATCTTCAAGTCATACCAGTATTTACCTTGTGTTTCTATGAATCGGGGTGGGGATGATCTGCTTTCCGTCCCGGTTGCTGAACAAGACATGCCTCTTGTGCCCTCAACCACAATGGTGGAATCGGCGGGGGCAGCTATGCTGTTTAGGAGGGAGGGCAGACCATGCTCGATCTGCTCAAGGTAAGGTAGAATGATGGATCCTTCGTACAAGATGAGGAAGGGAACTATGTTGATATGGGGGAGGGGCGGGAGGTTTACGATTTTGCTGGAGCACTAACCTCGCGAGACTTGATGTTAGTCTCCGCTCTTGAGTCGAATGACAGATGGGGCCATGGTAATTAAGCGCGCGCACCTGTTTTCTTTTGACCATAATTAGTCCCTATTGGCGGGAGAGAACAGAGAACAGAGGGAAAGAAAAAATTGGAGCGAAACAAAAAAAGGAATATGAGTGAGTAAAAATTTAAAGTGAAATAAATTAATATAATTTTTATTATTATCAACTGGCCATGGCACGCACTTGTACATATATTTGTAATTTGTCTAAAGCACACAAGATGTTTCTGTTACGTTTGTACAAATTTAATGCCAGATGGGGTGAAGTAAAAATGATTTCTATTTCTATAACCGACGGTATATATTTGTACATATATTTGTAGGGCAGCGACGGCTGGGCAGCGACAGGCCGGCGATGTCAGTAGTGAGGCAATGGGGGTGGCGCCAAACTGCAGTCACAAACGGAGCTCAATCTCTTGATGGAACTCCTCTTCGTCATTTGAGGAGAGCACGCCCTCCTCCTTCTACAACGTAAAAGAGGACGACATGCCAAAAGACCACGAGCCGTCAGACTTGGCAAATCCAACCCCACAAACGCCCGCATATGTGCCCGGATGCGTCTACGGATAATGAGTCAAGCCTCAAATAATCCTTCTACAACATGATACCTCAAATTCAAACTATTACATGCAATGTAAAATGATCTTTAAGCGACTATCGTCTGCCTTTGCCCTGCCCATGTTCGACAACCGGCTGCAGTCCCCAGAGTGTTAGTCCACTCATCGGCGTTGTATAGTAGGACATGAGACATGGACTGGCTCATGGGACTCGAGGCGACACCAACAGAGGGGTTGCGTGTTCGCCATTGCGTTCGTATGCTAGACGGACCGCACCGCCTCCGGTGAGGCGGCTATTACACCCTTACTGGCGGATCCATGTGCTAGTTGTGCATCTGCGATGGATTGCCGATGGAAGGAGTCTAAGCATCATCGTTGGGTGGCCTTCTCCCAGGAGCGACAGAGCACAAGCTGGACGGTAATCTCCTCATCGTGTCGCGTGGTATGAACTCATGGTTGATGGATCTGGAGGTGTGGGACTTGGATCCGCTGCATGCCATGCCGGCTTGGGTGGTGGAGTGGAGTGGAGGGGACTGGAGTGGAGTCGAGGGGAGTGGAGTGGGTAGGATTTGATCCGGGGAGGGGATCAGAACGAATATATGTGGGGTCGGTTAGGCTAGCGTGGATCGGGTCCGACGTGACGGACGCGTCCGAACGCACCCGGGGTTCCTCATATTCGCCTCATATCTAGGCTGGATATGAGGGGTGTCAGTCAGCCCGGGCATTTGAGGATGGTTTAAGGAGTTTGTCTGGGTCACGTTTTTTGTGACTGGTCACTAACCGGACTGTCCGTCCGGGTGTTTTTGGCGGGCTTGGCCGTCCGGCTATGGATGCTCTTAGCTTTGGCAGACGAACCGACATCGCTTCAATGAGGCGCAGTGTCTGAAGTAGGCTTCTCGGTTGCCACTCCCGCATACAAGAGGTGTCCCACATACAAGAGGTGTCGTCCTCCCGTCCTATCTTGTCGCTTTGACCGCCATGAAGGCTGTTGAGTCACGTCCGCTCTAGAGTGGTTAATTGACATCCATGCACTGGTGCAATTTCGAGAACGGTTTGGTGGGACCGCATACATTAGCATGAGAATGGACGTCCGCAAACTTTCCTAGATTTGATGACTTAATTATAATTCCTTCATTTCTATATATAAGTCTTTCTAGAGATTTACTATGTATTACATAAAGATGTATATAAACATATTTTAAAATGTAGATTCACTCATTTTGCTTTGTCTACAGTTTATAGTAAAAAAATAAAAAGACTTATATTTGGAAACAGAGGATAAAAATGTATATTTATGGTCGCAACATTTATTTATTTTCTCTTGGATCGACGGGAGAAAAGAAAATAAGGAACCAGGGAGGTCGCGCCTCCAACCAGACACATAACAGCGAGGCTGTCTGGTCTCGCGCGTGAAATCTCCAGCCTCCCTCTTGGTCGCGCGTGACACCAGACATAGGAGGCAGTGGTGTCTGATCCACCGCGCGAGGCCTCTTCTCCACCACACAAGGAGATCGTGAGGTCTGATCCCCCGCGAAGCTCCGTTGTTGAGACACAGTGGTGTGCTGGATTATCCACTGCTGGGGTCATTTTTTTTCACATTTATGTAACTATATGCTTCTAATTTCTCACTCTTTTCCTCTTTCTCAGTCTCAGTCTCGTGGAACCAACCTATTTAACACTACTATGTTGTTTAAGAGACAAGAATCAACCCATATGTTGGTACATATTACATTTGTAACAATAATGTGTAATTATCAATAGCGTACAAAACTTTAGGCCTGTCACACCTACAAATCGTCTTGTCCTAATTAGGAAGTACATACACATCAAATAAAAAATAGCAATAACACTAAGGAATTCGTCACTTTAACTAGGCTCCACACTTTCAGATAGGTGACTTCTACGTTATCCATCAAACCTGCATTCAGAAGCAATACATTAATAAGTTTCTTGTCCAAAATGGCATAAGTTACATCAATGATACTACAAATGTAAATAATAAAATCAGATTGTAACATGACCTTTATTCAGGTACTGTGTCATCACTTGACACTATAGGAGCATCTACAGTTTCTCTCTCTATATCTCTTCTCATCCAATTTTGTTTCTGATGGGCAGTATCAAAAAGCTGAAAGAATTTACTGACATGATAAGGTTCTATTTCCACATCATTCCATTCTTCACCCATATCAAAATTATCTCGAGGCATCATCTTCAAAACAATTGACCATCCTGGATAAAGATGGTCATCCACATAGAATACTTGGTCAACTTGATTGGTAAATACAAAAGGTTCATCCTCTGCCTTTTTACCAGTGTGAGTTAGACTAGAGAAATTCACAAGTTTACACCCATACTTATCTATCTGCATACCTTTTCCTTCGGTAACATCAACCCATTCACATTTAAATAGCACCACTGAAAATTTTCGGAAATAGTCTAACTCAATTATGTCCACAATCCTTCCAAAGTACATGACATCTCCAAGAATAGGTTTTCTATCACGTGCAGAAGAGTAGCTTGATGTTTTTGCTGTCACAACAACTCCACTATTTTGAGTTACCTTGTCATACCGCTTCGGTCTAAATCTATATCCTTGAATATTGAATGCTCTATATTTCGTTGCAACCTCAAGTGGACCACGTGCCAACCATCTAATTTCCTCACCAATGCTATCACTACCTTTCTCCCTCTCCAACTGCATCACCTATAGGAACACAAAATAATAGAGTGCATAAGATACATTCTAATCCTAAATAAATTGAATCATTGTACTTACATGATCCTTGAACCATTCAGGAAATTGCTCATGTTGCATCTTCTCAAAGGTCCTTGGATCTATGCGTTTCTTGCGATTCTTCCTTCTCAAATAAGTGCCATGTTCTCTACAAAATAGAAACAACTACTATTTCAGTTCAAAACTTATTAACTAACAAATGCAGAGGTAGTGGCATGACATTTACTCCAAATATGGCTTCACTGCATCACAATTGAACAACACATATCTGTGGGCTTGTGCTGCCTCCTTATCTGTTAAAGTGTATACCATTGGTCTTCCCAATGGTTTCCCTCCTGGAGGAAACAACATAGATTGTTGTAAAGATAGTGAAGATTCAGAGTCCTCTGGGTTGTCATCATTCCTTGATGGTTGGTTATGTTTGGTGGAGAAACCCTGTAGATATCTTGAACAAAAGGTCATGCACTCATCCGCTAAAAAAGATTCTGCTATTGAACCCTCTGGACGAGCTTTGTTCCGAACAAAGGACTTTAGCTCACCAAGATACCTATGCACATATATATCCAATAAGTTATAAATGTATGTGCAAAAAAAGATTGTAATAAGTTTAGGAGTGAAGATTGTAATAGGTTATATTTGTATATGCAATAAATTACCTTTCAATGAAGTACATCCAATGATATGCAACTGGTCCTCCTATTTTACATTCACTTGCTAAATGGACAACTAAGTGCACCATAACTGTGAAAAAACCAGGAGGAAATATCATCTCCATTTTTGCAGAGTGTAAGTTTGATTCTTTATTCCAAATGGTCAAGCTCATCAACATGAACAACTTTTGAACATATGCCTTGAGAATACGACGACAGTTCAAATAGTACTACTGTAACGTCATATGGAAGAATACCTCTCGCAGCAATTGGCAAAAATTGATGCAATAGGACATGGCAATCATGTGTTTTGAGGCCACTAATTTTTCCTTCAATAAAATTCACACATTTCGATATATTTCCACAATATCCATCAGGAACTTTTATACTATAAATAATCTTGCAGAATAATTGCTTTTCTTTCTTAGACATGGTAAAGATAGCTGGTGGCAAGTAATACTTGCCTGAAGGTTTTTTCTATGGATGGAGCTCCCCTCTAATATTCATATCTTCAAGATCTTGACGAGCCTGTACATTATCTTTTGACTTTCCATCCAAATTGAGAAGTGTGCCTAAAATATTATCACACACATTCTTCTCTATATGCATCACATCTAGATTATGTCAAAGGAGATTACTGTCCCAATATGGTAATGTGAATAAACTACTTTTTCCTTTTTAAGTTTTTGAGGTACTAAAATCTCCACATGCAGCTATGTCATCTAATACGGAACGACCATAATAGGTTATAGGCTCTGTTCTATTCTCAGTTGTTCCATCAAAAGCAGAAGCATCATTACGAAATTCATGATCAGGTGGCAGAAATTGCCGGTGACCCATAAAACAAGCTTTCTTGCCATATTTCAAGCGCTTGGTCCATACATTTTCACCGCAAGGTGGACATGCATAATCTCCATGCACCATATGTGAAGCAAGCATTCCTAATGCTAGGAAGTCATTTATGGTCCACAAGACAGCCGGCCTGAGTTTAAATGTTCTCTGTTCGGATGCATCATAGGTTGTCATCCCATTCACAAAAAGATCTCTCAGATCTTCCAAAAGAGGCTGCATAAAAACATGAATCTTATCTCCAGGGCTCTTAGGTCCAGGAATAATTAAAGGCAATGACAGATAAGATTTCTTCATGCATAGCCATGGAGGCAGGTTATACATGACTAGCACAACTGGCCAACAACTATATTTATTGCTCAGCATCCCATATGGATTAAATCCATCTGTTGCTAGGCCAAAATGGATATTACGACAATCATCTGCAAATCCATGCTTCTCATCAAATTTCTTCCATGCCTCGGAATCTGCTGGATGTCGTACCAGTCCATGTTGCTTGGTGCGCCCCTCATCGTGCCATCGAGATAGAGTTGTTGTTTCTTTGCACATGAATATCCTTTTCAGCCACTCTTTGATTGGAAAGTATCTCAGAACTTTCATTGGTGTAGCTCTCTTTCTTTCCTTTTTAGTTAACTTGGTTTCAGGCATTTTATCTTTCCACCTAGAAGCCTTGCATCTAGAGCAAAACTCATCATTTTCCGTCTCTTTCCAGAACAACTGACAGTTATTTGGGTAGACATGAATTTTTTGATATCCTAATCCAAACTTCGATATGATCTTCTTGGCCTCGTAAATTTTTTGGGGCAAAGCTTTTCCATTTGGAATGGCCATGTGCAGAATATTGAGTAGATCTCCAATTGACTTATCAGACCATTTGTTCATGGATTTTGTATTGAACAAAAGAGAAAGTAAGGAAAGCTGAGACAATTCACATCCTGGCCACAAAGGCTTCTCTGAATCATGAATTAATTTGTACAATGCTTCTGCTTCTTTAGTTGCTCCATCCGGAAATGGATTTGAAAAATCTGTACTATCACTCATAGGCACATCACCATCATTTATTTTCCTAATTGAATCCATAATCATTTCATGCATATTAGCATTTCCTTCAGTTTCAGATTGTGGTTATTGATCATCATTGCGATCGGGTGAAGACTCGGCATGAAAAACCCATTTGTCATAGCTCTGAAGCATTCCGTTCCACATCAAATGCCCACAAACATCATCCCTTAATAGTAGTGAAGTGTGAACACAATCTTCACATGGACATCGGATCATTGTATCTGCTGGTATATCTTTATATGCAAACTCCAGAAATTCATCTACACCAGCTGAGTAATGTGTACTTTCTCTTGGAAATCGCAATAGTAATTTGGTGGATTCTAAATCCATTGCACACTTCATAAAAATAAAAAATATTAGGACCCATTTGGACATAAAGTATAATCAGAATAATATGGTTTCTAGAAAATCTTTTAAATATTGTGAGGTGTTTTCCTAAACCAACAACTATAGTTTCATAACCAATTGCGTTATTCCTGATATAGTGTTTTTTATGTTTTATAAAAAGAGGTCCAGACCTCTTTCATCTCAAACTGAGAAAAACAACACTCGTGACATCCTGTCCTTGACTACCAAGCAGCTTGATTTATAACTTGTAAGCAAAATTAACAAATGGCAGTATCTCTTTTGTATTAGTGATCGATTCCTCTGCACAGCATGCTCCACACTAGTTAAACATGCTACTGATTCCTATTCTTTGTCCGATTAATCGCGTCCGCAAGTTCCTAGGTCAGCGTAGCATGCACTTATTGATCCGGTTGCGTAGCTCCTTAGGTATAGCTAGCTAATTCAGATTCAGTTGGGTAAGAAGTCAAAAACTACTATAATTAAAACAGTACCAGCCAAACATATCGGTAGTTTCACTAAAACTGAGAAAATTGATGTTTTCAGAAACTATATAGTATTCACTAACCATACATTATAATACCAAAGTTTTGGAATACTGCGGTATTTCAAAAACTACACTGCCAAACTAGGCGATCTCTGAATCTCTCTGCCAAACTAGGTCATTACTGCACATATGATTCAGAGTTCAGGGGACGACAGGATGTTGTACCTCTCTGAGCTGAGCAGGGGATGGGGATTGGGTAAGACCAGATGATCAGTAGTTGAGGAGGCTACCGCCGAGCGCACTGGGCGGCTCCGGCAGTCCGGTCAGCAGGGCGCAATCCTATGCGGTGGTGCGCCGTGCGCACCTGCGCGGATAGCAGCCGGCCGACGCCAAGCGGGGTAGGCAGCGGCAGGTCGCGGGAGTCAGCCTTCGCGCCGGTCAGGGTCACAGGGCGGTCTACCGGTGGCTCTGGGCGGCCGGGCAGGGACGGTGAGGCGGGTGGCTCGGCTTGCTCCAGGCGACGGGTCGAGTATTCGCGAGATTGGAGAAAGAGAGTTGACCGATGGTGCGTGTTTTTTTCTTTTGATCTGAGTCTATAGAGCATTCGCTTCGCACGATGAGCAGAGTAGGCTGTTATTGGGCCGATTCTTTTCTCCAAGGCCATCTCCTATTACCTACGTGGTATACAGGCCAGGCCGAATTCTTAGCATGGAACATTGCCCATCCCGTGCCAGCTTCGCCAATGTTATGGATCGAGAATATACACGATTTGGTTTTTGCTCTAGTACAGTTTTTTGTGCCACATTCCTTATATGCACCGATGTGTATAATAAATATTAATTTTTCAAAGTAGAGGTATTTGCAGTCTTATAACAAATATAATTTACAACACATACATAGCAATATGTAAGATCTGTTGCGGTCCGTGTAGGACATTATGGTCACGAGTTGCACCTCCACAACGCAGATGCTACAATACTTATATGCGTATCTCTTGTGAATTTTGCAACATATAGTCAAAACGTTGTAGAATATGTGTTGCTTTATACGGGGTATCCTTGTAGTGAGATTGTCCATTTTGCACACGAAGTGCATCCAATTTTTGCCGTAACCCTCTCAACTTTTTAAGACATGCTATGTGGGTGAAATGATGATACCATGCTAACTTTCAACCTTTTCAGAATTCATTTGTAGCGCTTTTCAATTTTAGGGTCATTTAGCTAACAAAAAATCAATAAATGCATGAAAAATACCAAATGCAGTCAGAAAGGGTTGAAAATTGATGACATGGCTTTGAATGGTGCATTTTGAACACACAAAAAGTCTGGAGTTCAAATAACTTCAAAAAAGTGAAATCTATTTGTAACAGATGAGTTTTCGTTCGAAACCGTGATACTTCGAAGAAATTATCCATTTTGCAAACGAAGTGTATCCAGTTTTTACCGTAACCCTCTCAACTTTTTATAACATGCTATGTGCGTGAAATGATGATACCATGCCAACTTTCAACCTTTTCAGAATTCATTTGTAGCGCTTTTCAATTTTAGGGTCATTTAGCTAACAAAAAAAATTCAATAAATGCATGAAAAATACCAAATGCAGTCAGAAAGGGTTGAAAATTGATGACATGGCTTTGAATGGTGCATTTTGAACACACAAAAAGTCTAGAATTCAAATAAGTTCAAAAAAATGAAATCCCTTTGTAACACATGAGTTTTCGTCCGAAACCCTTGTACTTCGAAAGAGATTGTCCATTTTGCACACGAAGTGCATCCATTGTTTGCCGTAAACCTCTCATCTTTTTATGACATGCTATGTGGGTGAAATGATGATACCATGCCAACTTTCAACCTTTCCAGAGTTCATTTGTAGTGCTTTTCAATTTCAGGGTCATTTAGCTCAAAAAAAATCAGTAAATGCATGAAAAATACCAAATGAAGTCACAAAGGGTTGAAAATTGATGATGTGGCTTTGAATGGTGCATTTTGAACACACAAAATTTCTGGAGTTCAAATAATTTCAAAAAATGAAATCCGTTTGTAACAGATGAGTTTTCGTTCGAAACCGTGATACTTCGAAAGAGATTGTCCGTTTTGCACACGAAGTGCATCCAGTTTCTGCCGTAACACTCTCAACTTTTTATAACATGCTATGTTGGTGAAATGATGATACCGTGCCAACTTTCAACCTTTTCAAGTTCATTTGTAGTGCTTTTCAATTTCAGGGTCATTTAGCTCAAAAAATCACTAAATGGATGAAAAATACCAAATGAAGTGAGAAAGGGTTTAAAATTGATGATGTGGCTTTGAATGGTGCATTTTCAACACACAAAAAGTCTGGAGTTCAAATAAGTTCAAAAAATGAAATCTCTTTTTAACAGATGAGTTTTTGTCCGAAACTGTTTGATACTTCGAAAGAGATTGTCCATTTTGCACACGAAGTGCATCCAGTTTCTATCGTAACCATCTCAAAATTTTATCACATGCTATGTGGGTGAAATTATGATACTACGAGAACTTTCAACCTTTTGAGAGTTCATTTGTAGTGCTGTTCAATTTCAAGGTCATTTAGCTCAAAAAAATCAGTAAATGCATGAAAAATACCAAATGAAGTCGGAAAGGGTTGAAAATTGATGATGTGGCTTTGAATGGTGCATTTTGAACACACAAAAATTCTGGAGTTCAAATAAGTCCAAAAAAATGAAATCCCTTTGTAACAGACGAGTTTTCATCCGAAACTCTCATACTTCGAAAGAGATTGTCCATTCTGCACACGAAGTGCATCCAATTTCTACCGTGACCCTCTAAACTTTTTAAGACATGCTATGTGGGTGAAATCATGATACCATGCCAACTTTCAACCTTTTCAGAGTTCATTTGTAGTGCTTTTCAATTTCAGGGTCATTTAGCTAAAAATATATTAGTAAATGCATGAAAAATAACAAATGAAGTCAGAAAGGTTTGAAAATTGATGATGCGGCTTTGAATGGTGCATTTTGAACACACAAAAAGTCTAGATTTCAAATAATTTAAAAAGAATGAAATCCCTTTGTAACAGATGAGTTTTGTCCGAAACAGTGATACTTCGAAAGATATTGTCCATTTTGCAGACGAAGTGCATCCAGTTTTTACGTTAACCCTCTCAACTTTTTAGCACATTCTATGTGGGTGAAATGAGGATACCATGCCAACTTTCAACCTTTCCGGAGTTCATTTGTAGTGCTTTTCAATTTCAGGGTCATTTAGCTCAAATAATGAACTAATAGAAAAAAGAATGAACTAGAAATTTTTTATGAAACTCTAATAGCAAAAAGAATGAACTAAAAATAATCAATTAAAATATTCTGTTATGATCAACTAAAGCAAAACTATAATATATTCTTCAATAGCAAAAAGAATCAACTAAAAAGCTTCTATAAAACTCTAATAGCAAAAGGAATCAACTAAAAAGCTTTTATAAACCTCTAGTATTTTTGACACTAAAATTATATAAAATTTATGCAACTAAAATTATCAAAGTATTTTTTGTTCAAAACATTAATAGCAAAAAGAATTTCCATAAAGTATATTTTGTTACAAGCTTTAATAGAAACAAAAAAGCTTTTATTAAACTCTAATAGCTAAAGGAATGAACTAAAAAGCTTTTATAAACCGCTAGTATTTTTGAAACGAAAATTATATTAAATTTATGCATCTAAAATTATCAAAGTATTTTTTGTTCAAAACATTAATAGCAAAAATAATTTCCATAAAGTATATTTTTGTAACAAGCTTTAATAGAAACTAAAAGGTTTTATAAAACTCTACTAGGAAAAGGAATCAACTAAAAAGAATCAATACAAAATAAAACTTATGCAACTAAAATTATATAAAATTTATGCAACTAAAATTATATAACTAAAAATTAGCATATGTAATTTTTTTTAAAAACATAATATATGCGAAAAAATAAAAAAGACCTGGCTAATAGGCACCACGACCTGCATACGACTAGAAACCCTAAAAATGGGCCAGGATGCAGGCTCGTAGTGCTAGCAGGCCCAACAGGGCGTCAGATAGGCATGTACTGCCTACGTTAGAGAGGAGCTCGAGAGTGTAGTGGCAGCTACGCTTATAAACAACTACGAGCCCCTCTTGACTAGCAAGGTGGGACTAAAGTTGTGGCTGCGGGAAGGAGAGACCAATAGTCCCGGTTGGTGGTTCCAACCGGGACCAATGCAGACCTTTAGTCCCGTTGGTGCCACCAACAAGGACCAAAGGTCCCTGTTTCCTGCCGCTTGGGCTGCTGAAAACTAACCATTGGTCCCGGTTGGTGGCACCAACTAGGACAAAAGGGGGGCATTGGTCCCGGTTGGTGCCACCAACCGGGACTAAACCATGGGGTATATAAGCGCTCTCGGCCTCCCCACCAATATTCCTCTCCATTCCCATGACGCCGAACTGACGCACGACGCTGCCAGGCTGCCGAAGGACATCGTCGTCGTCTCCACTTCTCCCCCCTCCTCGAGCCCGATGCCGTTCCTATCGTCTCTGATCCCAATGCCGCCGTCGCCACTCCCCCCACCCCCTCCTTGACCCCGCCACTCCCATAGTGAGCCGTCGCCGCTCCTCCCCCACCCTCCTTGCCATCTCCCACCCCAACACCGCCGTCGGCGCCTCTGTGTTCACCCCCTCACCGTGCCCGTGGATGCCCGAGCGCGGCATCGCCATAGCCCACGACCACAATTTTGTGGTTAGCTAGGGTTACCATGGCCGTGGCCATGGCCGCCGGTGACCATTAGATGAATAGACAGATGAATTTTTGTTGCATAATGAGATGAGATGAGATGTATGAAATGTGCTATGTTTAATAGATGTGCTCTGTTTTTTAGATGAGATGGGATGAGATGAGATGTATGAGATGTTTTGTGGAGATGAGATGTATGAGATGTTTTTTAGATGTATGAGATGTTTTTTAGACGTGCTCTGTTTTTTGGATGAATAGATGGATGGATGAAATGTAATAACTCAATGTGATAGATATATGTTTTGTGGATATGAGATGAGATGGAAGAGAAATGTTTTTAGGTTTTTAGATAAGCCGTCCGAATGTCGGACATTCATGAGAGAGGCGGTCCGGACATCGTCGTACATGAGGGGGGACATCGGACATGACATGAGGGGTAAGCATCGTTGTCGTCTACCCCCTCCCTGATAACTTCAACATGAGGGGGGACATTGGACATGACATGAGGGGTGAGCGTCGTTGTCATCTACCCCCTCCCTGATAATTTCGACATGAGGGGGGACGTCGAACATGTCATGTGAATTTTTTGTTCATATAGAAAACTCTGGTAACATAGGTTTATCAAGAATGCCCCCATTATGGATGTGCACAAGTTGATCCAATTTTTTTCCCGATCTCATCTATATATATTCTTCTATATATCACGTTGTCTGTCAAAATATTGAAGGAATCCATGGCTTCATCATTAGCTGGAAGTAACATGCGTATGATGCTATGAAGCTCTTCAAAGTTGTTTTGGAACGGAGTTTCGGATAGAGTAATTTGCTTTTTGGTACGAATTTCCGCAAAGGCCTTCCAAATAGCGATATTCGAAAGGCTCTTGCTGAACTTTGTACCGAAAAGCTAATTATCCTATCAGGGACTCCGTTCCAAGACAATTTTGGAGAGTTTCGTATCATTATGCGCCTGTTATTACTTCCGGCTAATGATGAAGCCATGGTTTTCTTGAATCCTTTGACACTAGACAATGTGACATATAGAAGGGTAGATGAGATCAGGAAAAATACGGACCATTTTCTGCACATCCATAATGGCGACATTTTGTTAAATACCTTAAAGGTTAAGAGAATCCCTTGTTTGACAGTCATAAGATAGGGGTCCAGATGTAAGACATTCATGAGAGAGGCGGTCCGGTCCGGTCGCCGGACATGTCATGTGATAGGTACTATTTTTTTGTTCATAGAAAACTCCGATAACTCTTCAACATGAGGGGGGACGTCTATCAACCCCCTCTCGTCCGACCAAACCCTAGAAGCGTCGAGGCCACCCCAAACCCTAGAAGCGTTGTCGAGGCCACCCCAAACCGTAGAAGCGTCGAGGCCATCTCTCATGATTCCTTGTTGTGATTAGCTAGCTAGGTCTATGTTTGCCACTAATATATCCATCTCTCATGTTTGTATATTAATTGCCATGTTTTAATATTTGTAGAAACTATGGATGAAAGAGACTTGGAACAAGAGCAATTGTTGGGGGACATAATCTGAGGTGGATGTGATGTCTTGTCGTTTCTCAACGACACCGATGGTCTTGAAGGAGAGGATTACTTCTCCAGTGATCGAACAATGGAGGAGGAAGGACATGATCATGATGGCTCCGGTCACCGAATGCCAGAGGAAGAAGGAGACCATGGTGACGACTCCGATGACCGAACGGAGGAGGGAGCTGTTGCAAAGTCCGGCAATGTATATATATATTAATTAAGCATGTGCTGACTAGCTAATTCATGCATTAATTGTTTTGGTATGTACATATATTAACTCTTGTTTCTTCTTTTATAGCCCTCCGGATTGAGCCAAACTTCGATAACGAGATGAGGCCCGAAGAGAAGGTTGGGCAAGGAAGAAAGGTTCATGATCACAACACTCGCAGATGATGGCCTACCGATCGAACCAAAGCGGACCAATGACGCATTTGCTGCTCAGTGCGGAGCTATTGTTAGGGATAACATCCTAATCAGCATAAACCAATGGAATAAGCCTAAGGACAAAGACCTTGAAATTTCTTATGTGACCGATGGACAGAAAGATGATCTTTGGACCTCGCTGAAGGCAAGTTTCACCCTACCGCAAGAGTAGGATCCGAATAAGCCAGTTATAGAGCCACTGGTCAAGGCGCGTGATCTTAAGAAGATGGCAAATCTATTCAGGAGGTGGCAGAATGAGTTGAAATCAAAGTTTGTCAACAAAGGGAAGACTCTAGAATTCATCGGCCGATTTGAGAAGATAAGAGACTACTGGCCCACATTTGTGGCCTACAAGACATTGGACAAGAGTAATAAAATGTCAGAGACAAACAAGAACAATGCGGCAAAGAAGCAGTATCACCATCACACGGGGTCAAGTGGCTACCTCAAAGCCCGGCCGTTGTGGGACAAAGTTGAGAATGATCTGATTGCTAAAGGGGTCAAACCACAGACATTGAACTGGCCACACCGTTCAAGGACTTGGTTCTTCGAGGTTGGGGGAACTTTGGACCCTGAAATAGGGAAGTGCCGTTGGATGGACAAGAAACTTGCAATACAAGTCAAGAAGCTTCAGAAGTATATCATCATAGCGCAGGAAGGGACGTTCATTCCCAATAGAGAGAAGGACAAGCTGACTAAGGCCCTTGGGAATCCTGAGCACCCTGAACGAACATGAGGCACACCAGGATCTGTTCCATGGAAGGTTGAGTTTCCTGACGCAGGCGGTTACAGAAGCCGGCAGAGAACAAGGAAAGCGGAGCTGAGCGACATGCAGAAGCTTAATGCAAGACTAGAAAAGCTAGAGGAACTTGAGAGCCAGCGAGCTGCCGGCCAACCATCTTAGCGGCACGAAGTTACCCTAGAAGCTACCCCGCCATCTCAACGGCACGAAGCTACCCCAGAAGCTACCCCGCCATCTCAACGGCACGAAGCTACCCCCGAAGCTACCCCACCATCTCAGCAAAGAAGCAGCATGGCTTCCATGAAGCTCGTTCAGCCTGACTTCATGGCTCCTAGCTACCCCGTGGATACTATCACGGAGGCTCAACATTGCGAGCTTATGACGAAATTCCGGAACCTCACTTTCAAGGCGGCTATCGGCTCTGTTGCACCTCGTCAACCCAACGGAACTTTTCACTACCTTCTGATTCCACATGGCTATGTTGTTGTGATGGTGGATGAAGTAATGGAGGGATTTGAGGATCTCGAGCTTGACCACCCTACAGCTGAAGGGGAGAATCAACTGGTTCATGCTCTGAGGAGTACATGTCTATGGCGAAAGGAGTACATCAAGCTTCCAAACTGGACGCCTCCGCCTCCTCCTCCTCCTCCGGTGAGTCAGGGCACTCCGCCTCTGCCTCCTCCTCCTCCGGCGAGTGATCAGGGCACTCCGCCTCCTTCTAAGGCTCCTCCACCGCGTGAAGGCACTCCGCCTACTCTGGCGCGTCAGAGCAGTCTGCCTCCTCCGGCGCGTGAGGCCACTCCGCCTCCTCCGGCTCGTCAGGCAACTCAGCCTCCTCCTCCGGCGCGTCAGGCCACTCCCCCTCCTCCATGACGAAAGAGAGACACCGCAGCTGCTCAGGCAGCTAGCAGTACAATAGGCGGGAAGAAATTCAAATTTGGTCCAAGCCTCAAGCTTGTTCCAAAGTTACAATATGGGAGGACCGACGAAGAAAACGATGAAAATAGTAAAGCCGAAGTGAAGGCCCATTTTGCACGGAAACATCCACCTCCAAAGGAAACGGTAGATCCGGTGAAAGCAAAGCGCACTCTGGATGCCCTGAAGCGACCATCACCACCTCCGTTGCCAACAAACTATGAACGATGTATTATAAAGACATATAATGAAGCGTAGCGGTCGGGAAGTACTTCTAGTGCTACAAGAGTCAAAGAATGAAGAAGTGGGAGAACAATTCCCCAGCTCGACGAACAGGAGAAGCAATCGTGCCCCCCGCTCAAGGTGTCTAGCGATATTGCTAATCATCCGGTGCTACTGCTCGGTACCAAACTTGGTGATTACTTGGGGGATGATGTATTTTTTGAAATGGCTAAGGTAAAAAAAGAAGAATATAAATACGTGCATGGGAATCCTCTCGTCAAACCTGATCCTCCTCCTCTAACAATGATGATGTACAAATTGCATGAGTGGTATATGAAAACCTATAGGGAGTCTGGGACAGACACTATGAATGTTAGAGTAAAACCAGAGCACGAATTCATTGGACTCAGTGTGATACCTATTGAATTTGTGGAGTTATTTCAGTTATACAATCAACTAGCCCACGACAAACAACTCATGACTACCTACTCTCTGTAAGTATTACTTCTATAGTTAAGTCTCTAGCTCATCTCGTTCATTGCATGTATATATAATTATCCTCACTATATTATGCAGATTGAAGATCGTCGAATGCAAAAAAGCAGGAATATTCAACGTTGGGTTCATTAGCCCAGATGCTGTAAATGAATGGACGCTACGAAATAAAACCAAAGAGACCGAGGAGAACTTGTTAAAGTCGTTCCTTACACATCAAAACAAAAGGGAAATACTCTTTCCTTGCAACTTCAAGTGAGTGTTGTTGTCTTCTCTGTCTTCTCGGTTTCGCTTCCTCGAGGTTAATTAATGTAATTGATGAGTTATATATGCATGTGCAGTTAGCACTATATTCTGCTATCCATTAAGCTTGACGGGGCATTAGTAATTGTGTTAGACTCAAGACATAAAGATCCCGAGAATTATGCGGACATGACTGAAATGCTCAAGAAGTAAGTTCAGTCAATACCGGGACCATATCGGCATGCAACTTTAGTTAATTTCCTGATATCAAGTAATCATTTTCTTTGCCTGGCAGGGTTTGGAAGAAGTTCACCCGAAAGGTTTCCAGTCTAAACAAAGAGTTGCGATTTACGCACCCCAAAGTAAGTAGTACTAGCTAGTTCCGCACATTTCTAATTGATTCAAATTTTCATCAATATATCATTATCATGCTTGCTTATCAGTTTGATTGAACTCTATTCTCATAAAGTGCTTGTACCAGAAGGAAGGGACTGTTTTATGTGGATACTACATATGCGAGTTCATTCGCCACTCGACCTGTGAGTGGGGCTTCTCTGACAAACAATTTGAAGTACGTAAATAATATTCACAAATTTATTTTATATATTACCATCGATTGTGTTGAGTTTTATTCATATATATGCATGTATTGACCCCCTTCTTTAAATTAGATCTGGCAGATGCGGGATGAACTCCTACCACACTATCGCATACGAGAAATTCAAGAGGAATTGGCAGGATTCTTTCTTGACCACGTCATACCTAAAGACAGAGAATACTGAGTGGATTTGTGATTGGACACTAGTAGAAAACAGGGCTTTGGTCCAGGCCGGGCCAACCCATTAGTCCCGGTTCAGTCACTAACCGGGACCAATGGGGGCCGGGCGGGCCACGTGGGGCATTGGTCCCGGTTCGTCTGGAACCTTTGGTCCCGGTTCTAGACACGAACCGGGACCAATGTGCATCGCTCCTGGCCCACAACCATTGGTCCCGGTTCGTGGCTAGATCCAGGACCAAAGGGGGTCCTTTAGTCCCGGTTCCAGCCACGAACCAGGACCAATGAGATGCCTATATATACCCCCTCGCCAGCGAGCAGAGCACTCCACATTGCTCTGTTTTTCAGGCCAACGAGGGGAGAGCTTTGTGGTGCTCTATCTCACCTCCTATGCACATGAGGTGTTTGATGAAATGCCCAAGCCAAACTTAAGCTTTATCCTCTCGAATCTCCTTGTTCAAGCTCCATTTTCCTCAAGATTTGTCTAGGTTGGGCGGTCCATCCTGTCCCGTCACCGTCCTCACCGCCGTCGATCGCCCGCTCCCATCTCGGTGCCGGCACCACTATGGTTAGCCTCTTCTTCTTATCTTCTTTGTAAAGATGACAGCACCATCGTCATCTTGTGTCTAGGTTATGTTATCCATTTTCTTACTTTTATTATTGTTTGTTATTATATAGTGCCATGGTTATGGTATCCGCCCACGTCGGCCCGCGTCCAGTCTATGATTCAGATGTGGTATATTATCTTTTATAACTATTTCACACATCTAATGTCTATGACAATTAATTATGCCACCAACTTGACGTAGATGTTTTTATCTATAGGAAGTAGTTGAACCAGAAATGGATACCGACTATGCAATTCTGCTCGACAAGTTAACTAAAGCTGAAAAAGAAATCGATCATTTGAAATAAAAATTGAAAAGAACTGAAGATGAGAAGATGGGATTGGAGTTGCATGTTGCCGATATTGTCAATGGTCACAGGACCAAGATGGATGCAATGCGCTTGAAGCTTTGAAAGATTAGAAAATATGTCATTGATAAAGAGGCTTGGTATCATTATGCCGTTGGATCAATTGTTACCTTAGTTCTGATTATGATCACAATTGTTGTTGCACTGAAATGTTTCAAATAGTTTCAATGTATGGTTTAATTAGAGGCTCTGGAGAGCTATATGTTGGTCAACGAGAACTATGTATCTACTTTGATTTTAATCTGATGATGAACTTCTATTAATTTGGTCACTTCTGTATTCCTGATGTTCTGTAATGGTTTTTGACACATTTAATTATATATAATGCACGCAGATGAACCGACAATGGATGTACGGTAACAACTATTATGATGATGCCTTTGATAGAGAATATCACTACAGTTACATGTGAAGAAATGAAATGCCTTTTGTAACAAATGAGTTTCCGTACGAAACCCTGATACTTCGAAAGAGACTGTCCATTTTGTATACGGAGTGCATCCAGCTTTTGCCGTCACCCTCTCAACTTTTTAGCACATGCTATGTGGTGAAATGATGATACCATGCCAACTTTCAACCTTTTCAGAGTTCATTTGTAGTGCTTTTCAATTTCAGGGTCATTTAGCTCAAAAAATCAATAACTACATGAAAAATAACAAATGAAGTTAGAAAGGGTTGAAAATTGATGATGTGGCTTTGAATGGTGCATTTTGAACACACAAAAAGCCTGGAGTTCAAATAAGTTCAAGAAAATGAAATGCCTTTTGAAACAGATGAGTTTACGTCCGAAACCCTAATACTTCGAAAGAGACTGTCCGTTTTGTACATGAAGTGCATCCAGCTTTTGCCGTAACCCTCTCAGCACATGCTATGTGGGTGAAATGATGATACCATGCTAACTTTCAACCTTTTCAGAGCTCATTTGTAGTGCTTTTCAATTTTAGTGTCATTTCGCTCAAAAAATCAATAACTGCATGAAAAATAACAAATGAAGTCGGGAAGGGTTGAAAATTGATGATGTGGCTTTGCATGGTGCATTTTGAACACACAAAAAGCCTGGAGTTCAAATAAGTTCAAGAAAATGAAATGCCTTTTGTAACAGATGAGTTTCCGTCCGAAACCCTCATACCTCGAAAGAGACTGTCCGTTTTGTACACAAAGTGCATCCAGCTTTTGCCGTAACCATCTCAACTTTCTAGCACATGCTATGTGGGTGAAATGAAGATACCATGCCAACTTTCAACCTTTTCAGAGTTCATTTGTAGTGCTTTTCAATTTCAGTGTCATTTATTTCAAAAAATCAATAACTGCATGAAAAATAACAAATGAAGTCGGGAAGGGTTGAAAATTGATGATGTGGCTTTGAATGGTGCATTTTGAACACACAAAAAGCCTGGAGTCCAAATAAGTTCAATAAAATGAAATGCCTTTTGTAACAGATGAGTTTCCGTCCAAAACCCTCATACTTCGAAAGAGACTGCCCGTTTTGTACACAAAGTGCATCCAACTTTTACCGTAACCCTCTCAACTTTTTAGCACATGCTATGTGGGTGAAATGATGATACCATGCCAACTTTCAACCTTTTCAGAGTTCATTGGTAGTGCTTTTCAATTTCAGTGTCATTTAGCTCAAAAAATCAATAACTGCATGAAAAATAACAAATGAAGTCGGGAAGGGTTGAAAATTGATGATGTGGCTTTGGATGGTGCATTTTGAACAAACAAAAAGCCTGGAGTTCAAATAAGTTTAAGAAAATGAAATGCCTTTTGTAACAGATGAGTTTCCGTCCAAAACCCTCATACTTCGAAAGAGACTGTCCGTTTTGTACACGAAGTTCATCTAGCTTTTGCCGTAACCCTCTCAACTTTTTAGCACATACTATGTGGGTGAAATTATAATACCATGCCAACTTTCAACCTTTTCACAGTTTATTTGGAGTGCTTTTCAATTTTAGTGTCATTTAGCTGAAAAAATCAATAACTACATAAAAATAAACAAATGAAGTGAGGAAGGGTTGAAAATTGATGATGTGTCTTTGAATGGTGCATTTTGAACACACAAAAAGTCTGGAGTTCAAATAAGTTTATGAAAATGAAATGCCTTTTGTAACAGATTAGTTTTCGTCCGAAACCCTGATACTTCGAAAGAGACTGTCCGTTTTGTAAATGAAGTGCATCCAGCTTTTGCCGTAACCCTCTCAACTTTTTATCACATGCTATGTGGGTGAAATAATGATACCATGCCAACTTTCAACCTTTTCAGAGTTCATTTTTAGTCCTTTTTCAATTTCAGGGTCATTTAGCTCAAAAAATAAATAACTGCATGAAAAATAACAAATGAAGTCAGAAAGGGTTGAAAATTGATGATGTGGCTTTTAATGGTGCATTTTGAACATACAGAAAGCCTGGAGTTCAAATAAGTTCAAGAAAATGAAATGCCTTTTGTAACAGATGAGTTTCCGTCCGAAACCCTGATCCTTCGAAAGAGACTGTCCGTTTTGTATACGAAGTGCATCCAGCTTTTGTCGTAACCCTCTCAACTTTTTAGCACATACTATGTGGGTGAAATGATGATACCATGCCAACTTTCAACCTTTTCAGAGTTCATTTGTAGTGCTTTTCAATTTCAGGGTCATCCAGCTTTTGCCGTAACCCTCTCAACTTTTTAGCACATATTATTTTATGAACTATAATATTCTTCAATAGCAAAAAGAATCAACTAAAAAGCTTTTATAAAACTCTAATAGCAAAAAGAAACTCTAAAAGCTTTTATAAACCTCTAGTATTTTTGAAACTAAAATTATATAAAACCTAAAAATTACCAAATTGAATATAATGTTAAAACAAAGTAATGTTAGCAAAAATATTTTTTTGTTAGAAACTTTAATAGCAAACTAAAATAACAAAATCTATTTTTGATTTAAACAACCATTTAAAGTAACCTATAAATTACCAAATTGAATATAATGTTAAAACAAAGTAATATTAAATAGCAGGAAAAATAGCAAAGAAATAACATAAAAAATAGCCTAAGTGAAAATAGATGCGCTAAGACTGAAATTCAACCTAAATTCAAAGTGCTAGTTAGGCACCTAACTAGCATTTTGAATTTAGGTCAAATTTCATGTATAAGGGCATCTATTTTCACTATGAGAGGAGCTCGACAGGTTAAGCGCATCGGGGCTTATAAACAGGTACGGTCTCCCCTCGACTAGCAAGGTGGGACTAAACATTTGACACCTGCTGCGCCAGGCCTTTGGTCCCGGTTGGTGGTAGAAACTGGGACCAAAGGTCCCTGTTTCCCTGCCAGCCGACGAAAAGGGACCATTGGTCCCGGTTGGTGGCACCAACCAGGACCAATGCCCCCTTTAGTCCCGGTTGGTGCCACCAACCGGGACCGAAGGTCCCTGTTTCCCGCCCTTTGGGCTGCTGAAAACAGGGCTTTGGTCCCGGTTGGTGACACCAACCGGGACTAAATGTGGCATTTGGTCCCGGTTGGTGACACCAACCGGGACTAAATGTGGCATTGGTCCCGGTTTGTGCCACCAACTGGGACCAATGCTCTGGCTATATAAGCCGACTCTTTGGGATTTTCAGCATTCTTCATCTCACCCCCGACGCCGCCGACGCCGCCAGGCTGCCCCGACGTCGTTGTCGCACCCCTGCCCGTCATCGTCGACGCGAACCTGCCCCGCCGTCGCCCTCTCCGTCGCCTCCCCATCGCTGTTGCCCTCTCTGTCACCGCCCCCATCGCCGTCGCCCTCTCCATCGCCGCCTCGCCGCCGCCCCATCGCCTCTGCGTCGCCGCCCCGTCGCCGCCTCACCGCCCCCGCCCCCGCTATGAGCCTTAGGAAAAATTAGTTGATTAAACATTTTGTCTATTATTGTAATGTTGTCTATTATTTTGCTTGCAGTTAAGTTATTGTAGTTTATAGACAATTATTCTAGTGTTAAGCTGTTTGGTTAAACATTTTCCAGGATGTCACTTGTCCGCTGAATTTGCATCATGCTAATATAGATATAACTGACCATTAGCTAAAATCAACATCGTATCTTAAAAACTGCTTTCATCACTAATACCATCTTGCTTGTTTTATCTACTGATTTTATGTGCCCTATGTGTGAGCCTTAGGGTTTATGTTTATATGATAAATGTTTATGTTTTAGTTGTTTTATGTTTCATTTAATTATTAGGAGTCTTAGAAAAATTAGTATGTGTATGTTCGATTACAGAATTTTTTTGGGTTTTATGAAAAATTAGTATTTAAACGATAAGAAAACGTTCTCATAGGAATTTGTCGACGATGCCCGGCCCGCATCCTCGTCGTCGAGTAGTCCGCGAGAGCCTACTTGATAGGCGCCATGTCCGGGACTGGGCTCCGCCGGGCTGACACTGGGAGGTGCTACCTTCCCAGGCTCGGAGGTTGGTGAGGAATCCAGGTATCGTCGTCGACCCGGACCTTCTGTGGTGGCGGTCACGCGGGCCACTTTCGGTGCGGAGGGAGCGGGCACCTACAGAGGTGGTACGTCGCCGTGTCAGGGAGGAGGACGAGCACGCCCGTCGCTACATGGCGGCATTGGACGCCCGATTCGACAATACCTGGCAGATCCTTCAGGGATCTCACCTGAGTTATGATCCGGTGATGGTTCCTTATCTTTGGGTGTCCACCGCCGGTGACTCAGAGACCGCTAGTTAACCGACTTCACCGTCCTTCACTTTGGATTCTAGGATATTCGATCTGTATTAGTGGTCTTGATAATATTCGAGATGTATTAGTTAATATTTGATGATGCATTAAGTAGATTATTCGGGATGATGTATTCGTGATATTATATTCGAGTTCATTATAAATATTAATGTATTTATGATATTTTATCGGTATAATGCGTGTGTGACTTTCGGTCTGTCGTTGCTCCTTGCGTGACTTTCATGTGTGTTCTTGATGGAAGAATCCCGACTGTTGTCGTGGGGGGCACCTCCTCTTTTTTCTCTTCTTTGCGATATACTCATCGATATATTGCGCAAGAAGAGAAGAGGGGGGGGGGGCGTCCATCACCGGCGGTCGAACTATTATTGTGAGAGAGTGCCCACCAACATATATACACCACCATATCAGTGTGAGAGAGAGCATCAACACACCATGAGATATGAGAGTTACTTAAGGAAAGCCTCGACGGACCGAAAGTCACACACGCATTAGGATACAAAGTGTGCCATAATTCTTGAACTGGCTTATTCGGGATGATGCATTAGTGATATTATATTCGAGTTCATTATAAATGTATTTGTAATTTGCAAGTCATTTCGGTAAAACACAGGGAATTTTTTCTATGTCATTGCTCGATATATGAAACGGGTTGACTTTAGGTCTGTTTCGGCTCCTTGTGTTTCTTTCAGTGACGGAGAGTGTCCACCATCTATATATATATGAGAGAGGAAGAATCCTGACTGTTGTCGTGGGGGTCGCTTCTTCGTCGTTCCGGTGTGCTAGACATTTTGGTGTAATGCACTCTGGGACGAATGGAGGAGCCACCATCACCGACAGTCGCAATATCAGAGGGAGTGCCCACCATGTACGTGAGATGAGAGTTTAGGAAGGAAAGACTCGATAGACCTAAAGTCAACCCGTTGCATATTAAGTAATAGTGATCTGTGTGTTGATCATTTTTCTCATAGTTTCCTTCGATCGATTTTAAATGTTTCAACTATGAACATAGGAAATGTCTGACGACGAAAGGGAATTCGCTATGTGCGAATATTGCGAAGACGAGTGCGGCCTGTGTGACAAGACTTTCCTATTTGATGGTAGGCGCTTCAGCATCATGCTGGATGAGACCTTCAAGTGGATACAGTAAGTCATAGTGACAAGTCTTTTTTCGTAATTAAGCATGACTTCTACTTCTTTTGCTTCAACTTATAATTTTAATTTTTTACTATTCTACTAGCGTATCCCCTGCCATGCAAGAATTGCTATCTTGGATAAGATTGGTTTTAATACTAAAAAAGATATGGAGGTAAAGATAGTTCACTTCAGGACCGAGCATGGTTTTACTTTTGCGGTAAAATTATACCATGCAGACACCTATTGCTATTTTGAATGCAAAACTTGGCAAGCACTATGCAAGGCTTATGTATTTGAGCCTAATATGCTTATCACCTTTGATATTCGTCCAGAAGATGAAATTGAAGGTAATATCGACATCCGGATCGATGTGCAGACGCCTCCAGTTCTACCATTATGTGAGTTTCTCAACCATATTTATTAAGTAATTTATATTGTTTATTTAAAACTAGTTGACAACTTATTTGCTTTGACAACTTATTTTCATTCTTCAAAAAATATACGAAAGATGGTAGACAGAACCTACTACTAAAGTGATGAAGCAGAATTAACTTATAAGGAGAAAGATCATCTTACCACACTTCTTAATCTTCTTGAGAATTATAATAGCTATTATCAAACCCTTGCACATTATGGTCAATACGTGCCACTAGTGCACGTGGTGAACTAAGGTAACATCCATGAAGATTGCATGGTAAGATTTTAATTCTACTATTACGACATCTGTGCTTCTTTTGCATAAATTCTTTTAAAACTAAACTACATTGCTAACTACAAAGTTATTACTATGTTTTTCAATAGAAAATCCTGAATGATTGTGTGCCTCATCTGATGTTTCCGAGAGGTTGTGTTATTGTTACGAGCTTAGGGCCACCACGGCCAGATCAGCCTACGCATCACTCCTGTTTATACCGGATTTCTAAAACCGATGGAGTCATGACAATCAAAGATTGGAAAAAATGTATGGTCAATCATAGAGAGCTACTTGGAAGCAACATTATGCGTAGACCAAGAATGGGAGACAGGATGATCTCCGTTCTACATAATGAAGAGTCAGGACCTATCTTGTTTTATGATATTGTACCTAAAAGAGGGTAGAGTAGGTCCTACGAGATAGGAGTACGTAGGTCGTAGGTACAATGTGTTATTATGTGCTACAATGTGTTAGAGTTGATGATGATGATGATGAGGAGGAGTTGTGATTATGACTAGTGACCAACTTGTTATATGATGTCTCATTAACGAAAATGATGATTAAATAGTTTTATATGTTCTTTCTATACGTATAGTACGTAGCGTCGTGACCAAGCACGGAGATAAGAGAGATCACTTCTCTCTATTAGCTAGCTAACAAAATATATGAATCCCCTAAATTGACCCTTCAAAACCCTCAAAACCCCCATCTTTAAAAAAACAGCTCCTCAGCTGCTGACGTGTGAACGCTCTTTGGTCCCGGTTGGTGTTAATGGTTCCTTAATGGTTCCTTCATTTGCTTACTAGCTAGCTAGCGTCCTACAGAGAGAACATCATCACGAATATATACGAAAACTTGTCGTACGACCAATCTTCCGGAGAAAGAGAGATCGATCACTTCTCTCTGTAAATGTTCATTTACTTACTAGCTAGCGTGTCGAGTTCTCTCTATAGAAGTTAGCATCGACCAAGCACGGAGAAAGAGAGGACGCTTCTCTCTATTAATTAGCTAGCTAAAACAATATAAAACCCTTAAATTAACCGTCCAAAACCCCTACCCCCCTTTCAACCCCTCCACCAACTGCTAGATGTTGACGCGTGGATGTCTTTTGGTCCCGCTTGGTGTTACCAACTGGGACTAAAGGTCCTCTTGCCTGGACTCCCAGCACCGGCCACGTGGATCCCCTTCTGTCGCGGTTGGTAAGCGAACCGGGACTAAAGGTTTTGGGCTTTAGTTTCGACCCTTCAGTCCCGGTTCCAGAACCAGGACAAATGTGCCTTACGAACCGGGACAAATGGGCATTTTTCTACTAGTGGGATCTTAGGGTTTGTAAGAGATCTTATAGTGTACATATGTAGCTAGTAGCGTCAGATAGATATACGAAAACTTGTTGTTCGACCAATCTCTCGGAGAAAGAGAGGTCGATCACTTCTCTCTGTATATGTTCATGACGATCTTGTGTACTTAATGATTCCTTTATTTGTTTACAAGCTAGTGTATCGAGTTCTCTCTATAGTAGCTAGCGTCGACCAAACACAGAGAAAGAAAAGACACTTCTCTCTATTAGTTAGCTAACACAATATGAAACCACTAAATTAACCCTCCAAAACTCCCTAAATCCTCCTTTCAAAAAAAATCCAGCTCCTACCAGATGCTGACGCGCGGATGTCTTTTAGTTCCGCCCGAGCTCTTGCAGCGGCCACATGGAGCCTCTTCTGTCCCGGTTCGTAAGCGAATTGGAATCAAAGATTTTGAACTTTAGTCCCGACCTATTAGTCCCGTTACAGAACCGAGGTTAATGGACCTATGAAACCGGGACAAATGCGATGTTTTCTACCCGTGAAGGCAGCTCGAGTCTACTTCCACATGCGCATTCACGTTACCGGCGGATGGTGCGTTGGTGCTTGGTGCACTCTGTTGGATACATCTCTGATGTATGTTGGCCAGCTATAAATAACACCGGCTAGTTCATCCGTCGATCCGCACCACTCGAACGGTAGCACCTTTCTCTTAGCTAGCTTTGCAAATTGTGAATTAGCCTGCCCGATCTCCGGCCAACAGCAATGGCTCCCGGCGGCGCCGGTGCCACTGCTGCGGCTAAGGTGGCCGTCGTTGTCGCCACCGTCTGCGTCCTGCTAGCCGTGCACGTCGCGGTGGCGGCCGCTGCCGGGGACTGCGGGCGCTGTATGCAGCAGCTGCGCTGTCCGACCTCCTGCAGCTGCGAGGCCTGGTGCCGACACCCGGGTCCTGAGTGCGAGTTATGCATGGAACTCGAAGGGCTCTGTCTCATCCGTTGCTCCCAGCGCTGTCCCTGCATGAACGTGCGCCTGCAATCGTCTTGAAAGCTGCATGCATAGCTCCGTGCAAGCAAGCAAGCGATGGATCAG
Organism: Hordeum marinum; assembly: GCA_022496015.1. Lineage (NCBI taxonomy): Eukaryota > Viridiplantae > Streptophyta > Magnoliopsida > Poales > Poaceae > Hordeum > Hordeum marinum. The sequence continues at coordinate 65,536,427 of CM039677.1, forward strand.
TGGCGGAGCCAGCGTCCGGCGACCCTGGCCAGTTGCTTCAGATCGATGGATGGGTAGACGTAGTTATGTTGTTTCTTGGTGGAGCTATGGATGTATCTGTAGCCTCGGTTAGATGTGGAAGACAATTTTCAAGAGATGCTCTAGTCAATGCACCAAACTGGGTACTCCATCTGTTCCATAATGTAGTACTATATATAGTTTTTATGAAAAGTCAAATCTAACAAACATTTATCATGTTTATAGAGAAAACCATTTATATATACAATGTCAAACTTCATTAGATTCTTCATATGATGTAGTTTCATATTTTATATATTTAGTATTGTATATATGAATAGTTTTCTCTATAAACTTAGTCAAAGTTTGTAAAGTATGACTTTTTAAAATTATATACGCACTACACTATAAAACGGAGGGAGTACCAATTTATACCCTTGGTTTTTTGATTACCGATCTCTGGGGTTTATAAGCGCAAATGGATTATCATGATTTTTGGTTCTTATATGTTAAGTGGATTATTATGATTATGTTTGTCACGATTAGGAAAATCCGACATGGCCAATACAATACCTAATCTCTTATATATTTTACTTATTTGTGTGCAGAGTTTTCATATCTGTGCCATTGAAGGGGAGTTTGTTCTATGGCCTCCACCCCCACTCGGTTTTTCCTCCCACAGTTTTCTCCCCACTTTATTTTTTGATTTTTTTAACTAACATGCATCGATATTTTTCCAAAACCACGACCTGCGTTAACTCAATCAAATCAAATCGGAACAATCTTATCAAAATCTCAATTAAATCAAAACTTTTCTTGTCTACGTCAATCAAATTAAAGGTTATGTAAATTGAGTAAGATATATGTGAGACAAGATTGATATTGAACCACTAGAATATGCGCCCGTTGCAACACACAAAGAATTAGCCTTTTTTTTAATATAAAATGAAGTAAGGTTATTCTAAATCCTCAAGAGCATCTGCAACGGATGATGCATAATAAGGCAGGTGCCCAAAAAACCTTCTTTCTCCCGCCTTCAAACTTTCTTTGGGTGCTCTATTTTATATTATCTGTTGAAGATGCTCTAACAGTAATGTGTCAAGGCAACACAAAGTGTTTCCTGTATTGGCCATGTTGGGTCCTGGCACTACCCATGTTTATATATTTGTAAGAGCAACTCCAACAGCTGCCCAACGCGTGACGTGTTAAAAAAGCGTTTGCAGCGCGTCGATCGTCTGTTTTGGCGCGGCAGGGAGCGCTGGCTCCAACGGTCGCTGTAAACTTTAGCGCGCACGCGTAGCTCCAGCAGACATGTTAAAATGCAGCGCGCGCGAGCAGCCAGAGCTTGCCACAACAGTTCATTTCTCGCGTGCATTTGATCACAAACAAAGTTCATTTCCAACATAGTTCATAGCATAGATTAAAACATAGATAAACTACTCGTCGTCCTCATCATCGGCCCCCAAGATGTTCTTCCAGTCGATGCTGTTCTCCGATGATGACGACGACGCCGTCGAAAGGAAGGCATCGTCAAACCGGCTATCGTTCGGCTCCCAGGTTAACGCTTCCCCGAGATCGATGTTGAAGTTCTCCATCGCCTTCCGCATCCGCCGGTCCTCGCGATAGGCGGCTCGCTCCGCCTTCCACTCCGCCTTCCGCCGCGCGTAGAACTGTTCCTCGTCGAGGACGTCCTGCGGAAAGCGCTGGCGCCACTGCGCCATTTCCTGCTCGTCCATCTCGGCAATGCCGAGACGGTTCTCCCGCCTCAGGTGTTGGCGGCTTTCCTCGTCGATGACGACCCGCGACGGAGGCGCGAGCTCGAGGCGTCGAAGAAGTACATCTCCCGACGAGGCCGCCGAAGGCGTCACGCCACCGCGTCGTACGCGCGGACGGCCTCGTGGTCGGTGTCGAAGGCGCCGAGGTCGAGGCACATCGGGCCGAAGCATATCTCCGCGTAGAACGTGCCGGACGGGCGCGCTCAGATGCCGCGGTAGCCCGACGATCCACGGCGGCGCGGCGGCATGGTGGCGCTTCGGCGGTAAGAACATGGGCGAGGAAAAGAAGGCGACACGGCGGCGAGAACGGTGGCGTGGGCGCGTGGCGAGCGAGCAGAGAGAAGAAAGGTCGCTGAAAGCAGTGTGGATAGCGGTGGGAGGGCGCGTGGTGAGCCCGGCAATTTATAGGCACACTGAAAGCGATGCGCCAAATCTAGCGCGTGACGCCCGTTTTCTCGCGCGCACGCGTAATCGTTTTCCGTGCGCGTTAGTTTTCCGCCTCCGTTGGACCGCGCGAAAATGTCCCGCGCGCGTTAAAACGTCTCGCGTGCTCTAGAAAAGCTTTACCGCATGCGCGTCTTTTGACGCCGCCGTTGGAGATGCTCTAAACAGGCAGTGAAAAGAAAGATAGGTGAAGCGTGCATTCGTTAGAAGTAGGGGCAGAGACAAGACGACACACCGGGCCACATTCGGGTCATGACACTAAGATCCTTCATACTTCAATACCTATTATCTACCATTGTAGTTACAATGTTTAAAGACAGCCTGGGGCCTAAAGCCGGCCTAGCTTCACCATTGATCGGAAGCAATATTCATCGTGGATTTCACCATCATCTATGCTGACACACAATGTTGATTGTAGGCAAACATATTAGACAATAAAAAATGGTATAATCACACCCATGAACACTACAAAGATGCATTGATACACTAATCTCCCCATCAAGAACGCAATGTAGAGGAGGTAGATTTTGGTGAAGATTCGTCGATTATTGCGACTAGGTTGTACCACCCAGCCATGAGAATTTGGCTTAGATGATTCGCTGATCTAGAATTGAACTAGAAGATTCCTCCGAGGTGTCCACACATACCGAATTTGAGGTTCGGTAACAGTTCGTGGACAAGCACAAAACTCTGCGGGAGAAACTAGAGGGAAAGATGACCTATCAACATACCGTCTAGTTCTAAACTAGTTGGGACAGAAAATTGGGTGCATGTAGCAATGAGGGTTGCCACCTAGGGGATGCCCCCCCCCATATTTATAGGTGACCAGGGAGGTCTGTCGTCTTGGACGAAGGCCCGCTCTCTAGGGCCGACAACGGGGGTAGAGTCCTCCTCGTACTCTACCTCTTGGCTTTCCCCCCAAGCCACAAAGTGGCACCCCACTATTGGACCTTTAGGGCCCATGTGGGAAATGCTCCTTTGGCTAGCCAAAGGGTTAGCCCACTAGGACCCTCTAGAACATTCCATAAGGTTTTAGAACATTCCGAACCCTCCTGGAACCTTCTAGAGTCTTCTAGTATGAGCTATTCAACTTTTTAAATTCATCCCTTCGTAATGTCGTTCAACGTGCTTTTGGGGTGCTCAAGAAGAAAAATCGAATATTGAAGGAAACCCAAGTTTCCCACCTCTTCGCGAACCAACACATGGTTGGATGGTTGGGATGACTGTGATATCCTCTACCCACCAAGCTTCAAATCCTGGTGTTTGCATTTTCCTAGATTTATTCCATAATTTTTGGCGATGTGCATTCAGTGGAAGAAAATATTCCCGTTGACTACGAGGCGCATGTGGTGAGTTCGTCAGTCTCAAGATGATATTCCGGCTCAGTCTCTTGGAGGTGCTCATAGGGGCATGGTGTGCGTGTGTGTCCTCATAGGGATGGGTATATGTGTTGGGGAACGTCGCATGGGAAACAAAAATTTTCCTACGCACACGCAAACCTATCCATGGTGATGAGCATCTACGAGAGGGAGAGTGGATCTACGTACCCTTGTAGATCGCTAAGTGGGAAGCGTTAAGAAACGCGGTTGGTGTAGTCGAACATCTTCGCGATCCAAATCGCCGAGCGTCCCGCGATCTCATCACGATCCGTCCCGCGATCCAATCACGATCCGTCCCGTGAACTCATCACGATCCGTCCCGCGATCTCATCACAATCCGTCTCACGATCTTGATCACGATCTGTCCCGCGAACTCATCACGATCCGTTCCGCGATCTCATCACGAACTATCTCGCGATCTCGATCACGGTCCTTCCGATCTAGCGCCGAACGGACGGCACCTCCGCGTTCAGCACACGTGCAGCTTGATGACGATCTCCACCGTCTCGATCCAGCGAGATGAGGTGGAGAGGAGAGAGAGTTCACCGGCAGCGTGACGGTGCTCCGGTGATGGTGGTGGAGTGATTCCGGCAGGGCTTCGCCTAAGCGCTGCGGAAAACCGATCTAGAGGAGAAACTGTGCACCGGTGAAACGGGTAGCACGTGGCCGGAAATTCTGTCCAAAAACCACCCAATCCACTAGTATATATAGGAGGAGAGGAGAGGAGAGGCAGCCAAGGCCTTTGGGTCGGCCGAAATAGGAGGTGGGAGCAATCCTACTTTACCTCCAATCCTAGTTGGAGTAGGATTGCCTCCTATTGGCTGATTTTCCACTTTTTGCTTTAGGACTTTCTCTTCTGCGCCATGGGCCTTTGTGGCTGTTTTCCCAGCCCACTAAGGGCTGGTTATTATTCTCCCACAGCCCATGGACCTCTTGGGGTCGAAATACCCCTCCCGGAGGTCCTCCGGTACACTACCGGCACTCCCGGTACAATACCGATACTCCCGGTACACTACCGATGAGCCCGAAACTTTTCCGGAAACCAAACTGGGACTTCCTATATATGAATCTTTACCTCCGGACCATTCCGGAGCTCCTCGTGACGTCCGGGATCTCATCCGGGACTCCGAACAACCTTCGGTCACCACCATACATAACTCTACACTACCGAAACGTCACCGAACCTTAAGTGTGCAGACCCTGCGGGTTCGAGAACTATGTAGACATGACCGAGACACCTCTATGGTCAATAACCAATGGCGGGACCTGGACGTCCACATTGGTTCCTACATATTCTACGAAGATCTTTATCGGTCGAACCTCTATGTCAAGGATTCAGTTAATCCCGTATATCGTTCCCTTTGTTCTTCGGTATGTTACTTGCCCGAGATTCGATCGTCGGTATCTCCATACCTAGTTCAACCTCGTTACCGGCAAGTCTCTTTACTCGTTCCGTAATACAAGATCCCGCAACTAACAATTAGTCACATTGCTTGCAAGGCTTATTGTGATGTTGCATTACCGAGTGGGCCCCGAGATACCTCTCCGTTACACGGAGTAACAAATCCCAGTCTCGATCCATGCCAACTCAACAGACACCATCGGAGATACCTGTAGAGCACCTTTATAGTCACCCAGTTACGTTGCGACGTTTGATACACACAAGGCACTCCTCCGATATCCGTGAGTTGCATGATCTCATGGTCATAGGAACATATACTTGACATGCAGAAAACAGTAGCAATAAACTGACACGATCATATGCTATGTTTGTAGTTTGGGTCTTATCCATCACATCATTCTCCTAATGATGTGATCCCGTTATCAAATGACATCTCATGTCCATGGCTAGGAAACCTTAACCATCCTTTGATCAACGAGCTAGTCCATTAGAGGCATACTAGGGACATGGTTTTGTCTATGTATCCACACATGCATTTAAGTCTCCGATCAATACAATTATAGCATGGATAATAAACGATTATCATGAACAAGGAAATATGATAATAACTAATTTATTATTGCCTCTAGGGCATATTTCCAACAGTCTCCCACTTGCACTAGAGTCAATAATCTAGTTCACATCACCATGTGATTCGCTTTGTTATGAATCTAACACCCAATGAGTTCTGGGGCTCGATCATGCTTTGCATGTGAGAGAGGTCTTATAGTCAACGGGCCTGCGATATTCAGATCCGTGTGTACTTTGCATATCTCTATGTCAAACCGTAAACACTGCTACCACACTCCACTTGGTACTATTTCCAAATGGCTGCTCCACTATACGTATCCAGATTGCTACTACTAGTCATCCGGATAGGTGTTAAAGCTTGCATCGACGTAACTCTTTACGACGAACTCTTTATCACCTCCATAATCAAGAAACATTTCCTTAGTCCTCTGGTTACTAAGGATAATTCCGACCGCTGTCCAGTGATCCACTCCTGGACCACTCTTGTACCCCTTGACAGACTCATGGCAAGGCACACATAGGTGCGGTACACAGCATGGCATAATATAGAGCCTATTGCTAAGGCATAGGGGACGACGTTCGTCCTTTCTCTTTCTTCTGCCGTTGTCGAGCTTTGAGTCTCACTCAACTTCACACCTTACAAATCAGACGAGAACTATTTCTCTGGCTAATCCATTTTGAACTCTTTCAAAATATTGTGAAGGTATGCACTCATTGAAAGTCTCATCAAGCATCTTGATCTATCTCTATAGATTTTGATGCTCAACAATTAGGTAGCTTTATCCAGGTCTTCCTTTGAAAATCACTTTCCAAATAACCGTTTTATGCTTTCCAGAAACTCTACATTATTTTTGAACAACAATATGTCATCCACATATACTTATCAGAAATTCTATAGTGCTCCCACTCACTTTATTACAAATACAAGTTTCTCATAAACTTTGTATAAACATCAAAACTTTGATCACCTCATCAAAGCGTATATTCCAACTCCGAGATGCTTGCTTCAGTCCATGGAAGGATCACCGAAGCTTGCACACCTTTTAGCATCCTTAGGCCTGACAAAACCTTCTGGTTGTATCACATACAACCTTTCCTCAAGTAAACCATTAAGGAAACGATGTTTTGACATCCATCTGCCAGATTTCATAATTGAAAACACAACAACTGCTAACATAATTCCAACAGACTTTTAGCATCGCTACGAGTGAGAAAATCTCATCGTAATCAACTCCTTGAACTTGTCACAAACATCTTTGCAACAAGTCGAGCTTTACAAATAGTGACATTCACCATCAGTGTCTGTCTTCATTTTAAAGATCCATTTGTAATCAACGACCTGCCGTCCAACGAGCAAGTCTACCAAAGTCTACACTTGGTTTTAATACATGGATCCTATCTCGGATTTCATGGCCTCCAACCATTTGTCGGAATCCGGGCCCATCATCGCTTCTCCATAGCTCGTAGGTTCATCGTTGTCCAACAACATGACCTCCAAGACAGAGTTGTCGTACCGCTCAGGAGCAGTACACATCCTTGTCGACCTACGAAGTTCGATAGTAACTTGATCCTGAAGCTTCATGATCATCATCATTAACTTCCTCTTCAACTAACGTAGGCTTCACAGAAACATCTTTCTGCGCTGCGCTACTCTCTGGTTGAACAAAGGTTTAACAACCTCATCAAGTTCTATCTTCCTCCCACTCAATTCTTTCGAGAGAAACTTTTTCTCGAGAAAGGACCCAGTTCTAGCAACAAACACTTTGCAGTCGGATCTGAGATAGAAGGCATACCCATCTATTCTCAGGGTATTCTATGAAGATACATTTGTCCGCTTTGGGTTCTAGCTTATTATGTGAAAACATTTTCCACACAAGCATCGCAGCCCCAAACATTAAGAAATGACAGCTTAGGTTTCTATCAAACCATAATTCACATGGTGTCATCTCAACGGATTTAGATGATGCCCTATTTAAAGTGAATGTAGTTGTCTCTAATGCATAACCCCAAAAATTATAGTAGTAAAACGATAAGAGACATCACAGTATGCACTATATCAATAGAGCATGACTATGATGTTCGGACACACCATCACACCATGGTGTTCCAGGTGGCGTTAGTTGTGAAACAAATTTCACGTTGTCTTAAGTTGTATGCCAAACTCGTAACTCAGATATTCACCTCCACGATCATATCGCGGTCATTTTTATCTTCTTGTCACGATGATCTTTAAACTTCACTCTGAATTTGCTTGAACCTTTCAAACGATTCAGACTTGTGTTTCATTAAGTAAATATACACTATATCTACTCAAATCATCAGTGAAGGTAAGAAAATAACGATATCCACTGCACGCTACAAGACTCACTAGATTGCATACATCAACATGTATCATTTCCAATGAATCACTTGCCCGCTCCATCCAACGGGGTCCTTTAGTCATCTTGTCCAAGAGGCATGGTTCACATGTCTCAACCGATTCGAAATCGATGAGTCCAAATATCCATCAGCATGGAGTTTCTACATGCGCTTTATACCAATATGACATTTAGCGGCAGTGCCACAAGTATGTGGTACTATCATTATTAACTTTGTATCTTTTGACATCAATGTTATGAACATGTGTACTACTACGATCAAGATTTCAACAAACCGTTCTCACTGGGTGCATGACCATTGAAGGTATTATTCATGTAACCAAAATAACTATTATTCTCTGACTTAAATGAATAACCGTATTGCAACAAACATGATTTAATCATGTTCATGCTCAACGCAAAACACCAAATAACATTTATTTAGGTTCGTCACTAATCCTGAAGGTAGAGAGAGCGTGCGATGTTGATCACATCAACCTTGGAAACATTTCCAACACACATCATCACCTCACCCTTAGCTAGTTCTCTGTTTATTCCGTAGCTTTTATTTCGAGTTACTAACATTTAGCAACCGAACCGGTATCCAATACCCAGGTGCTACTAGGAGTACTAGCAAGGTACACATCAATAGCTCGTATATCAAATATACTTCTGTCGATGTTGCCAGCCTTCTTATCTACCAAGTATCTAGGGTTGTTCCGCTTCAGCGACCTCTCACCTCATAATAGAAGCACTTAGTCTCGGGTTTGAGTTCAACTTTGGGTTGCTTCACTGGAGCAGCAACTGACTTGCTATCCATGAAGTTTCCCTCCTTGCTCTTGCCCTTTTCGAAACTAGTGGTTTGATTAACCATCAACACTTGACGCTCCTTCTTGATTTCTACCTTCGCGGTGTCAAACATCGCGAACAGCTCAGGGATCAATACTTCTATCCCTGGTGTATTATAGTTCATCACTAAGTTCTAGTAGCTTTAGTGACAGTGACTTGGAGAACTATATCAATCACTATCTTATCTGGAAGATCAACTCCCACTTGATTCAAGCGATTGTAGTACCCAGACAATCTGAGTACATGCTCAACGATTGAGCTATTCTCCTTCATCTTACAAGCAAAGAATCTTGTTGGAGATCTCATATCTTGCAACAAAGGCACGAGCCTGAGATCACAATCTCTGCTCCTAGAACATCTCATATGTTCCGTGACGTTCAAAACGTTTCCGAGCCTCAATTCTAAGCCGTAATGCATGACGCACTAAACTATCAAGTAGTCATCGAAACGTTCTTGTTAGATGTTCACAACATCTATAGACGACGCTAGAGGGGGTGGCGCACCGAGTGGTGCATTAAGGACATAAGCCTTCTGTGCAGCAATGAGGACAATCCTCAGATCACGGACCCAGTCCGCAATTTTTCTACCAACATCTTTCAATTATATTTCTCTAGGAACATATAAAAATACAAGGGAGCTACAGCGCGAGCTAGTAATCTACAACATAATTTGCAAAGACACTTTGACTATGTTCATGATAATGAGTTCAATTAATCATATTACTTAAGAACTCCCACTCAAATTGACATCCCTCCGATCATTCGAGTGATACATGATCCAAATTCACCAACTCAAGTCCGATCATCACGTGAGTTGAGGTGGCTGCAATGGTGAACATCATTATGTTGATCATATCTACTATATGACTCATGTTCGACCTTTCGGTCTCTCGTGTTCCGAGGCCATGTCTGTACATGCTAGGCTCGTCAAGTTTAACCCGAGTGTTCTGCGCGTGCAAATCTGGCTTGCACCCGTTGTATGTGAACGTAGAGTCTATCACACCCGATCATCACGTGGTGTCTCAGCACGACGAACTTTCGCAACGGTGCACACTCGGGGAGAACACAGTTCATCTTGAAATTCAAGTGAGGGATCACCTTATAATGCTACCGCCGTACTAAGCAAAACAAGGTGCATAAAAGGATTAACATCTCATGCAATTCATAAGTGACATGATATGGCCATGAACTTGTGTTTAAGATCTCCATCTTCGAAACACCGGCATGATCTCCATCGTCACCGGCACAACACCATGATCTCCATCATCTTGATCTCCATCAATGTGTTGCCATTGGGGTTGTCACGCCCTGCATGCTTCTACTACTATTGCTACCGTAGCGATAAAGTAAAGCATTACATAGCGCTTAATGATTGACACGCAGGTCATACAATAATTAAAGACAACCCTATGGCTCCTGCCGGTTGCCGTACTCATCGACATGCAAGTCGTGATAATCTATACATCACATGATCATCTCATACATCACATATATCTCATCATGTAATTGGCCATATCACATCACAACATACCCTGCAAAAACAAGTTAGACGTCCTCTAATTGTTGTTGCATATTTTACGTGGCTGCTATGGGTATCTAGCAAGAACGATTCTCACCTACGCATAAACCACAACGGTGATACACTAGTTTGCTTTTCAACCTTCTCAAGGACCGCCTTTGTCGAATCCGATCCAACTAAAGTGAGAGAAACTGTCACCCGCAAGCCATCTAGGCAACAAGTTGCGTCGAGGGAACCGGTCTCTCGTAAGCGTACGAGTAATGTTGGTCCGGGCCGCTTCATCTCACAATCCCGCTGAACCAAAATACGACCAAGGGAGGACGCAATCTAAGCATCAACGCCCACAAACCTTTTGTGTTCTACTCGAGATCTCATCGAACCATCAACCTAGCTCATGATGCCACTGTTGGGGAACGTCGCATGGGAAACAAAAATTTTCCTACGCACACGCAAACCTATCCATGGTGATGAGCATCTATGAGAGGGAGAGTGGATCTACATACCCTTGTAGATCGCTAAGCGGGAAGCGTTAAGAAACGCGGTTGGTGTAGTCGAACATCTTTGCGATCCAAATCGCCGAGCGTCCCGCGATCTCATCACGATCCGTCCCGCGATCCAATCACGATCGGTCCCATGAACTCATCATGATCCGTCCCGCGATCTCATCACGATCCGTCTCACGAGCTTGATCACGATCTGTCCCGCGAACTCATCACGATCCGTTCCGCGATCTCGATCACGGTCCTTCCGATCTAGCGCCGAACGGACGGCACCTCCGCGTTCAGCACACGTGCAGCTTGATGATGATCTCCACCGTCTTGATCCAGCAAGAGGAGGTGGAGAGGAGAGAGAGTTCACCGGCAGCGTGACGACGCTCCGGTGATGGTGGTGGAGTGATTCCGGCAGGGCTTCGCCTAAGCGCTGCGGAAAACCGATCTAGAGGAGAAACTGTGCACCGGTGAAACGGGTAGCACGTGGCCGGAAATTCTGTCCAAATACCACCCAATCCACTAGTATATATAGGAGGAGAGGAGAGGAGAGGCAGCCAAGGCCTTTGGGTCGGCCGAAATAGGAGGTGGGAGCAATCCTACTTCACCTCCAATCCTAGTTGGAGTAGGATTGCCTCCTATTGGCTGATTTTCCACTTTTTGCTTTAGGACTTTCTCTCCTGCGCCATGGGCCTTTGTGGCTGTTTTCCCAGCCCACTAAGGGCTGGTTATTATTCTACCACAGCCCATGGACCTCTTGGGGTCGAAATACCCCTCCCGGAGGTCCTCCGGTACACTACCGGCACTCCCGGTACAATACCGATACTCCCGGTACACTACCGATGAGCCCGAAACTTTTCCGGAAACCAAACTGGGACTTCCTATATATGAATCTTTACCTCCGGACCATTACGGAGCTCCTCGTGACGTCCGGGATCTCATCCGGGACTCCGAACAACCTTCGGTCACCACCATACATAACTCTACACTACCGAAACGTCACCGAACCTTAAGTGTGCAGACCCTGCGGGTTCGAGAACTATGTAGACATGACCAAGACACCTCTACGGTCAATAACCAATGGCGGGACCTGGACGTCCACATTGGTTCCTACATATTCTACGAAGATCTTTATCGATCGAACCTCTATGTCAAGGATTCAGTTAATCCCGTATATCGTTCCCTTTGTTCTTCGGTATGTTACTTGCCCGAGATTCGATCGTCGGTATCTCCATACCTAGTTCAACCTCGTTACCGGCAAGTCTCTTTAATCGTTCCGTAATACAAGATCCCGCAACTAACAATTAGTCACATTGCTTGCAAGGCTTATTGTGATGTTGCATTACCGAGTGGGCCCCGAGATACCTCTCCGTTACACGGAGTAACAAATCCCAGTCTCGATCCATGCCAACTCAACAGACACCATCGGAGATACCTGTAGAGCACCTTTATAGTCACCCAGTTACGTTGCGACGTTTGATACACACAAGGCACTCCTCCGATATCCGTGAGTTGCATGATCTCATGGTCATAGGAACATATACTTGACATGCAGAAAACAGTAGCAATAAACTGACATGATCATATGCTATGTTTGTAGTTTGGGTCTTATCCATCACATCATTCTCCTAATGATGTGATCCCGTTATCAAATGACATCTCATGTCCATGGCTAGGAAACCTTAACCATCCTTTGATCAACGAGCTAGTCCATTAGAGGCATACTAGGGACATGGTTTTGTCTATGTATCCACACATGCATTTAAGTCTCCGATCAATACAATTATAGCATGGATAATAAACGATTATCATGAACAAGGAAATATGATAATAACTAATTTATTATTGCCTCTAGGGCATATTTCCAACAATATGCACATATGTATTAGCACATGGCGTTTGTATTGTGTTCTAAAGAAAGAAGTTTTCCACCTCGTATAAAGAAGCATATTATCACTGCTTGCATGGTATTGTAGAATTTCATTCGTGATAGCAAGTTGAGTGATTCTTTTTGATAAATGTGATGTCGATGATGAGTATGTACCTTTAGTGTTATGACGGATGGTGTCACTAACACAAGCGAATCCCATTGAAGAGGACAACGAAGGTACCATGCATGAACAATATTCGTAGTAGGATATCTGATGCTTGGTTAGCTATGTTGATACAGGATCATCATGTAAATCATATGTGTTGTGTATGGTCCATGTATTTTGTAATAATATTATAAGGTCACTATCTATTCGAATGTATGCAACATCAAAGTACAGTCGTTGAATTGCATATGTGTTAGCTTCGAATCACCTACATTGTCATAATTTCGCTTTACAAAATGGCCGCTCAATTGCCTACCTATGTATATACCATTGCTTTACAATCAATTAGCATATAAACATATTCACTCAGGCTTCAATGGCATTACAGACAATTCATAACCAAATCAACAGTTTCATAGTTGTTTCAATCAAACAGCTTCTAACTTTTTCACAGCTGGAAGTTCACACCAGCTTTCTCGCAGCCCATAATAGCCTTTTCAGAATCCGCGGCTCAATCAAACACAATATTATTCACACTCACACACATCAGGAAGTACGTTACAAGAAATTTATTATGGCTTCCCTTAGGACCAGTTGAACCGGAGCTCCATTGGTCTCGCTTTCTTTCCTCATCTTGTTTGTATATTCAAAAGCTAGAAATAACACGCTCTTCCACCGCATGCGTGAAAAGTATAGCTATGCCAAACAGACTTGTGGCGTTCGTTGTGTATCTAATTAGTTTGCTCTATAAGAATTTGCTATTTGTGAGCCAAGACATGAGCCACATGACCTCGTTTTCTTAGTGAAACCTACAAAATTAAAATAATTTTTTATGCATGTTTGGAAATCAAAAGTCAAATCTGTACATAACTAGTTTATCAATTATGAGACGGGACTGCTACCGTGCATCGCTCCCCGACATGTGATGGCTTGTGTTGGCGGATCGCTGGACCAACTACATTCCCGGGTGGCGCGGCTATAGGCGGCATATGATTTTACCATTGTGATTTGTGCAGAGTTGCCCCTTGCTTAGTGCTTGTCGTGGCGGTCCGAGTGAAATCCATGCTCGACATTTGTCCGTGTTGGTGGCCCCCTCGTGTTCTTCTTGAAGGAATGACCCCCCTATGGTGTGCATAATGTTTGCGCACAATTTGGCTCTAGAAAGTAAATCCTGGAAGCCAGAGCGTCATCCTAGCTAGTGATGTTACCTTTCTTGGCCAGGTTTCTAGTACATTGTTGATGATGTCGTATTTGTGTATTGGCTGCCTGTTGCGGGCATACTTTATGTTAGATCAGTACTACTGGTACTGCGGTGTTTGTGAGGTGGTGAATGTTCATGATGAGGGAGGCGTTTGGTGTTTTAAGCATCAGGCCTACCAGCACCCCTTCAACTAATCGGACCATGACATATCTTGTCGGGGATATACCCCGCGGTATGACCCGGGAGACAGTTATAACCCGGTGACATTTATGACCCGGTGACAATTATAACCTGACAGTTATGACCCGACAGACGGTTATGACCCGGCAGACAAGTATGACCTGGTAGACACTTATGACCTGCCAAACAGTTATGTCCCGGCTGAAAGTTAAGTCCCGGAGACGAGTCCCTAAAGATGAGTCTTGAAGATAAGCCCTGGTTGTAAGCCACCCGACGTAAGCCACCCGGTTGTAAGCCGCCCGGTGTCGGTGTCAAATCCAGCATATCTCGTAGTAGGGGTCCTAAGCTAGGCGTCTTGGACCGATGGTAACATGGACACAAGATTTTACCCAGGTTCGGGCTCTCTCAAGGAGATAATACCCTACGTCCTGCTTTTGATTGTATTGATATGGGGATAGTACATAGTACAGCTATCTACTACGAGATTGTAGTAATGAATATAATGATCTATTTGACTAGCCTGGCCTTGGTTTATATATGCACCATAGGCCTAGGGTTTAGAGGAGTCCTTGTCTTGTGCGCCAAGTCTTGTGGAATCCTCCTTGTATTCGGCATGGGCTGCCCGAAGTGGCCCATTAGTGAATCGTCCTGGGGGTCCTCGGCCTGACCCACTGGTCGAGAGACGACGTGGTGAGTACCCCCTAGTCCAGGACACCGTTAGTAGCCCTCCTGAACATGTCTTCAAGTTGGGGATGCTCCTCGGTTCTTCCGAACTGTTCTTCATCTTCAGCCGTGGGTCTTGAAAACTGGTTCAACAAATCTTCCCATCTCCGATCTTGAGGATCGCCGAGGTGTATCTGAAGAGTTCACACGTCGGGCATCCAAGGAGCCCCTTTAAGTTCTCGGCCATTATCAATGCCTTGTTAGTTTTTATGCCACATCTCGGGGTCGAAATGTTTCCCGTGCAACGATGTCCTCTTGCGTCCGAGCTCCAATGCCGAACTGCATCTGAGGTGTCTTTTTGCAGCCGAGCTCCAATGCTAATCAGCATCTAAGCGTCAATGACGGGCTGCATCCAAGCTTCAACGCCAGATTGTGTCCAAGGTATCTTTTTTGTAGCCAGCTCCAACGCTGACCGGCATCTGAGGTATCCTCTTGCGTCTGAGCTCCAATGCCGAACTGCATCCGAGGTATCATAGATTACCCCAATCTTAAAAAAGTTGAAGGAGTTCATCCGAGCTTAATGCCGGAAATGCCCTCTATGGAGACATCCACTTGCATCTAAGCTTTATGACGGACTACTTCCAAGGTGTTTTTTGGAGCTGAGCTCCAACGTTGGTCAGCGTCCAAGGTGTCATATATTACTTCGGTCTTTGAAAAGGTTGAACGAGTTCAACCGAGCTTAATACCGGCAATGCCCTCTATTGAGGCAACGGCGTGCCTCCGAGCATCACACCAGAATGCTTTAGAAATAGTGCACCACCTCAGCAGCGGGCTGATTTTTTGTGGAAATTATTTCCGATTCCTGCAATTTATTCTTTGCCGAGATATATAGCCTAGTAGCCCTCAAGGTGTGTGTTGGTCTATAACCCGAGATGCACCTGAAGGAAAACATAACAATCAAAATAAAACCACTAATCCCAATAGCCCCTGAGACATAGGTCGATTTGCAAAATTGGCCTGAGGACCAAATTCTTTCTCAACGACATAGTTAGGCATGTAAACGCGGTATGCAGTAGTTTCCGAGACTCGGATTGGGTGCGGCCAACCAACCTGAGGAACGAATCTCCTCAGAAACCATATTGCACTGCATTGAATAGGCAATGCAGTGGCCCCGAGTGGTCAAATTAAGGATTAATATTTGTTTGACACAAACTTTGTTAAGTTCGACACAATTTTTGTGTAATGATTCTATGTATCCAAGTATTTTACATCATTAATGCTTAGATCTGCATTGTACAAGACTTTGTTGATCGACCATCGGCTTCAACCTCCTCGGCCAGTAGCTGAGGAGTGTTTGTCCTACTTTATAAGGCCTTTATAAAGGCAAAGATTTACGGCAAACCAGGCAATCTGGCCATACGGTTTTATAAACAAAGGTACGTGGAGAGATATGTTATATTACTATGTAAGAAACATCTTCTGGGAGAAATAGTTCATTTATAAGTTCCTTTTCCCAGGATATCATGTTGACCATGATCATTAAACCCCAACTCCGATCAATGCAGGAGGAAAAATATTGAGGATTTAGTTCGGCAAAT
The DNA here is from genome assembly GCA_022496015.1 of Hordeum marinum. Classification (NCBI taxonomy): domain Eukaryota; kingdom Viridiplantae; phylum Streptophyta; class Magnoliopsida; order Poales; family Poaceae; genus Hordeum; species Hordeum marinum. The sequence continues at coordinate 65,552,884 of CM039677.1, forward strand.
GTTCCCAAACTTTGTGGTCTTTAATAAACCAAAATTTTCACTTCCGTCGTTGCTGACCGATTATATTCTTAAGATGGCTAACGTTAGGCTTCACCCAATCTGAGGTACTAACCCGGATGACCTGGAAGTAACAATCACAGAAGTGCTCCCTTTACCCCCTAGCCAAACAATCGGGAACGTAGGGGGTAAGCACAAGAGCTAGGCAACCCAGTTTGGCTAAAATCTTAAGTCAAATTGATTCATATTTATGGCTTTGTAACGATGATTACGGAAGGCAACACTCACATATTGATACAAATGCTTTTATGCTATATGCTATTTTAACTCCTTTGTGACCTTTTATCATTTGAGAGTGGCCTATCGTCGGCTTCTACCCCTTTGTAGATGCTATGCAGGGTGTTCCCGCAGTAACAAGACAACCCTTAGGCGACGTCTCGGTGCCTGAAGGCGGTTGTGTTAGCGGAAACGAGACAATAAGATATCTAGGCTTTATAACTTTCATTTGTTCATGGGAGCTTAAAGTTTGGTAGGCCACTTACTAGCCCCAGATTAGTGTTCGGCGTCAGCCGAGGTCAAGTCGTTAACACTCCGGCCAATTTTATGAAAGGCCCATTGTTTAATACGGTCATCGGATTGCCAACCAGTTTATGCTCATTGTGAAAGTGAGTTTTCGGCTTTCTCCACTGAGGTACTTGACTAGTTAAACCAGAAGTACAATCGTAGTGGTTCTCACTTTGCACTCCTAGCCGAACAGAGCGAAACGTAGGAGGCGAGCATAGGAGCCGGCAACCCAACTATTGACCGAAGACACAATTCGAAACTAGTGCATATAAAAGCAATATCCGAGAATGTTTTGCCGACGACTCCTCGGAGTGCCTTGGTTTTTGGTGGGTTCGGCTCTAGTCACAGCCCCCCATCGATATTGCCGATGCTTTAAAAGTGTGCTGCGAGAGTTATGCTCGGAAAAAACAAAAATTTATGCCAAAAAATTATGTTTAGATAAAATAAAATAGTGCTAATCCTAAATTGGTCTAAAATTTAATATGTGCTTTAGTCGTGCTTTAACATGATACGTCCGATCTCCGGACTCCAAGCGGGTCAACCTTTGGCTTCAACCTCCGTATCCTGAAGGCGGAGTGTTTCTCCGAGGTCTGTTTAGCGAACTAAACTCGAGCGGCTTTAGAAAGAAAACATGCTATCTGGCTATTGGCCACTTTCGGTGTCAAAACTGGCGGATCTCGGGTAGGGGGTCCTGAACTGTGAGACTAGGATCGACGGTAACTGGAGACAAAGGGGACACAAGTTTACCCAGGTTCGGGCCCTCCAATGGAGGTAATACCCTACCTCCTGCTTGATTATATTGATGGTGTATGGGACTACAGAGTTGATCTACCTCGAGATCATATGTCTAACCCTAGATGAGTTATCCTGGCCCTATGCCCTAACACCTCCAGCTTATATAGATACCGGGGGTGTCCTTGGCTTACACATGGTCGGTTACATGCCGAAGAGATAACTTGCCTAACTACAGCTAATAACTTGGAGAACACGTCTTGAATCCTCGAAGCTTCCATCCTGGCACAGGTGGTCCTCGATCCTCTAATGACTGCCTCGCGGCCCATACAGTACGGCCCATGAACAATGGGTCGGCTATGCGAGGACCCCTTAATCCAGGACTCCCTCAGTAGCCCCCAGACTGGCCTTCAACACCGATATATATTCGGTTGTTTCCTTCACGTCATCATCTTCGACTTGCATGGCGAGTACCTCATACTTCTCTGTTCGGCATCCGACTAGTCTTCGGTAAGATCCCAAGTGTCGCGGGAGCAAGTCATTATAAGAACTGCACAAATCCCTCGATTTTCGTGCGTTATGGGGAGGTGAGTGGTCAATGATTTTTACCACCCTACCCCTCCGTAATAGAGGCACCAACCCATTTAATCAAACAAAATCGTGGTTCAAACCACATCTTCTTCCTCCCTCTTGTCAAAAACTCATAGAGGAAGTTCCATGCAAAACATGGCTAACGCTCCCGGTTCCTCAGCATGCTACGGCCAACGCCCAGGAGACTGGACCAGCTGCTCATTCACACTCCTATGGCTTCATAATCTGGAAACCCAGGGATATCTCCCTTCATTAGATCTGGCGACGACCCGTGCAGGTCTTCTCTCTTATGGTGCCGAGGTTTTCGATGAGTGCTTCCCTAATCCAAACAAGGGGGAGCGCGTCTGCTTCGTCCCCTTCATTCTCCAGGGCCTCGGGTTTCCAATCCACCCATTCTTAAGGGGTTACTGGAGTTCTACGGGATTCAACTCCACCATCTCACCCCAGGGTCCATCCTACACATCTCGGGCTTTGTCGCCCTCTACGAGATGTTCTTAGGGTGTGAAGCTTATTTGGATCTGTGGAGGAAATACTTCTGCCTCGTCCCCCGAACTCGGGACAAGGCCATCTTAGAGGTCAGCGGAGCCGAAGTATGCCGCGTAGCAGAGATGGGGTATTTGGCTAGCACACCAAAGAAATCCGAAGAATGGACTTCGGAGTGGTTCTATATTGAAGACGTCCCCCTGTTCGAGCTAACTCGGACAGGTCTACACGAATACTCTGACCTCCTCCCTAAGAAGACGTAAAACTGGCGATTCAAGAGCTCTCAGGAGGAGACCACCGAAGTGCAACGCTTGGCCGCGCAAGTGCGGATGCTTTCCCATCACCGGCTGACCATGATCAACGTCATGGCTGCCACTATCTCCCGGTGCGTGCAGCCCCCCAACAAAGTGTGCACCCCTTATGGCGATACAATGGGACAAGCGACATCACACGTTCCTGACAACTAGGTCCTGCCAATCAAACATCGCTCGCCGCCGCACTTGCCGACCTGTACAAAGGAGAGCAAGAAGATTCATCCGGCGGTCAACCAAGGAGGGGTATTCGGCCCACAATCCCATCGAACATGTAAACCTTCCTCTTTCAATCATGAAATACTTTGGAGCTTCATTCTGCACTCTATTTGACTGAGGCCTTGGCATGATTAGGAACGGAGGAGCTTCGTCGAGACAGTCAACTGTCCGGCTCCTCAGCCCGAAAATCATTCATGTGACAATGATCCGGGCTTCAACGAGGACCCGAATCTCCTTCTTGACTTTGAAAATGGAGTCTACTACTAGGACAACATCATCCAGACCCCGGTGGCAATCATAGTCGATTACCCTAAGTTATTTTCCATTCCGTCCAAGGGCAAGAAGAAAACCTCCTCCCGCAAGAGGCGTGCTACCAAGAACGCCCCGGATTCCCCAGTCCCGAACCCCAAGCGCCGCCGATCAGCACGCCATGCGCCAGTAGCCGAGGCCGCGGCCGAGTTAGAGGCCGGCCAAGACCGTGCAAAGGAGCCGGACATGGGGATGAATCCACCCGTCCGTGCATCCCAAAGGTACATTGTTCGGATATCCGCTTTATCATTGTACTCAGCAGAACCTCATAGCCACTCAGTTTTTACCTAGGCAAAACACCCGATCTTCACCTACCAAGGGGCCTGCCCGGGTGTTAGGAGACGCTCGAAGCTCCCAGGCCACGACCCATGCGGCTTTTGCTAGGTAAGCCCCCATGGCTGGTCCGGCGCCCGCCGAATCTGGCGACGGAGTATCCGTCACCAAATCGGAAGTGGAGAGCGCCATGCATAATCGACACTGATGGGAGGCAATGCGGCACTCAATTTTCTCCGATCAGGAGTTTGGTGCCCTACGCTCGGCGAATGCACATCTCGGGGCCGCCCGAGCTGGATTCGGTGAAGCCATGAAGCTGATAACAACCAACATTCAGGTAAGAAGTCAGATTTTGTAGAATCTGCATGCTTGTGTAAGCCTAGTAGCCCATGAGCCTTAATTTGATTTAGAAAAAACGAATTAAGGATCTCCATCACGTTTGACTGCTGATGCAGGCCTCAAATCAACAATCATAGCAATTGTCTAAGGCCCTTGAGGATAGTCGCACATAAGTGCAGACCGTGAAGGCCGAACTAGCACAAGTGAGGAGCTTCACGCGAGAGGCCCATGGTGAGTATGTTTTTACTGCTAATCTTTTTACATTATCGTGACTGACATATGGATTCAGGGTAGCAGCCGAATCAATAGGTCATATGGAAAGGCAGCTAGAAGAAGCCCGGGATTCACAAAGGTATGCGGAATCCTAGCAGCAAGCCGGCTGTCTTGTTATACAAAAACAGGCCGAAGAAATAAAGAGTTTAAAGACTCAATTGGCCCAAGCTCAAGAAGAGAATCACAAGCTTTGGAGGGCCATATTAGGTAAGTACAATTCCTCTATGAGTAAGTATTTCTGATGTAGAGAATGAGAGTAATCACGTTTTTTATCTTGTGTGCAGGTCTCCTGACCGGACATCCTAAAGAGGGGATCGAATCATACCAAAGGGACCTGCTGAAGGAGCTGACCTCTCTCCACAAGTGTGTGCAAAAGGCAATGAAAGGGATGGTGAAGGCATTATGGCCCACCGAACAACCACCTGAAGGGCTAGCCGCACTTGTGGATCGATTTAGGGGGGATCGGGATAGGTTCGAGTTGTGGAAGACTTCGGCCTACCGCGAAGGAGCACGAGAGGCGTGGGCAATGGTCAAGACCCGTTTCACCGGACTTAACCCCGAGCATATGGCGCGGGTTGGTCCTGTGGGATCGGATGGAAAAGAAGTACCACTCCGTCTGGTATATGATCAGGTGATGCCAGCTGCCTGTCTCTCGCAAGGAGACTGCCCCCTCAACACAATAATCGATGATCTCGATCAACAACTGCATATGTAATTTATATATACATGTGTAAGACAATCCCTGTTGTAAACTTTGTCTTAACCGGCCATCGGCTTCTCCCTCCCGTGCGAAGAGCTCGGGAGTGTTCCTTTTTATTATTCCTTCGCCAAAGAGCAAACTTATATTCGGGGAACCAGACAATCTGGCCATGTGGTGCGAACAGACAGAAAACACACAAAAATATATGTTATATTACGGCGTAGCGTAAGAAACATCTCCCGATGAAAATAGTACCTCTAGCAATACCTTTCGCCGGGGCTCTACAAAGAGCGTAGATAGGAATCCGCATACTTGCAGTAAGCGACTAAGTGTCTTTTGGGAATAATAGACCCAAACAATAGAAATAGCAACCAGGTCTGTATAAGGTGTTTCCGTCATAGCCGACCAATTGTCTACGTAGGATAGCTAGCTTTCGGCTTCACCCGTCTAAGGTACGTGTCCGGATGACCAGGTCGTAACAATCGCAGAGGTTCTCCCTTTACTCTCTAGCCGAACAAGCAGGAACGTAGAGAGTAACCACATGAGCAAGGCAATCCAGCTTGGCAAAGTCTTAGTTCGAATTGATGCATATGATGGCTAAAATATGACAAAAGAAACATGTGCGCCCAGTAAGTATGAAAAATTAAAGTGCTGGCTATCAAAAGAAGCCCCCATGTGATGTGTTCGGATCTAACACTTTATGGTGTATGCCGATTATCCATAGTACAAGATTGGTTCGGCCGAACATAGGGCAGGAAAAGAAATTATCCCTATCGAACAACAAAGTGGGAAGGGAAATGAAAAAGGCGAAAAATAACCGAAAAGGAAAAAGTGTAGTGGAGTATGGATGACACCGGTTTATCCGTAGAAGCGCCAAAGACGAGCTACGTTCCATGGGTTTGGTTCAAGGCGGTTATCGGATGAACTCCGCAAACGATAAGCCCCTCCCACGAGCACTTCGTCAATGATGAAAGGACCCTCCCACTTGGGGTTGAGTTTGTGCTTCTGTTTCTCCAGGAGCCGTAGGATGAGTTCTCCTACGTTGTATGCTTTTGCCCTAACCTCCCTACTTTGGTACCGCCGAGTTTGCTGTTGGTAAAGAGTGGATCGAGCCAGAGCTATGTCCCGCTCCCCCTCCAGGGCGTCTAAGTCGTCCTACCGATCTAACTCGGCCTCCTTTTCCTCGTACATGCACACTCTTGGTGCGTCATGGATAATATCATAGGGGAGAATTGCCTCTGCCCCATAGACCATAAAAAACGATGTATAACCCATTGATGTGTTTGGGGTAGTACGCAGGCCCCATAGAACGGAGTCGAGTTCCTCCACCCAATGACAGTCGGACTCATGAAGAGATCGGACCAAACGTGGTTTGATGCCGCTCATAATGAGACCGTTTGCTTGCTCGACCTATCCATTGGTCTGCGGATGATAGACCGATGCATATCGAGCTTTATGCCCATTTTTGCGCACCAGTCCTTCACCTCTTGGGACGTGAAGTTGGTTCCATTGTTTGTTATTATACTGTGAGGGACACCGTAACGGTGTACTATGCTAGATACAACTTCAATCAGTGGCCCAAATTTAGCCGATTTAACAGGCTTGGCTTCTATCCATTTGGTGAACTTGTCAACCATGGCCACTAGGTATTTATTTTTCTTGGTTCCTCCTTTGAGGGGTCCAACCATGTCCATCCCCTAGACCGCAAAAGGCCAGGTGATCGGAATAGTCCGAAGAGCTGTTGGGGGCATGTGACTTTGATTTGCAAAGAGTTGACACCCGACGCAATGTTGAACGAGTGACTGGGCATTGGTCTGAGGTGTAGGACAAAAGAAACCAGCCCGGAAGGCTTTGCCGACAAGAGATCTTGCTGCGATGTGATGCCCGCCCATGCCTGCATGGATTTCGGCAAGGAGCTCCCATCCTTCTTCCTCGGATATACACCTCTGTAATACTCAAGTGGTGCTTTTCTTGTATAACTCACCCTCGTGTACTTTGTAGTCCTTGGATCGCCGAACTATGCGCCGTGCCTCAGTTTGATCATCGAGGAGTTCCTTGTGAAGGAGGTAAGCAAGGAAGGGCTCTGTCATGGCACAATTACTGCCATTACCTCTTGAGCCGAGGGCGTCTCGTTCATCATTGAGCCACCGATGATGCCATTGTTTGGTTCGTTTGTAGGGGGAACAACTTCGTCCGTTGTTTTTGGACCAGTGCCATTTGCGTCGTCTTGCCACACTACCACGGGCTTGAAGAGCTGTTCCAGGAAGGTGTTTCTTGGGACAAGGTCACGCTTGGCTCCCATACAGACCAATATATCGGCGTCTTGGCTGTTGTCTCGAGCAACATGGTGGAATTCGAACCCCTCGAACCAAGCAGATATCTTGAGGACATCGTCTCTATATGTCGCCATCTTCGGATTTTTTGAGTCGAATTTGCCTTTAATTTGGGATATGGCCAGTTTGAGTCTGCCCGTACCTCTAGCCGTCATATGCCCATTGATACCTCCATCCGAAGAGCATGAAGAAGAGCTTCATATTCGGCGGCATTGTTGGAATCAACATACATGATTTGCAACACGTATCTTACATTATCGCCTCTGGGGGATGTGAGGATAACTCCAGCCCCCAGACCGGCCAAGGTCTTGGATACATCGAAGTCCACTAGTACTCCTTGGGGAGCTCGGCCTCTTTACATTCAACCAAGAAGTCCACCAGTACCTGAGATTTAATGGCACGACATGGCTTGTAGTTTATTTCAAAGGGAAGGAGCTCAATGGCCCATTTGGCTATGCGACCGGTAGCGTCCCTGTTGTTGATTATATCATTCAAGGGGACTTCTGATGCCACCTTTACCATGCACTCCTGGAAGTAGTGTCGGAGTTTCCTCGATGCCGTGAATACTGTATAGGCTATCTTTTGATAATGTGGGTATCTGGACTTGCTCTGTGTTGGTACCTGCATAATATACCGGCTTTTGAGTTCAGAATTTATGTCCCTCCTCATCTTGTTCGACGACGAGCATCGTGCTGACTACCTTGTTGGTGGCCGATATGTATAACAACATGGGCTCACCGGCGCATGGTGCCATGAGAATGGGATTGGTTGCCAGTATTGTTTTGATTTCTTCCAACGCATCCGCTGCTTCCTCGGTCCATTTGAAATTGTTTCTCCATTTTAGCAGCTTATAGAGCGGCAAAACTTTTTCTCTGAGGCGGGAAATAAAGCGGCTTAACACGGCTACGCACCCGGCTAGTCTCTGGACATGCTTCAGCTCTATGGGGATTGTAAGTTCTGATAGAGCACGGATGTTAGCTGGATTTGCCTCTATTCCTCTATGAGAGACGATGAATCCAAGCAGCTTGCCTGAGGGAACTCCGAATACACATTTTTCCGGATTGAGCCGTATGTCATATTCGCGCAAATTAGTGAAAGTTTGATAGAAGTCGTCGATCAACTGATCGACGTGTTTGGTTTTCATTACCACATCATCCACGTATGCCTCAACAGTCTTTCCGACCTGTGTGGCAAGGCAGATTTGGATCATACGCTGGTACGTGGCCCCGACGTTTTTTAGCTCGAAGGGCATCGTGTTGAAGCAAAATGGCCCGTAGGGGGTGATGAATGCGGTAGCCGCCTGATCGGATTCCTTCATTTTGATTTCATGGTATCTGGAGTAAGCATAGAGGAAACATGAAAAATCATGTCCGGCTGTGGCATCAATGATCTGGTCTATGCGTGGTAAGGGAAATGGTTACTTGGGGCATGCTTTGTTGAGGTCTTTGAAATCGGCACACAGACGCCAGGATTTGTCTTTCTTAGGTACCATCACCAGATTTGCTAGCCACTCGGGGTGTTTGATGTCCCGAATAAGTCCGGCCTCGAGCAATTTTGCTAATTCTTTACGCATGGCTTGTCGTTTGGGTTCTAAGAAGCGGCGTAGGGACTGTTTCACAGGATTAAAGCCTAGAATAATGTTCAAGTTGTGTTCAGCGATCCAACATGGGATACCGGGAATATTGGAAGGATGCCAAGCGAAAATGTCCCAATTTTCGCCGAGGAAATTTTGCAATGCTTCGTCCATAAGGGGATCGAGCTGGGCTCCGATGGACGTTGTTTTAGGGCCAGTTCTTTTGGAGCTTTTTTCAGCTTTTTGTCAAATTAAGCCAGAAGCCCAAAAGAACTGGTTTAGAAAAAGTTACCTCAGCTTATTTTCACCTCCCAGGCAAGTGCAATTTGAAAAAGCTCCTCCCTGGTGGCTTCCCGCAGCTTCCCGCAAGTGAAATGAACAGGTATGACGAAGGGTCATATTGTTTGGTGTTATTTACGGACGAATTGCCACCGAGAGAAAAAAACGCCTCGTCCCGCACCCAGCACCGTGTGAGGGTTCCCCTGCTCGTTTCCCACCTCTCAGCCTCTCTGCTCCAGGTTCCCCTGCCGCCCCACCCTGCCGCCGTCGCCGCCCCGCCGCCGCCGCCCCTCCCTGCCGCCCTGCCCCGTCACCCCTCCCCACCGCCCCTCCTCGTCTCCCCTCCCCGTCCCCCTCCCCGCTGCTCCATTCCCACTCCGCGAACGCCCCAGATCCGTCCCCGCGGGCGGCACCCCTCCCTCCCGTCGACCCGGTCCGGCGCAACACTCCGGCGACCCACTCCTCCGGCGACGCACTTCTCCGGCGCCCCACCACCATTCCCTCTCCCCTCCTGTGAGGCAGCAAGGTGAGCAGCTCATATGTGTTATTTTTTGGGCTTTTTTTACAGCAACTCATATGAAAGAAATTTGATATAGATTGTGTGGTTGATTTCTGTTGCTGTGAGCAGCTCATATATATTAATTATTCCAATTCTTTTGTATTGGCATGATGAAAAATAGATGAAAGCACATTGGGATAATATTGGTCTTAGAACTTTCATTGATATATGTGTGGAAGAAGTGAATGCCAATAACCGTGGCAAAGAAGGAACATTGACACCACTTGGATATGACAATGTGGTAAGAAAGTTTTTTGAGTGCACGAGGAGAGAATATAGCAAAAAACAATTCAAGAATAAGTGGGATGTGCTGAAAAAAGATTATATTGTTTGGAAGACATTAACCCAAAAGGCAACAGGCATTGGGTTTGATCCTATTACCAAGACTATTGCAGCTAGTGATGAATGGTGCGCAAATGAGATACAGGTATACATTAACACGACCATTGTTTGGAATTTGTTGCTCTTGCAATTGTTGCACTAATTTGTGATATGTTTGTTTTCAGAGAAATGAACTTGCCGCCAAGTTTCGATTTGCTCCATTACAGGATGAGATCAAACTGAGTACTATATTTGATGATGTTAGTGTGACAAATGAGTATGCGATGGCGGCACCTCCCACCTCTCAAGTTGGTTGCTCTCAAATTCTCATTGATGATGATGATGTGGGAGGCTCAGGATGTGATATAGATGTTACTCACGTGACACCTAAAGCTAAAGGTCGTAAGAAGAGATCATGTCCTTATTTACCTAGCCCCGTGATGGTGCAAAAGATTGCAAAAGATAGTGAGGAAAGAATGCAATTTAAGCGTATTGCGGACCTTTGGGAAAAGAGGGAGACAAGCCGCAATTCGGCGACATCTGAAATGAAGGTGGATCTCATGAGAGATGAGATAAAGGAGATGAAGGACATGATGGTGAATGATGGAGGTATACCTGGAAGTGAAGTGTATTTCCATGCTCTAGAACTCTTTACGAAGAAGGAACATCGTGATGTCTTCAGTGCATTGAAGGATGAACTTCCAAGTGTGAGGCTTGAGTGGATCAACAGGGCCTGGGAAACATTTATGAAAAAGAATTAGAGCAAATCTGTAGTGTTGTGAACCTATTTGTTTTGTTGTGAACTCATTTGTATTATTGTGAACCTATTTGTTTTGTTGTGAACTCATTTGTACTGTTGTGAACCTATTTGTTTTGTTGTGAACTCATTTGTACTGTTGTGAACCCATTTGCTATTAATCTTTGTATTGTTGTGAACTGATTTGTAGTCATATTTCTGTTGTGTTGTTTTTATATGACAGATGGCCATCTCTGTTGAGGAGGAACAAGAGGACGAAGTTGATTTTGTTGTTGTTGCAATGGCATATTATGTTCTAAACAAAGAGAGGCTGCCATATGGACCTAGAAGAGCACCAATAATGATAGGATTGCAGTGGGTGGAAGAGAAAGAGAAGCAACCACAAATATTCTACTCTATGTTCAGGATGCGAAGGTTAGTGTTTTACTCACTACATGACATTTTAGTTGAGAGGTATGGTCTAAGGTCAACTTGCAACATGTCAAGCAAAGAAGCATTAGCACAGTTCTTGTGGACTTTGGGGTCACGCCAGACCACCGACAATGTTGCAGATCGATTTGAACACATTCGGTCTACCATCAACAAAATTTTTAAGGAGGTACTGTTGTGTGTGTACCGTATGGGCGGTGATTACATTCAACCCAACAATCGTTCTTTTACCCAAGTTCATGACTCACTTACAAACACAAGATTTTGGCCTCACTTCAAGGATGCCATTGGGGCAATCGATGGAACACACATTGAATGTGTTGTGCCTGCTAGTGAGCAACCCAAGTATCGCAATAGGAAAGGTTCGACAACTCAGAATGTCATGGCAATTTGCGATTTTGATATGAGATTTACGTTTGTTGTTGCTGGATGGCCTGGATCTGTTCATGACACGCGTGTACTCAATGATGCACAAGTTGAATATTCCTACTTTCCACACCCTCCAGATGGTAATAACTTGTACATGCATTCTTGTGCTCTAATGTTTTGCGTGAACTAATTGATTTTGGTTATTTGTATTGTCAATGCAGGAAAATATTATCTTGTTGACTCTGGATATCCAAACAGAGTTGGATATCTAGCACCATACAAAGGACAACGTTATCATGTACCCAATTTCCAACAAGTACCACCAAGAGGGAGATATGAAACATTCAATCATGTACATTCATCACTAAGAAACGTCATCGAACGATCGTTCGGTGTTCTAAAGATGAAATGGAGAATCCTCCTCGGCATCACACGGTACAAACCTACAACGCAAACAATGATCATTACTGCATGCGCGTGTCTTCATAACTTCATATGTGAGAGCAAACTAAGTGATCAACACTTTGACATGGTTGAGAGTGGATCTTATGCTCACGAGGAGAGCCTTTCTCATCACTATGCACCCATTGATGATGGTACTATGGGTTCCATCCGTGATGCTATTGCGACAAGTGTCTTCCGTTGATGCCTAGAGGTGTATGCTTTATTTGGGAGTATCATGTAATAATTTAAAGATATTTTTTATTCAATACTTCTTCTCAAGTACTCGTACTCGTACATGAGACAATGATTCATGTATGATATTCCTATGCGAGATAATGATCCTCCTTTATGTTCGATTATGACATGTTGTTGTTGTTGTGTTTCAAAGTCGATTTTATATTCACATGGCAACGAAATAATAAATAATACCGCAGTATCAATTAATCCGAACAAACAATATCACCGAAGGGCATTACAGACTTTTCCTTGATCATACCACAAATAAGCTGAGAAAACAGGCACTCAAAAGAACTGGCTAGCTTATTATCTGGAGCTTATTTTCATAGCAGCTTATTTTCAGCTTATTTCCACAGGAGCTTATTTCCACAGCTATGCTCAAAAGAACTGGCCCTTATTCGGGTCCATTGAAGCACCTGAAATTTGACGATTTCCTCTGCGGGTTTAAAGGACGTGGATGTGGGCCTTTTACTGAGCATCACATCGTCCCTATTAACTGTCGACCGTAGAGCGGTCAATTCTTTGGCGGCAAAAGTTTCCGCTAACGCCTCGAGGGCGAGCATTGCCATTTTGTTTTTGGCTCGGAGGGCTATATTCGGATCACTGGCGAGCGTGGTCACTCCATTTGGTCCTGGCATTTTGAGTTTCATGTACCCATAATGGGGTATGGCCTGGAACTTTGTAAATACGTCATGACCTAATAGGGTGTGATAGCCACTAGGGAACGGGACGATGTGGAAAAGAAGTTCTTCAGGTCGGTAATTTTTGGGCATGCCGAACACAACGTCCAGGATGATACATCTGGAACAACATGCTCTTTCCCTAGGATAATTCCCCGATAGGTTGTGTTGCTATGTTCGATGAGGGATCGATCGAACTTCATTTTATCCGGAGTGGCCTCGTAAATGAGGTTTAGACCACTAACGCCATCCATGAGCACCTTATGTAGTATGTATCCATCAATGATGCGATTCAAGACTAGGGCGGCCGATGAATGACCGGGGAGGATGGGCGGCTGGTCAGTGTCCCCAAAAGTAATCGGTACGTCTTCCCATGGTCTAGTAGCTGCCACGTGGTAGACTTGCTCATGCTCCCTAAGAGCGCTTTTACGCTTGCTCCTCGAGGGGAAGATCTCATAGACCGTTAGGACTTCGTCATCAAATCCATTTGGCGAAGGGAGGCGCCTGTTCGACAGAGGTGTGTCAAGGACAGCCTCCCCACTTTTTGCGACTTGCCTGACGACCCAGCAGGCTCGAAGGCTATGAGTAGGGTTTGTGTTCAACAACATGAGATTAATGGGGCAAGGTTTATATAAAAGTCCGTCGAGGACGATGCCGGTCCCGGAAAGGGACTTCTTTCTTTTTTTGACGGGTTCCTGCCTGGCTGGCCGATTTGGAGGTACCCTCTTTCTTTGGACTCCTCTAGAGTGTTCGGAGAATTTTGGTCCCGAGAACAACCGCTCGGATTGCCAAACATTCTCCATGGCACAATACTTCTGTACCAATTTGGATAACTCCGTAAAGTTGTTTATGCGTTGGCGGGCCAGGGCATTAAGAATCCCTTCATCATGGCAATTGCTGATGAAAATTGCCATTACATCTTGGTCACTAAGACCTTTTACTCTGCTCCTAGCAAGGAGGAGTCTTGTTCAAAATTGGTGGACTGATTCTCCTTGTATTTTCTTGATATCTCGAAAGTCCGAAGACATGGGCTTTGGCACGGTACTTGGATAATTGTCTTGGGCGGTGGGTGGGAAAAAATTTCGTTCCCTGTCGCAACGAGTGTTCGGAAGTACAGTTTCCACATCGCGCGATGGACCTTGGACCGGTGACGGTCCGTCTTTAAAGCGATTCCCTGCCTCTGATTCTTCAACGGGGTCTTGGAGATCATGGACCGGGGTATAGACGGTTTTCAGTTACGGCTGTCGGGCAGAATCCGCAGCCTGACACTCGACGGTGGCGACAAGGTGGGTAACCGGGGGGATATGAATCTCCCTATCATTGGGTCTGATCCGGAGCCGATCATAGATCGGAACCTGGTCATCCGATATATGCATAGCTTCGATCCAATCTAACAACTCGTTTAAGAATGAGGCGATGGCAGGATGTGTGTCGCTGATACGAGTGGATTCGTCAAATGGTGTGACGGTTCTAGAGTTATGCTGAAGAGGATCCGTGTTCCGTTCCACAGTGGGACCTGATGCATTGGATGTCCAAGCATTCGAATTTACAGGTTTTCCTTCGAAGGTTGAGGGCTCGATTTGAACGAGTGTTCCCCGTGAATCAGCCATGAAGTCTAGGGTTCCGAACTTAATACACTGATTGGGGGGAAACCTTCCGGCCTGACTATGATGGCCGACCGGGCCGGCGTTCGACAAGATGTCGTTGTTAGTGAGACTTTGATCGGGAGCAAGATCGCTTGCGATACAGATCTCGCTACTTGCGACGGGGCGAGCCATTGATCCCTTTGGCGCTCACAAAGGAACTCTCAATGAAAGCACCAATGTCGGTGTCAAAACTGGCGGATCTCGGGTAGGGGGTTGAGGGAGTCCTGTATTAGGGGTCCTCGAATAGCTGAACTATTGTGTATGGGCCAGACTGTATGGGCCACTTGCCAAACATTGGATGATCTGAAGGCCCAATTACCAGGATGGAATCTTCTAGGAGCAAGTCTTGCGCTCCACGTTTGATGTAGTGAATAGGCATGCTTATCTCTTTGGCATGTAACCGACCATGTGTAAACCCTAGGCCTCCTCGACATCTATATAAGCCAGAGGATTTTAGGGTATAGAGAGAACAAGGGTTAGACATACAATCTCGAGGTAGATCAACTCTGTAACCCCTTACACCATCAATACAATCAAGTAGGACGTAGGGTATTACCTCCATAGGAGGGCCCTAACCTCGGTAAACTCGTGTCCCCTTCGTCTCCTGTTACCATCGATCCTAGTCTCACAGTTCGGGTCCCCCTATCCGAGATCTGCTCATTTTGACACCAACATTGGTGCTTTCATTGAGAGTTCCTCTTTGCATGAGATGGGATCGATGCCTCGCCTTTTCATCAATGAAGAGCTCCGCAACATGGACGTTTTCGTCCCCGGGCAGATCATCGCCTTCGGCAGCATTGTGCTGCATGCTGGTTCCACTGGTCATCTAGACCGCGTCGAGAGCCTCGCCTCCGAACAGGAGGTAAGAGTTGGAAACCTAGAGTTTTCTGTCAACTCTCGAGGGGACTTGTCACTAATCGGGCTCACGGCTTTTCCCGTAGCCCGGGGGGACTCTGAGGCCTTAACCTCGAACCCCTCCGTCGGACACGCCAATGGGGTCACCCATGGCGGCAGTCCGATATCTAACCCCGGCCTGACCATCAAGCCATATGACCAGACATGTGTTCCTATCGAACACTCCCCATGGGTGGGCTTCATGGGGGTTGACTCCACAAGTTCTGAACAGTTGGATCCAATCGGGCCCTCAGCAGGCGATGAGGCCTTGGAGCAATTCTCATCGTTGAAAATCGCCGACGATCCAGCCCGATCTATGTCCATTCCGGTTACAGTTTTGGCAGGGATGGATTTTTCGACCCACCCACCACCCACTTGATAGCCATCGTTGAAGACTTAACCAACATGCTAGACTATGCCTCCGAGGAGGCAGAATACATGGATGAAGAGGACCGTGCTCCCACCCCTGTTAACACTGGGAGTTGGACCGCCACTTCTACGTACGATGTTTACATGGTGGATACTCCTGCCACCAACGGCGACAACACGCCTCACAACGACGGTGACAAATCAAGCGACGCATAATCAAGGCGCCGGAAATTTCATAATAGGTCCAAAAGCAAAAAGGGAAGATGAACTATTATCAACAGAAAGGATGGTAATGCCCCTGCCGATCATGATCATCTCGCCGATGTGCCCGAGCACCCGTTCGAGGGTCCGGATGAACCCGCAGACCAAAACAACCCCGATACCATCAAGGACCCCGAAGGTGATGATTACCTTCCCCCCATTGAGGAGGAAGACCTACCATAAGCCAATGACTTGTACATCCCTGATAACCTCGAGGATCAGGAAGCAATTAGGCAACAGCTCATAGCAACGGCTCGCAGCCTAAAGGCCAAAGAGTGGCAACTCAGAGCCGAACAGGTCGACCTCACTAATCGATGGATGAAAGTCCTCTCAACCGAAGAAGCATACGACATTGGTTTGTCAAACCAGCCCAAAAGCTACCCTCGGAGGCGGCTGCTACCTCAATTCGACGATGAGATCACTAACACTCCGTCTCCACATCGTACCGCATATGACGAGCCGGACTGCCCTCCTCGTGGGCGCGATAGAGTGGCTAAATACACCGGTTATATACCGGCTATGCCTCAGAGACAAGGTAAGGAGCCATTCGAGCCCAATGACCGGTTCGACCTGCGCGGCGACTTAAATCACAGAGCATGCCGTACGAGATCCATCTATGGATCCAGAGATTACTTGCCGCAAGTGAATGCAACCGGTCCCATACAAACGCCGAATACAGGAGAGACATAGCTCGGGTCAGAGGCGCCGCTCACCCATTGTGCTTCACAGATGAAGTAATGCGACATCAGTTCCCCGAAGGGTTTAAACCCGTAAATATAGAATAGTATGACAGGACCACTGACCCAATTGTATGGATCGAGGATTTCCTCCTCCAGATCCATATGGCATGAGGAGATGATCTCCATGCCATCAAATCTTACCTCTTAAGCTTAAGGGGCTAACTCGGCACTGGTTAAACAGACTCCCCGAAAACTCCATAGGATGCTGGGAAGACTTAGAAGACGTGTTTCTCTCTAACTTCCAGGGAACCTATGTCCGCCCACCGGACTCTTCCGACCTCAACAACGTCGTCTAGAAGCTCGGCGAGTCTTCCCGGTAGTTCTGGAATCGATTCTTGACTAAAAAGAACCAAATCATCGACTGTCTAGATGCGCAGGCTATAGCCTTCTTCCGGCACAATATTCGGGACGAGTGGCTGGCTTGCCAGCTAGGCCAGGACAAACCTCAGACTATGTCCGCCCTCACCTCCCTCATGACCTGCTTTTGCGCGGGCGAAGATAACTAGCTGGCAAGACGCATCCACAATTCTGAAGATCATGTGGAACCTGAAGCCCAGGATGGCAACTCAAAGCCAAAGTGCAATAAGAACAAATGCCAGCACAATAGTAACAACGCCGATGACACGACGCTCAACGCCGGATTCCGCAACTCTTGACCCGGGAAGCGGGAGAAGCCCCCTAAAGGCAATCGTGACGGACCCACTCAGCTTGAGAAGATCATGGACATGACTTCCAAATCCATGGAACTTCGGAAAAGCCAGCCAATCACACACACAGCAACTGCTGGGTGTTTAAAAAGACCAGCAAGATACAACCCGAAGACCAGGGCAAAAGTTCGCATAGCAAGGACGAAGATGAGCCTCGGGGTCCAATGGGCGATGGTCAGAAGAAATTCGCTCCCGAAGTCAAAACAATGAATATGATATACGCCACCCACATACCTAAGAAAGAGAGGAAGTGGGCCCTTCGGGAGGTCTATGCTGTGGAGCCCGTAGCTTCGAAGTATAACCCCTGGTGAGCATATCCGATCACTTTTGACCGACGCGACCATCCGACCAGTATCCGTCATGGGGGCTCGGCTTCCCTCATCTTGTATCCCATTATAGATGGGTATCACCTCACCAAAGTCCTAATGGATGGAGGAAGTAGCCTCAATCTGTTTTACTCACACATGGTGAGAAAGATGGGTATAGATCCATCAAGGATCAAACCCAGCAGCACTACCTTCAAAGGGGTGATCCCAGGTGTTGAAGCCCAATGTACGGGCTCCGTAACCTTGGAGGTTGTGTTCGGCACACCCGATAACTTCCACAGCGAGGACTTGATCTTCGACATCATGCCCTTCTGCAGCAGCTATCATGCGCTGCTCAGCCGGACAATGTTTGCTCGGTTCAACGCAGTCCCGCATCACGCATACCTCAAGCTCAAGATGCCAGGCCCCAAGGGGGTCATTACTGTAAATGTCAATACTGAGCAGTCCCTTAGAACAGAGGAACATGCATTGGCACTAGCGGCCGAATTCAGATACACAGACGACCAACAAGCATTGGCATTTGCCGTAAAGGCCACAAAGGCTAGGAAGCGAGTTTGGATTTAGACCGAACACTCCGACCCTCAATAGGGAGTCACCCCCCACCGCATAATGTCAGGATCGGCAAAGTATGTCCCGCGGATGCACAACTTTTGCACTTAAGATTCCATGGGTAGCGGTGGGGAACTTACGATAGGTGTTCGGTTGTTCCGAATTGTTACCATTAACAAGTCTTCGGACAAACTACAGGCGCTCCTAGAAGAGCCTGCCCAGGGCGTAAAGCTGTCACGCCCAAGATGTGGTCCTATCCCTATTTTGGCACGAGGGCCTTGACGGGGATAGAAGCGCATCTCGATGCGTTCGCAAGAATGGATATCATTACAAGTACATCTACAGAAGAGATGAGTATATGGAATTGGCTTACACTCACCACAAGCTACATCAGAGTCACATCAATACAATAACATCTCAAACATCATACATAAGAGCAAGGTCCGACTACGGACGAAATCAAACGATAAAACGACATCCACCCTTGCTATCCCAGGTTGCCGCCTGGAACCCATCCAAGATTGAAGAAGAAGAAGAAGAAGAACTCCAAATCAAATCAAGCAATGCGCTCACGTCAAATCATCGCATTACCTATACCTGCAACTGTTGTTGTAGTAATCTGTGAGCCACGGGGACCCAGCAATCTCATTTCCAAGGGTATCAAGACTATTAAATCTTAATGGGTGAGGTATGGTTAAGTGGTGAGGCTGCAGCAAGTGACTAAGCATTATTTGAGTGGCTAACTTACGAATACAGAAAGTTAAGTATGGTGGTCTACGCATAACGGACGTGAACTAGTAATGATCACTAATTGATCCTGAACACCTACTTACGTCAAACATAACCCCACCGTGTTCTCTTTCGTATAGGATTCACGAAAGAGACAGTCACGGTTACGCACACAGTTGGTGTATTTTATTAGAGTTTACTTCAAGTCTTCTACGACCGGGTGTTAAACAAATTATCCAAGTTTGCCACATAACCGCGGGCACGGCTTCTCGAAAAGATTTAACCCTGCAGGGGTGCTCCAACTCATCCATCACAAATTAACCACACTTAGCGGGAATAACCTCAACCACAGATCTCATGATCTTCCTAGGCCATTCCAAAGGAAATCCAACACCTCGAGATAGCCCGAAGAAAATCAGAGTTCCTCACTCGAGACGATCGAAAAAGGTAAAACAGATCCAGCAAGGCCGCCCGGCGTGTCGACGAACCCGATAGGAGCCACGTATCTCATTCTCAGGACACGACCAGATAAGCGACACGTACGGTAACTGACGTCCCGAGTTGCCCCAGGTAGCCCGCATAGTGCTCTAGTTTGGACCAACACTCATGAGGAGCACTGGCCCGGGCTGTTGATTAATTATCCACGGGGTCCGGAAAATCCCCTATGCAAGTTCATTAATTATTAGGCAAATGTAGTACCAATGTTGGGCATTGCCAGACAAGTTTTATTCTAACCCGAAAATCAAGGGGGTCCCCATAACAACCCCTAGCATCTTAGGAGCGCTTATTTATGGAACATAACATCGGTTCACAAGTAACTAGGAGCGGCAAGAGTGGAACAAAACATCGAGTAAAAGGCCAAGCCTTCCACCTTTACCAAGTATATATGTGCATTAAATTAAATAGCAGCAATATTGTGATATAACAAAAGAATGTCCATGTTGACACATGGAAGAAATTGCACCTACAACTAGTAATGCTATAGGAGGGGCTGAGCAAGCGGTAACATAGCCAAACAATGGTTTGCTGGGACATGGAAGGGTTAGAGGCTTTTCATGGGAATGTTGGGAGGCTTGTTAAACAAGTGATAGGTAGAGAGACATAACGATAAAAGATGAGACAACTAGCATGGCAATGATAGTAATGGTATCCAGGGAAATGTGTCATCTTGCCTAAGATCCCGCTCGGAACAAGAACGAGTCCATGAAGAAGACGAGCCAACGTAGTCGAACGAATCCTCACACTCTGAACGCTTTCGGAACTCTATTGAGAAGAAGCAATCCGAAACAAACAATCAACACAAGATACACCACAGCATATGCAAAACACAATGCACAAACAAATATGATGCATGTCCGGTTTAATATGCAATGCATGACAATTCACAACAATCAAATACTACACATTAAGTGAAGCTCAATATGCAACGAGTTGCATATTAACAAAACTCCACGTTCAAATTATTTAGTTCACTCTTGTTAGGTACACGACAATATTAAATGTTGTTAAACATGGCAAGAGGTGAAGCATAAGTAAACTATCTATCTAGGCATCTTAAATGGGGCCAGAAACAACTTATAGCATTTCCAAAACGACCCCATATATTAATTTCGAAATTGGTCCAGATCTGAACTAATCATATTTTATATTGGTTAAACAACAGAATAAATGTCATCATGCTATTCTACACGTCACTCTAGTCGATTTACATATATAGAGCATCTCCAACGGAGCTACGGTCTAAAAGATATGAGCAATACAAGATGCACATGGCATAAATGCAAATGCATGGGAAATGCAATTCACAAACATCTCAAATCATGAATTCAGCAAGTTATTATGAAACTACATGAGATTCTAAGCAAGTTTTCATATATGGAATGTCCAAAACGGAGCTACGGTTCAACCACAATCAACGAAACCAGTTTTAGTTGAAATCTGCCAAAAACAGCAACTTAGCATTTTGCACACTTGAAAACAACAAGTTACAATATCGAAAATGCACAAACTAAGCATGGGGCAGTAGTATGCAACATCCACTTCATTTTATCTTCACAAATCATATTGAAAACATGCATGCATCACTTGGTAAGAAGCTCACAAGAAGGCTACTTGATAACAGTTCCAGACTTAGTGAAAATAGCAGGTTTTTGACAGTGCAGTTTTTATCACGAAGGCATATTGACAGCACAAAAACTATATGCTACAGGTCATATTATGGCATGAAACTTAACAGCATACTAACGGACAATATCAACTATAAATAACTCCATGACACCTACCACAAAAGGGTTCTAGATCACTAGCAAATCACATGTCAAGACAGCAACAAAATATTACAGATTGCAGACTTAGAAATATTTTGGACCCTCAAAATAGCAGAATTTTATAGCAAGTTGACAACAACAAAATAACACCTAAACATGCATTTCTATGACAAGCAAAATGTCCAAGGGCTAGGATACATATCAAAGAGCATTTTTCATGTTGAAACTTATCTCATATCATGCATGTATTAAATCCCACAAAGTTAACAAAAGGGCATCACGGCATAAATGACGTGCACACAAAATGCTCAAATGACAAAACTAAATGCACATATAAATTCAATGAATTTTTCTACCTCGAAAACATATATAATATGCTTAGGTTCACATGGAAAATTAATCACAATTAAATATGCGAGTATTAGGCGTAATCATCTTTAAGAAATTCATTAATGCAAAATTAAATGCAACCAACATTCCAACATTTTACTCATGCATGAAAATGCGATGTCAATGAGATGAACATTTTTAATATATGGTTTTATTAATTCTGATGCACGGTTAAATAATTATGATAATGCAATAATATGACATATATGCCAAATGCCAGGAAATGACATGTTAAGTATTTTGAACATGGGTGCAAATGGCATATTAATAATCTACATATTTTTCTACACATTTTACCTATATAAAACATTTTATTTCGACATGCGGTTTATTTTATAATAGCAATTGAATATGCAATGCCTAACAAAATAAAAAAACACGGGGACTGGCTGGGCTCACCCTGGCCCATGGGCCGGCTAGACGCGAAGCTGAGCCAGAGGGAGGCCGGCTGGCGCCGGCTGGGAGAGGCCCATGTGCGGGCGAGCGGGGAGGTCAATGGGGGCTCGTCCCCGTCCTCCCGCACGCACAGCAGGCCGCGGCCATGGCAGGGAGCGGCGAGGGGCGGCGCCGACGGGCGCAGGCAGGCACGGGGGAGGCCGGGATCGGGTCGGGGGCAACCAGATCTGGCGATCCCCGGCGGATCTGGGCGGCGCGGTGGAGGTACGGCGGTGGGGCTGCGGGCCGACGGCCGGAGTCCCTGCGAGAGAGAGGGAGAGAGATTAGAGGAAGGAGAGGAGAGAAAGGAGAGGGAAGGAGGAGAGAGGGTCCAGCGGTGCTGCTCCGGCGATGACCGGTGGCCGACTGGGGCTGCACGGCAAGGAGCTGCGGGCTCGGGCACCATGGGAGTGCTCGGGAGGAGCTCGGGGCTCTGCGGTCGTTGGACTTGTCCGGGTTGGCCGCCGGACATGTCCGGTAGGTGCGAAACTGGGCGATTTTAGGCCTCTAGATCGCGATCCGAGGGCCAAAAACGGACAGATGGATGGGGCTGTGGGATCTGGAGGAGGAGGGCTAGCAGGTGGGGTTTCCTAGGGGTGTGGCTGCAATTTGGCAAGGGGGAAACCCTATAGAGAGTGAGAGCTCTCTCCATGGCTTTATATAGGGGAGGCACTAGGGGTGGCTGGACAACGTCCGTCCGATCACGATCTGACGACCATGAACGGAGGGAGTGGCTAGGTTGGGCTAGCGGCTGTGTAGAGGGCCTTGGGAGAGATGAGAGGAAGTGCGGCCCGTGACACGAAGGTTTTAAAACACCGACAATGTCCGATAAACCGATGACCGCACTGCTACGACTGACCGACGGGGTATCAAACAAACTCGGAACGCGACAAAATTCGGCAGGTGGTCTACCTAGACTATAACAAGACCGCGCGCCAAGTTTCGGCCCAATCCAAGAATATTTTTGTGCGCACTTTAAAAATGGTTTTATTTAAATGATGCCGCGGGCGCGTGCGAGTGTGGCTCGTCTCGAAACGGGCAATGGCAAGAACGCAAAGAACCGGCGACTAGGAACGGATGCAAGTTTCAAAAACGGGTGACGATGCGATGCAGATGATGCGAATGATGCGACAACCAGACGAACACATGACGAGAACGGAAATAAAAGGGGAATCTTCTGGAATCTTCTGGAACGTCGGTCCCGAGCTGTTACAACTCTCCTCCACTACATGAGGATCTCGTCCTGAGATCTAGAATGAAAAAGGGAAAGAGAAAGAGAAAAAGGTAAAGTTTATTTGCTTCTTAGCCAAACGAGTGAAACCAATGAAACATGAAGGATGCAAGAGATGAAGAATGAGGAACAAGCAAGAATTCACAGGAAATTTCGGCAGCACTTCGGTTGGAAAGAGAGGAAAAATTGATATGATGGAAAGAAATTGAAAGAAAGGCACCAACCTTTGATTGGAATAACATCAAAACTTCAAAGATGGAAGGATCATGAAAGATTGCACAACACTCCGGTTAAAAGAATAAGCAAGAAAGAACAAGATCTTGAAACAACAAGACGATGGTTGAAAGAGAGCAACATCACAAGGCCTCCAGAACAAAAGAATAGAAGCTAGATCCTTGGAGAGAAGAGAATGGAGAAGGAAATAACAACTTCTAGCACAAATGGATTTGAAAGCATAGGTTGAATGGAGTTGATGAAGAATCAACAATGAAAAGAATAGCTCGTTATGGGCTTATGGAAAACATCCCAAAATTATGAGTTGACCACCTACCACAACAGAAGCAATTGATAGATTGAGAGCAACAAGATAAGAAAGACTTCTTTCACCAAGAAGAGGGGAGAAAACCTGAATCATCTATGACACCATGATAGCAACAATCCTTAGGAAATGCTTTAGGTGAAATCCAACCCAAGAGAACTCCGAGAAAGACATGATGGGTTTACTTATCTCATTCTTGACAATTATCCTTTGAGACTCCTCATAATGAAGAATTTAATAACACCATCTCAAAATACAATGAAGAAGGAATTGAACTTAAATCCAAGAAAAGAACACTTGAGCACTTCCAACAAGAATCTTGAAGAATACTTGAAAATGAAAGAAATCTTGATGAAGCACCATGAAGAATCTCCGGAAGAACTCTGAAATGAAAGGATTAAAGAAATAATTGAAGGATACAAAAAGAATATTGAGGCCTTCCAATGATTAGATGATGCTTCGGAAAGAGATATTTGAGCAACCTGAACTCCGGAAAAGAAAAGATGACCACTTGGGATTAGGAATTTGATATCATGAACAACTCCAGAAGAGAGATTGAGATCACTTGAATGAACAAGAATAAGAATTATGATATGACTATCCTTCATCAAGTTAAATTGATGACAAGCAACGGATTTCACACATCACTTATTCGTCTTGAAAAAGAATGAAGAGAGAGATAGAGCCCAAACTTGAAGAAATCTTGCACGAGAACACCAGTTAGAATGAAACGAATGAATGATATAGAATGAGGACGAAGAGAGCATGATCCACCTAATAGAAAACTTCACAAGGCACCTAAAAGAATTAGAAACTAAAGAGGACACATGAGAACGAAGAGATCAAGATTTGCCTAATAGAAACTGAAAACGGCACCAGAATAATTGAGATACGAACGAAGGAACAAGAATTGAGAAGAATTTGAGAACGAAAGCTGAAAGCTGAGAACGAAGAAATCTTCTGAAATGATGGCCTTCGGAGGATCAAGAAACAAGAAGAACACTGAATGCTCCGGATAGATATGGGAGAGATAACTCATGATCAAAACAATTTGAGATGATGGCAACAAGCTGAAACCACACTCTTGAAAAGAACGGACAAAGATTTACGAGAAACTCTCCTTCGGTCTTCAAGCTAAGAATGATGACGAGAAACAACACGATGAATTACTGAGATACTCCGGAATAATGAATAAAGAAAAGGTTGAGCCAACTATGAAAATGATTCGAAGCGATCTTGGAAGAGGAATATGACTGATGAAAATCCTTCTTACATCATATTGAAAAGGACTTGAGGGCATGTCCGAAAAGATTAGAAGAGTCAGGTAAGATCCTGGGAAAAGACCTGCGGGTTATGGGCCCACTCAAAAGAAACCACCATTGAGACAATTGATTATAAGAGAGATTGCACCGGTAGAAATTGAGAACTTGATGATATGAGACCCTTGAAATAATTTAAGAGGACAAGAATGAAAATGAATGTCTTCTGAGATATCTTCAGCACTCCAGACAGAAAAGAGAGATGACTAACAAGAGATACTTGGAAAAGAATTCCAACATGGAAACCATTAATGAATGAAAAGGATATGATGAACACCATGAACTTGAATTGAATCCACCGAAAAAGAAAACAAAGATGAATACTAATAAATGATAACTTGAGCACTGAGCATCTTCATAAGAATCATCGGAGAAGAATAACAACGAGAATAAGGAATATGAGGATCGATCTTGAAATGAAACTCTTGAGAATCTTCACAAAGAATCACTGGAAACAAGATAGAAGAAAAGATAGCGGAATCATTACATGAATAGAAAAGACACTTGGATGAGAATACAATCACTGAAGAGAAGGGCGGGAGGGCAGGAAAACCAAATAAAACTTGGGACAGATGAGAAGAATTCTGGAAAGAAACATGAGGATTGATCTTGCGAAATTGAAGAGGACAGAATTATCTTGAAGAGAAGCACACCGGTAGGAAAAGAATTGATATGATAACTTGATTGAGCAAAAGAATTAGCATTCCCACAGAAATATGAGAACACTACTTAGCAAGATATGAATTCACCACTTAACATCGATGCAACTCAAATTACCATATTCAAAACAAAACAAAGGATGAGGCTTACGAAACATCCAGAACAAATACATACCCACTATGCACTTGTTGTAAAGATGATCCTAGGTAACTACTTGAATTCCCACCTAAGAACTTCCGAAAACTTTCTTGTTTATGCGATTCGGGTTGCGGAATCAGGAACCTACCCTAGGTAATCAGCTGCAACTGCATCCGCAACCTTCCACACCATAATTCAAGAAATTTCGCAAACTCATCTACTCTCGAATCCTCGAACTCACAATGATACCAAACCATGGTGGTACCCTGGACGCCTCCCCAGTACTGGGTGACTCCAACCTTATCTCACCACGATAAGTATTGAAGCAATTCCGAACATCCTCCATCCTGAGATACTAGGAAAACTGAATGATAACGATGTGTCAAGAATCCCTCGGAGCTCAACTCCCTGGAGAAATCAAGTCAGGCAGGAGGCACCCAGACAAAACTCCATCACATCGGCATCATATAGTTTCCAAAATACCCGCGTGATCCTAAATTTTTTGAGCGAGAAGAGGAGTAGAATCAAAATTCCTAAGTCAAATACCTCACCAGAGCATAGAAGAGGAGTAAAAAGAATCCTACTCTCCAATATAACTAGACTCAAAATAGTTTTTCGCTAGACACGACTCGGCCAAGTTCGATCAATCAAGGGGGCTCCTAGGTCGATATAGGCTCTGATACCAACTTGTCACGCCCAAGATGCGGTCCTATCCCTATTTTGGAACGAGGGCCTCGACAGGGATAGAAGCACATCTCGATGCGTTTGCAAGAATGGATATCATTACAAGTACATGTACAAAAGAGATGAGTATATGGAATTGGCTTACACTCGCCACAAGCTACATCAGAGTCACATCAATACAATAACATCTCAAACATCATACATAAGAGCAGGGTCCGACTACGGACGAAATCAAACGATAAAATGACATCCACCCTTGCTATCCCAGGCTGCCGCCTGGAACCCATCCAAGATTGAAGAAGAAGAAGAAGAAGAACTCCAAATCAAATCAAGCAACGCACTCATGTCAAATCATCGCATTACCTGTACCTGCAACTGTTGTTGTAGTAATCTGCGAGCCATGGGGACCCAACAATCTTATTTCCAAGGGTATCAAGACTATTAAAGCTTAATGGGTGAGGTATGGTTAAGTGGTGAGGCTGCAGCATGTGACTAAGCATTATTTGAGTGGCTAACTTACGAATACAGAAAGTTAAGTATGGTGGTCTACGCATAACGGACGTGAACTAGTAATGATCACTAACTGATCCTGAACACCTACTTACGTCAAACATAACCCCACTGTGTTCTCTTTCGGATAAGGACTCACGAAAGAGACAGTCCCAGTTACGCACACAGTTGGTGTATTTTATTAGAGTTTACTTCAAGTTTGCTATGACCGGGTGTTAAACAAATTATCCAAGTTTGCCACATAACCGTGGACATGGCTTCTCGAAAAGATTTAACCCTGCAAGGATGCTCCAACTCATCCATCACAAATTAACCACACTTAGCAGGAATAACCTCAACCACGGATCTCATGATCTTCCTAGGCCATTCCAAAGGAAATCCAACACCTCGAGGCCCGAAGAAAATCAGAGTTCCTCACTCGAGACGATCGAGAAAGGTAAAACAAATCCAGCAAGGCCGCCCGGCGTGTCGACGAACCCGATAGGAGCCGCGTATCTCGTTCTCAGGACACGACCAGATAAGCGAAGCGTACGGTAACTGACGTCCCGAGTTGCCCTAGGTACCCCGCACGATGCTCTAGTTTGGACCAACACTCATGAGGAGCACTCAGCCGTGTTACTGATTAATTATCCACGGGGTCCGGAAAATCCCCTATGCAAGTTCACTAATTATTAGGCAAATGTAGTACCAATGTTGGGCCTTGCCAGACAAGTTTTATTCTAACCCGAAAATCAAGGGGGTCCCCATAACAAACCCGAGCATGTTAGGAGCGCTCATTTATGGAACATAACGCCGGTTCACAAGTAACTAGGAGCGGCAAGAGTGGAACAAAACTCTGAGCAAAAGGCACCTTCCACCTTTACCAAGTATATATGTGCATTAAATTAAATAGCAGCAATATTGTGATATAACAAAAGAATGTCCATGTTGACACATGGAAGCAATTGCACCTGCAACTAGTAATGCTGTAAGAGGGGCTGAGCAAGCGGTAATATAGCCAAACAATGGTTTGCTGGGACATGGAAGGGTTAGAGGCTTTTCATGGCAATGTTGGGAGGCTTGTCAAACAAGTGATAGGTAGCGAGACATAACGATAAAAGACGAGACAACTAGCATGGCAATGATAGTAATGGTATCCAGGGAAATGTGTCATATTGCCTGAGATCCCGCTCGGAACAAGAATGAGTCCATGAAGAAGACAAGCCAACGTAGTCGAACGAATCCTCACACTCCGAATGCTTTCGAAACTCTATCGAGAAGAAGCAATCCGAAACAAACAATCAACACAAGATACACCACAATATATGCAAAACACAATGCACAAACAAATATGATGCTTGTCCGGTTTAATATGCAATGCATGACAATTCACAACAATCAAATACTACACATTAAGTGAAGCTCAATATGCAACGAGTTGCATATTGACGAAACTCCACATTCGAATTATTTAGTTCACTCTTGTTAGGTACACGACAATATTAAATGTTGTTAAACATGGCAAGAGGTGAAGCATAAGTAAACTATCTATCTAGGCATCTTAAATGAGGCCGGAAACAACTTATAGCATTTCCAAAACGACCCGATATGTTAATTTCGAAATTGGTCCAGATCTGAACTAATCA
The DNA here is from genome assembly GCA_022496015.1 of Hordeum marinum. Classification (NCBI taxonomy): domain Eukaryota; kingdom Viridiplantae; phylum Streptophyta; class Magnoliopsida; order Poales; family Poaceae; genus Hordeum; species Hordeum marinum. The sequence goes on from CM039677.1 coordinate 65,581,674, forward strand.
TATTTTATATTGGTTAAACAACAGAATAAATGTCACCATGTTATTTTACACTTCATTCTAGTCGATTTACATATATAGAACATCTTAAACGGAGCTACGGTCTAAAAGATATGAGCAATACAAGATGCACATGGCATGAATGCAAATGCATGGGAAATGCAATTCACAAACATCTCAAATCATGAATGCATCAAGTTATTATGAAACTCCATGAGATTCTAAGCAAGTTTCATGTATGGAATGTACATAACGGAGCTACGGTTCAACCACAATCAACGAAACAAGTTTTAGTTGAAATCTGCCAAAAACAGCAACTTAGCGTTTTGCACACTTGAAAACAACAAGTTACAATATTCTAAAATGCACAAACTAAGCATGGGTAAGTAGTATGCAACACCCACTTGATTTCATCTTCACAAATCATATTGAAAACATGCATGGATCACTTGGTAGGAAGCTCACAAGAAGGCTACTTGATAACAGTTTCAGACTTAGTGAAAATAGCAGGTTTTTGATAGTGCAGTTTTTATCACGAAGGCATATTGACTGCAGCAAAAGTATATGCTACAGGTCATATTATGGCATGAAACTTAACAGCATACTAAAGGACAATATCAACTACAAATAACTCCATTACACCTACCACAAAAGGGTTCTAGATCACTAGCAAATCACATGGCAAGACAGCAACAATATATTACAGATTCAAGACTTAGAAATATTTTGGACCCTCTTAATAGCAGAATTTTATAGCAAGTTGACAACAACAAAATAGCACCTAAACATGCATTTCTATGACAAGAAAAATGTCCAAGGCCTAGAACACATATCAAAGAGCATTTTGCATGTTGAAACTTATCTCATATCATGCATGTATTAAATCCCACAAAATTAACAAAAGGGCATCACGGCATAAATGACGTGCACACAAAATGCTCAAATGACAAAACTAAATGGACAGATAAATTCGATGGATTTTTCTACCTCGAAAACATATATAATATGCTTAGGTTCACGTGGAAAATTAATCACAATTAAATATGCGAGTATTAGGCCTAATCATCTTTAAGCAATTCACTAATGCAAAATTAAATGCAACCAACATTCCAACATTAATAATCTACATATTTTTCTACACATTTTACCTATATAAATATTTTATTTCGACGTGCGGTTTATTTTATAATAGCAATTGAATATGCAATGCCTGACAAAATAAAAAAACAACACGGGGGCTGGCTGGGCTCACCCTGGCCCATGGGCCGGCTGGAGGCGAAGCTGGGCCGGAGAGAGGCCGGCTGGCGCCGGCTGGGAGAGGCCCAGGCGCGGGAGAGCGGGAGGTCATCGGGAGCTCGTCCCCGGCCTCCCGCACGCGCAGCAGGCCACGACCATGGCACGGAGCGTCGAGGGGCGGCGCCGGCGGGCGCGGGCAGGCACGGGGGAGGCCGGGATCGGGTCGGGGGCGACCGGATCCGGCGATCCCCGGCCGGATCTGGGCGGCGCGGTGGAGGTCCGACGGCGGGGCTGCGGGCCGGCGGCTGGAGTCCCTGCGAGAGAGAGGGAGAGAGATTAGAGGAAGGAGAGGAGAGAAAGGAGAGGGAAGGAGGAGAGGGGGTCCAGCGGTGGTGCTCCGGCGACGACTAGTGGCCGGCTTGGGCTGCACGGCGAGGAGCTGTGGGCTCGGGCACCATGGGAGCGCTCGGGAGGAGCTCGGGGCTCTGCGGTCGTTGGACATGTCCGGGTTGGCCACCGGACATGTCCGGTAGGTGGGAAACTGGGCAATTTTCGGCCTCTAGATTGCGATCCGAGGGCCGAAAACGGACAGATGGATGGGGCTATAGGATCTGGAGGAGGAGGGCTAGCAGGTGGGGTTTCCTAGGGGTGTGGATGCAATTTGGCAAGGGGGAAACCCTAGAGAGAGTGAGAGCTCTCTCCATGGCTTTATATAGGGGAGGCACTAGGGGTGGCTGGACAACGTCCGTCCGATCGCGATCCGATGACCACGAACGGAGGGAGTGGCTATGTTGGGCTAGCGGGCTATGTAGAGGGCCTTGGGAGAGATGAGAGGAAGTGCGGCCCGTGACACGAAGGTTTTAAAACACCGACAACATCCGATAAACTGATGACCGCACTGCTACGACTGACCGACGGGGTATCAAACGAACTCGGAACACGACGAAATTCGGCAGGCGGTCTACCTAGACTATAACAAGACCGCACGCCAAGTTTTGACCCAATCCAAGAATAATTTTGTGCTCACTTTAAAAACGGTTTTATTTAAATGATGCCACGGGCGCGTGCGTGTGTGGCTGATCTCGAAACGGGCAATGGCAAGAACGCAAAGAACCGACAACTACGAACGGATGCAAGTTTCAAAAACAGGTGACGATGCAATGCAGATGATACGAATGATGCGACAACCAGACAAACACATGACGAGAACGGAAATAAAAAGGGAATCTTTTGGAATCTTCTGGAACGTCGGTCCCGGGCTGTTACAAAAGCTCACCTTTAACAATGCAGCCTCTCAAGATTTTGTTTGCAAAATCCGCCCGCACCAACACCCATCAAGGTACACCCAAAAGGAGGAGTCAAATAGCAACAGGGCATATTGAAGGCATCTAGCCACCAATTGAAGACACCTGCTACAACAGCTCGTGTCGTACTTTATTCCTTATCTCATACTTGTAAACAGCTGCTTCGGCAATCCGAGTTATAAGAGTTGTTGAGGAAATGCGAAATTACATGGCACCCGTATGCCGTATTTGTCCTGTTTTCGGCACATACCTTTTTATTTTCCTCCCTCTTCTTGTGAATCTATTCGGTGTGACCCGAGGACACCGGCTAATAGACCGGGGGCTCAATTCCAAACATAAATTGCCGTAACCATTGTGTGTTCTACGTCTTGGCATTCACTTTATATGCATCGGTTCTGAACTATGTCTTTGGTCATTAAGTTGGGTTGCCCGGCTCCTGTGCTTTCCCCTTTATGTTCCGCTCGTTCAGCTAAAAGGGCAAAGGGAGCACCCCTGCGATTGTGCTTTCGGATAGTCCGGTCAAGCACCTCAGGGGAGAAAGCCAAAAACGGACTGTCATAGTATGCGCGACCCGATCTGTGAACCCCAAGTTAGAAGTATTAAACTTCAACCTTCGTAAGCGGTTATTCCATGTTATGCGAGGGATTTGCCCTTTGTGCAAACACTATGATGTCGGCTTCGGCCTCGGCTCGTCCGAACATCGCAAAAAACCCGGTGGCTAATCGTACGCTTCCCGCAGTCCTTTTCGCGCCCCTTCGGTTAAGTGAAAGAAATAAAGCATAATAGTCTGATTGCCTAGTTTGCCGCACTAAATCACCTTCGGGTTCCTATAATTTGGCTAAGGAATGTAGTGTATTGGCATAGACACCCCATGTAGTATCTACGTGGGGGCTGAAGTCGATGACTCGCATCTTTTAGTATCAAACAACCATACAAGAGTTATAAAGGAAGGCAAAAACAATATAACTGTGGACACTAATATCATTGAAAATTGTAAACAAGTCTTCGGGCATATTACAATCTCATTCAAATAGTTTTTCGCCCGAACACTGCGAAGTTATCACCCGTGCACTCTCCATTACTTCATCGAAGTAGAGCTCGGGGCGTGAGTGCTCCTTTCTGGGCGGCGGTGGATCAATGGCGACCTTCATCAGATTGAGCCCTGGCCAGTGCACTTTGGCCTTGGAAAAGGCCATCCAGACTCCTTTAATGCAGGAGGAATACTTGACGGCGTCGAGGTGGGGCATCGCATCAATCAACCACTGCACCAGGCTGAAGTAGCTGCCTGGGAGAGCCTCGCCGGGCCATAGGCGGATGCAGAGGTCCTTGATGGCCGGCTAAGCCATCCGGTGCATCTTCATCAGCCGTTTCAGCTGCTCCACCAGAAGAGGAGGACGCTCGGGGGTTCCGAATTGTGCCCAGAAGATCCGAGCTTCGTCTTCCTCTCCTCCCAAGGCAAGAAGCTTATTGGCGTCTGCCACACTCTTCTGGAGATCGGCGGCCGCGCGTGAGGATCGCCACACCCGGGTCAGCAATTCAAATTTTCTATTCCCGAACATGCACTTTAGGGAGTACGGCTTGCCATCAGCTATCTCCTTGGCCTACCGAAGTTTTTCCTCGAAGAACAGTCTATCCATCCGCTCCTTCTGGAGATCGGACCTCAGGGAGGACAGTTCGGCCGAGACCGCCTTGTTCTTTTGCTCCAAGGACTCACACTTATTGCTAGCGTCCTTGAGCTCATCATGTATCTCTGCCACACGAGCCTGGTGTTTATCACTGGTGACTCGTAGGGCCGAGAGAGCGGTGGCCGCCTTTTTGGCTGTCGCCTTCTCATAACTGCTTCATCTTTGGCACGTTGAAGCTCGGCCTTGAGATGCTCGATCTCTTTCGACGAGGCTGCAACACGATTAAACCTTATATTAATGGAATCTGCATCGACATAATTCAGGGGAATAGTAAAATTTAATTCCAACTTACCCCGTGCCTCGTCGAACCTCTTGTTGAGAGCTTCCACCTCATCCTCGGCGCGCTAGAGCTTCCGATGTACCTCGTCCAGTTCGGTGCCGTTTTTGGTCGCCACCGATGACGAAGCCTACACCGCACATAATGCATACATTACATCGGTACTTACTTCCCAAACTATAGAGCTGACCCCTAGGCAAGTTTGTTCAACCCACCTAGGGCTCGGGGGCTGCCATGTACACAATACGACTAAATGGAATCTCAACAAAAACGACGGGAAACTTACTTGAAAGCCTGCAAGGAGACCTTTGAAGGCCTCCTTTAGTCCGTTGTCAACAGACTAGACGCTTTGTAATGCCGCACCCATAAGGGTGCGGTGCTCCTCGGGGATGGAGGCGCTTAATATAGCCTCCCCCATGGCCGACCACTCGTTGGTCGGCAGTACCGGAGATGATCGGATTTCTTGATCACCCACCAGGGTTTGGACCGATGCCTTCGGAGGCACCATGCGCTCCGGAGACGTTCTCGGAGGGGACTGATTGCCCGCCTGTCCGGTCTCCTCGGTGTCCGGGCAGGGGATTGTCCCCTGTTCTTCGGTGGCCGATGCTTCGGCCATGGGGGTATCTTCCGCGCCCCTTGTGTCTGCCTCCATTAGTGTGTTGGGACGACACCTCCATGACATCCTTCGTAGAGCCTGGAGTGAGGGGTGCGAGGTGTCCCTACTCTTTGATAGTTCGGCAGGTGGGGTCTCCCCATCCGATATAACCTCGGTGGGAATGACGCGCGGGGGGCTGTAGGGCCAATAGCCTGCGTGTCAGCAAACTCTAAATTTATTGGTTACTGGAAGGAGGGTCTTCGCATCCTAACCTGGATGGAGGGGCTTGACCCTGAGGCTCCTTCATGGAACCTCTTCGGCATCTTCAAACATGCAGCTCGAGTTCGAGCTATCGGACAGGACCATCCGCGCTTGCCGCACCCTCTTAGGGGCAAGGGAAGCTCCTGCCCCGGGGCGTCCGAAGACGTCGTTCTCTTCTTGGTGCGGGGGGGGGGGATCTCCCCCCTTGCTCTTGACCTCCTCCTCCCCCTCTTCTTCTTCCTCTTTGGCCTCCTCCTGATTCGAGGAGGCAGGCGTGTTTTCGGAACCAGTATCAGGTGGATCCTTGATGCGAAGACTAGCCTGACCTGGTTTCTTCTTCTTCTCCTTCTTCGTGGGAGCCTCGTAGGGCTTCTCCACGATCATCTTGGCTAGCAGCCCGGTCCGCTCATCTTCGGGCTGAGGAGCCAGACTGCGAATATTGATGGCTTTCTTCAGCCATCTCTACATAAACATATCGGACACAGGGTTATGGACCTTCTATGTATAGAGCTAATCAGGCTAGGATGAAGCGTACCTCGTAGTACGGCTTGTCGGTGTGTAGGCCCTTGTCCTCCTCCTCGGCTGGCCAGCTCTTCATTGATTTGAAGAACGCCTTGCACAGCTTCTCCCGTGTAGTGCGGAAGAGTTTCTAGACTGTGGGCTCGGTGTAGAGTTTCCAAGCCCAGAGGGGAGTGTCCCGATGCTGGTAGGGGAGGATGCATCTTCGGAGCATTACCTAGACCACATTGGCCAGTTTGGTGCTATTCTCGACCAAGGAGCGGATCCTCTTTTGTAGATTGGCCACCTCCTTGCTCGGCCCCCAAACGAGACCCTTTTCGATCCATGAAGCTAGTCTGGTCGGAGGACCGGATCTGAATGCGGGGGCAAGGTGCAAACCTTGTTCCTGTGGTTTGGTGATGTACAACCACTCCTTTTGCCACCCCTTGATGGTGTTGATGAGGGTGCCCGCCGGCCAGTCAATGCGCGTGAGTTTGCCGATGACGGCACCACCACAGTCGGCGTGCTTACCACCAACACACTTCAACTTGATGTTGAAAACCTGCAGCCATAGCCCGAAGTGCGGCTCGACGTGCAGGAATGCCTCGCTGGGATGATCAAAGGGGTTGCTTGCCTTGCTGGGTAGCGGAAAGGTTCTCTCCTTCATCAGGATACTCGGGGGTATCCTCAGAAGTAGGGCCTACCGCAATCCAGATAAGAATTCATCAACACACGCAAGTGCAGTAATATGATGCATGATCATGGCATGATAGCATGTATGGATGAGCTAATGCAACTAGTGTTCATGTTGATTTGAAATGAATTTGAATATAGGTTCAAAAATTTTCTTCATTTCAAATTCCATTTACTAACCTATTAACAAATGTCAATGTTCACCTATTTATATTGCCCTAACATGCAAGACAATAGCACCATTGGATTCATTGGATTTTTCTGATAAATTTTCATATATAAATTATTTTCATCTGATTTACAGATTAATTTATATGAATTTTTGAAGTTTTGAATAATTTTTGGAATTATTTTTAAACTAGAAAATAAAATATTGACATCAGCGTGACGTCACTATGACGTCAGCTGGTCAGCTGACCAACCAGAGTCAAACCTGACATGTGGGGGCCACATGTCAGTGACTTAGACAAATAACTAACTAATTAAACTAAACCCTAATTAATTAACAAAAACTGGGCCCACAAGTTAGTGACAGATTAGGTTTAATTAATCTAATTAATTAATTTCTTGATTAACCTAATTAAAAGGACCTGGTCCCACCTGCCAGCGACCCAGGGTCAAACCCCTGTAGGTCAGACAGGTAGACTCGTCGGCGTTGAGCCGCCGGCGACGTCAGGGATGGCGGAGGGGGTCGAAATCCCTCCTCTGGCTACCAAATGGACGGCGGGGAGCGCTGGGAGGACCCACGCTCGACCGCACATCGATCTAGCCCCAAACCAGAGGCTAGGGTGGTCGGGATCGACGCCGGCGTTGAGGGCAGCAGCGACCAAAGCTCGGGCAAGAAGGGCGCGGCATCTACGGGGCACGAGAGAGAAGGGGGAGAAGGGGAGGAGCACCAGCGGCACGCCGCGGTTCCAGCACAAGCGACGGCGAGGTCGGAGGAGGTCCGGACGGGGTATAATGTCGTGGCGGGGCTTCGGTGGCCTGCAGGGAGGAACGGTGATGGCACGGCGTAGAGAGGCTCCTGGCGTCTTCTGGGGTCACGGTGAGGATGAGGGGGTCGTGGCGGTTCTCGAGGGCTACCTGGCGAGGCGAGGGGGCGGCTAGCGCGACGGCGGTGAGCTCGAGCAGAGCTCGGCTATGGCGGAGCAGGGAAGAAAGGGAGCGAGAGAGAGAGAGCTCACAGGGGGAGAGGGAGAGGAGAAGGAGGCCACGGTGATGGCCTCGCGTTGGCGCCCTCCCAGCCCTCCAGGCCAGCAGTGAGACAGGGAGGAGGTGGCCGGCGTGTGCCCACGCGCGGCGAACGCACGCCCCTGTCCTCCTGGCGAGAGGACAGGGATGACTGGCCGTGGGCCAGGTGGGCTGGCCTGGCCTGGGCTTTTCTTTTTCTTATTCTTTTTAGTTCTTTCTGTTTCCCATTTTCTGAAATTTGTTTATTTTCTTTTCAGGTACAAATGACTTTATAGAATATCCCATATATTTTCTATAATGAAGTTTGAATATTTCAAACTTGTCTAAAAAGTTTCAGGATATTTTGAAAACAAAAATAATGATAGTGCTTTATTTAATGATTTCAGGAGCCTTATCCATTATTTTTGAATTACTTTGATTGTGCAAATAATTAGAATGGTCCGTGTTATAATTGTTCCCAAATTTACCAGACATAGGGAACATTTTTAGTGGGCATTTTGGATTTGTTGAATTTTCACCAAACTTGAGTTGTTTTGATTCAAAGTTAGCTTGGGGTTTATTTTTGTTCCCCATTTCATGTTAATGCAAAATGAAACATGATGCAAGCACAATACTATTCCTAGGACATCTAGCTAGGGTTGTGAGAACTCACCCCCACTCAAAAGAATGTCGTCCCGAGATTTTGAAGTCGTCGGGAGGAGCGCGGGGTACGATCTTCTCTTTCCCATGTCGCCTCCTTTTCCGAATGGTGCGACCACTGAACCTTAAGAAACTTGATGTTCCGTCACCGAGTGGTACGCTCAGCTTGATCAAGAATACGAACAGGGTATTCTCGATATGTAAGGTTATCTTGGAGATCAAGCGCTACGTGGTCTACTTCACGGACAGGGTCCGAGAAGCAACGCCTGAGCTGCGAGATGTGGAAGACATCATGAACCTTGGAAAGATGCGGTGGAAGTTTCAATTGGTAGGCAACCTCTCCTCGTTTAGCAAGAATGCAAAAAGGTCCAATGTAACGAGGACCAACTTGCCCTTGATACCGAATCGATGGGTACCCTTCAGAGGTGTAACCCGAAGATAAGCCTTCTCGTCAATTTCATAGGTCACAGCCTTATGATGGCAATCATATTGGCTCTTTTGATGAGATTGGGCTGTTTTCAACTTTTCACGAATAATGTGAACTTGCTCCTCTGCATCCTGGATCATATCCGGACCAAAGAGTTGCCTCTCTCCGGTTTCTGACCAGCTAAGAGGTGTTCGACACCTTCGTCCATAGAGAACTTCAAAAGGGGCTTTGCCCAAGATTGATTGAGAACTATTGTTATAAGCAAATTCGGCAAATGGAAGACATTTCTACCAGTTCATACCGAAAGATATAACACAAGCCCGGAGCATGTCTTTGAGAATTTGATTGACTCGCTCAACTTGACCACTTGATTGAGGGTGGAAAGCAGTGCTAAAGGATAGATGAGTCCCCATAGCGGTTTGAAAACTTTCCCAAAATCGGGAAGTAAAGATACTTCCACGGTGTGAGTTAATCTCCAAAGGAACACCATGAAGAGAAACTATTTGAGAAACATACAACTCCGCTAGCTGGCTAGCAGTTATACTTTCCCGAACAGGAAGAAAATGAGCCACTTTGGAAAGACGATCGATGACCACAAATATAGCATTATTCCCTCTCTTAGTCCTGGGAAATCCGGTAATGAAATCCATACCGACTTTATCCCATTTCCATTCAGGAATAGCTAAAGGTTGAAGGGTGCCAGCAGGCCTTTGATGTTCTGCTTTCATGTGACGGCAAACGTCGCAGTTAGCAACATACTGAGCAATTTCTCTCTTCATCCTAGTCCACCAGAACCTCTAGCGTAGGTCCTGATACATTTTGGTACTACCTGGATGAATTGTGAGAGGAGAATCATGAGCCTCCTTAAGGATCAACTGTCTTAAGCGTGTGCTCTTGGGAACCACCAACCGGTTCTGAAAGAACACAACACCTTCATCATCCTTGTAGAAATCTTTAGCATTTCCGCTAGCAATATTCCCCTTGATCCAGGATATACCCTTATCATATTTCTGGACAGCTACTATTTGATCCTTAAGATTAGGTTTCGCCACCAGGTTGGATAGAAATCCTTGAGGAACAAGGTGAAGGTTTAACTTCCGAAATTCCTCATGGAGAAGTGGTTGACCTTGTTGTAACATCAGGTTGTTACAATAAGACTTACGACTTAGTGCATCAGCCATGACATTGGCTTTCCCCGGGGTGTAAGTTATCCCTAAGTCGTAATCTGTAATCAACTCTACCCACCGTCTTTGCCTGAGATTCAAATCCGGCTGGGTGAATATATATTTTAGACTTTGGTGATCAGTGTAAATTTAGCAACAATTACCCAGAAGGTAATGTCGCCAGGTTTTCAGTGCATGGACTACAGCTACAAGCTCAAGATCATGTGTTGGATAATTATCCTCATGTGGATGCAACTGTCTAGATGCGTATGCAATCACATGACGATCTTGCATGAGAATGCAACCTAATCCTTGTCGCGAGGCGTCGCAATAGATAACAAAGTCCTTAGAGAAATCAGGTGGCACCAGAACGGGAGCAGAGGTCAGTCGTCTCTTCAACTCCTGAAAACTATGCTCACATTGTGGAGTCCACTCGAACTTTTTATCTTTCTTGAGGAGTTCATGTAGAGGTTTGGCAACCTTGGAGAAATTCTCGACAAAGCGGCGATAATAGCTCGCTAAGCCAAGGAAACTCCGAACTTGCTTAACCGATTCAGGTTGAGTCCAATCAAGGACGGCCTGAACTCTCTCAGGATTGACAGCAATACCTTTACCAGAAATCACGTGGCCCAGATAGGTCACTTCGGGCAACCAAAATTCACATTTGGAGAATTTGGCGTACAGGCGGTGCTCTCGAAGTTTCATCAATACCATCCTTAGATGCTCGGCATGTTCTTGTTCGTTCTTCGAGTAGATAAGTATATCATCGAGGTAAACCACGATGATTTATCTAAATACTCCATGAAGATCGAATTCATCAAGCGAGAGAAGGTGGTTGGGGCATTGGTTAAACCGAAGGACATGACGGTGTACTGTATTGGCCATAACGAGTAACAAAAGCCGTTTTTGGAATGTCCCCGTTCCTAATTCTGACTTGATGGTATCCCAACCTCAAATCCATTTTGGAAAAGACAGAGGATCCAGCGAGTTGATCATACAAATCGTTGATCCTGGGGAGCGGATACTTGTTCTTTATGGTGACCAGATTCACTGGCCGATAATCCACAACCATCCGATCCGAACCATCCTTCTTCTTTACAAAGAGAACGGGACAAGCCCAAGGAGAAGAACTGGGACGGATGAAACCTTTCTTCAAAGCCTCATCGAGTTGGATCTTAAGTTCGGCTAGTTCTAAGGGTGTCATCTTATAGGGTCTTCTAGCTATTGGGACAGTCCTTGGGATGAGCTCTATCACAAACTCAACATCTCTAACAGGAGGAATTCTTGGCAGTTCTTCTAGAAAGACATCTAGAAAGTCACGGACTACCGGAATATCTTCTAACTCTGGAAGAGGGCTAGCATTGAGGGGATAGAGTTGGCACTTGGTTGTTCGAGTGGAGACATTAACTATCTCACCTGATGGATGTGTAAGTTGAACATTCCTAGAATGAGTATCAATCTTGGCATAGTGGGCTTTCATCCAATCCATACCTAGAATGATATTGATGTCTGAAGACTTGAGGGCTATCAAAGATGCTAGGAAGACTAGTCTATCCACCAAAATCTCATTATCATGGCTCACTCTAGAGGTTTGCCATTTTGAACCCGAAGTCTGCACTACTAAAGGAGTAGGCATATCACAAAAAGACATGTTATGCAACTGTGCATAACTTTCTGAGATGAAGGAATGACATGCACCAGTATCAAATAGAACAGATGCTGGAAGACTATTGACAAGGAGCATACCTAGGATAACATCGGGATCCTCAAGAGCTTCCTCGGAAGACACATAGTTCACTCGTCCACGAGCAGGAGTTGGCTTCACGAAGAAGGCTTTTCCTAGCTTTCCATGTCCAGTGGGCTTAGCATTATTCTGGGGACACTCACGGGAGTAGTGTCCTGGTTCTCCACACTTATAGCAAACCACGGTGGCACGAGGAGCAATATTTGCAGGCGGTCCTACAAATGGTCTGACTAGAGGGTTGGGCTGAGCTGGGCGAGGCGCCTAGAAGGATGGCCTCGCATTGTATTTTGGCGGCAGAGCTGCGTTGGGCATCCAGATCCGGTGTTTATTGGAGCCCGAGCCAGATGTAGGGTTGAAGTCATGGTTGTGCTTTCTCGTGGCCTCATAATCAGTCTGTCCAGTCTCGGCATTAATAGCCTTGTTGACGGGAGCCTGGAAAGTGGTGCACTCATGTAGGCGCAGTTCTCGGCGGAGCTCAGGGTTAAGTCCCTTGCGGAACCTAGCCTGCTTCTTAGCATCAGTAGAAACTTCCTCAGGAGCATAGCAAGCAAGGTTTCCAAACTTGCGACTATAAGCATCCACTGACAGTCTGCCCTGGTTGAAGGCACATAATTCCTCTCTCTTACGATCCATCTGCCCTTCCGAGATGTGGTGGATACAAAATGCAGCACTGAACTCTGCCCAAGTTGGTCCGGGGCCTGCGAGACGCATGGCTTCAAAATTATCCCACCACAGATTGGCGGGACCTTCCAGAAAGTAAGTTGCAAAGGTCACCTTGTTGGCCTCAGTCACATTGGCAGCCCGGATCTTGCGATACATGCTAGTCAGCCAGTCATCCGCATCGAGTGGGTCGACCAAATGATGATATTTGGGTGGGTTCAGTCTGATGAAATCACCAAGTAATACGCCATCATTGAGATCATTGCGGGGAGCACGTGCTGTGTTCTGCTCGTTTTTTTCCAACAGCCTATTGGTCTCCCTCTTATTCCTTTCAGCTTCTAGCATTACTTCTGCCAGAGAAGGCGCATGTGGCAGATCTTCTTTCCTTGGCTTGCTTCCCTCGCCCTGCTGAGGGGAAGGCACGGGGTTATTCCTAGTTGCCACCATCCTAGGAAAACAAACCCACAACTTAATCATAGGGAACAACAACTCTAAGACATAGGATAGGGAATGTAATGGACAACATGGCCTGCAGGGTAAACACCAATCAACATGGTAAAACAACTTCCATATGAACACCATGATTCATACATACCTGACATAGTTCAGTACAAGCCAAGCTGAAATACAACTACGGAAAGATGACACAACTCATCGGAGGCATTACAAGCTCGCTCTACATTATTATCTACACCTCCGGAACACAACGCTCAACCTCATCATATCCCACAAGACACGCAGGACTGTGGTGATACGATTACTACCATACTAGAACTAACATCCACATACTCAAGCATCATCGTAGAATGCCTCATACAGGTTACCCCCATGACATGGGAGCTGAACCTGAGGATCTGGAAACACTCTAGCCTGTGATCCCTGGGAGCCATAAGGACACGGATGTGGCCTTGGTCCCCTTGTCGGCAGCAACAGCGGTCCTCGAAAAGGGGTGATGCCTCCAACATCAGGCCAGTCTACGTGTGCTGGCAGATGAGTCTACGGTGGGGTCAGCATCTCCAAATCCCCATAACCGGTCTGCACGACGGGTGCCAACTGCGTCAGGGCTGTCCAAAGGTGTGCACGGGTGGCATAAAGCTCCATGCGAAGGGCACGTGCATCACGATCCCTGTTCTCCAACATCTGAGCGGTCACCTGCAGCCTAGGGTCCTCATGAGAATGATCATAGTAGGATGCACTAACATAACCATCCTCTCCTCCCATGGAAGCAGGAACATAGCAGAACTCTGTGTTTTGAAGCAGACCATGGTGAAACCTCATGATAGTCAACATGGTATAGGCGGCGTCCTGAACTGCCATGTATATGGTGACACCTAATCCATAAGTCCAGTGAAGCGGCTCTGCAGCTCTAGGGTATGAAGGATAAATCTGAACGGTACACATATACTGACTCTGGTTGAAATCTCGATGTTGTTCCTCCACTGTGTACTCCGGGTACCAATGGTAGCTAGCCTCCATCATGACTCTGACCAACATGGCCGTGTGACCCGGTAAATTGATGCACCTGGTCAGACGGACCACCTGACGGGAAGGACGAGCGGGCATCTGAAACAGAGAATGATGCAAAGACATAAGAGACTCTAGCAAAAATTGGACAGCATAATGGCTGTAATTGCTCAAAAAGGATTTTGAGACAACTGCAAACGATTGGAAAAGCATAACCACTCGACTTTCTAGACTCAAATCTCTTCTCCATCTATTTGTCACACCAACAATACTTGAATACCCACGTTCACTTACAACAAGCTAGCTAGTGGTCCATGGTTAGTAACTCGGCATCCTAAGCAATGGATGAGTAGCCTAGTTCCTATCCCCGAAGAAAATATGAGGATGGCTCAGCATAGAATAACTTGGGCAGAGGAGTAAAAAGAGCCTTACGTTCCCTTCCACAATCAATTACCCTACTTTTCTATAGTGTTTCTAGACTCAACTTCGACCGGTTTGGCTTGGTAGTCCTACAGTCAGTCAGGCTCTGATACCAACGATGTTGGGACCTCGATCCTAAGTCATATGAATCCAGACTATAACATATCACATCACTTTGCGGCCTCACGCACGGTAAGCTCCACGGCTGCAGCCTTACCTTAGCCGGGACCGTTTGCGTCTTTTGGCTCACGTATGTGAACATGTCGCTGGCAATCAAACGACAGAGAACCCAGGCTGACATAACTAGTCATAGAACCCAAGCGGCACATCCGTACGAAAACAGGCATAAATAACCCAGCAATGCAGGTGTCGGGCTCAAGCGTGTGCAGACGAGTCATAGCAAGCTACAGGGACTCCATTACGTCGTGAGACACGAATGCCATCACTGCACGTAGACGAGTCATAGCAAGCTACAGGGACTCCATTACACTGCGAGACATTTCCTCGAAGGGACAAACACAGCAGCAAAGAAGGATACATGCCGGTCAATCAATGTGTCCGGAGCAGTAGCAAGCCACCATGGCTCGGTGGAAGCACAAAGAGGCAGTTTCCCGTAAAGAGTTATACTAAAGGCACACAAATAGGTGTCGGATCCCATACATACCGTTGCACGTCACACGTACGCACAACATGCCCGATATGCATAGATACAACCATGGCATCACAACATAACCATACAATAACATGACTTTTATTTAAGAGGGTCAGATGAGCCTTGCATAATATGGTCCTATAGATAGGGGTCACATGACCCGACACTCAAGTCATACAAACATGTTCATACAAGCCAAGCGGAAGCATAAAACTATCTGAGTGCAGACAGATGAAAGGGGTAAAAAGGCGCATGGCCTGACTATCTACTGCCTGCCACAGGGCAAAGGTCGTAGCTGGGACACCAGCTATTCGGCATCGTCGACATCTAGAAAGAACCCACCCGAAGGGTCCTGGGTCTCATCTGCAACATTTATTAAGCAAACATGAGTACAAATGTACTCAACAAGTCTTTAAAGCAGACCTAGGCTAACTACGCTCGTGTATCAACAAAGGGGGAGGTGGAGTTTATGCAGCAATGCCAGCTTTGACTCATGGCTAACCTACACTACTCAAATTTAACTCTTTGTTTACATTTTAGATATCACACACGAGTCCACTAACTCCATAACAATACACCACCATGGATTCACTTCCCTCCTGGAAGAGTGCCATCCACGGTACTCACACTTGTCTTGATATTTTTATGAGTATCCATTAGATTATCAATGAACAACATAAGTTCTCCAAGTAGTCCATATCCGAGGACGCGGCTATTCGAATAGTTTCATACCCTGCAGGGGAGTACTTCTTCACACACGCTCTCGCCACTTATCGTTGTGTGCTCATAAACCATGCACCTCGGCAACCTTCAAGAGGATGCCCAGCGAGGGAGTCGGCCACGACCGTCAATCATATAAGACCTCTAGTCCAGGTTATCACCTATTTGAGGCTGAACTCGCATGGAAGTCCGGACGAAGTTTCCGCTACGGCCCCAAACGATGTGCATAGGGTTCACAAGCCCACCATTCGGGGTGACCCTTGGTACACCGTGCCACTGCCTACCGCGTTGTAACCCACCCTTGGGGTCAGCGCTACGCACGGCCTCCAGCATGCTATAAACATCAAAAACTACTTGCAACTCCTGGACTCAGGACTAAGCGAATGATAAGTCGAGAGGGTCAATTAAGTATCCCAACGTGTGGTAGTAACTAGTCTTGGATCACAAACACGAAACTCAGTTCCTAAGAACGGTCCCAATGAGACAACCCGCTATGTACTCCTACATAGCCTCTCATCGCTACCTTTCCCAAATCGAGTTCATCATAACATCATCACATCAGAACAACATCGTTTCACTCAGTTCATCACCTAGATGAATCCAACCTAACACAACTCTAAGCATAGCAAGCGTAGCAGGCAAAGTAAGCTAAGCACATCATGGCACAAGCATCTACCAGGTATGCTAGGTTGCAAGGTTTAGCTATTTACTGTGACAATGTCAGGATATGCAACAGAATAGGATCATCTACCGTGTATGACTGACATGTGATCGATTGTCCTAATGCAATAAACAGGGGCAGGAGCGAGAGAGAGTAGGATGTTATCGGAATGATCAAAGGGGTTGCTTGCCTTGCTGGCTAGTGGAAAGGTTCTCTCCTTCGTCGGGATACTCGGGGGTATCCTCAGAAGTAGGGCCTACCGCAATGCAGATAAGAATTAATCAACACACGCAAGTGCAACAATATGATGCATGATCATGGCATGATAGCATGTATGAATGAGCTAATGCAACTAGTGTTCATGTTGATTTGAAATGAATTTGAATATAGGTTCAAAATTGTTCTTCATTTCATATTCCATTTACTAACCTATTAACAAATGTCAATGTTCACCTATTTAGATTGCTCTAACATGCAAGACAATAGCACCATTGGATTCATTGGATTTTTCTGACAAATTTTCATAAATAAATTATTTTCATCTCACTTACAGATTAATTTATATGAATTTTTGATGTTTTGAATAATTTTTGGAATTATTTTTAAACTAGAAAATAAAATATTGACATCAACCTGACGTCACTGTGACGTCAGCTGGTCAGCTGACCGGACAGAGTCAAACCTGACATGTGGGGGCCACATGTCAGTGACTCAGACACTTAACTAACTAATTAAAGTAAATCCTAATTAATTAACAGAAACTGGGCCCATATGTCAGTGACAGATTAGGTTTAATTAATCTAATTAATTAATTTCTGGATTAACCTAATTAACAGGACCTGGCCCCACCTGCCAGCGACCCAGGGTCAAACCCTTGTCGGTCAGAAAGGTTGACTCGCTGGCTTGAGCCGTCGGCGACGTCAGGGATGGCGGAGGGGGTCGGAATCCCTCCTCCGGCGACCAAATGGACGGCAGAGAGCGCTGGGAGGGCCTACGCTCGACCGCACGTCGATCTAGCCCCAAACCAGAGGCTAGGGTGGTCGGGATCGACGCCGGCGTTGAGGGCAGCGGCGGCCGGAGCTCGGGCAAGAAGGGTGCGGCGTCTGCGGGGCATGGGAGAGAAGGGGGAGAAGGGGAGGAGCACCAGCGGCTCACCGCGGTTCCAGCAGAGGCGACGACGAGGTCGGAGGTCCGGACGGGACAGAATGTCGCGGCGGGGCTTCGGTGGCCAGCAGGGAGGAACGGCGATGGCGCGACATAGAGAGGCTCCCGGCGTCTTCTGGGGTCACGGGGAGGATGAGGGGGTCGTGGCGGTTCTCAAGGGCTACCTGGCGAGGCAAGGGGGTGGCTAGCATGACGGCGGCGAGCTCGAGCAGAGCTCGGCTATGGCAGAGCAGGGAAGAAAGGGAGCGAGAGAGAGAGCTCACAGGGGGAGAGGGAGAGGAGAAGGAGGCCACGGCGATGGCCTCGCGCTGGCGCCCTCCCAGCCCTCCAGGCCAGCAGCCAGGCAGTGAGGAGGTGGCCGGCGTGTGCCCACGCGCGGTGAATGCACGCCCCTGTCCTCCTGGCGAGAGGACAGGGATGACTGGCCATGGGCCATGTGGGCTGGCCTGGCCTGGGCTTTTTTTTAGTTCTTTCTGTTTCCCATTTTCTGGCATTTGTTTATTTCCTTTTCAGGTACAAATGACTTTATAGAATATCCCATATATTTTCTATAATGAAGTTTGAATATTTCAAACTTTTCTAAAAAGTTTCAGGATATTTTGAAAACAAAAATAATGATAGTTCTTTATTTAATGATTTCAGGAGCCTTATCCATTATTTTTGAATTACTTTGATTGTTCAAATAATTAGAATGGTCCCTGTTATAATCATGCCCAAATTTACCAGACATAGGGAACATTTTTAGTGGGCATTTTGGATTTTTTGAATTTTCACCAAATTTGAGTTGTTTTGATTCAAAGTTAGCTTGGGGTTTCTTTTTGTTCCCCATTTCATGTTAATGCAAAATGAAACATGATGCAAGCACAATACTATTCCTAGGACATCAAGCTAGGGTTGTGACAGCTCAACCCCCTGATGAAGTGGGGGATGAACACCACCCGCTCGCCTAGCCTGGGGGTGGGGACTACTTGTTTCTTCTCCGCCGCATGATGGGGAATATCGGTAGGGAGGTAGCCGGCCTTCTTAAGGTCAAGGATGTCTTGGTTGCTGACCGTGGAAACCTCCCACTGGCTGTTGGAGCCCGCCATTGTTGAGCTCGGAAGTGGGGGTGGAAGAAACCTAGATTTGTGCCCTGGAGGCGCAGGGGAATAGAAGGCGGAGACGTCGAATGGAGAGAGTGAGGGGCCTCTGGGGTTTTCCTTCTTGTTTTATGAGGTGTGTCGATTCAGGCTCCCCTTGCCGCATAGTGATTCCCTCCACTTCCCGAGATGCGCGAGCCGTTCTGGGCGTATGATTAAATACACCCCATATGAAACGGGACACGATATACGTATGGATAGACCGTGTGGATGGAACAGCCTCGAAGCACGCATCGAGTGCCTGTAACTGGCCTATCGGTCATGGTGGGTTGTGACCTTTCGTCAGAAAGGTCGTCAGGTAACATTATCTTTTCTCCCCCTGATGTTTGGCCTTGAAGGGCCAACTTATCTCACAAAATTCAGATATGCCACAATGCGGAAAACTATTTTTCATCGGAGGCCAAACTATGGTTCGGCGGAAGGAACTCACATCACAAGCTAAAGACTCTATTCGCGAAGCAATTGGAGCTAAAGACTCTTGGCATTGGAGGCAAGTTTGGGGGCTACTGAGGGAGTCCTGTGTTAGGGGGTCCTCAGATAGCTAACCTGTTGTGTACGGGCCGGACTGTATGGGCCACTTGTCGAACATTGGATGATCTAAAGGCCTAGTTACCAAGATGGAAGCGTCTAGGAGCACGGCTTGCGCTCCACGTTTGATGTAGTGAATAGGCATGTTTATCTCTCCGGCATGTAACCGGCCATGTGTAAACCCTAGGCCTCCTCAACATCTATTTAAGCCAGAGAGTTTTAGGGTATAGAGGGAACAACTCATCTAGGGTTAGACATACGATCTCGAGGTAGATCAACTCTGTAACCCCTTACACCATCAATACAATCAAGCAGGACGTAGGGTATTAACTCCATAGGAGGGCCCGAACCTGGGTAAACTCGTGTCCCCTTCGTCTCCTGTTACCGTCGACCCTAGTCTCACAGTTCGTGACCCCTACCGGAGATCCACCGGTTTTGACACCGACAGGGGTCCCG
The DNA here is from genome assembly GCA_022496015.1 of Hordeum marinum. Classification (NCBI taxonomy): domain Eukaryota; kingdom Viridiplantae; phylum Streptophyta; class Magnoliopsida; order Poales; family Poaceae; genus Hordeum; species Hordeum marinum. The sequence continues at coordinate 65,601,248 of CM039677.1, forward strand.
AACCGTGAGACTAGGATCGACGGTAATTGGAGATGAAGGGGACATGAGTTTACCCAGGTTCAGGCCCTCCAATGGAGGTAATACCCTACGTCCTGCTTGATTGTATTGATGGTGTATGGGAATACAAAATTGATCTACCTCGAGATCGTATGTCTAACCCTAGATGAGTTATCCTGGCCCTATGCCCTAACACCTCCGGCTTATATAGATGCCGAGGGTGTCCTTGGCTTACACATGGTCGGTTACATGCCGAAGAGATAACTTGCCTAACTACAGCTAATAACTTGGAGAACACGTCTTGACTCCACAAAGTTTCCATCCTGGCGCAAGTGGTCCTCGATCCTCCGATGACTACCTCACGGCCCATACAGTCCGGCCCATGAACAATGGGTCGGCTATCCGAGGACCCCTTAATCCAGGACTCCCTCAACCACACACTCGTGTTGGAAAAAGGAGTAGTAGAAAAAGACTTTGCAACGACCAAGAAGAAAACGTATTTATTATAAAACTACTCATATAAAGTTCAGAACCCCCAAGTGACTTGGGTAAAATAATTTTATGTATAATGATTGTATGTAATGAAGTACTTATATCATATCTGTGTTTGCACAAACTTTAAACGTGTCTTAATTGACCATCGGCTTCTCCCTCTTTGGCCAAGGGCCAAAAAGTGTTATCTACTACGGCATCCGAGGATATCGGAGGTGTTTTGAATAACCAGGAAATTAGGCCATTAGGCTATAATAGACAAAGCGCGCCCAGGAAACCTATGCTATATTACTATTTATTGTAAGAAGCATCTTCAAAGAAAATAGTTCCGCCAACGGTTCCTTTCTTTGGGTTCTCATGATTACCATGGGGGTGTGCAATAGATTTATGTATGCTTGTCTTCCCTCATGGCCAACCATAATTGAAAACAGTAAGAGCGCTAGCTTTCGGCTTCACCCATCTGAGGTACGAGTTCGGATGACCCGATCGTAACAATCGCAAAGTTGTTCCCTTTACTCCCTAGCCGAACAATCGGGAAGGTAGGGGTAAGCACAGGAGCAAGGCAACCCATCTTTGTGGAACACTTAAGTCAACATGATTCATATATTGGCGTAAACACGAGCAAGGAAGGGTGTGATACATTAATAATCATATGCAAGAGTAATGGCTTCATAAACTAAGCCGCTAAGTAAACGAGGTATTCGAATTTGTTTGTAAGAAACAAAGTTTTGACAAAGAATTTTTTTTGCAAAAAAGTTTTTGTCAAAAAAGTATAATGCTTGATCGAACCAAATAAAATTTTAAAAAAGTTGAGCATGAAAGCGAATTAGCTGATTAATTTGCTCGGTGCCAATGACGCGATTCGGGCTTGTGGCGGGACGAGGATGCCCATCTAACTTCAACAGATCCAGTGTGTAGTCTTCGGCATGACCGAGGACCCAACCCCCAAGCCCATACCGAGGTGAACGAACGAGGAGTTCGACACTCCGAAGTAGTGTCACGACTCGGCCGATGTGGCGAGGCGAGGTGGTGGAGTAGGTCGGCAAGATGACGCCGGGATGACCGCGTGACGGCGGTCGAAGTCGATTTCCTGCACACATAAAATAGTGCAAGCCAAAAGTAATAACAAAGAAAGATAATAATATATTAAAAAAATCTTCTACTTAGTTAATTTAAGTGAAACAAACAAGTAAAGGAATATGGCCTTGGTGCTGAGGTGCCTGAACGAAGAGTTCAGCTTGACGAAGCGGGGATGTTGCATGGTCGATGTGGCGAGATGAAGTCCTCGGTCCAGTTAATATGGCGAAGCTGTGATTGGCGGATGCCGAATTCTCATGCAGGTCGGCTGGTGACGTTGAAATCTCATACCAGCCGAGGTATTAAAGTAGGTCGCCTGGTGACGCCGATGTCTCACACCAGCCGAGGTGTCAAAGCTGGTCGGCTGCTGTCGCCAAACTCTCCAGAGCAGGTTGATGTGGAGATGATGAAGCCTCCATTCCAGCCTAGGTGATGGAGTAGATTGGTGAGGTGACGCTAGAGCCCCATGCCAGCCGACGTGTCAAAGTAGGTCGGCACGGTGGAAGACAACTTCAAAAAGTAATGGCGCAGGATTCTGACTCAGGTTAGAATTTGTTACAAGGTCGATGCTGGCTTCATGAAGCAAGGAAGCGCCAAACCCGTACATTCCGTGGGTGATGAGGTTCGCTTGATGATTATTCGGCCCTCGGGATGCCGAACTCTTGGTTGGATGACCGAGATGATAAGAAATTTTCCTTCAAAAAGGGCGTCTGACAACTCCTTCATGAAAAAGATGAACTTGGGTCGGATTCGTTTTCGCACAGAAAATAGATCCAAAATTCATTATACTAATCGGATGTTTCCCGTAGTTTGCATGGTCAGATCGAGCTGAAATTTTGAGGGGTGATCGGTATAGGAATTCTGCAGCCGATGAACAGTGGGATTTTCCAGTGGACGTCCGAGCTAGACGCTGGACTCCTTGCCTTAAACTCGTCCAGATTCTCGTCCAGATTCGACATGGTTTTGGTAGATTGTAGATCACCAGAGATTCTTCCATCGGAACGCGACGGAATTTTGTAAGGTTGTTCTAAATTCAATTACGCACAATTCCACGAAAGCAATCGTCAAAACGACACTCGAGGAGGCGGGGACACTGAACACGAATACGATGTCCACAAAAACTTCATGATCGTGCGAGGGCAATGTTGACGTTGATCCCCCGAGGACCATGGAGGATTATTCCGTAATCTTGGTTGATATTGGAGTTGATGTTGATGAAGACACCCGTCCAATCTATATGATCCAATGTGGAGCACAGTCCTCGGCATAGCTGAGGTGACCAGCCAAGCCGGCGATGAAGATACCAACGTTGAAGACATAACTCGGTTCCGACGCGTAGATCGCGATGGAGCCGATCTGAATTCCCATCACACTGCGGCGACTACCCAGCAGACTCTGAATGAAAGCACCAATATCAATGTCAAATTTGGCATATCTAGTAGTAGGGGTCCTAAGCTAGGCGTCTTGGAGCAATGGTAACATAGACACGGGATTTTACCCAGGTTTGGGCTCTCTCAAGGAGATAATACCCTACGTCCTGCTTTTGATTGTATTGATATGAGGACAGTACATAGTACAGGTATCTACTACGAGATTGTAGTAATGAATATAACGATCTATTTGACTAGCCTGACCTCGATTTATATATGCACCATAGGCCTAGGGTTTAGAGGAGTCCTAGTCTTGTGCGCCAAGTCTTGTGGAATCCTCCTTGTATTCGGCATGGGCTGCCCGAAGTGGCCCATTAGTGAATCAACCTGGGGGTCCTCGGCCCGACCCACTGGTCAGGAGACGACGTGGTGAGTACCCCCTAGTCTAGGACACAGTCACCCGGTTGTAAGCCGCCCGACGTAAGCCGGCCGTCTGAGACAAGAAGCCCGTGACTCTGAAGGCCACGAAGAGAAGCCCGCGATGGAAAGTCAGAATAGGTTAGGTCCTAATCCTACTAGGACTCTACATGTAACCCGGCCCTTCAGCTTATATGAGGAGGGGCGGGTCACCCCAAGAGGGTCAAGTTTTAGACATCCCAATAGACGGGTCTTAGACAACTTCAAGTCATTAGAGATAGATAGATGAGAGGCTCTCGATATTAGAGGTAGGGATCCCATACCCTTGTAATTGAGATCATCCTCATCATCAATACACACAAAGCAGGACATAGGCTTTTACCTTCATCGGAAGGTCCGAACCTGGGTAACTCGCGTCTCTCGATTCTGACTAACCCCTCTCAAGCCGTGACATAGTTGTGATGGCCTCACACCTAAGTTCTCTCATGAGGACATCTTGTCGTGACAAATCCACGACAGTTAGCACCCACCGTTTGGCCTTTCCCATGGTGGTATTGTGTTTCTTGGAGGGAGACTCTTTAGGGATCGAAAAGTTCGCGACGCACCGGATGAAGGAAAGTCGGCGCAGGAGGATTTACATCATCACCATGACAAGAAGCCAGAACAGCTTGTAAAAGATTGAGATGAAAGAATTAGGGTTGTGTTAGCGCATCGCCTACGCGACTCAACTCGCCGAAACCGACACAAGGTTGATTTCGCTCCTGCTGGGTAGCATCATCGCACTTGAGAAAATTTGGTGATGGTTAGTGTTACTGTCGAATCATCATCACCAAAAAGAGAAATTCTCGAAGCTGCTCCGCATGGCAAAACAAGCAAATTGCATACCGCCGAGACGCCGGGGCTGTTCCACGTACAACTATTCAAGTCCCGAGACAACAAAGAAAAGAAGGTTGAGTCTTTATGCAAGTCGGACAGACGCTGTTCTGGAGAAGCTCATGCTCTCACACATCAAGCCAGAATTAGACAAAAGAAAAAGGGGAGCCGCCCCGACGCAATCTCTACTATCGTCATGGTTTTCCCCAACGGTCTCAGCCACCGTTGCCTCGTGCCCCGCCGTTATGCTGCTAATGCCTCGCCGCTGCGGCATCTCACCTTGTGTTGGCCCATTTTTGCCCCTTCTTAGCTCTGCATCCGAGCCGCTAGGAGCCACCAGTGGGCCTCTCCCCGCCGAGAGATGCCGTCACGAGTCAGCAATGGGCCTCTCCCCATTGATAGCCTCTCCTACGACTTCTCCTCTCTGGCGTGTTTCCTCCAGGCTGTCGCGCCTCCATGAGCCGCCGCCTTGCCTCTACCGCCACGGCGTCCAAGCCATCCTCGCGCTACCTCATGTGCTTCCACGGCCGCGGCATGTGAGCCGCCCTGACCCCGCTACAAGCCGGATGCGATCCACCATCTCGCCTCCGAGCCGACCCCACCTCGACGTTGCGGAATTGCCTCGAGCCTGCCTTGTCTCCGCTACCTCGATTGTCTCCCTCGACCCCCCAGTTGTGTTGTCACCGTGTTGCCATAGCCCCGTCGGGGTGCTCCGCTTTAAGCCGTCGTCACCGGCGCACCAAGACGCCACCTCGCCCACTGCATCCCACCTCCGCTCCGCTAGCCGCGGCTTCCCCTTGCCGCGGGCGGTGTCGGTGTCAAATCCGACATATCTAGTAGTAGGGGTCCTAAGCTAGGCATCTTGGATCGATGCGAACATGGACACAGGATTTTACCTAGGTTCAGGCTCTCTCAAGGAGATAATACCCCACGTCCTGCTTTTGATTCTATTGATATGGGGATAGTATATAGTAGAGGTAAATACTACAAGATTGTAGTAATGAATATAATGATCTATTTGACTAGCTTGGCCTCGGTTTATATATGCACCATAGGCATAGGGTTTAGAGGAGTCCTTGTCTTGTGCTCCAAGTCTTGTGGAATCCTCCTTGTATTCGACATTAATGTGCTTGTCCTTTGCCGTCAGCATTAGGTATGATAACACTGTAGCAACTGTACACCTCATGTATGTATTGTGCGTCACTGTTGGTGACCCCTTGGACATATAAAAGGAGGCCCATGGCGTAGCTATAGAAGAGTAGGACCTTCTAGCCCAGATGCATGCGTAGTAGCTGTGTACTGTTCATGACATAACACTCCTGGATCTAGAGCTCAAACACTCATAATACACTAAAGCAGGAGTAGGGTTTTACGCTTCTCAGCGGCCCGAACCTGGGTAAAAATCACTCGTGTTGCTCGTTGGATCTTCTCTTTGTGCACGCCTTCCCCCTTGTCGAACCGAAAAGGGATCCATGCGATCCCATAGGTGTCATTCCCCGACACCCATTTTCTCTTCGCCTCAACCTCTATCCTCTTCCTTTGGCCTCACAGGGAATCCAACGACCTCCCCACATTGTTTACTTGCACATAGACCCTCTGGACACAAATGACCACGACCATGGTGCAATGGGCATTCCATGGCATGCCAAAGACATGCTCCAGAGCGTGCTATAATGCCCGACCGCACTGTAACCGTCGCCCTATGCATGCCCCCGATAGCCTCGGGCTCCCCCACTCACCAATTGGCTAGTCTCGACGTCTGGGACACACAAGTCTCCTATCCCCCTCCTCTCTCCCCCTCCGTGGACCTCCCCTCGCATGCGCATGGCGCTACCCGAGCGCACCAGTGAGCATGCACACACGCTCGACGACCCGCTCCTCGCTAGCTCCTGTTATCCCCTCCTATGGACCAAGACTGCATCCAGGAACACCCAGGACACGATCCGGTGAGCCCCCATTAGCTCTGGCAATGGCCTCAACCTCGCCAGACTCACTGTCCATGGTGCACCACGCGCCTGGCTACTTAAGGGCCTTCCCCGAGCCCCCTCTTGGCTCATTCCCCCGCCTCTATCTCTCAAACCCCCAAGACCATCCCAAGGCACCTCCCATGCCTTCTTGCTCCTCACTGTTGCCGCCAATGACGCCTCGGCCCCACTCGAATTTTAGCAATCCTGAGCTTCCCCTCCTCCCTAACCACTCCAAACACCCCACCTCCCCGCCACAAGTTTTTCCAGCACTCCATTTTCCCTTCTCAGAGGCCGGAGCACCACCGCCACGGCCACCAGTCGCTGGTGTCCGTTGCCGTCGAGTCCCTGTCCTCCCCAGTGCTCCTCGGCGGCCATGGACTATCCAGGCAGGTGCGCCTCGCCCTCCTGAGCTCGCCTGTCACCAGAGCTTTGTCGGGGATGGCCCATAGCTCCGTCAATCACCGTCGAGAGTCGTGCCTCCCCTCGATCGAGCGCAAGTCGGGAGGTAGACGAAGCCGCCCCGTCAGCCAGCGGGCCTCACCTGTCGGCCAGAGGCCAAGCCACTGACGGGTGGCCTAGCCCAGTTAAGTGGAGGCGGGAACGGTGCTAGTCTACCTTCATCGAGGAATGCATATTCCCCCGGGTTACACCTTCGCTATCACCAGCCCCCGCGTGGCTGAGGCCACTGGGCCGGCCCAACTTCTTAGCCAACGCCATGGGCGCGTTATAGGCCCCTCGGTATAAGCTTTATCTAAGTTATTTTAATCAGAGGCTAATTAATTCATAGTTTAATCATATGGAATCCAAATCAGTTGATTCAAAATCCTAGGAAATCTCTCAAATCACGTTCTAACCAAATATGTGCTTTGCACATTTTACCGTACATTATTTTCTACACGAACAATGTCTTTTGTCATTTCTTTCATTATAAATACCACCTTGTAAAATTCCTAGAGCACCCATATCAACTCCAAATTGAGTGATTCAAGTTCCTAGGTGGATCTAAATTCATGCACTAAGTGGTGAGCATTTTTCCTTGCACTTATTCCGCTATCTCAAATATTGGGCCATTTCTTCAGATATATCCACTTTGCAAATCCCTAGAATATCCATATCAACTCCAAATCTAGTGAAATCACTTCCCACGTGTTTCTAAAATCATGCCCTATATGATGGGTGCATTCACCTATTTTTGTCAAAATATTTTCTGTAGACTTCTCATAAGACCATTAAACCCTTCATTTCCACCATTGACCCCCCCCTTTGACCCACATCCAACAAAACCTCCTTAGTTATTTTTATCATGACCAGAGGTGTACTAGAAAAATAAAAATCCTATGTATAAAGCACTTTATTTTTCCACTTGTTGTGTTGCTTATTGCGATTATTTCCGGTGAAAGTTGACAAAGTAGACGAAGTGCTTGGAATGGACGAGAAGCGTGTGAAGACCTCGAAGACTTGGATAAGCCAGACAAGCAGCCCTTTGACCACGACTAAGAACCCTTTTCATTTGCATGGCATATAGCACTTATTTCCGTGATGTTGATCATGTTGGTGTGGTGACCACTTTGGTGGGATGCCTTCGATTCTTTATTGTTGATACCTACATCGTGCATGACCCTACCATTCTTATGAGGGTTGTGCGGGTGGGAGTAGATAGGTTGCTAGTAGATGCTACGCAAGTGCGACGGGAAGATGCATGGTGATGGAAACAAATGATTTCAAAGACTTTTCGAAACCCCATCGGGTGCCACTAATACCCGAGGGAGATGAAATTGAGCTAGGTGACTACTTGGTAAAGAAGTGGTGTGCCGAGGCAAGTCGTGTGTGTGTGTTTTCGAAAACGGAGAGATTTAAGATTTGTTGACCATCCCAACCTTACATGTACAAGAACTCTACCCCTATATGGGAAGGGGCTTTGTTGATCAGTTTAATGGGTACTAGCATAGAGACCGCATTACTAGTGGAGGGAGTGACATGGACACTCTCGATACGTGGTCATGCTGGTAAGGACGATCACGCGCTGTCTTCACAGGCACCGGACACACCGTTGGTCCCTGCATGGATGTTACTTGTGATGTACATCATGTGGGATGGGTACCAATCGCATGGACTCTTTGTTAGTATCGTCACGGGAAATACAATGCTCGGGTAATTACCTCGGGTATGGACAATACTGCGAGTCGTGGCTTGACACGAAAGTTTCCCGAGTCTTATGGGTAAAGTGTGCAACCTCTTTAGAGTGTAAAACTATTTGAAAGCGGTGTCCATGGTCATGGACAGTTGGAGTTGCTTCTTAAACTATGTCCAATGTTTTCACAAACTTGGTGTGTGTGTGTGTTGGTGACAACATGATACCTGAGCTAAGTCCGATGAATTGGCATGATGATGAACATGAGATGTTCAACCCGTGCTTATGATGATAACCGCGACTTGTCCACCTGAATAAATGTCGGTAGTTGATGCATGCTTACTCAAGTTACTTGATCATATCGCTGCACTTGAAAATTAGCTTTCTGAAAAACGTATCTACTTGGTGCTATATCATGCATTGTTATTGCCTTGTTCCAAACGTGGGTTGCTTGCGAGTACATTCAAAGTACTCATTGTCTTGCCACTGGTTATTTTATTGGCCAGGCAGGAAAGACCAGGTTATGATGAACATTATCTTGGTGACGGACATGCGAGCTAGGACGTTTCCTAGTCAGAATGCCTATAGGGTTAAGGCAGATGGCATGGGTTCACGCTTTCGATCAAGATTTCCACTGCTTGTTATGTTTAAGTGTTTGGCCCTTGCGGCCCTATCTATGTAAGACTTGGCCCAGTTGACCTTTATCTATGTAAGACAGTATGTAAGGATGTAAGACTCTTGCATTCCATTTTCTGTATGTTAAGTGAGCATTCGGTGATCACGACTTATGAGTCGGGGGTCCCCACATGACCCTTGCCATTGTCGTTTTTCTTTCCTTTTCCAGACTTGTCATCATCTGAATTAGGATCCTTCTTTCCATCACAGTCGGCATACCTGGTAAGTCCATCCATGAGATTGCCCATATGCTAGCACTTACGCTTAAGCCACCCTAACTTTTGCTTCAAAGGCTGGAACTGACAGTTCTTCTCAAATCAGAATAGCTTCAGTCGCCGCAATGTTATCTGAGGAGTGAATAATTGTAGCGACCGGCAAGCCCAATGATGGGGCCACTGATCATCATGTTGCACACAATGCTCCAAATCCACAATTGTCATGGGATGCTTACAAGTCCCCTGAAAATTCTTGATGAAGCAATCCTTCAACTCTGCCCAGGTGTTGATGGAATCGCTGACATCCAACATGTCCATAGTCAGTTCATAACTTTCAATCCAAGCCACCGGCTCAAGATCCACTGTATAGTTCGATACCTTACGAGGTCCTTTAAAATCCTTAGGCATGTGCTCGTTACATAGAGCCGACACCAGACATGGAACTCCGATCGTTCTGGCTTTTGACCCAGCGGCCACCGAAGGTGAAGGAACCAATGGGGGTAGCTGCCCAGCCCCCATGTTAGCTGCCTCTGCTTCTCGACGGGCCCTCGCCTCATCCACATTTTCTTGAGAATCCATATGCGCAACGCGAGGCGGGTCATTCTAGGGCCGGTTACGATGTCGCTCGTTGCTGGAGACTGCTGGCGACTCCACGCGTCGGCTGTAGCTACGGTTTAGCAATGGAGTTGAATGCACATGTTGTTGACTATATGAGTAATTAGCTTGCTGGGCAATCGCTATTTGTAATAGGTCGATGGTGTTCCAGGCTTCAACTGCAATCGGTGACTCACCTTTGATAGGGAGTGTGGTAAGCCGGGTTGTCGCTGCCACCATGTTATCCATCGGGTTGGAGAAGTGTCCCGGTGGTGTTAATAACCGTTGTGGCATCGTCTGGATGAGGGGCGGGCCTGGGCCTAGAATTTCCCTCCGGATCGGCTTTGGCTGGTGAGGTTGAGCCGCCACCCTGCCCCTAGGCATCTCAGAAGTCAATTGGGGGTTTAACTCATGCTCCTAGAGTACATGGGCCTGCTATTGGAAAATTAAACAAATGCTTGGGTTCATAGACTAAAGGTAAACGACTCTGGTGCCTCCTTCAAAAAACTGCATTGGATGCATTTTGTTTGAGGCTAAGACGCCACGCAGCCGTCTTCACATGCTCTGCCTCTGCATTAACCTGAGTCTGCAATGCAGCTATCCGGGTGCTCTCAACGTTAATATATTCCTGGGCCTTGGTCATCTGTTCCCGTATCTTCACAATCTTCGTATTGCGTTCCGCTTTATTTTCCACAGTGACCTCGGTGCCTAGTAAGGTTGTTAGGGTGGTCATCAGCTCACACAGAACTTGAGCTGGTGGCCCGACCGAACTAGACCTCCGAGAAGCCGGCACCGATGGGTTAACTGTTGTTGTTGCTCTGCCCACCGTAGTTTGGAGAGTCGGCACTATTTCGGCCATGAATACGGCGGCTCGGCATGGCAGCTCGTAGGGGTCTAAAATACTGTCATCATCGGAATAGCCCCCAAGCCCACTGTCTTCCAGCTGATAAACTGACGCTGTCTCTCCGGTCGAGGACTCATCACCTAGATAGATGAGAGTCTCCCCCCTGACACAGAGTTTTCTCTAGTTCTGCACCCTTCACAAAATCAACAGAGACATACTTCCGGACGGCTTGACTTTGGACGGGCTGCGTGTGTCGAGCCGACTCGACGAGGTCGGTGCAGATGTTCGGCGCGGGCCTTGACTCGCCGATCTTGCCGATGAAGACATGAATCTTGGCAAAGGGGACCCAGTACCCGTACTCGATTGAGTTGGCCTCAGGACACCGGCCGGCATCATCGATGTAGAGCTTTCCGTGGCGACTCTTCGTCATCCGACCAACGACGTATCCCTCAATCCCTAGGAAAGTGCCCTTCAAGAAATCGAGACCACCGGTCGTTGGCCCCATGGTGGGCGCTAACTATCGTGGTTTTGTCATAGCAGATGTCCTAGTGTGAGGACTTCGTCATGAGGCCATCGCAACTAGGAGGTTAGCTTGTTGGGGTTGATCGGAATCGGGAGACATGGTTTGCCCAGGTTTGGACCCTCACGATCGAGGTAATAGCCTACTCCTGCTTTCTGCTTATTGCTTGGGTGATCAATACAAGGTAGCGGATTCGCTTGACCTAGCTATTGACCGATTGTAACTTAAGTCTATTGGCCTCAGGGGCTCGCCTTTATATACAAGTCGAGACCCTGGGCTTACAAGATTTCGAGTCATGCTATGATTCGTGACCGAGTATGTCTCTAACTCGCCTTGCCTCTCAAGCAAGGAAACTCCTGGCGACTTTCACCTCTTGGGCCTAGAGTCGTCGTCTTCATGTACTGGGCCGCCATCCGGCTTACTTGGTAAGCCACCTTGCTAGCCTTATCCTCAACGTCACGTCCCACCTTGAGTATGATTCATAAACCGCCAGCATGCTGACCCGGCCGAGTAGGCCAGGTTATACCGCGAGGTTATATCCCCGACAGTCTATCTGATCAACGCTTGTTTACCCTCCCTACCTACCTTTCCGATGGGCTTCTACAAAATGTCAGAAGGCATGCACAAGGGATTTGATAAACATTGGAGTGGGTTATATTGAAACACTATAGATAACAAGAAAAAATACAGGTTGGTTAACTAGAAAATCATATGTCGTTCGAGTGATGGGGACAACTGCTTGATCCTCAAGTCATGGTGGAGAATTCTCAGTTTCGGTTTTGAGGCTCGGTGGCTCAGGATCCTTAAGGCGAAATATTTCCCAGATGGCAACCCCTTTGGTTCATATCGTCGGTCAATACTGTTCCTACCTTGATGTATAATTGATCTGTTCATGTAGGTAGTGGGTGTGTGATGTACTAATGTAATAGTTGGATAAAAGTCCTTGCTAAGGATGTTGCTTGTTGGCTAAAATTACTTGTTGTTGGCTTGCTGCTTTTTGATGTTTGTGACGCCAAATTACTTGCTGATGTTGTTGTTGCCTCCGATTGCTAGGGAAGAAGATACAAGTATACATTATGAAATCTTTTATCTTTCTTTATCATCATTTGAGCATTATTGATGTGTATTGCTTGCTAATTTTAATTATCATTATGCTTATAAGTGAGAGTTCATATTTATAGTTATGAGAAAAATGAGCTCAATGAAGATTGTGCTCTCGATATTGTTACAAAAAAACTTTTAAAACGTTGGGAGAACAGTAATGGAGCAGTATTTTGATCTCTAAATTGTTATCAAGAAAAGAACTGGGTTGAGGCAGTCCCTAGCCGTGTGACCCCTTCGATGATGGTGAGCTTTTTAAAATGAGAAACAACGAGACATGAAAGCAATTAGGCAACCAGTGAGGCGATATTTTGATTTCACCTGACACGTTTTTATTATATTAGCTCTCATTATATGTCATTTAATTATTATTTATATATGCTTGCTGTATCGCCGTATTGCTGTTTCTAGAAATTGCCGTATCCCGTATCGATGTATCGATGTTGCCGTATCGGTGCTTCGTAGGTGAGACAATGCCACTCCTCCAACTGCGCGGGAGACATCATCCTCCTAAAACCAAAGTTCCAAGTTATTAGCAGCGAGCACCGTGACGAAGATCGACGGCACAGAGCAGTAAGAGAAAAGTGTAGGAAAGACAGAGGAAATGGGCTCAATCTACCAGTCCAACCAAAAGTTAATCGAGCGCCTTTGCAAATTATTATCAAGCATTCGAGGAATGTTGCACAGTATTTGAAAAATATTAAACAAGTATTTAAAAATTATAAATCAAGCATTCATAAAATATTGAACATGTATAGAAAAATTGTCGATCATGCATTAAAACAAATTTGACCATGAATTCAAAAATATGTTAATCTATGTATTTGAGAACTGTTAATCAAGCATTTTTTTTAATATACAGTTGGCCATGTATTCAGTAAATATTAATCTTATATTTAAAAAATATTAAAATATATTTATAGAAAAATGTTGACTATGTATTATAAAAATGCTTAATTTGTATTGCAAGAATGTTAGAAGTATATTTGAGAAACGTTGTTCACATATAAAAAAAATGTAAAAATACTAACCCAAAGAAAAAAAGGAAACCAAAAAAACAAAATAAGAAACAAAGAAACAAAATGATACGAATGATAAAAATGGAGAATAAAAATGAAAGGAAATAAATGAACACGAAAAAAACTAGAAACAGGAGAATAAAAAAAGAAAAAGAAAAGGAACTGGAAAAATGGAGAAGTGGTGAAAACCTTGACTCGCGTGGAGTTAAGTAATGTAAATTTACAACTCTGTCAGGAATCTAATGCAAAGCCAAAGCTTTTCCACGGGCCTGATGCGATGCGTGTGCTAGCACTCATGCCAAAGCTCGTCAACTTCATTTCGTGATTCGTCGACATCATCGTCGAAAGGCACTCTGCATCTGAACTCGGCCAACCGATAGAAAGTCGATGAGTGGCGATTTGACCGTAAGACTGGATTCCCATGATACATCGACGTCTTCCTACGCATGGCACACCACACCACTTGGTCGTAGCTCTGGGCCTTCCAACCGATTTTGGCTTGACAAAAACTGACACCATTTCTTGACACCGGTACTATATATCGCATACTCTGTCCCTACCTTCCGTATCGCCTTCAAGATTTTTGTGTGGAGGCGTTACTAGCCGGCCCAATGGGTTCCTCCAGCAACAGTTTTTAGGCGATGTCTTCTCTATATTTTTTCTATGTGTTTTATGCCTTGATTTTCATCGATTTTTCTTACGCCTTCTTGATTTCCTCTATTTCTCTATTGGTTTTTATCATTTTTTTCTTTTGTCTTTCTTTTCTTTTAGTTGTTCATGTTGGTATTCAACTATTTCCGTGTCAGTTTTCAAGGGGTTTCTGTTCGCGTTTCAGTTTTCTGTGTTTCTTACCGATTTTCTTTTTTTTATATACATTTTTATCCCAAGTCTACTTTTTTCACAATTTGTACAAGATTACCACATTTGAATGTATGTTTTGTTGCCTATTTTTTCTTGCATAATGCACATTATTTCGTATAAATCTGTAACATTTTTTAAAATACATAATTACCAACTCATAAACAAATATTTTGAATACAAGTTGAATAGTTTTAAAATAGCCTTTGAATTGAATATGCTTCGCAAGAAGACCTACCATTCGAATATAACAACATGTTTTTGAACTGCGTGAACATTTTTCATATTTTATAAACATTTGTTACAATGTTACAAAAATACTTTTCAAACAAGTGAACATTCTTTAAAATGCAACGCACATCTTTTAATGGTACAATTTTTATTACATTTACAAGATTTTTTTTATATTGTGCATTTTATAAAATTGATCTGAATTTTATTAATTGTGTGAATGTTTGAAGTGAGAAACATTATTTTGATGCTATAAACATGTTTTAAATTATGCTAACAAATATCTTACAACGCGTTAACATTTTTCAAATTCGCAGTTTTTAAATTTTATGTAAATTTAGGTTTTTAAATATATGTTTTCAAAATATATTTTCAATTATGAATAAAATATAAAAATATATGAAAGAATGAAAAAACCAAGTAGAAAACTAAACTAACCTTATGAAGCCACTTCGGCCGGCCGAATAGAACGCTCGGTTGAGTCGAATCAAGCTTCGATCTAGTGTCCAGCGATAGATAGAAGCTCTCATTTACCGTCTGTATCGGAGATTTTTCTCCTTTTATGAACCTCATAATGCCAAAGTTACTAACCGATTTTGGCCACAAATGATGTATATTGCTCATTGCGAGCGTTACGATTGTGATAGTCTACTACACTAGAAAAATGGACAGACCCATTAGAACCGTAGTGAAGCCAGCGTCATGACCGATATTTTTTCGTACTTTTCCGTGTTTTTTTTTCTTTTTTTTTCTTTTTCTTCTGTTATCCCTTCAAAATTTACAAATTGAGAAAATGTCCCCATATTCCGAATTTTGATCACATACTAACAGATATGTTGGTGTATAAAAAATGTTTGAGGCATTTAATAAATGTTCACATTTTTTACATTTTATTTCGAATTACCAATTTCTTTTTACCATTTTCATAATTTGTCCACATATTCAGATTCTCAGATATTTTTTGAATTCAAAAATTGTTTTCGTTTTCTAGAAAAACTTACATATTCAATTTTTTGACAAATTAAACAAATGTTTGTGTTTTGCAAAACTTGTTTGGAATTTGAAAAAGGTAATTGTTTAAAAAAATCAAATAATCATAAATTGTTCAGGAATTACATTTTTTTGCATCTTTCATATTCGTTTTGGAATATTTCTCGAATCCATAATCTTTCTATTTGCAGATATATTTTTTGAATATGCAAGCTTTTCTTTATGGTTGAACTTTTCTCGAATTTGGAAAGGATTCTCAATTTTGGAATTGATGAAGAAAAGTAGAAGAAAAGGTTTTTCTAAGATAAAAACGCGAATGAATAGGTGAGCAACCGGTAGTAAGCAAGGATTCCTAATGGGCCGGCCAACCATGCTAGCGATCAAGGGGTGATGTAGGCGACCTTAGTCCTATTGCTCGTAGCTAGCTATACACCACAATCACTAATTAAGGGGCATTCTTTCCAAAGGTCACTCCCATCTTTTTTATGCTAACAAGTGACAAACTGCATGTGTGACACTTGTCATAACCTATGAGTTTTTCTATGTAGACCCATCCTTTAAAACATTTTATCTCTTTAAAGTTCATCCAAATCATGAACTGTTTTGACTGTTGAATTTCTCGCATCGAAATCTTGAAAAGTAGATCGATTGTTACTAGGCTTCAATGAATTTTTTTCATGAAAAAACAAAAAAAGCACAAACCAAAAAAGAACTGAAAAACCAAAATTGAAATAAAACCAGAAGAAATGGCCGAAATTCAAAAATAACTGAAACAAAAATAAATGAAACGTGGAAACACTATTGTGCCTTTTCACTTTTCTGAAGCATAGTTGCGATTTTCCCTTTTTCGAAGCATAGTTGTGCTTCTCCCGACGCATAGTTCTTATTTCTTTCTAGGAAAACATGGGATGTGCTTTTCTTTTCTTTTCTGGGAAGCATAACTATGCCTTTTCTCTTTTTGATGCTTTTCATAGGAGCATAACTATGTTTTTTTCTCTTTTTGAGAAGCACAACTCGAAAAGCATAATGGTGCTTCTCGTGTCAAGAGCGGATGTGCCCTTTTCTTTTTTGAAAAACACAATTATGTTTTTCGTAGAAACTAACATATGCTTCTTGTTGAAAAGCACCGCTTTCAAGAAAAAAATGTACCAAAACCAGGAAAAACCTAAAAAGTTAAAAAGCAACAAAGAAAATATGAAAACATGAGTAGAAAATAAAACAAAAGACGAAATCATGAGGGTGCGCCCAACACACGACATGTAGGGGCTGCTGGATGTACCACTTGAGGCGCTTCTATGTGAAAACATGACCTCTGCAAGAACCCTCCAACTGATACCGGTTGATTAGTTGCTCCTTAGTAGGACCCGGTTTGTATCATCGTGGACTCTTGAGTTACAGTAATAGGTGATTTTGGTCCAACGAAAATTGTCGTTTTTTCTTCAATGTTGTGTGTTGGATGCTCCCTGAATTTTAGGTTTTTTATTCTTTCTATAAGTATTTTAGATTTTTTTCAATTTTGCTTGGTTTTACTATGTTTTGGAGAAAAAGAATGTCCTTCTTCGAAACACATATGTGTCTATTTCCCGTGAAAACACATATTTGCTTTCGCGAGAAGCAAACCCTATGCTTATGCTAGAATTATTTTATGTGCTTTCACGATAAACACAACATGCGCTTCCGTGAAAAAAGAAACATGACGCAACCCGTGCTCCCCAAAAAAGGGGAAAACTGCAACCTTGCTTTTAGACTCCGATTTTTCCTTCCGGTTTTCGGCTGCCATTTTTTCGAATTCATTTTTTTTCTTAATTTGTCTGGTTTCTGTCTTTTCTTTTGCATTTTCGTGGAAAGAAAAGTTCGTTGGGGATCTTACTTCAAAGATTTTGATGCGAGAATCCAATGATGAAAACAGTTCGGTATATGGACACATAGTTCAAAAGATAAAACATTTTAAATAAATAAATCTATAAAAAAAGGAAAAAAAATTTAGGTTGCGGCAAATGGTGCACATGCAATGCTTCACTTCCCGGCAGTTGAGAAGGGGAGGGTTGACCTTTGTAAGAGGTAACCTTTAAATATTGATTTCACGTGTCCAAATTCTATGCAAACAAAAATGCTTAGGGTTTTCCCGGTACCGCCCAGTCTTGTTACCATAATCCAATCCATGAGATTTTTCAACCAATCCAAAAGACCGCGCGCGCCCGCCAGATGAAGAGACGTTTTTTTAAATTTGCTCTTCATGTTGGCTAACTAGCAGCTAGCTTTTCATGGAGAGAAAATAACTATCTGCTAGTTAACTAAGGAACTTACTAGTGCCTAGACAAACAGACTAATGATAATCTACTTAACATCCTAACCTTGGCAAAAGAAGTAATACCTTACGCACGAGGAACCACTAGCAGAAAACAGGGCTTTGGTCCAGGCCTGAAATGCCATTAATCCCGGTTCACTCACGAACCGGGACCCATGATGGCATCGGTCCCGGTTCGTGAGGCCACGGCGCCGGCAGGGCCTCGTGGGCCATTGGTCCCAGTTCGTCTGACCCCTTTGGTCCCGGTTCCAGACACGAACCGGGACCAACAGGCCTCGCTCCTGACCCACAATCATTGGTCCCGGTTTGTGGCTGGAACCAAGACCAATGATCGCATTTGTTGTTGCATTTAAATTTTTACATAGTTTCTATGTATGTTTTAATTCAATGCTCTAGAGAGAGATATGTTGTTCAATAATGAGAACTATGTATGAAATTCATGTATTTATTTTGGTCACTACTGTACTTTGGCTTTAATGTGATGATGAATTTATATTAATTTGGTTACTTCTCTATTCATGATATTCTGTAATGGTTTTTAATACACTTTATTATACCTCGAAAGAGATTGTCTGTTTTGTACACGAAGTGCATCCAGTTCTTGTCGTAACCCTTTCAACTTTTTATAACATGCTATGTGGGTGAAATGATGATACCATGCTAACTTTCGGCCTTTTCAGAATTCATTTGTGGTGTTTTCAATTTCAATGTCATTTAGCTCAAAAAAATCAGTAAATGCATGAAAAATACCGAATGAAGTCAGAAAGGGTTGAAAATTGATGATGTGGTTTGAATGGTGCATTTTGAACACAAAAAAAGTCTGGAGTCCAAATAAGTTCAAAAACTGAAATCCCTTTTGTAACAGATGAGTTTTCTTCTGAAACCCTAATACTTCGAAAGAGATTATCCATTTTGCACACGAAGTGCATCCAGTTTTTGCCGTAACCCTCTCAACTTTTTAGCACATACTATGTGGGTGAAATGATGATACAATGCCAACTTTCAACCTTTTCAGAGTTCATTTGTAGTGTTTTCCAAGTTTAGGGTCATTTAGCTCAAAAATTAAATAAATGCATGAAAAATACCAAATGAAGTCACAAAGGGTTGAAAATTGATGATGTGGCTTTGAATGGTGCATTTTGAACACACAAAATTTCTAGAGTTCAAATAAGTTCAAAAAAATGAAATCTCCTTGTAACAGATGAGTTTTCATCCAAAACCTTGATACTTTGAAAGAGATTGTCCATTTTGCACACGAAGTGCATCCAGTTTCGTCCGTAACCCTATCAACTTTTTAGCACATGATATGTGGGTGAAATTATGATACCGTGCCAACTTTGAACCTTTTCAGAGTTCATTTGTAGAGCTTTTCAATTTCAGGGTCATTTAGCTCAAAAAAATCTTTAAATACATGAACAATATCAAATGAAGTCAGAAAGGGTTGAAAATTGATGATGTGGATTTGAATGGTGAATTTTGAACACACAAAATGTCTGGAGTTCAAATAAGTCCAAAAAATGAAATCCCTTTGTAACAGATGAGTTTTCGTCCGAAACCCAAATACTTTGAAAGACATTGTCCATTTTGCACACGAAGTGCATCAAATTTTTGTCATAACCCACTCAACTTTTTACCACATGCTATGTGCATTAAATGATGATACCATGCCAACTTTCAACCTTTTCAGAGTTCATTTGTAGTGGTTTTCAATTTCAGGGTCATTTAGCTCAAAAAAAATCAGTAAATGCATGAAAAATACCAAATGAAGTTAGAAAGGGTTGAAAATTGATGATGTGGCTTTGAATGGTGCATTTTGAACACACCAAAAGTCTCGAGTTGAAATAAGTTCAAAAAATGAAATCCCTTTGTAACACATGAATTTTCGTCTGAAACCTTGATACTTCGAAAGAGATTTGTCCATTTTGCACATGAAGTGCATCCAGTCTTTGCCGTAACCCTCTCAACTTTTTATAACATGCTATGTGGGTGAAATGATGATTCCATGCCAACTTTCGGCCTTTTCAGAATTCAGTTGTGGTGTTTTTCAATTTCAGTGTCATTTAGCTCAAAAAAATTAGTAAATGCATGAAAAATACCGAATGAAGTCAGAAAGGGTTGAAAATTGATGATGTGGTTTGAATTGTGCATTTTGAACACAAAAAAGTCTGGAGTTCAAATAAGTTCAAAAAACTGAAATCCCTTTTGTAATAGATGAGTTTTCTTCTGAAACCCTAATACTTCGAAAGAGATTATCCATTTTGCACACGAAGTGCATCCAGTTTTTGCCGTAACCCTCTCAACTTTTTAGCACATACTATGTGGGTGAAATGATGATACAATGCCAATTTTCAACCTTTTCATAGTTCATTTGTAGTGTTTTTCAATTTTAGGGTCATTTAGCTCAAAAAATCAATAAATGCATGAAAAATACCAAATGAAGTCAGAAAGGGTTGAAAATTGATGATGTGGCTTTGAATGGTGCATTTTGAACACACAAAATTTGTAGAGTTCAAATAAGTTCAAAAAAATGAAATCTCTTTGTAACAGATGAGTTTTCATCCGAAACCTTGATACTTTGAAAGAGATTGTCCATTTTGCACACGAAGTGCATCTAGTTTCGTCCGTAACCCTATCAACTTTTTAGCACATGATATGTGGGTGAAATTATGATACCGTGCCAACTTTGAACCTTTTCAGAGTTCATTTGTAGAGCTTTCAATTTCAGGGTCATTTAGGTCAAAAAAATCTGTAAATACATGAACAATATCAAATGAAGTCAGAAAGCGTTGAAAATTGATGATGTGGATTTGAATGGTGAATTTTGAACACACAAAATGTCTGGAGTTCAAATAAGTCCAAAAAATGAAATCCCTTTGTAACAGATGAGTTTTCGTCCGAAACCCAAATACTTTGAAAGACATTGTCCATTTTGCACACGAAGTGCATCAAATTTTTGTCATAACCCGCTCAACTTTTTACCACATGCTATGTGCATTAAATGATGATACCATGCCAACTTTCAACCTTTTCAGAGTTCATTTGTAGTGGTTTTCAATTTCAGGGTCATTTAGCTCAAAAAAATCAGTAAATGCATGAAAAATACCAAATGAAGTCAGAAAGGGTTGAAAATTGATGATGTGGCTTTGAATGGTGCATTTTGAACACACCAAAAGTCTCGAGTTGAAATAAGTTCAAAAAATGAAATCCCTTTGTAACACATGAATTTTCGTCTGAAACCTTGATACTTCGAAAGAGATTTGTCCATTTTGCACATGAAGTGCATTCAGTCTTTGCCGTAACCCTCTCAACTTTTTATAACATGCTATGTGGGTGAAATGATGATTCCATGCCAACTTTCGGCCTTTTCAGAATTCAGTTGTGGTGTTTTTCAATTTCAGTGTCATTTAGCTCAAAAAAATCAGTAAATGCATGAAAAATACCGAATGAAGTCAGAAAGGGTTGAAAATTGATGATGTGGTTTGAATTGTGCATTTTGAACACAAAAAAGTCTGGAGTTCAAATAAGTTCAAAAAACTGAAATCCCTTTTGTAATAGATGAGTTTTCTTCTGAAACCCTAATACTTCGAAAGAGATTATCCATTTTGCACACGAAGTGCATCCAGTTTTTGCCGTAACCCTCTCAACTTTTTAGCACATACTATGTGGGTGAAATGATGATACAATGCCAATTTTCAACCTTTTCATAGTTCATTTGTAGTGTTTTTCAATTTTAGGGTCATTTAGCTCAAAAAATCAATAAATGCATGAAAAATACCAAATGAAGTCAGAAAGGGTTGAAAATTGATGATGTGGCTTTGAACGGTGCATTTTGAACACACAAAATTTCTAGAGTTCAAATAAGTTCAAAAAAATGAAATCTCTTTGTAACAGATGAGTTTTCATCCGAAACCTTGATACTTTGAAAGAGATTGTCCATTTTGCACACGAAGTGCATCTAGTTTCGTCCGTAACCCTATCAACTTTTTAGCACATGATATGTGGGTGAAATTATGATACCGCGCCAACTTTGAACCTTTTCAGAGTTCATTTGTAGAGCTTTTCAATTTCAGGGTCATTTAGCTCAAAAAAATCTGTAAATACATGAACAATATCAAATGAAGTCAGAAAGGGTTGAAAATTGATGATGTGGATTTGAATGGTGAATTTTGAACACACAAAATGTCTGGAGTTCAAATAAGTCCAAAAAATGAAATCCCTTTGTAACAGATGAGTTTTCGTCCGAAACCCAAATACTTTGAAAGACATTGTCCATTTTGCACACGAAGTGCATCAAATTTTTGTCATAACCCGCTCAACTTTTTAGCACATGCTATGTGCATTAAATGATGATACCATGCCAACTTTCAACCTTTTCAGAGTTCATTTGTAGTGGTTTTCAATTTCAGGGTCATTTAGCTCAAAAAAATCAGTAAATGCATGAAAAATACCAAATGAAGTCAGAAAGGGTTGAAAATTGATGATGTGGCTTTGAATGGTGCATTTTGAACACACCAAAAGTCTCGAGTTGAAATAAGTTCAAAAAATGAAATCCCTTTGTAACACATGAATTTTCGTCTGAAACCTTGATACTTCGAAAGAGATTTGTCCATTTTGCACATGAAGTGCATTCAGTCTTTGCCGTAACCCTCTCAACTTTTTATAACATGCTATGTGGGTGAAATGATGATTCCATGCCAACTTTCGGCCTTTTCAGAATTCAGTTGTGGTGTTTTTCAATTTCAGTGTCATTTAGCTCAAAAAAAATCAGTAAATGCATGAAAAATACCGAATGAAGTCAGAAAGGGTTGAAAATTGATGATGTGGTTTGAATTGTGCATTTTGAACACAAAAAAGTCTGGAGTTCAAATAAGTTCAAAAAACTGAAATCCCTTTTGTAATAGATGAGTTTTCTTCTGAAACCCTAATACTTCGAAAGAGATTATCCATTTTGCACACGAAGTGCATCCAGTTTTTGCCGTAACCCTCTCAACTTTTTAGCACATACTATGTGGGTGAAATGATGATACAATGCCAATTTTCAACCTTTTCATAGTTCATTTGTAGTGTTTTTCAATTTTAGGGTCATTTAGCTCAAAAAATCAATAAATGCATGAAAAATACCAAATGAAGTCAGAAAGGGTTGAAAATTGATGATGTGGCTTTGAACGGTGCATTTTGAACACACAAAATTTCTAGAGTTCAAATAAGTTCAAAAAAATGAAATCTCTTTGTAACAGATGAGTTTTCATCCGAAACCTTGATACTTTGAAAGAGATTGTCCATTTTGCACACGAAGTGCATCTAGTTTCGTCCGTAACCCTATCAACTTTTTAGCACATGATATGTGGGTGAAATTATGATACCGCGCCAACTTTGAACCTTTTCAGAGTTCATTTGTAGAGCTTTTCAATTTCAGGGTCATTTAGCTCAAAAAAATCTGTAAATACATGAACAATATCAAATGAAGTCAGAAAGGGTTGAAAATTGATGATGTGGATTTGAATGGTGAATTTTGAACACACAAAATGTCTGGAGTTCAAATAAGTCCAAAAAATGAAATCCCTTTGTAACAGATGAGTTTTCGTCCGAAACCCAAATACTTTGAAAGACATTGTCCATTTTGCACACGAAGTGCATCAAATTTTTGTCATAACCCGCTCAAATTTTTACCACATGCTATGTGCATTAAATGATGATACCATGCCAACTTTCAACCTTTTCAGAGTTCATTTGTAGTGGTTTTCAATTTCAGGGTCATTTAGCTCAAAAAAATCAGTAAATGCATGAAAAATACCAAATGAAGTCAGAAAGGGTTGAAAATTGATGATGTGGCTTTGAATGGTGCATTTTGAACACACCAAAAGTCTCGAGTTGAAATAAGTTCAAAAAATGAAATCCCTTTGTAACACATGAATTTTCGTCTGAAACCTTGATACTTCGAAAGAGATTTGTCCATTTTGCACATGAAGTGCATTCAGTCTTTGCCGTAACCCTCTCAACTTTTTATAACATGCTATGTGGGTGAAATGATGATTCCATGCCAACTTTCGGCCTTTTCAGAATTCAGTTGTGGTGTTTTTCAATTTCAGTGTCATTTAGCTAAAAAAAAATCAGTAAATGCATGAAAAATACCGAATGAAGTCAGAAAGGGTTGTAAATTGATGATGTGGTTTGAATTGTGCATTTTGAACACAAAAAAGTCTGGAGTTCAAATAAGTTCAAAAAACTGAAATCCCTTTTGTAATAGATGAGTTTTCTTCTGAAACCCTAATACTTCGAAAGAGATTATCCATTTTGCACACGAAGTGCATCCAGTTTTTGCCGTAACCCTCTCAACTTTTTAGCACATACTATGTGGGTGAAATGATGATACAATGCCAATTTTCAACCTTTTCATAGTTCATTTGTAGTGTTTTTCAATTTTAGGGTCATTTAGCTCAAAAAATCAATAAATGCATGAAAAATACCAAATGAAGTCAGAAAGGGTTGAAAATTGATGATGTGGCTTTGAACGGTGCATTTTGAACACACAAAATTTCTAGAGTTCAAATAAGTTCAAAAAAATGAAATCTCTTTGTAACAGATGAGTTTTCATCCGAAACCTTGATACTTTGAAAGAGATTGTCCATTTTGCACACGAAGTGCATCTAGTTTCGTCCGTAACCCTATCAACTTTTTAGCACATGATATGTGGGTGAAATTATGATACCGCGCCAACTTTGAACCTTTTCAGAGTTCATTTGTAGAGCTTTTCAATTTCAGGGTCATTTAGCTCAAAAAAATCTGTAAATACATGAACAATATCAAATGAAGTCAGAAAGGGTTGAAAATTGATGATGTGGATTTGAATGGTGAATTTTGAACACACAAAATGTCTGGAGTTCAAATAAGTCCAAAAAATGAAATCCCTTTGTAACAGATGAGTTTTCGTCCGAAACCCAAATACTTTGAAAGACATTGTCCATTTTGCACACGAAGTGCATCAAATTTTTGTCATAACCCGCTCAAATTTTTACCACATGCTATGTGCATTAAATGATGATACCATGCCAACTTTCAACCTTTTCAGAGTTCATTTGTAGTGGTTTTCAATTTCAGGGTCATTTAGCTCAAAAAAATCAGTAAATGCATGAAAAATACCAAATGAAGTCAGAAAGGGTTGAAAATTGATGATGTGGCTTTGAATGGTGCATTTTGAACACACCAAAAGTCTCGAGTTGAAATAAGTTCAAAAAATGAAATCCCTTTGTAACACATGAATTTTCGTCTGAAACCTTGATACTTCGAAAGAGATTTGTCCATTTTGCACATGAAGTGCATTCAGTCTTTGCCGTAACCCTCTCAACTTTTTATAACATGCTATGTGGGTGAAATGATGATTCCATGCCAACTTTCGGCCTTTTCAGAATTCAGTTGTGGTGTTTTTCAATTTCAGTGTCATTTAGCTCAAAAAAATCAGTAAATGCATGAAAAATACCGAATGAAGTCAGAAAGGGTTGAAAATTGATGATGTGGCTTTGAATGGTGCATTTTGAACACACCAAAAGTCTCGAGTTGAAATAAGTTCAAAAAATGAAATCCCTTTGTAACACATGAATTTTCGTCTGAAACCTTGATACTTCGAAAGAGATTATCCATTTTGCACACGAAGTGCATCCAGTTTTTGCCGTAACCCTCTCAACTTTTTAGCACATACTATGTGGGTGAAATGATGATACAATGCCAATTTTCAACCTTTTCATAGTTCATTTGTAGTGTTTTTCAATTTTAGGGTCATTTAGCTCAAAAAATCAATAAATGCATGAAAAATACCAAATGAAGTCAGAAAGGGTTGAAAATTGATGATGTGGCTTTGAACGGTGCATTTTGAACACACAAAATTTCTAGAGTTCAAATAAGTTCAAAAAAATGAAATCTCTTTGTAACAGATGAGTTTTCATCCGAAACCTTGATACTTTGAAAGAGATTGTCCATTTTGCACACGAAGTGCATCTAGTTTCGTCCGTAACCCTATCAACTTTTTAGCACATGATATGTGGGTGAAATTATGATACCGCGCCAACTTTGAACCTTTTCAGAGTTCATTTGTAGAGCTTTTCAATTTCAGGGTCATTTAGCTCAAAAAAATCTGTAAATACATGAACAATATCAAATGAAGTCAGAAAGGGTTGAAAATTGATGATGTGGATTTGAATGGTGAATTTTGAACACACAAAATGTCTGGAGTTCAAATAAGTCCAAAAAATGAAATCCCTTTGTAACAGATGAGTTTTCGTCCGAAACCCAAATACTTTGAAAGACATTGTCCATTTTGCACACGAAGTGCATCAAATTTTTGTCATAACCCGCTCAACTTTTTAGCACATGCTATGTGCATTAAATGATGATACCATGCCAACTTTCAACCTTTTCAGAGTTCATTTGTAGTGGTTTTCAATTTCAGGGTCATTTAGCTCAAAAAAATCAGTAAATGCATGAAAAATACCAAATGAAGTCAGAAAGGGTTGAAAATTGATGATGTGGCTTTGAATGGTGCATTTTGAACACACCAAAAGTCTCGAGTTGAAATAAGTTCAAAAAATGAAATCCCTTTGTAACACATGAATTTTCGTCTGAAACCTTGATACTTCGAAAGAGATTTGTCCATTTTGCACATGAAGTGCATTCAGTCTTTGCCGTAACCCTCTCAACTTTTTATAACATGCTATGTGGGTGAAATGATGATTCCATGCCAACTTTCGGCCTTTTCAGAATTCAGTTGTGGTGTTTTTCAATTTCAGTGTCATTTAGCTCAAAAAAAATCAGTAAATGCATGAAAAATACCGAATGAAGTCAGAAAGGGTTGAAAATTGATGATGTGGTTTGAATTGTGCATTTTGAACACAAAAAAGTCTGGAGTTCAAATAAGTTCAAAAAACTGAAATCCCTTTTGTAATAGATGAGTTTTCTTCTGAAACCCTAATACTTCGAAAGAGATTATCCATTTTGCACACGAAGTGCATCCAGTTTTTGCCGTAACCCTCTCAACTTTTTAGCACATACTATGTGGGTGAAATGATGATACAATGCCAATTTTCAACCTTTTCATAGTTCATTTGTAGTGTTTTTCAATTTTAGGGTCATTTAGCTCAAAAAATCAATAAATGCATGAAAAATACCAAATGAAGTCAGAAAGGGTTGAAAATTGATGATGTGGCTTTGAACGGTGCATTTTGAACACACAAAATTTCTAGAGTTCAAATAAGTTCAAAAAAATGAAATCTCTTTGTAACAGATGAGTTTTCATCCGAAACCTTGATACTTTGAAAGAGATTGTCCATTTTGCACACGAAGTGCATCTAGTTTCGTCCGTAACCCTATCAACTTTTTAGCACATGATATGTGGGTGAAATTATGATACCGCGCCAACTTTGAACCTTTTCAGAGTTCATTTGTAGAGCTTTTCAATTTCAGGGTCATTTAGCTCAAAAAAATCTGTAAATACATGAACAATATCAAATGAAGTCAGAAAGGGTTGAAAATTGATGATGTGGATTTGAATGGTGAATTTTGAACACACAAAATGTCTGGAGTTCAAATAAGTCCAAAAAATGAAATCCCTTTGTAACAGATGAGTTTTCGTCCGAAACCCAAATACTTTGAAAGACATTGTCCATTTTGCACACGAAGTGCATCAAATTTTTGTCATAACCCGCTCAACTTTTTAGCACATGCTATGTGCATTAAATGATGATACCATGCCAACTTTCAACCTTTTCAGAGTTCATTTGTAGTGGTTTTCAATTTCAGGGTCATTTAGCTCAAAAAAATCAGTAAATGCATGAAAAATACCAAATGAAGTCAGAAAGGGTTGAAAATTGATGATGTGGCTTTGAATGGTGCATTTTGAACACACCAAAAGTCTCGAGTTGAAATAAGTTCAAAAAATGAAATCCCTTTGTAACACATGAATTTTCGTCTGAAACCTTGATACTTCGAAAGAGATTTGTCCATTTTGCACATGAAGTGCATTCAGTCTTTGCCGTAACCCTCTCAACTTTTTATAACATGCTATGTGGGTGAAATGATGATTCCATGCCAACTTTCGGCCTTTTCAGAATTCAGTTGTGGTGTTTTTCAATTTCAGTGTCATTTAGCTAAAAAAAAATCAGTAAATGCATGAAAAATACCGAATGAAGTCAGAAAGGGTTGTAAATTGATGATGTGGTTTGAATTGTGCATTTTGAACACAAAAAAGTCTGGAGTTCAAATAAGTTCAAAAAACTGAAATCCCTTTTGTAATAGATGAGTTTTCTTCTGAAACCCTAATACTTCGAAAGAGATTATCCATTTTGCACACGAAGTGCATCCAGTTTTTGCCGTAACCCTCTCAACTTTTTAGCACATACTATGTGGGTGAAATGATGATACAATGCCAATTTTCAACCTTTTCATAGTTCATTTGTAGTGTTTTTCAATTTTAGGGTCATTTAGCTCAAAAAATCAATAAATGCATGAAAAATACCAAATGAAGTCAGAAAGGGTTGAAAATTGATGATGTGGCTTTGAACGGTGCATTTTGAACACACAAAATTTCTAGAGTTCAAATAAGTTCAAAAAAATGAAATCTCTTTGTAACAGATGAGTTTTCATCCGAAACCTTGATACTTTGAAAGAGATTGTCCATTTTGCACACGAAGTGCATCTAGTTTCGTCCGTAACCCTATCAACTTTTTAGCACATGATATGTGGGTGAAATTATGATACCGCGCCAACTTTGAACCTTTTCAGAGTTCATTTGTAGAGCTTTTCAATTTCAGGGTCATTTAGCTCAAAAAAATCTGTAAATACATGAACAATATCAAATGAAGTCAGAAAGGGTTGAAAATTGATGATGTGGATTTGAATGGTGAATTTTGAACACACAAAATGTCTGGAGTTCAAATAAGTCCAAAAAATGAAATCCCTTTGTAACAGATGAGTTTTCGTCCGAAACCCAAATACTTTGAAAGACATTGTCCATTTTGCACACGAAGTGCATCAAATTTTTGTCATAACCCGCTCAAATTTTTAGCCACATGCTATGTGCATTAAATGATGATACCATGCCAACTTTCAACCTTTTCAGAGTTCATTTGTAGTGGTTTTCAATTTCAGGGTCATTTAGCTCAAAAAAATCAGTAAATGCATGAAAAATACCAAATGAAGTCAGAAAGGGTTGAAAATTGATGATGTGGCTTTGAATGGTGCATTTTGAACACACCAAAAGTCTCGAGTTGAAATAAGTTCAAAAAATGAAATCCCTTTGTAACACATGAATTTTCGTCTGAAACCTTGATACTTCGAAAGAGATTTGTCCATTTTGCACATGAAGTGCATTCAGTCTTTGCCGTAACCCTCTCAACTTTTTATAACATGCTATGTGGGTGAAATGATGATTCCATGCCAACTTTCGGCCTTTTCAGAATTCAGTTGTGGTGTTTTTCAATTTCAGTGTCATTTAGCTCAAAAAAATCAGTAAATGCATGAAAAATACCGAATGAAGTCAGAAAGGGTTGAAAATTGATGATGTGGTTTGAATTGTGCATTTTGAACACAAAAAAGTCTGGAGTTCAAATAAGTTCAAAAAACTGAAATCCCTTTTGTAATAGATGAGTTTTCTTCTGAAACCCTAATACTTCGAAAGAGATTATCCATTTTGCACACGAAGTGCATCCAGTTTTTGTCCGTAACCCTCTCAACTTTTTAGCACATACTATGTGGGTGAAATGATGATACAATGCCAATTTTCAACCTTTTCATAGTTCATTTGTAGTGTTTTTCAATTTTAGGGTCATTTAGCTCAAAAAATCAATAAATGCATGAAAAATACCAAATGAAGTCAGAAAGGGTTGAAAATTGATGATGTGGCTTTGAACGGTGCATTTTGAACACACAAAATTTCTAGAGTTCAAATAAGTTCAAAAAAATGAAATCTCTTTGTAACAGATGAGTTTTCATCCGAAACCTTGATACTTTGAAAGAGATTGTCCATTTTGCACACGAAGTGCATCTAGTTTCGTCCGTAACCCTATCAACTTTTTAGCACATGATATGTGGGTGAAATTATGATACCGCGCCAACTTTGAACCTTTTCAGAGTTCATTTGTAGAGCTTTTCAATTTCAGGGTCATTTAGCTCAAAAAAATCTGTAAATACATGAACAATATCAAATGAAGTCAGAAAGGGTTGAAAATTGATGATGTGGATTTGAATGGTGAATTTTGAACACACAAAATGTCTGGAGTTCAAATAAGTCCAAAAAATGAAATCCCTTTGTAACAGATGAGTTTTCGTCCGAAACCCAAATACTTTGAAAGACATTGTCCATTTTGCACACGAAGTGCATCAAATTTTTGTCATAACCCGCTCAACTTTTTAGCACATGCTATGTGCATTAAATGATGATACCATGCCAACTTTCAACCTTTTCAGAGTTCATTTGTAGTGGTTTTCAATTTCAGGGTCATTTAGCTCAAAAAAATCAGTAAATGCATGAAAAATACCAAATGAAGTCAGAAAGGGTTGAAAATTGATGATGTGGCTTTGAATGGTGCATTTTGAACACACCAAAAGTCTCGAGTTGAAATAAGTTCAAAAAATGAAATCCCTTTGTAACACATGAATTTTCGTCTGAAACCTTGATACTTCGAAAGAGATTTGTCCATTTTGCACATGAAGTGCATTCAGTCTTTGCCGTAACCCTCTCAACTTTTTATAACATGCTATGTGGGTGAAATGATGATTCCATGCCAACTTTCGGCCTTTTCAGAATTCAGTTGTGGTGTTTTTCAATTTCAGTGTCATTTAGCTCAAAAAAATCAGTAAATGCATGAAAAATACCGAATGAAGTCAGAAAGGGTTGAAAATTGATGATGTGGTTTGAATTGTGCATTTTGAACACAAAAAAGTCTGGAGTTCAAATAAGTTCAAAAAACTGAAATCCCTTTTGTAATAGATGAGTTTTCTTCTGAAACCCTAATACTTCGAAAGAGATTATCCATTTTGCACACGAAGTGCATCCAGTTTTTGCCGTAACCCTCTCAACTTTTTAGCACATACTATGTGGGTGAAATGATGATACAATGCCAATTTTCAACCTTTTCATAGTTCATTTGTAGTGTTTTTCAATTTTAGGGTCATTTAGCTCAAAAAATCAATAAATGCATGAAAAATACCAAATGAAGTCAGAAAGGGTTGAAAATTGATGATGTGGCTTTGAACGGTGCATTTTGAACACACAAAATTTCTAGAGTTCAAATAAGTTCAAAAAAATGAAATCTCTTTGTAACAGATGAGTTTTCATCCGAAACCTTGATACTTTGAAAGAGATTGTCCATTTTGCACACGAAGTGCATCTAGTTTCGTCCGTAACCCTATCAACTTTTTAGCACATGATATGTGGGTGAAATTATGATACCGCGCCAACTTTGAACCTTTTCAGAGTTCATTTGTAGAGCTTTTCAATTTCAGGGTCATTTAGCTCAAAAAAATCTGTAAATACATGAACAATATCAAATGAAGTCAGAAAGGGTTGAAAATTGATGATGTGGATTTGAATGGTGAATTTTGAACACACAAAATGTCTGGAGTTCAAATAAGTCCAAAAAATGAAATCCCTTTGTAACAGATGAGTTTTCGTCCGAAACCCAAATACTTTGAAAGACATTGTCCATTTTGCACACGAAGTGCATCAAATTTTTGTCATAACCCGCTCAACTTTTTAGCACATGCTATGTGCATTAAATGATGATACCATGCCAACTTTCAACCTTTTCAGAGTTCATTTGTAGTGGTTTTCAATTTCAGGGTCATTTAGCTCAAAAAAATCAGTAAATGCATGAAAAATACCAAATGAAGTCAGAAAGGGTTGAAAATTGATGATGTGGCTTTGAATGGTGCATTTTGAACACACCAAAAGTCTCGAGTTGAAATAAGTTCAAAAAATGAAATCCCTTTGTAACACATGAATTTTCGTCTGAAACCTTGATACTTCGAAAGAGATTTGTCCATTTTGCACATGAAGTGCATTCAGTCTTTGCCGTAACCCTCTCAACTTTTTATAACATGCTATGTGGGTGAAATGATGATTCCATGCCAACTTTCGGCCTTTTCAGAATTCAGTTGTGGTGTTTTTCAATTTCAGTGTCATTTAGCTCAAAAAAATCAGTAAATGCATGAAAAATACCGAATGAAGTCAGAAAGGGTTGAAAATTGATGATGTGGTTTGAATTGTGCATTTTGAACACAAAAAAGTCTGGAGTTCAAATAAGTTCAAAAAACTGAAATCCCTTTTGTAATAGATGAGTTTTCTTCTGAAACCCTAATACTTCGAAAGAGATTATCCATTTTGCACACGAAGTGCATCCAGTTTTTGCCGTAACCCTCTCAACTTTTTAGCACATACTATGTGGGTGAAATGATGATACAATGCCAATTTTCAACCTTTTCATAGTTCATTTGTAGTGTTTTTCAATTTTAGGGTCATTTAGCTCAAAAAATCAATAAATGCATGAAAAATACCAAATGAAGTCAGAAAGGGTTGAAAATTGATGATGTGGCTTTGAACGGTGCATTTTGAACACACAAAATTTCTAGAGTTCAAATAAGTTCAAAAAAATGAAATCTCTTTGTAACAGATGAGTTTTCATCCGAAACCTTGATACTTTGAAAGAGATTGTCCATTTTGCACACGAAGTGCATCTAGTTTCGTCCGTAACCCTATCAACTTTGTAGCACATGATATGTGGGTGAAATTATGATACCGCGCCAACTTTGAACCTTTTCAGAGTTCATTTGTAGAGCTTTTCAATTTCAGGGTCATTTAGCTCAAAAAAATCTGTAAATACATGAACAATATCAAATGAAGTCAGAAAGGCGTTGAAAATTGATGATGTGGATTTGAATGGTGAATTTTGAACACACAAAATGTCTGGAGTTCAAATAAGTCCAAAAAATGAAATCCCTTTGTAACAGATGAGTTTTCGTCCGAAACCCAAATACTTTGAAAGACATTGTCCATTTTGCACACGAAGTGCATCAAATTTTTGTCATAACCCGCTCAACTTTTTAGCACATGCTATGTGCATTAAATGATGATACCATGCCAACTTTCAACCTTTTCAGAGTTCATTTGTAGTGGTTTTCAATTTCAGGGTCATTTAGCTCAAAAAAATCAGTAAATGCATGAAAAATACCAAATGAAGTCAGAAAGGGTTGAAAATTGATGATGTGGCTTTGAATGGTGCATTTTGAACACACCAAAAGTCTCGAGTTGAAATAAGTTCAAAAAATGAAATCCCTTTGTAACACATGAATTTTCGTCTGAAACCTTGATACTTCGAAAGAGATTTGTCCATTTTGCACATGAAGTGCATTCAGTCTTTGCCGTAACCCTCTCAACTTTTTATAACATGCTATGTGGGTGAAATGATGATTCCATGCCAACTTTCGGCCTTTTCAGAATTCAGTTGTGGTGTTTTTCAATTTCAGTGTCATTTAGCTCAAAAAAATCAGTAAATGCATGAAAAATACCGAATGAAGTCAGAAAGGGTTGAAAATTGATGATGTGGTTTGAATTGTGCATTTTGAACACAAAAAAGTCTGGAGTTCAAATAAGTTCAAAAAACTGAAATCCCTTTTGTAATAGATGAGTTTTCTTCTGAAACCCTAATACTTCGAAAGAGATTATCCATTTTGCACACGAAGTGCATCCAGTTTTTGCCGTAACCCTCTCAACTTTTTAGCACATACTATGTGGGTGAAATGATGATACAATGCCAATTTTCAACCTTTTCATAGTTCATTTGTAGTGTTTTTCAATTTTAGGGTCATTTAGCTCAAAAAATCAATAAATGCATGAAAAATACCAAATGAAGTCAGAAAGGGTTGAAAATTGATGATGTGGCTTTGAACGGTGCATTTTGAACACACAAAATTTCTAGAGTTCAAATAAGTTCAAAAAAATGAAATCTCTTTGTAACAGATGAGTTTTCATCCGAAACCTTGATACTTTGAAAGAGATTGTCCATTTTGCACACGAAGTGCATCTAGTTTCGTCCGTAACCCTATCAACTTTTTAGCACATGATATGTGGGTGAAATTATGATACCGCGCCAACTTTGAACCTTTTCAGAGTTCATTTGTAGAGCTTTTCAATTTCAGGGTCATTTAGCTCAAAAAAATCTGTAAATACATGAACAATATCAAATGAAGTCAGAAAGGGTTGAAAATTGATGATGTGGATTTGAATGGTGAATTTTGAACACACAAAATGTCTGGAGTTCAAATAAGTCCAAAAAATGAAATCCCTTTGTAACAGATGAGTTTTCGTCCGAAACCCAAATACTTTGAAAGACATTGTCCATTTTGCACACGAAGTGCATCAAATTTTTGTCATAACCCGCTCAACTTTTTAGCACATGCTATGTGCATTAAATGATGATACCATGCCAACTTTCAACCTTTTCAGAGTTCATTTGTAGTGGTTTTCAATTTCAGGGTCATTTAGCTCAAAAAAATCAGTAAATGCATGAAAAATACCAAATGAAGTCAGAAAGGGTTGAAAATTGATGATGTGGCTTTGAATGGTGCATTTTGAACACACCAAAAGTCTCGAGTTGAAATAAGTTCAAAAAATGAAATCCCTTTGTAACACATGAATTTTCGTCTGAAACCTTGATACTTCGAAAGAGATTTGTCCATTTTGCACATGAAGTGCATTCAGTCTTTGCCGTAACCCTCTCAACTTTTTATAACATGCTATGTGGGTGAAATGATGATTCCATGCCAACTTTCGGCCTTTTCAGAATTCAGTTGTGGTGTTTTTCAATTTCAGTGTCATTTAGCTCAAAAAAATCAGTAAATGCATGAAAAATACCGAATGAAGTCAGAAAGGGTTGAAAATTGATGATGTGGTTTGAATTGTGCATTTTGAACACAAAAAAGTCTGGAGTTCAAATAAGTTCAAAAAACTGAAATCCCTTTTGTAATAGATGAGTTTTCTTCTGAAACCCTAATACTTCGAAAGAGATTATCCATTTTGCACACGAAGTGCATCCAGTTTTTGCCGTAACCCTCTCAACTTTTTAGCACATACTATGTGGGTGAAATGATGATACAATGCCAATTTTCAACCTTTTCATAGTTCATTTGTAGTGTTTTTCAATTTTAGGGTCATTTAGCTCAAAAAATCAATAAATGCATGAAAAATACCAAATGAAGTCAGAAAGGGTTGAAAATTGATGATGTGGCTTTGAACGGTGCATTTTGAACACACAAAATTTCTAGAGTTCAAATAAGTTCAAAAAAATGAAATCTCTTTGTAACAGATGAGTTTTCATCCGAAACCTTGATACTTTGAAAGAGATTGTCCATTTTGCACACGAAGTGCATCTAGTTTCGTCCGTAACCCTATCAACTTTGTAGCACATGATATGTGGGTGAAATTATGATACCGCGCCAACTTTGAACCTTTTCAGAGTTCATTTGTAGAGCTTTTCAATTTCAGGGTCATTTAGCTCAAAAAAATCTGTAAATACATGAACAATATCAAATGAAGTCAGAAAGGGTTGAAAATTGATGATGTGGATTTGAATGGTGAATTTTGAACACACAAAATGTCTGGAGTTCAAATAAGTCCAAAAAATGAAATCCCTTTGTAACAGATGAGTTTTCGTCCGAAACCCAAATACTTTGAAAGACATTGTCCATTTTGCACACGAAGTGCATCAAATTTTTGTCATAACCCGCTCAACTTTTTAGCACATGCTATGTGCATTAAATGATGATACCATGCCAACTTTCAACCTTTTCAGAGTTCATTTGTAGTGGTTTTCAATTTCAGGGTCATTTAGCTCAAAAAAAATCAGTAAATGCATGAAAAATACCAAATGAAGTCAGAAAGGGTTGAAAATTGATGATGTGGCTTTGAATGGTGCATTTTGAACACACCAAAAGTCTGGAGTTGAAATAAGTTCAAAAAATGAAATCCCTTTGTAACACATGAATTTTCGTCTGAAACCTTGATACTTCGAAAGAGATTGTCCATTTTGCACATGAAGTGCATTCCAGTCTTTGCCGTAACCCTCTCAACTTTTTATAACATGCTATGTGGGTGAAATGATGATACCATGCCAACTTTCGGCCTTTTCAGAATTCAGTTGTGGTGTTTTTCAATTTCAGTGTCATTTAGCTCAAAAAAATCAGTAAATGCATGAAAAATACCGAATGAAGTCAGAAAGGGTTGAAAATTGATGATGTGGTTTGAATTGTGCATTTTGAACACAAAAAAGTCTGGAGTTCAAATAAGTTCAAAAAACTGAAATCCCTTTTGTAATAGATGAGTTTTCTTCTGAAACCCTAATACTTCGAAAGAGATTATCCATTTTGCACACGAAGTGCATCCAGTTTTTGCCGTAACCCTCTCAACTTTTTAGCACATACTATGTGGGTGAAATGATGATACAATGCCAATTTTCAACCTTTTCATAGTTCATTTGTAGTGTTTTTCAATTTTAGGGTCATTTAGCTCAAAAAATCAATAAATGCATGAAAAATACCAAATGAAGTCAGAAAGGGTTGAAAATTGATGATGTGGCTTTGAATGGTGCATTTTGAACACACAAAATTTCTAGAGTTCAAATAAGTTCAAAAAAATGAAATCTCTTTGTAACAGATGAGTTTTCATCCGAAACCTTGATACTTTGAAAGAGATTGTCCATTTTGCACACGAAGTGCATCTAGTTTCGTCCGTAACCCTATCAACTTTTTAGCACATGATATGTGGGTGAAATTATGATACCGCGCCAACTTTGAACCTTTTCAGAGTTCATTTGTAGAGCTTTTCAATTTCAGGGTCATTTAGCTCAAAAAAATCTGTAAATACATGAACAATATCAAATGAAGTCAGAAAGGGTTGAAAATTGATGATGTGGATTTGAATGGTGAATTTTGAACACACAAAATGTCTGGAGTTCAAATAAGTCCAAAAAATGAAATCCCTTTGTAACAGATGAGTTTTCGTCCGAAACCCAAATACTTTGAAAGACATTGTCCATTTTGCACACGAAGTGCATCAAATTTTTGTCATAACCCACTCAACTTTTTAGCACATGCTATGTGCATTAAATGATGATACCATGCCAACTTTCAACCTTTTCAGAGTTCATTTGTAGTGGTTTTCAATTTCAGGGTCATTTAGCTCAAAAAAATCAGTAAATGCATGAAAAATACCAAATGAAGTCAGAAAGGGTTGAAAATTGATGATGTGGCTTTGAATGGTGCATTTTGAACACACCAAAAGTCTCGAGTTGAAATAAGTTCAAAAAATGAAATCCCTTTGTAACACATGAATTTTCGTCTGAAACCTTGATACTTCGAAAGAGATTTGTCCATTTTGCACATGAAGTGCATTCAGTCTTTGCCGTAACCCTCTCAACTTTTTATAACATGCTATGTGGGTGAAATGATGATACCATACAAACGTTCGACCTTTTAGAGATCAGTTGTAGGGCATTTTCAGTTTCACGGTCATTTAGATCAAAAAATCAGTAAATGCATGAAAAATACAGAATGAAGTCAGAAAGGGTTGAAAATTGATAATGTGGCTTTGAATGATGCATTTTGAAAAAAAAAGTCTGGAGTTCAAATAAGTTCAAACAACTGAAATCCCTTTTGTAACAGATGAGTTTTCTTCTGAAACCCTAATACTTCGAAAGAGATTATCCATTTTGCACACGAAGTGCATCCAGTTTTTTCCGTAACCCTCTCAACTTTTTAGCACATACTATGTGGGTGAAATGAATGATACCATGCCAACTTTCAACCTTTTCATAGTTCATTTGTAGTGCTTTTCAATTTCAGGGTCATTTAGCTAAAAAAATCAAGTAAATGCATGAAAAATACCAAATGAAGTCAGAAAGGGTTGAAAATTGATGACATGTGGCTTTGAATGGTGCATTTTGAACACACGAAATTTCTAGAGTTCAAATAAGTTCAAAAAAATGAAATTCTCTTTGTAACAGATGAGTTTTCATCCGAAACCTCTGATACTTTGAAAGAGATTGTCCATTTTGCACACGAAGTGCATCTAGTTTCGTCCGTAACCCTATCAACTTTGTAGCACATGATATGTGGGTGAAATTATGATACCAGCGCCAACTCTGAACCTTTTCAGAGTTCATTTGTAGAGCTTTTCAATTTCAGGGTTCATTTAGCTCAAATAAATCTGTAAATACATGAACAATATCAAATGAAGTCAGAAAGGGTATGAAAATTGATGATGTGGATTTGAATGGTGAATTTTGAACACACAAAAATGTCTGGAGTTCAAATAAGTCCAAAAAATGAAATCCCTTTGTAACAGATGAGTTTTCGTCCGAAACCCAAATACTTTGAAAGACATTGTCCATTTTGCACACGAAGTGCATCAAATTTTTGTCATAACCCGCTCAACTTTTTAGCACATGCTATGTGCATTAAATGATGATACCATGCCAACTTTCAACCTTTTCAGAGTTCATTTGTAGTGGTTTTCAATTTCAGGGTCATTTAGCTCAAAAAAAAATCAGTAAATGCATGAAAAATACCAAATGAAGTCAGAAAGGGTTGAAAATTGATGATGTGGCTTTGAATGGTGCATTTTGAACACACCAAAAGTCTGGAGTTGAAATAAGTTC
Source organism: Hordeum marinum (assembly GCA_022496015.1). NCBI lineage: Eukaryota > Viridiplantae > Streptophyta > Magnoliopsida > Poales > Poaceae > Hordeum > Hordeum marinum. Next base: position 65,639,623 of record CM039677.1, read on the forward strand.
AAAAAATGAAATCCCTTTGTAACACATGAATTTTCGTCTGAAACCTTGATACTTCGAAAGAGATTGTCCATTTTGCACATGAAGTGCATCCAGTTTTTGCCGTAACCCTCTCAACTTTTTATAACATGCTATGTGGGTGAATGATGATACCATGCCAACTTTCGGCCTTTTCAGAATTCATTTGTGGTGTTTTTCAATTTCAGTGTCATTTAGCTCAAAAAAATCAGTAAATGCATGAAAAATACCGAATGAAGTCAGAAAGGGTTGAAAATTGATGATGTGGTTTGAATGGTGCATTTTGAACACAAAAAAGTCTGGAGTTCAAATAAGTTCAAAAAACTGAAATCCCTTTTGTAACAGATGAGTTTTCTTCTGAAACCCTAATACTTCGAAAGAGATTATCCATTTTGCACACGAAGTGCATCCAGTTTTTGCCGTAACCCTCTCAAATTTTTAGCACATACTATGTGGGTGAAATGATGATACAATGCCAAGTTTCAACCTTTTCAGAGTTCATTTGTAGTGTTTTTCAATTTTAGGGTCATTTAGCTCAAAAAATCAATAAATGCATGAAAAATACCAAATGAAGTCAGAAAGGGTTGAAAATTGATGATGTGGCTTTGAATGGTGCATTTTGAACACACAAAATTTCTAGTGTTCAAATAAGTTCAAAAAACTGAAATCTCTTTGTAACAGATGAGTTTTCATCCGAAACCTTGATACTTTGAAAGAGATTGTCCATTTTGCACATGAAGTGCATCCAGTTTCGTCCGTAACCCTATCAACTTTTTAGCACATGATATGTGGGTGAAATTATGATACCGTGCCAACTTTGAACCTTTTCAGAGTTCATTTGTAGAGCTTTTCAATTTCAGGGTCATTTAGCTCAAAAAAATCTCTAAATACATGAAAAATATCAAATGAAGTCAGAAAGGGTTGAAAATTGATGATGTGGATTTGAATGGTGAATTTTGAACACACAAAATGCCTGGAGTTCAAATAAGTCCAAAAAATGAAATCCCTTTGTAACACATGAGTTTTCGTCCGAAACCCAAATACTTTGAAAGACATTGTCCATTTTGCACACGAAGTGCATCAAATTTTTGTCATAACCCGCTCAACTTTTTAGCACATGCTATGTGCGTTAAATGATGATATCATGCCAACTTTCAACCTTTTCAGAGTTCATTTGTAGTGGTTTTCAATTTCAGGGTCATTTAGCTCAAAAAAAATCAGTAAATGCATGAAAAATATCAAATGAAGTCAGAAAGGGTTGAAAAATGATGATGCGGCTTTGAATGTTGCATTTTGAACACACAAAAAGTCTGGAGTTGAAATAAGTTCAAAAAATGAAATCCCTTTGTAACAGATGAATTTTCGTTTGAAACCCTGATACTTCGAAAGAGATTGTCCATTTTGCACATGAAGTGGATCCAGTATTTGCCGTAACCCTCTCAACTTTTTATAACATCCTATGTGGGTGAAATGATGATACCATACAAACGTTCGACCTTTTTAGAGATCATTTGTAGGGCATTTTAGTTTCACGGTCATTTAGATCAAAAAATCAGTAAATGCATGAAAAATACAAAATGAAGTCAGAAAAGGTTGAAAATTGATAATGTGGCTTTGAATGATGCGTTTTGAAAAAAAAATCTGGAGTTCAAATAAGTTCAAACAACTCAAATCCCTTTTGTAACAGATGAGTTTTCTTCTGAAACCCTAATACTTCGAAAGAGATTATCCATTTTGCACACGAAGTGCATCCAGTTTTTTCCGTAACCCTCTCAACTTTTTAGCACATACTAGGTGGGTGAAATAATAATACCATGCCAACTTTCAACCTTGTCATAGTTCATTTGTAGTGCTTTTCAATTTCAGGGTCATTTAGCTAAAAAAATCAGTAAATTCATGAAAAATACCAAATGAAGTCAGAAAGGGTTGAAAATTGATGACATGGCTTTGAATGGTGCATTTTGAACACACGAAATGTCTAGAGTTCAAATAAGTTCAAAAAAAATGAAATTTCTTTGTAACAGATGAGTTTTCGTCCGAAACTCTCATACTTTGAAAGAGATTGTCCATTTTGCACACGAAGTGCATCCAGTTTCGTCCGTAAGCCTATCAACTTTTTAGCACATGCTATGTGGGTGAAATTATGATACCATGCCAACTCTCAACCTTTTCAGAGTTCATTTGTACTGCTTTTCAATTTCAGGGTTATTTAGCTCAAATAAACATGTAAATGCATGAAAAATACCAAATGAAGTTAGAAAGGGTAGAAAATTGACGATGTGGATTTGAATGGTGCATTTTGAACACACAAAAAGTCTAGAGTTCAAATAAGTTCAAAAAATGAAATCCCTTTATAACAGATGAGTTTTTGTTTGAAACCCTGATACTTCGAACGACATTGTCCATTTTGCACACGAAGTGCATCAAATTTTTGTCATAACCCGCTCAACTTTTTAGCACATGCTATGTGCATTAAATGATGATACCATGCCAACTTTCAACCTTTTCAGAGTTCATTTGTAGTGGTTTTCAATTTCAGGGTCATTTAGCTCAAAAAAAATCAGTAAATGCATGAAAAATACCAAATGAAGTCAGAAAGGGTTGAAAATTGATGATGTGGCTTTGAATGGTGCATTTTGAACACACCAAAAGTCTGGAGTTGAAATAAGTTCAAAAAATTAAATCCCTTTGTAACACATGAATTTTCGTCTGAAACCTTGATACTTCGAAAGAGATTGTCCATTTTGCACATGAAGTGCATCCAGTCTTTGCCGTAACCCTCTCAACTTTTTATAACATGCTATGTGGGTGAAATGATGATACCATGCCAACTTTCGGCCTTTTCAGAATTCAGTTGTGGTGTTTTTCAATTTCAGTGTCATTTAGCTCAAAAAAATCAGTAAATGCATGAAAAATACCGAATGAAGTCAGAAAGGGTTGAAAATTGATGATGTGGTTTGAATGGTGCATTTTGAACACAAAAAAGTCTGGAGTTCAAATAAGTTCAAAAAACTGAAATCCCTTTTGTAACAGATGAGTTTTCTTCTGAAACCCTAATACTTCGAAAGAGATTATCCATTTTGCACACGAAGTGCATCCAGTTTTTGCCGTAACCCTCTCAACTTTTTAGCACATACTATGTGGGTGAAATGATGATACAATGCCAACTTTCAACCTTTTCATAGTTCATTTGTAGTGTTTTTCAATTTTAGGGTCATTTAGCTCAAAAAATCAATAAATGCATGAAAAATACCAAATGAAGTCAAAAATGGTTGAAAATTGATGATGTGGCTTTGAATGGTGCATTTTGAACACACAAAATTTCTAGAGTTCAAATAAGTTCAAAAAAATGAAATCTCTTTGTAACAGATGAGTTTTCATCCGAAACCTTGATACTTTGAAAGAGATTGTCCATTTTGCACATGAAGTGCATCCAGTTTCGTCCGTAACCCTATCAACTTTTTAGCACATGATATGTGGGTGAAATTATGATACCGTGCCAACTTTGAACCTTTTCAGAGTTCATTTGTAGAGCTTTTCAATTTCAGGGTCATTTAGCTCAAAAAAATCTCTAAATACATGAAAAATATCGAATGAAGTCAGAAAGGGTTGAAAATTGATGATGTGGATTTGAATGGTGAATTTTGAACACACAAAATGCCTGGAGTTCAAATAAGTCCAAAAAATGAAATCCCTTTGTAACAGATGAGTTTTCGTCCGAAACCCAAATACTTTGAAAGACATTGTCCATTTTGCACACGAAGTGCATCAAATTTTTGTCATAACCCGCTCAACTTTTTAGCACATGCTATGTGCGTTAAATGATGATATCATGCCAACTTTCAACCTTTTCAGAGTTCATTTGTAGTGGTTTTCAATTTCAGGGTCATTTAGCTCAAAAAAAATCAGTAAATGCATGAAAAATATCAAATGAAGTCAGAAAGGTTTGAAAAATGATGATGTGGCTTTGAATGTTGCATTTTGAACAGACAAAAAGTCTGGAGTTGAAATTAGTTCAAAAAATGAAATCCCTTTGTAACAGATAAATTTTCGTCTGAAACCCTCATACTTCGAAAGAGATTGTCCATTTTGCACATGAAGTGCATCCAGTATTTGCCGTAACCCTCTCAACTTTTTATAACATCCTATGTGGGTGAAATGATGATACCATACAAACGTTCGACCTTTTTAGAGATCATTTGTAGGGCATTTCAGTTTCACGGTCATTTAGATCAAAAAATCAGTAAATGCATGAAAAATACAAAATGAAGTCAGAAAAGGTTGAAAATTGATAATGTGGCTTTGAATGATGCGTTTTGAAAAAAAAATCTGGAGTTCAAATAAGTTCAAACAACTCAAATCCCTTTTGTAACAGATGAGTTTTCTTCTGAAACCCTAATACTTCGAAAGAGATTATCCATTTTGCACATGAAGTGCATCCAGTTTTTTCCGTAACCCTCTCAACTTTTTAGCACATACTAGGTGGGTGAAATAATAATACCATGCCAACTTTCAACCTTTTCATAGTTCATTTGTAGTGCTTTTCAATTTCAGGGTCATTTAGCTAAAAAATCAGTAAATGCATGAAAAATACCAAATGAAGTCAGAAAGGGTTGAAAATTGATGACATGGCTTTGAATGGTGCATTTTGAACACACGAAATGTCTAGAGTTCAAATAAGTTCAAAAAAATGAAATTTCTTTGTAACAGATGAGTTTTCGTCCGAAACTCTCATACTTTGAAAGAGATTGTCCATTTTGCACACGAAGTGCATCCAGTTTCGTCCGTAAGCCTATCAACTTTTTAGCACATGCTATGTGGGTGAAATTGTGATACCATGCCAACTCTCAACCTTTTTAGAGTTCATTTGTACTGCTTTTCAATTTCAGGGTTATTTAGCTCAAATAAACATGTAAATGCATGAAAAATACCAAATGAAGTTAGAAAGGGTAGAAAATTGACGATGTGGATTTGAATGGTGCATTTTGAATACACAAAAAGTCTAGAGTTCAAATAAGTTCAAAAAATGAAATCCCTTTATAACAGATGAGTTTTTGTTTGAAACCCTGATACTTCGAAAGACATTGTCCATTTTGCACACGAAGTGCATCAAATTTTTGTCATAACCCGCTCAACTTTTTAGCACATGCTATGTGCATTAAATGATGATACCATGCCAACTTTCAACCTTTTCAGAGTTCATTTGTAGAGGTTTTCAATTTCAGGGTCATTTAGCTCAAAAAAAATCAGTAAATGCATGAAAAATACCAAATGAAGTCAGAAAGGGTTGAAAATTGATGATGTGGCTTTGAATGGTGCATTTTGAACACACCAAAAGTCTGGAGTTGAAATAAGTTCAAAAAATTAAATCCCTTTGTAACACATGAATTTTCGTCTGAAACCTTGATACTTCGAAAGAGATTGTCCATTTTGCACATGAAGTGCATCCAGTCTTTGCCGTAACCCTCTCAACTTTTTATAACATGCTATGTGGGTGAAATGATGATACCATGCCAACTTTCGGCCTTTTCAGAATTCAGTTGTGGTGTTTTTAAATTTCAGTGTCATTTAGCTCAAAAAATCAGTAAATGCATGAAAAATACCGAATGAAGTCAGAAAGGGTTGAAAATTGATGATGTGGTTTGAATTGTGCATTTTGAACACAAAAAAGTCTGGAGTTCAAATAAGTTCAAAAAACTGAAATCCATTTTGTAATAGATGAGTTTTCTTCTGAAACCCTAATACTTCGAAAGAGATTATCCATTTTGCACACGAAGTGCATCCAGTTTTTGCCGTAACCCTCTCAACTTTTTAGCACATACTATGTGGGTGAAATGATGATACAATGCCAACTTTCAACCTTTTCATAGTTCATTTGTAGTGTTTTTCAATTTTAGGGTCATTTAGCTCAAAAAATCAATAAATGCATGAAGAATACCAAATGAAGTCAAAAAGGGTTGAAAATTGATGATGTGGCTTTGAATGATGCATTTTGAACACACAAAATTTCTAGAGTTCAAATAAGTTCAAAAAAATGAAATCTCTTTGTAACAGATGAGTTTTCATCCGAAACCTTGATACTTTGAAAGAGGTTCTCCATTTTGCACACGAAGTGCATCTAGTTTCGTCCGTAACCCTATCAACTTTTTAGCACATGATATGTGGGTGAAATTATGATACCGTGCCAACTTTGAACCTTTTGAGAGTTCATTTGTAGAGCTTTTCAATTTCAGGGTCATTTAGCTCAAAAAAATCTGTAAATACATGAAAAATATCAAATGAAGTCAGAAAGGGTTGAAAATTGATGATGTGGATTTGAATGGTGAATTTTGAACACACAAAATGTGTGGAGTTCAAATAAGTCCAAAAAATGAAATCCCTTTGTAACAGATGAGTTTTCGTCCGAAACCCAAATACTTTGAAAGACATTGTCCATTTTGCACACGAAGTGCATCAAATTTTTGTCATAACCCGCTCAACTTTTTAGCACATGCTATGTGCATTAAATGATGATACCATGCCAACTTTCAACCTTTTCAGAGTTCATTTGTAGTGGTTTTCAATTTCAGGGTCATTTAGCTCAAAAAAAATCAGTAAATGCATGAAAAATACCAAATGAAGTCAGAAAGGGTTGAAAATTGATGATGTGGCTTTGAATGGTGCATTTTGAACACACCAAAAGTCTGGAGTTGAAATAAGTTCAAAAAATTAAATCCCTTTGTAACACATGAATTTTCGTCTGAAACCTTGATACTTCGAAAGAGATTGTCCATTTTGCACATGAAGTGCATCCAGTCTTTGCCGTAACCCTCTCAACTTTTTATAACATGCTATGTGGGTGAAATGATGATACCATGCCAACTTTCGGCCTTTTCAGAATTCAGTTGTGGTGTTTTTCAATTTCAGTGTCATTTAGCTCAAAAAAATCAGTAAATGCATGAAAAATACCGAATGAAGTCAGAAAGGGTTGAAAATTGATGATGTGGTTTGAATGGTGCATTTTGAACACAAAAAAGTCTGGAGTTCAAATAAGTTCAAAAAACCGAAATCCCTTTTGTAACAGATGAGTTTTCTTCTGAAACCCTAATACTTCGAAAGAGATTATCCATTTTGCACACGAAGTGCATCCAGTTTTTGCCGTAACCCTCTCAACTTTTTAGCACATACTATGTGGGTGAAATGATGATACAATGCCAACTTTCAACCTTTTCATAGTTCATTTGTAGTGTTTTTCAATTTTAGGGTCATTTAGCTCAAAAAATCAATAAATGCATGAAAAATACCAAATGAAGTCAAAAAGGGTTGAAAATTGATGATGTGGCTTTGAATGGTGCATTTTGAACACACAAAATTTGTAGAGTTCAAATAAGTTCAAAAAAATGAAATCTCTTTGTAACAGATGAGTTTTCATCCGAAACCTTGATACTTTGAAAGAGATTGTCCATTTTGCACATGAAGTGCATCCAGTTTCGTCCGTAACCCTATCAACTCTTTAGCACATGATATGTGGGGGAAATTATGATACCGTGCCAACTTTGAACCTTTTCAGAGTTCATTTGTAGAGCTTTTCAATTTCAGGGTCATTTAGCTCAAAAAAATCTCTAAATACATGAAAAATATCGAATGAAGTAAGAAAGGGTTGAAAATTGATGATGTGGATTTGAATGGTGAATTTTGAACACACAAAATGCCTGGAGTTCAAATAAGTCCAAAAAATGAAATCCCTTTGTAACAGATGAGTTTTCGTCCGAAACCCAAATACTTTGAAAGACATTGTCCATTTTGCACACGAAGTGCATCAAATTTTTGTCATAACCCGCTCAACTTTTTAGCACATGCTATGTGCGTTAAATGATGATATCATGCCAACTTTCAACCTTTTCAGAGTTCATTTGTAGTGGTTTTCAATTTCAGGGTCATTTAGCTCAAAAAAAATCAGTAAATGCATGAAAAATATCAAATGAAGTCAGAAAGGTTTGAAAAATGATGATGTGGCTTTGAATGTTGCATTTTGAACACACAAAAAGTCTGGAGTTGAAATTAGTTCAAAAAATGAAATCCCTTTGTAACAGATAAATTTTCGTCTGAAACCCTCATACTTCGAAAGAGATTGTCCATTTTGCACATGAAGTGCATCCAGTATTTGCCGTAACCCTCTCAACTTTTTATAACATCCTATGTGGGTGAAATGATGATACCATACAAACGTTCGACCTTTTTAGAGATCATTTGTAGGGCATTTCAGTTTCACGGTCATTTAGATCAAAAAATCAGTAAATGCATGAAAAATACAAAATGAAGTCAGAAAAGGTTGAAAATTGATAATGTGGCTTTGAATGATGCGTTTTGAAAAAAAAATCTGGAGTTCAAATAAGTTCAAACAACTGAAATCCCTTTTGTAACAGATGAGTTTTCTTCTGAAACCCTAATACTTCGAAAGAGATTATCCATTTTGCACACGAAGTGCATCCAGTTTTTTCCGTAACCCTCTCAACTTTTTAGCACATACTAGGTGGGTGAAATAATAATACCATGCCAACTTTCAACCTTTTCATAGTTCATTTGTAGTGCTTTTCAATTTCAGGGTCATTTAGCTAAAAAATCAGTAAATGCATGAAAAATACCAAATGAAGTCAGAAAGGGTTGAAAATTGATGACATGGCTTTGAATGGTGCATTTTGAACACACGAAATGTCTAGAGTTCAAATAAGTTCAAAAAAATGAAATTTCTTTGTAACAGATGAGTTTTCGTCCGAAACTCTCATACTTTGAAAGAGATTGTCCATTTTGCACACGAAGTGCATCCAGTTTCGTCCGTAAGCCTATCAACTTTTTAGCACATGCTATGTGGGTGAAATTGTGATACCATGCCAACTCTCAACCTTTTCAGAGTTCATTTGTACTGCTTTTCAATTTCAGGGTTATTTAGCTCAAATAAACATGTAAATGCATGAAAAATACCAAATGAAGTTAGAAAGGGTAGAAAATTGACGATGTGGATTTGAATGGTGCATTTTGAATACACAAAAAGTCTAGAGTTCAAATAAGTTCAAAAAATGAAATCCCTTTATAACAGATGAGTTTTTGTTTGAAACCCTGATACTTCGAAAGACATTGTCCATTTTGCACACGAAGTGCATCAAATTTTTGTCATAACCCGCTCAACTTTTTAGCACATGCTATGTGCATTAAATGATGATACCATGCCAACTTTCAACCTTTTCAGAGTTCATTTGTAGTGGTTTTCAATTTTAGGGTCATTTAGCTCAAAAAAAATCAGTAAATGCATGAAAAATACCAAATGAAGTCAGAAAGGGTTGAAAATTGATGATGTGGCTTTGAATGGTGCATTTTGAACACACCAAAAGTCTGGAGTTGAAATAAGTTCAAAAAATTAAATCCCTTTGTAACACATGAATTTTCGTCTGAAACCTTGATACTTCGAAAGAGATTGTCCATTTTGCACATGAAGTGCATCCAGTCTTTGCCGTAACCCTCTCAACTTTTTATAACATGCTATGTGGGTGAAATGATGATACCATGCCAACTTTCGGCCTTTTCAGAATTCAGTTGTGGTGTTTTTCAATTTCAGTGTCATTTAGCTCAAAAAAATCAGTAAATGCATGAAAAATACCGAATGAAGTCAGAAAGGGTTGAAAATTGATGATGTGGTTTGAATGGTGCATTTTGAACACAAAAAAGTCTGGAGTTCAAATAAGTTCAAAAAACTGAAATCCCTTTTGTAACAGATGAGTTTTCTTCTGAAACCCTAATACTTCGAAAGAGATTATCCATTTTGCACACGAAGTGCATCCAGTTTTTGCCGTAACCCTCTCAACTTTTTAGCACATACTATGTGGGTGAAATGATGATACAATGCCAACTTTCAACCTTTTCATAGTTCATTTGTAGTGTTTTTCAATTTTAGGGTCATTTAGCTCAAAAAATCAATAAATGCATGAAAAATACCAAATGAAGTCAAAAAGGGTTGAAAATTGATGATGTGGCTTTGAATGGTGCATTTTGAACACACAAAATTTGTAGAGTTCAAATAAGTTCAAAAAAATGAAATCTCTTTGTAACAGATGAGTTTTCATCCGAAACCTTGATACTTTGAAAGAGATTGTCCATTTTGCACATGAAGTGCATCCAGTTTCGTCCGTAACCCTATCAACTCTTTAGCACATGATATGTGGGTGAAATTATGATACCGTGCCAACTTTGAACCTTTTCAGAGTTCATTTGTAGAGCTTTTCAATTTCAGGGTCATTTAGCTCAAAAAAATCTCTAAATACATGAAAAATATCGAATGAAGTAAGAAAGGGTTGAAAATTGATGATGTGGATTTGAATGGTGAATTTTGAACACACAAAATGCCTGGAGTTCAAATAAGTCCAAAAAATGAAATCCCTTTGTAACAGATGAGTTTTCGTTCGAAACCCAAATACTTTGAAAGACATTGTCCATTTTGCACACGAAGTGCATCAAATTTTTGTCATAACCCGCTCAACTTTTTAGCACATGCTATGTGCGTTAAATGATGATATCATGCCAACTTTCAACCTTTTCAGAGTTCATTTGTAGTGGTTTTCAATTTCAGGGTCATTTAGCTCAAAAAAAAATCAGTAAATGCATGAAAAATATCAAATGAAGTCAGAAAGGTTTGAAAAATGATGATGTGGCTTTGAATGTTGCATTTTGAACACACAAAAAGTCTGGAGTTGAAATTAGTTCAAAAAATGAAATCCCTTTGTAACAGATAAATTTTCGTCTGAAACCCTCATACTTCGAAAGAGATTGTCCATTTTGCACATGAAGTGCATCCAGTATTTGCCGTAACCCTCTCAACTTTTTATAACATCCTATGTGGGTGAAATGATGATACCATACAAACGTTCGACCTTTTTAGAGATCATTTGTAGGGCATTTCAGTTTCACGGTCATTTAGATCAAAAAATCAGTAAATGCATGAAAAATACAAAATGAAGTCAGAAAAGGTTGAAAATTGATAATGTGGCTTTGAATGATGCGTTTTGAAAAAAAAATCTGGAGTTCAAATAAGTTCAAACAACTGAAATCCCTTTTGTAACAGATGAGTTTTCTTCTGAAACCCTAATACTTCGAAAGAGATTATCCATTTTGCACACGAAGTGCATCCAGTTTTTTCCGTAACCCTCTCAACTTTTTAGCACATACTAGGTGGGTGAAATAATAATACCATGCCAACTTTCAACCTTTTCATAGTTCATTTGTAGTGCTTTTCAATTTCAGGGTCATTTAGCTAAAAAATCAGTAAATGCATGAAAAATACCAAATGAAGTCAGAAAGGGTTGAAAATTGATGACATGGCTTTGAATGGTGCATTTTGAACACACGAAATGTCTAGAGTTCAAATAAGTTCAAAAAAATGAAATTTCTTTGTAACAGATGAGTTTTCGTCCGAAACTCTCATACTTTGAAAGAGATTGTCCATTTTGCACACGAAGTGCATCCAGTTTCGTCCGTAAGCCTATCAACTTTTTAGCACATGCTATGTGGGTGAAATTGTGATACCATGCCAACTCTCAACCTTTTCAGAGTTCATTTGTACTGCTTTTCAATTTCAGGGTTATTTAGCTCAAATAAACATGTAAATGCATGAAAAATACCAAATGAAGTTAGAAAGGGTAGAAAATTGACGATGTGGATTTGAATGGTGCATTTTGAATACACAAAAAGTCTAGAGTTCAAATAAGTTCAAAAAATGAAATCCCTTTATAACAGATGAGTTTTTGTTTGAAACCCTGATACTTCGAAAGACATTGTCCATTTTGCACACGAAGTGCATCAAATTTTTGTCATAACCCGCTCAACTTTTTAGCACATGCTATGTGCATTAAATGATGATACCATGCCAACTTTCAACCTTTTCAGAGTTCATTTGTAGTGGTTTTCAATTTTAGGGTCATTTAGCTCAAAAAAAATCAGTAAATGCATGAAAAATACCGAATGAAGTCAGAAAGGGTTGAAAATTGATGATGTGGTTTGAATGGTGCATTTTGAACACAAAAAAGTCTGGAGTTCAAATAAGTTCAAAAAACCGAAATCCCTTTTGTAACAGATGAGTTTTCTTCTGAAACCCTAATACTTCGAAAGAGATTATCCATTTTGCACACGAAGTGCATCCAGTTTTTGCCGTAACCCTCTCAACTTTTTAGCACATACTATGTGGGTGAAATGATGATACAATGCCAACTTTCAACCTTTTCATAGTTCATTTGTAGTGTTTTTCAATTTTAGGGTCATTTAGCTCAAAAAATCAATAAATGCATGAAAAATACCAAATGAAGTCAAAAAGGGTTGAAAATTGATGATGTGGCTTTGAATGGTGCATTTTGAACACACAAAATTTGTAGAGTTCAAATAAGTTCAAAAAAATGAAATCTCTTTGTAACAGATGAGTTTTCATCCGAAACCTTGATACTTTGAAAGAGATTGTCCATTTTGCACATGAAGTGCATCCAGTTTCGTCCGTAACCCTATCAACTCTTTAGCACATGATATGTGGGGGAAATTATGATACCGTGCCAACTTTGAACCTTTTCAGAGTTCATTTGTAGAGCTTTTCAATTTCAGGGTCATTTAGCTCAAAAAAATCTCTAAATACATGAAAAATATCGAATGAAGTAAGAAAGGGTTGAAAATTGATGATGTGGATTTGAATGGTGAATTTTGAACACACAAAATGCCTGGAGTTCAAATAAGTCCAAAAAATGAAATCCCTTTGTAACAGATGAGTTTTCGTCCGAAACCCAAATACTTTGAAAGACATTGTCCATTTTGCACACGAAGTGCATCAAATTTTTGTCATAACCCGCTCAACTTTTTAGCACATGCTATGTGCGTTAAATGATGATATCATGCCAACTTTCAACCTTTTCAGAGTTCATTTGTAGTGGTTTTCAATTTCAGGGTCATTTAGCTCAAAAAAAATCAGTAAATGCATGAAAAATATCAAATGAAGTCAGAAAGGTTTGAAAAATGATGATGTGGCTTTGAATGTTGCATTTTGAACACACAAAAAGTCTGGAGTTGAAATTAGTTCAAAAAATGAAATCCCTTTGTAACAGATAAATTTTCGTCTGAAACCCTCATACTTCGAAAGAGATTGTCCATTTTGCACATGAAGTGCATCCAGTATTTGCCGTAACCCTCTCAACTTTTTATAACATCCTATGTGGGTGAAATGATGATACCATACAAACGTTCGACCTTTTTAGAGATCATTTGTAGGGCATTTCAGTTTCACGGTCATTTAGATCAAAAAATCAGTAAATGCATGAAAAATACAAAATGAAGTCAGAAAAGGTTGAAAATTGATAATGTGGCTTTGAATGATGCGTTTTGAAAAAAAAATCTGGAGTTCAAATAAGTTCAAACAACTGAAATCCCTTTTGTAACAGATGAGTTTTCTTCTGAAACCCTAATACTTCGAAAGAGATTATCCATTTTGCACACGAAGTGCATCCAGTTTTTTCCGTAACCCTCTCAACTTTTTAGCACATACTAGGTGGGTGAAATAATAATACCATGCCAACTTTCAACCTTTTCATAGTTCATTTGTAGTGCTTTTCAATTTCAGGGTCATTTAGCTAAAAAATCAGTAAATGCATGAAAAATACCAAATGAAGTCAGAAAGGGTTGAAAATTGATGACATGGCTTTGAATGGTGCATTTTGAACACACGAAATGTCTAGAGTTCAAATAAGTTCAAAAAAATGAAATTTCTTTGTAACAGATGAGTTTTCGTCCGAAACTCTCATACTTTGAAAGAGATTGTCCATTTTGCACACGAAGTGCATCCAGTTTCGTCCGTAAGCCTATCAACTTTTTAGCACATGCTATGTGGGTGAAATTGTGATACCATGCCAACTCTCAACCTTTTCAGAGTTCATTTGTACTGCTTTTCAATTTCAGGGTTATTTAGCTCAAATAAACATGTAAATGCATGAAAAATACCAAATGAAGTTAGAAAGGGTAGAAAATTGACGATGTGGATTTGAATGGTGCATTTTGAATACACAAAAAGTCTAGAGTTCAAATAAGTTCAAAAAATGAAATCCCTTTATAACAGATGAGTTTTTGTTTGAAACCCTGATACTTCGAAAGACATTGTCCATTTTGCACACGAAGTGCATCAAATTTTTGTCATAACCCGCTCAACTTTTTAGCACATGCTATGTGCATTAAATGATGATACCATGCCAACTTTCAACCTTTTCAGAGTTCATTTGTAGTGGTTTTCAATTTTAGGGTCATTTAGCTCAAAAAAAATCAGTAAATGCATGAAAAATACCAAATGAAGTCAGAAAGGGTTGAAAATTGATGATGTGGCTTTGAATGGTGCATTTTGAACACACCAAAAGTCTGGAGTTGAAATAAGTTCAAAAAATTAAATCCCTTTGTAACACATGAATTTTCGTCTGAAACCTTGATACTTCGAAAGAGATTGTCCATTTTGCACATGAAGTGCATCCAGTCTTTGCCGTAACCCTCTCAACTTTTTATAACATGCTATGTGGGTGAAATGATGATACCATGCCAACTTTCGGCCTTTTCAGAATTCAGTTGTGGTGTTTTTCAATTTCAGTGTCATTTAGCTCAAAAAAATCAGTAAATGCATGAAAAATACCGAATGAAGTCAGAAAGGGTTGAAAATTGATGATGTGGTTTGAATGGTGCATTTTGAACACAAAAAAGTCTGGAGTTCAAATAAGTTCAAAAAACTGAAATCCCTTTTGTAACAGATGAGTTTTCTTCTGAAACCCTAATACTTCGAAAGAGATTATCCATTTTGCACACGAAGTGCATCCAGTTTTTGCCGTAACCCTCTCAACTTTTTAGCACATACTATGTGGGTGAAATGATGATACAATGCCAACTTTCAACCTTTTCATAGTTCATTTGTAGTGTTTTTCAATTTTAGGGTCATTTAGCTCAAAAAATCAATAAATGCATGAAAAATACCAAATGAAGTCAAAAAGGGTTGAAAATTGATGATGTGGCTTTGAATGGTGCATTTTGAACACACAAAATTTGTAGAGTTCAAATAAGTTCAAAAAAATGAAATCTCTTTGTAACAGATGAGTTTTCATCCGAAACCTTGATACTTTGAAAGAGATTGTCCATTTTGCACATGAAGTGCATCCAGTTTCGTCCGTAACCCTATCAACTCTTTAGCACATGATATGTGGGTGAAATTATGATACCGTGCCAACTTTGAACCTTTTCAGAGTTCATTTGTAGAGCTTTTCAATTTCAGGGTCATTTAGCTCAAAAAAATCTCTAAATACATGAAAAATATCGAATGAAGTAAGAAAGGGTTGAAAATTGATGATGTGGATTTGAATGGTGAATTTTGAACACACAAAATGCCTGGAGTTCAAATAAGTCCAAAAAATGAAATCCCTTTGTAACAGATGAGTTTTCGTTCGAAACCCAAATACTTTGAAAGACATTGTCCATTTTGCACACGAAGTGCATCAAATTTTTGTCATAACCCGCTCAACTTTTTAGCACATGCTATGTGCGTTAAATGATGATATCATGCCAACTTTCAACCTTTTCAGAGTTCATTTGTAGTGGTTTTCAATTTCAGGGTCATTTAGCTCAAAAAAAAATCAGTAAATGCATGAAAAATATCAAATGAAGTCAGAAAGGTTTGAAAAATGATGATGTGGCTTTGAATGTTGCATTTTGAACACACAAAAAGTCTGGAGTTGAAATTAGTTCAAAAAATGAAATCCCTTTGTAACAGATAAATTTTCGTCTGAAACCCTCATACTTCGAAAGAGATTGTCCATTTTGCACATGAAGTGCATCCAGTATTTGCCGTAACCCTCTCAACTTTTTATAACATCCTATGTGGGTGAAATGATGATACCATACAAACGTTCGACCTTTTTAGAGATCATTTGTAGGGCATTTCAGTTTCACGGTCATTTAGATCAAAAAATCAGTAAATGCATGAAAAATACAAAATGAAGTCAGAAAAGGTTGAAAATTGATAATGTGGCTTTGAATGATGCGTTTTAAAAAAAAATCTGGAGTTCAAATAAGTTCATACAACTGAAATCCCTTTTGTAACAGATGAGTTTTCTTCTGAAACCCTAATACTTCGAAAGAGATTATCCATTTTGCACACGAAGAGCATCCAGTTTTTTCCGTAACCCTCTCAACTTTTTAGCACATACTAGGTGGGTGAAATAATAATACCATGCCAACTTTCAACCTTTTCATAGTTCATTTGTAGTGCTTTTCAATTTCAGGGTCATTTAGCTAAAAAAATCAGTAAATGCATGAAAAATACCAAATGAAGTCAGAAAGGGTTGAAAATTGATGACATGGCTTCGAATGGTGCATTTTGAACACACGAAATGTCTAGAGTTCAAATAAGTTCAAAAAATGAAATTTCTTTGTAACAGATGAGTTTTCGTCCGAAACTCTCATACTTTGAAAGAGATTGTCCATTTTGCACACGAAGTGCATCCAGTTTCGTCCGTAAGCCTATCAACTTTTTAGCACATGCTATGTGGGTGAAATTATGATACCATGCCAACTCTCAACCTTTTTAGAGTTCATTTGTACTGCTTTTCAATTTCAGGGTTATTTAGCTCAAATAAACATGTAAATGCATGAAAAATACCAAATGAAGTTAGAAAGGGTAGAAAATTGACGATGTGGATTTGAATGGTGCATTTTGAACACACAAAAAGTCTAGAGTTCAAATAAGTTCAAAAAATGAAATCCCTTTATAACAGATGAGTTTTTGTTTGAAACCCTGATACTTCGAAAGACATTGTCCATTTTGCACACGAAGTGCATCAAATTTTTGTCATAACCCGCTCAACTTTTTAGCACATGCTATGTGCATTAAATGATGATACCATGCCAACTTTCAACCTTTTCAGAGTTCATTTGTAGTGGTTTTCAATTTTAGGGTCATTTAGCTCAAAAAAAATCAGTAAATGCATGAAAAATACCAAATGAAGTCAGAAAGGGTTGAAAATTGATGATGTGGCTTTGAATGGTGCATTTTGAACACACAAAATTTGTAGAGTTCAAATAAGTTCAAAAAAATGAAATCTCTTTGTAACAGATGAGTTTTCATCCGAAACCTTGATACTTTGAAAGAGATTGTCCATTTTGCACATGAAGTGCATCCAGTTTCGTCCGTAACCCTATCAACTCTTTAGCACATGATATGTGGGTGAAATTATGATACCGTGCCAACTTTGAACCTTTTCAGAGTTCATTTGTAGAGCTTTTCAATTTCAGGGTCATTTAGCTCAAAAAAATCTCTAAATACATGAAAAATATCGAATGAAGTAAGAAAGGGTTGAAAATTGATGATGTGGATTTGAATGGTGAATTTTGAACACACAAAATGCCTGGAGTTCAAATAAGTCCAAAAAATGAAATCCCTTTGTAACAGATGAGTTTTCGTTCGAAACCCAAATACTTTGAAAGACATTGTCCATTTTGCACACGAAGTGCATCAAATTTTTGTCATAACCCGCTCAACTTTTTAGCACATGCTATGTGCGTTAAATGATGATATCATGCCAACTTTCAACCTTTTCAGAGTTCATTTGTAGTGGTTTTCAATTTCAGGGTCATTTAGCTCAAAAAAAAATCAGTAAATGCATGAAAAATATCAAATGAAGTCAGAAAGGTTTGAAAAATGATGATGTGGCTTTGAATGTTGCATTTTGAACACACAAAAAGTCTGGAGTTGAAATTAGTTCAAAAAATGAAATCCCTTTGTAACAGATAAATTTTCGTCTGAAACCCTCATACTTCGAAAGAGATTGTCCATTTTGCACATGAAGTGCATCCAGTATTTGCCGTAACCCTCTCAACTTTTTATAACATCCTATGTGGGTGAAATGATGATACCATACAAACGTTCGACCTTTTTAGAGATCATTTGTAGGGCATTTCAGTTTCACGGTCATTTAGATCAAAAAATCAGTAAATGCATGAAAAATACAAAATGAAGTCAGAAAAGGTTGAAAATTGATAATGTGGCTTTGAATGATGCGTTTTAAAAAAAAATCTGGAGTTCAAATAAGTTCATACAACTGAAATCCCTTTTGTAACAGATGAGTTTTCTTCTGAAACCCTAATACTTCGAAAGAGATTATCCATTTTGCACACGAAGAGCATCCAGTTTTTTCCGTAACCCTCTCAACTTTTTAGCACATACTAGGTGGGTGAAATAATAATACCATGCCAACTTTCAACCTTTTCATAGTTCATTTGTAGTGCTTTTCAATTTCAGGGTCATTTAGCTAAAAAAATCAGTAAATGCATGAAAAATACCAAATGAAGTCAGAAAGGGTTGAAAATTGATGACATGGCTTCGAATGGTGCATTTTGAACACACGAAATGTCTAGAGTTCAAATAAGTTCAAAAAATGAAATTTCTTTGTAACAGATGAGTTTTCGTCCGAAACTCTCATACTTTGAAAGAGATTGTCCATTTTGCACACGAAGTGCATCCAGTTTCGTCCGTAAGCCTATCAACTTTTTAGCACATGCTATGTGGGTGAAATTATGATACCATGCCAACTCTCAACCTTTTTAGAGTTCATTTGTACTGCTTTTCAATTTCAGGGTTATTTAGCTCAAATAAACATGTAAATGCATGAAAAATACCAAATGAAGTTAGAAAGGGTAGAAAATTGACGATGTGGATTTGAATGGTGCATTTTGAACACACAAAAAGTCTAGAGTTCAAATAAGTTCAAAAAATGAAATCCCTTTATAACAGATGAGTTTTTGTTTGAAACCCTGATACTTCGAAAGACATTGTCCATTTTGCACACGAAGTGCATCAAATTTTTGTCATAACCCGCTCAACTTTTTAGCACATGCTATGTGCATTAAATGATGATACCATGCCAACTTTCAACCTTTTCAGAGTTCATTTGTAGTGGTTTTCAATTTTAGGGTCATTTAGCTCAAAAAAAATCAGTAAATGCATGAAAAATACCAAATGAAGTCAGAAAGGGTTGAAAATTGATGATGTGGCTTTGAATGGTGCATTTTGAACACACCAAAAGTCTGGAGTTGAAATAAGTTCAAAAAATGAAATCCCTTTGTAACACATGAATTTTCGTCTGAAACCTTGATACTTCGAAAGAGATTGTCCATTTTGCACATGAAGTGCATCCAGTCTTTGCCGTAACCCTCTCAACTTTTTATAACATGCTATGTGGGTGAAATGATGATACCATGCCAACTTTCGGCCTTTTCAGAATTCAGTTGTGGTGTTTTTCAATTTCAGTGTCATTTAGCTCAAAAAAAATCAGTAAATGCAGGAAAAATACCGAATGAAGTCAGAAAGGGTTGAAAATTGATGATGTGGTTTGAATTGTGCATTTTGAACACAAAAAAGTCTGGAGTTCAAATAAGTTCAAAAAACTGAAATCCCTTTTGTAATAGATGAGTTTTCTTCTCAAACCCTAATACTTCGAAAGAGATTATCCATTTTGCACACGAAGTGCATCCAGTTTTTGCCGTAACCCTCTCAACTTTTTAGCACATACTATGTGGGTGAAATGATGATACAATGCCAACTTTCAACCTTTTCAGAGTTCATTTGTAGTGTTTTTCAATTTTAGGGTCATTTAGCTCGAAAAATCAAGAAATGCATGAAAAATACCAAATGAAGTCAGAAAGGGTTGAAAATTGATGATGTGGCTTTGAATGGTGCATTTTGAACACATAAAATTTCTAGAGTTCAAATAAGTTCAAAAAAATGAAATCTCTTTGTAACAGATGAGTTTTCATCCGAAACCTTGATACTTTGAAAGAGATTGTCCATTTTGCACACGAAGTGCATCTAGTTTCGTCCGTAACCCTATCAACTTTTTAGCACATGATATGTGGGTGAAATTATGATACCGTGCCAACTTTGAACCTTTTCAGAGTTCATTTGTAGAGCTTTTCAATTTCAGGGTCATTTAGCTCAAAAAAAATCTGTAAATACATGAAAAATATCAAATGAAGTCAGAAAGGGTTGAAAATTGATGATGTGGATTTGAATGGTGAATTTTGAACACACAAAATGTCTGGAGTTCAAATAAGTCCAAAAAATGAAATCCCTTTGTAACAGATGAGTTTTCGTCCGAAACCCAAATACTTTGAAAGACATTGTCCATTTTGCACACGAAGTACATCAAATTTTTGTCATAACCCGCTCAACTTTTTAGCACATGCTATGTGCATCAAATGATGATACCATGCAAACTTTCAACCTTTTCAGAGTTCATTTGTAGTGGTTTTCAATTTCAGGGTCATTTAGCTCAAAAAAAATCAGTAAATGCATGAAAAATACCAAATGAAGTCAGAAAGGGTTGAAAATTGATGATGTCGCTTTGAATGGTGCATTTTGAACACACCAAAAGTCTGGAGTTGAAATAAGTTCAAAAAATGAAATCCCTTTGTAACACATGAATTTTCGTCTGAAACCTTGATACTTCGAAAGAGATTGTCCATTTTGCACATGAAGTGCATCCAGTCTTTGCCGTAACCCTCTCAACTTTTTATAACATGCTATGTGGGTGAAATGATGATACCATGCCAACTTTCGGCCTTTTCAGAATTCAGTTGTGGTGTTTTTCAATTTCAGTGTCATTTAGCTCAAAAAAATCAGTAAATGCAGGAAAAATACCGAATGAAGTCAGAAAGGGTTGAAAATTGATGATGTGGTTTGAATTGTGCATTTTGAACACAAAAAAGTCTGGAGTTCAAATAAGTTCAAAAAACTGAAATCCCTTTTGTAATAGATGAGTTTTCTTCTCAAACCCTAATACTTCGAAAGAGATTATCCATTTTGCACACGAAGTGCATCCAGTTTTTGCCGTAACCCTCTCAACTTTTTAGCACATACTATGTGGGTGAAATGATGATACAATGCCAACTTTCAACCTTTTCAGAGTTCATTTGTAGTGTTTTTCAATTTTAGGGTCATTTAGCTCGAAAAATCAAGAAATGCATGAAAAATACCAAATGAAGTCAGAAAGGGTTGAAAATTGATGATGTGGCTTTGAATGGTGCATTTTGAACACACAAAATTTCTAGAGTTCAAATAAGTTCAAAAAAATGAAATCTCTTTGTAACAGATGAGTTTTCATCCGAAACCTTGATACTTTGAAAGAGATTGTCCATTTTGCACACGAAGTGCATCTAGTTTCGTCCGTAACCCTATCAACTTTTTAGCACATGATATGTGGGTGAAATTATGATACCGTGCCAACTTTGAACCTTTTCAGAGTTCATTTGTAGAGCTTTTCAATTTCAGGGTCATTTAGCTCAAAAAAAATCTGTAAATACATGAAAAATATCAAATGAAGTCAGAAAGGGTTGAAAATTGATGATGTGGATTTGAATGGTGAATTTTGAACACACAAAATGTCTGGAGTTCAAATAAGTCCAAAAAATGAAATCCCTTTGTAACAGATGAGTTTTCGTCCGAAACCCAAATACTTTGAAAGACATTGTCCATTTTGCACACGAAGTACATCAAATTTTTGTCATAACCCGCTCAACTTTTTAGCACATGCTATGTGCATCAAATGATGATACCATGCAAACTTTCAACCTTTTCAGAGTTCATTTGTAGTGGTTTTCAATTTCAGGGTCATTTAGCTCAAAAAAAATCAGTAAATGCATGAAAAATACCAAATGAAGTCAGAAAGGGTTGAAAATTGATGATGTCGCTTTGAATGGTGCATTTTGAACACACCAAAAGTCTGGAGTTGAAATAAGTTCAAAAAATGAAATCCCTTTGTAACACATGAATTTTCGTCTGAAACCTTGATACTTCGAAAGAGATTGTCCATTTTGCACATGAAGTGCATCCAGTTTTTGCCGTAACCCTCTCAACTTTTTATAACATGCTATGTGGGTGAAATGATGATACCATGCGAACTTTCGGCCTTTTCAGAATTCATTTGTGGTGTTTTTCAATTTCAGTGTCATTTAGCTCAAAAAATAAGTAAATGCATGCAAAATACTGAATGAAGTCAGAAAGGGTTGAAAATTGATGATGTGGTTTGAATGGTGCATTTTGAACACAAAAAAGTCTGGAGTTCAAATAAGTTCAAAAAACTGAAATCCCTTTTGTAACAGATGAGTTTTCTTCTGAAACCCTAAATACTTCGAAAGAGATTATCCATTTTGCACACGAAGTGCATCCAGTTTTTGCCGTAACCCTCTCAACTTTTTAGCACATACTATGTGGGTGAAATGATGATACAATGCCAAGTTTCAACCTTTTCAGAGTTCATTTGTAGTGTTTTTCAATTTTAGGGTCATTTAGCTCAAAAAAATCAATAAATGCATGAAAAATACCAAATGAAGTCAGAAAGGGTTGAAAATTGATGATGTGGCTTTGAATGGTGCATTTTGAACACACAAAATTTCTAGAGTTCAAATAAGTTCAAAAAAATGAAATCTCTTTGTAACAGATGAGTTTTCATCCGAAACCTTGATACTTTGAAAGAGATTGTCCATTTTGCACAGGAAGTGCATCCAGTTTCGTCCGTAACCCTATCAACTTTTTAGCACATGATATGTGGGTGAAATTATGATACCGTGCCAACTTTGAACCTTTTCAGAGTTCATTTGTAGAGCTTTTCAATTTCAGGGTCATTTAGCTCAAAAAAATCTCTAAATACATGAAAAATATCGAATGAAGTCAGAAAGGGTTGAAAATTGATGATGTGGATTTGAATGGTGAATTTTGAACACCAAAATGCCTGGAGTTCAAATAAGTCCAAAAAATGAAATCCCTTTGTAACAGATGAGTTTTCGTCCGAAACCCAAATACTTTGAAAGACATTGTCCATTTTGCACACGAAGTGCATCAAATTTTTGTCATAACCCGCTCAACTTTTTAGCACATGCTATGTGCGTTAAATGATGATATCATGCCAACTTTCAACCTTTTCAGAGTTCATTTGTAGCGGTTTTCAATTTCAGGGTCATTTAGCTCAAAAAAATCAGTAAATGCATGAAAAATATCAAATGAAGTCAGAAAGGGTTGAAAAATGATGATGTGGCTTTGAATGTTGCATTTTGAACACACAAAAAGTCTGGAGTTGAAATTAGTTCAAAAAATGAAATCCCTTTGTAACAGATGAATTTTCATCTGAAACCCTGATACTTCGAAAGAGATTGTCCATTTTGCACATGAAGTGCATCCAGTATTTGCCGTAACCCTCTCAACTTTTTATAACATCCTATGTGGGTGAAATGATGATACCATACAAACGTTCGACCTTTTTAGAGATCATTTGTAGGGCATTTCAGTTTCACGGTCATTTAGATCAAAAAATCAGTAAATGCATGAAAAATACAAAATGAAGTCAGAAAAGGTTGAAAATTGATAATGTGGCTTTGAATGATGCGTTTTGAAAAAAAAATCTGGAGTTCAAATAAGTTCAAACAACTGAAATCCCTTTTGTAACAGATGAGTTTTCTTCTGAAACCCTAATACTTCGAAAGAGATTATCCATTTTGCACACGAAGTGCATCCAGTTTTTTCCGTAACCCTCTCAACCTTTTAGCACATACTAGGTGGGTGAAATAATAATACCATGCCAACTTTCAACCTTTTCATAGTTCATTTGTAGTGCTTTTCAATTTCAGGGTCATTTAGCTAAAAAAATAAGTAAATGCATGAAAAATACCAAATGAAGTCAGAAATGGTTGAAAATTGATGACATGGCTTTGAATGGTGCATTTTGAACACACGAAATGTCTAGAGTTCAAATAAGTTCAAAAAAATGAAATTTCTTTGTAACAGATGAGTTTTCGTCCGAAACTCTCATACTTTGAAAGAGATTCTCCATTTTGCACACGAAGTGCATCCAGTTTCGTCCGTAAGCCTATCAACTTTTTAGCACATGCTATGTGGGTGAAATTATGATACCATGCCAACTCTCAACCTTTTCAGAGTTCATTTGTAGTGCTTTTCAATTTCAGGGTTATTTAGATCAAATAAACATGTAAATGCATGAAAAATACCAAATGAAGTTAGAAAGGGTAGAAAATTGACGATGTGGCTTTGAATGGTGCATTTTGAACACACAAAAAGTATAGAGTACAAATAACTTCAAAAAATGAAATCCCTTTATAACAGATGAGTTTTTGTTTGAAACCCTGATACTTCGAAAGAGATTGTCCATTTTGCACATGAAGTGCATCCAGTTTTTGCCGTAACCCTCTCAACTTTTTATAACATGCTATGTGGGTGAAATGATGATACCATGCAAACTTTCAACCTTTTCAGAGTTCATTTGTAGTGCATTTTAGTTTCAGGGTCAGTTAGATCAAAAATATCAATAAATGCATGAAAAATACCAAATGAAGTCAGAAAGGGTTGAAAATTCATTATGTGGTTTTGAATGGTGCATTTTGAGCACAAAAAAGTCTGGAGTTCAAATAAGTTCAAAAAAATGAAATCCCTTTGTAACAGATGAGTTTTCGTTCGAAACCCTGATACTTCGAAAGAGATTGTCCATTTTGGACATGATGTGCATCCAGTTTCTGCCGTAACCCTCTCAAATTTTTAGCACATGTTATGTGGGTGAAATGATGATACCATGCCAACTTTCAACCTTTTCAGAGTTCATTTGTAGTGCTTTTCAATTTCAGGGTCATTTAGCTCAAAAAATTTAGTAAATGCATGAAAATACCAAATGAAGCTAGAAACGGTTGAAAGTTTATGATTTGTCTTTGAATGGTGCATTTTGAAGACACAAAAAGTCTAGAGTTCAAATAAGTTCAAAAAATGAAATCCCTTTGTAGCAGATGAGTTTTCGTGCGAAACCCTAATACTTTGAAAGAGATTGTCCATTTTGTAGACGAAGTGCATCCAGTTTTTGCCTTAACCCTCTCAACTTTTTAGCACATGCTATGTGGGTGAAATGATGATACCATGCCAACTTTCAACCTTTTCAGAGTTCATTTGTAGTGCTTTTCAATTTTAGGGTCATTTGGCTCAAAGAATGAACTAATAGCAAAAAGAATGAACTAGAAAACTTTTATGAAGCTCTAATAGCTAAAAATGAACTAAAAATAATCAATTAAAATATTCTGTTATGATCAACTAAACCAAAATTATAATATTCTTCAATAGCAAAAAGAGTCAACTAAAAAGCTTTTATAAAACTGTAATAGCAAAAGGAATCAACTAAATAGCTTCTATAAACCTCTAGTATTTTTGAAACTAAAATTGTATAAAATCTAGGCAACTCAAATTATTAAAGTATTTTTTGTTCAAAACATGAATAGCAAAAATAATTTCCATAAAGTATATTTTGTTACAAGCTTTAATAGAAACTAAAAAGTTTTTCTGAAACTCTAATAGCAAAAGGAATCAACTAAAAAGCTTTTATAAACCTCTAGTATTTTTGAAACTAAAATTATATAAAATTTATGAAAGTAAAATTATCAAAGTATTTTTTGTTCAAAATATTAATTGCAAAAATAATTTCCATAAAGTATATTTTGTTACAAGCTTTAACAGAAACTAAAAAGTTGTTATAAAACTCTAATAGCAAAAGGAATCAACTAAAAAGAATCAATACAAAATAAAATTATGCAACTAAAATTATATAAAATTTATGCAACTAAAATTATATAACTAAAAAATAACATATCCAATCAATAAATATTTTTTTTAAACATAGTACATGCGAAAAAAAAGAAGACCCGGCTACTAGGCACCACGGCCTGCATATGACTAGAAACCGTGAAATGATCCAGGATGCATGCCCGTAGTGCTAGAAGGCCCAACAGGGCGTCAGATAGGCATGTATTGCCTGCATTAGAGAGGAGCTCGAGAGTGCAGTGGCATCTACACTTATAAACAACTATGAGCCCCTCTCGAGTAGCAAGGTGGAACTAAAGTTGTGGCTGCGGGAAGGAGAGACCTATAGTCCGTGTTTGTGGTTCCAACCGGGACCAATGCAGACCTTTAGTCCCGGTTGGTGCCACCAATCGGGACCAAAGGTACCAGTTTCCTGCCGCTTGGGCTGTTTAAAACTGACCATTGGTCCCGGTTGGTGGCACCAACCGGGACCAAAGGGGGGCATTGGTCCCGGTTGGTGCCACCAACCGGGACTAAATCATGGGGTATATATGCGCTCGCGGCCTCCCCATAAATCTTCCTCTCCACTCCCGCAACCCCGAACCCACGCATGATGCTTCCAGGCTGCCGAAGGACATCGTCGTCGTATCCACTCCTCCCCTCCTCCCTGAGCCCGACAACGCTCCTTTCGTCTCCGACCCCAATGCCACCGTTGCCGCTCCTCCCCCCACCCCCTCCTCGACCCCGCCACTCCCATGGTGAGCTGTCGCCGCTCCTCCCCCCACCCCTCCTCGCTGTCGCGGACCCCAGTGCCGCCGTCGGTGCCTCTCTTTTTGCCCCCTCGTCGTGCTCGTGGATGCCCGAGCGCGGCGGCGCCATGGCCCACGACCACAATTTTGTGGTTAGCTAGGGTTACCATGGCCGTGACCATGGTCGCCAGTGACCATTAGATGAATATATAGATGGATTTTTGTTGCATAATGAGATGAGATGAGATGTATGAAATGTGCTATCTTTTTAGATGTGCTCTGTTTGTTTAGATGAGATGAGATGTTTTTTTAGATGTGCTCTGTTTCTAGATGAATAGATGGATGGATGAAATGTAATAACTCAGTGTGATAGATAGATGTTTTGTGGATATGAGATGAGATGGAAGAGATTTTTTTAGGTTTTTTAGATAAGCCGTCCAAATGTCGGACATTCATGAGAGAGGCAGTCCGGACGTCGTCGTACATGAGGGGGGACGTCGGACATGACATGAGGGGTGAGCGTCATTGTCATCTACCCCCTCCCCGATAACTTCGACATGAGGGGGACGTCGGACATGACATGAGGGGTGAGCATCGTTGTCGTCTACCCCCTCCCCGATAACTTCGACATGAGGGGGGACGTCGGACATGTCATGTGGAATTTTTTGTTCATTAGAAAACTCCGGTAACATAGATTTATCAAGAATGCCCCCATTATGGATGTGCAAAAGTTGATCCAATTTTTTCTGATCTCATATATATATATTCTTCTATATGTCACGTTGTCTGTCAAAGTATTGAAGAAATCCATGGCTTCATCATTAGCTGGAAGTAACAAGCGTATTATGCTATGAATCTCTTCAAAGTTGTTTTGGAACGGAGTTCCGGATAGAGTAATTCGCTTTTTGGTACGAATTTCTGCAAAGGCCTTCCAAATAGCGATATTCAGAAGGCTCTTGCTGAACTTCGTACCGAAAAGCTAATTATCCTATCTGGGACTCCGTTCCAAAACAATTTTGGAGAGCTTCACAACATTATGCGCCTGTTACTTTTGGCTAATGATGAAGCCATAGTTTTCTTGAATCCTTTGACACTAGACATCGTGACATATAGAAGGGTAGATGAGATCAGGAAAAATATTGACCATTTTCTGCACATCAAGAATGGTGACATTTTGTTAAATACCTTAGAGGTTAAGAGAATCCCTTGTTTGACATTCATGAGATAGGCGGTCCGGACGACGGACATTCATGAGAGAGGCGGTCCGGTCCGGTCGCCGGGCATGTCATGTGATAGGTAGTATTTTTTTTGTTGATAGAAAACTCTGGTAACTCTTCAACATGAGGGGGGACATTGATCAACCCCCTCTCGCCTGACCAAACCCTAGAAGCGTCGAGGCCACCCCAAACCCTAGAAGCGTTGTCGAGGCCACCCCAAACCATAGAAGCGTCGAGGCCATCTCTCATGATTCCTTGTTGTGATTAGCTAGCTAGCTCTATGTTTTCCACTAATATATCCATCTCTCATGCTTGTATATTAATTTCCATGTTTTAATATTTGCATAAACTATGGATCAAAGAGACTTGGAACAAGAATAGTTGTTGGGGGACATAATCCAAGGTGGATGTGATGTCTTGTCATTTCTTAACGACATTGATGGTCTTGAAGGAGAGGATTACTGCTCCGGTGATTGAACAATGGAGGAGGAAGGACATGATCATGATGGCTCCAATCACCGAATGTCAAAGGAAGAAGGAGACCATGGTGACAGCTCCGGTGACCGAACAAAGGAGGGAGCTGTTGCAAAGTCCGGCGAGGTATATATATTAATTAAGCCTGTGCTGACTAGCTAATTGATGCATTAATTGTTTTGGTATGTACATATATTAACTCTTCTTTCTTCTTTTATAGCTCGCCGGATCGAGCCAAACTTCGGTAACGAGACGAGGCCGGAAGAGAAGGTTGGGCAAGGAAGAAAGGTTCACGATCACAACACTCGCAGACGATGGCCTACCGATTGAACCAAAGCAGACCAAGAACGCATTTGCTGCTCAGTGCAGAGCTATTGTTAGGGACAACATCCCGATCAGCATAAACCAATGGAATAAGCCTAAGTACAACGAACCTGAAATTACTTATGTCACCGATAGACAAAAAGATGATCTTTGGACCTCAGTGAAGGCAAATTTCACCCTACCGCTAGAGCAGGATTCGAATAAGCCAGTTATAGAGCCACTGGTCAAGGCGTGTGCTCTTCAGAAGATGGCAAATCTATTCAGGAGGTGGAACAATGAGTTGAAATCAAAGTTTGTTGACAAAGGGAAGACTCCGGAATTCATCGACCGATTTGAGAAGATAAGAGATTACTGGCCCGCATTTGTGGCCAACAAGACATCGGACAAGAGTAAGAAAATGTCAAAGACAAACAAGAACAATGCTCCAAATAAGCAGTATCACCGTCACACGGGGTCAGGTGGCTACCTAAAAGCCCGGCCGTTGTGGGACAAAGCTGAGAATGACCTGATTGCTAAAGGGGTCGAACCACAGACATTGAACTGGCCAAACCGTTGAAGGACTTGGTTCTTCGGGGTTGGGGGAACTTTGGACCCTGAAACAGGGAAGTGCTGTTGGATGGACGAGCAACTTGCAATACCTGTCAAGAAGCTTCAGAAGTATATCATCGCAACGCAGGAAGGGACGTTCATTCCCGATAAAGAGAAGGACGAGCTGACTCAGGCCCTCGGGAATCCTGAGCACCCTTGACGAACACGAGGCACACCAGGCTCTGTTCCATGGAAGGTTGGGTTTCCTGACGCATGCGGTTATAGAAGTCAATAGAGAAAGAGGAAAGCGGAGCCGAGCGACATGCAGAAACTTAATGCAAGACTAGAAAATCTAGAGGAACTTGAGAGCCAGCGAGCTGTCGACCAACCATCTCAGCGACATGAAGCTACCCCAGAAGCTACCCCACCATCTCAGCGAAGAAGAAGCATGGCTTCCATGGAGCTCGTTCAGCTTGACTTCATGGCTCCTAGCTACCCCGTGGATACTATCATAGAGGCTCAACATTGCGAGCTTGTGACAAAATTCCGGAACCTCACTTTTCAAGGCGGTTGTCAGCTCTGTTGCACCTCCTCAATCCAATAGAACTTTTCACTGCCTTCTGATTCCACATGGCTATGCTGTTGTGATAGTGGATGAAGTAATGGAGGGATTTGAGGAGCTCAAGCTTGACCACCCTACAGGTGAAGGGGAGAATCAGCTGGTTTATGCTCTGAGGAGTACATGTTTATGGCGGAAGGAGTACATCAAGCTTCCAGACTGGAAGCCTCCGCCTCCTCCTCCTCCTTCGGCAAGTCAGGGCACTCCGCCTCCGCCTCCTCCTCCTCTAGCGAGTGATCAGGGCACTCCGCCTCCTTCTATGGCTCCTTCGGCACGTGAGGGCACTCTGCCTACTCTGGCGCGTCGAAGCAGTCTGCCTCCTCTGGGGCGTGAGGCCACTCCGCCTCCTCCGGCTCATCGGGCCACTTAGCCTCCTCCTCCGGCGCATCAGGCAACTCCGCATCCTCCACGACGGAAGAGAGACGCCGCCGCCTCTCCGGCGGCTAGCAGTACAATAGGCGGGAAGAAATTCAAATTGGGTCCAAGCCTCAAGCCCGTTCCAAAGTTACCATACGAGAGGACCGACGAAGAAAATGATGAAATCAGTAAAGCCGAAGTGAAGGCCCATTTTGCATGAAAACATCCACCTCCGAAGGAAACGGTCGATCCGGTGAAAGCGAAACACAATCTGGATGCCCTAAAGCGACCATCACCGCATCCACTACCATCAAACTATAAACGTTGTATTATAAAGACATATAATGAAGCGTAGCGGTCAGGAAGTACTTCTAGTGCTGCAAGAGTCAAAGAACGAGGAAGTGGGAAAAGAATTCCCTAGCTCGGCGAACAGGAGAAGCAATCGTGTCCCCCGCTCAAGGTGTCTAGCGATATTGCTAATCATCCAGTGCTACTGTCCGATACCAAACTTGGTGATTACTTGGGGGATGATGTATTTTTTGAAACGGCTGAGCTAATAAAAGAAGAATATAAATACATGCACGAGTGGTAGAGACGATGATGTAGAAATTGCATGAGTGGTACATGAAAACCTGCAGGGAGTCTGGGAGAGACACTATGTATGTTAGAGTGAAACCAGAGAACAAATTCATTGGACTCAGCGTGATGCCTATTGAATTTGTGGAGTTAATTCAGTTATACAATCAACTGGCCCTCGACAAACAACTCATGACTACCTACTGTCTGTAAGTATTACTTCTATAGTTAAGTCTCTAGCTCAGCTCGTTCATTGCATGTATATATAATCATCCTCACTATATTATATAGATTGAAAATCGTCGAATGCAAAAAAGCAGGAATCTTCAACGTTGGGTTCATTAGTCCAGATGTCGTAAATGAATGGACGATATGAAATGAAATCAAATAAACCAAGGAGAACTTGCTAAAGTCGTTCCTTACACATCAAAACAAAAGGGAAATACTCTTTCCTTACAACTTCAAGTGAGTGTTGTTGTCTTCTCTATATACTCGGATTCGCTTACTCGAGGTTAAGTAATGTAATTGATAAGTTATACATGCGTGCGCAGTTACTACTATATTCTTCTACCCATTAAGCTTGACGGGGCATTAGTAACTGTATTAGACTCGAGACGTAAAGCTCCCAAGAATTATGCAGACATGACTGCAATGCTCAAGAAGTAAGTTCATTCAATACCGACACCATATCGGCATGCAACTTTCGTTAATTTCCTGATATCAAGTAATCATTTTCTTTGCCTCGTAGGGTTTGGAAGAAGTTCACCCGAAAACTTCCCGGTCTAAACAAAGGGTTGCGATTTACGCACCTCAAAGTAAGTAGTACTAGCTAGTTCCGCACATCTCTTATTGATTCAAATTTTCATCATATATCATTACCATGCTTTTTTATTAGTTTGATTGAACTCTATTCTCGTAAAGTTCTTGTACTAGAAAGAAGGGACTGTTTTATGTGGATACTACGTATGCGAGTTCATTCGCTAATCGACCTGTGAGTGAGGCTTCTCTGACAAACAATTTATTTTATATATTACCATAAATTGTGTTGAGTTTTATTCACATATACACATGTATTGACCCACTTATTTAAATTAGATCTAGCAGATGCGGGATGAGTTCCTACCACATGATCGCATATGAGCAATTCAAGATGAATTGGCGGGATTCTTTCTTGACCACGTCATCCTAAAGACAGAGAATACTATGTGGATTTGTGATTGGATCTTAGGGATTGTAAGAGATCTTATATTTTATATATGTAGCTAGTGGCATCGGATAGATATACGAAAACTTGTTGTTCGACCAATCTCTCGGAGAAAGAGAGGTCGATCACTTCTCTCTCTCTATGTTCATTAGAGACAGCTGCATTCACGTTAAATAGGGCACCATCGAAATCCGTTGAGACGACGCCATATGAACTGTGGTTTGGCAAAAAGCCGAAGTTTTCGTTTCATAAAGTTTGGGGATGTGATGCTTATGTCAAAAAGCTTCAGCCTGAAAAGCTGGAACCCAAAGCGGAAAAATGCGTCTTCATAGGATACCCGAAAGAGACAGTCGGGTATACCTTCTATCTCAGATCCGAAGGCAAAGTGTTTGTCGCTAAGAACGGAACATTTCTTGAGAAAGAGTTTCTCTCGAAAGAATTGAGTGGGAGGAAAATAGAGCTTGATGAGGTTATTGAACCTTTACTTCAACCAGAGAGTAGCGCAGCGCAGAAAGATGTTTCTGTGGAACCTACGACAGTAGAAGAGGAAGTTAATGATGATGATCATGAAGCTTCGGATCAAGTTGCTATTGAACCTCGTAGGTCGACAAGGGCGCGTACTACTCCTGAGTGGTACGGCAACCCTGTCTTGGAGGTCATGTTGTTAGACAACAATGAACCTACGAGCTATGGAGGAGCAGTGATGGGCCCGGATTCCGAGAAATGGTTAGAGGCCATGAAATCCGAGATGGGATCCATGTATGAAAACAAAGTATGGACTTTGGAAGTACTACCTGAAGGGCGAAAGGCCATTCAGAACAAATGGATCTATAAGAAGAAGATGGACGCAGACGGTAATGTCACCATCTATAAAGCTCGACTTGTGGCAAAGGGTTTTTCACAAGTTCAAGGAGTTGACTACGATGAGACTTTCTCACCCGTAGCGATGCTTAAGTCTGTCAGAATCATGTTGGCAATAGCTGCTTATTTCGACTATGAAATTTGGCAGATGGATGTCAAAACGGCATTCCTCAACGGTTTCCTTGAGGAAGAGTTGTATATGATGCAACCCGAAGGTTTTGTCGATCCAGAGAATGCTGACAAAGTTTGCAAACTCCAGCGATCCATTTATGGACTGGTGCAAGCATCTCGGAGTTGGAATAAGCGCTTTGATGAAGTGATCAAAGCGTTTGGGTTTATACAAGTTTATGGAGAAGCTTGTATTTACAAGAAAGTGAGTGGGAGCTCTATAGCATTTCTAGTGTTATATGTGGATGACATATTGCTGATCGAAAACGATATAGAAATGCTGGAAAGCGTGAAGGAATATTTGAATAAGAGTTTTTCAATGAAGGACCTAGGAGAAGCTGCTTTCATACTAGGCATTAAGATCTATAGAGATAGGTCGAGACGCTTAATAGCACTTTCATAGAGCACATACCTTGATAAAGTTTTGAAGAAGTTCAAAATGGAACAAGCCAAGAAGGGGTTCTTGCCTGTGTTACAAGGTGTGAAGTTGAGTAAGACTCAATGCCCAGTGACTGCAGAAGATAAAGAAAAGATGAACGTCATCCCCTATGCTTCAGCCATAGGCTCTATCATGTATGCAATGTTGTGCACAAGACCCGATGTCAGCCTTGCCATAAGTATGGCTGGAAGATTTCAAAGTGATCCTGGAATGGAGCACTGGCAAGCGGTCAAGAATATCCTTAAGTACCTTAACAGGACTAAGGACATGTTTCTCGTTTATGGAGGTGATGAAGAGCTCGTCGTAAAGGGTTACGTCGATGCAAGCTTTGACACTGATCCGGACGATTCTAAATCGCAAACCGGATACGTATTTATTCTTAACAGGGGAGCGGTAAGCTGGTGCAGTTCCAAGCAAAGCGTGGTAGCTGATTCTACGTGCGAAGCGGAGTACATCGCAGCCTCGGAGGCAGCGAAGGAAGGTGTCTGGATGAAGCAGTTCATGACAGATCTTGGATTAGTGCCCAGTGCACTGAATCCAATAAACCTGTTCTGTGACAACACTGGTGCCATTGCTCTAGCCAAGGAACCAAGGTTTCACAAGAGGACCAGACACATAAAGCGACGCTTCAACTCCATCCGGTTCTACATCGAGGAGAAGGACATAAATATTTGCAAAGTGTACACGGATCTGAATGTTGCAGACCCTTGACTAAACCTCTTCCAAGGGCTAAACATGATCAACACCAGAACTGTATGGGTGTTCGATTCATTACCATGTAAATCACATAGTGATGTGAACTAGATTATTGACTCTAGTGCAAGTGGGAGACTGTTGGAAATATGCCCTAGAGGCAATATATAAAGTGTTTATTATTATATTTCCTTGTTCATGATGATCGTTTATTATCCATGCTATAATTGTAGTGATTGGAAAAACATTGCATGTGTGGGTAAATAGACAACACAATGTCCCTAGTATGCCTCTAGTGAACTAGCTCCTTGATCAAAGGATGGTTAAGGTTTCCTAGCCATGGACATGAGATGTCATTTGATAACGGGATCACATCATTGGGAGAATGATGTGATGGACAAGACCCAAACTACAAACGTAGCATATGATCATGTCAGTTTATTGCTACTGTTTTCTGTATGTCAATGTATATGTTCCTATGACCATGAGATCATGCAACTCACGGATATCGGAGGAGTGCCTTGTGTGTATCAAACGTCGCAACGTAACTAGGTGACTATAAAGGTGCTCTATAGGTATCTCCGATGGTGTCTGTTGAGTTGGCATGGATCGAGACTGGGATT
This sequence comes from Hordeum marinum, assembly GCA_022496015.1. Taxonomy (NCBI): domain Eukaryota; kingdom Viridiplantae; phylum Streptophyta; class Magnoliopsida; order Poales; family Poaceae; genus Hordeum; species Hordeum marinum. The sequence continues at coordinate 65,674,115 of CM039677.1, forward strand.
TGTTACTCCGTGTGACGGAGAGGTATCTCGGGGCCCACTCGGTAATGCAACATCACAACAAGCCTTGCAAGCAATGTGACTAATATGTTAGCCACGGGATCTTGCATTACGGAACGAGTAAAGAGACTTGCCGGTAATGAGGTTGAACTAGGTATGGAGATACCGACGATCGAATCTCGGGCAAGTAACATACCGAAGAACAAAGGGAACGTTATATGGGATTAACTGAATCCTTGACATAGAGGTTCGACCGATGAAGATCTTCGTAGAATATGTAGGAACCAATGTGGACGTCCAGGTCCCGCCATTGGTTATTGACCGTAGAAGTGTCTCGGTCATGTCTACATAGTTCTCGAACCCGCAGGGTCTGCACACTTAAGGTTCGGTGACGTTTCGGTAGTGTAGAGTTATGTATGGTGGTGACCGAAGTTTGTTCGGAGTCCCGGATGAGATCCTGTATATATGTAGCTAGTAGCGTCGGATAGATATACGAAAACTTGTTGTTCGACCAATCTCTCGGAGAAAGAGAGGTCGATCACTTCTCTCTGTATATGTTCATGATGATCTTGTGTACTTAATGGTTCCTTAATTTGTTACTAGGTAGCATGTCGAGTTCTCTCTATAGTAGCTAGCATCGACCAAGCACGGAGAAAGAAAGGACACTTCTCTCTATTAGCTAGCTAACACAATATGAAACACCTAAATTAACCCCTATAACCCCCTAACCCCCCCCCCCTTTCAAAAAAACCCAGCTCCTGCCAGATCATGATGCCTTTAGTCCCGGGACTAAAGGTCCTCCTGCCTGGGCTCCCCGCAGCGGCCATGTGGAGCCCCTTCTGTAGGAACTGGGACCAAAGGTTTTGGGCTTTAGTCCTGACCCTTTAGTCCCAGTTCCAGAACCGTGACTAATGGGCCTTTGCAATCGGAACAAATGAACCGTTTTCTACTTAGTGAACGCATCTCGAGTCTACTTCTACATGCGCATTCACGTTACCGGCGGATGGTGCATTGGTCCTTGGTGCACTCTATTGGATACATCTCTGATGTATGTTGGCCATCTATTAATAACACTGGCTAGTTCATCCTTCGATCCACACCACTCAAACGGTAGCACATTTCTCTTAGCTAGCTTTGCAAATTGTAAATTAGCCTGCTCAATCTCCGGCCAACAGCAATGGCTCCCGGCGGCACTGGTGCCACTGCTGCAGCTAAGGTGGCCGTCGCTGTCGCCACCGTCTGCGTCCTGCTAGCCGTGCACGTCACGGTGGCGGCCGTTGTCGGGGACTACGGGCGCTGTATGCAGCAGCTGCGCTCTCTGACCTCCAGCAGAACATAGACTGCGGGCGCTGCGCTGGCCAAAATAAGCAGAATATAGCTTACAATTAGCTTCTATCAAAACGATGTCGAACATAGTAAGTGATTATACCGACACATACCTATCAACACATATTATACATTAAAACATTGTGCACACATATTACAAATAAAAACATAGTCCGACATATTACAAATTGAAAACATAGTCCCACAAATTATGTAGCCTCTGAGTTATTCATTCCGCGTTCACCCCTTCGGCCTCGAGAGCCACGTCCACCATGACTGCCAGGACCTCCTCTTGCAACAGTTGTTGCGGTCGTCGATGTGGAAGCACCGTCTTTCTTTAGGTCGGGGCAATGTTTCATCCTATGCCCATAAGCCACGCAGAGCAAACATTGTCTGGTTAATCCACCAACTTCAGATTGGTCCATATCATTTCGGATGCGCTTTACCTTACGCCTGCCCCTGCTAGTTCGCCGTAGTCCAGGATCCGGGATGTATACTCTATCAACATCATTTACCTTGTTGAAATTGTCGATGACTATAAACCTTGTCATCTTACCTGTTCAGACATTGAGTACTGCCTCCTTTGAATAGTACAAAGACACGAAGGAGATAGCGTCCACCTGAATCTGGCCACAGGCAGCAAACACATGTGAGCAAGGCAGGTGCAATAACTACGGTTTGTTGCATGTACAGTCACAAGTTGGATAAAATTCTGCTCCAATTTTAACCTCATGCGTCTTCACCTCATTTGCAAAACCAAAACCATCAGTAGGAAGCTGGACCTCGTACCTCCTTTCCTGATTACCTATGAGTGTGACGGCGTGCTTTTTTTGCTTTATTTATCTTTTCAGGCATGTACTCCATGACACGGCTACAATAAGGAGTGTTCTGATTATCTGCAATATGTTTCCTTGCTAACTCGTGCCTTTCTCTGAAATATCTCACAGTGCCATGGAATACACCCTCCACAATAGCTGTTAGTGGCAATGCTCTATTCCCTCTGAGTACAAAGTTATAGATCTCTGCAAGATTGGTTGCCATGTGGCCATACCTAGCTCCATGGGTGTCATGCAGCAAAGACCAATTCACTGGAGGCACTTTTTCTATCCACTCAGAAAAATTCTTTATTGCCCTGCCCTTCTTTCTCTTAGTATTAGGAGGGTCAATTGCTGGCAAGTCACAAAGACCAACTGGCTCCTCAAGCTCCGCAATGAGTGCTGTTAATTTAACCTGGTATTTTTTCCATTTTCTTCCTAGCAACGACCTACTTCTTAGTGAACTCATCTAGTTTTGACCAAATAAAATCGTATTTGCACCGCTGGTTCTGCTTGCATAAATTTTTGAACAAGTTCATCAACCGTTTGTTCTTGAATTGTGAGAAAAAATTAGCACCCAGATGGCGCATGCACCACCGGCTTTGCAAGTCCTTCCAAGGTGTTGGCTCGTCAGTAGTTGGATTACTCAGTGTCTTCACGGCCTTCAATATACCGGGATGTCTGTCATGAATGAGACACACATTTGATCGGTCCTTCACGATCGCAATTTTAACTTGCCGGAAGAACCATACCCAGCTCGGAAAGTTCTCACCCTCCACAGATGCCATGGCTAGTGGGATGATTTGGTTGTTCCCGTCCACACCAATAGCAGTCATGATTTGCCCTTTGTGCTGACCAGTCAGGAATGTACCATCCACAAACATCACAGGAGGACAATGCCTGAAAGCTTCGATGCACATACCGAAAGAGAAGAGTACTCGTTTCAACACCTTGTAATCTGGTATACTATCCAAACTCGTGTGCTGAATGTTAACATAAGTTTCGGGATTCCTCTCCTTCAGTATGTCAAGGAGACGAACAACATTATCATAGGAGTCGAAGAACGTCCCAAACCTCTCCTCCATAGCCTTCTGCTTAGACCTCCAAGCCTTCCCATATGGAATGTCATACTTCCATCTGACCTTCACTGCTGTTTGGATGTGTTTTGCTTCCATATCTTTCTCCGTCACTATTTCAGTATACATGAGTTGCACTATGAGAGTTGAAGTAAGGTTTGGATGACGATCCAACATGTTTTTCCTAACACAATTATGCGGTACAACATTTGTCACAACCCAGTGGATGTTATACTTTGGCACGTGGTAGTGCACCTTTGCAGGACAACCTGATTCAACACACTTCACGGTATATTTCGTTGGACTAGATATGTGTGTCCAGAAAACCCTCTGCGTAGACATACCCCACTTTATCACCGCATACTTCATTTTCTTCTTTGTGTCAAACATAGCCCCGATCTGGACTTGGTTTAGATTATATTGCCATGGAGTCTCATGGCCATTGTTGACAATAAAGCTGGCGTATATGTCCTGCTTCTATGCAGCAGGAATTGGTACCTCCTCCTCATCCTCAGAATTTTCAAAATCAAGTTCCTCTGCAATCCCATCCTCGTCCTCTTCCTCCATCACCCTCTGCATTTCATCGCCTTCCTCATCCCCATCAGCAACACCAGCGGCAGCTAATACTATCGACTGAATACTCTGACCAGCAACATGACCACTAACATTGTGTGGCACATAATCTGACTCTTCGTCGGCTTGGCTAGCATTCACATCTGGTGGCTGTGACCCGAATACATAAATCTCGTTAGCCACTTGACTACTCTGGCCTGGTTCATACCCCATGGTGGGTGGTACGATATTCTCCTCCTTCACCACTGATTGCACTAGGGCATATAGATGGATTCTTCGGTCTCTGCAATGACTTAACAGAGACAACCAATGCTGGCTCCTATATATCGGAATCAAATCCCACTTGACACTTTTATAGGATTTGGTCCACAAGGCATGAATACTGACGGAACAAACTTCAGGATCCTGACCAAAACTAGTTGTCAACCAGTGCTTCAAGTGCCTAATGTCCAGTTTGTCCGGGTCTGAAAGTGTCATCTCGCCTCTTTTAAACTCGCTAAGATAAACCCCAACTCATTATATCGAACATTACCAGGGTCGTAATACACAGTGAAATTTACGGATTCAGACATTTTAACCTGTCAGACATTGCCAGCTTCTCATTATTCACAACGAATAAATTGACACTAAAATAAAACGTACACTAAAATATACCTACGTATTCTTAATAAACCTACACTAAAATGAACTTCACAAAAAAAACCAACACTAGTATGACTACACTAACTAAACATACACTCGGAAAACATACACTAAAATCACTACACTAATAAAAGTAACCTGAAATAACTACACTACTAAAAATAACCTAAATTAATTTTACGTACATTCAAAAAACTAACAAAAAACTAACCTAAACTAATAGAAAAAAATTATACCCTTGACGTGTGAGTGCCCTTCTTCTTCCTCTCCACCTTCTTCTTCCTCTCCACCACTCCACCTTCTCACCATTCATACCTCCACCACCACACCATTTCTCCTCCCCATGAACAAATCACTACCACGTTTCAAAAAATAAAACCATAGGGCGGGGGAGACAAAGACGATCTATTGATTCATCGGATTGAAACAGAAAATGGGTGGAGGGAAAGGGAGATCAAGGGGGGTGGGATTTCGGCCAAGACCAACGAGAAAAGGAGGCAGGAGGAGGAAGAAGAAGGAGTTGGCTGAGTCGGCCTTATCCAGGGGCTCTTCGGCCTCCTGGCGGTCGACGGGAGCTCCTCGGCCAGGCGTGGGCCGACGGCCCGGCTCTTCGCCCTGGCGGCGGCTGATGGGCCCTTTTCGGCCGGCATTAAGCCGACAGGTGGCCGGTCGGCCCAACTGAGGCCGATGGGGTACTAATTTAAAAAAAATCAACTGCTCTAGCTGTTTTCAAATTTGGTACAAATTCTGTACTACTTTTGAAAAAAACCCTGATGAACTAGCTGGTGTTATTTATAGCTGGACAACTCAATATCCACTATAGTGCCTACGCCAATCAAATTAAAGGTTATGTAAATTGAGTAAGATATATGTCGGACAAGATTCATATTGAACCACTAGAATATGCGCCCGTTGCAACACACGAAGAATTAGCCTTTTTATATATAAAATGGAGTAAGGTTATTCTAAATCCTCAAGAGCATCTCCAACATGATGCATAATAAGGCAGGTGCCCAAAAAACCTTCTTTCTCCCGCCTTCAAACTTTCTTTGGGTGCTCTATTTTGTATTATCTATTGAAGATGCTCTAACAGTAATGTGTCAAGGCAACACAAACTGTTTCCTGTTGTTAGACTTGTAGTATAGCCCAACTGTGCAAATCCATACCGTATTGGTATTGGACTCATATTGTACCTTTGTCCATCATTATATATATATATGAGATAGGCCACCCCATAGAGGGTTGATCCAGTTTCCACAAACCCTTTGTTTTACATGGTATCAGCCTAACCTAGATCCTTAGCCGCCGCCGTCGCCGCGCCCAAACCCTAGGGTCGCCATCGCCCGCCGCTATGTCTGCTTCCGCCTCAGGCGCCGCCAGCTCCGGGTCCATCCCCGCGTCGCTTGCCGCCCTCCTCAACCTCCCGCCTCGTGCCACTGCTCCGCCACCGCCTTAATTATTTGGCACAACCACCGTCAGATCCATGTACTTGGCTTCGGTCCTGCCGTCACCGGCCCCTTCGATGCTGACGGCCCACGCCGCCGTCTCCCCCAGAACGTCATCGACACTGGCTCTTCCGCCGGCGGCCTCGGGGGCCCTTGATGCCCCGCCTACGGCTGTGGTGCCCGTCGACACTGCAACGTCCGCAGCCCCGGCTGCCGAGGTTGTCATGTCCTCCGGGTCGTTCCACTTCGACAATCTCATCACCATCCGACTCACGCCGGGTAACTATCTGTTCTCGCGTGCCAAAGTCCTACCGCTGCTCCGTAGTCAGTCCCTCATTGGGTATGTTGATGGTTCTCTGTCGTGTCCTCCCCAGGTCATCCCTACCATACACAACCAGGTCATAAATCCGGAACATCGCATGTGGGTGCAATAGGACCAGGCGATCCTCTCTGCCATCCAAGGTTCCCTAGGCGACGGGGTCTCCGGTCTCTGCCTCTTTGTTGCCACCTCTCTTGACGCTTGGATGACCTGGAGCACTCCTTCGCCAAGGTCTGCACCGCCCACTCGATGGCTCTTCGCAGCAAGCTTGATGACATCAAGAAACTGGACTCCTCCGCCACGACCTACTTCAACAAGATCAAGGTTCTAGCAGACATGCTAACCTCCGTTGGTCAGCTGCTTCGGGATGAGGAGTTTGTTGGCTACGTCATCAAGGGCCTCGATGCCTAGTACGATAATATCGATGAGGCTATCCACAATGCCTAGCCACCAATGCCTCCTCATGAGCTATACTCTCACCTCCACTTCACCGAGCAGTGTGTCAAGGCTCATCGCTCCTCTGGCACCATCGCCGCGCAGCCAGCGGCCTACTAGGACTCTCGTAGCTCGCCCTCGCCTGCTACTCCCTCGGGTGTCAAGGTCACCCCACCCCCTACATCGACCTAGGGCGGGGGTCCCAACACTCGTTTGTGTCAGCTCTGTGGGCGTGAAAAACACATTGCCTATCGGTGCCACCGTCGCGTTCAGCGAAGTTTTCTTGGCATTGGTAACGACGGCAAGGGCAACGAGTGCCAGTTTGCCATGGCCGACTTTGGACCTCCCGTCGTGGCCGCCCCGGCTGATCACACCACCACCAAGGGCAAGGATTCGTGTGTTGATCATGGGTACACGCCATCCTATCTTTTCGATCCATCATGGTACATGGACATCGGCGCCACGGATCACATGACGAACGAGCTCAACAAGATCGCCACCTACCAGCCCTACCACGGGCCTGATCAGGTTCACACCGCCAATGGTGTAGGTATGCCCATGTCTCACATTGTCCAAGCATCTCTTTTAACTAGTCATCCCTCTAGGCAGCTTCATCCTCGTAATGTTTTGCGGGTTCCTTCCGTGACTCGTAATCTTTTATCTGTCCCTAAGCTCACCCTTGATAATAGTGTCCTATGTGAATTTTACCCTTTTGATCTTTTTGTTAAGGACCAAGCAACCTGGGACGTTCTGCTTAGTGGTCACTTGAGCCAAGGCTTGTACCACTTGGAGGATCCATCCACTCCGTGCGTCTTCAGCGGTGTTCGTGTGTTGCCATCCCAGTGGCACTCTCACCTTGGTCATCCTGCCACCCCCATTGTTTGCCACATTCTCCACCATCATGAACTGCCGTTAGAGTCTAGCAATAAATAGATGTCCATGTGTGATGCCTGTCGACAAGGCAAAAGTCATCAACTTCCATTTGTTTCATCTACTAGAGAAGTAAAGAGTCCTATTGAAATCACATTTTTTGATGTGTGGGGTCCAGCACAAACATTTGTTAGTGGTCACAACTACTATGTCAGTTTTGTTGATGCTTATAGTCGATTTACATGGCTTTATCTTCTTAAGCGCAAATCTGACGTGTTTGATATTTTCATCCAGTTTCAATTGCATGTTGAACGTTTACTCAAGCATAAAATCCTTCACGTTCAGTCGGATCGGGGGGGGGGGGGTGAATTTCGCAACCTCAATGCTTTCTTTAACAAGCTTGGGATCTCACATCATTTATCATGCCCGCATACTCATCAGCAAAACGGCGTCGTTGAGCGCAAACGTCGCCATATAGTTGAGACTAGCCTCACACTTATTGCTCATGCTTCTGTACCTTTCTACTTTTGGAGTGATGCCTTTGCCACCATGTGTTTTCTTATTAACAGATTACCTACGCGTGTTCTTAATATGAAAACTCCTATTGAGCTTCTCTTACATGAAACTCCTGATTATACCTTTTTCAAGGTGTTTGGGTGTGCCTGCTGGCCCCACCTTCATCCATATAATAACCACAAACTTGAGTTTCGGTCCAAAAAATGTGTGTTCTTCGGGTATAGTTCTCTTCATAAAGGATACAAATGCCTTCATGTACCAACAAATTGTGTCTACGTATCTCGAGATGTTGTCTTTGATGAGCATGTCTTTCCTTTTTTTGCCATGCCCCAGACACCCACCACAGTCCCATCTATGCATTCATCTCCTATTCTGCCTAGCTAGTTTGAAAATGCTGCATATTTGCTTGTGTTGTTACCTAATCATGGTGCAGGTACTGGACGTGGTGCTCGCCTAGAACTCCTACCTGATGCAACACCTGAGTCGCCTCTGACGCACGTCGATCGACCGGTGCACGTACCTGTACCATTGTCTGTCCTTGACCCCGTCCCAGGAGCTATGCCGACGACCTCTACTATGCCAATGGCCCCCATTGGCATAGGTGCAGGGATGCCGGCGGCCTCGTCTACGACGACAGCCCCCGCTGGCATCGGTGGAGGTGTGACGCGGGCCCCCGAGCGGCCCACATCCCTGCCTCCTCACCTATCCTTGCCTCCTTCACCTGGGTTGGCGCTGCCCAGCTCCGCGCTGGACTCACGTCCGGGCCCTCCTCACCTGGTCCCTCTTTGCCGGAGTCATCGACTGCTCTAGATGTTCCACCGGTCGTTGCGTCCGCTCCTCCGCGACATCCACATACGCGCAGCCGCAGCGGCATCACTCGTCCCAAGGAGCGCACTGATGGAACAGTTACATACTTGGCTGCCTATCCAGCTCATGCTATGATAGATCCAACTGCTGAACCGCGCCATTATCAAGCCGCTATGAGTATCCCACACTGGAGGGCTGCTATGGAACAGGAGTATCATGCTCTTCTATAGAATGAGACCTGGACACTTGTCCCCCTCCGCCTCGTGTCAACATCATTGATTCGAAGTGGATCTTGTTGGAAATATGCCCTAGAGGCAATAAATAGAGTGTTTATTATTATATTTCCTTGTTCATGATAATTGTTTATTATCCATGCTATAATTTTATTGATTGGAAACGCATTGCATGTGTGGGTAAATAGACAACATTGTGTCCCTAGTATGCCTCTAGTGAACTAGCTCGTTAATCAAAGATCGTCAGGGTTTCCTAGACATTGACATGTGATGTCATTTGATAATGGGATCACATTGTTAGGAGAATGATGTGATGGACAAGACCCAAACTACAAACATAGCATATGATCGTGTCCGTTTATCGCTACTGTTTTCTTCATGTCAAGTATATGTTCCTATGACCATGAGATCATGCAACTCACGGATATCGGAGGAGTGCCTTGTGTGTATCAAACATCACAACGTAACTGGGTGACTATAAAGGTGCTCTACAGGTAACTCTGATGGTGTCTGTTGAGTTGGCATGGATCGAGACTGGGATTTGTTACTCCGTGTGACGGAGAGGTATCTTAGGGCCCACTCGGTAATACAACATCACAATGAGCCTTGCAAGCAATGTGACTAATTGTTAGTTGCGGGATCTTGTATTATGGAATGAGTAAAGAGACTTGCCGGTAACGAGGTTGAACTAGGTATGGAGATACCGACGATCGAATCTCGGGCAAGTAACATACCGAAGAACAAAGGGAACGTTATACGGGATTAAGTGAATCCTTGACATAGAGGTTCGACCGATAAAGATCTTCGTAGAATATGTAGGAACCAATGTGGACGTCCAGGTCCTGCCATTGGTTATTGACCGTAGAGGTGTCTCGGTCATGTCTACATAGTTCTCGAACCCGCAGGGTCTGCACACTTAAGGTTTGGTGACGTTTCGGTAGTGTAGAGTTATGTATGGTGGTGACCGAAAGGTTGTTGGGAGTCCTGGATGAGATCCCGGACGTCACGAGAAGCTTCGGAATGGTCCGGTGGTAAAGATTCATATATAGGAAGTCCCAGTTTGGTTGCCGGAAAAGTTTCGGGCTCATCAGTAGTGTACCGGGAGTGCCGGTAGTGTACCGGGAGACCTCCGGGAGGGGTATTTCGACCCTAGAGAGTCCATGGGATGTGGGAGAATAATAGCCAGCCCTTAGTGGGCTGGTGGAACAGCCAAAAAAGGCCCATGGCACCAGGAGGAAAAAGGCCTAAAGAAAAAGGTGGAAAAAAGGCAAAAATGGTGAATCCTACTCCTACTATGATTGGAGGAGGAGTAGGACTCCTCCACCTTGTCCGGCCAACTCCTAGAGGGCCTTGCCCTTGCGCCAAGGCTGCCTCTCCTCTCCTCCAATATATACTGGTGGAATAGAGGGTTTTTGCATAGAATTTACGACCACGTGCTACCGGTTCCACCGGTGCTCCTCTAGATCGGTTTTCTGTAGTGCTTAGGCGAACCCCTGCCAGAATCACTCCACCACCATCGCCGAAGTGCCGTCACTCTGCCGGTGAACTCTTCCTCCTCTCCGCCTCCTCTTGCTGGATCAAGATGGTGGAGATCATCATCAAGCCGCACGTGTGCTGAACGCGGAGGTGCCGTCCGTTCGGTACTAGATCAGAAGGATCGTGATCAAGGCCACGGGACGTTCGTGATTGGATCGGGGGGACGGATCGTGACGAGATCGCGGGACGGTTCGTGATTAGATCGCGGGACGCTTGGCGATTTGGATTGCGAAGAAGTTCGACTACACCAACCGCGTTTCTTAACGCTTCCCGCTTAGCGATCTACAAGGGTATGTAGATCCACTCTCCCTCTCGTAGATGCTCATCACCATGGATAGGTTTGCGTGTGCGTAGGAAATTTTTTGTTTCCCATGTGACGTTCCCTAACAGATCTTCAAGGTGAAGAGACATGCAGATGGTTCTATTGAGTGCTACAAAGCGCGTCTTGTGGCCAAGGGCTTTAAACAGCGCCATGGACTGGATTATGAGGATACATTCAGCCCAGTTGTCAAGCCCTCCACTATTCGGCTTCTCCTCTCTCTAGCAGTTTCTCGAGGATGGTCTCTCCGTCAGCTTGATGTGCAAAACTCTTTTCTTCATGGGCTGCTTGAAGAAGAGGTTTACATGCGGCAGCCACCTAGATTTGTTGATCACACTCAGCCTCATCATCTCTGTCATCTGACAAAGGCTCTTTATGGACTGAAGCAGGCGCCTCATGCATGGCATGCTCGCCTAGCTTTAGCACTCCGTACTCATGGCTTTGTCCCTTCGACTGCTGACAATTCACTATTCTTGTTTTAGCGCCCGAGTGTGACCATGTACATGCTTGTGTATGTGGATGATATTGTCTTGATCAGCTCCTGTGCGACTGCTAATGATGCTCTTGTGGCTGCACTTCGCCGAGACTTTGCGGTTAAGGATTTGGGATAGCTTCACTTCTTTCTGGGTATTGAAGTCGCTCATCAGACTTGTGGTAGACTAGCTCTCACTCATAAGAAATACTCTATTGATCTCTTGCATCGTGCTGATATGCTCAAGTGCAAGACATCTCCTACACCCATGTCCTTCACTGACAAGCTTTCGGCTGCTGATGGTGCACTTCTGTCCCCTCAGGATGCGACTAAGTATCAGAGTATTGTTGGCGGTCTGCAGTATCTGACGATCACGCGTCTTGATCTCTCCTTTGCAGTTAATAGGGTGTGTCAGTATCTTAATGCGCCAACTGATGTGCACTGGTTTGCTGTGAAGCGCATCCTGCGTTATGTCCGTCTCACTGTCTCCTACGGACTACACATGCATCCCAGTTCCTCTGGCGTTCTTTCTGCGTTCTTTGATGCTGATTGGGCCGGGTGTCCCGATGATAGGCGATCTATGAGGGGATATGCTGTGTTCTCGGGTCCTAATTTTGATCGCCTGGAGTGCACGCAAGCAAGCCACTGTTTCTCGTAGCAGCACAGAAGCCGTGTACAAGGCAGTTGCCAATGCAACTGCTGAGCTTATATGGATCGAGTCCTTACTTCGTGAGTTGGGAGTTTCCCAACCACATCCTCTAGTCCTTTGGTGCGACAACATCGGTGCTACGTTTCTATCGTCAAATCTGGTATTCCATGCACGGACCAAACACATTGAGATTGACTTTCATTTTGTGAGGGAACGTGTTGCACAGAAGCTGCTACAAATCAGGTCTATCTCTTCAAAGGATCAACTTGCAGACATCTTCACCAAGCCTCTACCTTCACCCATGTTTGAGGTTTGTAGGAGCAATCTCAACCTTCTAGATGCTTCAGGAGTGAGTTAAGATTGAGGGAGGGTGTTAGACTTATAGTATAGCCCAACTGTGTAAATCCATACCATATTGGTATTGGACTCATATTGTACCTTTGTACATCATTATATATATGAGATAGGCCACCCCATAGAGGGTTGAGCCAGTTACCACAAACCCTTTGTTTTACACCTATATTGGCCATGTTGGGTCCTGGCACCTACCCACGTTTATATATTTGTAAACAGGTAGTGAAAAGAGAGATAGGTGAAACGTGCATTCGTTAGAAGTAGGGGCAGAGACAAGATGACACACCGGGCCACATTCGGGTCATGACACTAAGATCCTTCATACTTCAATACCTATTATCTACCATTGTAGTTACAATGTTTAAAGAGATCCTGGGGCCTAAAGACGGCCTAGCTTCACCATTGATCAGAAGCAATATTCATCGTGGATTTCACTACCATCTATGCTGACACACAATGTTGATTGTAGGGGAACATATTAGACAATAAAAAATGGTATAATCACACCCATGAACACTACAAAGTTGCATTGATACACTAATCTCCCCATCAAGAATGCAATGTAGAGGAGGTAGATTTTGGTGAAGATTTGTCGATTATTGTGACTAGGTTATACCACCTAGCCATGAGAATTTGGCTTAGATGATTCAGTGATCTGGAATTGAAGTAGAAGATTCCTCCGAGGTGTCCACACATACCGAATTTGAGGTCCGGTAACACTTCGTGGACAAGCACAAAACACTGCGGGAGAAACTAGAGGGAAAGATGACCTATCAACATACCGTCTAGTTCTAAACTAGTTGGGACAGAAAATTGGGCACGTGTAGCAATGAGGGTTGCCACCTAGGGGATGCACCCCGCATATTTATAGGTGGCCAGGGGGGTCTGCCGTCTTGGACGAAGGCCCGCTCTCTAGGGCCGACACACGAGGGTAGAGTCTTCCTCGTACTCTACCTCTTGGCTTTCCCCCCAAGCCACAAAGTGGTGCCCCACTATTGGGCCTTTAGGGCACATGTGGGAAATTCTCCTTGGGCTAGCCAAAGGGTTAGCCCACTAGGACCCTCTAGAACGTTCCATAAGGTTTTAGAACATTCTGGACCCTGCTAGAAACTTCTAGAGTCTTCTAGTATGAGCTATTCAAGTTTTTAAATTCATCCCTTTGTAATATCATTCAACGTGCTTTTGGGGTGCTCAAGAAGAAAAATCAAATATTGAAAGGGAACCCAAGTTTCCCACCTCTTGGCGAACCAACACATGGTTGGATGGTTGGGAGGACTGTGGTATCCTTTGCCCACCAGGCTTCAAATCCTGGTGTTCGCATTTTACTAGATTTATTCTAGAATTTTCGGTGATGTGCATTCAGTGGGAGGAAATATTCCCGTTGACTACGAGGCGCATGTGGTGACTTCATCAATCTCAAGATGATATTTTGGCTCAGTCTCGTGGAGGTGCTCATAGGGGCATGGTGTGCGTGTGTGTGTGCTCATAGGGATGAGTATATGCACGTATGTATTAGCACATGCGTTTACATTGTGTTCTAAAGAAAGAAGTTTTCCACCTCATATGAAGAAGCATATTATCACTGCTTGCATGGTATTGCAGTATTTCATTCATGATAGCAAGTTGAGTGATTTTTTTTGATAAATGTGATGCCGATGATGAGTATGTACCTTCAGCGTTATGACGGATGGTGTCACCAACACATGTGAATCTCATCGAAGAGGACAATGAAGGTGCCATGCATGAACAATATTCATAGTAGGATATCTGATGCTTTGTTAGCTATGTTGATACAGGATCATCATGTAAATCATATGTGTTGTGTATGGTCCATATCTTTTGTAATGATATTATAAGGTCACTATCTATTTGAATGTATGCAACATCAAAGTACAATCGTTGAATCACATATGTGTTATCTACGAATCACCTACATTGTCATAATTTCGCTTTACAAAATGGCCGCTCAATTGCCTACCTATGTATATACCATTGCTTTACAATCAATTAGCATATAAACATAGCCACTCAGGCTCCAATGGCATTACATATAAATCACAACCAAATCAACAGTTTCATAGTTGTTTCAATCAAACAGCTTCTAACTTTTTCACAGCTGGAAGTTCACACCAGCTTTCTTGCAGCCCATAGTAGCTCTTTCAGAATCCGTGGCTCACACACATTAGGAAGTACGTTACAAGCAATTTATTATGGCTCCCCTTAGAACCAGTTGAACCAGAGCTCCATTGGTCTCACTTTCTTTCCTCATCTTGTTTGTATATTCAAAAGCTAGAAATAACACGTTCTTCCACCACATGCGTGAAAAGTATAGCTATGCCAGATAGACTTGTGGCGTTCGTTGTCTATCTAATTAAGTGTGCTCTATAAGAATTTGCTATTTGTGAGCCAAGACATGAGCCACATGACCTCATTTTCTTAGTGAAACCTACGAAATTAAAAATAATTTTTTATGCATGTTTGGAAATCAAAAGCCAAATCTATACATAACTAGTTGATCAATTATGAGATGGGATTGCTACTGTGCATCGCTCTACGACATGTGATGGCTTATGTTGGCGGATCGCTGGACCAACTAGGTTCCCGGGTGGCGTGGCTATAGGTGGCATGTGATTTTACCATTGTGATTTGTGCAGAGTTGCCCCTTGCTTAGTGCTTGTCCTGGCGGTCCGAGTGAAATCCATGCTTAACATTTGTCCGTGTTGGTGGTGCCCTCGAGTATTGTTCCCCACTCGATATATTGTATCATTGAGCATCCACTATCTTCATGGTCTCGTTCGTCATGTGAGATCTAGATCTTACGCTTTCTCAAAATAAAACATGGATCTTGCTTGCCGACAATGGTAGTGTGGACGATGCCACCCCCTCGTGTTCTTCTTGAAGGAATGACTCCCCTATGGTGTGCATAATGTTTGGGCACAATTTGGCTCTAGAAAGTAAATCCTGGAAGCCAGAGCATCATCCTAGCTAGTGATGTTACCTTTGTTGGCCAGGTTTCTAGTACACTGTTGATGATCTCGTATTTGTGTACTAGCTGCTGGTTGCGGGCATACTTTATGTTAGATCAACACTACTAGTACTACGGCGTTTGTGAGGTGGTGAATGTTCATGATGAGGCAGGTGTTTGGTGTTTTAAGCATCAGGCCTACCAGCACCCCCTTCAACTAATCGGGCCATGACATATCTTGTCAGGGATATACCCTTTCGTATGACCCATGAGACAGTTATAACCCAGTGACAGTTATGACCCGGTGACTGTTATAACCTGATAGTTATGACCCGGCAGACGGTTATGACCCAACAAACAATTATGACCTGCTACACAGTTATGACCCGTCAAATAGTTATGACCCGGCTCAAAGTTAAGTCTCGGAGACAAGTCCCTGAAGATGAGTCTTGAAGATAAGCCCTGGTTGTAAGCTGCCCGGTTGTAAGCCGCCCGGTGTCGGTGTCAAATCGATCATATCTCGTAGTAGGGGTCCTAAGCTAGGCGTCTTGGAGTGATGGTAACATGGACATAGGATTTTACCCAGGTTCGGGCTCTCTCAAGGAGATAATACCCTACGTCCTACTTTTGATTTTATTGATATGGGATAG
This sequence comes from Hordeum marinum, assembly GCA_022496015.1. Classification (NCBI taxonomy): domain Eukaryota; kingdom Viridiplantae; phylum Streptophyta; class Magnoliopsida; order Poales; family Poaceae; genus Hordeum; species Hordeum marinum. Next base: position 65,690,114 of record CM039677.1, read on the forward strand.
TACATAGTACATATATCTACTATGAGATTGTAGTAATGAATATAATGATCTATTTGACTAGCCTGGCCTCGGTTTATATGCACCATAGGCCTAGGGTTTAGAGGAGTCCTTGTCTTGTGCGCCAAGTCTTGTGGACTCCTCCTTGTATTCGACATGGGCTGCCCGAAGGGGCCCATAAGTGAATCGTCCTGGGGGTCCTCGGCCTGACCCACTGGTTAGGAGACGACGTGGTGAGTACCCCCTAGTCCAGGACATCGTCAGTAGCCCCCTAAACCTATCTTCAAGTTGGGGACGCTCCTCGGTTCTTCCGAACTATTCTTCATCTTCAGCCATCGGTCTTGAAAACGGGTTCATAAAATCTTCCCATCTCCGATCTTGTGGATCGCCAAGGTGTATCTGAAGAGTTCACACGTCGGGGATCCGAGGAGCCCCTTTAAGTTCTCGGCCATTATCAATGCCTTGTTATTTTGTATGCCACATCTCGGGGTCGAAATGTTTCCCGTGCGGCGATGTCCTCTTGCGTCCGAGCTCCAATGCCGAACTACATCTGAGGTGTCTTTTTGCAGTCGAGATCCAACGCTAATCGTCATCTGAGCACCAATGACGGGCTGTGTCCAAGCTCCAATGCCGGATTGTGTCCGAGGTATGTTTTTGTAGATGAGCTCCAACGCTGATCGGCATCTGAGTTATCCTCTTGCGTCCGAGCTCCAACGCCGGACTGCATCCAAGGTATCATAGATTACCTCGGTCTTGAAAAAGTTGAAGGAGTTCATCCGAGCTTAATGCCGGAAATGCCCTCTATGGAGACATCCACTTGCATCTGAGCTTTATGCCGGACTACTCCCAAGGTGTTTTAGAAATAGTGCACCACCTCGACAGCGGGCTAATTTTTTGTGGAAATTATTTCCGATTGCTGCAATTTATTCTTTGCCAAGATATATAGCATAGTAGCCCTCAAGGTGTGTGTCGGTCTATAACCCGAGATGCACCTAAAGGAAAAAATAACAATCAAAATAAAACCACCGATCCCAATAGCCCCTGAGACTTAGGTCAATTTGTAAAATTGTCCTGAGGATCAAGTTCTTGCTCGGCGGCATACATTAGGGATGTAAACGCGGTACGCGGTAGTTTCTGCGACTCGAGTTGGGTGCGTCCGACCAACCTGAGGAACAAATCTCCTGGGAAACTAGATTGCACTGCATTGATAGGAAATGCAGTAGCCCCGAGTGGTCAAATTAAGGATTGATATTTGTTTGGCACAAACTTTGTTAAGTTTGACACAATTTTTATGTAATGATTCTATGTATCCAAGTATTTTACATCATTAATGCTTAGATCCGCATTGTACAAGACTTTGTTGATCGACCATCGGCTTCAACCTCCTCGGCCAGTAGCTAAGGAGTGTTTGTCCTACTTTATAAGGCCTTTGTAAAGGCAAAGACTGACGACAAACCAGGCAATCTGGCCATACGGTTTTATAAACAAAGGTATGCGGAGAAATATGTTATATTACTAGGAGAAATAGTTCATTTATAAGTTCCTTTTCCCAGGATATCATGTTGACCATGATCATTAAAACCTAACTCCGATCAATGCGGGAGGAAAAATATTGAGGATTTAGTTCGGCGAATGTTCCCGAAATTTGTGGTCTTTAATAAACCAAAATTTTCAATTCCGTCGTTACTAACCAATTATATTCTTAAGATGGATACGTTTCGTCTTCACCCAGTCTGAGCTACTAACCCGGATGACCCGGAAGTATTAATCACACAGGTGCTCCCTTTACCCCCTGGCCGAACAATCGGGAACGTAGGGCGTAAGCATAGGAGCCAGGCAACCCAGCTTGGCTAGAATCTTAAGTCAAATTGATTCCTATTTATGGCTTTGTTACGATGATTACGGAATGCAACACTTGCATATTGATTACAAATGCTTTTATGCTATATGCTATTTTGACTCCCTTTTGACCGTTTATCATTTGAGAGTGGCCCATCGTCGGCTTCTACCCCTTTGTAGATGCTATGCAGGGTATTTCCGTAGTAACAAGATAACCCATAGCCGACGTCTCGGTGCCTGAAGGCGATTGTGTTAGCGGAAACAAGACAATCAGATATCTACACTTTATAACTTTTACTTGGTCATGGGAGCTTAAAGTTTGCTAGGCCAGTTACTAGCCCCCGATTACTGTTCGGCATCAGTCGCGGTCAAGTCGTTAACACTCTGGCCAATTTTATGAAAGGTCCATTGTTTAATACGGTCATCAAATTGCCGACCAGTTTATGCTCATTGTGACAGTGAGTTTTCGGCTTTCTCCACTGAGGTACTTGACCAATTAAACCAAAAGTACAATCGCAATGGTTCTCCCTTTGCACTCCTAGCTGAACAAAGCGGAACATAGGAGGCGAGCACAGGAGCCGGGCAACCCAACTATTGACTGAATACACAATTCAAAACTGGTGCATATAAAAGCAACATCCGAGAACGTTTTTCTGCGGACTCCTCGGAGTGCCTTGGATTTTGGTGGGTTTGGCTCTAGTCACAGCCCCCCCATCGATATTGCCGATGCTTTAGTGTATTGCGAGAGTTATGCACAGAAAAAAAAATTATGCAGAATTTTTTTATCTTTAGATAACATAAAATAGTCCCAATCCTAAATTGGTCTAAAATTTAATATGTGCTTTAGTCATGCTTTAACATGATTCATCTGATCTCCGGACTACAAGTGGGTCAACCTTTGGCTTCAATCTCCGTATCCCAAAGGCGGAGTTTTTCTCCGAGGCCTTTTTAGCAATCTAAACTCGAGCGGGTTTACAAAGAAAACATGCTATCCAACTATTGACTACTATCGGTGTCAAAACCGGCGGCTTTCGTGTAGGCGGTCCCAAACTGTGAGACTGGGATCGACGGTAACTGGAGACGAAGGGGACATGAGTTTACCCCGGTTCGGGACCTCCAATGGAGGTAATACCCTACGTCCTGCTTGATTGTATTGATGGTGTATGGGAATACAGAGTTGATCTACCTCGAGATCGTATGTCTAACCCTAGATGAGTTATACTGGCCCTATTCCCTAACACCTTCGGCTTATATAGATGCCGGGGGTGCCCTAGGCTTAGACATGGTCGGTTACATGCCGAAGAGATAACTTGCCTAACTACAGCTAATAACTTGGAGAACACGTCTTGACAACACGAAGCTTCCATCCTGGCGCAAGTGGTCCTCGATCCTCCGATGACTGCCTCGCGGCCCATGCAGTCCGGCCCATGAACAATGGGTGGGCTATCCGAGGACCCCTTAATCCAGGACTCCCTCAACCACACACTAGTGTTGGAAAAAGGAGTAGTAGAAAAAGACTTTGCAACGACCAAGAAGAAAACGCATCTATTATAAAACAACTCATATAAAGTTCAGATCCCCCAAGTGACTTGGGTAAAAGAATTTTATGTATAATGATTGTATGTAATGAAGTATAAGCTTATACCATATCTGTGTTTGCCCAAACTTTAAACGCGTCTTAACCGACCATAGGCTTCTCCCTCTTCGGCCAAGGGCCAAAAAGTGTTATCTACTACGGCATCCGAGGATATCGAAGACGTTTCGAATAACCAGACAATCAGATCATTAGGCTATAACAGACAAAGCGCGCCCAGGGAACCTATGCTATATTACTATTTATCGTAAGAAGCATCTTCAAAGAAAATAGTTCCACCAATTGTTCCTTTCATTGGGTTCTCATGATTACCATGGGGGGTGTGCAATATATTTATGTATGCTTGTCTTCCATTGTGGCTAACCATAATTTAAAACAGTAACAGAGCTAGCTTTCCGCTTCACCCGTCTGAGGTACGAGTTCGGATGACCCGATCATAACAATCGCAGAGGTACTCCCTAGCCGAACAATCGGGAACGTAGTGTTAAGCACAGGAGCAAGGCAACCCAGTTTTGTGGAACACTTAAGTCAACATGATGCATATATTGGCATATACACGAGCAAGGAAGGGTGCGATACATTAATAATCATATGCAAGAGTAATGGCTTCATAAAGGAAGCCCCTAAGTAAACGGGGTATTTGAATTTGTTTGTAAGAAACAAAGTTTTGACAACGAAAGTTTTTCGCAAACAACTTTTTGTCAAAAAAGTATAATGCTTGATCGAACCGAACAAAATTTTAAAAAAGTTAAGAATGAAAGCGACTTAGATGATTAATGTGCTCGGTGCCGATGACGCGATCCGGGCTTGTGGCGGGACGAGGATGCCCATCGAACTTTGAAAGATCCGGTGTGTAGTCTTCGGCATGACCGAGGTCCCATCCCCCAAGCACGTCCCGAGGTTACCAAACGAGGAGTTCGACACTCGAAAGTAGTGTCACGGCTCGGCTAATGTGGCAAGGCGAAGCCCCTGGTCCAGCCAAGGTGGCGGAGTAGGTCAGCAAGGTGACGCCGGGATGGCCGCGTGATGATGGTCGAAGTCAATTTCCTACACATAAAATAGTCCAAGCCAAAAGTAATAACAAAGAAAGATAATAATATATAAAAAATCCTTCTACTTAGTTAATTTAAGTGAAGCAAATAAGTAAAGGAATATGGCCTGGGTGCTGAGGTACCTGAACAAAGAGTTTGGCTTGACGAAGCGGCGACGCTGCACGGTCGATGTGGCAAGATGAAGTCCTTGGTCCAGTTAACATGGCGAAGCTGTGATCGGCGGATGCCGAAGTCTCATGCAGGTCGGCTGGTGATGTCGAAATCTCATGCCAGCCGAGGTGTTGAAACAGGTCGGCTGGTGATGCCGATGTCTCACGCCAGCCAAGGTATCGAAGCTGGTCGGCTGGTGTCGCCAAAATCTCCAAAGCGGGTTGATGTGGAGATGACGAAGCCTCAAGTCCAGCCGAGGTGATGGAGCAGATCGGTGAGGTGACGCTAGAGCCCTATTCCAGCCGACGTGTCAAAGCAAGTAGGCGTGGTGGACGTCATCTTGAAAAACTAAAGGCGCGGGATTCTGACGCAGGTCGAAATTTGTGACGAGGTTGATGCTGGCTTGATGAAGCAACGAAGCGCCGGACCTGTAGAACCCACGGATGATGAGGTTTGCTTGATGATTACTTGGCCCTCGCGATGCCGAACTCTTTGTCCGATGAGTGACATGATAAGAAAATTTCCTTCAAAAAATACGTCCGAGAACTCATTCATGAAAAAGATGAACTTGGGTCGGATTCGTCTTCGCGCAGAAAATAGATCCAAAATTCGCTGTACTAGTCGGATGTTTCTCGGAGTTTGGACGGTCGGATCAAGCTGAAATTTTGAGGGGTTATCGGTATAGGAATTCCGCAGCCGATGAAAGGTGGTAGTTTCCAACGGACGTCCGAGTTAGACGCTGGACTCCTGGCTGTAGCGACCCGACCTAGAAAGGTCAAGCCTCTGTGTGTTCTGTGTCATCCCTGGATCAGTATGCTGGCACACACAGTACATCAATGTATATATCAAAGTGCAATCACATGTAATTAACGTAAAACTGATATATACCTTATAATCTCAGCGAAAACAGTCAACAGGAGTGGAGTCCCAATAACACCAACGACAGGTTGAGTGCAGACCGTAACCCTGAATCGTACTCTTACCCGTCGTAGAGCTTATCTGCAACATAAGATGTTGCAGTCATGTAGGTCAGTACATTGAATGTACCGGCAAGATCACCATAGTAGAACAGAAGATAAAAACTATTCTATATGCAGTAAGGCTTTGTGGCTCTGTGTCTGAGTTTTTGCAAAAAAGCTGATTTTATTTTCTTTCCCTACAACAAAGGAATATCAGGAGTTTTCACTACAGAGTTACCTAACATGACATGGTTCCGCCAACCAATGTCTTAATGCCCACAAGTATCATAAGTTGCCCACAATTAATTATCAGTCTAGTGTTGAGAGTTCAGAGATAGATCCAAGTCCAGAGGCTCAAATTGTCCGTAACCGGGGACACGGCTAATCGATTATGTTTAACTCTGCAGAGTGTTGTGTACTTTACCCACAATATTCGTTTCCTCCTGGTAAGTCCTTGCACTGCCGGGTGTTTGAGAACAGGACGAACGAAACATGGTCTTTCGGAGTGTTTCCCTGACAACTGTTAGTGCCCATCCAATCCTAACGTCGACTACATCTGGTAGCACTACCCAGCCAGAGTCACAACAAAGATCAACCAAGCCAGAGCCCATAATGACTTGTGGCTACACAGGTAAGCTTCCGGGCATGAAGTATTCATCCGTCTCTTTGAGTCTGGGTGATGCTTTCCGCAAGATGTCATGGCGCTTCTCCATGCATCCCGGCCATCCACTTGTAACTCCAGGGATGCCCAATCAACCATCCTTCACATAGTAGTGTGTATTGAAAACTTGTTTCTCAAGTCTCGAAGTCTTGAGGTCTTGAAGATGCAGGACTTGAAGATGCCTTCATGAAGTTGTCGTCTTGACATAGAGTCCTCCTTCTCACACCACTCATGAACACTCATACCAGACCCCGTCTACTTTAGCATAGCATTAAAATAACTAACATTCCCGGGGCTTTAGTAACAAGTGGTGGGTTCCTACCTCATGCATTCTACTTGACTACAAGAATTTTCAATAACACTACTAGAGGGATTTGTTGAAGGATATCACTACATGCAATAAAACATAGGTATGAAATAGATGGTCAAAGTGAACTTGCCTGTACTGTTGATGAAGAAAAATATCGCTCCTAGAAATACTTGATAGACTATTCGTCACTCTCCAATAAAAATCTATAATATCAAACATTGCATTCATATAAGCAATCATACTCGCAATCAATCTAACAATCAGAAAGTAACACAAAACCAAAAGCAACAAGATTGTGATGAAGGAAATACTTAAGACAAACTCAAAACAACAAAGTTTCAACAACACAACTAAGGTTGGTTTTCTCTACAAGTAAATCCTATTTTCAAAAGTAACAAAACAAAAACAAAACCATTATAACAAGAGTATTTTAGTAAATGTTTTACTTAGCAAAAAGAATTACTTTTGAAGAACAACTAAAAATTATGAAAACAACTTCTAAACAACATAGGTTTTCTAGCTAATAAACTTATCAACAATTAAAACAATAAAATATTAAAATAACAGAAAACAAAATATATAACAACTAAGTTAACAGAAAGTATATTTTATAAAACAAATTTTATTTAAAGGTATTTTCCAAAAGCAAATCAAACTAGCAAATGGAAATCAATTACAAGTTATAATTAACTAGAATTGATTTTCATGTAATCAAATAATAAAATAATATTTGTTTGAAGGGCTACTGTTATCTAACAAAAAACTTTATAAAATCTATCAACTAATATAAAATAAAATAAATTAAAACAATTTGAAACAAAAGAAATAGTAATAAACCTAAAAAGGACTAAAACAGAAACTGTTTTGTTGAAAATACTAATTTAAATTATTCTAAAAATTCTCAAATTATAGCTACTGTTAAATAAAGTCACTAGTGACAAGTAGCAAAAAGAATCAACTAAAAATATATTTTTAAACTCAAGATATTCAAACAATAAAATTTGAATCAAATCTGTTTGAATTCAATGTGAAAATTTTCAAATATGGTCAAATTTTTTATATCTACGGAAACTACATAAAATTTGTGAGACTATGCAAAGATAATCAAATTAAAACAATTAAAAACATAAAAGATATGAGTAAAACAAAAACAGAACTATTCTGTTTTTTAAAATAGAAAACAGAAAAGAAAAAATCTAACTAACGGACATGGTGCTACGTGGCGTTCTCTGATTGGCTAAAGGGGGTGCGCGTTCTAATGATTCGAGCGGATGGCCGAACCATAAGAAAAAGTTTTGGTTAATAATAACTTAACAAAAAACTGGCCGGTTCTTCTAAAATAAATCGAAGGGGTATCCTCTTCTAATCGTGGCCATTCAACGAGATCGGACGGAGGGGAGGGCTCACCGAGGTGGGGTCAACCCCGGCGAGGTCCAGTGATGTCCGAGGCGGCGAGGTCGATGGGGACGGTGCTCCGGTGGTCCTCTAGCGCGTCTGATGGCACCAGTCGACGCGGGCGAGGACGGCGACTCTGTTGGTGGCGTCAGCAGGGCTTAGGGGCGACAATGGCGATGACGGTGAGCTCGGAGGCGGCGGCGGCGTTCGGGTGTCGACGGGGAAAGGGCTCTGGTGGGTGCGGGGCTCGGGCAAGGGCACTGGGAGGTGCGCACGAGCAAGAGGGAGCGGTTGGTGGGCTCGGGCAGCGGCGGGGGTGTCGGGGTGGAGCGCCACGAGCTCGATGAGCTTCGGTTGGAGGCTGAACTCCGGCGAGGTTGGGAGCAGCGTTCTTGTGAGGCAGCTCTTGTTTCTGGGGGGGGGGAATGGAACGCGGTGAGGCGGGGGATTTATATAGGGCCTCGAAGGGTTGGGAAATGGAAGGAGGAGGGAGATCCGGGGCGGCTCAGATCTACTCCGGCGAGGCAGAGAAGGAGGAGAGGGAAAGTAAGGGGACGACCGCGGTGATCGCGCGATCGGTCGGTGGGGCTGGCGCATCAGAGAGAGAGAGGGAGAGGGCGCAGCGTCAGTGGCCGATTCGAAGGAGGTGGGCCGCGGTGGACTTTCCTAATAAAAATTGTTTTCCTTTTATAAAATAACAGAGAAGGAAACTAACTTCATGGCAATCAATACATTTCCAAAAAATGAAGATTTATATATTAAATTGACCAGGGGAATAAATGCAATTTAATGAACATTTTTTCCACGGCCAAAATAAATACTTTAGTAAAATATTTTTCATAAAAATGCCTAATTTGATTTTAATCCTTTGTGCAATAAACTTTCAAATAACCCCCTGGGTTTTTATGGTTCAAAACTTCACAAAAATAACCCTGGTGTGGAGTGTCATGTTACTCCTCTCAAAAATCTTGTCAAGGGTATTTGAATTCTTTCAAACATCAAATTGGAAATCAAATATGGAAAGAACTCCATATCAGAAAATTTCAAATGTTTTCAAATTCACTCTTCAAATCTTTTTATATTGAAGAAGTCATGTCATCTTCTCTCGCTGATTTGAAATGTAGGAATTTGAATTCCAAAAGCATATGGGAAAGTCATGTCATTCCCTCTCATTCAAAAGTTTTCAAAAAGTTTCAAATTTTCACTCAATTTCAATCACTCAATCAAACAAACAATCATTCTAATATTTATTATAACATTCAAAAATTTGGGATGTTACACTCGCCTAAACTCGTCGAGATTATCGTCCAGATTCGAAAGGGCTTCGGTAGATTGTAGATTGCCGGAGATTCCTCCATCGGAACGCGACAAAATTTTGCAGGGTTGTTCTAAACTCAATTACGCACAATTGCACCAAAGCAATCGTCAAAACGACACTCGAGGATGCGTGGACAATGAACACGAATACGCTGTCCACAAAAACTGCATGATCGCGCGAGGGCAATGTTGACGTTGAGCCCTTGAGCATCATGGAGGATTCTTCCATAATCTTGGTTGAGATTGGAGTTGATGTTGATGAAGACACACGTCCGATCTATATGATCCAACGTGGAGCGCAGTCCTTGGCATAGCCGAGGTGACTGTAGGATCCCTTGAAGAGTGTCTAGAGGGGGGGGGGTGAATAGACTAATAGCAGGAATTTAAAACCTAACCTTTTCCCAAGTTAATTGGTTGGCATACTTTAATATTTTTAGCAAGTCTAACAGCCCTACACATGCATGTCTACAAATATGTCAGCGGAAAGTAAAGACATTGCATATGAAGTAAAGAAATGAGATAGGAAGATCAAACGCAATAGGAGGCGCAAAGATTTTTCCCGTGATTCCGATAGGTGGTGCTATCGTACGTCCACGTTTATGGAGTCTTCAACCCACAGAGGGTAACGGTCGTGAGAGTCCATGGATGGCTCCACCCATAAGGGTCTACGAAGTAGCAACCTTGACTATTCCATATGGCTTCCATCCATGAAGGACTAGCCTCACTATGGGTAGATCTTCACCAAGTAGGCAATATCCTTGACCTTACAAACTTCTTGGTTCACTCCACAACACGAAGTAGGAGGCTCCCAAGCGACACCTAACCAATCTAGGAGGCATCACCCTCGAAAAGGTAATAGGCTCGGCAATGACGATGAACTCCTTGCTCTTGTGCTTCAAGATGATAGACTCCTCAACACACAATCACTCTCTCACTGATTTGGCTTGGTGGAAGAGATGGGATTGGTGGAAAGAAACTTGGGGAGGCTAGAAATCAAGATACATATTGTTGGAGTGGAAGATCTTGATCTCAACACAAGGGAAGGTGGTACTCTCTCAGAAAATCTGATAGGATAGGTATGGAATAGTTCTGAGTGCTTCTTTGTCGAGTAGGTGGTGTGGTGGAGGGGTATATATAGGCATCCCCAAAAATCCAACCGTTACACACAAAATGACCAACTTGGTGACACTGATGTGTTAATCTCGGTGGTACCGAAGTGATCAAAAGGTGGCAACTTTTGAATCTCGGTGAGACCGATATATGAAACTTGGTTGCACCGATAAGGTGACCAACGGTTAGATTTCCAACCTAAACTTGGTGGCACCGGTATGGAATCAGTTGCACCGAAGTGGCTAGGGTTTGGCTGAGTGTGTCTATGTTCTAGAATCGATGGCATCGGGATAGGAATGTTGGTTGCACCGATTTTGAATGTTTGGCTATAGACAGACTTTGGTGGGGGAGCTTGTGGATGTATTTGGTGACTATCACTTGTGCACGTATGAGCATTTTGTTCACCAACAAGACCTTACCCCGTTTTAATAGTATTGGCTTTCCTATGGACTCAAAGTGATTTCTCACAAATGTAAAATGGAGAGTCCTCTTGCATGAAGCTTGGCCAACCTATTTCCTTGCATCTTGGGGTAATTCCACAATCCTTTTGCCAACCCAACTCTCCATGGACTATTATCTGAAATACACTAGATAGAGGCGTTAGTCCAAGAGACAATGTATGTTGTCATGAATTATCAAAACCACCAAGGGAGCATGTTGTGATTTAAATCTACCCCTTTTTGGTAATTGATGACAACATACAATCAAAGCTTCAAAAAAAATATGCATGGATGTAATGAAGACTTTGAGAAAGACATGAGTTAGATTTTCTCCCCCTTAAATGTGTGCAGTCCTTTAAAGGATAGTTGCTTTGGAATGCATGGACACACAAATAGTAGAAGGGATATGAAAAGTCATGTGTATCTTGTCTATTTGCATCAAATGTATATGAACAAGGTGTATCCTTGATCAAGACTTCACTCTTGCAAACAATATGTGCAAGAAGCAAGAGATCATCTTGATCGAAGATATGATGCATATACTTACCTTGAGTTCTTGAGCATTCTAGTAGTAGAGATACACTTTGAGAAAACAATGTTAGGAAACACAATGGTATTCTACCAATCAAAAGCAATGGAACTCAAAGATACCAAGATCTGGAGAACATATGAAATATGAAAATCCTTAAGGTTGATATGTCTCCTCCTTTAGCATTAATCTTTTATATCTTTTCTCCCCTTAGATATGAAAGTGGTAGTTCATCCTCTCCCCATGAATCTCAGCATGTAGATATTAGGATTGGATAGGGTGAGAAAAAGTCTAAAGTGAACAGTCAAATAAGATAAAATAGTTTGCAATTTTTTCTCCAAAATATATTATTCTCCCCCTACATTGTTCTCACCTTGTATAAGTATAAACTTTCTATATTTTCCTCTCCCCCTAAATCATATCCTCCCCTTTGCATAAGCATGTAACATTCCCTTGAGCATGAAGCTTTGATATTCTCCCCCTTTGGCATAAATTACCAAAAAGGTTAAACCTAGGATTAGTGACAGGGATCATTGAAAAGGAAGGGATCCTCGAGAACAAGGTTCATTTAAAGTAGGGTTCATAGAAAAGAACTAAGGGAATCATTGAATGTAACTTCTCTCCCTTTTGCAAATTTTAGACTTCTTCTCCCAGGAGCTAGGGATCCTTGAATAAAGAATTTCTCCCCCTAGGACTAGCTTGTTATTCTCTCTCTCCTTTTTTAATGAAGGGGTCATCAAAGGAACAAGAACATCAAAAGAACAAATACCAATTTTTTATTAAAGAAAAACATATTTAGAAAAGAAGGAAAATCGGTGACTCCGGGATAAATAAATCGATGGTACCGAGATTGTGTAGTGTAGCTCGTCTACAATTTCGGTAGAACCAAGTTATTTATATCGGTGGCTCCAAATGAGAGACCACGTTTCTGTTTTCACAGAGACAAAAGAAATAGTTTCAAAAGGGAATGCAATTTTTTTACAAAGGACATCAATTAGATAAGATTTTAGTGGTTACGAGAGATCATGCAAATAGAGAGCAAACCACACAAGATTCTTAACTAGATGATGGGCGGTGACTGGGTCACCTATATTAGAGTATATTGACTTAGGATACAACAAAGAATACTTGATCATATGTCATACTCTATGTTAAGCTCAAAATAGGGTTACCATTTTTCGATTAAGCATTTTAATGTCTTCATATCACTTGAGTTGCTTTAGCCCATGCCTTGGAGTAAAGCCTTTTTGAGGATATGAGTACATACCTTTGAGTGATGTTAATGACGTTGCTCGTAGGTGAACTTGTTGAGGATGCTCGAGGTTGATGAAAATCATCTTGAATTGGGAGCAATTCTTCTTGTTCTAGTACACTAGTCACCTTCAAAGGTTAGTCTTGCAAGGAAGAACAATGGATATATCCAATTGACATGATACCACTTAATATTTTGCAACTAAGATCAAGTATATGTCAAGGATATGTTTTTGTTGTCTTCTTCCTTCCATCATAAAGAGGGGTTGTGGATACTTGGTAATGACAAGATTGCTTATGATTGGATTTGCTGGCAATCTTGTGGAATGAAGTTCTTCCTAGTACCTACGAAAGGTTAGATGCAATACGAGGGAGCATAGAATTCTGTGTCATATGATAACGAGTTACAAGAACATGGAAATAACAAGAAAGCTCATGCCCTTGCTTGCAACCGAGTGAGTCTAGCTCCAGTTTGAAGCATCAATGATGTTCAACTCACTCCTCAAGTGACAAAATGTTTTCTCATCCAGTGGCTTGGTAAAGATATCGGCTAATTGCTTCTTAGTGTGAACATGCTTAAGATTAATATCTACTTTGGCAACATGATCACGAATGAAATGATGTCGAACTTGAATATGCTTAGTTCGAGAATGTTGCGCAAGATTATAACCAATTTTAATAGCACTTTCATTGTCACAAAGTAATGGAACATTTTAACATAAATTCCATAATCCTTAAGCTTTTGTGTCATCCATAGTAATTGCGCACAAGAAGATCCAGCAGCAATATACTCAGCTTCGGCAGTAGATAGAGATACTGAGTTTTGTTTCTTGGAGGACCAAGACACAAGAGATCTACCCAAAAATTGACAAGTACCCGAGGTGGACTTTCTATCAACCTTGTCACCGGCATAGTCCGAATCGGAATAGCCAACAAGATTAAAAGAAGATCCCTTGGGATACCAAATACCAAAGTTTGGTGTTTGTATCAAGTATCTCACAATACGTTTCACAGCCAAAAGATGACACTCATTAGGTGCAGCTCAATATCTAGCACACATGCAAACACTAAGCATAATATCGGTACGAGATGCACATAGATATAGCAATTAACCAATCATAGATTGAGAAACCTTTTGATCATCCAGTTCATCCTCCGTGGTAAGATCAACATGTCCACTGGTGGGCATGGAAGTTTTCACACCTTTGCACTCCTGCATGTTGAACTTTTTGATCAAGTCTTTGGTATACTTAGTTTGAGAGATGAAAGTTACTTCTCTTGATTGCTTGATTTGCAAACGAAGAAAGAATTTCAGCTCACACATCATAGACATCTCATACTTCATGGACATCAACCTTCCAAATCTTTCACTAAATTGAGAGTTAGTGGAACCAAAGATAATATCATCCACATAGATTTGGCACACGAATAATTCACCATTAACTCTATTAGTGAACAAGGTTGCATCAATTTTACAGATTTCAAAACCTTTTTCAATAAGAAACTTTGTTAAACATTTACACCAAGAATGAGGTGCTTGCTTAAGACCATAAAGAGCTTTACGAAGCTTGTAAACATGATTAGGTTTCTTAGGATTCACAAAACCATGTGGTTGCTTAACATAAACCTCTTCTTCAATTTCACCATTTGAAAATGCACTTTTGATATCCATTTGATAAAGCGTGATATCATGGTGATTAGCATAAGCAAGAACAATATGAATAGCTTCAAGTCTAGCGATGGGGGCATAAGTCTCACCGTAGTCCATACCTTCGACTTGCATATATCCTTCGGATACGAGACGAGACTTGTTGCGCACGACTTGACCATCTTCGTCTTGTTTGTTCCAAAACACCCATCTGGTTCCGATGATGTTTTGTTTGTCGTCGGGCTTCTCCACGAGTGTCCACACTTTGTTCCTCTCGAAGTTGTGTAGCTCTTCATGCATGGCGTTCACCCAATCCGCGTCCTAGAGAGTTTGTTCTATATGGCTCAATGCTAGAGATGAAATAATAATGCTCACAAAAGTTAGCTAGACGGGTTTTAGAGCGAGTGATTCTCCCTGTTTGTATAGCACCAAAGATTTGGTTTAGGGGATTGTTCTTGGTCACTTGAGCTCGAACTTGGGTCAGCTTCCGATTGTTGGATGGTGGAGCTTTTTCTTCTTCATCATCATCTCCTTCATCTTTGTTGTTGTTGAAGGTGTTGTTTCCTTGAGGTGGTGGTGAAGGTGGTTGTGGTGGATCTTCATGATGCACATCCTCCTCTTCATCATCTCATCGTGTACCGCTTGTGGATGCCTCCATGTCGTGTTGAGGTTCACCTTGACGCGAAGTAGAGGCTTCCACTTCAGTTGATGAAGTAATTTCCTTCACCTTCATGGGATGAATCTTTCCGATGGGTAGATCTAGAATAGCTTCCGAAGGTTCCTTATCACCTACATAATTTGGCAATTGTTCGACTTGCGAACCATTAGATTCATCAAACTTCACATCTACCGTCTCTTCAACTTTTCGAGTGAAGTTGTCGTAGACACGGTAAGTGTGAGAGTTCGATCTGTAACCAAGTAGGAATCCTTCATGAGATTTAGGAGCAAATTTAGTACGACGATGCTTATCAAGAATGTAGCACTTTGAGCCGAATACCCGAAAGTATCTGACTTGGGGTTTGTTACCGGTGAGTAGCTTGTATGTCGTTTTACCGAGAATCTTGTTCAATTAAAGTCGGTTTGCGGCATGACATGCTATTTCAACAGCTTCTGCCCAAAAGTGTCTTGGCGTCTTGTATTCTTCAGGCATCGTTCTTGCCATCTTAATGAGCGTCCGGTTCTTCCTCTCAACAACTCCATTTTGTTGAGGTGTGTACATAGCCGAGAACTCATGTGAGACACCTTATTCGTCAAGAAAGGTATCCACATGGGTGTTCTTGAACTCCGATCCGTTATCGCTCCAAACCTTCTTGATCTTCTCTTCAAACTGATTTTGCGCTTTGCGAGCAAAGTTCTTCAAGATCTTTTGAACCTCCGACTTATCATCAAGAAAGAATACCAACGTAAATCTGGAAAAATCATCAACTATAACTAGACCATAGGAATTTCCACCGAGACTCATGTAAGCATTGGGACCAAAAATATCCATGTGAAGTAACACGAGTGGTCTCCTAGTAGTCATGATATTCTTAACGGGATGACTTCCACCTACTTGGTTTCTAGCTTGACAAGCACTACAAAGTCTATCTTTGTCAAAGATAACATCTTTAACACCAAGTATATGATCACCTTTGATAAGCTTGTCTAAATTACACATGACAACATGTCCTAGTCTTCTATATCAAAGCCACCCTGTAGAAGATTTTGTAATAAGACAAGTACGAGCTTTGGATCTCTTAGTGAAATCAACAATGTATGGACCACCTCTACGGAAACCGGTAAAGACCATGTTATGATTATCTTGGCGAAACACTTGGCAATCTACTTTCGTGAATAACACATTGAAACCAAAGTCGGCAAGTCTAGATACGGAAATAAGATTGTAGCCAAGAGATTCAACAAGCATGACATTTTGAATATAGCTATCATGGGATATGGACACCTTACCAAGACCAAGTACCTTACCTTTGGAGTTATCTCCAAACGTTACGTACCTTCGCGGTCCATGATTTGGTGTGATCTCTTCGAACATCTCTGTATCTCCAGTCATATGATCGGTACATCCACTATCGAGAATCCACTCTTTTCCTCCGGACATGTAATCCTTAAAGTTTGCCATGAGACTTAGATTCTTCATGATCTTTTCATGCTCGATGTCAAACAACTCATCTTCACCAAAGTAGTCATGTTCCACATTGTCATCATCAAGTGGGAAATCCTCGTCATAAAGAACAATAGATTCGTTAGAATTGTGATCATGACAATGTCCAAATTTATGAATGCGAAGGGCTTCTATAATGATGTTGTTGATAGTTGTGACATCTCCTTTAGCATGCAGGAGGTCTCTAAGCTCAAACAGACAATCATTAAACTTGGGATCATGAGGTGTTATTTTGTGGAAGGCAATAGTTTTATGAAGAATGTCATCAAGATTACTCAATGAATAACTTGGATATCGTTCCTCCAAGTCATTCCACAAAGTATAGGCACATTCAAAATTCTTCATTTGGTTGAGCACGTTTCTAGGCAAAGCTCTAACAATGAGATTAATAGTTCTAAGGTTGCATAGCATATCAATTTCCTCTTCGTGTGTGGAATGTAAAGGATCAATAGGAGGCACATAAGGGCTCTTAACAAATTTATTCAATTGAAATTCGTTAAACAGCTCAAGCATCAAAGTTTTCCATTGACTATAGTACTCTCCATCAAGAATGGTCACTCTACAACTCAAACTCCCTATACTAGACACATCCATCTTCCTCCACGGTGATTAAACCGAAGCAATGGAGACAAATGCTCTGATACCACTTGTAGCATCACTAGAAAAGTGTCTAGAGGGGGGGGATGAATAGACTACTAGCGGGAATTTGAAACCTAACCTTTTCCCAAGTTAATTGGTTGGCAGATTTTAACAGTTTTAGCAAGTCTAGCAAGTCTAATAGCCCTACACATGCATGTCTACAAATATGGTAGCGGAAAGTAAAGACATTGCACATGAAGTAAAGAGATGAGATAGGAAGATCAAACGCAATAGGAGACGCAAAGATTTTTCCCGTGGTTCTGATAGGTGGTGCAATTGTACGTCCACGTTTATGGAGTCTTCAACCCATGAAGGGTAACAGTTGCGAGAGTCCATGGAGGGCTCCACCCACAAGGGTCCACGAAGTAGCAACCTTGACTATTCCATATGGCTTTATCAACGAAGGACTAGCCTCACTATGGGTAGATCTTCATGAAGTAGGTGATCTCCTTGCCCTTACAAACTTCTTGGTTCACTCCACAACACGATGTAGGAGGCTCCCAAGTTACACCTAACCAATCTAGGAGGCACCACCCTCCAAAAGGTAATAGGCTCGGTAATGACGATGAACTCCTTGCTCTTCTGCTTCAGGATGATAGACTCCTCAACACACAATCACTCTCTCACATATTTGGCTTGCTGGAAGAGATGTAATTGGTGGAAAGGAACTTGGGGAGGCTAGAAATCAAGATCCTTATGGTTGGAGTGGAAGATCTTGATCTCAACACAAGGGTAGGTGGTTCTCTCAGAATATCTAATAGGATAGGTATGGAATAGTTTTGAGTCCTTCTTTTTCAAGTAGGTGGTGGTGGAGGGGTATATATAGGCATCCCCAAAAATCCGACCGTTACACACAAAATGACCAACCCGGTGACACCGATGTGTTAATCTCGATGGTACTGAAGTGATCAAAAGGTGGCAACTTTTGAATCTCGGTGAGACCAATATATGAAACTCGGTTGCACCGATAAGGTGACCGGTCAGATTTCCAATCTCGGTGACACCGACCCAACAATCTCAGTGGTACCGAAAATGTGAATTTGCGTAACAGAAAGTTGGCAACCTAAACTCAATGGCGCCAGTATGGAATCGGTTTCACCAAAGTGGCTAGGGTTTGGCTGAGTCTGTCTAGGTTCTGGAATCAGTGGCACCGGGATAGGAATGTTGGTTGCACCGATTTTGAATGTTTGGCTATAGACAAACTTTGGTGGGAGAGATTGTGGATGTTTTTTGTGACTATCACTTGTGCACGTATGAGCATTTTGTTCACCAACAAAACCTTACCCCCTTTTTATAGTATTGGCTTTCCTATGGACTCAAAGTGATTTCTCACAAATGTAAAATGTCGAGTCCTCTTTCTTGAATCTTTGCCAATCTATTTCCTTGCATCTTGGGGTAATTCCACAATCTCCACAATCCTTTTGACAACCCAACTCTCCATGGACTATTATCTGAAATACACTAGATAGAGGTGTTAGTCCAAGAGATAATGTATGTTGTCATGAATTATCAAAACCACCACGGGAGCATGTTATGCTTTCAGTGACTAGTCAAGCTAGCGACGAAGATGCCGACGTTGACGATGTAGCTCGGTTCCGGCGCGTAGATCTCAATGGAGACGATCTGAATTCCCATCGCACAGCAGCGGCTACCCAACAGGCTCTCAATAAAATCACCAATGTCAGTGTCAAATCCGGCATATCTCATAGTAGGGGTCCTAAGCTAGGCGTCTTGGAGTGATGGTAACATGTACACATGATTTTACCCAGGTTTGGGCTCTCTCAAGGATATCAGACCCTACGTCATGCTGTTGATTGTATTGATACGGGGATAGTACATAGTACATATATATACCACGAGATTGTGGTAATGAATATAATGATCTATTTGACTAGCTTGGCCTCGGTTTATATATGCACCATGCATAGGCCTACGGTTTAGAGGAGTCCTTGTCTTATGCACCAAGTCTTGTGGAATCCTCCTTGTATTCGGCATGGGCTGCTCGAAGTGGCCCATTAGTGAATCGCCTTGGGGGTCCTCGGCCCGACCCACTTGTCGGGAGACGACATGGTGATTACCCCCTAGTCTAAGACACCGTCACCCAGTTGTAAGCCACCCGGCGTAAGCGCCCGTGTTAGACAAGAAGCCTGGGACTCTCAAGCCCACAAAGAGAAGCCCGCGATGGAAAGTCAGAATAGGTTAAGTCCTAATCCTACTAGGACTCTACATGTACCCGCCCCATTAGCTTATATGAGGAGGGGTGGGTCACCCCAAGAGGGTCAAGTTTTAGACGTCTTAATAGACGGGTCTTAGACAACTTCAAGTCATTAGAGATAGACAAATTAGAGGCTCTCGAGATTAGAGGTAGGGATCCCGTACCCTTGTAATCAAGATCATCCTCATCATCAATACACACAAAGCAAGACGTAGGCTTTTACCTCCATCGGAGGTTCCGAACCTGGGTAAACTCGCGTCTCTTGATTCCAACCAGCCCCTCTCAAACCGCGACATAGTTGCGATGGCCTCACACCTAAGTTCTCTCACGAGGACATCTTACCATGACAAATCCATGACAGTTGGCACCCACCGTGGGGCCTTTCCCACGGTGGTATTGTGTTTCTTGGAGAGAGGCTCTTCGGGGAACGAAAAGTTCACGACGCACCGGATGAAGGGAAGTCGGCGCGGGAGGATTTACATCATCACCAGGACAAGAAGCCAGAACGGCTTGTAAAAGATTAAGATGAAAGAATTAGGGTTGTGTTAGTGCACCGCCTACACGATGCAACTCGCCGAAACCGACATGAGGTTGATTTCGCTACTGCTGGATAGCATCATCGCAGTTGAGAAAATTCGGCGATGGTTAGTGTTATTGCTGGATCATCATCACCAGAAAGATAAATTCTCGAAGCTGCTCCGGATGGCAAAACCAGCAAATTGCAAAGCGCCGAGATGCCAAGGTTGTTCCACGTACAACAATTCAAGTCCCTAGGCAACAAAGAAAAGAAGGTTGAGCCTTTATGCAAGTCGGACAGACGCTATTATGGAGAACCTCACTCTATCCCACATCAAGCCGGAATCACACAAAAGGAAAAAGGGGAGCCGCCCCCAACTCAATCGCTATTGTCGCCGTAGTTTTCCCCACCGGTCTCAACCATTGTTGCCTCGTACCCCGCTGTTACGCTGTTCATGCCTCGCCGTCGCTGCATCTCACCTCGCGTCGGCCCGTTTCCGCCCCTGCTTAGCTCTGCATCCGAGCCTCTAGGAGACGCCAGTGGGCCTCTCCCCGTCTAGAGATGCTGCCAGGAGTTGCCAGTAGGCCCCTCCTCACAGATAGCTGCCGCTGTGGCCTCTCCTCTCTGGCGTGTTTCTGCATGGCTGTCGCGCCTCGACGAGCCTCCGCTACGGCGGCTTCCCAACCTTCCTCGCGTCGCCTCATGTGCTTCCGCTGCCGTAGCGTCTGAGCCGCCCTCACCCTACTCCAAGCCGGCTATGATCCACCGTCTCGTGTCCAAGGCTGCCCCACCTTGACATCGCGGAATCGCCTCAAGCCCGCCTCGTCTCCGCTACCTCGAATGCCTCCCTCGACCCGCCAGCCATGCTATTGTCGCGTTGCCATAGCCCCGTTGGGGTGCTCCTCTTTAAGCCGCCGTCGCCGGTGCACCAAGACGCCGCCTCGCCCACTACATCCCACACCTGCTCCGCTTGCCGCGGCTTCCCCTCGCCACGGGCGGTGTCGGTGTCAAATCTGGCATATCTCATTGTAGGGGTCCTAAGCTAGGCGTCTTGCAGTGATGGTAACATGGACACAGGATTTTACCCAGGTTCGAGCTGCTCAAGGAGATAATACCCTACGTCCTGCTTTTGATTATATTGATATGGTGATAGTACATAGTACAGGTAAATACTACAATATTGTAGTAATGAATATAATGATCTATTTGACTAGCCTCGGTTTATATATGCAGCATAGGCCTAGGGTTTAGAGGAGTCCTTGTCTTGTGCGCCAAGTCTTGTGGAATCCTCCTTGTATTCGGCATGGGCTGCCCGAAGTGGCGCATTAGTGAATCGCCCTGGGGGTCCTCGGCCCGAACCACTAGTCGGGAGACGACGTGGTGAGTACCCCCTAGTCCAGGACACCGTTAGTAGCAACCTGAACCGGTGTTCAAGTTGGGGACGCTCCTCGGTTCTTCCGAATTATTCTTCATCTTTAGTCGTCGGTCTTGAAAACTAGTTGAACAAATCTTCCCATCTCCGATCTTGAGGATCGCCGAGGTGTATCTGAAGATTTCATGCGTCGGGCATCCGAGGAGCCCCTTTAAGTTCTTGGCCATTATCAATCCCTTGTTATTTTTTATGCCACATCTCGGGGTCAAAGTGTTTCCCGTGAGATGATGTCCTCTTGCGTCCGAGCTCCAATGTCGATCTGCATCTGAGGTGTCTTTTTGCAGCTTTGCTCCAACGTTGATCTGCATCTAAGTGCCAGTGACGGGTTGCGTCCGAGATCCAACGCCGGATTCTGTCCGAGGTATCTTTTTGTAGACGAGCTACAACACTGATCAGCATCTAAGGTATCCTCTTGCGTCTGACCTCCATTGCCAGACTGCATCCGAGGTATCATAGATTACCTCGGTCTTGAAAAAGTTGAAGGAGTTCATCGAAGCTTAATGCCGGAAATGCCCTCTGTGGAACAACCACTTGCATTCGAGCTTTATGCCAGACTGCTTCCAAGGTGTTTTTTTCGGCCGAGGTCCAACGTTGGTCGGCGTCCGAGGTGTCATATATTACATCGTTCTTTGAAAAGGTTGAACGAGTTCAACCGAGCTTAATACCGGCAATGCCCTCTATTGAGCCAATGACCTGCCTTCGAGCATCACACTAGAGTGCTTTAGAAATAGTGCACCACCTCGGCAGGGGGCTGATTTTTTATGGAAATTATTTCCAATTGCTGCCATTTATTCTCTGCCGAGATATATAGCCTAGTAGCCCTCAAGGTGTCTGTCGGTCTATAACCAGAGATGCACTTGAAGGAAAAAATAACAATCAAAATAAAACGACCGATCCCAGGAGCCCCTAAGACTTAGGTCGATTTGGAAAATCGGCCTGAGGATCAAGTTCTTGCTCGGCGGCATACGTTTGGGATGTAAACGCAATACGCAGTAGTTTCCGAGACTCGGGTTGGGTGCGACCGACCAACCTGAGGAACGAATCTCCTCGGAAACCAGATTGCACTACATCTAATAGGCAATGCAATAGCCCCGAGTGGTCAAATTAAGGATTGATATTTGTTTGACACAAACTTTGTTAAGTTTGAGACAATTTTTGTGCAATGATTCTATGTATACAAGTTTTTTACATCATTAATGCTCAGATCCACATTGTACAAGACTTTGTTGATCGACCATTGTCTTCAACCTCCTCGGCCAGTAGCTGAGGAGTGTTTGTCCTACTTTATAAGGCCTTTATAATGGCAAAGATTTATGGCAAACCAGGCAATCCGGCCATACAGTTTTATAAACGAAGGTACGTGGAGAGATATGTTATATTACTATGTAAGAAACATCTTCTCGGAGAAATAGTTCATTTATAAGTTCCTTTTCCCAGGATCTCATGTTGACCATGATCATTAAACCCCAACTCCGATCAATGCGGGAGGAAAAATATTGAGGATTTAGTTCGACGAATGTTCCCAAACTTTTTGGTCTTTAATAAACCAGAAATTTCACATCCGTTGTTGCCAAGCAATTATATTCTTAAGATGGCTAGCTTTCGGCTTCACCCAGTCTGAGGTAATAACCCGAATGACCCGGAAATAACAATCACAGAGCTGCTCCCTTTACCCCCTAGCCGAACAATCGGGGCCGTAGGGGTTAAGCACAGGAGCCAGGCAACCTAGCTTGGCTCAAATACTAAGTCAAATTGATGCATGTTTATGGCTTTGTAACGATGATTATGGAAGGCAGCACTCGCATATTGATTACAAATGGACCATCGTCAGCTTCTACCCCTTTGTAGATGCTACAAGGGTATTTCCGCAATAACAAGACAACCCTTAGCCGACGTCTCGGTACCCAAAGGCGGTTGTGTTTGCAGAAACGAGGCAATCACATATCTAGGCTTTATAACTTTAACTTGGTCATGGGAGCTTATAGTTTGGTAGGCCAATTACTAGCCCCCGGTTAGTGTTCGGCGTCAGCCGAGGTCAAGTCATTAACACTCCAGCCAATTTTACGAAAGGCCCATTCTTTAATACGGTCACCAAATCGCCGACTAGTTTATGCTCATTGTGATAGTTAGTTTTCCAGTTTCTCCACTAAGGTACTTGACAAGTTAAACCAGAAGTACAATTGTAGTGCTTCTTTATTTGCACTCCTAGACAAAGAAAGCGGAATGCAGGAGGCAAGCACAGGAGCCGGGCAACCCAACTATTGACCGAAGCCACAATTTGAAACTGGTGCATATAAAAGCAATATCCGAGAACGTTTTGACAAGGACTCCTCGGAGTGCCTTGGCTTTTGGTGGGTTTGGCTCTAGTCGCAGCCCCCCATCAATATTGTCGATGCTTTAAAAGTGTACTACGAGAGTTAAGCTCGGAAAAACAAAAATTTATGCTGAAATATTTATGTTTAGATAAAATAAAATAATGCCAATCCGAAATTGGTCTAAACTTTAATATGTGCTTCGGTCGTGCTTTAACATGATACATCCGATCTCCGGACTCCAAGCCGGTCAACCTTTGGCTTCAACCTCCATATTCCAAAGGCGGAGTGTTTCTCCAAGACCCGTTTAGCGAACTAAACTCGAGCGGATTTCGAAAGAAAACAGGCTATCCGGCTATTGACCACACACTCGTGTTGGAAAAAGGAGTAGTAGAAAAAGACTTTGCAACGACCAAGAAGAAAATGCATTTATTATAAAACAACTCATATAAAGTTCAGAGCCCCCAAGTGACTTGGGTAAAAGAATTTGATGTATAATGATTGTATGTAACGAAGTACTTATATAATATCTGTGTTCGCCCAAACTTTAAACGCGTCTTAACCGACCATCAGCTTCTCCCTCTTCGGCCAAGGGATGAAAAGTGTTATCTAGTACGCTATCCGAGGACAACGGAGGTGTTTCGAATAACCAAGAAATCCGACCATTAGGCTATCATAGACAAAGCGCACCTAGGGAACCTATGCTATATTACTATTTATCTTAAGAAGCATCTTCAAAGAAAATAGTTCCGCCAACGGTTCTTTTCTTTGGGTTCTCATGATTACCATGGGGGTGTGCAATATATTTATGTGTGCTTGTCTTCCGTCGTGGCCGACCATACTTGAAAATATTAAGAGCGCTAGCTTTTGGCCTCACTCGTCTGAGGTACGAGTTCAGATGACCCGATCGTCTACAATCACAGAGGTGCTCCCTTTACTCCCTAGTCGAACAATCAGGAACATAGGGGTAACCACACGAGCAAGGCAACCAATCTTTGCGGAACATTTAAGTCAACATGATGCATATATTGGCGTAAACACGAGCAAGGAAGGGTGTGATACATTAATAATCATATGCAAGAGTAATGGTTTCATAAAGGAAGCCCCTAAGTAGATGGGGTATTTGAATTTGTTTGTAAGAAACAAAGTTTTGACAAAGAATGTTTTTCGCAAACAACTTTTTGTCAAAAAAGTATAATGCTTGATCGAACCGAAATAAACTTAAAAAAAGTTCAGCATGAAAGCGAGTTAGCTGATTAATGTGCTCATTGCCGATGACGCGATCCGGGCTTGTGGCGGGACGAGGATTCCCATTGAACTTTGACAAATCCGGTGTGTAGTCTTCTGCATGACCGAGGTCCCATCCCCCAAGGCCGTACCGAGCTGACCGAATGAGGATTTTGGCACTCCGAAGTAGTGTCACAGCTCGGCCGATGTGGTGAGGCGAAGCCCCTGGTCTAGGCGAGGTGGTGTGGTAGGTCGGCAAGGTGACGCCGGGATGACCGCATGACGGCCGTCGAAGTCGATTTCCTGCACACATAAAATAGTGCAAGCCAAAAGTAATAACAAAGAAAGATAATAATATATTAAAAAAATCTTCTACTTAGTTAATTTAAGTGAAGCAAATAAATAAAGGAATATGGCCTGGGTGCTTAGGTGCCTGAACGAAGAGTTCAGCTTGATGAAGCGGCGACGCTGCAGAGTCGATGTGGCGAGATGAAGTCATCGGTCCAGTTAGCATGGCGGAGTAATGATCGGTGGACGCCAAAGTCTCATGCAGGTCTGCTGGTGACATCGTAATCTCATGCCAGCAAAGGTGTTGAAGCAGGTCGGCTGGTGACGCCGATGTCTCATGCCAGCCAAGGTGTCAAAAGTTGGTCGGCTGGTGTCGCCAAAGTCTCCGGAGTGGGTTGATGAGGAGATGACGAAGCCTCTAGTCCAGCCAAGGTGATCGAGTAGATCGGTAAGGTGATGCTTGAGCCCCATGCCAGCCAACGTGTCAAAGCAGGTCAGCGTGGTGAACGTCAGCTTGAAAAAGTAATGGCGTGGGATTCCGACACAGGTCGGAATTTGTGACGAGGTCGATGCTGGCTTGATGAAGCAACGAAGTGCAGGACCCGTACAACCTGCGGATGATGAGGTTCGCTTGATAATTATTTGGCCCTCGCGATGCCGAACTCTTGGTCGGATGACCGAGATGATGAGAAAATTTCCATCAAAAAAGGACGTCCGACAACCCGTTCATGAAAAAGATGAACTCGGGTCAGATTCGTTTTCGCCTAGAAAATAGATGCAAAATTCGTTGTAATAATTGGATGTTTCCCGGAGTTTGGAAAGTCATATCGAGCTGAAATTTTGAGGGGTGATCATTATAAGAGTTCCTACGGACGTCCGAGCTAGATGCTGGACTCCTCACCCTAAACTCGTCCAGATTCGACAGGCCTTCAGTAGATTTTAGATCGCCGGAGATTCCTCCATCGGAACGTGGCGAAATTTTGCAGAGTTGGTCTAGACTCAATTCCACACAACTCCACCAAAGAAATCGTCAAAAAGACACTCGAGGAGGCAGGGACAACGAACACGAATCCGCTGTCCACAAAAACTGCATGATCGCGCGAAGGCAATGTTGACGTTGACCCTCCGAGCACCATCGAGGATTCTTCCATAATCTTGGTTGATATTGGAGTTAATGTTGATGAAGACACCCGTACGATCTATATGATCTGGCATGGAGCGAAGTCCTCGGCATAGCCGAGTTGACCAGTCAAGCCCGCGATGAAGATGCCAACGTTGATGATGTAGCTCGGTTCGGGCGCGTAGATCGCGATGGAGCCGATCTGAATTCCCATCGCACTGCAGAGACTACCCAGCAAGCTATTAATGAAAGCACCAATGTCGGTGTCAAATCCGGCATATCTTGGAGTAGGGATCCTAAGCTAGGCATCTTGGAGCGATTTTACCCAGGTTCGGGCTCTCTCAAGGAGATAATACCCTACATCCTGCTTTTGATTGTATTGATATGGGGATAGTACATAGTATAGGTATCTACAACGAGATTCTAGTAATAAATATAATGATCTATTTAACCATCCTGGCCTTGGTTTATATATGCACCATAGGCCTAGGGTTTAGAGGAGTCCTTGTCTTGTGCTCCAAGTCTATCCACCTTATATTCGGCATGGGCTGCCCGAAGTGGTCCATTAGTGAATCACCCTGGGGGTCCTCGCCCGACCCACTAGTCGGGAGACGACGTAGTGAGTACCCCCTAGTCCAGGACCCCGTCAGGCGACCACTCGGGAGTCACTGCTACGGTTTCTCCATCGTTGCGAGGAGCCATTCAGAGCTTGTCGCCACCGTGGCGCTGGACGAGCCGCCGTGGCCTCTCCTCGCCAAGAGCCTCTGCCTCACCAGTGGCACCTCATGCCACGACCTGCTGGCTCCGCATCACCTGCGCTCTAGTGCCCGCCTCGACCAGCCGAGCCGCTGGGCTGCTATTCTAACTGCGCCACGACCTTGGGATGCCTCCGTTGCACCGTGAGCCGATGGGCCATGGTTGTTTCCATGCTTCTCCACCGAGGCCTCTACCTCGCACATGCCGCGCCGCTGCCTGCCCTGAGCCACCCATCGGCTCAGCGCGCCTGTCGGCTGCTGCTTTAGCCCACCATCACGCGAGCCCCCGCCTGCTTCATGGCTGCATCGCCCCGTGGCTTTGGGCCGGCTCTACCGAGCCGCTGCCATGGCCTCTACTTCCGTTGCGAGCCGCTGCCTCCTCTCTCGCCTCTATGTGCCGGTGGATGGTTCCCTGATGCACGCGCGCCTCGCCTCCGCCTCAACATGGCTCCACCGAGCCGCCAGCGACTTATCCCTCCTTAACCCTTCGAGCCGTCACACCAGCTTCCATCATGTGCGCCTGCCCCGCCAGGCCCCTGTGGCCCGGTCACCTATTGGCTTGGCCAACTTTCTCCTGCATATGTGGCTGGTTGAATGGAACAAGTTCAAAGGGAGAGAGGGTTGGGGTACTACTTGAGTACTTATGTGAATTGAATGGTACTACTACTAGTCAAGATTTTTTTAAATCCATCAACTGCTAGGTGCACACAAAGAAAAATATCAGGTGTTGGGGAACGTTGTATAGGAAACAAAAAAATTCCTATGCACATGTAGATCTATCCATGGTGATCAGCATCTACGAGAGGGAGAGTGGATTTGTGTACCCTTGTAGATCGCTAAGCGGGAAGCGTTAAGAAACGCGGTTGGTGTAGTCGAAAGTTTTCGCGATCCAAATTGCCGAGCGTCTCGTGATCTCATCACGATCCGTCCCGCGATCCAATCATGATCCGTCTCATGAACTCATCATGATCCATCCCGCGAACTCATCACGATCCGTCCCGCGAACTCATCATTACCCGTCTCACGACCTTGATCACGGTCCTTCCGATCTAGCGCCGAACGGACGACACCTCCGCGTTTAGCACACGTATAGCTCGATGACGATCTCCGCCTTCTTGATCCAGCAAGAGGGAGCGGAGAGGTAGAATATTTCTCTAGAAGCATGACGGCGCTCCGGCGACGGTGGTGGAGCTATTCCGGCAGGGCTTCGCCTAGGCACTGCAGAAATCCGATCTAGAGGAGAAACTATGCACTGGAGGAACGGGCAACACGTGGCTAAAAATTCTTTGCAAAAAACCCTAAAACCTTTAGTATATATAAGAGGGAGGGAGGAGAGGACTTGGTGCAAGGGCCAAGCCTCCTTGGGTCGGCCGAAGTGGGGAGGAGAGGAGGACTCCTCCTCCAATCCTAGTAGGACTAGGGTTCCTCCCTTGTTTGGCCTTTTTCCACCTTTTTCCCTTTGGGATTTTCTTCCCAGCCGCATGGGCCTTGTGTGGGACTTCCACCAGCCCAAAAAGGGATGGTATTTAATCTCCCACATCCCATTTAGCCTCTTGGGTCCAAATACCCCTCCTGATGGTCCCCCGGTACACTACCGGCACTCCCGGTACACTATCGATGAGCCCAAAACTTTTCCGGTGACCACAATAGGACTTCATATATATGAATCTTTACCTCTGGACCATTCCGGAGCTCCTCGTGACGTCCGGGATCTCATCCAGGACTCCGCACAACCTTCGGTCACCACCATACATAACTCTATACTATCGAAACGTCACCGAACCTTAAGTGTGCAGACCCTGCGGGTTCGAGAACTATGTAGCCATGACCGAGACACCTCTAGCGGGACCTGGATGCCCATATCGGTTCCTACATATTCTACGAAGATCTTTATTGGTCGAACCTCTATGTCAAGGATTCAGTTAATCCCGTATGATGTTCCCTTTGTTCTTCGGTATGTTACTTGCCCGAGATTCGATCATTGGTATCTCCATACCTAGTTCAACCTCGTTACTAGCAAGTCTCTTTACTCGTTCCGTAATACAAGATCACGTGACTAACACTTAGTCACATTGCTTTGCAAGGCTTGTTGTGATGTTGTATTACCGAGTGGGCCCTGAGATACCTCTCCGTCACACGGGGTAACAAATCCCAGTCTTGATCCATGCCAACTCAATAGACACCCTCGGAGATACCTGTAGAGTACCTTTATAGTCACCCAGTTACATTGCGATGTTTGATACACACACGGCACTCCTCTGGTGTCAGTGAGTTGCACGATCTCATGGTCATAGGAACATATACTTGACATGTAGAAAACAGTAGCAATAAACTGACACAATCATATGCTACGTTTGTAGTTCTGGTCTTGTCCATCACACCATTCTCCTAATGATGTGATCCCGTTATCAAATGACATCTCATGTCCATGGCTAGGAACCTTAACCATCTTTGATCAACGAGCTAGTCTATTAGAGGCATACTAGGGACATGGTTTTGTCTATGTATCCACACATGCATCTAAGTCTCTGATCAATACAATTATAGCATGGATAATAAACGATTATCATGAACAAGGAAATATGATAATAACTAATTTATTATTTCCTCTAGGGCATATTTCCAACATCAGGTGCTATATGTTCCGTCTATTTTATTATCATAGATTAAATTTCTTTGAGAGCAGTTACTTCGGTCTGCAATATTTTTACGTAGGAAAATTATACATGTGCCATTATACCACGGAGTTGGAGCACACACTAGCATCATTCTGTATTGGTGTTCATCCGTGTTTCTCAATGGACGCACGTGAGTCGCCACCGCCGCGGACAACCTACATCAACTCGCCGGTACCACGCGCACTCACTTGCTAGTATGAGCTACCCAATGGGCACGGCATGCCGCCGCATCCATGGTATGGTTTTCACCAACAGCACCATCGCGGTCCGGTCTACATCGACATACTAGTGCCATACTTGCTCGTTCAAGCCACCCAACGGATGCTCATGAGTCACCGCCCTATGATCCGATCTATTCCAACAATTCCGAAGCAAGTTATGATACATTAGAAGCCTCTGCCTCCACTAGATGTCTCAATGGATAGGCGTGCAAGCCGCCGACACTATGGTTTGTTTAACTTCAACAACCATCTGGGATGAACCGCTGGACGGATTACTAAGACAAGTCATATATGGTCATTTATAACCTGCTACGGGGAACCTCAGCCTTCCAGGGATTCACATCACGTTATCAATGCCGAGGGTGTACAATGAGTGTTGTGAAGATCACTAAGCTCACCACCTTGCCTCCAGCTTCAACAAATTCCATCGTTTCCGCTGTCAACTATATGTCAGTTTATGTCATGGGCAAGTATGGAGAATCTCAAGCCAACTCCTCGAGTCGTCTTAAGACTTGGGGGCTACAGACATGATTCAGCAAATGTTGTTAGTTTCAGCAAATTCAAGAACCCCGGATCACCCGATCTCAGGAGCTACTTCCGCATTCGTCAAAGTTTAAAGGTTGTCAGAAAATTTCCAGCAGAAAAAGTGCCAAGCTATCTAAGAGTCCTGGTTCAAGAGAAATTTATATTTCACAAAGTTTTGAGATCTCTATATCCGCTTAGCATCTGGTTGAAAAGGAATTAATATCTCGCAAGTTCGAGTTTTCAGAAAATTAAACGTTGCCCAAGAGGACGAGTTGCCATGATCCACCGTTCAAACATGGGTGCCCTGATTCATTGGAGTTTCTGCCTTTTCTTCAAAAAGTTGGTGCAAATGTTGATACTTCAAAAAGATGGTGCAAACGTAAAGTCACTTGGAGTTTCTATCGTTTTTTCAAAAAGATGGTGCAAATGTTGATACTTCAACAAAGGTCATTTGGGGGCTTCTAACCCACCGGGTTTAGCTTTCACACCCTCTTGATCGGCTCTTCAGCTATCGCAAGGCCGAGTTATATACCCAAAAGTTGATACTATCAACAAGGTCATTTGGGGGCTTCCAACCCACTGGGTTTAGCTTTCACACCCTATTGATCGGCTCTCAAGCCAAAGTCAGGCCGGTTATATACCCATAAAGTAGAGTCCATCAACATGGTCATTTCGGGGCTTCCAACCCACCGGGTTTAGCTTACATACTTGCATGTATGCTGATCCTACTCCACTAGGTGACCCGCGAACTCTTACCAGTTAATCTCGACCACAAACCCTGAGCTGATGAAAATACTTGACAGTCACTCTCAACAAGAGACCTTGTACTAGCTAAGGTTCAAACGGTGGCTTCTGTCACATGAGGGCCGGCTTACGAAAAGCGAGGATAAACTCACCTATCTGATGTAGACTCTGCACGTAGTGGCCCGTTCGTACTCTTATTCAGTTACTCTTTTTCAAGACCCTGCATTGTTAAGGTTCAAACGACGAATCTGTGCCATGTGAGAGCCAGCATATGAGTTTTGGGCTCGGCACCTAAGTTTTCGAAAACAACAAAGTTTGAGTCTTTCATGTTGTCATACATTGCATCATCTTACCATGCATCATATCTACATGGATATTCTGGTTTATATTGCAGGAACCGGTTTTTTCAAACCGTGTTATATTATTCAAATCTTAAATAGCCAACATGGCTGGATTTTCATTATGCTTGTCAAAACCAACATCGGATGATTGAGGTTTTCAAAGCCCCTTCAGAGTAATGGATATTATTCCTTCATCCCAAAAATACCAGCTTACAGCAAGGATCATGGTTCAACATTGATATGCAAGGCTTTCAGCAACATCATCCGGACAGTTGATAAAATTTTATTCTGCAATGGAAGGAATAGTCTCGAATCGTTGAAGGCACATGATCGGCACTTGGGGGCTACATTATTCAAGTCCAGTTTATATCAAGTATGCAAGTCCCATGTCGCTGCAAGCACTCACCACGGCACTTGGGGCCTAATGCAAGATGTTTTCCAAGTTATTACATTGTCAACATACCTAGTTATCTCAAGGAGATGAGCCGGCCTTTATATCTTTTTCTAAAGTCCCAGCCCAGTATTGTCTTACTGAGCCAGCCCTTGGGGGCTACACTGGCTGAAGTTTTAGGAGCATAAGACATTTACAAGTCCCAGGTTGCTGCAGGCAAGACAACTCGGTACTTGGGGGCTATATATGTGGAACATTCAATTTATGACTAGCGATCACACAAACAATCCAGATTTCTCTAGAGTTGCAATACTTATATTGAAGGAAGTCTTAAAACTGTCACTACGTTCCCCTCTTAAGACTTGGGGGCTACTGGTAATATGGATATGAGGAAGGAATACCATCAAATTCTTAGTTATGAGGGAACCAGACGAATTTATCAAACCAAGGCAGTTGACAATAAGTATTATTTTTTCTCCAAGGAGCTAGTGTAAGTGTATCGATATATCTCGTCTAACTATTTTTTGGTTTAAGATAGCTAACCACTCATGCCAAATGATGATCTGGTCTAACTAGTGGTAGGGGAGATATGCCTATATAAGGGTGTGCCCCGGTGCGGAGGGACAGTCGTGTTCATTGTGCAAGGTCGTCGGTCTAAGACGCCATCAACTAGTTTTCTTCTCTCAAGTGGGAGCGTCCCAATTTCGTCGTTCTTTGGAGAGTTGGTTTCCTTCTTGTAAAGTTCATGTTGGGCCTCCAAGCGCAAAGTTTGGTAGGACAGTAGCAATTTCCCTCAAGTGGATGACCTAAGGTTTATCAACCCGTGGGAGGTGTAGGATGAAGACGATCTCTCTCAAGCAACCCTACAATCAAATAAAAGAAATCTCTTGTGTCCCCAACACACCCAATACAATGGAAAATTGTATAGGTGCACTAGTTTGGCGAAGAGATGGTGATACAATTGCAATATGAATCATAGAAATAGGTTTTTGTAATCTGAAAATATAAAAACCGCAAGGTAATAAATAGTAAACAATGAGCAAAATGATACATTTATACTTGGATACAAGGCCTATGGTTCATACTTTCACGAGTGCAATCTCCCAACAATGCTAACAGAGTTGAATCATATGATCATCCCTCAATGGGCAACAAAGAATCAAACCAGAGTTCCTATCTAGCAGAGAACAAATATATGAAATTGGTGTGGGTAGTAGAACCACCTCAAAGTTATTATTTTCGATCAATCTTTTGAGCTATTCCTATAAGTGTCACAATCAGCCCTAGAGTTCATAGTAAAATAACACCAATCATACATATAAATCCACCCTAATGTCACCTAGATACTCCAATGTCACCTCAAGTGTCCGTGGATAAATTATGCAACATGCATCAAAAAATTTCATATCTATCATATTCAATCCAACACAAAGAATATGAAGGAGCACCCCAAGATTCCTATCGGAGAACATCGTATGAAAACGTGCAATTAAGCCCTATGCATAGATCCCCAAGGTCACCGGAATCCGCAAGTTGATGCCTCAACATATATCAAGTGAGTCAATAGAATACCCCAATGTCACTACGGGTAACCCATGCCAGACCTACATCAAGTGTTCTCAAATCCAATATTCAATCCAACATAACGACATCTCAAAGGGAAAGATTCAACTCATCACAACAAGATAGCAAGGGACAAACATCATATGATCCAACTATATTAACAAAGCCCATGATACATCAAGATCGTGCCATCTCAAGAACACGAGAGAGAGAGAGAGATTGAACATATAGCTACTGATACAAACCGTCAGCCCCGAGGGTGGACTACTCCCTCCTCGTCATCGCCTTCGTCGAGATGATGAAGATGGCCACCGGAGATGATCTATCCTCTCCGGCGGGGTATTGGAATGCCTCCAGATTGGTTTTTCATTGATACAGATATTTGCGGTGGCGGACCGAGGACTCTCTATTTATTTCTGGGGTATCTGGGATGTATAGGATTTTTTGGCGTTGAAATCAGGCCAAACGGGGCCACGAGGGTCCCACCACATATCTGGTCGCGCCACTAAGGGGGCACGGCCAAATGGCTTTTCAACCAAGGGTGCCCCCTCCAATGGTTCTTCGCTCCAATGTGGCTTATTTCCTCCAGAAGAAATCACAAAAAAGTTTTGGGCGATTCTGAAAACTTTCATTTTCTGCACAAAAAACAACAACACGGTAATTCTGCTGAAAACAACATATATCTGGGTTAGTTCTAAATAAATCATATAAAGTGGATCAAAACCATATAAAAGTACTGTAAACAAAGGTGAATATGGCATGAATAGTTCATAAATTACCGATATATTGGCAACATATCAGCATCCCCAAGCTTAATTCTTGCTTGTCATCGAGTAGGTAAATGATAAAAGAAATAATTTATGAAGTGTGAATGCTAGCTTAGTGAATATTTTTTATCATTGATAATTTCAGTCACTTTTCTAGCATCATAACGAGCAACTTTTTCTCATAAAAATTATCATGATGGAGTAGCAATCAATTCACATGTCATGGTTCAAACATTAGATTCTATTGAAACTTAACAATCTATGTTCTTGGTCACCAAATAATTCCAATACAGCATCAAGTTTAAGTAAGAGCACAACATACTCAATTATCATATAGTCTCTTATGATTGCTAAGGCTCAAGGAATATTTTTGAACCAAACAATATCCACCAAGCATAGAGAAAGATAGGGGCTTAATGATTCGCCTCCCAACATACTTATCATAAAGATAATTGTCGACAATAATGAATCATGATCAAATATATTTGAGTGGATATATATGTTTGGATCTTTCCCCACCACATGGTTCTTGCCTACTAAAAGATTGAGATTGGAACAGGAAGTTGACTCAACATGAAAAGTAAGTAACATGAAAGTAAATAGATTTTTCCTTCGTAGAGGGAAGCATGGGTTTGCAAAGGTGCCAGGGCTCATTGTTTAAAACAGAGATGAATATGTAATTTTGAGTGGTGTGCTTTTCTTGTCAATGTCACAATAGATTTTTCAATAACTTCCATGCTAATCATATTATTGGCGATTCCCAGTCAGAATTTAGATTTTTTACTCGCCCTCCACCATTCAAACACATTCCATGGCTGGCCGAATCCACGGTTTCCCTCCAAACAATCAACTTTCTAGGGGGTCATTTATTTATTTTTGTGTTATCAGGTGTGGGAATCCTTTTTACCAGCCTCTCTCATGCAATATCAAGAGAATAAAAACTCATCTTGAGAATAACTCGCTTAGCATGGAAGATAATGACCGCCCCATCGCTCCATGAGTGGTACGAGCACACAGAACCGATGTTTATTTGAATGTTTAGAGGTTGCACATGCAAATGTACTTGGAATGGTAGTGAAATACCATATATTGGTAGGTATGGTGGACTCTCATGGAAGAAACTTGGCTCAGCGATTTGGATGCACAAGTAGTATTTCTACTTAGTACGAACTTTTGGCTAGCAAAAGGTTCTAAACAAGCACATCATGTTGGAGGGTCCATAACAATATAACTTATATGCAACTATACCCAAACATAAACACTATGTTGTGTTTCTTGTTGAACTTCAACTATTTGATCAAGTTTGAAAATAATTGATGGGTATTCACAATCATAAAATATGTCCAAGATAATATTTTATATGTGAAAGTTCTGTTTCTTATACTAATCATTCATGAATTGCTTGTATGACCAATTTGATTATTGCTAAACTTCAATAGTTTTTACTTCATAAACCATATGTGAAGCTACTACTAAGCATAAAACACATTGATAATATCATATTTATGATATTCAATTCATTCACAATTTACTCTCCGGACATAAGTGAAGCACAAGAGTAAAAATCAAACTACTCTCAAAAGATATAAGTGAAGATCAATAAGTAGTCAAATAATTAAGTAGCTATGTGAGGGCTCACTCTCTCGATAATTTTTTTTCATACCTGAGTATTTTATTTAAACAGCAAGCAAAATAAAAATAGCACTCTAAGAATAGCACATATCATGTGAACGAGTAAAAATTTAGGCTCAACATAGGCTAACTGATACTTGACGAAGAGAGGTGGGATGCGTAGCATCCCCAAGCTTAGATGCTTGAGACTTCTTGAAATAATTACTTGGGGTAACTTGGGAATCCCCAAGCTTGAGCTTTTGTATATCTTTCATTCCTCTCATATTACGGTTTCACCTATTCTCAAAAAACTTCATCCACAAAAACTCGAAAAGAATTCGTGAGATAGGTTAGTACACATAAGAATAAATCAACACTTCATGTACTACCAAGAAAAGTTTCACAATAATTTTCAAACATCATATACTATTTATTATAGTTTCCACAATTCATATCTACCAATATAGGCTATGGAAACTATAGGGTAAGTAGATAACAAAACTAAGACAACAATCTGTCCAAACATAACATTCTCTAGCTATTTATGAAAACAATATAGTTCTGTTACTCAAAAAATTATAAAAAGTTATGACATGATAAGAATTTATATCAAAGAACTGTGTAAATGTTTCAGAAACTTTTCATGTTCCAGTAAAATATGAAAATTCAAGCACTACAGAAAAAGTTTCTGTTTTTACATAGCTAATATCAAACATGTAACTCAAGCATCCTGAGAGGCAATTCTTGGAACTTTTTATTGAAAAACGAGATTATAAATATCATCTCAAAAATCATAATAAAATATAATGACGATTCAAGCAAAACACATAACGTGTAACGAGTAAAAATATAGCTCCAAGTGAGATGTGTGGATAATGTTGGAGACGAAAGAGGGGATGCCTTGCCTTCCGATGCATCCCTAAGCATAGATGCTTGAGTCTTCATTTGATATTACCTTGGGGGTGCCTTGGTCATCCCCAAGATTAGGTTCGTACTAGTCCTTATTCACCTCATATCGGTATCTCGCCCAAAACTTGAAAACTTCAATCATACAAAACTTAACGGAACTTCGTGAGATAGGTTAGTGTAGTAAAGATAGATCATTAACTTAGGCACTGTCAAGACAAGAATCAATATTATTCTCACATAATACCTGCTGCATTCTATAATTCTCATAATTTATATCACCAAATATAAGCTATGGAAACACTAAAACAAGCAAACTATGCAAGCAAAACAGAATCTGTCAAAAACAAAACAGTCTATGAAGATTTGAGTGAACACCATACATACCTGACTCTACAAATTCTGAAATATTAGTACAACATAGATAAATTGCATAGAAATTGTGTGTAAAAATTTCAGGATTTTTTGCCGCTCTAGTAAAATCCGATAATTCATATACTAGACGCAAAACATTCTGTTTTTGCACAGAACCAGACAAACAAGTATCCACACTATCACAAACACTACTGGAATCAGAAGATTTGCCGTATGCCACATCTTTGCCGTATGCTAGCTGATGGCAAAGAGTGCCTTTTCCATCAGCTAGCAGAAAACATACGACAAAGAGCTAGCAGATAGCAAAGGGTGGCTTTGCCATGAGCCACCTCTTTGCCATCTGCCAGCTGATGGCAAAGATTCTTTGCCGTTGGCCAGCAGACGGCAAAGAGGTGGGGTGGGGCCTAGTGGAGGCCAGCTTATTGCAATGGCCCACTCCACCTCTTTGTCGTCTGCTAGCAAACGGCAAAGACCTAACTATAACGGCCCTAACGGCCCACCCCCTCTCTTCTCTCTCTATCTCTCTCTCCACGACCGCACATCCCGTCGCCGCCCCCGACCTCACCCCGTCGCCGCCCCCAACAGCACCCCACCGCCCCCCCGACCACACGCTGCTCCGGCCTGCCGCCACCGATGCCCCACCACTCGGCCCTCCCCTGCCCACCCCACTGCCGTCCCGAAACCCACCGCCACCGCCGCCCCGGCCCCACCCCGCCCCCTCCCCTGCCCCGGCCTCCTCCACCGGCCCCAACCCGCCCCTCCCCTGCTGTGACGCCGCCCCCTCCCCTGCCCCGGCCTCCTCTACTTGCCCCGCCCCACCACCTCCCTTGCGGTCACGTCGCCCCTCCCCTGCACCGGCCTCCTCCACCGGCCCCGCCCTGCCCCCTGCCATGCGGCGATGCCGCCCCCTCCCCTGCCCCCTCCACCGGCCCCCCTCCACCGGTGATGACTCCTCTCCGGTGAGTTCTTTCTCCACTTGCGCCATTTTTATTTAGATTTAGGTTTAGTTTAGTTTAATTTAGTTCTGATTTTTTAGATTTAGGTTTAGTTTAGTTTATTAGGTTAGAAAAAATAAGTTAGTTAGTTAGTTTTTTCTGTTAAGTTAGTTAGTTAGTTAGTTTTTTAGGAGGAGGAAGAGAGGAAATGAAGAAGAAGAAGAAGAGAGGAGAAGAAGAAGAGGAGAAGAAGAAAATAAGAAGAGGAGGAGGAGAAGGAGAAGAAGAATAAGAAGAAGAAGAGGAAGAGGAAGAAGAGGAAGAAGAGGAAGAAGAAAAAGAAAAAGAAGAAGAAAAGGAGGAGGAGGAGGAGAAATAAAGAAGAAGGAGGAGGAGAAGAACAAGAAGAAGAAGAAAGAAGAAGAAAGAAGAAGAAGAAGATGAAAAAAAGAAGTAGAAGTAGAATATGAAGAAAAGAAGTGGGAAAGTATAAAAAGAGGGTTGCCGATGGTAGAGGGTCGCCGAGGGAAAAGAGGGTCGTCGAGTGGCCGAGGGGTCGAGGATCGAGGGGAAAAGGAGTCGAGGGTCGACCCCGACATGACACCATCAACATCCCGACCCCCGACATGACACCTCGACACCCTGACACGGCACCGCCGACCCCGACACAACACCCCTACCCCGACACGACACCCCCGACACCTCGACCCCGACATGACACCCCAGACACCCCGACCCCGACACGACACCCCCGACACCCCAACCCCGACACGACACGGGTCATTTATTTGTGAATTATGAGTTAGGTCATATATTTTTCGATTTTCTTATACAAAACATCATATTTATGTTGATCGGGTGGATTTAAATGTGCAGTTGTTTCATCACTGTGAGGGTCTGGTGTTTGACGACCTCGCCGTGCATTCGACGAGCTCCGCCCCTGCGTTCCTGGGTGAGCACAAATGACATCTCCTCCTCCCCCCTTCATTTCCTTTGATTTGGTCTTCGTGCCGATGAAACTCGCTAGCTATAGGTGTCTTCAATCATCAGTATGCGTGACCACTATGTGTCTCCTGTTCGAAAGGGTTACATCTATAAATATGCATTCATTAGCATACTTATAGCCGTAATTCTTTCGAATTGTCCAACGTTATCCATGGATAGCCCGAGTATGTGTAGATTGGGTTCGTTTTCCCATATGCTCTACTCCGGATCCGATACAGAATTTCGTCAGTGCCTCCCTGTTGTTCTCTGGGTACACATCCTCTCTGCTTATTGCAGTTACGTGTATCAGGAGAACAGCGGGGAGGTGTTGCCAAAATTGTGCATCGGATCCGGAGCAGAGCAAGGGAACCAAACCCAATCTACACATACTCTGGTGGGATTAGGACCTATCTTTACCTACTAGCGTCTAGGTTGCATCAACGTAATAAAACTGACAAACTCTATTAACTGATGATTACGGTTTGCTCAATTATGTATTATTTTTTTGTGTCCAGTAGCTAGGCAAGATGAGTGATCGTGGGTGGATGTACACCGGTCACACTAGTCAGAAAGACATGACCTGTGAATGGATAACAAAAACCAATGAGTTTGTGAGAGTCGCATTTGCAAATGGATAGAAAATAACCTGGTGCCCTTTTGTCGATTGCGACAACTTTAAGAAGAAGTCAGATTTTGAAATGATCAAACACCTATAGAAGTGGGGTTTTGCGCCTAATTATACGGTCTGGACATTTCATGGTGAGTCTGCCCAACATGTCAGAGTTGAGGTGGTTCGTTGTCGCACCGATGAGCATGGTACCGAGACCGAAGACATGGTGCAAGACTTTGATGATGCTCGGGATTCGGACGATGAGATGGAGGAATCTGCAAAGGCCTTCTATGAAATGTTGGAGTCTTCAAAACGTCCTCTCCACGAGCACACTGAGCTTTTTGAGCTGGATGCCATCGCGCAAGTAATGGCTCTGAAGGCCCAGTTCAACCTGGGCAGAGAATGCTACGACGTGATGATGACGATATTTGGACGCTTTCTACCCAAAGGCCATGTATTGCCAGCAAACCTATACCAGTTGTACAAAATCATACATGTGCTTAAGATGCCCTATGAGAAGATAAATGTGTGTGAGAATGGATGTGCCTTATTTGGGCTTGAGTATGCAGGCTTAAACTATTTTCCCATTTGCAATGCTTCCAGGTATGTTCTGTTAGACAACGGTATGGGTGAGAAGAGTCAGATGAAAATCCCAGTCAAGGTTCTTCGATATCTGCCAATCATACCAAGACTTCAACATCTTTTCATGGTCGAAGAGATGGCCAGCCAGATGACGTGGCATAAATTGGGCAAAAGAACAGAACTAGATGCAGATGGGAATCCGATGTTGGGACACATTTCAGACGCTTTTGTGTGGAAGCACTTCGATGCATTACATAAGGATAAAGCAGTAGATCCAAGGCATCCTCGAGTTACACAATACAGTTGTTGGCCTGTATTTGTCGTTCCACTCAATCTCCCCTTTGGAGAGATTATGAAAAGAAAGAACATTTTCCTGACATTGATAATTCCAGGGCCCAAATATCCGGGGAAGAATATGAATGTGTACATGCAGCCACTTAAGGATGAATTTCAAGAAGCCTGGGATAATGGGATCAAGACATACGATGCCGCTACCAAAAATAAGTTCAAAATGCATGTGTGGTTCATGTACTCGTCACATGACTTGCCGGCATAAGCGCTATTCGTTGGCTGGTCTGTGCATGGAAGGTTCCCGTGCCCCACATGCAAGGCAGCTCTTGAGTTCTGTTGGCTGCAGACAGGTCGCAAGTTTTCTTGCTTTGACATGCATAGACAGTTCCTGGATCCTGACCATAAGTTTAGAAAATACAAGAAGAATTTCATCAAAGGTAGAGTTGTCAAAAACATTGCACCACCTGCATTGACAGGCCAACAGATCCTGGATCAGATAAATGCTCTCGAGCCGGATCCAAATCGTCCAAGGTATTTCAAAGGGTATAATACGAAACACGCCTGGACTCACTAGATATGTTTGTGGGATTTGCCTTACTTTAAAGACCTCCTTTGCCCACACAACATCGACGTGGTGCCCACTGAAAAGAATATCACTAAGGCCCTTTTTGGTACACTGTTCAGCATAGAGGGGAAGTCGAAGGATAATCCTAAGGCTAGAGTCGATCAGGAGGCTCTATGTGATAGACCGTTACAAAACATATGACAACCGAAAGGAAAGAAGTACTGGAGGAAGCCAAAGGCATGGTTCAATCTTGGGAGGCCAGCTATGAGGGAAATGATCTTGTGGGTGAAAATGCAGTTGATGTTCCCCGATGGGTATGAAACGAATCTAAAGAGGGGAGCGAGTCTTGACAAATTGAAAATAGTTGGTCTCAAGAGTCATGATTGGCACATATGGCTTGAGCAGGTAATGCCGGTGATGTTGCATAGCTTTTCCCTGAGGATGAATGGCTAGTACTGGCAGAGTTGAGCTATTTCTTCCATGCTCTTTGTGCGAAAGAACTATCACCTGACGTGCTAGACGAACTGGAAGAGTTGGCGCCAGAGTTGATCTGCAAGTTAGAAAAGATCTTTCCACCGGGCTTCTTTAATCCAATGCAGCATTTGATTTTGCATCTCCTGACCGAGGCAAGATTGGAGGGGCTCATGCAAAATCATTGGTGCTTCGCAACTGAGAGGATGCAGAAGACGCTTCGAGGAAAATGTAAAAATAAACGTAGAGTTGAAGCATCGATGGCCAAGGCATTCATTACTGAGGAGGCGGCAAACTTCATGACAGCACACTACAAAGCCAAGAATCATTATTTGCATAATCCGAAGCCTCGGAACAATGATGGCGACCGTGAAAAAGGTCGATCCAACCTCAGCCTATTCAAAGGGATGCTTGCACCAGCCAGTGCTTCGAAAGCAATAGCATTGGATGTCAAAGAATGGCGGACCATTTCGTTGAATATCTTCAACAACCTAACAGAAGTGCGACCGTACATCGAGTAAATTCTCGGTAAATTGTTTCACAACTTCTAATTCCTTTGAAACGCACTTCTTCCTGGATATGTGATACAGTCAATACATCGTCAAATTCTCGGATGGAGCGGTGATCCAAAAGGATTCCATTGAAGAGTATGAGCTTTTGGCAAAGCATGGAGGCGGCTATCCCGATTTCATCTCTTGGTTCAAGCAAACTATAATTTCCATTAGACGATTTCATTTCTTCGTCTAGTTTGCGGCTAATGCAACAATCCTTTCGTATTAAACTTGTAGGCTAATGCAGAGTCTATGGACTCCGAATTGAGACAAGTCGCTAATGGCTTTGACTATAAGGTCTGTTCATTTGGCAAATATGACATAAACGGTTATCGCTTTCGTACTTTTGGCAAAGAGCTATCTATGGCCGACCGAAAGTCTACAAATTGTTGTGTCTCCGCTGTCGGTGAAGGAGGGGTCGTGTATTATGGAAGAGTTGAGGCAATTTATGAACTTACATTCTTTGGTGAAAACCCACCAAATGTCGTAGTCTTCAATTGTTATTGGTTCCAACCAAAGGAGACTAGAAGGACTCATGAACATATAGGGCTAGTCGAAATCAAACAAAGCACCCATTTAGATGTTCCCGATGTCTATATTATGGCTCAACAGGCAACCCTAGTTTTCTATCTACCGTGGGCCTGCCAAACGGATCCAAATCTTAATGGTTGGGATGTCGTTTATGATCTGCCACCACATTTTAGACCACCTCCCCTCAATGAAGATGATTATGGACCTCACATTAACCCAGACACATATGAAGGATAATTCTTCCAAGAAACACGTGTTTCCAAAAAACGTTTCAAGAACCGCGCTACTTCACCCCAGAAGATTGAGGTAGACAGCGACAGTGAATCCAACTTCACCCCTGAGCTGGAACAAGAAGAGACGGAAGAAGAAGAGGTTAATACTACGGATGACCTGTCAATGCTTGACCGATTACATAAAGGAGGCCTTCCACATGTTGATCCATTTATTGATGATGCTGATGAGCACGTCATTACTGATAGTGATGATGATTATGCATTTATTGATCCCGGAGCATATATAGACGATGAAGATTAATATTAGTAATGTCAGGTATTCAATTATTATTATGTACATATATTATTAATTAGTTCATGTTATTAGGTATTTCATTTTGTTATGTTGAACTAATTTCGTTCACTCTTTGTCATTGCAGGTGTTGACAGATGGTGGGCGCGGGTCGAGAGCGCTCTATGCCTCCTTCCTCGGTGCGTGATGGGAGGGGTGCTATTATTCCACCCCAGCAACTCCAGAGAGCGCTGGTACATAGTATGCAGACATCGGTGGGCGCTTCTTCTTCGATGGAGAGAGGTCAGGGGAAGACGAAGAGAGGTGCTAGAGGTAGGAAGGCTGCTGCGCCTTCCTTGCCGCCACCCCTAGCTGATTCTCCCGACCACAGGAGTGCTCCGTCTCAGGTGGACCCATCTGACTTGGACCCGTCTCGGACTCCGGTCGCCGATCCTCGGGACGACGAGCCTTCGTCCAAGGAGACTCCGATCCTAGGGTCTTCATCCCAGGAGACTCCGGTTCCAGAGTCTTCGTCCCACGTGACTCCGAAGGCTAGTGGCCATGCTGATGGTGGCGAGGACAACTTTTCAGAGGATACCTATAGCGAGGGCGAGCTAGTTGAGGAGGGCAAGAAGGTCTACCAGCCTGGTTGCACAAAGCTCCCGCCCGTGCCGACGACCCGCGATCAGAGGTGGTTGATTGTGCCTAATGCGGAGTAGTAAGTACATTTACTCTTTTTTAACCTTTTGCCTTCTTGTTTCTTCAAATTAATATCTAATGTGTTGGCCTTGTCATACTGCAGGGGTTGGAAACATGGCCGTAGTGCCCACAGGCCCAACGCAGTCCTTGGTGTGCTTCTCAAGCACCACTTCCCGAGGAAGGTCCAGTTGCCCGGTGAGGGTGAGGTTCCACAGGTAGCACTGACTTGGGAGCTGTACGTGGATGCCCCGGCCCTACCGGAGGAGAGGGTCGACAGTGTCTTGTGCGAGACGGTGGCCGACATTGTGATCCGCCATTTTTGGGTAATTTTGCTTTACAGAATGAAAAATCAACAACACCTAGTGATTGTACTAATCAGTGTTGTCTTGTTTGATTGCAGACCTTCTACAGGTGTCTTGACGAACACGAGGCGGA
The DNA here is from genome assembly GCA_022496015.1 of Hordeum marinum. NCBI lineage: Eukaryota > Viridiplantae > Streptophyta > Magnoliopsida > Poales > Poaceae > Hordeum > Hordeum marinum. The sequence continues at coordinate 65,734,312 of CM039677.1, forward strand.
CGCGGCTATTGTTCTCGTAGCCGAGTGCAAGTGCCTACTTCAGAACTTACGGCACGAGGCTCGGGTGCAGGCTATTCGAGACTACTACGCCTTGACTAACATTAAGAGGGCCAAGAATAAGTCCCGCAAAAAATTTCTGAGTAAGGAGAAGTACATGAAGGTAATTACCTATTCTTAAGGACTAAAATTTCTCTTGTCTAACTTAGGTGCCCCTGAGATGGTGTGCGGATTGGATGGACTTTTGGGAGGCATTGGTGGATGAGTGGTGCTCTCCCAAATGGCTAGACGACCACAACAAGTCCAAGGATAAGCGTGTCCAAATGAAAGGTGCGCCACACCTTCGAGGGAGCTCCAACCTGTTTGAGCACGGGGATCACTGGGTATGTGGTTTGCTTCATGATTCATGCAATTTCATTTTTCATGCTAGCTTGAGCCCTTAACTAATATTTTGTTCCTCTCTTTTAGGCATGACAAAACAAGAAGGAGGTGCCACCGTTGTTCGACCTCTATGCCATGGCCCATACTGCCTCATACTAGAAGGCCAAGGCATTCTCTGAGGATGACCTCGATCATCCAGAGAGCTTGAGCAACATCTCCTCCCACAAAAAGATTGTGAGGTACAGAAATGAGGGGAAGGCGAGGAAAGGGGAGGACTTCAACCCGAGCTAGAGTCCTTTTGATCCACAGCTCGTGATGATATCTGGTGGCAGGAGGCCCCATGGCTCGATAGCCATTGGGGTGGACTGATACGTTGTCCTAGAACTCTTCGAGAGATCAAGAAGCGCCAGACGAGCTCTGATCCTGAGATAAGGCCTCATCCACGGCCAATGGAGCTCGCCATTGAGGCTAGGGCCGAGGAGCTTCTGGCGAAGGCAAAAAGGCAGGCGTCATAGAGGGAGAGGGACATGGAGGAGAGGATGGCTAGGCTGTTGGAGGAGGAGAGGAACCGGAACGACACGTCTCATCGGGCCCTATACGACCTCCTTGTGGCAAGTTTCTCCTGTATATTAGCCAAATCATGCATGTAATGTTCGTTTCATCACTCACAAATATGACTGACTCGTGAAAACAAAAAGTGCAGACCATGTGCTAGAACAATGGTTAGAGCCCTTCGTCGATGCCCTAGATTGCTATAGCACCCACGGTGAGTTTCGTTTGAATGGTCATTAGTTACTAGTATTCACATTTGAGTTGCATCATGCTAAGGAGACATTGCAAATGATCTTTGGTGCAGCATGCCTCCCGACAAGCATCGACCGATCGTTCTGCGTCTGCCGCAACCCCGACCGGTCCTTCTCCGTCTCCCACTGGCGCAAACCCGACCAGTCCTTCACCTCCGTGATGATGGTAAGTTTTTCAAAATGTTTTGCTTAACAAATGCATACTTAGCTTAAGAAATGACCAATTTAGCTCCAAAATTACCTATATTTAGCTTCTTTAGTTCATTTATGACATACTAAGCATACTTAAGTAAAAATGACATGAGAACCTTGGTTTAGCTCCAAAATGACATAGACTTAGCTTATTTTCCTCTAAAATGACAAAATAACCTTACCTACCTCCAAATTGACCGACTATAACTAGGAGCTCTAAAATGACCTACACTTGCCATTTTGTCCTCCAAAATGAGTAAATATTATTAGTTAGCTCAAAATGGCATAACTACCTAGGTTAGCTCAAAAATGACCTATACTTAGCTTCTTCACTTCATTTATGACATACTTAGCATACTTAGATAAAAATGGCATGATAACCTTGGTTTAGCTCCAAAATGACAGAGACTTAGCTTATTTTCCCCAAAAATGACATAATAACCTTACGAAGCTCCAAAATGACCTATTTACCTAGCTTAGCTCTAAAATGACCTACACTTAGCATTTTTACCTAGCTTAGCTAAAAATGGTAGTTTTACCTACCTTAGTTAGAAGAAGAAGAAGATAAATAAGAGGAGAGGAGAAAAAGAAAGAGAAGAAAAATTCTTCCTCTTCTTCTTCTTCTTCTTTTTATTCGTTTTCTTCTTCTTCTAGCTTGTCTTCTTCTTCTTCTTCTAACTTTCTTCTTTCCCAATTTGCAGTTTTGCTTTAGATGAGGAAGCTTGCATTGATGGAGTCTACTCTTCTACTTGTGCTTCCTTTTTATTTTGATTGTGTATGATGAACTTTGTTGTTGGATATCTTGTTGGAAACTTGTTGGATATGTTGTTGGAAACTTGTTGGATATGTTGTTGGAAACTTGTTGTTGGATATGTGTTGGTAACTTGTTGTTGGATATGTGTTGGTATGCTTGTTTAAAGTATTTTGAAATATATATATATATATGAAATTCTGTGAAATTGAATGAATTTAAGAAAAAACAGGAAAAACTGGGGCTATACAGGTTCTTTGTCGTCTGCTGGCCGACGACAAAGAGCTTTGTCGTCAGCCAGCAGAAGGCAAAGCTGCCACGTGGTAGCTACGTGTGCAACCTGGGGCGGCACTAGGCTGGCCTATGTGGTTTCTTTTCCATCTACTGGCATACGACAAAGAACTTTGCATATTTGACGTTTGCCTACTAACAGCAAAGAAGCCACATAGGCCAGCAAAGAAACCGTTGCTTTGCCGTCCGCTGGCAGACGACAAAGAACTTTGCATCTTTGCCGTCTGCCAGCAGACGGCAAAGCACGTCGTTAACCACTTAATAGACGTAAGCTTCCATGTGTGTCGTCCATGTTCTTTGCCGTCTGCTGGCAGATGGCAAAGACCTAACCATCTTTGTCGTTCGCCAGCAGACAGCAAAGCGCCCTTTACCGTAGCTTATTCAGCCGGACGGATTGGCCGTATGCTGGCAGACGGCAAAGCCTTTGACTTCCGCCATGCATGCCTTTCCCGTCCGTTATGGCAGATGGCAAAGTTGTTGATTCCTATAGTGAAAGGCTTTACTCGGTACTTTATTGAAATGAAAGACACAAAACATGATTACTACAGTAGCTTAATCATGTGAACACACAAAAACAGAAAGTAAAAGTGTTGGGTTGTCTCCCAACAAGCGCTTTTCCTTAATGCCTTTTAACTCGGCATGATGATTTCAATGAGGCTCACATAAAAGTAAAGAATTGAAACACAATGGGAGCATCATTAAGCATATGACAAGCACATTTAAGTCTAACCCACTTCCTATGCATAGGGATTTTTTGAGCAAACAATTTATGGGAGAAAGAATCAACTAGCATAGGAAGGCACAACAAGCATATCTTCAAAAATTTGAACACATATAGAGGAAACTTGATATTATTACAACTACTGCAAGCATAAGTTCCTCCATCCATCATAATAGTTTTTAGTAGCATCATGAAGGAATTCAACAATATAACTATCACATACAACATTCTTTTCATGATTCACAAAGCATAGAAAATTTATTATTCTCCCCAAGCAAACTTACCATACATAGTAGTGGGAGTATCATAGGAGACTTGAATATTATAAAACTTTTCCACATTAAAAGAGTAATGTTCAAATAAAGGGTATTCATAATTGTGACAAGTTGTATTAATAATCATCACTACTTTTCATAAAATACGTATCATCACAATAATCATCATAAATAGGAAGCATGTAATCATTATAACAAATTTGACCATTCGAAGTGGGGGGACTAAAAAGATCATCTTCATTACTCATAGCATCACCACGCTTGGAACAGACATCAATTGCAACAAATATATTCTCAAATATGTCATTCTCATCAAGCATAGCATCCCAAGCTTGTGGGTTTGCACATCATTAGGATAATCATCAATAGCATGAATAGCATCGATAGTGTAGTAGTTATTATCATCATAATTTTCCAAGTTGGTGCCAAAAGTTTTTCAATATTATAAGGAGTATCATTATGTTACCAATCATCCTCATCACAACAAGTAGTAGGCATAAGAAAATAATCATCAAGTGTATCATCATCCAAATTATTATTCATTCTCAACTATTATAGGAACAACATTATTTGGGAGAGATACCTTTTTACCTTTACCTTTTATTCTCTTCTTCTTCTCCTTTATGACACTTTGTATGGGTTTAAGTAATTTTTCCGAGCTTCTTATTGAAGAAATTGGTTCGATGGAAAGCTATTCCTTACAACCTGATTAATCACGAGAAACAATAGGAGGGTATTGGGAGACCTTTATCCTTTCATTAGTATCCCTTTTATAGTCTATTGGTTTCTCAATATTTCTATAGTTGGCAATATAAGCATTCGCATTGCAGTTCACTATGCAAAACATATAGATTTCTTGTAGATTAGTTTCATTATCATTTGTGGTAATGAATATATCAAACCAATCATTTTTATGTGAAAATTCTTCATTCCCCAAAAAATAAGCAAAGTTCATTGTAGAGTTCATAGAAGATCAAATTATCACAATATTTGGAAACGGTTCGGTCATGAAAAAGCATGCATTGGAATTAAAATGGCCAACCCTATTGCAAAGTTCACAAGTAACGGGATGAGGAGAGCATAATGTTGTGGCAAGTTAATCTATCACTTTAAGCCACGAATTAGTTTGATCAGTTTGATCTTGTTTATTCTTCTTACAAAATCTATCATCCCTCTATGGCATGTCTTTACAAATTTTATTCACTCCACAAAAATTGACATGCTTATAGGAAATCTTTTTATCATGACTAGTGCAATCATCATTAGCATCATGGATATTCAGAGAATTCATACTAACAACATGGAAATCATTATTTTTATTTAGGTAACTATCATGAATCACTTTATAAATTTCACAATTTTTAGATTCATGATTTTCAAGCAATACCTCATAAAGATAATCTAGTGAGCTCTCACTAGAAATTGTTCCAACATAATCGGGTCTTTTGAAAAGATTAGCAAGTGGATGAGGATCCATTTATATTTATTTTGTATTTTTGTTTTATCAAACCAAACTAGTGAAAAACAAGAAACTAAATGATTTAATTGCAATATCTAAAGATATACCTTCAAGCACTCACCTCCCCGACAACGGCACCAGAAAAGAGCTTGATGTCTACTACACACCTTTATTCTTGTAGACTTTTGTTGGGCCTCCAAGCGCAGAGTTTTTTAGGATAGTAGTGTTAGGGAACGTTGCATGGGAAACAAAAAATTTCCTACGCACACGCAATATTTATCCATGGTGATGAGCATCTACGAGAGGGAGAGTGGACCTACATACCCTTGTAGATCGCTAAGCAGGAAGCGTTAAGAAACACGGTTGATGTAGTCGAACGTCTTCACAATCCAAATCACTGAACGTCCCATGATCCCATCATGATCCATCTCGTGATCTAGTAACAATCCATCCCGCCATCCCATCATGATCCGCCCCGAGATCAAATCACGAATCGTCTCGCAATCCTGATCATGGTCCTTCCGATCTAGCATCGAAGGAACGACACCTCCGTGTTCAGCACACGTATAGTTCGATGACGATCTCCACCTTCTTGATCCATCAAGTGGGGGCGGAGAGGTAGATGAGTTCTCTGGTAGCATGACGACACGACAGCGATGGTGGTGGAACTATTCTGATAGGGCTTCGCCTAAGCACCACCGGAACTAGACTAAAGGAGAAAATGATCTAGAGGAAGTAGAGGGAGCACGTGGAAATTAGGGTTAGACCTCCCCTCTAAATCCTCTAGTATATATAGGAGGGAGGGAAGGGAGGAGGCAGCATCAAAAGCTCAGGGGTTGGCCGAAATGGGAGGTGGAGGAGTCCTACTGCAATCCTACTAGCAGTAGGATTCCTCCTCTCCACTTGGAAACCCTTTCCACCTTTCCACCTTTGAGTTTTTCCCACCCTTAGCCGCATGGCCTTAGTGGGGGATTCGGCCATCCCACTATGGGCTGGTTTTACTCCTCCCACATCCCATGAGGTCCTTTGGGTCGAGACACCACTCCCGATGGCCCCCGGTACCCTCCCGGCACTCCCGGTACACTACCGAAGTACCCGAAACTTTTCCGATGACCAAAATAGGACTTCCTATATATCAATATTTACCTACGTACCATTATGGAGCTCCTCGTGACATCAAGGATCTTATCTGGGACTCCAAACCACCTTCGGTCACCACCATACATAACTCTACTATACCAAAACGTCACTAAACCTTAAGTGTGTAGACCCTGGGGGTTCGAGAACTATGTACACATGACCGAGACACCTCCATGTTCAGTAACAAATAGAGGGACTTGGATGCCCATATTGGTTCCTACATATTATACAAAGATCTTTATCAGTTGAACCTCTAGGTCAAGGATTTAGTTAATCCCGTACGCTGTTTCCTTTGTTCTTTGGTGTGTTACTTGCCCGAGATTCGATCGTTGGTATCTCTGTACCTAGTTGAATATCATTATCGGCAAGTCTCTTTACTCGTTCTGTAATACAAGATCCCGTGGCTAACACTTAGCCACATTTCTTGCAAGGCTTATTGTGATGTTGTATTATCGAGTGGGCCCTGAGATACCTCTCCGTCAAACGGAGTAACAAATCCCAGTCTTAATCCATGCCCACTCAACAGACACCCTCGGAGATACATGTAGAGCATCTTTATAGTCACCCAGTTACGTTGTGACATTTGATACACACAAGATATTCCTCCGGTGTTAGTGAGTTGCATGATCTCATGGTCATAGGAAACAAATACTTGACATGTAGAAAACTATAGCAATAAACTGTCATGATCATATGCTATGTTTATAGCTTGGGTCTTGTCCATCACATCATTCTCCTAATAGTGTGATCCCGTTATCAAATGACATCTCATGTCTATGGCCAGGAAACCTTGACCATCTTTGATTAACGAACTAATTAACTAGAGGCATACTAGGGACACAATGTTGTCTATGTACGCACACATGTATTTGAGTTTCCAATCAATATAATTATAGCATGGATAATAAACAATTATCACGAACAAGGAAATATAATAATAACCAATTTATTATTGCCTCTAGGGCATATTTCCAATAGTTTCCCACTTGCACTAGAGTTAATAATCTAGTTCACATCACCATGTGATTTACATTGTTAGGAATCTAACACCCAATGAGTTCTGGGTTCGATCATGCTTTGCATGTTAGAGAGGTCTTTAGTCAACGGGTCTATGACATTCAAGTCCGTGTGTCCTTTGCAAATATCTATCTCATACTGTAGACACTTCTACCACACTCCACTTGGATCTATTCCAAATGGCTTCTCCACTATACGTATCCAGATTGCTACTCAGAGTCATCCGGATTGGTGTTATAGCATGCATCACCATAACCCTTTACGACGAACTCTTTATCACATCCATAATCGAGAAATATTTCCTTAGTACTCTAGTTACTAAGGATAATCTTGACTGTTGTCCAGTGATCCACTCCTGGATCACTCTTGTACACCTTGATAGACTCATGGCAAGGAACACATAGGTGCGGTACACAACATGGCATACTATACAGAGCCTATGGATAAGGCATAGGAGACGACCTTCGTCCTTTCTATTTCTTCTTCTGTGGTCGAGCTTTGAGTCTCACTCAACTCCACACCTCACAAATCAGGCAAGAACTCTTTCTTTGACTGATCCATTTTGAACTCTTTCAAAATCTTGTCAAGGTATGTACTCATTGAAAGTTTTATCAGACGTCTTGATCTACCTCTATAGATCAAGATGCCCAATATTTAAGTAGCTTCGTTCCAGGTTTTCCATTGAAAAACTCCTTTTCAAACAACCCTTTATGCTTTCCAAAAATTCTACATCATTTCCAATCAACAATATGTCATCCACATATACTTATCAGAAATTCTATAGTGCTCCCACTCACTTTATTGTGAATATAAGTTTCTCATAAACTTTCTATAGACTCAAAAACCTTTGATCACCTCATCAAAGCATATATTCCAACTCCAAGATGCTTGCTCTAGTCCATAGAAGGATTGCTGGAGCTTGCATATATTTTAGCATCCTTAGAACTGACAAAACCTTCTGGTTGCATCACATACAACCTTTCCTCACGGATACCGTTAAGGAAATGATGTTTTGACATCCATCTGCCAGATTTCATAATAAAAAAATGCAGCAATTGCTAACATAATTCCAACAGACTTTAGCATCTCTACGGGTGAGAAACTCTCATCGTAGTCAACTCCTTGAACTTGTGAAAAACCCTTTACCACAAGTCGAGCTTTATAGACGGTGACATTACCGTCCGCGTCCGTCTTGCTTTTAAAGATCCATTTGTTCTGAATGGCCTTTCGCCATTCAGGTAATACTTCCAAAGCCCATACTTTGTTTTCTTACATGGATCCCATCTCGGATTGCATGGCCTCTAACCATTTCTCGAAATCTGGGCCCATCATCGCTTCTCGAGAGCTCCTTTGTTCATCGTTGTCCAACAACATGACCTCTAAGAAAGGGTTGCCGTACCACTCAGGAGCAGTACGCATCCTTGTCGACCTACAATGTTCGATAGCAACTTGATCCGAAGCTTCATGATCATCATCATTAACTTCCTCTTCAACTAATGTAGGCTCCACAGAAACAATTTTCCGTGCTGCGCTACTCTCTGGTTGAAACAAAGGTTCAACAACCTCCTATATGGGACAATCCAGGACGCGGACATCAGACAAGAATTCTATCGCATCCAGTCGGAGTTTGCGGAAATCATCCATCAAGATGTCCTTCGTACCTCAGGGCAGTTCTACCTCAGATATCAACCGTCCAACAGTGAGATAGAAACAACGCTACAAATGCAGGCTGACAACGCCCGCGATTTCATGACCATCACTAAAGAGGGCGGCTTCATCCATGCTCCGGTCCCTGAGTCGAGTCGAAAGTAGTGATGCTATGTAGTTCTGAAATGTCTATTGGCTCATGTTGTAATATTAAACTTTAATGAACTTGTATGTCTCTTTGGTTTGGATAGTCGTTCAACTTATATGTAATCGATGCTATTTATTAGTAGGACCATGAATTGTGCTAGTAATGTGTTGCTTTTCTCTTCCGATCCTTTTGTTGCATACTTATATCTTGCTTATGTATTGTCTGTGAATTGCTACTAACATTTTGTTTGGCTAGTGCATAGAGAAGCCGTCGTATGTCGTGTACAAGGGTAAGGTTCCCGGAGTCTACGATGACTGGGAGGAGTGTCAGAGACAGGTTCACCATTTCAGTGGTAACAGTTACAAAAGGGTACACCACTAGGGCGGAGGCGGAAGCTAGATACGCGTGCTATCTAGTGGGAGAGAGGAGGGAGCGTTGGAGGAACCGTATGAAGACCAGTTTCATCGCAATGATGCTCATCGTGATGACCGCAACTCTCTTCTATGTGATGGTAGTTTAGATGATCGATATCGACTTGTAATGTGAAGACAAACTCGCTACTCGCGGTGCCGAGACTTGTAATGTTCTAACGTTGTTCGTTATTTTAAATTCAGAGACTAATATGATGAATTGTATTCGGGGACTAATCTTCTATTGTATTCGATAAATCTGCTGTTTATATGTTGTGCTCTCTATATTCTGTGCAGTAATATGTTTTGTAACCTGTGCAAATATCAGAAAAGAAAAAAAATAATACCTAATATTCATACTAGTGGCACACCACTCAGCACATTAGTGGCGCACTGCAAAAAGCACACTAGTGGCGCATCCTCCATTAGTGCGCCATTAGTAAGCCAGAGCACATGGGTAAATATGGCCCCTGGGAGGCATACTAATGGCGCACCGTGAGCTATACTAATGGCACACTGCATGGTGCGCCATTAGTATACCAGATACTAATGGCGCACGTGTGGTGCGCCATTAGTAAAAAATTCTAATGGCGTGATGCTAGTGGCGCACCTGTAGTGCGCCATTAGTAGCCAAAACAGGTGCGCCACTAGCAGGCCTTTTCCTAGTAGTGTCAATTTCTATCTTCCTCCGAGTCAATTCTTTCGAGAGAAACTCTTTCTCGAGAAAGGACCCGCTTTAGCAACAAACACTTTGTGCTTGGATCTAAGATACAAGGTTTACCCAACTGTTACATTAGGGCATTCTATGAAGATGCATTTGTCCGCTTTGGGTTCGAGCTCATTAGGTGAAAACCCTTTTTCACATAAGCGTCACAGCCCCAAACATTAAGAAATGACACCTTAGGTTTCCGCCAAACCAAAATTCATACGGTGTCATCTCAATGGATTTAGATGGTGCCACTTTTAAAGTGAATGTAGTTGTCTCTAATGCGTAACCCTAAAACGATAGTGGTAGAGCACGACTACGACATTCAGACACACCATCATACTATGGTGTTCCAGGTGGCGTGAGCTGTGAAACAAATTCCACATTGTCTTAAGTTGTATACAGATATTCGTAACTCAGGTATTTACCTCCACGATCATATTGTAGACATTTTATCTCCTTTTCACGATGATCTCAAACTTCACTCTGATTTTCTTTGAACTTTTCAAATGTTTCAGACTTGTGTCTCATGAAGTAAATATCGCCATATCTACTTAAATCATCAGTGAAGGTAGGAAAATAATGATATCCACCGCAAGCTAAAACACTCATTGGATCGAATACATCAACATGTATCATTTCCAATAAGTCACTTGCCCGCTCCATCATACCAGAAAACAGGTCTTAGTCATCTTGCCCATGAGGCATGGTCCGCATGTCTCAACCGATTCGAAATCAAATGAGTCCAAAGATCCATCAGCATGGAGTATCTTCATGCGCTTTACACCAATATGACATTTAGCGGGAGTGCCACAATTATGTGATACTATCATTACTAACTTTGTATATTTTGGCATCAATATTAAGAACATGTGTATCACTACTATCAAGATTCAATAAACTATTCTCATTCGGTGCATGACCATTGAAGGTATTATTCATGTAAACAGAATAACCATTGTTCTCTAACTAAAATGAATAACCATATTGCAATAAACATGATCTAAGCACGTTCATGCTCGACGCAAACACCAAATAACATTTATTAAGGTTCATCACTAATCCCGAAGGTAGATAGAGTGCGATGGTGATCACATCAACCTTGGAAACACTTCCAACACACATCGTCACCTCACCCTTAGCTAGACTTCGTTTATTCCGTAGCTTTTATTTCGAGTTACTAACATTTAGCAACCGAACCAGTATCCAATACTCAGGTGCTACTAGGAGTACTAGCAAGGTACACATCAATATCACGTATATCAAATATACTTATGTCGATGTTGCTAGCCTTCTTATCCACCAAGTATCTAGGGCTGTTTCGCTTCAGCGACCATTCTCCTCATAATAGAAGCACTTAGTCTTGGGTTTGGATTTAACCATGGGTTTCTTCACTGGAGCAGCAACTAACTTGCCATCCATGAAATTTCCCTCCTAGCCTTTGCCCTTCTCAAAACTAGTGGTTTCACTAACCATTAACAATTGATGCTCCTTCTTGATTTCTACCTTCGCGGTGTCAAACATCGCGAATAGCTCAGGGATCATTATTTCCATCCCTGGCATTTTATAGTTCATCACGAAGCTCTAGTAGCTTAGTGATAGTGACATGGAGAACTATATCAATCACTATCTTATCTAGAAGATCAACTCCCACTCGATTCAAGCGATTGTAGTGCCCAAACAATATGAGCACATGCTCACCGATTGAGCTATTCTCCTTCGTCTTGGAGGCAAAGAATCTTGTTGGAGGTCTCATACCTCTCAACACGGGCACGAGCCTGAGATCCTAATTTCAGCTCTTAGAACATCTCATATGTTCCGTGACATTCAAAACGTTTTGGAGCCTCAATTCTAAGCCGTAATGCATGACGCACTGAACTATCAAGTAGTTATCAGAATGTGTGAGGGAGTCATCGGTTAGGGGGTCCTCGGATAGCCGACCTATTGTTTATGGGCCGGACTATGTGGGCCGCAAAGGAAGAATCGGACGATCAAAGACCACCTAGGCCAGATGGAAGCTTTGAGAAGCCATGACGTATCTCCAAGTTATTAGCTTTAGTTAGGAATGTTTATCTCTTCGGCATGTAACAGACCATGTGTAGATCCAGGGCACCCTTGGCGTCTATATAAGCTGGAGGGTTTAGGGGTATAGAGAGAACAACTCATCTAGGGTTAGCTATTCGATCTCGAGGTATATCAACTCTGTAAGCCCCAACATCATCAATACAACCAAGCAGGACATAGGGTATTCCCTCCATAGGAGGGCCTGAACCTGGGTTAATCTGTGTCCCCTTCATCTCCTGTTACGGTCGATTCTAGTCTCATAGTTCGGGACCCCCTACCCAAGATCCACCGGTTCTGACATCGACATTGGTGCTTTCATTGAGAGTTCCTCTATGAGCGCCAAAGGAATCGATGGCTCACCTCGTCACAAGTAGCGAGATCTGGATCCAGGGGACTCTCGACCTTGATCAGAGTGTCACCTGCAATGACATCTTGTCGCGTGTGTAACACCCAAGATGCGCGCCTATGCATATTAAGGCACGAGGGCCTCGATAGGGATAGAGGCGCATCTAGTCATTTCGCAAGTATAGTATCATCACATACATTTACGAAGAGAGGAGTATATGAGTTGGCTTACACTCACCACATGCTTAATTAAAATCCACATAATTTATTCAAACATCAATCCAAAGACAGGGTCCGTCTACGGACGAAAACAAACGATAAAAGAGATGCAATGAAACTGTCTTGCTAGCCCCAAAGATCACGACCAAAGCCACTCTACTCGTGTAGATATGTGACGTACATCTTGCCACTCTCCTCGTTATACTCCCGCTGGAGCTGTGTCACATCATCTAGCAAGATCTCATCTGTACCTGCACCTGTATTTGTTGTAGTAATCTGTGAGCCACGGGGACTCAGCAATCTCGCGACCGGGTATCGAGACTATTCAAGCTTATTAGGTTGGATGGGGGGTAAGTGTTTAGTTTGCAGTAGCACTAGGCTTTTATGGTGGCTAACTTACGAGTACATGAATGTAAATATGTAGTATGATAAATGATCGAGAACTAGCATGATCGCTAAGCGATCCTGAACACCTACTTATGTCAAACATAACCCCACCGTGTTCTCTCTCGGTTCATGTTCACGAGCAGAGACGATCACGGTTAGTCACACAGTTGGTGAATTTTAATGGAGTTTACTTCAAGTTAACTATAACCGGGTGTTAAACAAATATCCAAGTTGCCACATAATCACGGGCACGGCTTTCCGAAAGATTTAACCCTGCAGGGGTGATCCAACTAGTCCATCATAAATTAAGCACACTCCGCGGGAATAACCTCGACCATGGATCTCGTGATCATCCTAGGCCACTCCAAAGGAATTCCGACACCTCGAGATAGCCCGAAGAAAATCAGATCCCCTCACGCAAGCCATTCGAAAAGGTAAAACAAGTCCAGCAAGACCTCCCGGTGAGCCAAATCCGCTTCTAGAGCCGTGCGCTCTTTATCAACAGGCATCATCTGTCTATGCGAAATGGATGATTGCCTGGACATGCCTCGAGTTGCCCCGAGGTGGCACTGCCGACTGCTAGGTATTGGACCAACATTCATGCGGAGCACTGGCCCGGGGGTTGATTAATTATCCACGGTGTTGCAAAGCCCTATGCAATTTTATTAAATTGTTTAAGAAAATAGTACCAATGTTGGGTCTTGCCAGACAAGTTTTAATCTCAACCGAATAATCAAGGGGGTTCCCATAACAACCCCGAGCATGTTGGAGCGCAAAGTATGGAAACATAACACAGGTAACAAGTAACTATGGCGATAAAAGTGGAACAAAACACCAAGACTTCCACCATACCAATATATATATGTGCATTAAATTAGATAGCAGTTAATATTGTGATATCTCCTTATATCCATGTTATCACATGGAAACAACATGCACCTGCAACTAAGAATGCTATAAGAGGGGCTGAGCAGCGGTAAATTAGCCAAACAAGGTTTGCTAGGATGTGGAGGGTTAGAGGCTATCATGGCAATGTAGGAGGCTTGACATTCAAGTGGTAGGTAACGCATATGTAATGATAAGAGCGAGACATCCAGAAAATAAAAAATAGTGTCGGGATCCAGGTACGATCGTCTTGCCTGTTGGTTCTTCAAAGGGACAAAGAGCGGGGTCCTCGTAGTGGTACTCTCGTGGATCCTCGTACTCAGTTTCAACACTCATATCTACCCAAGAGAAACAGCAACAATAAACAACCAACCAAGGTGCGATGCACAAACAAGATGATGCATGATTCATTTGAAGTATTTAGCATGGCAATCCTAAACTAGTCATGTTTCTCATGCAATAGTTATGTTATTTACCATTCTGGACAGAACCTCATGTTAAGTTGTTTGAACATGCATGATCATGGAAAATATGAATGCTTCATGCCAAATGGATGCAAATGCATATGTAGAACATAGGAACCAGATTTACGGTTCTCACGCTACGCTCACAGCAAGTTACGAAGGAAAAATACAAGATAATGAAGGCCATGGACTATTCCTTGTCATTCCAAGGTAGCCACTGGTTAGGCAATGAAAAACAAACCACAATAGAGCCAAACATCAAGCAATACCATGGAGCATAGCTCCCACAAGCCCCCAAACACCCATACACACAATCTGTCACAAAACAGCAACATAGCAACTTTCACAGCAAATATCTAGATCTACGGGAAGTTTCCAACCTCAAACAAGGCATGATCATAAAGTACATAACATGCTTATCAAATCATACAACTACACAAACTGGCAATGAAGCACATATCAATAAGCATGAAGCTCACAAGTTGGCATGATGAAACAGATTCTAGGGACTTAGAGAAAATCACAGTTTTCTGGAATCTGAGTTAAGCTGATAGCAAGTTGACAGCAGAGGCTAATGGTGATAGATACCACCTCATGGCATGAAAATTAACAGGATGGTAGAGTGCAACATCTACTACAAAACACTAGCACTAAGCTTGAGCTAAAACACAACATATCACTTAGTAGCATCCACTCATCATGGCATATAAATATCAACAGATTCTCAGACTTAGAAATATTTAGCATGTTGAAATCAGCAACATTTTAATAGCCACTTTAGAGCATGGTTCCCACTTATATGCAAGTTTATCATGATAAAAGTAAATACCATGGCATTCTACTCATGGAAAACTCCCACTTCCATGTTGACACAATTATCATAGCATGCATGGATTAATTATAACTAAAATGACAAAATGGCACTTTGCAACAAAATGACATGTTGACAAACTTTCTCAAATGACAAACAAGTTGCACCAATGGATTCATTGGGAAATTCTACCCCAAAATCATATATCATACTCATATATTTGCATGGAACAACATTGCACAACACTAGCTCGAAAAATACCATACATTCCTATAAGTCAAAACTTACTAAAAATGCTCATCTCCAAATATGTTCCTATCAAGATTTAGAAATATTACCAGAAAAGGAAATAATCTGTTTAACACTAATAAACACAAACAAAATAAAATAAAAATAATATATAGGAGGGGCCCACCTAACATAGGCACCAGGGCCCCTCTGTGGATGATAAATGGGGCCAGGGCCCAGTTGTAACACACACACACACACACAGTTTACACACACACACACTGGATCCTGCTGGCCACAGCAGATCCACCCACTACTAAAACACACGCAGGCACACACACACCTGCACAAGCACACGGGATTCGGGTGTCTCCACACCGTATCCACACCACCAATCAAAAACAAGGAAAAAGGAGGCGAGCCAAATTTGAACCCATGACCTCCCTCTCGGGAGCGGGGGCGCTGACCAGCCGAGCTATCGAGCGAGTACTGACAGGGAAGGGGTTGCACACGACTAGTACTAGCTGTTGGGGAACATTGCATGGGAAACAAAATTTTCCTACGCACACGCAAGATCTATCCATGGTGATGAGCATCTACGAGAGGGAGAGTGGATCTACATACCCTTGTAGATCGCTAAGCGGGAAGCGTTAAGAAATGCGGTTGGTGTAGTCGAACGTCTTTGCGATCCAAATCGCCGAGTGTCCCGTGATCTCATCACGATCTGTCCCGTGATCCAATCACGATCCGTCATGGGAACTCATCATGATCCGTCCCGCGATCTCATCACGATCTGTCTCGCGATCTTGATCATGGTCCTTCCAATCTAGCGTCGAACGGACGGCACCTCTGCGTTCAGCACATGTACAGCTCGATGACGATTTCTGCCTTCTTGATCCAGCAAGAGGGAGCGGAGAGGTAGATGAGTTCTCCGGCAGCGCGATGGCATTGCGGTGATGGTGGTGGAGCTATTCCAGCAGGGCTTCGCCTAAGCACTGCTAAAAACCGATCTAGAGGAGAAACTGCGATCTAGAGGAGAGGAAGCACGTGGCTATTAGGGTTAGATTTTTCCTCTAAATCCTCTAGTATATATAGGAGGGAGGGAGGGGAGGAGGCAGCCTCAAACCCTCAAGGTTTGTTCGAAATTGGAGGTGGAGGAGTCCTACTCCAATCCTATTAGGAGTAGGATTCCTCCTTTCCACTTGGAAACTCATTCCACCTCTCCACCTTTGGATTTTTTCCTTCTCAAACCACTACATCCGCATGGGCCCTTAGAGGAGGCTTCGGCTATCCCACCATGGGCTGGTTTACCTCCTCCCACAGCCCATGTAGCCTCTTGGGTCGAAATACCTCTCCCGATGGTCCCCCGGTACACTACCGATGAGCCGGAAACTTTTCCGGCGACCAGAACAGGACTTCCTATATATCAATCTTTACCTCCGGACCATTCCGGAGCTCCTTGTGATGTTCGGGATCTCATCCGGGACTCCGAATGACCTTAGGTCACCATCATACATAACTCTATACTACCGAAACATCACCGAACCATAAGTGTGCAGACCCTACGAGTTTGAGAACTATGTAGACATGACTGAGACACCTCTATGGTCAATAACCAATAGCGGGACCTGGATGCCCATATAGGTTCCTGCATATTCTATGAAGATCTTTATCGGTCGAACCTCTATGCCAAGGATTCAGTTAGTCCCATATGATGTTCCCTTTGTTCTTCGGTACGTTACTTGCCCGAGGTTCGATCATCGGTATCTCCATACCTAGTTCAACCTCGTTACCGGAAAGTCTCTTTACTTGTTCCGTAATACAAGATCCCGTGACTAACACTTAGTCACATTGCTTTCAAGGCTTATTGTCATGTTGTATTACCGAGTGGGCCCTGAGATACGTCTCCGTCACACGGAGTAATAAATCCCAGTCTTGATCCATGCCAACCCAACGGACACCCTCGGAGATACCTGTAGAGCACCTTTATAGTCACCCAGTTACGTTGCGACGTTTGATACACACAAGGTACTCCTCCGGTGTCAGTGAGTTGCATGATCTCATGGTCATAGGAACATATACTTGACATGCAGAAAACAGTAGCAATAAACTGACACAATCATATGCTACATTTGTAGTTTGGGTCTTGTCCATCACACCATTCTCCTAATGATGTAATCCCGTTATCAAATGACATCTCATGTCCATGGCTAGGAAACCTTAACCATCTTTGATCAACGAGCTAGTCTATTAGAGGCATACTAGGGACATGGTTTTGTGTACATATCCACACATGTATCTAAGTCTTCGATCAATACAATTATAGCATGGATAATAAATGATTATCATGAACAAGGAAATATGATAATAACTAATTTATTATTGCCTCTAGCGCATATTTCCAACAATCTCCCACCTACACTAGAGTCAATAATCTAGTTCACATCACCATGTGATTTGCATTGTTATGAATCTAACACCCATTGAGTTCTGGGGCTCGATCATGCTTTGCATGTGAGAGAGGTCTTATAGTCAATGGGTCTGCGACATTCAGATCCGTGTGTACTTTGCAAACATCTATGTCAAACTGTAAACACTGCTACCATACTCCACTTGGTAATATTCCAAATGGCTGCTCCACTATACGTATCCAGATTGCTACTACGAGTCATCCGGATTGGTGTTAAAGCTTGCATCGACGCAACTCTATACGACAAACTCTTTATCACCTCCATAATAGAGAAACATCTCCTTAGTCTTTTAGTTACTAAGGATAATCTTGACCGTTGTCTAGTGATCCACTCCTAGATCACTCTTGTACCCCTTGACAGACTCATGAAAAGGCACACACAGGTGCGGTACACAACATGGCATACTATACAGAGCCTATGGCTAAGGCATAGGGGATGACATTCGTCCTTTCTCTTTCTTCTACATTGTCAAGCTTTGAGTCTCACTCAACTTCACATCTTACAAATCAGGCGAGAACTCTTTCTCTGACTGATCCATTTTGAACTCTTTCAAAATCTTGTCAAGGTATGTACTCATTGAAAGTCTCATCAAGCATCTTGATCTATCTCTGTAGATCTTGATGCTCAACAATTAGGTAGCTTTATCGAGGTCTTCCTTTGAAAAACTCTTTTCAAACAACCGTTTATGCTTTCCAGAAATTCTACATCATTTCCGATCAACAATATGTCAACCACATATGCTTACTAGAAACTCTATAGTGCTCCCACTCACTTTATTGTAAATACAAGTTTCTCATAAACTTTGTATTGACTCAAAAACTTTGATCACCTCATCAAAGTGTATATTCCAACTACGAGATGCTTGCTTCAGTTCATAGAAGAATCACTAAAGCTTGCACACCTTTTAGCATCCTTAGGACTGACAAAACCTTCTAGTTGTATCTCATACAACCTTTCCTTAAGGAAGGAAATGATGTTTTGAAATCCATCTGCCAGATTTCATAATTGAAAATGCAGCAACTGCTAACATAAGTCCAACAGACTTTAGCATTGCTACGAGTGAGAAAGTCTCATCGCAGTCAACTCTTAAACTTGTCGGAAACTTCTTTGCGACAAGTCGAGCTCTATAAATGGTGACATTTACCATCAGTGTGTGTCATCATCTCAAAGGTCCATTTGTACTCGACGACCTGCCGACTAACAAGCAAGTCTACCAAAGTCTATACTTGGTTTTCATACATGGATCCTTTCTCGGATTTCACGGCCTCTAACCATTTGTCGGAATCCGGGCCCACCATCGCTTATACACAGCTCATAGGTTCATTGTTGTCCAACAATTTTTTTAGGAATTAAAAGCCATTTAGGCATTTTCTGAAAATAATTTTTTTAGAGTATTTAGTTTGGTCGTGGAAAAATGTTCATCTTATTGCATTTATTTCCCTGATCATTTTGGTATATAAAACTTTATTTTTTGGAAAGGTTTTGATTTCCAAAACTGTAGTTTCCTTCTCTATTATTTTATAAAAGGAAAATATTGTTATATTAGGAAACCCACTGCGGCCCACTTACCAAACCAGGCCCGAATCAGATCCGAAATCTGTTAGGATCGTTCACCGACGCCGCACCCCCTCTCTCCCTCTCTATGACGCACGGGCCCCACCGCTGACCGAATCAACCGCCGCCGGTCACCACCTTCCTTTTCTCCTCCCCCTTTCCTTACCTCGCCGACGACCACCGGATCCGCCGCGGATCTCCTCTCCTCATGCCTATTCTTCACCTCGAGCCCCTGGCTATTTAAGCCACCCCTCCCTCTCTCTGTTCCGTGCGAAATACCCTACCCCGAGCCCCTCTCACCGCCGCAATCGCTCGCCGGAGCAGAGCCGCCGTTGCCGCACCATTGACACCCCGTGCTCGTCCCTGACCCCCTCATCGCCGTCCGAGCCCACCAACCACCCTGCCACCCTTGCCCGCATCTCCCCGTGCACTCCCCCATGCTCCAGACCCACTAGAGCTCCCTTCCCCATCGACACCCGAGCGCCATCGCCGCCTCAAAGCTCGCCGTCGTCGCCACCGTCATCCCCAAGCTCCTCCACGGCCATCAGAAGCTTCACTGCGCTCGTCTGCATCGCCTGGTGCCTTCTCCGTCGCCGAAGAACCACCGGAGACGTCTCCCCTGCGACCTCGCCGTCCCTGCCTTGCTGTCGACATCGCCGGAGACCTCCTCCACCGCGGTGAGTCACCGAAGCTCCTCCCCTCCGTCCGATCTGTTTGAACGGCTCGGATTAGAAGCCCCGTACCGATTCGGTTTATTTCAGTGAACCGGTCGGTTTTCCTGTTAGTTATTTTAGCTGAAACGATTTCATCTATTTAGCGGCCATTCGCTTGTTTAGCAATTTCAACGCACACCCGTAGCCTATAGGATCTTGCCACGTGTACACTTGTTCGTTAGATTAGATTTTTCTTTTTCTGTTTTTAGTTTAAAACCGGATTATGTTCTGTTTTTATTTTCCTTATAACTTTTATGTTTTTAATTGTTTTAATATGATTCTTTTTGCATGCTATCTCAAATTTTATCTAGTTTCTGTAGATATAAAGTTTGACCATATTTGACTAATTTAAAATTGAATTCAAACAGATTTGATTCAAATCTTATTTTTTGAATTTCTTGAGTTTAAAAATATATTTTAAGTTGATACTTTTTGCTACTTGTCACTAGTGACTTTATACAACAGTACGTAGAATTTGAGAATTTTTAGAATATTTTGAGTTAGTATTTTTAACAAAACAGATTATGTTTTAGTTCTTTTTAGGTTTATTTCTATTTCCTTTGTTTTAAATTGTTTTAATTTATTTCCTTTTATATTAGTTGATAGATTTTATAAAGTTTTCTGTTAGATAAGAGTAGCCCTTCAAACAAATATTATTTTATTAGTTGATTGCATGAAAATCAATTCTAGGTCAATTATAACTTGCAATTTGATTTTCATTGCTAGTTTGATCTACTATTTGAAAATAGTTTCCACAAATCGTTTTCTAAGTTTGATTTTATGTTAATCTAAGTTTAGACCAGAAACAATTTGTATTATAGTTGAGATTGTTTGTGGTTTAAGCCAAGGATGACCTTGTTTTATATCAAAAGAAGAATTTTTATAAAAGCTTTTCAATTAGTTCTTTTTGCAAAATAAAGATTTATGAGAAAATACTTTCTGTTAATTATTTGTTTTAAATTTTGTTTTCTTCTATTATCTTAGTGTTTTCTTGCTAGTATGTTCTAGTAGTTAAACCCTTATGTTGTTAGTGAGTTGTGTCATAGTTCTAGTTGTTGTTCAAAAGTGATTCTTGTTAATAGTAAAAATACTTTACCAAAACACTTTTATTGGATTCTACTTTGTTAGTGTTTTGTTGCCTTTTGAAAATAAAATCATTTGTAGGGGAAAACCACTTTTGGTTGATTTAATGAAATTTTGTTGATTTCAACTTTTGTCTTAAGTATTTCCTTCATCACAACCCTTTGGTGTTTACTCTTGTGTGTTAGAATTGATTGCTAGTATGATTGCTTATATGAATGCAATGTTTGACTATATAGATTTCCCTCGGAGAGTGACGAATAGTTCTATCAAGTAAATTTTTGAGAGCAATTCTATCTTCATCAACCTTACCAGGCAAGTTCACATTGACCATATTATTACCTATGTTTTTCAAGTTGCATTACTTCAACCTTCCACCCATTGCATGCAAAGTAGGTAATTTGGAAATTTGGTTACTTGATGTAGTATCATGTGGTAGGCACACCTCAACCCTTTGATACTTTGGCCCCGGGAAACGTTGATTTAATTTTTTCTATGCTATTAGTAGACGGGGTTGGTTGTGTGATTCATGATATTTGTGAGATAATAATTACAAGACCTACATGATGATCAAGACTTCAAGACTCCAAGTTTTCAACATACCTCTAGGTGGATGATGGTTGAACGGCGCCCTGGAGAAGCTAGTGGTTAGCCTAGGTGTTGCTGGAAAAGTGCTAGTATTCACGCGGAAAGGTCCACCCAGGAACAAAGAGATGGATGGATGCTTCAAGACCCAAGGCTTACCTGCATAGCCACAAGCCATTATGGGCTCTGGCTTGGTTGGATATGGTGGTGACCCTGGACAGGCGGTGCTACGAGATGTAGAAGAATGGTAGGAAAGGATGGGCACCGACAAAGTCTCAGAGGAACCCCTTAGAAGACCATGTTTTGATCATCCGTTCCTCAAACACCCTGAAGTGCGAGGAATCCAATGGAGGCGATCAAATCTTGTGGGGAATGTGTGCAAAACTCTGCAGAATACTCAAACCTAATCGATTAGCCGTGTCCACGGTCATAGACAACTTGAGCCAAAGGAACTAAAACTATCTGGAATTCTCAACACAAAGAATTATACTGATGTGGGTATTAAGGACAACTTGGGTATGAGAATTGGTTGGTGGAACCATCTCATTAATCAACCAACATCGTACTAATAACTTTTGTTTTGCCCTCTCTTGTTGTAGGAAAAAATTGCTTTACGCAAAACTTGACCTTATAGCCCCACCTGCCATATATGCATATAGTATAGATGATTATTTTTCACCCCCTCTTTTGTGACTTGCCGGCATATTCAAAATGCTGACCTACACGGCTGCAACATCTCATGTTGCAGATACTCTTCTTCGACGAGTAAGAGTATGATTCAGGGTTACGATCTACACTCAACCTGCCGTTGGTGTTTATTGGGACTCCACTCCCGTTGACTGTTTCCACTGAGATTTTAACGTATATATCAGTTGTACATTAATTACATGTAATTGCACTTTGATATGTACATTGATGTACTGTGTGTGCCAGCATACTGATCCAGGGATGGCACAGAACACACAGAGGCTTGACCTTTCCAGGTCGGGTCGCTACAGAAATGGTATTAGAGCACATGTTGACTGTAGGACATGACCCTAGAAGCTGGAAAGCCCTTAGGAAACGATTTCTCGAAAAACTTTGTTTTCAAAAGACCCTTTACTTCTCCTCTTATTTGAGCTTTATCAAATGATCTCTCTTACCTCAAATAGTTAGAAAATACACTTTCCCCTTTGACCACACTAAGGATCAACTGAGAGCACTTCGAGAAGGACAAGACATTGAAAAAATTGATGGCCACTTCAAAGTAAAGAGGATTTCACCATGCATTAGAAGAATTTAAGCTAAACGAGTTGAAGACTGTGAAGACCCGAAGAATTCGAGGACCCTAAAGAATTACAAGATTTATTTGACCCCTAGAAGACCAAACCCCTGTTGTATAATCACATTAGACACGATGATTTGTGAGCTATCATTTGTGTGTGTTTTTCTTGACAGCCACAAATAAAATCTATTTTCAAAACCATTGTTTGTATTGTGTGTATCCCTTATCGCTCTCTGTCTCTCTCTCTCTCTTACCCATCTCATCCCCAAAACCATGAACCCAATAGATGACGAATGAAGCTGGACTCGTGTATTCTGGATCGATGACTCGGTTAGAGACAGAAGAATGGATTCAGAACATGGAGGATCATCTAAGGAGTAACCATGTTGCAAGGAACGAGATGGTCCAGTATGCTCTTCGGTACTTTGCAAAAGGTGCTGCAAATTGGTGGAAGATGAATGAAGCTATCCATGATAGGCAAGCATCCATCACCTGGGAAGAATTCAAAAGGACTCTGCAAAAGTCTCATGTTGTCACCAACACCTAGAAGCCCCATTGCAAAGATGTTAAGAAGATTTGTGCATGCAAGATATGTGGGGAGATAGGACACACCCAGGAAGAACACAAGGAAGGATGCCCTCATTATGAAGAAAATCAACGAGCTGAGGAATGCCCAACTGGGTAGGTGACATGTTTCTTGTGTGAAGGAACCACTCACTATCCAGCACAATGTCAAATATACCCCAAGGTACTAGAAGTCATGAAGCAACAGAAGTAAGCAATGAAAGAAGCCCTCGGGAATAAGTTAGAAGAACCCATGATGATGGGAGATGTACCAAACCAAACATAAGTACCAAGTCATGTTATTCATGTGGAGAGGAAGGACATATCTCTTAGGATTGTCCGAATGAGAATTTGGGAGACTTCCCGACAGAAGAAGTGCAATATGACCCTCAGGAGATAGAAGAAATGATCAACCTAGACAAGAACAAAGGCCAAGTAAGCGGAGGAATCAGATGTTTGCATTGTAGCTTAGAGAGGCCACACTGTTTTTGGAAGAGGTTTGAGCCAAGCATCATGAAAGGAACCCAACCCAAGAAGAAGAAGAGGAATCCATGGTTTTCTACATGGAAGGATCTGAGCCACATCACTTGTCATCGGTGCAACAAGACAGGACACTACTCATATACCTGCCCGAAGAAGAAGGCTAAACATGAGTAGTTTAAGTTTTGGATTTTGGAAGTAATAAATGTAATAGGTAGCCCTCTTATCATTTTGAAGTTATGTAATGGAAGTCTCAGAGTTTGTAATAAATTCATGAGTCAATGGAATTTATGGTGTCATGATTCTCCTATGTTGAATTATATGAGTTGTTACTCTATGAACAAAGATCTCTGACCATTTTCGAGTATATGAGAAAATATGGTCTATGCAGGCATGTGTACATTTCATTTTAAGTGTGATAGTAACCACATCGATGAATGAATAAAGAAAGTACCATTCCCGTTAAGGAGTTTGGATAACTGAATACAGGTGAAGAGAATGCGGAACCATATCCAACTATGTGGATGACACCTGAAATTTTATACCTTGGATTTTGAATATGATGAACCCAAAACTTCTATTGGTAAACAGACCAATGGAAAGGAAAACCATATTCAAGGAATAGAACCTCTCTAAAGGATGGATCTCACAGTTTCATGAAAGTTACCCCAAGATCATGAAGCAAGAAGTTGTGATTGGATCAGCAAACGTTTTTCTTAGGAGTATACGACAACCTGAGAGTTGTGAAGGAACGCTAGATCTTTTGTTTAGCTTGCAGAATCAATGGATTTGTCCGAACTTCATTCTTTGATAAGAGAAATTTCTGCAACGCTTGTCAGGAAGCCCAAGTGTTAGAATACGAGATTCACTAAACCTTATACAAGGTAATGATTTCAGTGCGACATAGCTTGGCCATCATGACGACTTACTCTTATCATTCTGTTGCTATTCGGAATGGTAAATCTGAGTGACTTACCCATAGTAAAGAGACGACGTTCTTTTGAAGCTTTTGTTTAAGCCTTAGAATGGTATGAATAAAACCCCTTGTACATGGCAGTTGCTATCACACGTAGGAATTTTGCGGTGAGGAATGAAGCCATGCCCCATTTCACTGCAGGACAACCACTAATGATAGACCACCATGAGATCTTCGATGAGTTACTTAGAATGAATGCGAGACTTATAACCTAAGACCCAGTATCAGAGGAAATACAATTTGTTATGAGAACACAAGATTTTTGATTTAACCGGAAGAGCATCACCGAAGGAGCTATCGTGAAGAATGTGAACAGACAGATGCACCCACAGGATCGCCATGACTTTCGAAGGACCAGTAACTCTCATTTTAAGTGTGCTAGACCCCACACTTCTAGGACAATGGATTTGTTAGAAGACCCCCAAACCCTAACCTTTTCTTTCTAGCCTCTTCGAATCTCGAGGACGAGATTCATTTTAATTGTGGTAGGTTTGTAACATCCCAAATTTTGGAATGTTATAATAAATATTAGAATGAGTGTTTGTTTGCTTGAGTGATTGAATTGAGTGAAATTTGAAACTTTTTGAAAACTTTTGAATGAGAGGGAATAAAATGACTTTCCCCTTTGTGTTTGATTTCAAATTCAATTCCATTTGAAATCAGTGAGAGAAGATAATATGACTTGTTCATAAACAAGGAATTTGAAAAGTAGATTTGAAAATATCTGAATTACTCTTTTTGGAATTCATTCATTTCATATTTGGTTCCATTTTAAATTTTGAAAGAATTCAAATACCCTTGACAAGATTTTGAGAGGAGTAACATGACACTCCACACCAGGGTTAATTTTGTGAAGGGGGTTATTTGAAAATTATTTGCAAAAGGAATTAAAAGCCATTTAGGCATTTTCTGAAAATATATTTTTAGAGTATTTATTTTGGCCGTGGAAAAATGTTCATCTTATTGCATTTATTTCCCTGCTCATTGTGGTATATAAAACTTTATTTTTTGGAAATGTTTTGATTACCAAAACTGTAGTTTTCTTCTTTGTTATTTTATAAAAGGAAAATATTGTTATATTAGGAAACCCACCGCGGTCCACTTACCAAACCAGGCCCGAATCAGATCCGGAATCTGTTCGGATCGGCCACTAACGCCGCACCCCCTCTCTCCCTCTCTCTGACGAATGGCCCCACCACCGACCGAATCAACCACCGCCGATCACCACCTTCCTTTTCTCCTCCCCCTTTCCTTACCTCGCCGACGACCACCGGATCCGCCGCGGATCTCCTCTCCTCTTGCCTATTCTTCACCTCGAGCCCCTGGCTCTTTAAGACACCCCTCCCTCTCTCCGTTCCGTGCGAAATACCCTACCTCGAGCCCCTCTCACCGCCGCAATCGCTCACCGGAGCAGAGCCGCCACCGCCTCACCATTGATACCCCGTGCTCGTCCCCGACCCCTTCATTGCCGTTCGAGCCCACCAACCACCCTGCCACCCTTGCCCGCATCTCCCCGTGCACTCGCCCGTGCTCCAGACCCACCAGAGCTCCCTTCCCCGTCGACAACCGAGCGCCATCGCCGCCTCGAAGCTCGCCGTCGTCGCCACCGTCATCCCTGAGCTCCTCCACGGCCATCAGAAGCTTCGCCGTGCTCGTCCGCATCGCCTGGTGCCTTCTCCGTCGTCGGAGAACCACTGGAGACGTCTCCCCAGCGACCTCGCCATCCCTGCCTCGCCGTCGACATCACCGGAGACCTCCTCCACCGCGGTGAGTCACCAAAGCTCCTTCCCTCCGTCTGATCTGTTTGAACGGCTCAGATTAGAAGCCCTGTACCGATTCGGTTTATTTCAGTGAACCGGTCGGTTTTACTGTTAGTTATTTTAGCCGAAACGATATCATCTATTTAGCGGCCATTCGCTTGTTTAGCAATTTCAACGCACACCCGTAGCCTATAGGATCTTGCCACGTGTACACCTGTTCGTTAGATTAGATTTTTCTTTTTGCATTTTTAGTTTAAAACCAGATTATGTTCTGTTTTTATTTTCCTTATAACTTTTATGTTTTTAATTGTTTTAATATGATTATTTTTGCATGTTGTCACAAATGTTTTGTAGTTTCTATAGATATAAAGTTTGACCATATCTGAATAATTTAAAATTGAATTCAAACAGATTTGATCCAAATCTTTTTTCTGAATATCTTGAGTTTAAAAATAGATTTTAAGTTGATTCTTTTTGCTACTTGTCACTAGTGACTTTATTTAACAGTAGGTAGAACTTGAGAATTTTTAGAATATTTTGAGTTAGTATTTTTAACAAAAAAGATTATGTTTTAGTTCTTTTTAGGTTTATTTCTATTTCCTTTGTTTTAAATTGTTTTAATTTATTTTCTTTTATATTAGTTGATAGATTTTATAAAGTTTTCTGTTAGATAAGAGTAGCCCTTCAAACAAATATTATTTTATTAGTTGATTGCATGAAAATCAATTCTAGTTCAATTATAACTTGCAATTTGATTTTCATTGCTAGTTTGATCTACTATTTGAAAATAGTTTCCACAAATCGTTTTATAAGTTTGATTTTCTGCTAATCTAAGTTTAGACCAGAAACAATTTCTATTATAGTTGAGATTGTTTGTGGTTTAAGCCAAGGATGACCTTGTTTTATATCAAAAGAAGAATTTTTATAAAAGCTTTTCAATTAGTTCTTTTTGCAAAATAAAGATTTATGAGAAAATACTTTCTGTTAATTATTATTTTTAAAATTTGTTTTCTTTTATTATCTTAGTGTTTTCTTGCTGGTATGTTCTAGTAGTTAAAAACTTATGTTGTTAGTGAGTTGTGTCATAGTTCTAGTTGTTCTTCAAAAGTGATTCTTGTTAATAGTAAAAATACTTTCCCAAAACACTTTTGTTGGATTCTACTTTGTAAGTGTTTTGTTGCCTTTTGAAAATAAAATCATTTGTAGGGGAAAACCACTTTTGGTTGATTTAATGAAATTTTGTTGATTTCAACTTTTGTCTTAAGTATTTCCTTCATCACAACCCTTTGGTGTTTACTCTTGTGTGTTAGAATTGAGTGCTAGTATGATTGCTTATATGAATGCAATGTTTGACTATATAGATTTCCCTCAAAGAGTGACGAATAGTTCTATCAAGTAAATTTCTGAGAGCGATTCTATCTTCATCAACCTTACCAGGCAAGTTCACATTCACCATGTTATTACCTATGTTTTTCAAGTTGCATTAGTTCAAGCTTCCACTCATTGCATGCAAAGTAGGTAATTTGGAAATTTGGTTACTTGATGTAGTATCATGTGGTAGGCACACCTCAACCCTTTGATACATTGGCCTCGGGAAACGTTGATTTAATTTTTGCTATGCTATTAGTAGACGGGGTTGGTTGTGTGATTCATGACAGTTGTGAGATAATAATTACAAGACCTACATGATGATCAAGACTTCAAGACTCCAAGTTTTCAACATACCTCTAGGTGGATGATGTTTGAACGGCGCCCTAGAGAAGCCAGTGGTTAGCCTAGGTGTTGCTAGAGAAGTGTCAGTATTCACGCGGAAAGGTCCGCCCAGGAACAAAGAGATGGATGGATGCTTCAAGACCCAAGGCTTACCTGCACAGCCAGAAGCCATTATGGGCTCTGGCTTGGTTGGATATTGTGGTGACCCTGGACAGGCGGTGCTACAAGATGTAGAACAACGGTAGGAAAGGATGGGCACCGACAGAGTCTCAGAGGAACCCCTTAGAAGACCATGTTTTGATCATCCGTTCCTCAAACACCCTGAA
This sequence comes from Hordeum marinum, assembly GCA_022496015.1. NCBI lineage: Eukaryota > Viridiplantae > Streptophyta > Magnoliopsida > Poales > Poaceae > Hordeum > Hordeum marinum. The sequence continues at coordinate 65,763,139 of CM039677.1, forward strand.
GTGTGAGGAATCCAATGGAGGCGATCAAATCTTGTGGGGAATGTGTGCAAAATGCTGCAGAGTACTCAAACCTAATCGATTAGCCGTGTCCACGGTCATGGACAACTTGAGCCAAAGGAACTGAAACTATCTGGAATTCTCAACACAAAGAATTATACTGATGTGGGTATTAATGAAAACTTGGGTATGAGAATTGGTTGGTGGAACCATCTCATTAATCAACCAACATCGTAGTAATAACTTCTGTTTTGCCCTCTCTTGTTGTAGGAAAAATTTGCTTTACGCAAAACTTGAACTTATAGCCCCACCTGCCAAATATGCATATAGTATAGCGATTATTTTTCACCCCTCTTTTGTGACTTGCCAGCATATTCAAAATGTTGACCTACACGGCTGCAACGTCTCATGTTGCAGATACTCTTCTTCGACGAGTAAGAGTACGATTCAGGGTTACAGTCTACACTCAACCTATCGTTGGTGTTTATTGGGACTCCACTCCCGTTGAATATTTCCGCTGAGATTTTAAGGTATATATTAGTTTTACGTTAATTACATGTGATTGCACTTTGATATATACATTGATGTACTGTGTGTGCCAGCATACTGATCCAGGGATGGCACAGAACACACAGAGGCTTGACCTTTCCAGGTCGGGTCGCTACAAGTAAATATACACTATGTCTACTCAAATCATCAGTGAAGGTAAGAAAATAATGATATACACCGCACGCTACAATACTCATTGGATTGCATACATCAACATGTATCATTTCCAATAAATCACTTGCCCGCTCCATCAATCTGGAAAACCGGGTCCATAGTCATCTTTCCCAAGAGGCATGGTTCGCATGTTTCAACTGATTCGAAATCGAATGAGTCCAAAGATCCATCAGCATGGAGTTTCTTCACGCGCTTTCTACCAATATGACATTTAGCGGCAGTGCCACAAGTGTGTGGTACTACCATTATTAACTTTGTATCTTTGGGCAACAATGTTATGAACATGTGTATGACTACGATCAAGATTCAACAAACCATTCTCACTGGGTGCATGACCATTGAAGGTATTATTCATGTAAACAGAATAACCATTATTCTCTAACTTAAATGAATAACCACGTTGCAATAAACACGATCTAATCACGTTCATGCTCAACGCAAAACACCAAATAACATTTATTTAGGTCCGTCACTAATCCCGAAGGTAGAGAGAGCATGCAATGTTGATCACATCAACCATGGAAACATTTCCAGCACACATCGTCGCCTCACCCTTAGCTAGTTCTCCGTTTATTCCATAGCTTTTATTTTGAGTTACTAACATTTAGGAACCGAACCGGTATCCAATACCCAGGTGCTACTAGGAGTACTATCAAGGTACACATCAATAACACGTATATCAAATATACTTCTGTCGACATTGCCAGCCTTCTTATCTACCAAGTATCTAGGGTTGTTCCGCTTCAGGTACTGCTCTCCTCATAATCGAAGCACTTAGTCTCAGGTTTGGGTTCAACTTTGGGTTGCTTCACTGGAGCAGCTACTAACTTGCCATCCATGAAGTTTCCCTCCTTTCCGATGCCCTTCTCGAAACTAGTGGTTTTAATAACCATCAACACTTGACGCTCCTTCTTGATTTCTACCTTCACGGTGTCAAACATCGCGAACAGATCAGGGATCATTATTTCTATCCCTGGCATTTTATAGTTCATCACAAAGTTCTAGTAGCTTAGTGACAGTGACTTGAAGAACTATATCAATCACTATCTTATCTGGAAGATCAACTCCCACTCAATTCAAGCGATTGTAGCACCCAGACAATCTGAGCACATGCTCAACAATTGAGCTATTCTCTTTCATCTTGCAGGCAAAGAATCTCGTTGGAGATCTCATATCTCACAACACGGGCACGAGCCTGAGATCCTAATTTCAGCTCTTAGAACATCTCATATGTTCTGTGACGTTCAAAATGTTTCAGAGCCTCAATTCTAAGCCGTAATGCATGACGCACTAAACTATCAAGTAGTCATCAGAACGTGCCTGTTAGATGTTCACAACATCTACAGACGACGCTAAAGGGGTTGGCGCACCGAGCGAGGCATTAAGGACATAATCCTTCTGTGCAGCAATGAGGACAATCCTCAGATCACGGACCTAATCCGCAATATAGCTACCCTCATCTTTCAACTCTATTTCTCTAGGAACATATAAAAATTCAAGGGAGCTACAGCGCGAGCAATTAATCTTTAACATAATTTGCAAAGACACTAATGACTATGTTCATGATAATGAGTTCAATTAATCATATTACTGAAGAACTCCCACTCAAATTGACATCCCTCTGGTCATTCGAGTGATACATGATCCAAATTCACCAACTCAAGTACGATCATCACGTGAGTTGAGGTGGTTTCAATGGTGAACATCATCATGTTGATCATATCTACTATATGACTCATGTTCGACTTTTTGGTCTCTTGTGTTCCGAGGCCATGTTTGTACATGCTAGGCTCGTCAAGTTTAACCTGAGTGTTCTGCATGTGCAACACTGGCTTGCACCTGTTGTATGTGAACGTAGAGTCTATCACACCCGATCATCATGTGGTGTCTCGACACGACGAACTTTCGCAACAGTGCACACTCGGGGAGAACACAATTTATCTTAAAATTAAGTGGGGCATCACCTTATAATGCTACCATCGTCCTAAGCAAAACAAGGTGCATAAAAGGATTAACATCACAGGCAAATCATAAGTGACATTATATGGCCATGAACTTGTGCTTTTGGTCTCCATCTTGAAAGCACCAGCATGATCTCCATCGTCACCGGCATGACACCATGATCTCCATCATCTTGATCTCCATCAACGTGTCGCCATCAGGGTTGTCGCGCCCACCATGCTTCTACTACTATTGCTACCATTTAGCGATAAAGTAAAGCATTACATAGCGCTTAATGATTGACATGCAGGTCATACCATAATTAAAGAAAACCCTATGGCTCCTGACGGTTGCGGTACTCATCGACATGCAAGTCATGATATTCTATACAATACATGATCATCTCATACATCACATATATCTCATCATGTAATTGGCCATATCACATCACAACATACCCTACAAAAACAAGTTAGACGTCCTCTAATTGTTGTTGCATGTTTTACGTGGCTGCTACGGGTATCTAGCAAGAACAATTCTCACCTATGCAAAACCACAACGGTGATACATAAGTTGCTTTTCAACCTTCTCAAGGACCCCCTTTGTCGAATCCGATCCAACTAAAGTAGGAAAAACAGACACTCGCGAGCCATCTTTGTGCAATGAAATTACACGTTAGTCGATGGAACCAGTCTCTCGTAAGTATACGAGTAAGGTTGGTCTGGGCCGCTTCATCCCACAATACCGCTGAACCAAAACACGACCAAGGGAGGAAGCAATCTAAGCATCAAGCCCACAAACTCTTTGTGTTCTACTCGAGATCTCATCTACACATAGACCTAGCTCATAATGCCACTGTTGGGGAACGTTGCATGGGAAACAAAATTTTCCTACGCACACGCAAGATCTATCCATGGTGATGAGCATCTACGAGAGGGAGAGTGGATCTACATACCCTTGTAGATCGCTAAGCTAGAGGCGTTAAGAAACGCGGTTGGTGTAGTCAAACGTCTTTGCGATCCAAATCGCCGAGTGTCCCACGATCTCATCACGATCCATCCCATGATCCAATCACGATCCATCACGTGAAATCATCATGATCCGTCCCGCGATGTCATCACGATCTGTCTCGCGATCTTGATCATGGTCCTTCTGATCTAGCGCCGAACGGACGACACCTCCGCGTTCAGCACATGTACAGCTCGATGACGATCTCCGGCAGCGCGATCAGCACACGTACAGCTCAATGACGATATCCAGCAAGAGGGAGCGGGGAGGAAGATGAGTTCTCCAGAAGCACGATGGCGTTGCGGTGATGGTAGTGGAGCTATTCCAGCAGGGCTTCGCCTAAGCACTGCTGAAAACCGATCTAGAGGAGAAACTGCGATCTAGAGGAGAGGTAGCATGTGGCTATTACAGTTAGCTTTTTCCTCTAAATCCTCTAGTATATATAGGAGGGAGGGAGGGGAGGTGGCATCCTCAAACCCTCAAGGTTTGGTCGAAATTGGAGGTGGAGGAGTCCTACTCCAATCCTATTAGGAGTAGGATTCCTCCTTTCCACTTGGAAACTCTTTCCACCTCTCCACCTTTGGATTGTTTTCCTTCTCAAACCACTCCATCCGCATGGGCCCTTAGAGGAGGCTTCGGCTAGCCCACCAGGGGCTGGTTTACCTCCTCCCACAGCCCATGTAGCCTCTTGGGTCGAAATACCTCTCCCGATGGTCCCCCAGTACACTACCGGCACTCCCGGTACACTACCGATGAGCCCAAAACTTTTCCGGCGACCAAAACAGGACTTCCTATATATCAATATTTACCTACGGACCATTCCGGAGCTCCCCATGATGTCTGGGATCTCATCCGGGACTCCGAACGACCTTCGGTCACCACCATACATAACTCTATAGTATTGAAACATCATGGAACCTTAAGTGTGCAGACCCTGCGGGTTCGAGAACTATGTAGACATGACTGAGACACCTCTATTGTCAATAACCAATAGCGGGACCTGGATTCCCATATAGGTTCCTACATATTCTACGAAGATCCTTGTCGGTCGAACCTCTATGTCAAGGATTCCGTTAATCCCGTATGATGTTCCCTTTGTTCTTCGGTATGTTACTTGCCCGAGATTCGATCGTCGGTATCTCCATACCTAGTTCAACCTCATTACCGGCAAGTCTCTTTACTCATTCTGTAATACAAGATCCCATGACTAACACTAAGTCAGATTGCTTGCAAGGCTTATTGTGATGTTGTATTACCGAGTGGGCCCTGAGATACCTCTCTGTCACATGGAGTAACAAATCCCAGTCTTGATCCATGCCAACCCAACAGACATCATCGGAGATACCTGTACAACACCTTTATAGTCACCCAGTTACGTTGCGATGTTTGATACACACAAGGTACTCCTCCAGTGTTAGTGAGTTGCATGATCTCATGGTCATAGGAACATATACTTGACATGCACAAAACAGTAGCAATAAACTGACACGATCATATGCTACGTTTGTAGTTCGGGTCTTGTCCATCACACCATTCTCCTAATGATGTGATCCCATTTTCAAATGACATCTCATGTCCATGGCTAGGAAACCTTAACCATCTTTGATCAACGAGCTAGTCTATTAGAGGCATACTAGGGACATGGTTTTGTCTATGTATCCAGACATGCATCTAAGTCTCCGATCAATACAATTATAGCATGGATAATAAACGATTATCATGAACAAGGAAATATGATAATAACTAATTTATTATTGCCTCTAGGGCATATTTCCAACACTAGCCTGATAAAATATCTGACGAAACTAAATATTAACACTCCACGACGGGGCTAGCGACTACGGATAGAGGCGAGCTCAGGGGGGTCTGCAGTGAGGGAGGCTAACGGCTAGGCTGTAGGGACTCAGGGCACGCGCATGGGCGCACGCACAATGAAACGAAGGCTAGAAAGCCTCGAGCACAACCGGACACACACACACACACATCTAAAGGCCAAACTTTTGACCGGAGCTACGGAAACACATCGATGACACAGGCGCGGCGACGACCACATGACGCGAACGCCGGCAAGGAAGGGCAGATGGCAGGGGAGGCTCACCTAGTGTCCACTGGACATGAAGGTGTAGCCGAGCATGCGATGGAGACGATTCTAACGACGATGGCATGCGGCGATGTCCCTGGATGCAAAGCAGAGGATGAAGAGCTCGGGGACGCACCGATCCAGAGGTCCTAGCGCTCCCTCGACCGACGAGGAAGAAGAGGCCGAGGTAGGGCATCCTTCCCGTGTCACTAGCATGGCGGAGAGCGGCGAGGAGGCTACCTCTGGGCACAAGCAGCAGCTTGGCTGGAGCACAGCGGGCGCAGCGACGTCATGGCTCTAGGGACTTACCTGCGGCGGCGGCGAGGGAAGATGAGGAGAGAATGGGAAGAGGGGAGAACCTATGGCATGAGAGACACACTTATAGGAGCACGAAAGGCCCCATAGGCCGTCAAATCAGTCGGGAGGCGACGTGGCTGCTCTGGATGTGAGGCTGTATAGGAAGACGACGACTGACGCTCGGGGGGGTGGATGGGATGGGTTGTGCGCTGATGCTACTGGGCCACGCAAGGACGGGGGCCCAGGTGGGCTGAGCCCCTCTCTCTCAGAAAAATAAAGGAAGGGTTTTCCTTTTAAAATAAATCCCAGAGCAAAACAATTCTCAACAAAAAAAGGGAGGGCCTTTAACCAAAATAAAAATTACTTTTGAGCTCTCAAAAATGCAAGCTATTTGTTAAAAATGGTTAGGGCATTTTTAGGTTAATTAAATAATTCTCTCATAATTACAATTGAAAACTGTTTTTGCAACAACTAAAGGAAACATATACCAAAACATGATGAGAGCTACTGAATAAACCTAAATAGGATACAATGAATAAGTGCAACATTTTAGTAGGAATTATCAGGTCAATAAATTACCACATGTTGCACTAATAGGGAAAAGAAGCAAGGTTTTGAGGGAACAATAGGAGAGGTTTTTGCACCCATATCTTTATCAAACCCTCTCCCACACACACTCTCAACACCCACAACACCAAACCACATGACAAGAAATTATGATGCAACAAGTAAAATATGCAATTGAAATGATGAGCATGATGGCATGATGCATGATGCATGAGATGGAAATGGCAATGGAGCAAAATCATTATCATTCCAACACATGGCAACATAGGTTCACAAGAGTTACATGACCATAAATGGCAAGGGTAGCACTTGGGCTGTTACAGCATGCCAACCCGATCAGCCGTCATGGCCGGACAGGAAGCTTTTCCTAATCGAACCCAATCAGAGCATCGAGTTCGGAACCTTAGAGTTCATGGCTGATTCATGGGGAATACTTGTCCTAATCGAACCTTCGACCCTTGGAGAGAAACCTGTAAGTCCGGACGCCTTGACGCCGAAGACATCAGGTCTCGTGGTTGGATGGAACATAGATCCGCTTTAGCATTGCTTTGGAACCACCACACCACTCGATGAATCAACTCGTCTTAGCGACACGCTTTGCACCATTGCCTCATTCTTAAACGAGTTGTTCGATCGGGTCGAAGCTATGTGTATATCGAATGACCAGGTTTTGATCTATGATTTGCTCGGGATCAGACCCAATGACAGGGAGATTCATGTCCCCCCGGTTACCCACCTCGTCGCTACTATCGAGTGTCCGGATGCGGATTCTGCCCGACAGCCAGAATTCAAAACTATCTATACCCCAGTCCTCGATCACCAAGACTCCGTCAGTGAGCCAGAGGCAGGGAATCACTCCAAAGTCGGACCGTCACCGGTCCAGTACCCTTCGCACGATTCGGAAACTATAATTCCGAACACTCAACGTGGTATGGAATCGAATTTTTTCCACCCACCGCCCAAGACGATCATCCCAATATCGCACCAAAGCCCGTGTCTTCGGACTTTCGGGATATCAAGCAACTACAAGGAGAATTAGTCCATCACTTTTGGGCCAAACTCCTACTCTCTAGGAGCAGAGTAAAAGGTCTTAGTGACCAAGATATGATGGTAATTTTCATTCGCAATCGCCATGATGAAGGGATTCTTAATGCCCTAGCCCGACCAGACATAAGCCACTTTTCGGAGTTATCCGATTTGGTACAAAAGTATTGTGCCATGGAGAGCGTCTGGCAATCTGAATAGTTGTTCTCGGAACCAATTTTCCCCGAACACCCTAGAGGATCTCGGAAAAAGAGGATACCTCCAAAGCGGCCAGCCAGGTATGAACCCGTCGAAAAAAGAAACAAGCCCTTTTCAGGGACATGCACTATCCTCGATGGACTATTGGATAAACCTTGCGGTATACATTTTGTGTTGTTAAACACGAACCCAACTCACAGCCTTAGAGCTTGCTGGGTCATTAGGCAAGTCGCAAAAAGCAGCGAGGCCATCCTTGAAACACCCCCGTGGAGTAGGCGCTTTCCTTCGCCTCCCGGATTCAATGCCGAAGTCCTGACGGTCTATGAGACCTTCCCCTCAAGGAACGGGCATAAAAGAGCTTTTAGGGAGCTCGAGAAAGTCTACCATTGTCGGGACCCCGATCCTAAGTCATATGAATCCATACTGTAACATATCACATCACTTTGCGGCCTCACGCACGGTAAGTTCCACGGCTGCAGCCTTACCTTACCCGGGACCGTTTGCGTCTTTTGGCTCACGTATGTGAACATGTCACTGGCAATCAAACGACAGAGAACCCGGGCCGACATGACTAGTCATAGAACCCAAGTGGCACATCCGTATGGAAACAGGCATACGTAACCCAGCAATGCAGGTGTCGGCCTCAAGCGTGTGTAGACGAGTCATAGCAAGCTACAAGGACTCCATTATGCCGTGAGACATAAATGCCATCCCTACACATAGACGAGTCGTAGAAGGCTACAGGGACTCCATTACACTGCGAGACATTTCCCCGAAGGGACAGACACAGCAGCAAAGAAGGATACATGCCGGTCAATCAATGTGTCCGGAGCAGTGGCAATCTACCATGGCTTGGTGGAAGCACAAAGAGGCAGTTTCACGTAAAGAGTACTACTATAGGCACACAACTAGGTGTCGGATCCCATACATACCGTTGCACGTCACACGTACGCACGACATGCCCGATATGCATAGATACAACCATGGCATCACAACATAACCATACAACAACTTTAATTTAAGAGGCTCAGACGAGCCTTGCATAATATGTTCTTACAGATAGGGGTCACATGACCCGACACTCAAGTCATACAAACAAGTTCTTACAAACCAAGCGGAAGCATAAGTTGTCTGAGTATAGACAGATGAAAGGGTAAAAAGGCACAAGGCCTCACTATCTACAGCCCGCCACATGGCATAAGGTCGTAGCTGGGACACCAGGTATTCGACATCGTCGACATCTAGGAAGAACCCACCCAATGGGTCATGGGTATCATCTGCAACATTAATTAAGCAAACATGAGTACAAACGTACTAAGCAAGTCTTTAAAGCAGACCTAGACTATTCATGCTCATGTATCAACAAGGGGAGTGGTGGAATTTACGCAGCAATGTCAGCTTTGACTCATGGCTACCCTACACTACCCAATTTTAACTCTTTGTTTAAATTTTAGATATCGCACACGAGTCCACTAACTCCATGACAATACACCACCATGGATTCACTTCCCTCTCCTGGGAGAGTGCCATCCACGATACTCACACTTGTCTTGATATTTTTATGAGTATCCATTTGATTATCTATGAATAGCATAAGTTTTCCAAGTAGTCCATATCTGAGGATGCGGCTATTCGAATAGTTTCATACCCTGCAGGGGTGTACTTCTTCACACACGCTCTCGCCACTTATCGCTGTGTGCTCATAAAACCAGGCACCTCGGCAACCTTCAAGCGGAATCCCAATGAGGGAGTTGGCCACAACCGTCAATCACATAAGACCTCTAGTTCAGGCTATCGCCTATTTGAGACTGAACCCGCACGGAAGTCCAGCCCGAGTTTCCGCTATGGCCCCAAACAATGTGTGCATGGTTCCCAGGCCCACCATTCGGGTGACCCTTGGTACACCGTGCCACTGCCTACCGCGTCGTAACCCACCCCTAGGGTCAGCGCTACGCACGGCCTCCAGCATGCTATAAACACCAGAAACTACTTGCAACTCCTGGACCAAGGACTAAGCGATTGATAAGTCGAGAGGGTCAATTAAGTATCCCAACATGTGGTAGTAACTAGTCTTGGATAACAGACACAGAACTCGGTTCCTAAGAATGGTCCCAATGAGACTACCCGCGATGTACTCCTACATAGCCTCTCATCGCTACCTTTACAAATCGGGTTCATCATAAGCTTATCACATCGGTACAACAATGTTTCACTCTAGTTCATCACCCAGATGAATCAGACCTGACACAACTCTAAGCATAGCAAGCATAGCAGGCAAAGTAAGCAAAGCACATCATGGCACAAGCATCTAGCAGTTATGCTAGGTTGCAAGTTTTAGCCATTTACTGTGACAATGATAGGTCATGCATAAGAATAGGTTCATCTACCGTGTATGACAGGCAAGTGAACGTTTGTCCTAATGCAATAAACAAGAGTAGGAGCGAGAGAGTGGGATGTTATCGGAATGATCAAAGGGGTTGATTGCCTTGGTGGGTAGCGGGAAGGTTCTCTCCTTGGCTGGAATACTCGGGGGTATCCTCAGAAGCAGGGCCTACCGCAATGCAGATAAATAGCACTCAATACACGCAAGTGCAACAATATGATGCATGATCATGACATGATAGCATGTATGGATGAGCTAGTGCAACTAATATCCAAGTTAATTTAAAGGGAGTTTGAATAAAGGTTCAAAATTGTTCTTCATTTCAAATTCCATATACTAACCTATTAGCGAATGTTAATGTTCTTCTACATAGGTTGCTCTAACATGCATGATAATAGCACCATTGGATTCATTCGATTTTTCTGATAAATTTTCATATAAAAATATTTTCATCTGATTTACAAATTATGTTATATGAATTTTAAACTTTTAAAAAATTTCTAGAATTATTTTAAAACTAGAAAAGGGATTAATGGCGTCAGCCTGACGTCACTATGACGTCAGCTGGTCGGCTGACCAGGCTAGGTCAAACCTAACGTGTGGGGCCCGCATGTCAGTGACACAGGCTTAATTCTCGCGCTGACCAGGGTTTGACCCGCATTTGGGGCCCACTGGTCAGCGGCTGGAGCCTAATTAATCACGGGGATTAGCCCCTGATGGTCGGCAACGTGAGCGCCCACCAGAGCGGGGCTGGCGGTGACCAAAAATACGGCGGCGACCCACCGGAGTTGCGCCTTCAGTGACCATTTGGCGCGTGGAGGGCACCGGGAGGTAGCCCGTGCACGCACGCGTCTAGCAGGGCTACAGTGGGGGCTCGGGGTCGTCGGAGATGATGACCACATCGAGCTTGGCGACGGCAACGGCTCGGGTAGGAACGGCTACTGTGCTACAGGCCGCGGGAGGAGGAGCTGAGAGCGGCTACAAGCTCCTAGAGGCGCTACAAGCATGAGCTCATGGCCAGGAGCGAGCTTTGGCCGCTGTGACCACGTCTACGCCATGGCCGGCGGCGAGCTCCGCTCGGCTCTGGCTACCGACGGGGCTAGAGAAGGGGAACGGCATCGGGACAAGGGGAAATGGTCTGGGGCCTCACTGGAGGCGCTTCTGGCACCATAGCATGGTCGGGGACATAGGGAGGGCGGCGAATCGTTGGCTTCTTCAGTCCGGTGGGAAGGGGAGCAGAGGAGAGAGAGAGGGTAAATGGAGAGGGGGAAACAGCTCGGCGACGGCTGAGCCTATCCTCTCACCAGCGTGACGAAGAGGCGGCCAGGCAGGCAAGGAGGAGGTGGCCAGCGCATGGTCACCACCGACTGCGGGAGCAGCACGCAACTGCTTCTCCTCCTAGCAGGAGGAAGAAGACGCCGTTGCCCCTGTGGGCTGGGCCTTTTCTTCAGGTAAGCCCATGTGGCATTTCTTCCCTTTTTTTATTTCAACTCTTTTCTAACTTCTCACATTTGTTTTATTTTAATTTCAGGCACATATGCTATTTTAAAATATCCCAAATATTGTATATATTGAAGTTTGAATATTTTAAACTTATCCAAAAAGTTTCAGGATATTTTGAAAACTAAACTAATAATAATGCTTTATTTGATATTTTCAGTAGCTTTATCATTTATTTTTAAATTGCTTCAGTTTTTCAAATATTTAAAATGAATCCTGTTATAACCATGTCCATATTTATCAGACATAGGGAACATTTTTAAAGGGCATTTTGGATTTGTTGAATTTTCACCAACTTTGAATTATCTTGATTCAATGTGAGCTTGGGGTTTCTTTTAGTCTCCATTTCATGTTGATGCAAAATTGAAACATGATGCAACACCCATGCTATCCTATGACATCTAGCCACTAGCCCATGGGCAGACATACCGATTACTTTTGGGGACACTGACCAGCTGGCCGTTCTTCCCGGTCACTCACCGGCCACACTAGTCTTGAACCCCATCATTGATGGATACAGGCTACATAAATTGCAGTGGTCTTAACCTTATATACGAAGTCACCCTGGAAAAAATGCAGTTCGATCGATCACGCGTTGAACATAGCAACACAACCTTCCGGGGAATTATCCCAAGGAAAGTTGCACACTGTTCCGGACGTATCATCCTGGACGTGGTGTTCGGCACGCCCAAAAACTACCGATCCGAAGAACTTATCTTCCACATGGTTCCCTTTCCAAGTGGCTATCACGCCCTATTGGGACGTGACACCTTTACAAAGTTCTAGGCTATACCCCATTACGGGTACATGAAACTCAAAATACCAGGACCAAACGGAGTGATCACAATCGCCAGTGATCCGAACAAAGCCCTTCGGGCCGAAAACAAAACAGTAGCGCTTGCCCTCGAGGCATTAGCGGAGACTTTCGCTCCCGAAGAGTTGACCGCATTATGGTCGACAGTTAATAAGGACGGCGTGATCCTTAGCAAAAGGCTCAAGTCCACGTCCTTCAAACCCGCAGAGGAAATCGTTAAATTTTAGGTGCATCCGATGGACCCCAATAAGACAGCGTCCATCGGAGCCCAGCTTGATCCCCTCGTGGATATGCACTATGGAATTTCCTCCACGAAAATTGGGACATTTTTGCCTGGCATCCTTCCGATATGCCCGAAATCCCATGACGGTTCGCCGAACATAGCCTAAACATTATCCCAGGACTTAAGCCCGTGAAACAGACTTTGCGCTGCTTCTCCGAGCCCAAACGACAAGCCATGGGTGAAGAATTAGCTAAACTGCTCGAGGTCGGATTTATTTGGGATATTAAACACCCTAAGTGGCTGTCAAACCTAGTGATGGTACCTAAGAAAGACAAGTCCTGGTGGCTTTGTGTCGACTTCGGAGATCTTAACAAAGCCTACCCCAAAGACCCTTTCCCTTACCACGCATAGACCAGATTATTGACGCCACGGTCGGACATGGTCCGTTGTGTTTCCTCGGTGCTTACTTCGGATACCATCAAATCAAAATGAAGGAATCCGACCAAGCGGCTACCGCATTCATCACCCCCTACGGGCCATTCTACTTCAAAATCATGCCTTTAGGCTAAAAATGACGGGACCACATACCAGCGCATGATTCAGACCTGCCTCACCACATAGGTCAGTAAGACTGTTGAGGCATACGTGGATGACGTGGTAATCAAAATCAAACACATCAGCCAGATGATCGACGACCTATGGCAAACCTTTGCCAGTCTACATGAATATGATATACGACTCAATCCGGAAAAATGTGCATTCGGAGTTCCCTCTGGTAAATTGCTTGGATTCATCGTCTCCCATAGAGGAATAGAGGCAAATCTAGCTAAAATTAATGCCTTATCGGAACTTACAATTCCCACGGAGCTGAAGCACATCAAGAGGCTAGCTGGGTGTGTAGCGGCATTAAGCCGCTTTATCTCCTGCCTCGGTGAAAAGGCTTTACTGCTCTATAAGCTGCTGAAGAGGACCAACAAATTCAAATGGACCAATGAGGCAGTGGCTTCGTTAGAAGAAATCAAAACACTACTGGCAACCAATCCCATACTCACGGCACCAGGTGCTGGTGAGCCCATGTTATTATACATATCAGCCACCAACAAAGTTGTTAGCGTGGTGCTCGTCATTGAACGAGATGAGGAGGGGCATAAATTCCGGACTCAGAAACCGGTATATTATGTGTTAGAAGTGCTAACACAGTGCAAGTCCAGATACCCACATTACCAAAAAAAATAGCCTATACATTATTTATGGCGTCGAGGAAACTCAGACACTACTTCCAAGAGTGTGCGGTAACAGTGGCATCTTTAAAATAACAGGGACGCCACCGCCCGCATAGCCAAATGGGCTATTGAGCTCCTTCCCTTTAAAATAACCTACAAGCCACGCCATGCCATTAAATCTTAGGTACTGGCGGACTTCCTGGCTGAATGGACAGAGGTCGAGCTCCCCAAGGAATACAGTGCATACTCCCATTGGACAATGTACTTTGATGGATCCAAGACCTTGGCCGGACTGAGGGCTGGAGTTATCCTCACATCCCCCACAGGCAACAATGTGTGATACGTGTTGCAAATCATGTATGCCGACTCCAACAATGCAGCCGAATACGAAGCTCTCCTTCATGGTCTTTGGATGGTAGTATCAATGGGCATACGACGGCTAGAGGTACGGGGAGACTCAAACTTGGCCAAATCCCAAATTAATGGCGAGTTCGACGCCAAAAATCCGAAGATGGCGGCATATAGAAATGTCATCCTCAAGATAACTGCTCGGTTCGAGAGGTTGGAATTCCACAGTGTCTCTCGTGACAACAACCAAGTCGTCTACATAATGTCCCGTACAGGAGCCAAGCGCGATCCCGTCCCAAGAAACACCTTCGTGGAGCAGCTCTTTAAGCCCTCCGTAGTGTGGTAGGATGACAACAATGGTGCCAGTCCGAATATGGCGGAAGAAGTTTTTCCCCCCATAAACGAACCAGATGATGGCATTATTGGTGGCTCCGCGATGAATGAAACACCCTTGGCTCATGAGGTAACGGCAGTAATGGTGCCATGGACAGAGCCCTTCCTCGCATACCTTATTCACAAGGAACTCCCTGACAATCAAACCGAGGCACATCGCATAGTTTGGCGATCCAAGGCCTACAAAGTACAAGAAGGTGAGTTATAGAAGAAAAGCACAACCGGAATATTACAGCGGTGTATATCCGAGGAACAAAGACGGGAGATCCTCACCGAATCCGTGCAAGCATGGGCGGTCATCACGCCATGTCAAGATCCCTTGTTAGCAAGGCCTTTCGAGCTGGTTTCTTTTGGCATACAGCTCGGACGGACGCCCAGTCACTTGTCCAACACTACGTAGGGTGTCAACTCTTTGCGAATCAAAGTCACATGACCCCAACAGCTCTTCTGACTATTCCTATCACCTAGACTTTCGAGGTCTGGGGCCTGGACATGGTCAAACCCCTTAAAGGGGGGCAAGAAAAATAAATACCTACTGGTCATGGTTGACAAGTTCAACAAATGTATAGAAGCAAAGCCCATCAAGTCGGCTAAATCCAGACCAGTGATCGATTTTATATCCAGTGTAGTACACTGTTATGGTGTCCCGCATAGTATAATAATGGATAATGGATCCAACTTCATAGCCCAAGAGGTCAAGGACTGGTGCACAAAAATGGGGTATAGATAGATACTAAGAATATGCGGACTTCTATCTACGATCTTCGTAGAGCCCCGACGAAAGGTACCGATAGAGGTACTATTTTCCTCGGAAGATGTTTCTTACGCTAAGCAGTAATATAACATATCTTTCTGTGTGCTTTCTATTTGTTCGCACCGCATGGCCGGATTGCCTGGTTTCCTGAATATAGTTCACTCTTTTGAAAGGACAAATAAGGAGGAACACTCACGAGCTCTTCGCACGGGGGGGGGTGCCGATGGCCGGTTAAGACAAATTTTACAACACAGATTATTTATACACAAGTACATATAAATTACATGTGCGGCTATTGGTCGAGATTATTGATTATGGTGTCAAGAGTGCAGTCCTCTTGTGAAAGACAAGTGGCAGGCATTACCTAGTCATACACCAGGTGGAGTGGCACTTCTTTTCCATCCGATCCCACGGGACCAACCCGCGCCATATGCTCGGCCTTAAGTCCGGTGAAACGGGTCTTGATCAATGCCCATGCTTCCCATGCTCCTTCACGGCAAGCCAAAGTCTTCCACAGCTCAAACCTATGCCGAGCCCCCTTGAATCAATTTACTAGTTCAGCTAGCCCTTCAGGTGGCTGTTCGGCATTCCATAGCGCCTTCACCATTCCTTTCATTGCTTTCCGCACATGCCCATGGAGAGTGGTCAGCTCTTTCAGTAGGTCCCCTGGTATGATCCGTTCTCCTCTTTAGGATGCCCAGACAGGAGGCAACAACATGCTTACTGTAATTACCTACACCTGAAATATTTGCTGATAATAGAATCACACTTACCGAACTTGCCCCTCTGAAGCTTTTTGTTTTCCTCTTGAGCTTGGTACAACTGAACCTTCAAATTCTTAATTTCTTTGGCCCACTTTTGCATAATAAGGCAGCCAGCCTGGTGCTAGGACTCGGCGTACCGCTGAGAGTCTCGGGCTTCCTCCAACTTCCTCTCCATGTGCCCTATTGATTCGGCTACTACACGGAATTCGTGTGTCAGGCATGATGATACATTAAGATTACCAGTAAAGGTACACTCACCATGGGCTTCCCGCGTGAAGCTCTTTACTTGTGCTAGTTCGGACTTCACGGACTGCACTTCTGTGCGGCTCTCCTCGAGCTCCTTGGCCAATTGCTCAGCCCGTTGCATTGAAGCATGTGTCAGCAGTTAAGCAGTGCGGAGAACCTTAATACGTTTGTTTCAAACCAAATTAAGGCCCGGGGCTACTGCGCTTACACGAGTGTTCGGATTCTATAAAAAACAATCACTTACCTATGTGCTGGTTGATATCAATTTCATAGCTTCGCCGAACCCAGATCGGGCGGCACCAAGGTGCGCATCCGCTGACCGTAGGGAGCCCAACTCCTGTTCAGAGAAAATTGGGTGCTGCATGGCCTCCCATCATTGCCGGTGATGCATGGCACTCTCCACCTTCGATTTGGTGACAGATACACCATCACCAGAATCGGCAGGTGACAGACTGGCCATGGGGGCTTCTGTAGCAGAAGCCGCATGGGCCATGGCTCGGGAATTTCGGGTGTCTCCAAACACCCGGGTAACCCCTTCAGTAGGAGAGGATTGGGCGTTTCGCCTCAGTATTTCAATGAAACAAACTGTTGTAAGACTCTATTGACCGCAGCAATAAGCAGATAACCGAACAATGTACCTTCGGGATGAGCAGGCAGGTGGATTCGTCCCCATGACCGGCTATTTCGTGGGATCCTTGTTGGCCTCCGACTCGGCCGCAGCTTCAGCTACAGGTGTATGGCACGTGGATCGGTGGTGTTTGGGAGTCGGGACCGGCATGTCCAAGGCGCTCTTGGTAGCTAGCCTCTTGCAAGAGGAGCTTTTCTTCTTGCCCACTGCAGGGATGGAGAATGACCCGGGGTGATCAACTATGATAGCCACCGGAGATTGGATGATGCTATCCTCGAGATAGACTCCGTCTTCAAAGTCAAGTAGAAGATCCAGGTCTTCGTTGAAACCCGGATCGTTGTCGTGTGAATGGTTCTCAGACTGAGGAGCCGAACAGTTGACTGTGTCAATGAAACTCCTCCATTCCTGTTCACGCAAGGCTTTGGTCAAATAAAGTGCAGAACGGAACCCCCGAACTATTTTCATGTTTGAAAGAGAAAGGCTTACCCATTCGATAGGATTGTGGGCCGAATATCCTTCCTTTGTTACCCGCCAAACGAAGTCTTCTTGCTCTCCTTTGTATAGGTTGGCAAGTGCGGCGGCCAACGCTGTCGGATTGGCGGGCCCTAGCTTTCGGGAGCACGTGGTGTCGCTCGTCCCATTTTATTTCCACAAGGGGTGCACCCTCTATTGAAGGGGCTGCACGCATCAGGAGATGGCGTCGGCCATGACATCAATCATTGTCAGTTGATGGTGGGCGAGCATCCACACCTGAGTGGCTAGGCGCCGCCCTTCGGTGCTTTCTTCCTAGGACAAACTCCTTGGGCGCCAGTTATATCTCTTCTTCAAGAGGGCATCAGAGTATTTAGGAAGACCTGTTTGAGTTGGCTCGAACATGGGGACGTCTTCAATATAAAACCATTCTGAAGTCCACTATTGGCTTTCATCGGTGTGCCCGCCGGATACCACGTCCCCTCTATGCGGCACACTTCAGTTCTGCCAACCCCCAAGATCGTCTTGTCCCGAGTTCGGGGGACAAGACAGAAATATTTCCTCCACAAATCAAAGTGCACCTCGCACCCCAAGAACGTCTCGCAGAGAGCAACGAAGCCCGAGATGTGCAAGATGGACCCTGGAGTAAGGTGGTGGAGTTGGATCCCGTAGAACTCCAGCAACCCCCTCAGGAACGGGTGGACTAGAAACCCAAGACCCCGGCGGAGAAAGGGGATGAAGCATTCACGTTCCCCCTTGTTAGGATTGGGGAAACGCTCGATGAAAACTTCGTCACCATAAGAGAGCAGACCTGCACGGGTCGCTGCCACATCTGAAGAAGGGAGATACCCCTGGATCTCTAGGTTGCGGAGCCGCAGGAGTGTAATGGAACAGCTGGTCTAGTCCCCTGGGCATGAGCCGTAGGGAGGCGCGGAGGAGCTGGGGGCGTTAGCCATGTTCTATGTGGAGCTTCCGCTAGGAGTTTCTTTCGATGGGGAAGAACAGGATGTGGTCTGAGCCACGGTTTTGTTTGATTAAATGACTGGTGCCTCCATTATAGAGGGGTAAGATTGTAAAAATCACTAACCACTCTCCTCCCCACGATGCACAAAAATCGAGGGACGCCCACGGTTATTTAATGAACATGTGCTCGCGACACTTCGGATTTTACTGAGCACTGGTCTGTTGCCGAACAAGGAGGGATGAGGGACTCACCTTGCAAGCCAAAGCTGACGACATGAGGAGATTGGCCGGATATATATTGGCGTTGAAGGCTAGTCCGGGGGCTACTGAGGGAGTCCTGGATTAGGGGGTCCTCAGATAGCCGACCTACTATTTATGGGCCAGACTATGTGGACAACTCATCTAGGGTTAGCTATTTGATGTCGAGGTAGATCAACTCTGTACCCCCCC
Source organism: Hordeum marinum (assembly GCA_022496015.1). Lineage (NCBI taxonomy): Eukaryota > Viridiplantae > Streptophyta > Magnoliopsida > Poales > Poaceae > Hordeum > Hordeum marinum. The sequence continues at coordinate 65,782,154 of CM039677.1, forward strand.
ACACACACACACACATCATCAATACAACCAAGCAGGACGTAGGGTATTACCTGCATAGGAGGGCCCGAACCTTGGTAAATCCGTTTCCCCTTCTTCTTAAGTACTGTTGATTCTAGTCTCACACTTCGGGACCCCCTACCCGAGATCTGCTAGTTTTGACACCGACAACGTGACTGTCAAATGTTCACAACATCTATGGACGATGCTTGAGCAGGTGGCGCACCGAGCGGTGCATTAAGGACATAAGCCTTCTGTGCAACAATGAGGACAATCCTTAGATAACGGACCCAGTCCGCATTATTGCTACCATCATCTTTCAACTCTATTTCTCTAGGAACATATAAAAAATCAAGGGAGCTACAACGCGAGCTAGTAATCGACAACATAATTTGCAAAGACATCTTGACTATGTTCATGATAATGAGTTTAGTTAATCATATTAATTAAAAACTCCCATTCAAATTGATATCCCTCTGGTCATTCGAGTGTCACATGATCCAAATCCACCAACTCAAGTCTGATCATCACGTGAGTTGAGATGGTTTAAATGGTGAACATCTTCATGTTGATCATATCTACTATATGACTCATGTTCGACCTTTAGGTCTCTTGTGCTTCAAGGCCATGTTTGTACATCCTAGGCTCGTCAAGTTTAACCCAAGTGTTCTACATGTGCAACACTGGCTTGCACCCGCTGTATGTGAACATATAGTCTATCACACTCGATCATCACATGGTGTCTCGAGACGACGAACTTTCGCAACGGTGCACACTCGGGAAGAACACAATTTATCTTGAAATTTAAGTGAGGGGTCACCATATAATTCTACCGTCATCCTAAGCAAAATAATATGCATAAAAGGACTAACATCACATGCAATTCATAAGTGACATGATATGTCCATGAACTTTTGCTTTTGATCTCCATCTCCAAAGCACCGACATGATCTCGATCATAACCGGCATGACACCATCACTACTGGAAACAGGGAATTTGCCATCAGTCATTTCTTTGCCGTTTGCCAACGGATGGCAAAGAACGTCTTTGTCGTCTATCAAAGGAAAACAGACGGCAACGAACCTGGTTGCCATTAGCCAATTCTTTGCCATCCTCTAGTGGATGGCAAAGAGTCTTTGTCGTCCACTGGCACATGGCAAAGAGGTTGGTGGGGTCCAGTGGATGACGTTGCTGCAAACGGACTATCAACCCAACTCTTTGTCGTCTGCCAGGGGATGGCAAAGAATCTTTTGTTGGAAATATGTCCTAGAGGCAATAATAAATTAGTTATTATCATATTTCCTTGTTCATGATAACCGTTTATTATCCATGCTATAATTGTATTGATTGGAAACTAAATACATGTGTGCGTATATAGACAACACTGTGTCCCTAGTATGCCTGTAGTAAACTAGCTCGTTGATCAAAGATGGTCAAGGTTTCCTAGCCATTTACATGAGATGTCATTTGATAATGGGATCACATCATTAGGAGAATGATGTGATGGACAAGACCCAAACTATAAATGTAGCATATGATCGTGTCAGTTTATTGCTACAGTTTTCTGCATGTCAAGTATCGGTTCCTATGACCATGAGATCATGCAACTCACTAACACCGGAGTAGTACCTTGTGTGTATCAAATGTCGCAACGTAACTGGGTGACTATAAAGGTGCTCTACAGGTATCTCTAAGGGTGTCTTTGGGTTGGCATGGATCAAAACTGGGATTTGTTACTCCGTGTGACAGAGCGGTATCTCAGGGCCCACTCGGTAATACAAGATCACAATAAGCCTTGCAAGCAATGTGACTAAGTGTTAGCCATGGGATCTTGTATTACAGAACGAGTAAAGAGACTTGCCGGTAACGAGGTTGAACTAGGTATACAGATACCCACGATTGAATCTCGGGCAAGTAACATACCGAAGAACAACGGGAACATCATACGGGATTAACTGAATCCTTGACATAGAGGTTTGACCGATAAAGATCTTTGTAGAATATGTAGGAACCAATATGGGCATCCAGGTCCCGCTATTGGTTATTGACCATAGAGGTGTCTCGGTCATGTCTACATAGTTCTCGAACCCGTAGGGTCTGCACACTTAAGGTTCAGTGACATTTCGGTAGTATAGAGATATGTATGGTGGTGACCTAAGGTTGTTCGCAGTCCCGTATGTGATCCCGGACATCACAAGGAGCTCCGGAATGGTCTGGAGGTAAAGATTGATATATGGGATAATAGTGTTTGGTCTCCGGAAGGGTTAAAGAATTTACCGGAAATAGTTTCGGATGTTCGTCGAAATGTTCGGGGTACAAGGACACTTTATTTGGGCCAAGGGGTAAAGCCCATGAGGCTTTAGAAAGGTGCAAAAGATGTTTTGCGGAGGCCAGGGGCCAGACGCCAGGGACCCTAGCATCTGGGGCCAGACGGTGAGGATCTTGGCGTCTGGTCCTGGAGTCCGAGAAGGACTCTTGCCTTGCGGGCAAACCAACCTTGAGGAGGATTTTTCTCCAAGATTCGACCCCAAGGCTCAGCATATAAATAAACGAGCGGGGCTAGCACTTGGAACACAACCCTAAGCCACATGCTGCCTCTCCTCTAGTTTGTAGTTTCTCCTCTAGATCGGTTTCAGCGGTGCTTAGGCGAAGCCCTGCTGGAATTGCTCCACCATCATCGCCACAACGCCGTTGCTCTATGGGAGAACTCGTCTACCTCTCCGCTCCCTCTTGTTGGATCAAGAAGGCGGAGATCGTCATCGAGTTGTACGTGTGCTGAACATGGAGGTGCCGTCCGTTCGGTGCTAGATCGGAAGGACCATGATCAACATCGCGAGACGATTCGTGATTGGATTGCGGGACGGATCGTGATGGGATCGCGGGACGCTCGGCGATTTGGATCGCCAAGACGTTCAACTACATCAACCGTGTTTCTTAACGCTTCCCGCTTAGCGATCTACAAGGGTATGTAGATACACTCTCCCTCTCGTAGATGCTCATCACCATGGATAGATCTTGCGTGTGCGTAGGAAATTTTTTGTTTCCCATGTAATGTTCCCCAACAGTGGTATTAGAGCTAGGTCTATGCGTAGATGAGATCTCGAGTAGAACACAAAGAGTTTGTGGGCGTTGATGCTTAGATTGCTTCCTCCCTTGGTCGTGTTTTGGTTCAGCAGTATTGTGGGATGAAGCGGCCCGGACCAACCTTACTCGTACGCTTACGAGAGACCGGTTCCATCGACTGACGTGTAACCTCGTTGCAAAAAGATGGAAAGCGGGTGTCTGTTTCTCCTACTTTAGTTGTATTAGATTCGACAAAGGCGGTCTTGGAGAAGGTTGAAAAGCATCTTATGTATCACCGTTGTGGTTTTGCGTAGGTGAGAATTGTTCCTGCTAGATACCCGTAGCAGCCACGTAAAACTTGCAACAACAACTAGAGGATGTCTAACTTCTTTTTGCAGGGTATGTTGTGATGTGATATGGCCAATTACATGATGAGATATATGTGATGTATGAGATTATCATGTGTTGTCTAGAATATCACGACTTGCATGTCGATGAGTACGGCAACCGGCAGGAGCCATAGGGTTGTCTTTAATTATTGTATGACCTGCGTGTCAATCATTAAGCGCTATGTAATGCTTTACTTTATCGCTAAACGGTACCAGTAGTAGTAGAAGCATAGTGGGCGTGACAACCCCGATGGAGACACGTTGATGGATATCAAGATGATGGAGATCATGGTGTCATGCCGGTGACGATGGAGATCATGTCGGTGCTTTCAAGATGGAGATCAAAAGCACAAGTTCATGGCCATATCATGTCACTTATGATTTGCATGCGATGTTAATCCTTTTATGCACCTTGTTTTGCTTAGGACAACGGTAGCATTATAAGGTGATCCTTCGCTTAATTTCAAGATAAATTGTGTTCTCCCCGAGTGTGCACCGTTACGAAAGTTCGTCGTGTCGAGACACCACGTGATGATCGGGTGTGATAGACTCTATGTTCACATACAACGGGTGCAAGCCAGTGTTGCACATGTAGAATACTCGGGTTAAACTCTACAAGCCTATCATGTACAGACATGGCCTCGGAATACAAGAGACCGAAAGGTCGAACATGAGTCATATAGTAGATATGATCAACATGATGATGTTCACCATTGAAACCACCTCAACTCACATGATGATCAGACTTGAGTTGGTTAATTTGGATCATGTATCACTCGAATGACCGGAGGGATGTCAATTTGAGTGGGAGTTCTTAAGTAATATGATTAATTGAACTCATTATCATGAACATAGTTAGTCGTGTCTTTGCAAATTATGTTGTAGATTACTAGCTCACGCTGTAGCTCCCTTATATTTTATATGTTCCTAGAGAAATAGAGTTGAAATATGATGGTAGCAATATTGCGGACTGGGTCCGTGATCTGAGGATTGTCCTCATTGCTGCACAGAAGGCTTATGTCCTTAATGCACCGCTCGGTGCGCCACCCCCTCTAGGATCGTCTATAGATGTTGTGAACATCTGACAGGCACGTTCCGATGACTACTTGATAGTTCTGTGCGTCATGCATTACGGATTAGAATTGAGGCTCCAAAACATTTTGAACGTCACGAAACATATGAGATGTTCTAAGAGCTAAAATTGGGATCTCAGGCTCGTGCCCGTGTTGTGAGATATGAGATCTCCAACAAGATTCTTTGCGTGCAAGATAAAGGAGAATAGCTCAATTGTTGAGCATGTACTCAGATTGTCTGGGTTCTACAATCACTTGAATTAAGTGGGAGTTGATCTTCCAGATAAGAAAGTGATTGATATAGTTTTCCAAGTCACTGTCACTAAGATACTAGCGCTCCGTGATGAAATATAAAATGCCAGGGATGGAAATGATGACCCCTGAGCTATTCGCGATGTTTGACACCGCGAAGGTTGAAATCAATGAGGATCATCAAGTGGTCATGGTTAGTGAAACCACTAGTTTCGAGAAAGGTAAGGATGGAAACTTCATGGATGGCAAGTCAGTTGCTGCTCTAGTGATGCAACCACAAGTTAAACCCAAACCTAAGACTAAGTGCTTCTATTATGAGGAGAGTGGTCGCTTAAGCGGAACAACCCTAGATACTTGGTAGATAAGAAGGCTGGCAACATCGACAGAAGTATATTTCATATACGTGTTATTAATGTGTACCTTGCTAGTATTCCTAGTAGCACCTGGGTATTGGATACCAGTTCGGTTGCTAAATGTTAGTAACTCGAAATAAAATCTACGGAATAAATGGATATTAGCTAAGTGTGAGGTGATGATGTGTGTTGGAAATGTTTCCAAGGTTGATGTGATCAACATCACACACTCTCTCTACCTTAGGGATTAGTGACAAACCTAAATAAATGTTATTTGGTGTTTGCGTTAATCATGAACATGATTGGATCATGTTTATTACAATACAGTTATTCATTTAAGTTAGAGAATAATAGTTATTCTGTTTACATGAATAATACCTTCAATGGTCATGCACCCAGTGAGAATGGCTTGTTGAATCTTGATTGTAGTAATACACATGTTCATAACATTGATGCCAAAAGATAGAAAGTTAATAATGATAGTACCACATACTTGTGGCACTGCCACTAAATGTCATATTGGTATAAATCGCATGAAGAAACTCCATGTTGATGGATCTTTGGACTCATTCGATTTCGAATCGGTTGAGACATGCGAACCATGCCTCTTGGGCAAGATGAGTAAGGACCCCGTTTTCCGGTTTGATGGAGCGGGCAAGTGATTTATTGGAAATGATACATGTTGATGTATGCAATCCAATGAGTCTGGTAGCGTGCGGTGGATATCGTTATTTTCTTACCTTCACTGATGATTTGAGTAGATAATAGTGTATATTTACTTAACGAAACACAAGTCTGAATCGTTTGAGAAGTTCAAGAAAATTCAGAGTGAAGTTTAAGATCATCGTGATGAGAAGATAAGATATCTATGATATGATCGTAGAGGTGAATATCTGAGTTACGAGTTTGGTATACAACTTAAGACAATGTGAAAGTTGTTTCACAACTCAGGCCACCAGGAACACCATAGTGTGATGGTGTGTCCAAACGTCGTAGTCGTGCTCTATTTGATATGGTGCGAATTATGATGTCTCTTATCGTTTTACCACTATCGTTTTGGGTCATGCATTAGAGACAACTACATTCACTTTAAATAGGGCACCATCTAAATCCGTTGAGATGACACCATATGGTTTGGCAGAAACCTAAGCTGTCATTTCTTAATGTTTGGGGCTGCGACACTTATGTGAAAAGGGTTTTCACCTAATGAGCTCGAACCCAAAGCGGACAAATGCATATTCATAGAATACCCTAAGAACAGTTGGGTATACCTTCTATCTTAGATCCGAGCACAAAGTGTTTGTTGCTAAAACGAGTCCTTTCTCGAGAAAGAGTTTCTCTCGAAAGAATTGAGTGGGAGGAATATAGAACTTGATGAGGTCGTTGAACCTTTTGTTTCCACTAGAGAGTAGCGCAGCGCAGAAAGATGTTTCTGTGGAGCCTACATTAGTTGAAAAAATTTGATAATGATGATCATGAAACTTCGGATCAAGTTACTATCGAACCTCGTAGGTCGACAAGGACGCGTACTACTCCTGAGTGGTACGACAACCCTATCTTAGAGGTCATGTTGTTGGACAATGATGAACCTACGAACTATGGAGAAGCGATGATGGGCCCGGATTCCGACAAATGGTTAGAGGCCATGAAATCCAAGAAAGGATGCATGTATGAAAACCAAGTATAGACTTTGCTAGAATTGCTCGTTGGACGGCAGGTCGTCGAGTACGAATGGACCTTTAAGATGAAGACAGACGCTGATGGTAAATGTCACCATTTATAAAGCTTGACTTGTCGCAAAGAAGTTTCCGACAAGTTCAAGGAGTTGACTGCGATGAGACTTTCTCACTCGTAGCGATGCTAAAGTCTTTTGGAATTATGTTAGCAGTTGCTGCATTTTTCAATTATGAAATCTGGCAGATGGATGTCAAAACATCGTTTCCTTAACAGTTTACTTGAGGAAGGTTGTATGTGATACAACCAGAAAGTTTTGTCAGTCATAAGGATGCTAAAAGGTGTGTGAGCTCCAGTAATCCTTCTATGGGCTGGAGCAAGCATCTCGGAGTTGTAATATACACTTTGATGACGTGATCAAAGTTTTTGAGTTTATACAAAGTTTATGAGAAACTTGTATTTACAATGAAGTGAGTGGGAGCACTATAGAGTTTCTGATAAGCATATGTGGATGACATATTGTTGATCGGAAATGATGTAGAATTTCTGGAAGGCATAAAGGCTTGTTTGAAAAGAGTATTTCAAAGCAAGACCTAGATAAAGCTACCTAATTGTTGAGAATCAAGATCTATAGAGATAGATCAAGATGCTTGATGAGACTTTCAATGAGTACATACCTTGAAAAGATTTTGAAAGAGTTCAAAATGGATCAGTCAGAGAAAGAGTTCTTGCCTGATTTGTAAGGTGTGAAGTTGAGTAAGACTCAAACCTCGACCACAAAAGAAGAAAGAGTAAGGACGAAGGTCGTCCCCTATGCTTTATCCATAGGCTCTGTATAGTATGACATGCTGTGTACCGCACCTGTGTGTGCCTTGCCATGAGTCCGTCAAGGGGTACAAAAGTGATCCAGGAGTGGATCACTGGACAACGGTCAAGATTATCCTTAGTAACTAAAGGACTAAGGAAATGTTTCTCGATTATGGAGGTGCTAAAGAGTTCATCGTAAAGAGTTACGTCGATGCAAGCTTTAACAACAATCCAAATGACTCTTAGTAGCAATCCAGATACATATAGTGGAGCAGCCATTTGGAATAGTTCCAAGTGGAGTGTAGTAGCAGTATTTACAGTATGACATAGAAATTTGCAAAGTACACACGAATCTGAATATAGCACACCCATTGACTAAAAGACCTCTCTCACATGCAAAGCATGATCGAGCCCCATAACTCATTGGGTGTTAGATTCATAACAATGCGAATCACATGGTGATGTGAACTGGATTGTTGACTCTAATGCAAGTGGGAGACTGTTGGAAATATGCCCTAGAGGCAATAATAAATTAGTTATTATCATATTTTCTTGTTCATGATAATCGTTTACTATCCATGCTATAATTGTATTGATTACAAACTAAATAGATATGTGGGTATATAAACAACACTGTGTCCCTAGTATGCCTCTAGTAAACTAGCTCGTTGATCAAAGATGGTCAAGGTTTCCTAGCCATTGACATGAGATGTCATTTGATAATGGGATCACATCATTAGGAGAATGATGTGATGGACAAGACCCAAAATATAAACGTAGCATATGATAGTGTCAGTTTATTGCTACAATTTTTCTAAATGTCAAGTATCTGTCCCTATGACCATGAGATCATGCAACTCACAAACACCGGAGGAGTGCCTTGTGTGTATCAAACGTCGCAACGTAACTGGGTGACTATAAAGGTGCTCTACAGGTATCTCCAAGGGTGTCTGTTGGGTTGGCATGGATCAAGACTGGGATTTGTGACTCCGTGTGACGGAGAGGTATCTCAGGGGCCACTCGGTAATACAACATCACAATAAACCTTGCAAGCAATGTGACTAAGTGTTAGCCACGGGATCTTGTATTATGAAACGAGTAAAGAGACTTGCCGGTAATGAGGTTGAACTAGGTATACAGATATCGACGATCGAATCTCGGGCAAGTAACATACTGAAGAAGAAAGGGAACAACATACGGGATTAACTGAATCCTTGACATAGAGGTTCGCCCGATAAAGATCTTCGTAGAATATGTAGGAACCAATATGGGAATCTAGGTCCCGCTATTGGTTATTTACTGTAGTGGTGTCTCGGTCATGTCTACATAGTTCTCGAACCCGCAGGGTCTGCACACTTAAGGTTTAGTGACGTTTCAGTAGTATAGAGTTATGTATGGTGGTGACCGAAGGTTGTTCGGAGTCCCGGATGAGATCTCGGGCATCACGAGGAGCTCCGAAATGGTCCGGAGGTAAAGATTGATATATGGGATAATAGTGTTTGGTCTCTGGAAGGGTTACGGAATTCATCGGAAATAGTTTCGGATGATTCCCAAAATGTTCGGGGTACAAGGACACTTTATTTGGGCCAAGGGGTAAAGCCCATGAGGCTTTAGGAAGGTGCAAAAGATGTTTTCTGGAGGCTAGGGGCCAGACGCCAGGGATCCTGGCATCTGGGGCCAGACGCCGAGGACCTTGGCGACTGGTCCTGGAGTCCGAGAAGGACTCTTGCCTTGCGGGCAAACCGACCTTGAGGAGGATTTTTCTCCAAGATTCGACCCCAAGGCTTAGCATATAAATAAACGGGCGGGTCTAGCACTTGGTACACATCAAGAAACCCTAAGCCACATGCTACCTCTCCTCTAGTTCGTAGTTTCTCCTCTAGATCGGTTTCATCGGTGCTTAGGTAAAGCCCTGCTGGAATTGCTCCACCATCATCGCCGCAACGCCATCGCGCTGTCGGAGAACTCATCTACCTCTCCGCTCCCTCTTGCTGGATCAAGAAGGCGGAGATCGTCGTCAAGCTGTACGTGTGCTGAATGTGGAGGTGTCGTCCGTTCGGCGCTAGATCGGAAGGACCGTGATCAAGATCGTGAGACGATTCATGATTGGATCGCGGGACGGATCGTGATAGGATCGCGGGACGCTCTATGATTTGGATCGCGAAGACGTTCGACTACATCAATCATGTTTCTTAACGCTTCTCGCTTAGCGATCTACAAGGGTATGTAGATCCACTCTCCCTCTCGTAGATGCTCATCGATCATGGATAGATCTTGCGCGTGAGTAGGAAATTTTTTGTTTCCCATGCAACGTTCCCTAACATCTTTGTTGTCCGCTGGCAAAGGACAAAGAGGTGGGTGGGTCCAGTGGAGGACGGTGCGGTAACGGACGACTAACCCCACATCTTTGCCATCTGCTAGCGGATGGCAAAGACTCTTTGCCAACCGCTGGCAGACGGCAAAGAGGTGGGGGGTGGGGCTATCCAAGACCGGCCCATAGAATTGGCCACCGAGTGATCCTCAAAAAAATCACCACCAAGCCCCCGCTCGCTTCGGCCGCACCCGCTCTCTCCCTCCTCACGCTCGTTAAGTTTTCCCCCACCACCCAAGGCACCGCCAGCCATCTCCCCAGCTCTGCCCCCGCCCCGTACCTCGCTGCCGCACCCCGCTCCGACCCCGCCATGCCATCACCGCCAGGCGCCACCCACCGTCTCTCCAGCTTCGCCCCCGCTCCGTCCCTCGCCGTCGCACCCCGCTCCAACCCCCGCCCCATCCCTCGCCGCTGCACCCCACTCCGACCCCGCCCCGCCCTCACTGCCAGGCGCCGCCGGCTGTCTTCCCCATCTCCACCCCACTCCAACCACCTCCGGCCATCTCCTCCGTCCCCGCCCCGTCCCTCGTCACCGCACCCTGCTCCAGCCCGACCACGCCCCACTCCAGCCCGACCACTCCACCCAACTCCAGCCCGACCCCACCCCGCCCTCGCTGCCGGCCGCCGGTGAGGAAAGATTCACAAGAAGCTTTTGTGTAAGCATGTGCAGATTCTTTAGATGTTCAATTCACCTTTAATGCAGAGTTTTTAGATTTCATTGTAGACAACAAATTGTGTGCAGTTGTACCAGCTTGTTGGAACTATGAGATTAATAAGGTTCTATTATAGAAAAAACTCACCCATGTAGTACAAAATAGTATGGATGTGAATTGGTTGCCTATCCCTGTAATCGGTTGGTGGTAGTGGTACTGCTATAGACTAGCAACTACTGAAGTATTCCAGTTTACGATAGTTCCGGGTATTTATCTTCATGGTCTTATAAGTATGTTTCTAAAATAATTTCTGGAGTGTTACAATTTAAGCTGTGTAAAACAAAATAGGCTAGTGTTATAGCTAGGAGTTTCAACTGTATATGACCCTGTAGACTAGTACTCCCTCTATAAACAAACATACCTTTATGAACTTTAGCAGTCAGCATGTTTGTTTGTGGTCATACCAAACATGAAGAAACAGTATGCATAGAAATCTCCTTTGAAAGGATAATTTACTCACTTCAATAGCTATTATGGGGTGCACCTAAAAAAGTTTTTGTTTGCTTGTTTAGTAGTAGTGGAGATTAGTTAAGATGAAAAAAAGAAGAGTAAGTAGAAGAATTATAGACAAAGAAGACAGAAGAAGAAGAAGCAGAAGAAGAAGACGAAGTGGTAGAAGAGGTAAGAAAGAAAAGAAAGAAGAGAAAAGAAGAGAGAAGAAGACAATAAAAGAAGAGGAGAGAATCCAGGAAGATACCACGAGTAGAAAAGAGAGAATGATCTCCTCCAAGCCTCCTCCTCTCCTCGTCCCCTTTCTCTCCTGTTCTGTCATGTCCTCCCGATACCTACACAAGAAGACACGCCCCTTACACCCTGACAACCCAACACGATGCCTCGACACCCCGACATGACGCCCCGACATGACACCCCGACATGACGCCCCAACACGACACCCCATCAACCCGGCACAAAACTCCACGTAGTTGTTAATACGCCCATCGACGCCACTGACCCCCGACCTCGAACACCTCTTCGGTCACCTGTTGACCGAAAAGTGCTTTTCGGCATTCCAGAGGCCGACGGGGTCATATATTTGTGAATTATGAGTTAGGTCATATATTTACCAATTTTGTTATGAAAAACATCATATATATTTGTGTTGATTGGGTGGAATTAAATGTGCAGTTGTTTCGTCGCTGCGAGGGGCTGGTGTTCGACGACCTCCCCGTGCGTTTGACGAGCTCTGCCCCTGCATTCGTGAGTGAGCACAAATGACATCTCCTCCTCCCCCTTCATTTTATCTGTTCCGGTCTCCATGCCGATGAAACATGCTAGCTGTAGGTAGATTGAATCATCAGTACGTGTGACCACTATGTGTCTCCCGATCGAAAGGGTTACATCCATAAATATGCATGCATTTGCATATTTATAACCGTGATTCTTTCGAATTGACCAATGTTATCCATGTACAGCCCGAGTATGTGTAGATTGGGTTCGTTTTCCCATATGCTCTGCTCCGGATCCGATGCAGAATTTCGTCAGTGCCTCCCTGTTGTTCTTTGGGTACACATCCTCTCTGCTTATTGCCGAGACGTGTATCAGGAGAACAGCAGGGAGGTGCTGCCAAAATTTTGCATTGGATCTGGAGTAGAGGATGGGAAAACGAACCCAATCTACACATACTCGGGTGGGATTAGGACCTATCTTTACCTACTAGTGTCTAGGTTGCATGGATGTAATAAAACTAACAAACTCTATTAACTGATGAATATCGTTTGTTGAATTATGTATATATTTCTTGTGTGTCCAGTAGCAAGTCAAGATGAGTGATCGTGCGTGGATGTACACCGGTCACACTAGTCAGAAAGAAATGACCCATGAATGGATAACAAAAACCAAGGGGTTTGTGAGAGCCGCATTTGCAAATGGACAGAAAATAACTTGGTGCCCCTGTGTCGATTGCGACAACTATCATAAGATGTCAGAGTTTGAAATGATCAAACACCTGCAAAAGAGGGGTTTTACGCCTAATTATATGGTCTGGACATTTCATGGTGAGTCTGCCAATGTGCCAGAGCTGAGGAGGGCCGTCATCGCACCGACGAGCATGGTACCGGGATGGAACACATGGTGGAAGACTTTGATGATGCTCGGGATTTGGTCAATGAGATGGAGGAATCTGCAAAGGCCTTCAATGATATGTTGGAGTATTCAAAATGTCCTCTCCACGAGCACACTAAGCTTTGTCAGCTGGATGCCATCGCGCAAGTAATGGCTCTGAAGGCTCAATGCAGCCTAGGCAGAGAATGCTACAACGCGATGGTGCGATATTTGGATGCTTTCTACCCAAAGGCCATGTAATTCCTGCAAACCAGTACCAGTCGGAAAAAATCCTCCATGTACTTAAGATGCCCTATGATAATATAGATGCCTATGAGAATGGATGTGCCTAATTTAGGCTTGAGTATGCGGCCTTGAAGTATTGCCCCATTTGCAATTCTTCCAGGTATATTGTGGTAGAAAATGGCATGGGTGAGAAGAGTTAGACAAAAATCCCAGTTAATGTTCTTCGCTATATGCCAATCATACCAAGACTTCAACGTCTTTTCATGGTCGAAGAGACGGCCAGACAGATGACATGGCACAAATTGGGCAAAAGAACCGAACTAGATGCAGATGGGGAGCCGATGTTGGTACACACTCCAGATGCTTTTGCATGGAAGCACTTCGATGCATTACATAAGGATAAATCAGCAGATCCAAGGCATCCTCAAGTTGCCATCAGCACGGATGGGTTCAATGTGTATGGTATGACATCAGCACAATACAATTCCTGGCCTGTATTTGTCATTCCACTCAATCTCCCCCCGGAGAGATTATGAAAAGAACAACATTTTCCTGACGTTGATAATTCCAGGGCCCAACTATCCGGGGAAGAGTATGAATGTGTACATGCAGCCGCTTAAGGATGAACTGCAACAAGCTTGGGATAATGGGATCAAGACATACGATGCCGCTACAAAAAACTTCCTAATGCGTGTGTGGTACATGTACTTGATGCATGACTTGCCAGCGTAGGCGCTATTCGTTGGCTGGTGTGTGCATGGAAGATTACCGTGCCCCACATTCAAGGTAGCTCTTCAGTTCCGTTGGTTGCAGGCGGGTCGCAAGTTTTCTTACTTTGACATGCATAGACAGTTCGTGGATCCTGACCATAAGTTCAGAAAAGACAAGAAGAATTTCATCAAAGGTAAAGTTGTCAAAAACAGTACACCACCTGCGTTGACAGGCCAACAGATCATTGATCGGTGAAACGCTCTCAAGCCTGGTCCTAAGTGTCTAGGGTATTTCAAAGGGTACAATACAGAACACGCTTGGACTCACAAGTCATGCTTATGGGATCTGCCTTACTTCAAAGACCTCATTTTCCCACACAACATCGACATGATGCACAGTGAAAAGAATGTGGTGGAGGCCATTTTTGGTACATTGTTTGGCATAGAGGGGAAGTCAGAGGATAATCCTAAGGCTAGAATCGACCAGGAGGCTCTATGTGATAGACAGTTACAAAACTTGCGACAACAGAAAGGAAAGCAAAGCGTAGTGAAGCCAAAGGCATGGTTCAATCTTGGAAGGCCAACTATGAGGGAAATGCTATTATGGGTGAAAATGCGGTTGATATTCCCCGATGGGTATGCTGCGAATCTAAAGAGGGGAACGAGTCTTGAAAAATTGAAAATATTTGGTCTCAAGAGTCATGATTGGCACATATGGCTTGAGCGGGTAATGTCGGTGATGTTGCGTGGCTTTATCCCTGAGGATGAAAGGCTAGTACTGGCAGAGCTGAGCTATTTCTTCCGTTCTCTTTGTGTGAAAGAACTATCGCCTGACGTGCTAGATGAAATGTAAGAGTTGGCGCAGGAGTTGATCTGCAAATTAGAAAGGATCTTTCCACCGGGCTTCTTTAATCCAATGCAGCATTTGATTTTGCATCTCCCGACCGAGGCATGATTGGTGGCCCCATTCAAAATCGATGGTGCTTCGCAACTGAGAGGATGCAGAAGACACTTTGAGCTAAATGTAAAAATAAACGTAGAAGTGAAGCATCGATGGCCAAGGCATTCATTACTGAGGAGGCGGCAAACTTCGTGACAGCACACTACGGAGCCAAAAATCATCATTTGCATAACCCGAAGCCTTGGTACAATGCTGGCGACCCTAAAAAGGGTGGATCCAACCTCAGCCTATTCAAAGGGAAGCTCGCACCAGCCGGTGCTTATACTTCCTTATCGTTGGATGTCGACGAATGGCGGACCATTATGTTGTATATCTTCAACAATCTAACAGAAGTGCGGCCGTACATCGAGTAAGTTCTCGGTACATTGTTTTGCAACCTCTAATTCCTTAGAATTGCTCTTATTCCTGGATATTTGATACAGTCGATACGTCGCCAAATTCTCGTATGGAGTGGTGATCCAAAAGGGTTCCATCAAAGAGTATGAGCTTCTGGCAATGCATGGAGGCGGCTATCCCGGTTTCATCGCTTGCTTCAAACAAACAGTAATTTCCATTAGACCATTCCATTTCTTCGTCTAATTTCCGACTAATGAAACAATCCTTTCGTATTAAACTTGTAGGCTAGTTCAGAGTCTATGGACACCAAATTGAGACAAGTTGCTAATGGTTTTGACTATAAGGTCCGTTCATTTGACAAATACAACATCAACGGGTATTGCTTTTGTACCTATGGCAAAGAGCTATCTATGGCCGACCAAAAGTCTACAAATTGTTGTGTCTCTACTATCGGCGAAGGAGGTATCGAGTATTATGGAAGAGTTGAAGCAATTTATGAACTTCTATTCTATGGTGCAAACCCACCGAACATCGTAGTCTTCAAATGTTATTGGTTCTAGCCGAAGGAGTCTAGAAGAACTCATGAACATATAGGGCTAGTCGAACTCAAACAAAGCTCACATTTAGATGTTCCCGATGTCTATATTACGGCTCGACAGGCGAGCCAAGTTTTCTATCTACCGTGGGCCTGCCAAACCGATCCAAATCTGAATGGTTAGGATGTCGTTTATGATGTGCCACCACATTTTAGACCACCTCCCCTCAATGAAGATGATTATGAACCTCACATTAACCCAAAAAAATATGAATGAGAATTCTTCCAAGAAATGTGTCTTTCCAAAAAAACGTTTCAAGAACCGCTCTACTTCACCCTAGAACATTGAAGTAGACAGCGGCAGTGAATCCGAGCTTGAGCCGGAACAAGAAGATCCAGAACAAGAAGAGCCGGAATAAGAAGAGGTTACTGCTACGGATGAGCTTCTAATGCTTGACAGATTACGTACAAGAGGCCTTCCACATGTTGATGCATTTATTGATGATGATGATGACCACGTCATTACTAATATTGATGATGATGATGCATTTATTGACCCTGAAACATATATAGACGATGATGATGCATCTATTGATGATAACGATGAAGATTAATATTATAGTTCAAGTTAGGTATTCAATTATTATTATGTACATATTTTTTATCTTGTACAAATTTCGTTTACTCTTTGTCATTGCAAGTGTTGACAGATGGTGGGCGTGGGTCGAGAGCGCTCTGAGGCTCCTTCCTCGACGCGTGGTGGGAAAGGTAGTTCCATTCCACCCCAGAGACTCCGGAGAGCATTGTATTTTAGTTTGCAGACACCACCGTCGGCCGGGAGAGTTTGGGGGGAAGAACCATAAGGCCGGTAAAGGTGGACGTGGTGGCGGGAGAGGTAGGAAGGCTGGTACTAAACCTTCCTCGCCGCCACCCTCACCTTCCTCGCCGCCAGCCCCAATTGAAGGTTAGTTATACGGACTCACATACCTTATCTCCATTACATTATGTGTGCGGCCGTCGATCATTACAATGCTAAAGAGTGGTGTTGCAGGCTACTATTGAGGCAGAGAGAGCAAAGACCCAGGATGCTATTGACGAAGAGAGAGTGAAGACCCAGGCACTTCTAGAGGAGAGGGACCGACAGGCGACGGAGAGGGAGAGGGAGGCGAAGGAGAGGACGGCTAGGATAATGGAGGAGGAGAGGAACCAGAATGACGCGGGTCAACGGTCCCTATACGAGCACATCGTGGTAAGTTTCTTCTGCATATTAGCCAAATAATGCACGTAATATTCCTTTGCTTACTAACTAATATTACCGAGTCGAGAAAACCAAATGTGCAGACCATGTGCCAGAACAATGGCACGACCCCTCTGTCGATGCCAGTCATTGCTTCGGTGGGCACAGTGAGTTTCATTTGAATGGTCATTAGTTACTAGTATTCACATTTGAGTTGCATCATGCTAACGATTCATTGCAAATGATCTTTGGTGCATCATAACTCCCGACAAGCATCGACCGATCCTTCTCCGTCTACCACTTGCGCGACCGGTCCTACACCTACACCTCTATGATGACGATAAGTTTTCCCAAGTGTTTTGCTTAACAAATGCATACTTAGCTTAAGAAATGATCTATTTATCTCCAAAATGTCGTATACTTAGCTTAGCATTTTTTCCTCCAAAATGACTTGATATGCTTAGCTATCTCCAAGATGACATAATAACCTTACTTAGCATTTTTTACACCAAAATGACTTAGTATGCTTAGCTAGCTCAAAAATGACCTATTTAACCTAGGATAGCTCTAAAATGACCTATACTTAGCAGCTTTTCCTCCAAAATGACTTAATATGCTTAGCTAGCTCTAAAATGACATAATATACTTAAGAAATGACATATTTTAGCTCCTAAATGACTTGATATGCTTAGCTAGATCCAAGATGACATAATAACCTTACTTAGCTCCAAGATGACCTTACTTAGCATTTTTACACCAAAATGACTTAGTATGCTTAGCTAGCTCTAAAATGACCTATTTAACCTAGGATAGCTCTAAAATGACCTATACTTAGCATCTTTTCCTCCAAAATGACTTAATATGCTATGCTAGCTCTAAAATGACATAATATACTTAAGAAATGACATATTTTAGCTCCTAAATGACTTCATATGCTTAGCTAGCTCCAACATGACATAATAACCTTACTTAGCTCCAAGATGACCTTACTTAGCATTTTTTACACCAAAATGACTAACTATGCTTAGCTTGCTCAAAATTGACCTATTTAACCTAGGATAGATCTAAAATGACCTATACTTAGCATCTTTTCCTCCAAAATGACTTAAGATGCTTAGCTATCTCTAAAATGACATATTATACTTAAGAAATGACATATTTTAGCTCCTAAATGACTTCATATGCTTAGCTAGCTCCAAGATGACATAATAACCTTATTTAGCTCCAACATGACCTTACTTAGCATTTTTTACACCAAAATGACTTAGTATGCTTAGCTAGCTCAAAAATGACCTATTTAACCTAGGATAGCTCTAAAATGACCTATACTTAGCATATTTTCCTCCAAAATGACTTAATATGCTTAGCTAGATCTAAAATGACATAATATACTTAAGAAATGACATATTTTAACTCCTAAATGACTTCATATTCTTAGCTAGCTCCAACATGACATAGGGTGCGTTTGGTTTTTAGCTAGCCTTGCTTAGCTAGACTAGATTGTCCTAGACAGATATAAGTTGCATCATAATAATCTTCACATTTTAGTTGCATCATAATAATCTTCTTCTTCTCACTTTCTTCTTTCCCATTTTACAGATTTGCTTCAGATCACAGAAGCTTGGGTTGATTGAGTGCTTGTCTTTAGTTTTTGTTTTGATGTGTGAAACTTTCTACCTATGGATGAAACTGTGTAATATTGATGAAACTATGAATATGTGTGGATGAAACTTGCTACTATTGGTAACATGTGTTGGATATGTGTTGGATATATATGTGTTCGTGACTACTGGTAATATGTGTTGAATATGCTATATTGTTCATATATATGTGTGTGTGTGTGTGCGCGCGCGCGTTTGATTTTCTGTGAAAATGAATTGATATAAGAAAAAACAGAATTAAATGGGGCAATATAGGCACTTTGCCATCCGCTGGCTGATGGCAAAGAGGCCACGTGGCAGCTACCTGTTCAACTTAGAAAGCACTTATTTTGGTCTCTTTGCTAACCGCTGGTAGATGGCAAAGAGCCTGCAGCCTTTGCCATCCGTTGTCAGATGGCAAAGAGCCTGCAGCCTTTGCCATCTACTGGAAGACGGCAAACAGCCTACAGTCTTTGCCATCCGCTAGCGGATGGCAAAGCACGTCGTTAGCCTCCTAACGGGGCTAACCTCGTCCCTCGGTCGTATAGTGTCTTTGCCATCCGCGAGCTGACGGCAAAGGCGCAAAGTTCTTTGCCAACTACCAATACACGGCAAAGAAGCCTTTATCGTAGCTTATTCAACCGGAACTTTGCCAACTACTGGCAGTTGGCAATACCCTTTGATGTCCACCGTCCATGCCTTTGCCGTCTGCCATGGCGGTTGGAAAATCTCCATCATCTTGATCTCCATAAACGTGTCGCCATTGGGGTTGCCACGTGATACGTCTCCAACGTATCTATAATTTATGAAGTACTCATGCCATGTTTACAATAATTCTATATGCTTTTGGTATGATTTTATTAGAACTAACCCGGACTGACACTGTTTTCAGCAGAATTACAGTCGTGTTGTTTTTGTGCAGAAATAAAAGTTCTCGGAATGAGCTGAAAATTTACGAAGAATATTTTTGGAAAAAATAAAAAATACTGGAGCGAAGATTCACCGGAGAGGAAGGCTGAGGAAGCCACAAGCCACATGGGCACGACCCCCCTAGGGCACGCCCCCTGGCTCGTGAGTCCCTCGGGAGTCCACTGACCTCCCTCTCAGCTCTATAAATCCTCAAGTATTCCAAAAACATCAGGGCATAACCTAGATCGGGAGTTCCACCACCGCACGCCTCCAGAGCCACGAAAAACCAATCTTGGCCCTCTTTGGCACCCTGCCGGAGGGGGTCACCATCATCGGAGGCCATCTCCATCTTCCCGGAGGGGCCATCAACACCATGGAGGCCAAGGACCAAAGGGAGAACCTCTCCCCACATAGGGGATAGGCCATGGAGGAGGAAGCACAAGGGGGGAACCTCTCCCTCTTTGTCCCGGTGGTGCCAGAGTGCCATCGGGGGAACCATCGCCGCGGTGATCGTCTTCATCAACATCACCTTCTTCATCACCATCCTCATCTCCTTTTAGTGGTCCACTCTCCCGCACACCGTTGTAATCACCTACTTCAACATGGTGCTTTATGCTACATATTATGATCCAATGATGTGTTGTCATCCTATGATGTTTTGAGTAGATTACTTTTGTCCTTTAGGTTGATTGATGATCTAGATTGGTTTGAGTTGTATGTTTATTTTGGTGCTGTCCTATGGTGCCTTCCGTGCCACGCACACGTGAAGGATTCCTACTGTAGGGTGTTGCAATAAGTTCATGATTCGCTTATAGTGGGTTGCTTGAGTGATAGAAGCATAAACCCGAATAAGGGGGTTGTTGAGTATGGGATAAAGGGGACTTGATGCTTTAATGCTATGGTTGTGTTTTACCTTAATGATCTTTAGTAGTTGCGGATGCTTGCTAGAGTTCCAATCATAAGTGCATATGATCCAAGTAGAGAAAGTATGTTAGCTTATGCCTCTCCCTCATATAAAATTGCAATAATGATTCCTGATCTTGTTAACAATTGCCTAGGATAATTCCGCACCGACCCATCATTATTACACACTCGCTATTTGTAATATATTGCAATATTATGTTAACAGCACCGATTTTAATATTTTGGTTCTCCGATTCCATGCAAAGCTATCCTCTTCAGACCCACAACGTAGTTTTATTTCTCGTTTCTAGATGGAAGCAAACGTTCGGTGTACGTAGAGTCGTATCGGTGGCAGATAGGACTTGAGAGAATATTGATCTTACCTTTGCCTCCTTGTGGCTTTGACACTCCATACTTGTCAATTCCACCTTTTTAAATTGCTATGATAATTCCTTGCACTTGGGGATTATCAAGCTCTTTTCTGGCGCCGTTGCCGTGGAGCAATAGCGTGGGGTTGATATTCTCGTGTGTGCTTGTTTGCTTTCTTCACTATATAGATTTTGTTTTCCCTTTTTGCTTTCTTTAGTTGTGGGTGAAATAAACAAAAAATTAAAAAATGAAAATTACAAAAGAGTTACTTGCCTCTTTTTCCTAAGAAGTTTTTCAAAAAGAGAAGTGATTGGAAGGTTGTGCATTGGAGAAGTGAGGGTCGAACTTGAACACTTGTGTTCATGCTCATGGAAAAAATGTAGAATTTTTCATGGAAGATTCTGAAAAATAATTATCACCTTGTACATATCCATTGTATATTAAAAATAATGTGCCAAAATTTGTTTTTGGATGATTAGATTGCTTGTTTGGTGTGTGCAGTCCAAAAACAGAAACTTTGGCTCTAGTGCGTGAATTTACATTTTTACTGGAATGTCAAAAGTTTCTGAAATTTTATCACAGTAATGCGATGCAATTTTTTAAATTTGTCCTGCATTTTCAGATTTTTTTTGAGTTACAGAAGTATACGAAGTTTCCATATTACTATAGACTATCATGTTTTTAACAGATTCTGTTTTCTATGCATTGTTCTCTTATTTTGATGAATCTATGGCTTGTATTGGGGGGTATGAACCATGGTGAAGTTGTACTAAAGTATATATAATGCTAATATGAATTGGGAATGAGTTCACAATAGTACTTAAAGTAGTAATTTGCTTTATTATACTAATGGATCTCACGAGGGTTTTGTTAAGTTTTGTGTTAATGAAGTGTTCGAAGATCGAGGAGGTATCGATATAAGAAGAATAAGGAGAGAGAATGGTTAAATATTGGGGATGCACAAGGCACCCCAAGTAAATATTTCAAGGAGACTCAAGCACCTAAGCTTGGGGATGCCCCGAAAGGCATCCCATCTTTATTCTTCAACAATTATCGGTATACCTCGGTTTTTGTTTTGTTCACATGATATGTGTCTTTAATGTTTGTATTTTCCTTTATGATCCCTTCTATTATGAGATAGTACTTGATGGATTTGTACAATGCTCTTTGTGCTTCACTTAAATCTTTTGAGTACGGATTTATAGAATCTATTTGTGATTCACTTAAATCTTTTGAGTATGGTTTTACAGAATGCTTAGTATGCTTCACTTATATATTTTGAGATTGGATATTGGTTAATCTATATTAATAAGAATGCTCTATGAACTTCACTTATATATTTTAGAGTATGAATATAATGATCATCGGAATTTGGCTTGGAAGAGTATCATTGAAATATCATGCCTAGCTAAAAAGGCATTAAGGAAAAGCGCTTGTTGGGAGACAACCCAACACTTTTACTTTATGTTTTGATGTGTTAACTTGATTAAGCTACTGTAGTAATCATGTTTTGTGCCTTTTATTTCAATAAAGTGCCAAGTAAAGCCTTTGGGATAGTGTGGATACTTGCATGTTTGATTCTGTGCAAAAACAGAAAGTTTTGCGTCCAGTATATGAATTATATGATTTTAATGGAGCGTGAAACCATTCTGAAATTTTTTAAAAACATTTATATGCAAATTACTTGAGTTTTCATAATTTTTCAGAATTTTTCGACTTAGGAAAGTACTGTGATCATTCAAATATTTACAAATTGTTCTGTTTTTGACAGATTCTGTTTTGCATGCATATTTTGCTTGTTTCAAGTTTTCCTATAGCTTATATTGAGTAATATAAATTTTGGGAATGATATAATACAGTAGGTATCATGGGGGAAAATTATGAATCTTGTCTTGACAGTACCTAAGTGAATGATTTATGTTTATTACACCCTTCTCATGAAGTTCCATTAAGTTTTGTGTGATTGAAGTTTTCAAGTTTTGGGTGAGGTACCGATATGAGGGGAATAAGGAGTGACAAGAACCCAGGCTTGGGGATGCCCAAGGCATCCCCCAAGGTAATATTAAAGTAACACTCAAGCGTCTAAGCTTGGGGATGCCACGGAAGGCATCCCCTCTTTCGTCCTCAACATTATAGGTATATCTTACTTGGAGCTATATTTTTATTCATCACATATTATGAGTTTTGCTTGGATCGTCATTTTATTTTCTTTTTATATGTTAGGTGTTACTTATAATCTTTTCTTCAATAAAAATTTCCAAGAATTGCATTAGGATGCTTGCATTGCATGTTTTGATGTGTGCTGTGTAAAAACAGAAACTTTTTCTATAGTGTTTGAATTTTAATATTTTACTGAAAGGTGTAAAGTTTCTGAAATTTGTACACAGTGTTTTCACATAAATTCTTATCATGTCCTAAATTTTCATAATTTTTAAAGTTCCAGTGATACACTGGTTTCATAATTACTACAGACTGTTCTGTTTGGACAGATTGTTGTCATAGTTTTGTTATCTACTTATCCTATAGTTTCCATAGCCTATATTGGTAAATATAAATTGTGGAAATGATGGTATACAGTACCTAATGTTTTAAAATTATTGTGCAACTCATCTTGGAAGTGCATGAAGTGTTGCTTTGTTCTTAGGTGTACTAACCTATCTCACGAGTTCTTTTTGAGTTTTGTGTGGATGAAGTTTTTGAGAATCGGTGAAACCGAGATATGAGAGGATAGAACAAGATACAAAAGCTCAATCTTGGGGATTCCCAAGGCACCCCTAGCAAATATTTCAAGAACTCTCAAGTATCTAAGCTTGGGGATGCTATGCATCCTACCTCTCTTCATCAACAATTATCGGTTAGCCTATGTTGAGCCTAAATTTTTATTCGTTCACATGATGCATGCTATTCTTGGAGTGCCATTTTTATTTTGTTTGTTGTTTCAATAAAATCATTGGATTTGAATTTTTGAATTAGAGAGAGTCCTCACATGGCTATTTAACTAATTAACTACGCATTGATCTTCACTTATATCTTTTTGGAGTAGTTTGTCATTCACTCTCGTGCTTCACTTATATCCTATGAGTAAATGGTTGAATAAATTGAATATAATAAATCTGAAATTAAAAATGCTTCATATACTTATCCCATGGGGATTAATGACTTCACACACAATAAGTATAGGTGGTAAAATTTATTGAAAGTTGGCAAGCACCGCATTGGTCACTTGAACAATTCATGAAAAAATATTGAAGGAAGAGAGATTTCACATATAGATATACTATCTTGGACATCTTCTACGATTGTGAATGCCCATTAACTATTTTTAAAACTTGAGCAAATTAGTTGAAGTTGGACAAGGAAGACAACGTAATGAGTTATGCTTGGGTATATTTGAATAGAAGTTATATTGTTTTGATCCTCCAACATGTGGTGCTTGCTTCCACCTCATACTAGCCAAAACTTCCGCACCAAGTAGAAATACTACTTGTGAATCCAAACACCCTTAAACCAGTTTTGCCATGAGAGTCCACTATACCTACCTATGGATTGAATAAGATCCTTCGAGTAAGTTGTCATCGGTACAAAAAGCAATACAAATTGCTCCTAAATATGCAAGATCTTTTATTGTAAGGGAAAATAAGTGTTGTACGAATTTGTGATGACAAAGAAATAAAAGTGACGGACTGCATAATAAAGGTTGCTATCACAAAGGGCAATACAATGTGACGTTCCTTTGCATTAAGAGTTTGCACATCCAAAAACAAATGGCGCATGAAAACCTCTGCTTCCCTATGCGAAGGGCCTATCTTTTGTTTTCTAGTACTTACCTTTACACAAGAGTCATGGTGATCTTCACCACTTCCTATATTTCGCCTTTTTCTCTTGGCAAGCATCATGTGGTGGGGAAATATCCAAGCATATATGACCATCCAAATATATTTGATCATGAATTATTATTGTTGACAATTATCTATATGATAAATAAGTTGGGAGGCGAAACTCTAAGCCCATATCTTCCTTTGTGTTCGATGGATGCTATTTGTTGTAAAAATTTGCTTTGAGTGTCAATAATCATGGAAGACTGTATGATAGTTGAGTATGTGGAATTTGCTAAATCAAAGCTCTTACATAGAACCTTCCTGGAAATAAGATGAATTGCAATTGTTCGATGACTAGGAATATGGTTTCTGGTTTTCAAGAAACTTTCTGGTCTATACTTTAAACATGTGAATAGCTTGTTACTTAATCATGAGAAGTTTTATGAGATGAGCTATTGTTTATGGTTTATATTGATGCTAGAAAAGTGATTGGAATTATCATTGATCAAACTTGTGCATTTGCTAGCATTCACACTTCATAAATTATTTATTTTATCATTTACCTACTCGAGGACGAGCAGGAATTAAGCTTGGGGATGCTGATACATCTCCAACGTTTCTATAATTTATGAAGTATTCATGCCATGTTTACAATAATTATATATGATTTTGGTATGATTTTATTAGAACTAACCCGGACTGACGCTGTTTTCAGCAGAACTACCGTCGTGTTGTTTTTGTGCAGAAATAAAAGTTCTCGGAATGAGCTGAAAATTTACGGAGAATATTTTTGGAAAATATAAAAATACTGGAGCAGAGATTCACCGGAGAGGAAGGCCGAGGAAGCCACAAGCCGCAGGGGCGCCCCCTTCCACGAACCTCCCTCTCACCTCTATAAATCCTCAAATATTCCAAAAAAACCAGGGCATAACCTAGATCGGGAGTTCCACCGCTGCACACCTCCATATCCACGAAAAACCAAACTTGGCCCTCTCTGACACCCTATCGGAGGGGGTCACCATCACCGGAGGCCATCTTCATCGTCCCGGAGGGGCCATCAACACCATGGAGGCCAAGGACCAGAGGGAGAACCTCTCCCCATAGAGGGGAGAGGCCATGGAGGAGGAAGCACGAGGGGAGAACATCTCCCCCTCTCTCTCCTTGTGGTGCCGGAGTGCCATCGGGGGAACCATCGCCGTGGTGATCATGTTCATCAACATCACCTTCTTCATCACCATCCTCATCTCCTTTTAGCGGTCCACTCTCCCACACCCCGCTGTAATCACCTACTTGAACATGGTGCTTTATGCTACATATTATGATCCAATGATGTGTTGCCATCCTATGATGTTTTGAGTAGAATACTTTTGTCCTTTGGGTTGACTGGTGATCTACATTGGGTTGAGTTGTATGTTTATTTTGGTGCTGTCCTATGGTGCCTTCCATGCCGCGCACACATGAAGGATTCCTGCTGTAGGGTGTTGCAATACGTTCATGATTCTCTTATAGTGGGTTGCTTGAGTGATAGAAGCATAAACCCGGGTAAGGGGGTTGTTGCGTATGGGATAAAGGGAACTTGATGCTTTAATGCTATGGTTGGGTTTTACCTTAATGATCTTTAGTAGTTGCGGATGCTTGCTAGAGTTCCAATCATAAGTGCATATGATCCAAGTAGAGAAAGTATGTTAGCTTATGTCTCTCCCTCATATAATTGCAATAATGATTCTCGATCTTGTTAACAATTGCCTAGGATAATTCCGCAGACCGACCCATCATTATTCCACACTCGCTACTTGTAATATATTGTAATATTATGTTAACATCACCTATTTTAATAGTTTCGTTCTCCGATTCCATGCAAAGCTATCCTCTTCATACCCACAACGTAGTTTTATTTCTCATTTCTAGATGGAAGCAAACGTTCGGTGTACGTAGAGTCGTATCGATGGCAGATAGGACTTGAGAGAATATTGATCTTACCTTTGGCTCCTTGTGGGTTCAACACTCCATACTTATCACTTCCACCTTTGGAAATTGCTACAATTATTCCTTGCACTTGGGCATTATCACCGCGCTGGCTATTGCTTCCACGACTATTGCCAACTCATAGCAAGAAAGTAAGGCAAAAACGGCGAAAATAATTAAAGACAACCCTATGGCTCCTGCCGGTTGCCATACTCATCGACATGAAAGTCGTGATATTTAATACAAAACATGATTATCTCATACATCACATATATCTCATCCTGTAATTGGCCATATCACATCACAACATACCCTGCAAAAACAAGTTAGACATCCTCTAATTGTTTTTGCAAGTTTTACGTGGCTGCTATGGGTATCTAGAAAGAACAATTCTCACCTACGCAAAACCACAATGGTGATACACAAATTGCTATTCAACCTTCTCAAGGACCGCCTTTGTCGAATCCGATCCAACTAGAGTAGGAGAGACAGACACCCACCAGCCATCTTTATGCAACAAAGTCACATGTCAGTCGATGGAACCGGTCTCTCGTAAGCATACGAGTAAGGTTGGTCCGGGCCACTTCATCCCACAATACCGCTGAATCAAAAACTGACCAAGGGAGGAAGCAGTCTGAGCATCAACGCCCACAAACTCCTTTGTGTTCTACTCGTGATCTCATCTACACATAGACCTAGCTCATGATGCCACTGTTGGGGAATGTTGCATGGCAAACAAAAAATTTCCTACGCACACGCAATATCTATCCATGGTGATGAGCATCTACGAGAGGGAGGGAGGATCTACATACCCTTGTAGATCGCTTAGCGGGAAGCGTTAAGAAACGCGGTTGATGTAGTAGAACGTCTTCGCGATCCAAATCGCCAAGCGTCCCGCGATCCCATCATGATCCATCTTGCGATCCAATCACGATCCGCCCTGCGATCACATCACGAGCCGTCCCACGATCAAATCACGAATCGTCTCGCAATCCTGATCACGGTCCTTCCGATCTAGCACCAAACGAATGGCACCTCCGCGTTCAACACACGTATAGATCGATGATGATCTCCACCTTCTTTATCTAGAAAGAGGGGGTGGAGAGGTAGATGAGTTCTCCGGCAGCGCGCCAGCGCGGCAGCGGCGGTGGTGGAACTCTTCCGAGAGGGCTTTGCCTAAGCACCGCCGAAACTAGACTAAAGGAGAATATGATCTAGAGGAAGTAGAGGGAGCACGTGCCAATTAGGGTTAGATCTCCCCTCTAATTCCTCTTGTATATATAGTAGGGAGGGAGGGGAGGAGGCAGCCTCAAACCCTCAGGGTTGGCCAAAATTGGAGGTGGAGGAGTCCTACTCCAATCCTACTAGGAGTAGGATTCCTCCTCTCCACTTGGAAACCCTTTCCACCTTTCCACCTTTGGGTTTTCCCACCCTTAGCCGCATGGGCCTTAGTGGGGGTGTGGCCAGCCCACTAGGGGCCGGTTTGACTCCTCCCACAACCCATGAGGTCCTTTGTGTTGGAAATATGCCCTAGAGGCAATAAATAAAGTGATTATTATTATATTTCCTTGTTCATGATAATCGTTTATTATCCATGCTTTAATTGTATTGATTGGGAACACATTACATGTGTGGCTAAATAGACAACACTATGTCCCTACTATGCCTCTAGTGAAGTAGCTCGTTGATCAAAGATGGTCAAGGTTTCCTAGCCATTGACATGTGATGTCATTTGATAACGGGATCGCATCATTAGAAGAATGATGTGATGGACAAGACCCAAACTACAAACATAACATATGATCATGTCAGTTTATTGCTACTGTTTTCTGCATGTCAAGTATATGCTCCTAAGACCATTAGATCATGCAACTCAAGGACACTGGAGGAGTGCCTTGTGTGTATCAAATGTCGCAACGTAACTGGGTGACTATAAAGGTGCTCTACAGGTATCTCCGAGGGTGTCTGTTGAGTTGGCATGGATCAAGACTGGGATTTGTTACTCCGTCTAACGGAGAGGTATCTCAGGGCCCACTCCGTAATACAACATCACAATAAGCCTTGCAAGCAATGTGACTAAGTGTTAGTCACGGGATCTTGTATTACAGAACAAGTAAAGAGACTTGCGGTAACGAGGTTGAACTAGGTATGGAGATACCGATGATCGAATCTCGGGCAAGTAACATACCGAAGAACAAAGGGAACATTATACAGGATTAACTAAATCCTTGACACAGAGATTCGACCGATAAAGATCTTCGTAGAATATGTAGGAACCAATATGGTCATCCAGGTCCTGCTATTGGTTATTGACCGTAGAGGTGTCTCGGTCATGTCTACATAGTTCTCGAACCCGCAGGGTCTGCACACTTAAGGTTAGGTGACATTTCGGTAGTATAGAGTTATGTATGGTGGTGACCGAAGATTGTTAGGAGTCCCGGATGAGATCCTGGACGTCACGAGGATCTCCAGAATGGTCCATAGGTAAAGATTGATATATAGGAAGTCCTATTTTGGTCGCCGGAAAAGTTTCGGGCTCATCGGTAGTGTACCGAGAGTGTCGGTAGTGTACCGGGAGACCATCGGGAGGGGTATTTCGACCCAAGAGGCTAAATGGTCTGTGGGAGAGTAAATACCAGCCCTTTTGGGGCTGGTGGAAGTCCCACACAAGGCCCATGCGGCTGGGAAGAAAAGCCCATAGGGAAAAAGGCCAAAAAAAGGAGGAATCCTAGTCCTGCTAGGATTGGAGGAGGTGTCCTCCTCTCCTCCCCACTTCGGCCGAACCAAGGAGGCTTGGCCCTTACACCAAGTCCTCTCCTCCCTCATTCTTATATATACTAGAGGTTTTAGGGTTTTTGCATAGAATTTTAGCCATGTGTTGCCCGTTCATCCAGTGCATAGTTTCTCCTATAGATCGGATTTCTGCAGTGCCTAGGCAAAGCCTTGCCGGAATAGCTCCACCACCATCATTAGAGCACCGTCACGCTTCCAGAGAACTCTTCTTTATCTCCGCTCCCTCTTGCTAGATAAAGACGGTGGAGATCATCATCAAGCTGTACGTGTGCTGAACGTGGAGGTGTCGTCCGTTCGGCGCTAGATCGGAAGGACCGTGATCGAGTTCGCGGGACGGATCGTGATCAAGTTTGTGGGACGGATCGTGATTGGATCGCGGGACAAATCGTGATTGGATCGCGGGACGCTCGGCGATTTGGATCGCGAAGACGTTCGACTACACCAACCGCGTTTCTTAACGCTTCCTGCTTAGCGATCTACAAGGGTACGTAGATCCACTCTCCCTCTCGTAGATGCTCATCACCATGGATAAGTCTTGCGTGAACGTAGGAAAAATTTTGTTTCCCACGCAACATTCCCCAATAGTGGCATCATGAGCTAGGTCTATGTGTAGATGAGATCTCGAGTAGAACACAAAGAGTTTGTGGGCGTTGATGCTTAGATTGCTTCCTCCCTTGGTCGTTTTTTGGTTCAGTAGTATTCTGAGATGAAGCGGCCCAGACCAGCATTACTCGTACGCTTACGAGAGACCGGTTCCCTTAACCGCAACTTGTTGCATAGATGGATTGCGGGTGCCAGTTTATCTCACTTTAGTTGGATCAGATTCGACAAAGGTGGTCCTTGAGAAGGTTGAAAAGCAACTAGTGTATCACCGTTGTGGTTTTTGCGTAGATGAGAATTGTTCTTGCTAGATACCCATAGCAGCCACATAAAATATGCAACAACAATTAGAGGACGTCTAACTTGTTTTTGCAAGGTATGTTGTGATGTGATATGGCCAATTACATGATGTGATATATGTGATGTATGAGATGATCATGTGATGTATAAATTATCACGACTTGCATGTCGATGAGTACGGCAACCGGCAGGAGCCATAGGGTTGTCTTTAATTATTATATGACCTGCGTGTCAATAATTAAGTGCTATGTAATACTTTACTTTATCGCTAAACGGTAGCAATAGTAGTAGAAGCATGTTGGGTGTGACAACCCCGATGGCGACATGTTGATGGAGATCAACATGATGGAGATCATGGTGTCATGCCGGTGATGATGGAGATCATGCTGGTGCTTTCTAGATGGAGATCAAAAGCACAAGTTCAAGGCCAAATCATGTCACTTATGATTTGCATGTGATGTTAATCCTTTTATACACCTTGTTTTGCTTAGGATGACGGTAGCATTATAAGGTGATCCCTCACTTAAATTTCAAGATGAATTGTGTTCTCCCCGTGTGTGCACCGTTGCGAAAGTTCGTCGTGTCGAGACACCCCGTGATGATCGGGTGTGATAGACTCTACGTTCACATACAACGGGTGCAAGCCAGTGTTGCACATGCAGGACACTCGGGTTAAACTTGACGAGCCTAGCATGTACAGACATGCCTCAGAACACAAGAGACCAAAAGGTCGAACATGAGTCATATAGTAGATATGATCAACATAATGATGTTCACCATTGAAACCACCTCAACTCACGTGATGATCGGACTTGAGATGGTGAATTTGGATCATGTGACACTCAGATGACCTGAGGGATGTCAATTTGAGTGGGAGCTTTAGTAATTTGATAAACTAAACTCATTATCTTGAACAATAGTCTAAGTAACCTTTGCATATTTATGTTGTAGATCAATGGCTCGTGCAGTAGCACCCCTGAATTTTAATGCGTTCCTAGAGAAAGCTAAGTTGAAAGATGATGGAAGTAACTTTGTTGACTGGGCCCGTAATTTGAGGATTATCCTCATGGCTTCCCAAAAATCATATGTCCTTGATGCACCGCTTGGTGACCAACCAGAAGACATGACCTCCGAAGACGTTAAGAACGCTTGGGAGGCACATTCTGGAGATTACTCAATAGTTCAGTGTGCAATATTGTATGGCTTAGAACCGGGACTTCAAAGACGTTTTGAACGTCATGGAGCATAAGAGATGTTCCAGGAGTTGAAGTTTATCTTTCAGAAGAATGCCCGAATCGAGAGGTATGAGACCTCCGATAAGTTCTATGCTTGCAAGATGGAGGAGAACAGGTCTATTAGTGAACATATACTCAGAATGTCTGGGTATTCGACTCGTCTAGTGGAGTTGGGAATTGCCCTTCCGCCAGAGGCGATCACTGACAGAGTTCTTCAATCACTGCCACCTAGTTACAAGAGCTTTGTGATGAACTATAACATGCACGGGATGAACAAGTCAGTCGCCGAGCTATTTGCGATGCTAAAAGTCGCTGAGTCTGAAATCCAGAAAGAACATCAAGTGTTGATGGTCAATAAAACCACTAGTTTCAAGAAGAATGGCAAGGGCAAGGGCAAGAAGGATAAAACCAAGAAGGATGGCAAAGCAGTTGCTACTCATGTAAAGAAGCCCAGGCATGGACCTAAGCTAGAAACTGAGTGCTTTCATTGCAAGGGAACTGGTCACTGGAAGCGGAACTGCCCCAAGTACCTGGCTGACAAGAAGGCGGCCAACGACAAAAAAGGTATATATGATATACATGTTATTGATGTGTACCTTACTAGCTCTTGTTGTAGTGCCTGGGTATTTGATACCGGTTCGATTGCTCACATTTGCAACTCAAAACAGGAACTACGGAATAGACGAAGGCCAGCAAAGGATGAAGTGACGATGCGCATGGGAAATGGTTCCTAGGTTGATGTGATCGCCGTCGACACGCTCTCTCTTCGATTACCATCGGGATTAGTGATGAACCTGAATAATTGTTATTTAGTGCCTGCGTTAAGCACGAACATTATATCTGGATCTTGTTTATTGCGAGACGGTTACTCATTTAAATCAGAGAATAAAGGTTGTTCTATTTATATGAGTAATATATTTTATGGTCATGCACCCAATGTGAGGGGTTTATTCATATTGGATCTTGATAGTGATGACACACATGTTCATAACATTGATGCCAAAAGATGTAGAGTTGATAATGATAGTACCACTTTGTTGTGGCACTGCTGTTTAGGTCATATCGGTGTAAAACGCATGAGAAAGCTCCATGCTGATGGACTTTTGGAGTCAGTTGATTTTGAATCACTTGACACATGTGAACCATGCCTCATGGGCAAGATGACTAAAACGCCATTCTCTAGAACAATGGAACGGGCGAGTGACTTATTGGAAATCATACATACTGATGTGTGCGGTCCAATGAATGTTACAGCGCGTGGTGGATATCGTTATTTTCTCACCTTCACTGACGACTTAAGTAGATATGGGTATATTTACTTAATGAAACACAAGTTTGAAACGTTTGAAAAGTTCAAGCAATTTCAGAGTGAAGTTGAGAATCATCGTAACAAGAAGATTAAATTCCTGCGATCTGATCGAGGAGGTGAATCTCTGAGTTATGAGTTTGTCAGTCACTTAAGAGAGTGTGGAATTGTTTCATAGTTGACACCGCCTGGAACACCACAACGTAATGGTGTGTCCAAACATCGTAATCGAACCTTATTAGATATGGTGCATTTTATGATGTCCCTTGCTGATTTGCCACTATCATTTTGGGGTTGTGCATTAGAGATAGCTGTATTCACTTTAAATAGGGCACCATCGAAATCCGTTGAGACGACGCCATATGAACTATGATTTGGCAAGACGCCAAAATTGTCGTTTCTTAAAGTTTGGGGATGTGATGCTTATGTCAAAAAGCTTCAGCCTGAAAAGCTAGAACCCAAAGCGGAGAAATGCGTCTTCATAGGATACCCGAAGGAGACAGTCGGGTGTACCTTCAATCTTAGATCCGAAGGCAAAGTGTTTGTCGCTAAGAACGGAACATTTCTTGAGAAAGAGTTTCGCTCAAAAGAATTGAGTGGGAGGAAAATAGAGCTTGATGAGGTTATTGAACCTTTACTTCAACCAGAAAGTAGCGCAACGCAGAAAGATGTTTCTGTGGAACCTACGACGGTAGAAGAGGAAGTTAATGGTGATGATCATGAAGCTTTGGACCAAGCTACTATTGAACCTCGTAGGTCGACAAGGGCGTGTACTACTCCTGAGTGGTACGGCAACCCTGTCTTGGAGGTCATGTTGTTGGACAACAATGAACCTACGAGCTATGGAGGAGCAGTGCTGGGCCTAGATTCCAAGAAATGGTTGGAGGCCATGAAATCTGAGATGGGATCCATGTATGAAAACAAAGTATGGCTTTGGAATTATTACCTGAAGGGGGAAAGGCCATTCAGAACAAATAGATCTTTAAGAAGAAGACAGACGCGGACGGTAATGTCACCATCTATAAAGCTCGACTTGTGGCAAAGGGTTTTTCACAAGTTCAAGGAGTTGACTACGATGAGACATTCTCACCCATAGCGATGCTTAAGTCTGTCAGAATCATGTTGGCAATAGCTTCTTATTTCGATTATGAAATTTGGCAGATGGATGTCAAAACAACGTTCCTCAACAGTTTCCTTGAGGAAGAGTTGTATATGATGCAACCAGAAGGTTTTGTCGGTCCAGAGAATGCTAACAAAGTGTGCAAACTCCAGCGGTCCATTTGTGGGCTGGTGCAAGCATCTCGGAGTTGGAATAAGCGCTTTGATGAGGTGATCAAAACGTTTGAGTTTTTACAAGTTTATGGAGAAGCTTGTATTTACAAGAAAGTGAGTGGGAGCTCTGTAGCATTTCTAGTATTATATGTGGATGACATATTGCTGATTGGAAACGATATAGAAATGCTGGAAAGCGTGAAGGAATATTTGAACCTAGGAGAAGCTGCTTTCATATTAGGCATTAAGATCTATAGAGATAGATCGAGAAGCTTAATAGCACTTTCACCGAGCACATACCTTGATAAAGTTTTGAAGAAGTTCAAAATGGATCAGTCCAAGAAGGGGTTCTTGCCTGTGTTACAAGGTGTGAAGTTGAGTAAGACTCAATGCCCAGTGACTGCAGAAGATAGAGAAAAGATGAGTGTCATCCCCTATGCTTCAGCCATAGGCTCTATCATGTATGCAATGTTGTGCACAAGACCGGATGTCAGCCTTGCAATAAGTATGGTTGGAAGGTTTCAAAGTGATCCTGGAATGGAACACAGGGCAGTGGTCAAGAATCTCCTTAAGTACCTGAAAAGGACTAAGGAAATGTTTCTCGTTTATGGAGGTGATGAAGAGCTCGTCATACAGGGTTAGGTCGATGCAAGCTTTGATACTGATCCGGATGACTCTAAGTCACAAACCGGATACGTATTTATTCTCAACGGGGGAGCGGTAAGCTGGTGCAGTTCCAAGCAAAGCGTGGTAGCCGATTCTACGTGCGAAGAGGAGTACATCGCAGCCTCGGAGGCAGCGAAGGAAGGTGTCTGGATGAAACAATTCATGACAGATTTTGGAGTAGTGCCCAGTGCACTGAATCCAATGAACCTGTTCTGTGACAACACTGGTGCCATTGCTCTGGCCAAGGAACCAAGGTTTCACAAGACGACCAGACACATAAAGCGATGCTTCAACTCCATCTGCGATTACATCGAGGAGAAGGACATAAATATTTGCAAAGTGCACACGGATCTGAATGTTGCAGACCCATTGACTAAACCTCTTCCAAGGGCTAAACATGATCAACACCAGAACTGCATGGGCGTTTGATTCATTACAATGTAAATCACATAGTGATGTGAACTAGATTATTGACTCTAGTGCAAGTGGGAGACTGTTGGAAATACGCCCTAGAGGCAATAAGTAAAGTGTTTATTATTATATTTACTTGTTCATGATAATCGTTTATTATCCATGCTATAATTGTATTGATTGGAAACACATTACATGTGTGGGTAAATAGACAACACTATGTCCCTAGTATGCCTCTAGTGAACTAGCTCGTTGATCAAAGATGGTCAAGGTTTCCTAGCCATTGACATGTGATGTAATTTGATAACGGGATCAAATCATTAGAAGTATGATGTGATATATAGGAAGTCCTATTTTGGTCGCCGGAAAAGTTTCGGGCTCATCGGTAAAAGGTTTCCTATATATCCTATATATCAATCTTTACCTATGGACCATTCTGGAGCTCCTCGTGACGTCCGGGATCTCATCCGGGACTCCTAACAACCTTCGATCACCACCATACATAACTCTACTATGCCGAAACATCACCGAACCTTAAGTGTGCAGACCCTGCGGGTTCGAAAACTATGTAGACATGACCCAGACACCTCCACGGTTAATAACAAATAGCGGGACCTGGATGCCCATATTGGTTCCTACATATTCTACGAAGATCTTTATCGGTTGAACCTCTATGTCAAGGATTCAGTTAATCCCGTGCGTTGTTCCCTTTGTTCTTCAGTATGTTACTTGCCCGAGATTCGATCGTCGGTATCTCTATAACTAGTTCAATCTCATTACCGGCAAGTCTCTTTACTCGTTCTATAATACAAGATCCCGTGGCTATCACTTAGTCACATTGCTTGCAAGGCTTATTGTGATGTTGTATTACCGAGTGGGCCCTAAGATACCTCTCCGTCACACATGGAGTAACAAATCCCAGTCTTGATCCATGCCCACCCAACAGACACCCTCGGAGATACATGTAGAGCATCTTTATAGTCACCCAGTTACGTTGTGATGTTTGATACACACAAGGTATTCCTCCGGTGTCAGTGATTTGCATGATCTCATGGTCATAGGAACAGATACTTGACATGCAGAAAACTATAGCAATAAACTGACACGATCATATGCTATGTTTATAGCTTGGGTCTTTTCCATCACATCATTCTGCTAATGGTGTGATCCTGTTATCAAATGACATCTCATGTCTATGTCCAGGAAACCTTGACCATCTTTGATCAACGAACTAGTTAACTAGAGGCATAATAGGGACACAGCGTTGTCTATGTACCAACACATGTATTTGAGTTTCCAATCAATACAATTATAGCATGGATAATAAACGATTATCCTGAATAAGGAAATATAATAACAACCAATTTATTATTGCCTCTAGGGCATATATCCAACAAGTAGCAATTTTCCCTTAAGTGGATGACCTAAGGTTTATCAATCTGTGGGAGATGTATGATGAAGATGGTATCTCTCAAGCAACCCTACAATCAAATACAAGAAATATCATGTGTCCCCAACACACCCAATACAATGGCAAATTGTATAGGTGCACTAGTTCGGCAAAGAGATGGTGATACAAGTGCAAAATGGATGAGAAAAATAGATTTTTGTAATCTGAAAATATAAAAACAGCAAGGTAATAAATAGTAAACAATGAGCAAAATGATATATTAATGCTTGGAAACAAGGCCTAGGGTTCATACTTTCACTAGTGCAATCTCCCAATAATGCTAACACAATTGAATCATATGATCATCCCTCAACGTGCAACAAAGAATCACTCCAAAGTTCCTATCTAGCGAAGAACAAATGGATGAAATTGGTGTAGGTAGTAGAACCTCCTCAAAGTTATTCTTTCCGATCAATCTTTTGAACTATTCCTATAAGTGTCACAAACAGCCCTAGAGTTCGTAGTAAAGTAACACCAATGATACATAGAAATCCACCCCAAAGTCACCTTTAGATCTATCATATTCAATCCAACACAAAGAACTTCAAGGAGCACCCCAAGATTTCTATCGAAGAACATGATATGAAAAACGTTCAATCAACCCCTACGCATAGATCCCCAAGGTCACCGGAATCCGCAGGTTGATGCCTCAACATATATCAAGTGAATCAATAGAATACCCCAATTTCACTACGGATAACCCACACAAGACCTACGTCAAGCGTTCTCAAATCCAATATTCAATCCAACATAATGAGATCTCAAAGGGAAAGATTCAACTCATCACAACAAGATAGCAAGGGACAAACATCATATGATCCAACTATATTAACAAA
This sequence comes from Hordeum marinum, assembly GCA_022496015.1. Classification (NCBI taxonomy): domain Eukaryota; kingdom Viridiplantae; phylum Streptophyta; class Magnoliopsida; order Poales; family Poaceae; genus Hordeum; species Hordeum marinum. Next base: position 65,819,385 of record CM039677.1, read on the forward strand.
GCTCGTGATACATCAAGATCGTGCCATCTCAAGAACACGAGGGAGAGAGATCGAACACATAGCTACTAATACAAACCGTTAGCCCCGAGGGTGGACTACTCCCTCCTCGTCATGCCCTTCGCCGAGATGATGAAGATAGCCACCGGAGATGATCTACCCTCTCCGGCGGGGTACTTGAACGCCTCTAGATTGTTTTTTGTTGATACAGAGAGTTGCGGCGGTGGAATGAGGAATCTTTGTTTATTTCTCGGGTTTCTAGTATTTATAGGATTTTTCGGCATTGAAATCAGGCCAAAAGGAGCCACGAGGGGCCCACCACATATCCGGTCGCGCCATTAGGGGGCGTGAGGCCAGACAGCTTGTGGCCCAAGGGAGCCCCCCTCCAATAGTTCTTCGCTCCAATGTGGCTTAATTCCTCCAGAAGAAATCACAAAAAAGTTTCGGGCGATTCCGAGAACTTTCATTTTCTGCACAAAAAACAACGCCACGGTAATTCTGCTAAATACAACGTCAGTCCGGGTTAGTTCTAAATAAATCATATAAAGTGCATAGAAACCATATAAAAGTATTGTAAACATAGGTGCATATGACATGAATAATTCATAAATTATTGATACGTTGGAGACGTATCATGCACTTGTGTGGATGACATCTAAACCAAGATATATAGTTTGACGATGTCGGTTTTAATGTTTCTCTAGTGGCTCGTGCTTGTAATCTTGTCTCGGTTGGTCGATTGTTTGGCTTAATATTAAGGTTTGCATTTTTCCTTTTCAATGCACCGCGACACAAGTTTTGTGTTTTTTTCAGAAAACATGATGGTCAAAAGTGTTTACCTTTCATAAATATAAATGCAGATGAAAATTATAGTTGGTGGAACAATGAATGACCTAAAAATGTAGTGTTGGTTGTCCTACAAAATAAAGATTGGCTTTGCAAATTTCTCATGCTTGAAATTGTTCTGAAACTTGTTCAAGAAAAGGATAAAAGAATTTCAAAACATACTAAGGAGAAGGTATCGTGAGAGAGAAACCCATCAGAATAGCAAGACCATGTTTGTGTTAAAAAGGGGGGTTTTATCATTTATGCCACTGGTTGTGTATCACTGCTCAGTTTTGCTACTAAGAATTTCAACATTTCAAAAATGCCATCGCTTGGAGGCGTGAGATTGCTGGACATATCCTCTCGTCCCCCGCGTCGCTCCTCCAGGGGAGACACAGGCAGAAGCCCCAAATCGCCGCCGGCGGCCTTCCCTCCTCTCCGTCCTCCCTCCTCGCCATCGTCGGAGGACATGGCCGGGCGAAGCCCGTCGCATGGATGGCGGTGGTGGGGCTTCCCCATCTCGTGTTGGCGCGGATGGCCCCTTGTGTGGGTGTGGCGGCCGTTCTTGCGGCGGCTACGGTGGCTGGTCTTGGCGCGCCGACTGGCAGCGTCCAGCGTGGATCCGGGGCTTCTCAACCTGGATCTGGCGTGCGCTGTGCGCGGCAGCCCCGGGTGTTGTGTCTTCGCATCTTCGGTCGCGGGGGAGTTGGTGCTGGCGCTCGGTGCTGGCTGCGGGTGCAGTGGTGCTGTGGTGTCTTAGGGGTGGCGGCTGCGCATGAAGCTGGGGGCAGCGGATGGGACACCGGGGTGGCGGCCTCGGTCCGGGCTCCGACGTGACTCGAGCGTGGACGGTGTGCGTGCGCATGGCGGCGCTCGGTTCCAGATGCGTGTGTGGGGCGCGGTTTGGCAGCCGGGCGCGACAGCGGCTGGTGCGCGGTGGGCGCGGCGACCAGCTGGACGTGGTGGCTGTGCTACTCTGGAGCGCGAGGTGCACTGCAGATGGAGGAGCTGTTTGTTTGCACTGTTGCTCTATTTGTGCGGCTCCGGCCTAGATCTGGTGTGTGCTAGCTCTTCGATCTGGGTGCTGCACTTCGCGTTGCGGCTTTGGTGGCTGCGGTGGTGGCGGTCGCGGTGGTGCTGCGGTGGTGGATGATGGCTACGGCCAGGGAGGTGGTGTGTTTGTCTGGTCATGGTGGATCGTGGGATCCCGTGGCCAGAGTGTGGCTGGCCTCGGTAGGTGGTGGTCGATGGGCGGCGGTCGGTGGCTGCAGGTGGTCATCTCCGGGAGAAATCCTTGCTTCGGTCTTCTTTGGGGCCGGCGACGGCGGCGCCCATGGGTGTCGTGATCTTTCTTAGAAGCGTTGTTGTGGAGGTGTGCTCCTCCTTCCCACGGCTTTGGCTCCGGAGGGAAACCTCAGATCCGCTAGATCGGGCGATGAATGCGTCTTCGCGTCTTTCTCCTCCTTGGGGGCATCGTGTTGGAGCCGGCAACGACTGAGAGACCGGTGGAAGGCGACATCTTCGTCGTGGATGGGCAGCATCTTCCCTGCGTTGTTTGCTGAGGCGGGACGTTGGTTTTTGTTTGGCAACGATGATGGCGTCGCGACGAGCTTGGGTTGCGGCATGGGCTTCGGTAGTCGGTTCTTCCCGACGTGTCCGGGGTGCTCTTCTAGGGCACGTTCGGCGCAAGTCTTGCATATTTCCCCTGCGATGCTCTTCATCAAAGTCGGAGCTGTCGGTTGCTTGCGCGTGTGGCCATCTATTGGCATGTGCCGCCATGGTTTCGGCAGCTATTCGTGGGTTGGCTTCGACGATGGAGCTCTACGGTCAAGTCGGAGTCGCCCGTTCGAGGCAACCGGTGATGACGATGACGCTTGCGACTCCTCGGCGGATGTTTTTCTTCTTTGCAACTTTGTGTCTCATGTCGGTGGCCAGGTTGGTCGGTGGTTCCCATGTCATATGGGTTGGGTTGTATCGGTTTTAGCCCAGTTTTCTGTTAATTAACCGAGCAATTCTCTTCCTATTAATCAATGAAAATGGCAAGTCTTTTGCCTCGTTTCAAAAAAAATGCCATCGCTTCGTTAGATGCATGCTCAAAAATGCCACTGGACACTATTACTTTGAGCTCAAATCTTGTTTGCTATGTTATAATGACCAAAATACCTATAGACCAACATGGCAGCTCTCCCTCTATCTCACTATAATAAAGTGTGGGTCCCACTTGATCCCAAAAATGTTCTTATTTTCCTTTAAATTATTTGCTTGCTTACTCCTGACAAGTGGGATCCACACTTATTATTGTGAGATAGAGAGAGCTGTCATGTGGCTATAGGGGTATTTTCGTGATATAACATGGTCAACGAGTTTGACCTGAAAATAATGATGTCTAATAATATTTTTGAGCAAACATCTAATGAACAATTTAACTTATAACATATCTAATGACATTTTGAGCAAGCATCTCATGGAACGATGACATTTTTAAGCAGTTGTAACTTCTAATAGCAAAACTGAGTAATGGGTTACAACTAGTGGCCTAAATGATTAAAATCCTAAAAAAAGAAACACTAAAAATCTGATGTCTGGTTTTTGTGCATGAAAAAACTAACGTTTTTCATGAAAATTTATATTATCGCGATGATGACAAATTTAGTTCGCATGCACAACAATTTTCAGGCCAAACAAATGAATTGACATGGATTTGCCATGCTCGTCATACTAAACTTGCCATCCTCGACAAACATCATTTGCTATGGTAAAACATCTTACATCAGATTTACTCGCAAAAAAAAAATCTTACATCAGATTTATCTGTTTTTTTAACACTAAACCTGACGTCAGATTTATAGCGGAGTCCAAAAAGAAAGCAAGAGCTCACGATGTTAGCGGAGTCCAAAAAAAAAGCTCCTGATATCATGCGGCCCACCAGAATATGCTGAAATAGACCTCAGCACGGGCCGACGGAACAGCTGGCCCAGGAAGCTGTGCAAATAAGGTCTTAACCCTTGAGCCGTGTCCGGTCCGGTCCGGCTCGGCGGCCGCCCCCCGCCCGCCCGCGTAGGAGGAGCGGAATACTCTGAGGGAAAAAAGGAGGACGCGGAACGGGTGGCCGTGGTCGCGCGAGCGCGCGCGCCGTTCCGGTGGCGATCTGACACGCGGTACGAGCGGCGGCCGGCATACGTGTCCAGCGGCGACGGGCCCGCGGCCCCGGGCTAGGTACAACGGAGCCGTATTTCTCCCCTGCTCTGCTCGCCACGCTTTCCACCACCGTAGATCACTCGCTCGCCTCTCCTCTCCTCTCCTCCCAACCGTCGCTGTAACAAATCCCAGTCCGTTCCTTCCTCCACACTAGCTAGCTAGAACCTTTGGCAGTTGAGTTAGGTGCCCACAGGGGTGCTGCGCCGCTCTGCGTTTGTTGGTCTGGTAGCTAGCCAGCCAGGGGAAGAAGATCTGATGAGGTCCATGGGCAGCCCGGACTCATCCTCCGGCTCGGCGCAAAAACCACCGCGGCATCAGCATCAGCCGCCACCTCCGCGGCGTGGTTGGGCGCCGGAGCTCCCTCCCGGCTTCCGGTTCCACCCGACGGACGAGGAGCTGGTCGTGCACTACCTCAAGAAGAAGGCCGCCAAGGTGCCGCTCCCCGTCACCATCATCGCCGAGGTGGACCTCTACAAGTTCGACCCATGGGAGCTCCCCGGTATGTAGAGCATGTCGTCTATCCCTATCTCGTCGATCGTGCTTACTTTATCAAGCGCCGCAAGTTTAAGGTGCAATTAAATAATCGAATCCATCCATCTTTGCACAAGTATTTTTATATTCTTCTAGTACATATGTCTGTAGATGGTAGATGGTTCATGTATGTGATCCTGTCGTGCTTGTTCATGCGCTCGGGATCGGGATCCATCCATCAGAGAAGGCGACCTTCGGGGAGCATGAGTGGTACTTCTTCAGCCCGCGCGACCGCAAATACCCCAACGGCGCGCGGCCGAACCGGGCGGCGACGTCGGGGTACTGGAAAGCCACCGGTACGGACAAACCTATCCTGGCCTCGGGGCCGGGGTGCGGCCGGGAGAAGGTCGGCGTCAAGAAGGCGCTCGTCTTCTACCGCGGGAAGCCGCCCAGGGGCCTCAAGACTAACTGGATCATGCACGAGTACCGCCTCACCGACGCGTCTGGCTCCACCGCCCCCAGCCGACCGCCGCCGCCGGTGACCGGCGGGAGCAGGGCCGCAGCCTCTCTCAGGGTACGTACGTACACGTGTCGATCGCACGGTCTAGCAGTATTTAATGGTTTAATTATTATTACTCTCGAGCTTAATTAGGGTATTGTGGATGTTTGATCGATGAAGTTAATTATGTACGTCGTCGTCTCATCAGTTGGACGACTGGGTGCTGTGCCGCATCTACAAGAAGACCAGCAAGGCCGCGGCCGGAGATCCACAGAGAAGCATGGAGTGCGAGGACTCCGTGGAGGACGCGGTCACCGCGTACCCGCCCTATGCCACGGCGGGCATGGCCGGCGCAGGCGGGCATGGCATCAACTACGTTTCTCTGCTCCATCATGAGGACGGCCACGAGGACAACTTCCAGCTAGACGGCCTGCTCACAGCAGATGACGCCGGCCTCTCGGCCGGCGCCACCTCGCTGGGCCACCTAGCCGCGGCGGCGAGGGCCACCAAGCAGTTCCTCGCCTCGTCGTCCTCAACCCCGTTCAACTGGCTCGAGCCGTCAACCGGTGGCATCCTCCAACAACAGGCAAGGAATTTCCCTGGGTTTAACAGGAGCAGAAACGTCAGCAGTATGTCGCTGTCATCCACGGCCGACATGGCTGAAGCGGTGGACAACGGTGGAGGCAATGCGGTGAACGCCATGTCGGCATTTATGAGCCCTCTCCCCGTGCACGACGGGGCCTACCATCAGCAGCATGTCATCCTCGGCGCTCCGCTGGCGCCAGAAGCCATCGCAGCCGCCGCCACCTCTGGTTTCCAGCATCACGTCCAAATATCCGGCGTGAACTGGAATCCCTGAACAAATGATATCAACGCCACACACACGCACATGCACACATTGCTAGCCGGCCAGTAGTTGTTGCAGTTAGTGGTAGTCGCATTCAGCGAGCACTGAGTAGTAGCATGCACATCACCATTGCAGGGATATATATGGCTTGCACCACAGGCACGTACTTGTGCTAACTTGCTAGCCATATACATATATAGCTAGGAATATCTTCGAAGTAAAAGAAAATCAGAATCTAGCTAGCATGATGATATTAGCTTCATATGCATATATATTGTAGCATATAGTAAATATATATGCAGCTGATGACAACTAATCCCCAGTCAGATATAATTTCTGGCCGGGTAGCTAGGCGTGTTTGTAAATAAGTAACGCATGGTAATTGCATGCACGCGTGATTGATCTACATGGACGTACATTGTATAACCTTTTTTTTCGACTAGTATGTTGCAGTGGTTTAGTTATTGTATGTCAATGGCCATTATGCGCCAACCTTTTATATATAGATTGTAATTTATACATAAATATGTTTGAAAAATGTGTCATTTTCTCCTTAATGTTATTCTGTCATAGGAAAACATCATCTTGGATGGTTGTCGTCCAAGCTGTCCACCACCGCCTCTCTAATCACTGCGCTCCTGCAAGCTATATGTCGCCTTGCCACCACCCTTAAACTAGGGAAAGATATATGCACGAAAGATATAAGTACATCTTTTATCCCATCCTTGCATTCAACTTTCGAGATGTGTACCACAATTATACAGTGTCTCTTACTAGCCCACCTGGATCCTCGTCCGAACTAGATCAAAGGGGAAGAGTACATACGTGTAGACGTACTAATTCGACCCATGTTCCCCTTAACCGCAGCCCTAACTTGCGGATGGTAAGGACAGCCTATATATCCCAACAACTTCGATCATGTAGCATCATCTCTTCACAATAGACCGCTGGATTACTGCCTCGAGATTCAATATTTCTCCCCCCTTTCCCTACATCATTCAGAGGATATATTCTCTCATGAGGTATCCAGTTCTTACTAGACAACCGAGATAAGACTAGAGTGACAACCTATAATGAAGCAACAAATGTGGCCGATATCTTTGCGAGAAACTTGGTAACTTTTGTGTGATGTTTATCAATAGTCTTGAAAAGAAAGGATTAATTCCATGTGTTTCCTTAGAGTACCCACAATGTTCGGTTTTTCTGCCTCTAAGGCTTCCGCTATAAGTTTAGAGGGCCGGCACCATACACTGCATGGGTGTGCCTCTCCTAGCAAAAAAGGCCAGCGTCACCTCCAAGTTGTTCCTTCAACTAAAGTAAACTACATATCAAAAACTAAACATTTTGCTAAAGTTTTACTCTAAAGATTTTAATTTTAGGCACAATAATGTGAAGTTTTCCATGGCCAAGATTGACCAGAAAATTAGCTAACCAATCAATTAAAGTCAGACAAATTATCTTGGTCTTGTCACGTATGCCAATGTCGATTGCAGCCACAAACGCGCGAGAGCATGACATGGTTCGCCTCGACGGCAGCGGAATCTCAACGAGCTCCACCTTGTCGATCGTAAGTAAAATCAGCTACATATTTCCTTTCCCTAGCTAGGGACAGCCCTAATCAATCAGCTGTTTTGCTCACATGATATGAGCGACAGTGGCCGCAGCTAGCACCCGCCTTGCGCAAAAAAAAACATGAGAAAAACATGGGCGCACGCGGTGGCATACGCGCGCTGTCACGACGATACGCCTGGCCGTGGCACGGCAGGGGAAGAAAAGTTCGATGGCTTCACCGGAGAAAAAAGGAGTTAGTTGCGAAGCAACAATATTCTTTTGTGCTCCTAGCGGGACGTGAGCGTGAGCGTGCCGTCGATCGATATGTTGGCGCGTGCAGCGTCCCGGCGCCTTTTGGCCATGTCGCCTCCTGGCTTCCATGATTTGGATAATTTGGATAATTTTAGTGACGAGGACGTGTGGGTGATCGAGGCCCCAGCAAGCTGCTAAGGCCTTATACAATGCTAGATGTTTAGGGAGATGTTTAAAAAAATAAACCAGATTTTGTTGAAGTATCGATGCCTATTTTTACATGAGAGATGCCTAACTAAGTGTTTATCCTGTACAAATAAACATCGGTGTTTAAGAAAAGTCTGGTTTATTTCTCTAACCACCTCTTCTAAGCACCTTGCATTATACAAGGCCTACGATGGATAAGTTGCTTGGACCACTAACATTTGCACCAGGTTTTAGAAAACTAGTTTTCAGCTGGTTTTTAGGAAAACTGGTTTGGTAACTTGTAATAACCTGTTTACAGAAAATAATAATTGAGTGGTATATATTTTTGGCTCTGCTAAAACGCGAAGTCTCAGTCGACACTATAATCCGTTGATCTTGCATCAAGATTCGTGCAAACAAAAAAATCACCTTTTTTTCTTCTTGTATACTATACTACTTGACTGAGACTTCACGAAGTCTCGGTCGACTGAGACCTAAACACTCACTTTGTAAAAACAGCCCCGTTCAGTACCTGTCTGGAGACCGAATCAGCTTTCCTAATCACCGTACCTAAAAAAGCTACACCGCCTATCTCCTCCCGTGGGTGGCCTTCCCAAGCTGAGGCACTTTCCCTAATTTAGCCGCGATCCCTCGCCGTGTTGCATCCTGCCACCACCACCACCACCACCATCATTACTATGGAGCTCAACCTCCCTCTGCTCACAGCCATTGCTGGCTTTGAATCAGGCACAAGCGGACTCTAGTGGCTGCTTTCCCTCGATTCCTTTGCCACCGCCCTTTGTCGGCCAGCCAACGATCGGCACAGCGCGCACGATCATCTGCCGCTCCCCTCGACGCCGGATTCGTCGCTGCAACGCGAGAGCTCAAGGAGATGGCCTCAATGGGGGCGACGAACACTAGTAGAAAACAGGGCTTTCGTCACAGCTCGATGTACACATTAGTCTCGGTTGGAGACACCAACCGGGACTAAAAGTTAGACCTTTAGTCCCGGTTGGAGACACGAACCGGGACTAAAGGGGTTCTTGAAAGTTTTTTTTTCTATTTTTCTATTTGTTTTTTGTTTTTAGTTTCTGTTTTAAATTGCTTATATCTTTTAGGATATTTGATGTTTTTGAGTGATTTTTTTTGCATTAGATTCAAAATTTTGTCTAATTTATGTTTGTGTCATTAGTTTTCAAATTTGAATGGTTTAAATTTGAATTTGTTCAAATTTGCTTCAAACACTAGATTGTGAATAACTTGAGTTTACAAAAAAAATTAATTCTTTTTTATCCTAGTCACGTGTTAGATTGTTGTCATAGTAAGGTTTATTTGGTTATTCTTAGAATAATTTAAATTAGGATTTTAATTAAAACATTACTGTTTTGCTTATATAGTTGTTTTAGTCCTTTAATTGTTGTTTTTTATTTTTTAGTTAGTTCTTTCTGTAGATTTTAACATGTTGTAGTATGGTGCATATTGAATGCACAAAAAGTCTGGAGTTGAAATAAATAAATAAATATGAAATGCCTTTGTAACAGATGGGTTTTCGTCCGAAACCTTGATACTTCGAAGGAGATGGTCTAGTTTGTATACGAAGTGCATCCTGTTTTTGCCGTAACCCTCTCAACTTTTTAGCACAAGCTTTGTGGATGAAATGATGATACAATGCCAAGTTTCAACCTTTTCAGAGTTCATTTGTAGTGCTTTTCAATTTCAGGGTCATTTAGCTCAAAAAAATCATTAAATGCATGAAAAATAGTAAATGAAGTTAGAAATGGGTTAACTCTGGCTTGGTTAACCTTAGTTGTGACTCTGGCTGGGACGATGCTAGCATATGTAGTCGACGGTATGATTGGATGGACACCAACCCAGACTAAAGGGGTTCTGAAATTTTCAAACTCTACCCCCCTGGACCGCCTTTTTGAGTTTTCCAGAAAATAAACAAAAATGATTAAATCTTCAAAAAATAAAATCCTTTGAGATGTAGTTAGGTTTTAGTGTCTAGTTGGTATAGAAATTTTGAAATATGAATTTTGACCGTTTCTGCAAAAAAATGAAAAAAAATATAAAACGGCCATAACTTTTGCATACGACGTCAAAAAAAAGTTTAATATACAAAAAAAACTGGAGAAAATTTGGGACTCGAATTCACCTCGGTTTACCCGGTGAAGTTTTCTCAGATTCTCGAAATTTCAAAAGTAAAAAAAGTTATTTCAAAAAGAAGATTTTTTCCTACAAAATCAAAAAAATAATTTTTAAAAATAATTTTATTTAAAAATAAATAAATGATGTCATATTTGGATTCCTCACATTTTCCTGATAATAATGGATCTATTATTTGTTGAATTTCGATTTACAGATTTAAATATATTAATTATGCCATATGAATTGAATATATGGCAAAAAAATGAATAAAATAATAATATTACTTATTTTATTTTCATAGAAATATATTATTATTATTACTTATTTTGTTTATTTTAATAATTGTTTGGAATTCAAAAAATAAATAATGTGACATCAAGATATAAGGGTTAATAGGATTGATAGCTTACTATTGTCTAGAAAACAAAAAATGCAGACTTGAAAACAAATGGTGATAAAACTCAAAAGTTAAACGTGCTCGGGTTAGAGCAGTGAGAGGATGGATGCCACATGGAGGGCCTTTAGTCCCGGTTCGTAACACAACCGAGACTAAAGGGTGGAGGCTTTAGTCCCGACCCTTTAGTCCCGGTTCCACAACCGGGACTAAAGCTCCTTTGAAACCAGGACTAAAGGCCAGTTTTCTACTAGTGAAATCAAACATTCAAATTTAACCGAGAATTAGGGTTTTCCAAGAGCCCGGTTTGGTACGTCCGCAGATTAGTTAGAGCGCCCTATTTAGAAACTTGGGATAGCCAAACACGATTTCATTCTGTCATAGGTATGTAGTTTTCTGATTTTATATGAAATGGATTCTCTACGTTCCATCTATCCATCCAATCAACCCGTCCTGTCGATCCAACTGAGGCGTAATTAACCCGCTATCTTACCTTAGCTGCAACGATCAATCCTTATCTTATCCCCGGAGCTCACGAATTGACCGCACTTTGGCTGGCATCTTTTACCCTAGCCCTGTTTTTACACGGCCTTTTTTCACTCGCCCACGCGCGGTGAAAACCAGCGGTCCGTGGTAAATGTTTTTACCACACGCGCGCGCCTCTTGGCCGATCCGCACGGACGCGCGCGCGGGCGCTAGGTGTTGCGCTGCGATTGCGGTAAACTATGCCCCTCGTGCGCGTGATTGGCTAGCTAGCTGCTTAGCCATGGCACACCGTCGCTGTCCGCATACGCATTAGCATGTCGCTGTCCAGAGATAATTTCTGATGCTAGTGATCATCCTAGCGACATCGATGTCAACTCGACTAGGGTATGGACAAGCAGATCAAAGAGGAATTGATGCCGAGATGGTGAGATTTTTATTGCACGATACAATGGGGCTAGGAGACGAGGACAGGTGATATTTTTACACTTTGTACTTCTGGCCGAAAGCACGTTACTTAGCTAGGAAATACCGCGGCAAAAATAGTGTTTGTTTACGTAGTACCTGGAAATGCAGAAAAGCTGAAATCTTTTTTCGTGAAAACTGTCTATCTCGTCTTGGTGGTGGTCTAACTCAGCACTGAGCTATGAAGGACGCGTGGTTAGATGCTTAGATGCTGAAGAAATCGTACTTAAGTTTCACATGCCAGAAGGAATCGTACTTACATGCTGAAGAAATCGAGAAAATTACTACTGGATAACCCCAAGCTATAACTTTTTCTAGGCACCCAAGTTTGACATATCATATGTCTCATGTAAGGGTGATTGTCTTTTCAGTGTAGACCATGCATGTATTCATAGACGAGATGCTACTTCTTCGCTATTATCTTCAAGCTCGGTGACTTTATTAATCTTGATTAGATGTTGTGTGACTATGCCACAGTTTGTATCTACGCGTTGTACTAGGTATCTGTTATTAAAAGAACTTAGGTACACAGAAATAAAAAGCTAAGGAGGGTGGCCTATGTGTAAGGCAAAAAAAAAAAAACAAGGAGATTGATGAGGTCGTTAACACTGACCATCATTATCTCCACTTGCTCGATATATAAATGAGCATACCAATTATATAATTTGATGAACTTGTACTCTAAAGACTATACTTGCAGGTAGGGTATAATAATGTGCTGCAATTTCTATAACAAATTAAACACGCACTAGAGAATTAGCTAAACCAGTGAAGTAAGGCTAGCCTGCTATGCACGACAATATCGATTGCAGCCACAAATGTGTGAGAAGACAACATGCATGATCAACACCAACCATCCTTATCTAGCTCCACATTTTTTTTATAAAAGGAAATATCTAGCTCCACTTGCTCGATAATAAAAATTAAACTACATACTCTAAAGACTATAATTTTAGGCACAATAGACGTGCAATTTTCCATGGCCAGGATTGAGTAGAAAATTAGCCAAACCAATCAATTAGAATCATACAAATTATCTCGGTCTTGTCATGCATGCCAATGTCGATTGTAGCCACAAATATGCCAGAACGTGATATGGTTCGCCCCGACGGGAACAAAATCTCAATGAGCTCCACCTGGTCGATCATCCGTAAAACCAGCCACATATTTTTTTTCCCTTCCTTTCCCTAGCTAGGGGTGGCCGTAATTGACCACTTGCTTTGTTCACACACGGTACGGGCGACAACCGCCGTCGTGCTTGGCCCGCTCAAAATAAAAACGGTGAGAAAAGCATGGGCACCTTATACGTGCCTCCTGGTCGATCTGCGGCGACGTACGCTCACTACGTGTGGCATGGCGATTGCGGTAACTACGCCCCTGGTGCACGTGATTGCCTGGCTGCTTAACCATGGTACGATCAGTATCCACGTACGTAGTAGCCTGTCACTGTCCAGAGACGATGTGTTCTGCTAGCGATTGACCTATCGACGTCGATGTCAGCGTGACTAGGATATAGACGAGCATATCAAGGAGAATTGATGCTGGGATTTTTATTACGGGGTACATTGAGGCTAGGAGACGAGGACAGGCGATATTTTTTTTACTTTATACCTCTGATCGAAATCCCGTTAGTTGGCTAGGGAATACAATGGCAAAAATAGTTTGTTTGTTTTCAGACTTGGAAATGCAGAGTAGCTGAAAAACGTCTTTGGGGAAACTATCCGTCTCGTCTCGATGTTGGTCTAAGGCATCGTTGATCAGCTGGCAAGGACGCATGGTTAGGTACTTCGATGTGGATCTAACATCAACGAAACCCTAGTTACATGCTAAAGAAATACAAGAAAATTACTACTCCCTCCGTCCTATATTATGTGGGACGGAGGGAGTACTAGATAACCCCAAGCTATATCTTTTCTGGACAGTCAAGTGGTTAGTTAGATGATCATAGTCCCACATATCAAACGCACCATACCCATGATATATTGTATGTCTCATGTAAGGGGATTGTCTTTTTATTAGGGTAGACCATGTATTCGTCAACGAGGTGCTACTAATTAATAACCTCCGTATCATCTTCAAGCTCGATAACTTTTAGTAGAGGTTGTGTGACTATGTACATCTTTGTATCTACGCGTTGTGTGGGTATTTCTCATTAAAAGAACTCGGGTACACAAAAGGAAAACCTAGGAAGTGTGTCCTGCATGTAGCTCCACCAGCTGAGAGGGTCGGAGGAAAGGTGATACCTTTTCTTTTACATTGCGCCTTGGGTTGAATGCTCGTTACTTGCCTAAACACGGAAGTCAAATATAGCGTGTTTTGTTCTCGTGCATGAAAATGCAGAATTACAGAAAACATGTTCTGAAAATAATCTATCTCCATGCTTATATAACTGAACATTAAACTAGCAAGGAAGCATGGTTAGACACTAGAATGCGGACCAGACAGAAACAAATCCTGCTTACATCTTGAAGAAATAAGGCAAATTACTACCAGGAAGCCGTAAGTTGATTAAAGCACAATCGCATCCTACTAGCTAGACATCAAACCCACTCATTGTTTGATGGATTGCATGCCTCATTAAACTATATTATTCTTTTGATGTACGCCATGTATATATCCATCAACTATGAGGTGCTAGTGGTAATGACTTGTAATATCTTCAAGCTTAGTGAGGTTTATGATTGCGTTTATCTTCGTGTCTACAAGTTGTACTTGGCATATCTCAATCAAAAAAACTTGTGTGCACCAAGAACAATACACCACCAAAAGCAGCATGTATACATTTTTAGATGTTGAAGTGGGTTATTGGAGAAGTTTAATTAGCATTTTGGTCTGCCGGAATTACATTGACCATTGGCAAAGTCTATTTTTAGTCCTTGACACTGAACTGAACTAAGTAGCCATATAATAGTTGATGAAGATAATAATAATCCATGACGTCAATCAAATTCTAGTTTTGTGATATACGACCCGGTACCCGGTGTCCCCGTCTACCGTTGCAACACAATATAGTGATCTATTTTGTTGTGAAGCATAAAATAAAGGTAACCTTAAATCCTGAACTCAACATAGAAACTAGCCACATGCTAAATTCCAGATTCCATTTCTCACTCGCATGCGACCGACAAGATGCAAAGCTTTGATAGGATTCCCTCCCACAATTACAAGATTCGTGCGTCGCCTTTCAACCTGTGAACCAATGGTGCACAAAAAACACCGTGATAAAAAAAATCACTGCTATGGCAACCAAACGTCTCTCTCAAGTCTCATCTGCGAGCTAAGTGAAAATAATCATCAGTCAAATTCTGTTTTTGTGCTATACGATCCCGGTTACCCGCCTACCGTTGCAAGACAATTTGATATACAATAATCTATTTTGTTGTCAAGCATAAAATAAAGGTAATCTTAAACCCCGAACTCAAGATAGAAACAAGCCACATGCTAAATTACAGATTCTATTTCTCACGGGCATGCCACCGACAAGAACTTTCGCATTGATAGGATTCCCTGCCCTAATTACAAGGTTCGTGCATCGCCTTTCAACCTGTGAACCAATGGTGCATAAAAAACACGGTGATAAAATAAATCACTGCTATGGCAACTGAACGTCTCTCTCAAGTCTCACCCGTGAGCTAGGTGAAAACAATCGTCAATCAAATTCTGTTTTTGTGCCATACAACCACTGTTACCCGCCTACCGTTGCAAGACAATTCTATATATTGTAATCTATTTTGTTGTCAAGCATAAAATAAAGGTAATCTTAAACCCCGAACTCAAGATAGAAACCAGCCACATGCTAAATTCCAGATTCTATTTCTGACGGGCATGCCACTGACAAGACCTCTCGCCTTGATAGGATTCCTTACCCGATTACAAGGTCCGTGCATCGCCTTTCAACCTATGAACCAATGGTGCATAAAAAACACGATGATAAAAAAATCACTGCTATGGCAACCGAACGTCTCTCTCAAGTCTCATCCACGCGCTAGGTGAAAATAATCGTCAATCAAATTCTGGTTTTGTGCTATACGATCAGGGTTACCCGCCTACCGTTGCAAGACAATTTTATATACAATAATCTATTTCGTTGTCAAGCATAAAATAAAGGTAACTTTAAACCCCGAACTCAAGATAAAAACTAGCCACATGCTGAATTCCATATTCTATTCCCACGGGCATGCCACCGACAAGACCTCTCGCGTGGATAGGATTCCCTGCCCCGATTACATGGTTCGTGCATCGCCTTTCAACCTGTGAACCAATGGTGCATAAAAAACACGGTGATAAAAAAAATTACTGCTATGGCAACCGAACGTCTATCTCAAGTCTCATCCGCATGCTAGGTGAAAATAATCGTCAATCAAATTTTGTTTTTGTCCTATACGACCCGGGTTACCCGCCTACCGTTCCAAGACAATTTTATACTATAATCAATTTTCTTGTCAAGCATAAAATAAAAGGAAACCTTAAACCCTGAACTCAAGATAGAAACCAGCCACATGCCAAATTCTAGATTCTATTTCTCATTGGCATTGCCACCGACAAGACCTCTCGCGTTGATAGGATTCCCTGCCCTGATTGCGACTTCCGTGCCCCGCATTTCAACCTGTGAACCGATGGTGCATAAAAATCACGGCGTTAAATTAAAAAGAATCACTGTTATGATAACCGAACGTCTCTCTCAAGTCTCATCCGCGTGCTAGGTGAAGACTAGGCCGCTCCTGATCGGGGAAATCCAGAAGGGTTGCCTTACTGTAGAATCCGTCAATTGCATGGCCAGAACCGAAGGCGAAATTCGATTTAGCATCACAAACCTAGCTCTCTTTAGCATCGAAAGCCTAGGTAGCTAGCTAGCCATGGTGTCTCTTGCTTTGCTTTCCCACGTGTGTGATCGAGTTCCGAATGACTAATGATCGGTGCTGCATGTTGTGTCATGTCAAGCTCGCGGAGTCAGAGCGACAGAAAAGGCGTCGTCACGGCCATGGCGAAAACGCAAAAGCGGGGGCTAATCAGGCGCCTACACGCGCTCGCGCGCACTGGCCGATCAACTTCGATTAATCGCAGCCCTTGTGTCCGGCGCGCGCGCGGTCACTGTTCGGAGGCATGCATGCGAACCGATGGCATGGAAGCAAATCAGCCGGTCGTGATCCATGGACGGCCTGGGGCCTGCCTACCTTGGGTGTGTAGGGTGCTCGATCGGGGTTCGGGGGTGGGGCCGCCGAGCAGCCGGGCTTGCGATACCTTGCGGCGACCGCGGGAAAGCGGAGTGTAACGGCTCGGTCGCCGTCATTGGCCAGCCTTCGGCCCCGGCGCGTCGCTGTCGCTGGCCGATGGACGCGGTGACCACTCCCTCTCCTTGCCATCCGAGTCCATGCCCATGCCACAGCGCAAAAGCGACAAAGGAGAGCCGATCGGGAAGAAGGGCACGGCGCGGGAGAGAGAGAGGTCGCTTTAACCTATAGCTTGAGCTGCAACAGATGGACAGGCCACGCCGGGGCGGGGAGGGGACGGGATGTGACCGTACTGCGGCCAGAGCGGAATGCGGTGCGGTGCGGTGGGGGCGGATGGGACCGTACCGCTGTCAGGATCGCACACAGACTGGAGGATGGGACCAGCCGGCCGCGGCCGCGCGAGGGCGAAACCTTTTTTTTTTCGAGGGAGAAAGCTGCTCTGGTAGTAGTTATCGATCGTCTCTGGGTGTGGGTTAATAATGACGGGTTAGAAGCGCTGCGATTCGCCATTGACACGCAATACGTGTCGGTTAGACGGTTCTTACGGCCAAGGGGTTACGGCTTGCGCCACTGAAGGAGCTGGAGTGGCCCACTTTAGGCCGATTTCGGGCTCAAAATTGGACCACGCAGTCCATTTGAAGAAACGATGAGCCGAATTATGCAGTAAACTGGCACATTAAAATAGTTGGGTGCGTCATAATCCTGGAAGCCCAGGGCGCCTTTTTTTATTTTCCTTTTATTTTTCTTTCTATTTCGGTTTTTTGTCTTTTCCTTTTCCTGTTTAGTTTTATTTTTATTTTTAAAGAACTTCAATAGGTATTCAACAATTTGATTAAACATTCATGAATTAGCAAAAAAAAGAGAAATTTATAAAGGGAAAATCTAACTTCCGATCGATAGGAAGGTTGAAGCAAATCCGAACGACTCGATAGCCCTTCATTTCGCTTGAGGCACGACAATTAACCAACTCGCCAATTAATCAATTACATGCATGATTTTTTTTGCCAGTTTGGTAATTGAAACTATGTATCCACGTGAGCTTTGACCTAGAGAAATAAAGTGGTTGGAAAATACCGTGGCAACTTATTTATGAATAACATCGTAATATACGCACCATCAACTTGATAATTTATGTACAAACATCACAATGATTTTTTGACCAGAGAAAAAAATATATTCTAAATATAACTTCGGTCTTCTGTGTAAATAGCACAGTCATATACTTACCGTGAACCTGATACTTAGGTATGAACACTGTGGTGACCTTTTACCTAGGGAAAAAAGTTGCCCCCGATAGCTTCTTTACAAATAGGATAGTAATAGACACACCGTAAAACTGATAATTTAGGAACAAACCGCACGGTAACTTTGATGGAGGGAGTTGTTGGAAAACATAACACCTGCAACTTCTATGTAAAATAGCATGATAATATCCATACCGCAAACTTGATAACTTAGGTACAAACATCATGATAACTTCTATCTGGAAAAAAGTTATTGAATACACAACCCTGATAAATACCGTAAAATAGCATGATAATACAAGCACCGTAGGCCTGATAACTTAGGTATAAAGATCATGATAACTTTTACCTTGGGAAAACAGTTATTCGATACACCCCAACCCCCTCCCCCCCGATAATTTTTTATATAAGCTTCGCATGCCCGATAACTTAGGTACAAACACTGAGACAACTTTAACCATGGTAATATACGCATCTGGACCTCATAATTTAGCTACAAACACCACAGTAAATATGACCTGGTGAAACAATGTTGAAAACATACCCTCATAGCTTTTTGTGTAAATAATATGTTAATATACGAATCATGTACCTAATAATTTAGGTATAAAACACCACGGTAACTTTGACCTGAAGAAAAAGTTGTGTAAAACGTAAACCCCCCCCCCCCCCCAAATGTGTAAATAAAAAGGTCATATACGATAGCAGGAGTCATACATTATTCTAGCTTATGTGTGGTAAATTTCAACCCGAAGAAAAGCAGTCGTACCATACTAACATGAGATCTCGTCGTGATGATTTTTTTAGGAAAATATATTTTTAATTAGAGTGACAGTTTGAGCTACAAATTATTTTGAAAAATTTTAAATTGAGGAAAATGTATGATGGCATCAGCCTTGTCCTCTAATGCATGTAAGAAAAGGTTAGAGGAACAATTTTTCATGTCCTAATACCTTCACAGCAAACACCAAGATAATTTATATAGCACATATGCAATAACTTAGATAGCCCAAACGTGATAACTTTTTACTTGAAAAAAAGAGTTGTCGGAACATATCAACATAGAATGTAGTTTTGAAGGTCTCATCAATACGAATTTTTATGTGAAAACCAATTTTGAATCACGGCAACGGTTTGAGCTACAAAACCTTTTGAATTTTTGAATTTGAATTATTTTTTTGCTGATACAACATTTTGTCCTATACGCATGCATATAGCAATTAAAAGAAAAGTTGTGGTTATGTATAAAAAATAAAAATCAGAACCACAACCCTATACTACACTCGGTGGACGCACACTGCTACAGAATTAGATCGCTCAAAGTTGATGGTTAAATATATAACATTTGAAAGTTATCCAAGTCCATTTATAAAAGTGTGTGAATTTAAAAAAAATTATAATAAAGATATATTCCCAAATTACAAAAAGTATAATACCTTGAACTAAAAATATATTATGAATTTTAATGAAGGTCCAGGAATTTCAAAAGTATTAATGAATTAAAAATATTCAAGAAATTTAAAAACATATTACACTACTAAAACAATACTTAGAATTTCCAAAAAACTAACAATTGTAATAAAAATCATGAACTAAACAATATCCCAAATTTTAATAATGGTATGGGTATTTCCAAAGTATTCATGAATTAAAAATGTTCCACAAATTCAAATATTCATGAGTTCCATAAAATGTTTTTAACATTGTATCATTTCTTTCAATATAAAAGCATTTAAGAAATTCATAAGTATTCCTGGAAGTAAAAGTGTGCAAGGCTTCTAGAAAAGAAATTAAAATATTTTCATGAATCTAATAATATTTGAAAATTATGAAAGGTTTGTGAATTTAAGAAAAGTCATGAATTCCAAAAATATCCACAAGGTTATAAAAATTCTTGAATTGAATACTTTTACAAATTCACAAAAAAATCTTGAGTTTCCAAAAGTATTTACGAATTTAAAAATATACATGTATATAACATGTTCATGAATTTGAAAATTGTTCCTAAACTTCAATAAATGCTCTGGAATTTGAAAAAAAGTTCACGAATGAAAAATAATAAATAAAGAAAGATGAAAAAAAACTAAGTAATCATAGGAAACCCCACAGAGAAAACACATAATTAGAAAAAAAAGAAAAATCATGCGTAGATGTCCCTAAAAATGAAGGAAATAAACATCACCCTCCATGGGACAACTCAAGGGTGCGCGGGAGCGATGGGTTACCCTATATCTTCCTCAATCCCCATGCTTCCCTCACATCAAAGGCATATGGCCCATTTATCTAGTCCTCTCCTCCCAATGACCACATCTCCCATTCTCTTTTCTCAGAAAGGCCTATCGGGGGTGCTGGGTTTGAACTCGAAACCGATTTGCAGTGAAAAAACAGAGAAAAATGGCACACCGTTCCACCACTGGTCTCATTCCTTAGGTACCCCTTCTTGTTATCCAATATTATTGATCATGTGGATGAGATGAAGCTCTTTAAGAGCTCTTGCTGCCTAATTGTCTCGCTCTATCTTGGAGGTCGTAGAAAGATACGAAGGGCCTACTCTTGTAATTAAAGTCCTACTCTTAATAATAGTGAAAGCCCTTTCTCTTACCTACTTTGACTCATATATTCGGTATACCTCAATAAAGACAAGCGAGAAGTAACCAATTCAGCCCCTTATTCCCAAGTTCTTATTAGATTGCTTCGCAAATTCAATTAAAGTCCAGGAAAATTCCCTTAGATAAGGGATAGGTCTATTTGTTTTAATTAACGAATTGAGCCCCTTGAGGAAATGGTTATGTCGAGGAATGCTATTAAGAATTGCAAACTAGTTTGATACGATGTGGACTTGTTGAAGATAATCATACTACATCGATATATTTTATGGGTGGCCTAAACAAGAAAATTCAAACCATAGTAAAGCACGAGGAGTATGCTAATTTCACTAATTTATTCCATCTTTCTTTCAATGTAAACATGAAGTGCATGATTGACAACAAAGACCATGTCTAACTTTCTGTTGTAAGTGACCCTATGTGTGTACTTACCATCATGTTGGCCTGTCCACTCGTACTAATGCATCGACCACTTCTATCACCATTCCAATTTACCTACAACAAGAACATCACCACCAACACCAACTTGAAGAGTGCATCTGTATCCATGGGGAAATGAAGCGCATAAAATGTCATCATTGCCTTGGGTATGGTCATATGCAACGAGAATATCCAACATAACATGTGAGGATGGCACGTGAATATGATCCAAATAGTGACCATGACAAGAAGAATTTGGCTATTATTGATGAAAACAATACTACCACAAACATGATCATAATGTTCAATATATGGTGGTCTAAGGTGCCAATTATTATGCAGATTTGATTTTGATCGAGCAAAATCAGCTGCACAATTTGGTCCACATATAGTGAGTTGTGAAAAAGTGTGGTGTTCGTATCACATTGATGACGGGAGTTGCCACAAATTGTCTTACATATAAATGGTGGATAAGATGTCCCTTCCAACCAAAGCACACTATCATACTTACCATGCCCAATGGTTCAACAATAACAACAGAATTAAGGTAAAACTAATTATCCTAGGATTTCACAACAGTACTCATGATTTAATGGTTTTTGTGGATTAAAGTGCATGAGGATGATCTTGGTATGATATTCACACGAGGTATACCCATGTTTTGGCCCTCTGTCTTAGAGGCAATACCCTACTTCAAGTGCATCCCTGTTTCACTTGAGGACTTTGGATGATTCACTATCAATACATTTAAGGAACCAATGTGTTTTGTAAGTGTATTGATGGCTCGAGATTTTACGATTATTTGTGTTGGTTTTTTATTCTTTTCGACCGATTTGTATCGTTTCTTGATTATTTCTAATAGTAATCCTTCAACAGAGAAGAATATATATTTTCCTTTGTTTGAAATAAAAAATCACACACACACATCAAGTGTGTGTGTGTGTGTGTATGGAAGGAAACAAAAGGAAATTACTACAAATCAAGTTGATTGGAACAACATCCGTGTTGAAGGCCAAGTCATCAAGCGAAGTAGAGTAAAAGACGACCTTCCATGCGAGCACAGTAATCAGTCTCCAATGTATCAATAATTTTTTATTGTTCCATGCTTGTATACTTTATATGCAATATCATACTATTTTATATCATATTTGGGAACTAACCTATTAACCGAGTGCCTAGTGTCAGTTGTTGTTTTTTCCTGTTTTTGGTTTTCCAGGAAATTAATACCAAACGAAGTCCAAACGCTACAAAAAATTTTGACGATTTTTTTTCTGGAAAAAGGAGACCCTGGAAACTACGCGGGGGGGGGGGGGCCTACACGAAGCGAGAAGACGATACGACAACAGGGTGCGCATAGGGGGTAGGTGCGCCCTGATGCCTTGTGGGCCCCTCATGGCTCCGTCTGACCTACTCCTACCTCCGTAAATACTCTAAAATCGGGAAACCAACAAAGAGCTACGTGAAACAATTTTTCTGTCGCTGCAAGTCTCTGTCTCTATTCCGCCGCGATCCCATCTGGAGACCTTTTCCGGTGCCTCTCCGAAGGGGAATCGATCACGGAGGCCGTCTACGTCGACCTTGCTGCCTCCATGATGATGTGTGATTTGTCCACCACAGACCTACAGGTCCATAGATTGTACCTAGATGGCTTTCTCTCTCTCTCTCTTTGATCTTCAATACCATGTTCATCGTGATCCCTGCGGTGATCTATCCGATGTAATCCTCTTTTGCGGTGTGTTTGTTGGGATCCGATGAATTGTGGATTTATAATTATATTATTCATTGAAAGTAATTGAATCTCTCTGAATTCTATTATGCATGATGGTTATAGCTTTGTATTTTTCTCCGATTTATCGGTTTGGCTTGGCCAACTAGATTGATTTGTCTCCAGTGGGAGTGGTGTGTTTAATTGGTTCAATCTTAGGGTGATCTATATCCCAATGATAGAAGGGGACAAGACACATATTTGTATTGTTGCCATTAAAGATAAAACGACAAGGTCTAAACATATTGCTTGTCTTACTTTTTCTACAACATGCCACCTTGCTCGAAGCATTAATCTGTTTGTCATGAACTTAGTACCTAGAGAGGCAAGCATAGTAGTGCTCTCGAAGTGTAGTAATAGTATTAGTGCATCATCATTTCGGTCTACTTATTTATGGACGTGATGCGTATATACATGATCATTGTTGTGAACAACATGTCATAACTATGCATTATTCTGTCAATTGCCCAACAGTAATTTGTTTACCCACCGTATGCTATGTTCAAGAGAGAAGACTCTAGCGAAAACTATGCCCCCGTGTCTACTTAATCATAAATACTAAAACCCTAAAAATACCTCGCTGCCTTTTATTATTTGTTTTTACTTTTAATATTTATATTATCTAGCTATAAAGATTTAATACTTGCAAGTAACAAGTTCAAGGGTCTTGTCAACCCTCTTGCCCGTGTTGGTTGCAAGTGTTTGGTTAGTGTAGGTGTTGTCGAAAGGGAGTTTGTGAGATTCTCCTATTCATTCGGTAACCTTTGTTCTCACTAGGGAAATACTTATGTCTACTCTACTGCGTCTCCCCTCCTCTTTGGGGAAAAACCCAACACAACTTACAAGTAGCCATGGTAAATTTTGGTCATACATTTATGACCAATTATCCTATAAACAAAATAAAGCTTTTACTAAACATATAGTGGAAGCTATGATAAAAGCTCATCAGAGGAAACTTGAGTTAGAGGTTTCAATACATAGAAAGTGGCATGATGAATGAGAACCTACTACTAAAATTAAGCTTGAAGATTATGAATATAATGCTCTATGTGATCTTGGTGCCAGTGTTTTCACAATACCTAAATCTCTATGCGATGTTCTAGACATCACCGTTATAAATGAATGTTCCCTCAACTTGCATCTAGATGTACCGGATTCTACTATTAATAAACCATTGGGTTGTAACATCCCAAAATTCTAAATTTTGGAATGTTATAGTAAATATATAATTGTGAATGTTTGTTTGATTGATGTGTGATTGATTGTGTGAAATTTGAAACTTTTGAAAACTTAATGAGAGGGAATAAAAGGACTTTCCCTATTTTTTAATTGACAACAATTTTAATTTCATTTGGAAATAATTCAAATCAAAAACTTGATGCCACTCAAGGATTTTGATGAGAGAAGATAAAGTGACTTCTTCAAATTTAAAAGGAAAGAGAGTTGGAAGTTTAAAAGTTTTTTTAAAGTCCCTTTCGAAGTTTTTCATGAATCACTTTCAATTTGAGTTGATTTGAATTTCAACTTTCAAAATCCTCTGATAAAAATATAAAATGAGAGGAGGAAAATGACACGCCAAAATCATAGACAATACTTTGTGTTAAGAGTCAAATATGAAGACAGAAACTATTTGCAACTTATTTCAAATCCAAATTCTATTTCATTTTGTAGTTATTGTGAAAATGAATTTTTTAAAATTATTTTATTTGGGCGTGAAAATATGTTCACGATTTAGGAAATTTTCTGTTGATTTTTTTATATATAACATTCCTATATAAATTTTTATATGTATTTGCTTTTTATCATTTTTCTTCCTCCATTTTTATTTTAAAAAAGAAAAATCGTTTAAATGGCCGAAGCCCACTGAAGTCACCTAGGCCTAGGAGCGCCCCTCCCTTTATTTTTTTTCCAGGGTGAAGACCACCTCCCGTTTCCTTATTTTTTTATTTCCTTCTTCTTCCTTTCCTTTTTCCTTCTGTGTTTTCTTCTAGTTCATGGACCGAATCACTCCTCTTTGGGATTCGATTTTCTATTGATTCTTTCCTTCTAAAAATATGTCCTATAAATACCCGAGCACCCCCGTCGTCCGATTACCATAAAAACCTTTGCCCAAACCCTCTCGTGTCAACCGCGAGAACAAGTTGGATCTCGTTGGAGTCCATCGAAGTCCGTCGGTCATTCCCGATGCCGGTGAGCACCCGCTCGTCCTCGCTCTCCATCAACCTTCGTCTCTCATCGTGAAGCACCTGTATGACATCTTATTTTTGTCCAAAGTTCGCCGGAGTGTTGCATCCATCAACCGAATGCCGCCCCGGAGCACCGGAGTCTGCTGATGTCCCCTCCACCCCGCGCCTCCAGGAACGAAGAAAGACTCCCTCCCCAACCCCTCCGACAACAGCGCCGCCCCACCCTACCCCGAGCACCCTCCCCGCCGGCCGCTCGTGATCCTCCCCCACGATGAGCACACACATCACTTCTATGTTATGTTCTGTTCCATTTTGTAGATTAGATGTAGGTATTTCCTTAAAAATAGTCTAGTTCGGTTCACCATAGATCTAAGAAAACCGATGGTTTTACTGAATTTACATCCAGACTTTGTAAGTATTGACCGTCCTCTAGTAATTCCCGAGCAAACAATTTTCAGCCAATAAGAACATGACACTTGGCAGCCTAATCTTTATCCCATAATTCAGTTTCAAAAAAATAACAATCTTAGAAAAACCATATCTTCTAGTCTACCAATCAAAATGAGTGATCCCAATTGCTATGGTTTCACATAATTGTGTAGTTTTTGTAGGAACCAAAACTTTTCATATTTGAGTTTTTTACAATTTGAATTTGAACATATGTTCTTTAAACCCCAAATTGCAAATAACTTTTATTTAAAAATATGTTTTTGATCAATTCTTTTTGCAACTTGTCACTAGATCTTTTTCCTAACTAGTAGCGTTTCACAAATTATTTCTTGTTTAATTTAGAATTGATATAAATAAAAAACAATACTGTTTTGGTTTTGCTTCATTCTTAATCTTTTTTATTTTTAAATGATTTTTAATTTTTAATTTTATCATTTTTGACAAATTGTTGTATATTTATGTTAGTTAACAATAGCCACTTTTGTTTGTATGTAAGATACTTCTTACATTTTTGTTTCTTTTGTTGTGTATGAAAACTTGTTTTGATCATACGTAGAGTTTTATAAAAGCTTTTCAATTAATTGTTTTTCCTACTAAATATTTAAGTAAAATACTTTCTGTTAACTTTATTTTTTTATATTTTCTTTTCTGTTAATTTATGATTTAAGTGTTTTCTTTTTGTGTTAAGTTTTACTTAGGACAAAACTATTTTGTTGTTTGTAGTTAAAACCATATAGTTTTTATAGTTTTCTTTTGAAGTTTTCTTTGGATCTCTTTGATTTCATTATTGTCTTCTTTATTGCTTTTATTTTTTGGTTTGTTATCTGATTGCTAGAATTCATTGCTAGGGTGAATGCTTATATGAATGTCATGTTTTTATTATATAGATTTCATCGGAGAGTGACGAATAGTACTATCATCTCTTTCTGATAGCGATATTATCTTCATCAACTATACCAGGTAAGTTCACTTTGATCATCTTACAATACCTATGTTTTATTTGTAGTAGATTCAATCTTTCCACTTTACATCTTGCAGGATATTGAGCTTGAACTCGCGGTAGTATCATGAGGTAGGAAAAAAACAATACCCTTGTTACCAATGCCCAGGAAGTGACGTTACTTCTTATTTGCTACGCTCTAGTAGACGGGGGTTGGTTATGAGATTTCAGGAGTGTTGTGAGGTTAAGTAATTCTAAACCTGCATAATTCAAGGCTTCAAGGACTCAATATACCTTTAGGTGGAATGGAAAGCATATGACGGCTTGGTACCTATCATGGTTATGCCCAGGAATCCTGGTATCTACCTGAGATCATCCCGACGGAATGCCACCCACGCTCAAAGATATGGATGGATACTTCAAGGCCGAAAAGCTTACGTGTGCAACCACAAGTCATTATGGGTTCTGGCTTCGTTGACCTTAGTCGTGACTCTGGTTGGTGAGATTGCTACGAGATGTAGAAGAATGGTAGGATTGGATGAGCACTGACTTTCTACTACATGATTGCTTTGGAAGATCATGTTTCGATCGTCCCATTCTGAAACACCAGGCAATGCGAGGACATAACGGGAGGGATCAAATCTTGCAGGTAAAGTGTACAAGATTCTTCAGAGTAATAATCTAATCGATTAGCCGTGTCCCCGGTTACGGACATCATGAGCACCGAACATGATACTATCAGCCAGTATCAACACAATTAATTATAATGAGTGGTTTTATTAATAATTTTGAGACATAAGAATTGGTTGGCGGAACCATCTCATTTGACAAGCAACCTTGTAGAAATATTTTGCATTTTCCTCCTTTGTGGTAGGATAAAATCAACTTTTATGCAAAAAAACACTCAAACTTAGAGCCTCCATAGCCAAATTCGCATGTAGTGATAGAGTTGCATTAATTTTATTCCTTTCAGTGATCTTGTCGGTACATTCAATGTCTTATGTTGCAGATATTTATATGACGAGTAAGAGTACGATATACGGTTACGGTCTATATTCAACTTGCCGTTGGCGTTGATGGGACTCCACACCATAATGTTTTGTTTCTGCTGTGATATAAGGTATACTTGTTGGAAATATGCCCTAGAGGCAATAATAAAATGGTTATTATTATATTTTCTTTTTCATGATAATTGTCTATTGTTCATGCTATAATTGTATTAACCGGAAACCGTAATACATGTGTGAATACATAGACCACACCATGTCCCTAATGAGCCTCTAGTTGACTAGCTCGTTGATCAATAGATGGTCATGGTTTCCTGGCCATGGATATTGGATATCGTTGATAATGGGATCACATCATTAGGAAAATGATGTGATAGACAAGACCCAATCCTAACCATAGCACAAGATCGTGTAGTTCGTCTGCTAGAGCTTTTCTAATGTCAAGTATCATTTCCTTAGACCATGAGATTGTGCAACTCCCGGATAGCGTAGGAATGCTTTGGGTGTATCAAACGTCACAACGTAACTGGGTGACTATAAAGGTGCACTACAAGTGTCTCTGAAAGTATCTGTTGGGTTGGCACGAATCGAGACTGGGATTTGTCACTCCGTGTGACGGAGAGGTATCTCTGGGCCCACTCGGTAATACATCATCATAATGAGCTCAATATGACTAAGGAGTTAGTCACGAAATCATGTGTTACGGAACGAGTAAAGAGACTTTCCGGTAACGAGATGAACAAGGTATATGGATACCAATGATTGAATCTCGGGCAAGTAACACACCGATGGACAAAGGGAATTGTATACGGGATTAATTGAATCCCCGACATCGTGGTTCATCCGATGAGATCATCGTGGAACATGTGGGAGCCACTATGGGTATCCAGATCCCTCTATTGGTTATTGTCCGGAGAGGTGTCTCGATGATGACTGCATGGTTCCTGAACTCGTAGGGTCTACACACTTAAGGTTTGGTGACGCTAGAGTTGTAATGGGAATTGTATGTGGTTACTGAAAGTTGTTAGGAGTCCCGGATGAGATCCCGGACATCACGAGGAGTTCCAAAATGGTCCATAGGTGAAGATTTATATATGGGAAGTCCAGTTTCAGTTACCGGAAAGGTTTCGGGGTTTATCGGTATTGTACCGGGACCACCGAAGGGGTTCCGGGGTCCACCTGCCCCGGTGGACCTAATGGGCTGTAGTTGGGTGGGAACCAGCCCCTTAGTGGGCTGGTGTGCCCCCCAAGGGCCCAAGGGCCTAGGGTTAGAAACCCTAGGGGGTGGGGGCGCCTCCCACATAACTTGGGGGGCAAGTCCCCCCTTGTCCGCCACCCCCCTCTAGATGGATCTAGGGGGACTGGCCCCCTCTTTCCTCCCCCTATAATAGTGGGGGTGGGTGGGAGGGTAGACACACCCCTTCCCCTGGCATATTCCTCCCCTTCCTATACCTCCTCCTCCGCAGCGCTTAGCGAAGCTCTGCCGGAGAACCACGAGCTCCACCGCCACCACGTCGTCATGCTGCCGAAGCTCTACCTCAACTTCTCCTCCCCCCTTGTTGGATCAAGAAGGAGGAGACGTCCCCGGGCTGTACGTGTGTTGAACGCGGAGGTGTTGTCCATTCGGTGCTTGGATCGGGTCTTCCACGATTCGAATCGCCACGAGTATGACTCCATCAACCGCGTTCTTTGTAACACTTCCGCTTAGCGATCTTCAAGGGTATGAAGATGCACTCCCTCTCTCTCGTTGCTAGCATCTCCTAGATTGATCTTAGTGACACGTAGGAAATTTTCGAATTATTACTACATTCCCCAACAGTGGTATCAGAGCATGCGTTGGTTTCCCATGAAGAGGAACGGTTTGATGCAGCAAAGTAGATAAATATTTCCCTCAGTTTTTGAGAACCAAGGTATCAATCCAATAGGAGATAGCGATTCACCAATAGATGTACCTGCACAAAGAATCAGACTCTTGCACCCATCGCTATAAAGGGGTTGTCAATCCCTTCATGGTTACTTGCAAGGATGAGATCTAATAGAGATAGATATAATAGGATGCCTGAACAGAAAGTAAAACTAATGGTAAAAATAATGCAGCAAGTATTTTTGGTATTTTTGGTTTTAGATCTGAAAGTATAATATGGAAAATAGACCCGGGGCCATAGGTTTCACTAGATGGTTTCTCTCATGATGGCAAGTATTACGGTGGGTGAACAAATTACTGTCGAGCAACCGATAGAAAAGCGAATAATTATGAAGATATCCAAGGCAATGATTATGCATATAGGCATCATGTCCGTGACAAGTAGACCGAAACGATTCTGCATCTACTACTATTACTCCACAGATGGACCGACTCCTTCCTGCATCTAGAGTATTAAGTTCATGAAGAATAGAGTAACGCATTAAGTAAGACGACATGATGTAGAGGGATAAACTCAAGCAATATGATGAAAAACCCATCCTTTTACCCTTGATGGCAACAATACAATACGTGCCACACTACCCCTACTTTGTCACTGGGTGAGGACACCGCAAGATTGAACCCAAAACTAAGCACTTCTCCCATTTCAAGAATTACTAATCTAGTTGGGCAAACCAAACCAATAACTTGAAGAGACTTGCAAATATATGAAATCATGCATATAAGAATTGAGGAAAGACTCAAATAATATTCATGGATAATCTGAACATAAACCCACAATTCATCGGATCTCGACAAACACACCGCAAAAGAGTATTACATCGGATAGATTTCCATGAAGATCATGAATAACATGGTATTGAGAAGCAAAGAGAGAGAAGAAGCCATCTAGCTACTAGCTATGGACCCGCAGGTCTGTGGTGAACTACTCACGCATCATCGGAGGGGTAATGGAGTTGATGTAGATGCCCTCTGTGATCGAATCCCCCTCCGGCTGATTACCGGAAAAGTCTCCAAGATTGGATCTCTCGGGAACGGAGGCTTGTGGCGGCGGAAAAGTGTTTTCATGGCTCGTTCTGATAATGATGGAATATTTGGGAATTTATAGGACGAAGATTAGGGTTAGGGGAGCTGCCGTGGGCCCACAAGCCTGCCCGGCACAGCCTACCCCCCAGCCGCGCCCCTAGGGCTTGTGGCCCCATGGTGGCTCCTCTGCCTTGGTTCTAAAGGTCTCGTAGTTTCCATTCGTTCCTGGAAAAATCATTCCGAAGGTTTTATTCCGTTTGGACCCCGTTTAATATTCCTTATCTGCTAAACTCAAAAACAAGGAAAAAACAGAAACTGGCACTAGGCTCTAGATTAATAGGTCAGTCCCAAAAATAATATAAAATAGCATATTAATGCATATAAAACATCCAAAAGAGATAATATAATAGCATGAAAGAATCAAAAATTATAGATACGTTGGAGACGTATCAGCATCCCCAAGCTTAATTCCTGCTCGCCGCGAGTAGGTAAATGACAAAAACAATTTTTTTGATGTGGAATGCTACCTAACATATTTATCTATGTAATATTCTTTATTGTGGCATGAATATTCAGATCCGTAAGATTCAAAACAATAGTTTAATATTGACATAAAAACGGTAATACTTCGAGCACACTAACAAGATAGTCGTGTCCTTTCGAAATAACATGGCCTTAGAAAGTCAACCCTACAAAATCATATGGCCTGGCTATGCTCCATCTTCCCGACACAAAGTATCTAAATCATGCACAACCCCGATGAACAAGTCAAGAAATTCTTTCACACTTTTGGTGTTCTCAAACCTTTTCAACTCTCACACAACACATGAGCGTGAGCCATGTATATAGCATTATAGGTGGAATAGAATATGGAGGAGGTGCAAGGAAAAAAGGAGAAGATAGTCTCACATCAACTAGGCGTATCAACGGGCTATGGAGATGCCCGTCAATAGATATCAATGTGAGTGAGTAGGAATTACCATGCAACAAATGCACTTAGAGCTATAAGTGTATGAAATCTCAAAAATAAAACTAAGTGGTCATGCATAATGAATATCCACTAGTTATATGAAAGTGACAAAATAGGAGACTCTCTATCGTGAAGATCATGGTGCTACTTTGAAGCACAAGTGTGGAAAAAGGAAGTAGCAGTTGTCCCTTCTATCTTTCTCTCATTAGATATATACATAAAATTTTGGTGAGCTTCTTTGTCCTCTTTTATTTTTTGTTTGTGCTTCGCTGGCCTCTTTTATTTTTTTTGTAAAGTTTGGATACTCATCCCAACTTGTGAGGGAGTCATAGACTCCACCATCCTTTTCTCTTGTGGGACAATGCTCTATTAATGAAAAATCCTCACACTTTTATTTACTTATATCTCAAAGAAAAAGAAATTACAACTCAATTCCTATGACAAAATATGACTCTATATGCAATATGAAGTGATGATGCAAGTCGTAGAAAAACTACATGGTGGAAGTTGCATGGCAATATATCTCGGAATGGATATGGAAATGCCATAATAGGTAGGTATGGTGGCTGTTTTGAGGAATATATGGTGTCTGTTTTGAGGAAGGAGGGTTTGGTGTACCGGCAAAAGTTGCGCGATACTAGACAGGCTAACAAAGGTGGAAGGGTGAGAGTGCATATAATCCATGGACTCAACATTAGACATAAAGAACTCACATACTTATTGCAAAAGTCTATTAGTTATCAAACAAAGCATTAAACGCAAGCTCCTAGGGGAGAGGTTGGTAGGAGTTAACCATCGCGCTCTCCCGACCCTCACACAAAGGTCGACAATCATTAAACAAATCATGCTCCGACTTCGTTACATAACGGTTCACCATACAAGCATGCTATGGGAATCACAAGCTTTAACACCCGTATCTTTTCCAATTCACAACTAATCACTAGCATGGTTCTCATATTACTATCCCTATTATCTCAAAACTATATGCAAGGAATCAAACTTCTCATAGTTTTTAATGCACTTAATATGAAAGTTTTTATTATATCCCTCTTGGATGCCCATTATATTAGGACTAAATTCATAACCTAACCAAATTACCATGCTGTTTTAAGAAACTCTCAAAATAATATAAGTGAGGAGCGAGAGTTCAATAATTTCTATAAAATATAACACCACCATGCTCTATAAAGATATAAGTCAAGCACTAGAGCAACATTGCCTAGCTCAAAAGATATAAGTGAAGCACATAGAGTATTCTAACAAATTCACGATTCAGTGTGTCTGTCTCAAAAGATGTGTGCAGCAAGGATGATTGTGGCAAACTAAAAAGCAAAGACTCATATCATACAAGATGCTCCAAGCAAAACACATATCATATGGTGAATAAAAATATAGCCTCAAGTAAATTTACCGATGGATTGAAGACGAAAGAGGGGATGCCTTCCAGGGCATCCCCAAGCTTAGGCTTTTTTGTATCCTTGAATATGACTCGGGGTGCCTTGTGCATCCCCAAGCTTAGGCTCTTGCAACTCTTTATTCCATTTTCCATCAAATCTTCACCCAAAATTTGAAAACTTCACAACACAAAACTCAATAGAAAACTCATGAGATCCGTCAGAATAAAAAGATAAATCACCACTTTAGGTACTGTTATGAACTCCTTCTTTAGTTGTATTTGTGTAATACCTAATGTATTATAACTTTTCCATGACTCATACCCCCCTATACGACCCATGGATGCATCAAAATAAGCAAACAACACAAATAAAATAGAATCTGTCAAAAACAGAATAGTCTGTAGCAATCTGTAAACTGAGAATACTTCTGGAACTATAAATTCAGAAAAATTAGGAAAATTAGGAAAATTTGTATATCAATCTGATGTAAACATTTAAGATCAATTCAATGCTCTGACAAATTTGGAAAATTCCTGTACTGAGCGCAAAAGTTTCTGTTTTTCAGCAAGATCAAAACAACAACTACCATAGATCACCCCAAAGGTTTTACTTGGCTCAAACACTAATAAAAACACAAAAAACACAATTAATACAGAAGTAATAATGTGCCAAACATACCAAAACAGAAGCAAAAATCTGAAATCAAAATAAAATTGGGTTGCCTCTCCCAACAAGCGCTATTGTTTAACGCCCCTAGCTAGGCAAAACGCATTAGATCTAGGTATTGTCATCTTTGGTGTGCAATACATAAGTAGCTCTCATGATAGATTAATAAGGCAATTTTATTTTCTTTCTAGGAAAATGTTCCATGCCTTTCCTTAATGGAAATTGGTATCTAATATTCACTTCCTTCATATCAATAATTGCACCAATCATTCTAAGGAAATGTCTACCAAGAATAATAGGACATGTAGGATTGCAATCTTTATCAAGAACAATGAAATCTACGGGCACATAATTCCTATTTTCAACAATAAGAACATCATTAATTC
Source organism: Hordeum marinum (assembly GCA_022496015.1). Lineage (NCBI taxonomy): Eukaryota > Viridiplantae > Streptophyta > Magnoliopsida > Poales > Poaceae > Hordeum > Hordeum marinum. The sequence continues at coordinate 65,852,919 of CM039677.1, forward strand.
TTCCCATAGGCTTCTTTATAGTGGAATCCGCAAGATGCAAATTTAAAGAACAATCATCAAATTCATGCAAACCTAACACATCACATAAAGTTTTTGGAATAGTGGAAACGCTAGCACCCAAATCACACAAAGCACGTCACTCATAATCTTAATCTTAATAGTAGGTTCCCACTCATCATATAGCTTTCTAGGTATAGAAACTTCCAACTCAAGTTTTTCTTCAAAAGCTTTCATCATGGCATCAACAATATGTTTAGTAAAAGCCTTGTTTTGATTAAAAGCATGAAGAGAGTTCAACATGGATTGCAATAAGCAAATAAAATCAATTAGAGAGAAGCTATCCTGATTAAAGTCCTTGAAATCCAAAAGAGTGGGTTCATTACTATTTAAGTTTTGACCTCTTCAATCCCACTTTTGTCAATCTTAGCATCAAGATTTATAAACTCCGAATCATTGGGACGCCTTTTAACTAAAGTTGACTCATATATAGTCCCATCCTTATCAAGATTAACATTGGAAAACAAAGATTCAATAGGAGTCACATCAATCACTTTAAGATCTTTATCAATATTATCACGAGAACACACTTTTTCAAGCCATTCACGTTTAGCACGTACTCTAGCGGTTTTTTCCTTACACTCATCAACAGAAATTCTCATAGCTTTTAAAGACTCATTAATATCTTGCTTGGGTGGAATAGGTCTAATTTTAAAGAATCAATCTCAAGATAAATTCTATCAACGTTCCTAGCCAAATCATCAATCTTGAGCAATTTTTCTTCAGTCATAGCATTAAAACCTTTTTGCATACTAATGAATTCTTTTATATTACTCTAAAGATCAGAGGGTATTTTATTATAATTTCCATAAGAATTGCTGTAGGAATTACCATAATTGTGAGAGGAATTACTAGAAACGGCCTAGCATTGAAATTACCTCTATAAGCGTTATTACCAAAATTGTTCCTACCAACAAAATTCACATCCCACTACAGGAATCAGCAACTTTGCCGTCAGCCATGCCTGACGGCAAAGGCATGCATGGCGACGGCAAAGGGTTTGCCGTCTGCCAGTAGACGGCCAACCATCTGGCTGAATAAGCTACGATAAAGGGCGCTTTGCCATCTGCTGGCAGACGACAAAGATGCTTAGGTCATTGCCGGCTGCAAGCCGACGACAAAGACCGTGGACGGCACACGTGGCAGCTTACGACCGTTAAGGGGTTAACGGCGTGCTTTGCCGTCAGCTAGCAGACATCAAAGATGCAAAGATCTTTGTCGTATGCCAGTGGACGGCAAAGCAATGGTTTCTTTGCCGGCCTATGTTGTTTCTTTGCCGTTCGCTGGTAGACGACAAAGATGAAAAGTTCTTTGCCGTCTGCTGGCAGACAGCAAAGAAACCACATAGGCCCGCCTAGTGCCGCCCCAGGTTGCACAGGTAGCTGCCACGTGGCAGCTTTGCCGTCTGTTGGCTGACGGCAAAGCTCTTTGCCGTCTGCCAGCAGACGGCAACGAGCCTGGACAGCCCCTGTTTTTTTTCTTAAATTCATTCAATTTCACAGAATTTCACATATATACATATGTACACATTTGAAAATACTTTCAACAATCATAACAACACATATACATACCAAGTCATATCCCTGCCATATGGATATGATCATCCAACACATATATATACATACCAAATGAAAAGTCCATATGCAACATATATAGCTAGCCAAACATATCCCACAACAAACATACAATGGTTTCATCCATACATACATATATAGGTAGCAAGTTTCACATTGTTTATCCTACAAAATAAAAGCAAAAAGGAAGCACAAGAAAAAGAGTAGACTCCATCAACGCAAGCTTCCTCATCGAAAGCAAATCTGCAAATTGGGAAAGAAGAAAGTTAGAAGAAGAAGAAGAAGAAGACTAGAAGAAGAAGACTAGCTAGAAGAAGAAGTAGAATTTTTCTTCTCTTTCCTTTTCTCCTCTCCTCTTCTTTATCTTCTTCTTCTAGCTAAGGTAGGTAAAAATGCCATTTTTAGCTAAGCTAGGTAAAAATGCTAAGTGTAGGTCATTTTAGAGCTAAGCTAGGTAAATAGGTCAATTTGGAGGTTAGTAAGGTTATTATGTCATATTTTACCTAAGGAAGCTAATTATGTCATTTTTGAGCTATCCTAGTTAAAATCGATCATTTTGGAGCTAGGTAAGGTTATTTTGTCATTTTGGAGGAAAATAAACTAATGATATGACAATTTGGAGCTAAACCAAGGTTATTATGCCATTTTTTACCTAAGTAAGCTAATTATGTCATAAATGAACTAGCTAAGCTAAGTATAGATCATTATTGAGCTATACTAGGTAGTTAGGCCATTTTTGAGCTAACTAAGCATATTTATTCATTTTGGAGGACAAAATGGTAAGTGTAGGTCATTTTTGAGCTATCTTAGTTAAAATCTGTCATTTTGGAGCTAGGTAAGGTTATTTTGTCATTTTGGAGGAAAACAAACTAATGGTATGACAGTTTGGTGCTAAACCAAGGTTATCATGCCATTTTTTACCTAAGTATAGGTCATTTTTGAGCTAACCTAGGTAGTTATGCCATTTTTTAGCTAACTAATCATATTTACTCATTTTGGAGGACAAAATGGCAAGTGTAGGTCATTTTGGGGCTATCCTAATTATAATCGGTCATTTTGGAGGTAGTTAAGGTTATTTTGTAATTTTGGAGGAAAATAAGCTAAGTCTATGTCATTTTGGAGCTAAACCAAGGTTATCATGCCATTTTGTACCTAAGTATGCTTAGTATGTCATAAATGAACTAAAGAAGCTAAGTATAGGTCATTTTGGAGCTAAATTGGTCATTTCTTAAGCTAAGTATGCATTTGTTAAGCAAAACACTTGGGAAAACTTACCATCATCATGGAGGTGAAGGACCGGTCGGGTTTGCGCTAGGGTGAGACGGAGAAGGATCGGTCGGGGTTGCGGCAAATGCAGAAGGATCGATCGATGCTTGTCGAGAGGCACGCTGCACCAAAGATCATTTGCAATTTCTCCTTAGCATGATGCAACTCAAATGTGAATACTAGTAACTAATGACCATTGAAATGAAACTCACCTTGGGTGCTATACCAATCTGGGGCATCGACGGAGGGGTTTGACCATTGTTTTGGCACTTGGTCTGCACATTTTGTTTTCACGAGTCAGTCATATTAGCTAGTGATGAAACGAACATTACGTGCATGATTTGGCTAATATGCATGAGAAACTTACCACGAGGAGCTCGTATAGGGCCCGATGAGACGCGTCAGTCCGTTTCCTCTCCTCCTCCAACAGCCTAGTTGTCCTCTCCTTCATGTCCCTCTCCCTCTGCGCCGCCTGCCTATTTGCCTCCGCCAGAATCTCCTGGGCCCTAGCCTCGATGGCGAGCTCCATTGGACGTGGACGAGGCCTTATCTCAGGATCGGAGCTCGTTTGACGCTTCTTGATCTCCGGGAGAGTTCTAGGACAACGTATCAGTCCATCCCCAATGGCTATCGAGCCATGGGGCCTCCCGCCACCAGATATCATCACGAGCTCTGGATCAAAAGGACTCTGGCTCGGTTGGAAGTCCTCCCCTTTCCTCGCCTTCCCCTCATCTCTGTACCTCATGAGCTTGTTTTGGGAGGAGATGTTGCTGAAGCTCTCTGGATGACCGAGCTCTGACTCAGAGAATGCCCTGGCCTTCTTGTACGAGGCAGTATGGGCCATGGCATAGGGGTCAAACAGCGGTGGCACCTCCTTCTTGTTTTCTCGCGCCTAAAAGAGAGGAACAAAATATTAGTTAAGGGCTCAAGCTAGCATGAAGAATGAAATTGCATGAATCATGAAGCAAACCACATACCCAGTGATCCCCGTACTCAAACAGGTTGGAGCTCTCTTGATGGTGTGGCACACCTTTCATTTGGGCACGCTTATCCTTGGTCTTGTTGTGGTCGGCTAGCCATTTGGGAGAGCACCACTCATCCACCAATGCATCCCAACAGTCCATCCTATCCGCACACCATCTCGGGGGCACCTAAGTTAGACAAGAGAAATTTCAGCGCTACGCCCACGAATCAAATCAAGGAAACTAAGTACAAGGCCTTAAGAATAGATAATTACCTTCATTAACTTCTCCTTACTCAGATAATTTTTGCGGCGCTTCTTCTTGGCCCTCTTAATGTTAGTCGAGGTGTAGTAGTCTCGAATAGCCTGCACGCGAGCCTCGTGCCGTAAGTTCTAAAGTAGGCGCTTGCACTCGGCTACGAGAACAATAGCCGCGTTCGCCTCGTGTTCCTCAAGACACCTGTAGAAGGTCTGCAATCAAACAAGACAACACTGATTAGTACAATCACTAGGTGCTGTTGATTTTTAATTCTGTAAAGGAGAAATTACCAAAAACCGACGGATCACAATGTCGGCCACCGTCTCGCACAAGACACCGTCGACCATCTCCTCCGGCGGGGCCAGGACAGCTACATATAGCTCCCAGGTCAGTGCTACCTGTGGAACCTCACCCTCACCGGGCAACTGGACCTTCCCCGGGAAGTGGTGCCGGAGAAGCACACCAAGGACCTGGTTGGTCCTGCGGACACCACGCTCGTGTTTCCAACCCCTGTAGTATGACAAGGCCAACACATTAGATATTAATTTGAAGAAACATGAAGGAAAAAGGTAAAAAAAGAGTAAATGCACTTACTTCTCCGCATTAGGCTCAATCAACCACCTCTGATCCCAGGTCGTCGGCACGGGCGAGAGCTTTGTACAACCACGCTGGTAGACCTTCTTGCCCTCCTCAACTAGCTCGCCCTCGCTATAGGTGTCCTCAGACAAGTTTTCCTCGCCACCATCAGCATGGCCACTAGCCTCCCGAGTCACGTGGGACAAATACTCCAGGACCGGAGTCTCCTGGGACGAAGACTCTGGGACCGGAGTCTCCTGGGACGAAGGCTCGGTGACCCGAGGCTCGTCAGCCCGACGCTCGGTGACTAGAGTCCAAGACGAGTCCAAGTCAGACGGGTCCACCTGAGACAGAGCACTCCTGTGGTCGGGAGAATTAGTTGGGGGTGGCGGCGAAGAAGGCGCAGCAACCTTCCTACCTCTAGCACCTCTCTTCGTCTTCCCCCGACCTCTCCTAATCGAAGAAGAAGCGCCCGCTGGTGTCTGCATACAGTGTACCAGCACTCTCCGGAGTTGCTAGGGTGGAATAATAGCACCCCTCCCAGCACGCGCCGAGGAAGGAGGCTCAGAGCGCTCTCGACCCGCACCCACCATCTGTGAACACTTGCAATGACAAAGAGTGAACGAAATTAGTTCAACATAAAAAAAATGAAATACCTAATAACATGAACTAATTAATAATATATATGTACACAATAATAATTGAATACCTGACATTACTAATATTAATCTTCGTCGTCTATATATGCTCCGGGATCAATAAATGCATAATCATCATCACTATCAGTAATGATGTGCTCATCAGCATCATAAATAAATGCATCAACATGTGGAAGGCCTCCTTTATGTAATCAGTCAAGCATTGACAGGTCATCCACAACAGTAACCTCTTCTTCTTCTGTCTCTTCTTGTTCCGGCTCAGGGGTGAAGTCGGATTCACTGTCGCTGTCTACCTCAATGTTTTGGGGTGAAGTAGAGCGGTTCTTGAAACGTTTTTTTGGAAACACGTGTTTCTTGGAAGAATTCTCCTTCATATGTGTCTGGGTTAATGTGAGGTTCATAACCATCTTCATTGAGGGGAGGTGGTCTAAAATGTGGCGGCACATCATAAACGACATCCCAACCATTCAGATTTGGATCCGTTTGGTAGGCCCACGGTAGATAGAAAACTTGGGTCGCCTGTTGAGCCGAAATATAGACATCGGGAACATCTAAATGGGTGCTTTGTTTGATTTTCACTAGCCCTATATGTTCATGAGTCCTTCTAGTCTCCTTCGGCTGGAACCAATAACATTTGAAGACTACGATGTTTGGTGGGTTTTCACCAAAGAATGTAAGTTCATAAATTGCTTCAACTCTTCCATAATACTCGACCCCTCCTTCGCCGACAGCGGAGACACAACAATTTGTAGACTTTCGGTCGACCATAGATAGCTCTTTGCCAAAAGTATGAAAGCGATACCCGTTGATGTCATATTTGTCAAATGAACGGACCTTATAGTCAAAACCATTAGCGACTTGTCTCAATTCGGAGTCCATAGACTCTCCATTATCCTACAAGTTTAATACGAAAGGATTGTTGTACTAGCCTCAAACTAGGTGAAGAAATGAAATCTTCTAATGGAAATTACTGTTTCCTTGAACCAAGAGATGAAACCGGGATAGCCGCCTCCATGCTTTGCCAGAAGTTCATACTCTTCGATGGAATCCTTTTGGATCACCGCTCCATCCAAGAATTTGGCGACGTATCGACTGTATCACATATCCGGGAATAAGAGCATTTCAAAGGAATTAGAAGTTGCGAAACAATGTACCGAGAACTTACTCAATGTACGGCCGCACTTCTGTTAGGTTGTTGAAGATATACAACGAAATGGTCCGCCATTCTTCGACATCCAACGCTATTGCTTTCGAAGCACCGACTGGTGCGAGCTTCCCTTTGAATAGGCTGAGGTTGGATCGACCTTTTTCACGATCGTCATCATTGTACCGAGGCTTCGGATTATGAAAATGACGATTCTTGGCTTTGTAGTGTGACGTCACGAAGTTTGCCGCCTCCTTAGTAATGAATGCCTCAGCCATCGATGCTTCAACTCTACGTTTATTTTTACATTTTCCTCGAAGCGTCTTCTTAATCCTCTCAGTTGCGAAGCACCAACGATTTTGCACGCCCCCCCAATCTTGCCTCGGTCGGGAGATGCAAAATCAAATGCTGCATTGGATTAAAGAAGCCCGGTGGAAAGATCTTTTCTAACTTGCAGAACAGCTCCGGTGCCAACTCTTCCAGTTCGTCTAGCACTTCAGGCGATAGTTCTTTCGCACAAAGAGCACGAAAGAAATAGCTCAGCTCTGCCAGTACTAGCCATTCATCCTCAGGGATAAAGCCACGCAACATCATCGGCATTACCCGCTCAAGCCATATGTGCCAATCATGACTCTTGAGACCAAATATTTTCAATTTGTCAAGACTCGCTCCCCTCTTTAGATTCGCTGCATACCCATCGGGGAACATCAACTGCATTTTCACCCACAAGATCATTTCCCTCATAGCTGGCCTCCCAGATTGAACCATGCCTTTGGCTTCCTCTGGTTCTTCTTTCCTTTCGGTTCTCGTATGTTTTGTAACGGTCTATCACATAGAGCCTCCTGATCGACTCTAGCCATAGGATTATCCTTTGACTTCCCCTCTATGCCGAACAATGTACCAAAAAGGGCCTCCGCGATATGCTTTTCAGTGTGCATCACGTCGATGTTGTGTGGGCAAAGGAGGTCTTTAAAGTAAGGTAGATCCCACAAACATGAGTCCAGGCGTGTTCCTTATTATACCTTTTGAAATACCCTAGACGATTTGGATCCGGCTCGAGAGCGTTTATCTGATCCAGGATCTGTTGGCCTGTCAACACAGGTGGTGCAATGTTTTTGACAACTCTAACTTTGATGAAAATTTTCTTGTCTTTTCTGAACTTATGGTTAGGATCCAGGAACTGTCTATGCATGTCGAAGCAACAAAACTTGCAACCCACCTGCAGCCAACGGAACTGAAGAGTTGCCTTGCATGTGGGGCACGGGAACCTTCCATGCACACACCAGCCAACAAATAGCGCATACGCCGGCAAGTCATGCGACGAGTACATGTACCACACATGCATTTTGAAGTTTTTTTGGTAGCGGTGTTGTATGTCTTGATCCCATTATCTCAGGCTTCTTGCAATTCATCCTTAAGCGGCTGCATGTACACATTCATATTCTTCCCCGGATAGTTGGGCCCTGGAATTATCAACTTCAGAAAAATGTTCTTTCTTTTCATAATCTCTGGGGGGGGGGGGGAGATTGAGTGGAATGACAAATACATGCCAACAACTATATTGTGCTGTCGTCATACCATACACATTGAACCCAACCGTGTTGATGGCAACTCGAGGATGCCTTGGATCTGCCGCTTTATCCTTATGTAATGCATTGAAGTGCTTCCACGCAAAAGCTTCTGAAGTGTGTCCCAACATCGGATTCCCATCTTCATCTAGTTCTATTCTTTTGCCCAATTTATGCCACGTCATCTGTCTGGCCGTCTCTTTGACCATGAAAATACGTTGAAGTCTTGGTATGATTGGCAGATATCGAAGAACCTTGACTGTGATTTTGGTTTGACTCTTCTCACCCATACCGTTGTCTACCAAAACATACCTGGAAGCATTGTAAATGGGACAATAGTTGAAGCCCGCATACTCAAGCCAAAATAAGGCACATCCATGCTCACATACATCTATCTTCTCGTAGGGCATCTTAAGCGCACGTAGGATTTTGTCCGAGTGGTACAGGTTTGCTGGCAATACATGGCCTTTGGGTAGAAAGCGTCCAAATATCGTCATCATTGCGTCGTAGCATTCTCTGCCCAGGTTGAACTGAGCCTTTAGAGCCATTACTTGCGCGATGGCATCCAGCTGACAAAGCTCACTGTGCTCATGGAGAGGACATTTTGAAGACTCCAACATTTCATAGAAGGCCTTTGCAGATTCCTCCATCTCCTCGTTCGAATCCCGATCATCATCAAAGTCTTGCAACATGTCTTCGATCCGGTACCATGCTCGTCGGTGCAACGACGAACCACTTCAGCTCTGGCACGTTGGGCAGACTCACCATGAAATGTCTAGACCGTATAATTAGGCGTAATACCCCACTTCTGCAGGTATTTGATCATTTCAAACTCTGACTTCTTAAAGTTGTCGCAATCGACACAAGGGCACCCGGTTATTTTCTGTCCATTTGCAAATGCGACTCTCACAAACTCCTTGGTTTTTGTTACCCATTCACGGGTCATGTCTTGCTGACTAGTGTGACCGGTGTACATCCACCTACGATCACTCATCTTGCCTAGCTACTGGACACACAAAAAATATATACATAATTCAGCAAACCATATTCATCAGTTAATAGAGTTTGTCAGTTTTATTACGTCGTTGCAACCTAGACGCTAGTAGGTAAATCTAGGTCCTAATCCCACCTGAGTATGTGTAGATTGGGTTTGTTTTCCCATGCTCCGCTCCGGATCAGACGCACAATTTTGGAAGCACCTCCCCGCTGTTCTCCTGATACACGTCTCGGCAATAAGCAGAGAGGATGCGTACCCGGAGAACAACAGGGAGGCACTGACGAAATTCTGCATCGGATCTAGAGCAGAGCACATGGGAAAACAAACCCAATGTACACATACTCGGGCTGTCCAGAAAGAATCACGGTTATAAATATGCAAATGAATGCATATTTATAGTTGTAACCCTTTCAAACGAGAGACGCATAGTGGTCACGCATACTGATGATTTAAGACACCTATAGCTAGCAAGTTTCATCGGCACGAAGACCGGAACAAAGGAAATGAAGGGGGGAGGAGGATATGTCATTTGTGCTCACCCACGAACGCAGGGGTGGCGCTCGTCGAACGCACGGGGAGATCGTCGAACACTAGACCCTCGCAGCCACGAAACAACTGCACATTTAAATCCACCTGATCAACATAAATATGATGTTTTGTATAACAAAATCGAAAAATATATGACCTAACTCATAATTCACAAATATATGACCCGTCGGCCTCTGGAAGGCCGAAGAGCACGTTTTTCGGGATCAGGGTGTCGGGGGTGTCGTGTCGGGGTCGGGGTGCTGTGTCGGGGTTAGGGGTGCCGTGTCGGGTTTCGGGGTGTTGTGTCGGGGGTCGGGGTGTCGGTGGTGTCGTGTCGGGGTCGGGGTGCTGTGTCGGGGTCGGGGGTGCCGTGTCGGGGTCGGGGTGCTATGTCGGGGTCAGGGGTGCCGTGTCGGGGTCAGGGTGTTGTGTCGGATTCACGGTGTCGGGGTGTCGTGTCGGGGTCGGGGTGTCGGGGTGTTGTGTCGGGGTCGGGGTGTCAGGGTCAGGGGGTCGGGGTGTCAGGGTCGAGATGGCAAATCCTCGACCCCTCGACCCCTCGACGACCCTCGACCCTTGGACCCCTTTTCCCCTTTTCCCCCCGACCCCTCGACACCTCGATCCTTGACCCCTAGACCCTCGACTCCTTTTCCCCTCGATCCTCGACCACTCGACCACTCGGCGACCCTCTTTTCCCTCGGCGACCCTCTTTTCTACTTTTCCTACTTTTTTCATCTTCATCTTCTACTTCTTTTTTTTCATCTTCTTTGTCTTTCTTCTTCTATTCTTCTCCTCCTCCTCCTCCTCCTCCTCTTCTTCTTCTTCTTCTTCTTTATTTTCCTTTTCCTCTCCATATTTTCCTTCTTCTTCCTTCTTTTCCTTCTCCCTGTTGTCTTCTTTTTCTTCTTCATTATCCTTATTTTCCTTTTTTCCTCTCCACTTCTACTTTTTCTTATTCTTATTTTTTCATCTCACAAAATGTACTAATAACCTAAAATATGACTAACCTAAAATCTACTAACCTAAAATATGACTAAATATAAAAAAACTAACCTACAATCTACTAACACAAAATCTACTAGCCTAAAAAAAGCAACTAACCTAAATTACTAACAGTAGAACCTAAATCAACTAACCTAAATTACTAACAATACAACCTAAATCAAAAAACAACAAGAAAACAAAGAAAGCAAAAAGGGGAAGAACCTCACCAGGGGGCGACTGGACGGAGAGGGGTTGGGCGGCAGGGCGCCGGGCTGGCAGGGCGGCCACAAGGCCTAGGTGGGGTGCCGGGGTGGCATGCGGCCTTGGGGGTCGGGGGCGGTGGGGTTCGGGGGTGGCGGGGGTGATGGGGGTCGACGATGGGAGCGGCTCGGGCACGGGGACGACGCGGGTTAAGTGAGGGCAGAGAGATAGAGGGGAGAGAGAGAGGGGTGGGGCGTGGGCGTGACCGGTTTTTGTTAGGTCAAAGCTTTTTGCCATCTGCTAGCAGGCGATAAAGAGCCTAGCTAGTGGGAGGGAACAGCCGTTAGGTTGGCCACTTTCTTTGCCGTCTGCTAGCAGACGACAAAGAAAGTGGCCGTTAGGTTGTTCTCGCTAGTGGGCCACCCTCCCTCTTTGCCGTCTGCTAGCTGACGACATAGCTTCTATGCCGTCCGTTAGAAGACGAAAAAGAGCTTTCTAACAGCAAACATGATCTTTGCCGTCAGCTCTTTCTTTCCCATCAGTTTTCTGTAAGCTGATGGCAAATACCTTCGTTGCCGTTAGCTAGCTGACGGCAAAGAGCTAGCTGACGGCAAATATCCTGATTCTAGTAGTGTCCATAGATTCATTATTATTTCCAATCAAATAAGACAAGGGCATATCATTAGGATCAATAAGAACACTCTTACTAGCAAACAATTTCATCAATTCATCCATCTTTTCACTCAAAGTATTAATCTCTTTAATAGCATGCACTTTCTTACTAGTAGGAGATCTTTCGGTGTGACATTGAGAGTAGTTTGCCATAATATTGTCTAGGAGTTTAGTAGCTTCTCCTAATGTGATTTCCATAAAATAACCACCCGTGGTGGAATCTAAGAGATTCCTAGAAGCAAAATTCAATCCAGCATAGAAAATTTGTATAATCATCCATAAACTCAAACCATGCGCGGCGCAATTCCTATCATAAGTTTCATCCTTTCCCAAGATTGCGCAACATGCTCATGATCAAGTTGCTTAAAATTCATTATATAATTCCTAAGGGAGATGATTTTAGCGGGCCGAAAGTACTTGGAAATAAAAGCGTCTTTACACTTATTCCATGAATCAATACTATTTTTAGGCAAAGATGAAAACCAAGTTTTAGCATGATCTCGTAGTGAGAACGGGAATAGCTTCAATTTAACAATATCATTATCCACATATTTCTTCTTTTGCATATCACACAACTCAACATAAGTATTTATATGGGATGTGGCATCTTCATTAGCAAGGCCAGAAAATTGTTCTTTCATAACAAGATTGAGCAAAGCAGCATTAATTTCATAAGATTCCCCACTAGTGGCAGGAGCAATAGGAGTACTAATAAAATCATTATTATTAGTATTGGAAAAGTCACACAACTTGGTATTCTCTTGTGTCATCGTGACAAAACAAGCAATCAAGCACACAAGCAAAAAGCAAACAAAAAGACGAACGAAAAGGGCGAATACAAAGGCAAATCTTTTTGGTATTTTCTGAAAATTGTTTTAGAAGTGGGGGAGAGGAATACGAGAGGCAAATGGCAAATAATGTAAATGCAAGATATGATTTTGTGATGGGTACTTGGTAGGCTTGATGTAGATCTCCCTGCAACCAAACCAGAAATTGGCAAGTTGAAGAGAGAGAGTTCCTATCTGGACTTTCTATGTTTCTCCCCGACAACGGCACCAAAAATCCTTCTTGCTACTTCTCGAGCATGCGTTGGTTTCCCGCGAAGAGGAAAGGTTTGATGCAGCAAAGTAGATAAATATTTCCCTTAGTTTTTGAGAACCAAGGTATCAATCCAGTAGGAGATACAAGCGAGTCACCAATAGATGTACCTGCACAAAGAATCAAACTCTTGCACCCAACGCTATAAAGGGGTTGTCAATCCCTTCACGGTTACTTGCAAGGATGAGATCTAATAGAGATAGATATAATAGGATGCTTGAGCGGAAAGTAAAACTAAAAGTAAAAATAATGCAGCAAGTATTTTTGGTATTTTTGGCTTTAGATCTGAAACTATAATATGGAAAATAGACCCGGGGGCCATAGTTTCGCTAGATGGCTTCTCTCATGATGGCAAGTATTACGGTGGGTGAACAAATTACTATCGAGCAATTGATAGAAAAGCGAACAATTATGAAGATATCCAAGGCAATGATTATGTATATAGGCATCACGTCCGTGACAAGTAGACCGAAACGATTCTGCATCTACTACTATTACTCCACACATGGACCGACTCCTGCCTGCATCTAGAGTATTAAGTTCATGAAGAATAGAGTAATGCATTAAGTAAGATGACATGATGTAGAGGGATAAACTCAAGCAATATGATGGAAAACCCATGTTTTTACCCTTGATGGCAACAATACAATACGTGCCACACTACCCCTACTTTGTCACTGGGTGAGGACACCGCAAGATTGAACTCAAAACTAAGCACTTCTCCCATTTCAAGAATTACTAATCTAGTTGGCCAAACCAAACCAATAACTTGAAGAGACTTGCAAAGATATGAAATCATGCATATAAGAATTCAGGAAAGACTCAAATAATATTCATGGATAATCTGAACATAAACCCACAATTCATCAGATCTCGACAAACACATCGCAAAATAGTATTACATCGGTTAGATCTCCATGAAGATCATGAATAACATGGTATTGAGAAGCAAAGAGAGAGAATAAGCCATCTAGCTACTAGCTATCGATCCGTAGGTCTGTGGTGAACTACTCACGCATCATCGGAGGGGCAATGGAGTTGATGTAGATGCCCTCCGTGGTCGAATCCCCCTCTGGCAGATTACCGAAAAAGGCTCCAAGATTGGATCTCTCGGGAACGGAGGCTTCGGGCAGCGAAAAAGTGTTTTTGTGGATCGTTCTGATAATGATGGAATATTTGGGAATATATAGGCCGAAGATTAGGGTTAGGGGAGCTACCATGGGCCCACAGGCCTGCCCGGCACGACCTACCCCCCTAGATGTGCCCCTAGGGCTTGTGGCCCCACGGTGGCTCCTCTACCTTGTTTCTCAAGTCTCGTAGTTTCCTTTCGTTCCAGAAAAATCATTCCGAAGGTTTTATTCCGTTTGGACTCTGTTTAATATTCCTTATCCGCGAAACTCAAAAACAAGGAAAAAACTGAAACTAGCACTAGGCTCTAGATTAATAGGTTAGTCCCAAAAATAATATAAAATAGCATATTAATGCATATAAAACATCCAAAACAGATAATATAATAGGATGGAACAATCAAAAATTATAGATGCGTTGGAGACGTATCAGGTGGCTAGCGGGTGTCTGTCTTTGCCACTTTAGTCGGATCGAATTCGATGAAGAGGGTCCCTATGAAGGGTAAATAGCAATTGGCATATCACCATTGTGGCTTTTGCGTAGGTAAGAAACATTCTTGCTAGAAACACATAGTAGCCACGTAAAACTTGCATCAACAATTAGAGGACGTCTAACTTGTTTTTGCAGGGTATGCTATGTGATGTGATATTGCCAAAGGATGTGATAAATTTATGTGATGTATGAGTTTGATCATGTTCTTGTAATAGGAATCACGACTTGCATGTCGATGAGTATGACAACCGGCAGGAGCCATAGGAGTTGTCTTAATTTATTGTATGACCTGCGTGTAAATCAAAAACGCCATGCAATTACTTTACTTTATTGCTAACCGTTAGCCATAGTAGTGGAAGTAATAGTTGGCGAGACAACTTCATGAATACACGATGATGGATATCATGGTGTAGTGCCGGTGACACTGGTGATCATGCCGCGCCCCGAAAATGGAGATCAAAGGAGCAAGATGATATTGGCCATATCATGTCACTTTATGATTTGCATGTGATGTTTATCATGTTCATACATCTTATTTGTTTAGAATGATGGTAGCATAAATAAGATGACCCCTCACTAAAATATCAAGAAATGTGTCCCCCCTAAAGTGTGCACCGTTGCGAAGGATCGTTGTTTCGAAGCACCACGTGATGATCAGGTGTGATAGATTCTAACGTTCGCATACAACGGGTGTAAGCCAGATTTACACACATGAAACACTTAGGTTGACTTGATGAGCCTAGCATGTACAGACATGGACTCAGAACACAAGAGACCGAAAGGTCGAACATGAGTCGTATAGTAGATGCGATCAACATGGAGATGTTCACCATTGATGACTAGTCCGTCTCACGTGATGATCGGACACGGCCTAGTCGATGTGGATCATGTATCACTTAGATGACTAGAGGGATGTCTATGTGAGTGGGAGTTTATTAAATAATTTGATTAGATGAACTTAATTAGCATGAACTTAGTCTAAAATTGTCTTTATAGTCTATCTTGTAGATCCAATGGCCCACACTAATGTTGTCCTCAACTTCAATGCGTTCCTAGAGAAAACCAAGCTGAATGACGATGGAAGCAACTATACGGACTGGGTCCGTAACTTGGGATCATCCTCATAGCTTCCAAGAAATTATATGTCCTTGATGCACCGCTAGGTGACGCACCCGTTTTCCCAACAACTCAAGACACGTTATGAATGCCTAGCATTCGTGTAGTGATGATTACTCCCTGGATCAGTGCGGCATGCTTTATAGCTTAGAATCGGGGCTCCGAAAGCGTTTTGAGCAACATGGAGCATATGAGATGTTCTAAGAGCTGAGAATGGTTTTCCAAGCTCATGCCTGTGTCGAGAGATATGAAGTCTCCGACAAGTTCTTCAGTCGTAAGATGGAGGAAAATAGTTCTATCTGCGAGCACGTACTCAAAATGTCTGGGTTGAACAACCGCTTGTCTCAGCTGGGAGTTAATCTTCCAGATGACTTGGTTATTGACAGAATCCTCCAGTCACTTCCACCTACCTACAAGATCTTTGTGATGAACTACAATATGCAAGGGATGGAGAAGTCCATTCCTGAGTTATATTCGATGCTGAAATCAGCGGAGGTGGAGATCAAAAAGGAACATCAAGTGTTGATGGTGAATAAGACCACCAGTTTCAAGAAAGGCAAGGGTTAGAAGAACTTCAAGAAGGATGGCAAAGCATTTGCCGCGCCCGGTAAATCAGTTGCCGGAAAGAAGCCCAAGAATGGAACCAAACCTGAGACTGAGTGCTTTTATTGCAAGGGAACCGGTCATTGGAAGCGGAACTGCCCCAAGTACTTAGGAGATAAGAAGGCGGGCAACGTCAAAGGTATATATGTTATACATGTTATTGATGTGTACCTTAATAGCGCTCGTAGTAGCTCCTGGGTATTTGATACCGGTGTGGTTGCTCACATTTGTAACTCAGAACAGGAGCTGCGGAATAAGCGGAGACTGGCAAAGGACGAGGTGACGATGCACGTCGGGAATGGTTCCATGGTCGATGTGATCGCCGTCGGCACGCTACCTCTACATCTACCTTCGGGATTAGTTTTAAACCTCAATAATTCTTATTTAGTACCAACTTTGAGCATGAAGATTGTATCTGGATCTCGTTTGATGCGAGATGACTACTCATTTGAATCGGAGAATAATGGTTGTTCTATTTATATGAGAGATAGGTTTTATGGTCATGCCCTGCTGGTCAATGGTTTATTTTTATTGAATCTCGAACGTGATGTTACACATATTCATAGTGTGAATACCAAACAATGTAAGGTTTATAATGATAGTCCCTCATACTTGTGGCACTGCCGCCTTGGTCATATTGCTGTCAAACGCATGAAGAAACTCCATGCAGATGGACTTTTGGAGTCTCTTGATTATGAATCATTTGACACGTGCGAACCATGCCTCATGGGCAAGATGACTAGGAATACGTTCTCCGGAACAATGGAGCGAGCAACCAACTAGTTGGAAATAATACATACCGATGTATGTGGACTGATGAGCGTTGAGGCTCGCGGTGGCTATCGTTATGTTCTCACCCTCACCGATGACTTAAGCAGATATGGGTATGTCTACTTAAGGAAACACAAGTCCGAGACCTTTGAAAAGTTCAAGGAATTTTAGAGTGAGGTAGAGAATCAACATGAGAAGAAATTAAAGTTCTTACGATCTGATCGTGGAGGAGAATATTTGAGTCACGAGTTTGGCGCGCACCTAAGGAAATGTGGAATTGTTTCACAACTCATGACACCTGGTACACCTTAGCGTAATGGTGTGTTCAAACGTCGTAATCACACTCTATTGGATATGGTGCGATCTATGATGTCTCTTACCGATTTACCGCTATCATTTCGGGGATACGCATTAGAGACTACCACATTCATTTTAAATAGGGCACTGTCTAAATCCGTTGAGACGACACTGTATGTATTATGGTTTGGGAAGAAACCTAAGCTGTCATTTCTAAAAGTTTGGGGATGCGATGCTTATGTCAAGAAACTTCAACCTGAAAAGCTCGAACCCAAATCGGAAGGGTGCGTCTTCATAGGATACCCGAAGGAAACTATTGGGTATACCTTCTACCTCAGATCCGAAGGCAAGGTCATTGTTGCCAAGAATGGAGATCCTTTCTAGATAAAGAGTTTCTCTTGAAAGAAGTAAGTGGGAGGAAAGTTGAACTTGATGAGGTAATTGTGCCCCCTCTCGAGCCGGAAAGTAGCGCAGCGTAGGAGAATGTTTCAGTGGTGCCTGCACCGACTAGAGAGGAAGTTAATGATGATGATCATGAAACTTCTGATCAAGTTACTACTGAACTTTGTAGGTCCACTAGGACACGTTCCGCACCAGAGTGGTACGGCAACCCTTTCCTGGAAATCATGTTGTTAGACAACGATGAACCCTCAAACTATGAAGAAGCCATGGCGGGCCCAAATTCCCACAAATGGCTTGAAGCCATGAAATCCGAGATAGGATCCATGTATGAGAACAAAGTATGGAATTTGGTGGACTTTCCCGATGATCGGCAAGCCATAGAAAATAAATGGATCTTTAAGAAGAAGACTGACGTGAATGGTAATGTGATCGTCTATAAGGCTTGACTTTTCGCTAAGGGTTATCGACAAGTTCAAGGAGTTGACTACGATGAGACCTTCTCACCCGTAGGATGCAGAAGTTTGTCCGAATCATGTTAACAGTTGCCGCATTTTATGATTATGAGATCTAGCAAATGGACGTCAAAACGGCATTCCTTAACGGTTTCCTTAAGGAAGAGTTGTATATGATGCAGCCGGAAGGTTTTTGTCGATCCTAAGAATGCTGACAAGGTATGCAAGCTCTAGCGCTCCATCTATGGGCTGGTGCAAGCATCTCGGAGTTGGAACATTCGCTTTGATGAGGTGATCAAAGTGTTTGGGTTTATACAGACTTATGAAGAAGCCTGTATTTACAAGAAAGTGGGTGCGAGCTCTGTAGCATTTCTCATTTTATATGTGGATGACATATTGTTGATGGGAAATGATATATAACTTTTGGAAAGCATAAAGGCCTACTTGAATAAGTGTTTTTCAATGAAGGACCTTGGAGAAGCTACTTACATATTAGGCATTAAGATCTATAGAGGTAGATTGAGATGCCTCATTGGTCTTTCACAAAGCACATACCTTGACAAGATATTGAAGAAGTTCAATATGGATCAGTCCCAGAAGGGGTTCTTGCCTGTATTGCAAGGTGTGAGATTGAGCACAGCTCAACGCCCGACCTCAGCAGAAGATAGAAAAAAGATGAGTGTCATCCCCTATGCCTTAGCCATAGGCTCTATTATGTATGACATGCTGTGTGCAAGACCTGATGTGAACCTTGCCATAAGTTTGGTAGGGAAGTACCAAAGTGATCCTAGAATGGAACAATGGACTGCGGTCAAGAATGTCCTGAAGTACCTGAAAGGGACTAAGGATATGTTTCTCGTTTATGGAGGTGCTGAAGAGCTCGTCGTAAAGGGTTACGTTGATGCTAGCTTCAACACAAATCCGGATGACTCCAAGTCACAAACCAGATACGTGTATATTTTGAATGGTGGGGCAGTCAGCTGGTGCAGTTGCTAGAAAAGCATCGTGGCGGCATCTACATGTGAAGCGGAGTACATAGCTGCTTCGAAAGCAGCACAGGAAGGAGTCTGGATGAAGGAGTTCTTCACCGACCTAGGAGTGATTCCCAATGCGTCGGGCCCGATGACTCTCTTTTGTGACAACACTAGAGCTATTGCCATTGCCAAGGAGCCCAGGTTTCATGAGAAGACCAAGCACATCAAGCGCCGCTTCAACTCCATTCGTGGTTACATTCAAGATGGAGATATAGATATTTGTAAAGTACATATGGATCTGAATGTCGTAGATCCTTTGACTAAACCTCTTTCACGAGCGAAACATGATCAGCACCAGAACTCTATGGGTGTTCGATTCATCACAATGTAAGTAGTTTATTGACTATAGTGCCAGTGGCAGACTGTTGGAAATATGCCCTACAGGCAATTATAAAATGGTTATTATTATATTTCCTTGTTCATGATAATTGTCTATTTTTCATGCTATAATTGTATTAACCGGAAACCGTAATACATGTGTGAATCCATAGACCACACCATGTCCCTACTGAGCCTCTAGTTGACTAGCTCGTTGATCAATAGATGGCCATGGTTTTTTGGCCATGGACATTGGATGTCTTTGATAACGGGATCACACCATTAGGAGAATGATGTGATGGACAAGACCCAATCCTAAGCATAGCACAAGATCATGTAGTTCGTCTGCTAGAGCTTTTCTAATGTCAAGTATCATTTCCTTAGACCACGAGATTGTGCAACTCCCGGATACTGTAGGAATGCTTTGGGTGTATCAAACGTCACAACGTAACTAGGTGACTATAAAGGTGCACTACAGGTGTCTCCGATAGTGTTTGTTGGGTTGGCACGAATCGAGACTAGGATTTGTCACTCCGTGTGACGGAGAGGTATCTCTGGGCCCACTCGGTAATACATCATCATAATGAGCTCAATGTGACTAAGGAGTTAGTCATGGGATCATGTGTTATAGAACGAGTAAAGAGACTTGCCGATAATGAGACTGAACAAGGTATATGCATACCAACGATCGAATCTCGGGCAAGTAACATACCGATGGACAAAGGGAATTGTATATGGGATTAATTGAAATCCCGACATCATGGATCATCCGATGATATCATCGTGGAACATGTGGGAGCCAATATGGGTATCTAGATGTCGCTATTGGTTATTGGCCGGAGAGGTGTCTCGGTCATAACTGCATGGTTCCCGAACCCATAGGGTCTACATACTTAAGGTTCAGTGATGCTAGAGTTGTAATGGGAATTGTATGTGGTTACCGAAAGTTGTTCGGAGCCCTGGATGAGATTCCAGACGTCACGAGGAGTTCTAGAATGGTCTAGAGGTGAAGATTTATATATGGGAAGTCCAGTTTCAGTCACCTGAAAGGTTTTGGGGTTTATCGGTATTGTACTGGGATCACTGAAGGGGTTCTGGGGGTCAAACAGGAGGGTCCACTTGCCCTGGTGGACCTAATGGGATGTAGTTGGGTGGGAACCAGCCCCTTAGTCGTATGGTGCACCCCCAAGGGCCCAAGGCACCTAGGGTTGGAAACCCTAGGGGGTGGGGGCGCCTCCCACCTATCTTGGGGGGGGGGAGGTAAGTCCCCCCTTGGCCGCCGCCCCCTCTAGATGGATCTAGGGGGCCAGCCCCCTTCCCTTCCCTATATAAATAGTGAGGGTGGGAGGGTGGGGTGGGGGTGAGGTGGGAGGGAAGCCACACCCCTTCTCCTAGCACAACCCTCCCCTTCCTACACCTCCTCCTCCTCCGTAGCGCTTAGCGAAGCTCTGCCAGAGAACCATGAGCTCCACCGCCACCATGCCGTCCTGCTCCCGGAGCTCTCCCTCAACTTCTCCTCCCCCCTTGCTGGATCAAGAAGGAGGAGACGTCCCCGGGTTGTATGTGTGTGGAACGCGGAGGTGCCGTCCGTTCGACGCTTGGGTCGGATCTTTCGCGATTTGAATCGTCGCGAATACGACTCCATCAACCGCGTTCTTTGTAATGGTTCCGCTTTGCGATCTTCAAGGGTCACTAGTAGAAAACAGGGCATTGGTTCAGGCCTCCTAAGCCCATTAATTCCGGTTCGCTCACGAACCGGGACCAAAGGTGGCAATCATCCCGGTTTGTGAGCCCAAGGGGCCGGCCGGGCCACGTGGGCCATTGGTCCCAGTTCGTCTGGCCCCTTTGGTCCCAGTTCCAGGCACGAACCGGGTCCAATACGCCTTGCTCCTGGCCCACGACCATTGGTCCCGGTTCGTGGCTAGAACCGGGACCAAAGGGAGACCTATTGTCCTAGTTCCTGCCATGAACCGGGACTAATGAGCTGCCTATATAAACCCTTGCCCGCCGCTAGCAGAGCCGTGGAGTGCTCTATTTTTCCAGGACAACAATGTTAGAGCTTTGTGGTGCTCTAGCTCACCTCCTATGCACATGAGGTGTTCGATGAAATGCCCGAGTCACACTTAAGCTTTCTCCTCTCGAAGCTCCTTGTCCAAACTCCATTTTCATCAAGATTTGTCTAGGTTTGGCGGTCCGTCCTGTCCCGTCCCCATCCGGAAACCGCCATCAATCGCCCACGCGTGGTGAGCCTCTTGATCTTTTCTTCTTTCTAAAAGAAAATATACTTACTCATATGATTTTCTTACTTCTATTATTGTTTGTTATTATATAGTGCCATGGTTATGGTATCCTCCCACGCCGGCCCTCGTCCAGTCTATGATTCAGATGTGGTATATTATCTTTTATAACTATTTCACACATTTAATGCCTATGAAAATTAATTATGCCACCAACTTGATGTAGATGTTTTTATCTATAGGAAGTAGTTGAACCAGAAATGGATACCGACTATGCAATTCTACTCGACAATTTAACCAAAGCTGAAAAACAAATCGATCATTTGAAAGAAAAATTGAAAAGAACTGAAGATGAGAAGATGGGATTGGAGTTGCACGTTGCCGATATCGTCGATGATCACAGGACCAAGATGGCTGCAATGTGCTTGAAGCTTAGAAATATTAGAAAATATGCCATTGATAAAGAGGCTTGGTATCATTATGCCGTTGGATCAATTTTTTTACCTTAGTTGTGATTATGATCGCATTTGTTGTTGCATTGAAATTTTTAAATAGTTTCAATGTATGGTTTAATTAGATGCCTTGGAGAGCTATGTTGGTTAACGAGAACTATGTATCTACTTTGGTTTTAATGTGATGATGAACTTCTATTAATTTGGTCACTTCTGTATTCTTGATGTTCTGTAATGGTTTTTGACACACTTAATTATATATAATGTACACAGATGAACCGGCAATGGATGTACGGTAACAGACGCATCGACGAGTACATTAAGGGGGTGCATCATTTTCTCGAAGTGGCCGAGGCAAACAAGCAGAATGGTTTTATGTGTTGTCCATGCCCTACATGTGGGAATTTGAAGTCTTACACTAACCAGAAAATCCTTCACAACCACCTATTTGTGAAGGGTTTGATGCCACACTATAATGTTTGGACCAAGCACGGAGAAATAGGGGTTATGATGGAAGACGGCGAAGAAGAAGAGGATGATGACAACTATGTGCCCCCTGAATACGGTGATGCTGCAACCGGGGAAGCTGAAGATCAAGAG
This sequence comes from Hordeum marinum, assembly GCA_022496015.1. Classification (NCBI taxonomy): domain Eukaryota; kingdom Viridiplantae; phylum Streptophyta; class Magnoliopsida; order Poales; family Poaceae; genus Hordeum; species Hordeum marinum. The sequence goes on from CM039677.1 coordinate 65,875,365, forward strand.
GAACCAGACGATGTGCCCGATGATGATCTTTGCCGGGTCATTATTGATGCAAAGAGACAGTGCAAAAGTGAAAAGGAGAAGCTGAAGTTCGATCACATGTTAGAGGATCACAAACAAGGGTTGTACCCCAATTGCAAAGATGGCAACACAAAGCTCAGTACCACACTGGAATTGCTGCAGTGGAAGGCAGAGAATGGTGTGCCTAACAAAGGATTTGAGAAGCTATTGAAAGTATTGAAGAAGAAGCTTCCAAAGGATAACGAATTGCCCGATAGTACGTACGCAACAAAGAAGGTTGTATGCCCTCTAGGATTGGAGGTGAAGAAGATACATGCATGCCCTAATGACTGCATCCTCTACCGCAGTGAGTACGTGGAACGGAACGCATGCCCGGTATGCGGTGCATTGCGTTATAAGATCAGACGCAATGACCCTGGTGATGGTTAGGGTGAGCACCCTAGGAAGAGGGTTGCTGCCAAGGTGATGTGGTATGCTCCTATAATACCATGGTTGAAACGTCTGTTCAGAAACAAAGAGCATGCCAAGAATATGCGATGGCACAGAGAGGACCGTAAGAAAGACCGGAAGTTGAGAGCACCCGCCGACCGCTACTTATCATCCAAGGCCCTAAGCAACCTAGCAACGACATTGATGTGTAACTAAGGCCATTAGTTGAAGAACTTTTACAGTTGTGGAATGGAAACGGTGTACACTTGTGGGATGAGCACGAACAGGAGGATTTTGACCTACATGCGTTGCTGTTTGTAACCATCAATGATTTGCCTGCTCTCAGTAACCTTTCAGGACAGACAAACAAGGGATACCACGCATGCACACACTGTTTAGATGACACCGAAAGTATATACCTAGACAATTGCAGGAAGAATGTGTACCTGGGGCATCGCCGATTTCTTCCGACCAACCATCAATGTCAAAAGAAAGGCAAGCATTTCAAAGGCGAGGCAAATGACGGGAAGAAGCCCGCCATCCGTACCGGTGATCACATACTTCCTATGGTCAATGATTTACATGTAATCTTTGGCAAGGGTCCTGGCGGACTATCTGTTCCGAATGACGCTGAGGGACGCGCACCCATGTGGAAGAAGAAATCTATATTTTGGGACCTACCCTACCGGAAAGACCTAGAGGTCCGCTCTGCAATCAACGTGATGCACATGAAGAAGAATCTTTGCGTGAACTTGCTAGGCTTCTTGGGCATGTATGGGAAGACAAAAGATAAACCAAAGGCACGGGAGGACCAGCAACGTGTTCACAAAAAACACGACATGCCTCCAAAGCAATATGAAGGTCCTGCGAGCTACGCTCTTACCAAAGAAGAGAAGGAAATCTTCTTTGAATGCCTGCTTAGTATGAAGGTCCCGTCTAGCTTCTCGTCAAATATAAAGGGAATAAGAAATATGGCAGAGAAAAAGTTCCAGAACCTAAAGTCTCATGACTGCCACGTGATTATGACACAACTGCTTCCGGTTGCATTGTGAAGCTATGTGCAATCCTCAATGCAATCTCTTAGAAGGTGATCGATCCAGAAATCCTACCAAGGTTAAAGAGTGATGTGGCGCAATGTCTTGTTAGTTTCGAGCTGGTGTTCCCACCATCCTTCTTCAATATCATGACACACGTCCTAGTTCATCTAGTCGACGAGATTGTCGTTTTGGGCCCTGTATTTCTACACAATATGTTCCCTTTTGAGAGGTTCATGGGAGTCCTAAAGAAATATGTCCGTAACCGCGCTAGGCCAAAAGGAAGCATCTCCATGGGCCATCAAACAGAGGATGTCATTGGGTTTTGTGTTGACTTCATTCCTGACCTTAAGAAGATTGGTCTCCCTCAATCACGGTATGAAGGGAGACTGACTGGAAAAGGCATGCTAGGACCAAAGTCAATAATATGTGGGGACGGGCATTCTTGGTCTCAAGCACACTACACAGTTCTACAGAATTCTACCTCAATGACCCCACATGTCGATGAACACAAGAACATTCTGCGCTCCAAACACCCAAAGCGGTGTGATGACTGGATTACATGTGAACACATCAAGACTTTCGGCAGTTGGTTGCAAACACGTCTCAGGTGTGACAACACTGTTTGTGAAGAGCTGTACTCATTGGCCAGGAGACCATCTTTGACTGTATTGACTTACAAAGGGTACGAGATAAATGGGAATACATTTTACATGATCGCCCAAGATCAAAGGAGCGCCAACCAAAATAGCGGTGTCCGCTTTGATGCAGCAACGACCAATGGGAAGGTCGACACATATTATGGTTACATAGAGGATATATGGGAACTTGACTATGGACATGATTTGAAGGTCCCTTTGTTTCGATGCAAATGGGTCAATCTTACAAAAATCAGGGTATAGGTAGACCCGCATTACGGAATGACAATAGTGGATCTCAATAATCTTGGGTACACAGACGAACCATTCGTCCTAGACAATGATGTGGCACATGTTTTCTATGTTAAGGACATGTCTACCAAACCGAGAAAAAGAAAAGATAAGGAAGCGAATACACCATACAATGAGCCAAAGCGTCACATAGTTCTTTCAGGCAAAAGAGACATCGTGGGATTGGAGGACAAGACAGACATGTCTGAAGATTATGAAAAGTTTCAGGAAATTCCTCCCTTCAAAGTCAAGGCTGACCCAAGCACCTTGTTAAACAATGAAGATTATCCATGGTTACGGCGCAATAAGCAAAGGACACAAGCGAAGAAAAAGTGAAGACTTTGTCTCCACAACAATTATGATGATGCCTTTGATCTAGAATATCACTACAGTTACATGTGAAGAAATGAAATGCCTTTTGTAACAGATGAGTTTCCGTTCGAAACCCTGATACTTCGAAAGAGACTGTCCGTTTTGTACACGAAGTGCATCCAGATTTTGCCTTAACCCTCTCAACTTTTTAGCACATGCTATGTGGTTGAAATGAGTATACCATGCCAACTTTCAACCTTTTCAGAGTTCAATTGTAGTGCTTTTCAATTTCAGTGTCATTTAGCTCAAAAAAATTCAATAACTACATGAAAAACAACAAATAAAGTCTTAAAGGGTTGAAAATTGATGATGTGGCTTTGAATGGTGCATTTTGAACACACAAAAAGTCTAGAGTTCAAATAAGTTCAATAAAATGAAATCCGTTTGTAGCTAATGAGTTTTCGTTCGAAACCCTGATACTTCGAAAGAGATTGTCCATTTTGTTCACGAAGTGCATCCAGCTTTTGCCGTAACCCTCTCAACTTTTTTATCACATGCTATGTGGGTGAAATGATGATACCATGCCAACTTTCAACCTTTTCAGGGTTCATTTGTAGTGCTTTTCAATTTCAGGGCCATTTAGCTCAAAGAATGAACTAATAGCAAAAAGAATCAACTAAAAAACTTTTATGAAACCCTAATAGCAAAAAGAATGAACTAACAATAATCAATTTAAATATTATTTTATGAACTATAATATTCTTCAATAGGAAAAACAATCAACTAAAAAGCTTTTATAAAACTCTAATAGCAAAAAGAAACTCTAAAAGCTTTTATAAACCTCTAGTATTTTTGAAACTAAAATTATATAAAATTTATGCAATTAAAATTATCAAAGTATTTTGTTTCAAAACTAATAGCAAAAAGAATTTTTATAAAGATTTTTTTGTTAGAAAGTTTAATAGGAAACTAAAATAACAAAATCTATTTTTGATTTAAACAACCATTTAAAATAACCTAAAAATTACCAAATTGAATATAATGTTAAAACAAAGTAATATTAAATAGCACGAAAAAAGAATCACTCAAAAATCTATTTTGATAGTAAAGTTATTCACAAACTAGTGATTCACACAAATTTCAAAGAATTCAAATTTAAACTATTCAAATTTGAAAACTAATGGCACTAACAGAAATTTTATAATTTTTGTGACCTAAAAGCAAAAAAGAATCACTGAAAACTATAAGTAGAAACAAAATAAAATAAATAAATAAAAAAACAAAACATAAAACAGGATTTTTTTAAAAAAAATGCCGCCTACTGGGCCACCACGGCCTGAATACGACTAAAAACCCAACCACCTAGTTGGGCCAGGATTCAGGCCCGCAGCAGGCCTAGTAGGCCCACAAGCAGCGGACTGTGCGATTAGGCCCGTAAACCTGCAGTTGAGAGGAGCTCAAGAGGGTTGGCGCAGTAGCGCTTATAAACCACTCTCGAGCCCTCTCAGCTAGCGAGGTGGGACTAAACATTTGTCCCCGGGCAGCACCCCCCTTTCGTCCCGGTTGGTGGCACAAACCGGGAACAATACCCACCTTTGGTGCCGGTTCGTGCCATCAACCGGGAAGAAAGGGGGGGGTGCTTTCCTGCCCTTTGGGCTGCTGAAAACAGGGCTTTGGTCCCGGTTGGTGGCATGAACCGGGACTAAAGGGGGGCATTGGTACCGGTTCGTGCCACCAACCGGGACCAATGCTCCCTGTATAAAACCCCACACTTAGCAGTTTTCGACCCATTCGCTCCCCAAAAGGCCAGATCCCCACCCACGCCGTCAGGCTGCCCAAATCTTGCACGCTCTCCGTCGCCGTCGCCGCCGCCGGCCGCCGTCCCCGACCTTCCCGACCTCGCTCCGGCCGCCCCGCCCTGTGCCACCCGGTTCCGGCCGCCTTGCCCCGCGCTGGCCGCCCTGCCCCGCTCCGGCCACTGCTCCGCCCCGCTCCGGCCACATCCCCCTCCCCTATACGCGAGCAGTTCGTTCGGCCGGCTAATATATGCTGATTTTTTTCCATATGCAATATGATGTTTTTTGTTCATATATATATGTGTGTATGATGATATATGATGATTTTTTTTCCATATACAATATGATGTTTTTTGTTCATATATATTGGTATGATGATATATGTATGTGTTCATATATGTGTTCATGCAAGTTAAAAAAATCATGTTCAATGTGTATTTAAAAAAATCATCATGTATTTAGAAAAAAAGTCAATGAGCTTCAGAAAAATGTTTCACATGTATTCAAAAAAGTTTAATGTGTATTAAAAAAAAGTTATGCATGTATTTAGGAAATATTTAACATGTATTCAAAAAACTATTTTTGAAAAACGTTCATCATGCATTTGACAAATGTTCAATTTATATAACAAAATGCTCAGTGAATATACAAAAAATGGACATGTATGGAAATAGTCAGCATTTATTTAAAAAAATAAAAGGAAAAAATAAGAAACTAAAAAAATGATAAAATCCATAAATAAAAAAATATGAAAGAAAAAAACACGTGGAACCTTTCCAAAATCGATGGAAGGTTGCACGAAGCTAGGCAGAACCTTCGCAGAACCACTTATGTGCATCATGTTTTGTTACCGCCATGACGTGATGATATGTCCGGCCGACATTTTTTTTGTTCATATAGAAAACTCCGGTAATTTCGACATGAGGGGGGACGTCGATCAACCCCCTCTCACCCTACCAACTCTCGAGTCCGCCTAAATTGAGACTAAAAAAGCGTTGTCGATCTCCTACCCCCTCTCGCCCCTACCCGACAAACTCTCGAGGCCACCCAATCCACTAGAAGAAAACTCCGGTAACTTCGATCAACCCCCTCACGCCCGACCAAACCATAGAAGCGTTGCCGAGGCCACCCAATCCCTAAAAGCGTTGCCGAGGCCACCCAAACCCTAGAAGCGTCGAGGCCACCCAATCCCTAGAAGCATTGTTGAGGCCACCCCAAACCGTAGAAGCGTCGGGGCCACTAATATGATCCCTTGTCTATGTTTGCCACTAATTAATATATCCATCTTTCATGTTTATATATTAATTTCCATGTTGTAATATTTGCAGAAACCATGGATCCAACCATGGATCCAACCATTGATCCAACCATGAACAGAGACTTTGAAGGAGAAGCTTTGTTGGGGGACATGATCCGCGACAACGGTGATATCTTCCCGTTAATAAATTTTGACATAGAAGAGCTAGGACATGATGATGACGGCTCCGGTCACCAAATGCTGGAGGAAGAAGGAGACCATGATGACGGCTCCGGGGACCGAGAGCCGGAGGAAGAAGGAGACCATGATGACGGCTCCGGTGACCGAACGGAGGGAGGTGTTGCAAAGTCATCCAGCGAGGTATATATATTGATTAAGCCTGTGCTGAATAATTGATGCATTAATTGTTTTGGTATGTACATATATTAACTCAGTTTGCTTCTTCTTTTATAGCCCTCCGGATCGACCGAAACTTCAGTAACGAGACGAGGCCCGAAGAAAAGGTTGCACGCTGATGAAAAGTTCATGATCACCTTAATCGCGAAAGATGGCCAACCAATTTAACCGAAGAAGACCAAGGATGCATTTTTAGTTCAGTGTGGAGCTATTGTCAGGCACAACATTCCGATCAGCATCCAACAATGGAATGAGCCGGCTAAGAACGCTAAGAACTATGACCCTCAAGTTTCTTATGTCACCGATAGACAAAAAGAAAATCTTTAGAAGGACCTGCAGGCAAATTTCACCCTACCGCTAGAGGAGGATGAGAGTAATCCAGTTATAGAGCCACTCGTTAGGTCGTGTGCTCTTAAGAAGATGGCAGATCTTTTCAGTAGGTGGAAGAATGAGTTGAAATCTAAGTTTGTCGACCAAGAGAAGACTCCAGTATTTGTCGGCCGATATGCGGGAATAAGAGATCAATGGGACGCATTCCTAGCCTACAAGACTTCTGAAAAGAGTAAGAAAATGTCAGCGATAAACAAGAAAAATGCTGAAACAAAGTTGTATCACCATCTCACGGGGTCAGGTGGCTACCTCAGAGCCCGACCATTGTGGGCCAAATGGGAGGATGACCTGCGAGCTAATGGGGTCAAACCAGAGACAGCAAACTGGCCAGCCGTTCAAGGACTTGGTTCTTCGGGGTTGGGGGAACTTTGGACCCTGAAATAGGGAAGTGCGTTTGGACGGACGAGCAACTTGCAATACCCGTCAGGAAGCTTAAGAAAGTTATCAAGGAAGCGCTGGAAGGGAGGTTCATTCTCGACAGAGAGAAGGACGAGCTGACTGAGGCCCTCGGGAATCCTGAGCACCCTGGATGAACACGAGGCATGCTAGGCTCCGTTTCGTGGAAGCTTGGGTTTCCATGCGCAGGCAGCTACAAAAGCCGGGAGAGGAAGAGGAAACAGGAGCTGGGCATTGTGCAGGAGCTCAATGCAAGAGTACGAAGGCTAGAGGAAGAAGTTATGAGCCAACGAGCTTCCGGCCAGCAACTTGTTCAGGGGCACGAAGCTACCCCAGAAGCTAACCCACCATCTCAACGGAGAAGCAGCATGGCTTCCACGGAGCTCCTTCGGGAGCCTGACTTCACGGCTCCTAGCTACCCCGTGGATGCTATCACAGATGGCCAACATTGTGAGCTTATGATGAAATGTGTTAACCTCGCCTTCAAGGCGGCTGACGGCTTTGTTGCACCTCCTCAAACCAACATTACTTTTCACCATGTTCAGATTCCACATGGCTATGCTGTTGTGCAAGTGGATGAAATAATGGGGGGATTTGAGGAGCTTGAGGTTGACCACCCTACCCGTGAAGGGGAGACTCAGATGAGATTTGCTTTGAGGAGTACATGTCTATGATGGAAGGAGCACATCAAGCTTCCGAACTGGACGCCTCCGCCTCCTCCTCCTCCTCTGGCGAGTGTTGAAGGCACTCATCCTCCTCCTCCTCCTCCGGCAAGGGATCAAGGCACTTCGCCTCCTCCTTCGCCTCATCCGGTGTGTGACGTCGACAATCAAGGCACTTCGCCTCCTCCTCCTCCTCCGACGCGTTCGAGCAGTCCGCCTCCTCCTATGCCTCCTTAGCAACGGTGGAAGACAGCCGGTGCCACTCCTCCTCCTATGGCGTGTTTGAGCACTCCGCCTCCTTCTCCGCCTCGTAAGCAACGACAGAAGAGAGATGCCATCGCTCCGGCTGCTAGCAGTATAGCCAGTGGCGGGAGGCCATACAAATATGGTCCTAAGTCTCTCAAGCCATTGGAAAAGTTGCCATACGAGAGGACCACGGAGGAAACCACGAAGATCTGTCAAGACCAAGTGACGGGCCATTTTGCAAAGAAGGCTCCACCTCCGAAGCAGACGATAGATCCGGTGGCATCGAAGCACACTATCGAGGCCCTGAAGTAACCACCACCGCCTCCACTGGATACCAACTATGTCCGCGCTACTAAAAAGGCATATCAAAATGCGGTGCAGACGGGAACTACTTCTAGTGATGAGAGGGTAGGAAAACGAAGAAGTGGGAAAAAAATTCCCCACCTCGGCGAACAGGAGAACCAATCGTGCCCCCCGCTCAAGATGTCTACCGATATCACCGCTGATCATCCAAGGATGGTGCCCGGTACCAATCCTGCTGATTACATGAGCGATGATGTATTGTTTGAGCCGTTGGAGGTGGACGAATTCAAATACTGGTACAGGCAGCCACTAGCCAAACCTGATCATCCTCCTCTAACAACGATGATGCAAAAATTCCATGATTGGTACCTGGAAACCTGACGTGAATCTGGGCCAGATACTATGACGATGAGAACTAAAGAGGAGCACGACCTCATTGGAATGGAGCAGTTATCTGTTGAATTTGAAGAGTTATTCCAGTTATACAATCAAAAGGCCATCAACAAAACAATCATGACTTACTACTGTCTGTAAGTACTACTTCTGTAATTAAGTCTCTATATATAGCTTAGCTCTTTCATTGCATGTATATATAATTATCCTCACTATATTATGCAGATTGAAGATCGTCAAATGCAGAAAAGCACACATTTATGACATTGGGTTCATTAACCCAAATATCATACATGAGTATACGGTTAAAAAGAATGCCATAGAAACCAAAGACAACTTGCTACAATCGTTGCTTGCAAATCAAAACAAAGAGACAATACTCTTTCCTTACAACTTCAACTGAGTGTTACTGTCTTGTGCATATTTGGTTTCCCTTATTACTCAAGGTTATAGTAATGTAATTGATGAGTTATGCATGCATGCGCAGCTTCCACTTTATTCTGCTAGAGATTAAGGTTGAGCGGGGAGTAGTAACCGTCTTAGACTCGAAACGAAAAGATCCCCAGGATTATGCGGACTTGACTGAAATGCTCCAGAAGTAAGTTCAGTAGATCATTATCGCATCATATCGGCAAGTTTGTTCATTTCCTAATATCAAGTAATTATTTTCTTTGTCTTGTAGGGTATGGAAAGAGTTCACCGCAATATTTCCGGCATTGCCGGTGGAGCTGCGATTTACACACCCGAAAGTAAGTACTACTAGCTAGTTCTGCACATCTCCCATTAATTCTAGTTTCATCAATACCATTTATCATGCTTGATTATCAGTTTGATTGAACTCTATTTATCGTAAAGTGCTTGTGGCAGGAAGCCGGGAATGATTTTTGTGGATACTACGTTTGCGAGTTCATCTACAATGCGATGACCCCTAATCGGGGCTACTCTGAAAAACAATATGAAGTGCGGAAGCAATAATATTCAGAATTTTATTTTATTACAATGATTTGTGTTGAGTATCATTCATATATATATATATATATATGTATTGACCCCCTTCTTCAAATTAGATGTGGCGGATGCAGGATGAACTCCTACCACATGATTGCATACGAGCAATTCAAGAAGAATTGGCGGGATTCTTTCTTGATCACGTCATAAATAAAGACGGAGAATACCATCTGGAATTTGAGATTAGATGTTAGGGATTGTAAGAGATCTTATATTGTATATATGTAGCTAGTAGCATTGGATAGATATACGAAAACTTGTTGTTCGACCAATCTCTCGGAGAAATAGAGGTCGATCACTTCTCTCTCTATATGTTCATGACGATCTTCTGTACTTAATGGTTCCTTCATTTGCTTACGAGCTAGCGTGTCGAGTTACGAAAACTTGTTGTTCGACCAATCTCTCGGAGAAATAGAGGTCGATCACTTCTCTCTCTATATGTTCATGACGATCTTCTGTACTTAATGGTTCCTTCATTTGCTTATTAGCTAGCGTGTCGAGTTCTCTCTATAGTAGCTAGTGTCGACCAAGCACGGAGAAATAGAGGACACTTCTCTCTATTAATTAGCTAGCGAACACAATATAAAACCCCTAACTTAACCCTCCACCCCCCCTTTCAAAAAAAACCCCAGCTCCTGCCAGATGCTGACGCGTGGATGCCTTTTGGTCCCAGTTGGTGTTACCAACCGGGACTAAAGGTCCTCGTGCCTGGGCTCCCCGCAGAGGCCACGAGGAGCCCCTTCTATCCCAGTTTTCAAGCGAACGGGACTAAAGGTTTGGGGCTTTAGTCCCGACCCTTTAGTCCCGGTTCCAGAACCAGGACTAATGAGCCTCTGGAACCGGGACAAATGGGCCATTTTCTACTAGTGGGTATGAAGATGCACTCCCTCTCTCTTGTTGCTAGCATCTCCTAGATTGATCTTGGTTACACGTAGGAAAATTTTGAATTATTACTACGTTCCCCAACAATACTCTGGATCTACGGTATTTATTTTACATGTGATGTTATGGTATTTCATTGAAGTACTGTGTGTTCTAGCATACTAATCGAGGGATGGCACAAAAAGCACAAAGGCACCGATCCATTTGGGTCGGGTCGCTACAAAGATGGTATCAGAGCACATGTTGACTGTAGGACGTGACCCTAGAAACTGGAAAGCCCTAGGGTAGGATATCTCTAAAACTTTATTTTTCAAAAGGATCTTTTACTTCTCATCTTATATGAGCTTTATCAAATGTTCCATCTCACCTAAAATAGTTAGACAATACCCTTTCACCTTTGACCACATGAAGGATCAACTGAGACCACTTCGAGAAGGACAAAATATCAAAATAATTGGTGGCCACTTCGGAGCAAAGCGGATTTCACCATGCATTTGAAGAATTGAAGCTACACCAGTTGAAGACATTGAAGACCCGAAGAATTTGAAGACCCTGAAGCATTCCAATATTTATATGACCTTTAGAGGACCAAACCCCTAGTATATACTCATGTTAGAAACAATGATTTGTGAGCTATCATTTATGTGTGTTTTCTGACAGCTACAAATAATACCTATTTTTAAAAACTATATTGTTTGTATTTTGTGTGTATCTCCCTCTATCCCTCTCCTATATCTCATGCCAAAACCCTTGGACCCTATAGATGATGAATGGAGATGGACTTGCCTTCTCTTGACCAATGACTCATCTAGTGGCTGGTAGTGGATATAGAACATCGAAGATCGCATGAAGAAGTACCATACTGAAAGAGAATATATGGTTCCATGCACCCTATGAAACATCACTCAAGGTGTTGAAACATGGCAAGAGATACATCGAGATATACACAGATGGAATGGAGAAAATTCTTGAGAAGAACTCAAGATGATTCTACTAAGGTATCGTCCTGTCCAGAAGCCCCGTGACCGTAAAATGAATAAGCCTTGTGCATGCAAGATCTGTAGAGAAACATGACACACCCATGAAGAACACAATGATGGATGCCCTCATTGTGAAGGAAATCACCTGGCTAAAGAATGCCCAACTAGGAAAGTTACTTGTTTCTTATGTGAAGGAACCACACACTATCCTGCTCGTTGCCACAATTTTCTCCTGGTGCAACAAACTATAAAGCAACATAAAGAAAGTATGAAAGAAGCTCTCAGTAAAGGTATGCAGGTACCAATGATGAATGAAGATATACCAGATCCACTTGGAGATACCTCAATGGAGGAGTACACCAAGTCATGCTTTTCGTGTGGAGAAGAAGGACATATCTACCAGAATTATCTCAAGGAGTATCTGAAAGAATTCCATATAGTGGAATTTGATTATGACTAACACGGAATAACATCCCTGATCAGTACGAAGACATTCATGAAGAAGAAGATAAAATATATTAGGAACCACCCAATTCTTGCAGAGAGGGACCTGAGTGATGTCACTTGTTTCAAGTGAAGGAGCTCGGGTCACTATGCCAATATGTGCCCAGGAAAGGAACCAAGAACCCAAGGAGCATACACCATCACGAAGAAGCCCCAAGACTTGATGGAAATCATCTATTTTCACTGCAGGAGAGCGGGACATTATGCCAATGAGTGTCCAGGAAGGAATCCAGGAACCAAAGGTGCTTGCATAATCACAAGGAAGCTCCTAGAATCCATATAAGTCATTGGGATACATTGCAAGGAAGCCCAACATTATACCGATAAATGTCCTGACACGAGAAAGGTGGAGCTAAGTAGTTGAGATCTTAATATTTGTAATAAGTGTAGTAGGAAGCACTCTTATTTTCATAAGGATATGGGGTTGAATTATGTAATGGAAGTATCAGATATTGTAATGAATTCATGAATCAATAAAATTAATGTGTCATGATTTCATATGTTAAACTGTATGAGTTGTTGATCTGTAAACAAAGATCTTTGACCATTTTCGAGGATATCAGAAATATGGTCTATGGATGGATTTGAGCATTATAGGGTGGAAGTACCTTGTGAGAACACTTGACCAAAGGAAATGAAAATGTATTCCATAGAGTGGAGTTTGGACCAAGTAATCTGGAGTTTGTTTTTGATATGATGTATACCCCAAGAGTATGCAACACTATTGGATTTAAAATAGGTGTAATGTTGGAATATGGAACACTAATAATTCCAAGGATGAGTTAAAGTTGTACAAGTGTAGAAGTAGGCCTACAACCCACATACCCCAGGAGTTAATAAGGATGAAGCACTACCTTGATGAAGTAAGAAATATAGAAGAAGTTGTGATGTCATTAGCAGAAGTTTCTTAGGAGGATACGAAAATTCAAGAGTTGTGAAAAAACGATAGATATTTTTTTCATCTTGCAGAATCAATGGATTTACCCGAACATATTTCATCTACAAGAGAAATTCTGCACTTCTTGCGAGGATTCCCAAGTGTTAGAATACGTGATTCGTTGTCTGCATATGTAGTAATATTCAAGTGTAGGATGGATTGGCCCCCATACCAGAGACTTCTATCATGAACTATCGTATGTTGATGGAAAAACCAGAGAGCCTTAAAACCTTGGAAGAGTGCATGTACGACAAGCCAAAAACCTTAAAATGTTAGGGCGATGGAACCCTATACAGGCAACCATTGCCAACGTAGGTTACATACTGAGATTCAACCCAGACCCATTTTCTACAGGAGAAACCATTAGTTGATTGACCACTATGAGATTTTGATAGTTGTTCATATTTCTCTCCAATCTATCGATTTGGCTTGGCCAACTAGATTGATTTATCTTCACTAGAAGTGGTGCGTTGTAATGGGTTAAATCTTGCAATGCTCAATATCCCAGTTTCAAAAGGGGACAAGGCACATATTTGTATTGTTTCCATTGAGGATAAAAAGACGGGATCTTAACGTATTGCTTGTCTTATCTTGTCTACATCATGTCACCTTGCTCCAAGCATTACTCTATTTGTCATGAACTTAATACCATAGATGCAGGCATGAGTCGGTCGATTGGTGGAGCAATAATAGTAGATGCGGAACCATTTCGGTCTACTTGTTTATGGACGTGATGCCTATATACATGATAATTGACGTGAATAACATGTCATAACGATACACAATTCTGTCAGTTGACCAAGAGAGAAGCGTCTAGCGAACACTATGGCCCTCGGGTCTACTTAAACATAAATATAGAAAACCTAATAATAATTTTCTAAAATTTATTTACTATTATTTTATTTTTCCTTTACGTTATCTATCTCTATCAATATTTAATCATTGCAAGTAACTAGTTCAAGGGGGCTTGACAACCTTGTTGCCCGCGCTAGGTGCAAGTGTTTTTTTGTGTGTGTATGTGTTCTTGAACGAAGTTTGCTTGGTTCTCCTATTGGTTCGATAACTTCGATTCTCACTGAGGGAAATATTTATCTCTATTGTGCTACATGTCATCTCCTATTCGGGGAAAATCCCAACGCAAATCATTAGTAGCAAGCACATGCATGGTCCATTGGCTAATAGCACATTATTGTGCAATTGCAACAACCATTTGAATATCCAGGTTTTTAACTTTTTGGTCTTGCACATGTAGGTCCTGCTATCAGAGCTTTAGACCCACTATTCGATCCATTTTGCATATAGGGAAATGATATGTCCATGAATATCAGTCAAGACAACAAACTCAAAAAGATTGTTAGGACAAAGAAACAAGCGACTAATAACAACAAGATCTTTGTTTGTGCAATGAAGAAGACATCAGTTAATTATACGATAGTACTAACTCTTTTACCTAGTTTTTTTCTTTGCGCCATGTCAAAATTTAGAATTGGTATTTTTCCATATCTTTGTTTTCAGTCCTTTACAAAGCAGTTCATCGATGATTACCTCTTAGACCACCTACATGGTCAAGAGACGAAGAAGGTATTCATTCAACACCCACGGTGCACTATTGAAGTATTCCTCAAGAGGACGAAGGTTGGGCGGGCAATCATGCACAACCACTAGCCTAAAGTTGCAAGGACATTCAACATCACTAAAGCCTCAATATTTGCCTTCATATTCAACAGTTTTGCAGATGAGATTCATCTATCTATTTACCAAATATGATGTGTGATACGTCCATTTTGCATCATGATTTATTATTAATATTAATATTATTCTTGGTCATTATTCCATTACCATGATACAATTCTAATGCCTTTTCCCTCTTAATTTACAATGTCCATCACAAAGAGGGAAATTGCTGGAAACTTGGATTGTGGACCCAAAAGCCATGAAAAAGTCAGAAAATCTTCTGAACTCCAAATGACCTGAAACTTCACGAGGAATTTTATGAAATATATATGAATTTCCAAAGCAAAGAACAACCAGAGAGGGGCGACCTGTGGCTCCCAAGCCAACAGGGCGCGACCTCATACGTCCATTTTGCATCATGCTTTTATATTGATATTTATTGCATTATGGGTTGTGTTACACATTTTGGTACAATACTTATGTCTTTTCTCTCTTATTTTACAAGGTTTACATGAAGAGGGAGAATGCCGGCAGCTGGAATTCTGGACTGGACAAGGAGCAAATATGAGATACCTATTCTGCACAACTCCAAAAGTCCTGAAAATCTACGGAGAGTTATTTTTGAATATATAAAAATTATTGGGCGAAAGAAATACATCAAGGGGCCCATCAGGCAGCCACAAGCCTGGGGGCGCACCCTACCCCCCTGGGCGTGCCCCTAAGGCTTGTGGCCCACCTGGCAGCCCTTTGATGCCCATCTTCTACTATATGGAGGGTTCCGACCTGGATTTTTTTTTTCAAAATAGAGCTTTCGGGACGAAGCGCTGCCGTCTTGAGGCGGAACCTGGACAGAAACAATCTAGAGCTCCGGCAGGGCTGTTCTGCCGGGGAAACTTCCCTCCGGGAGGGGGAAATCAAAGCCATCGTGATCACCAATGATCCTATCATCGAGAGGGGGTCAATCGCCATCAACATCTTCATCAACACCATCTCCTCTCCAAACCCTAGTTCATCTCTTGTATCCAATCTTTGTCTTAAAACCTTAGATTGGTACCTATGGGTTGCTAGTAGTGTTGATTACTCCTTGTAGTTGATGCTAGTTGGTTTACTTGGTGGAAGATCATATGTTCCGATCCTTGATTATCATTATTACTCCTCTCATTATGAACATGAATATGCTTTGTGAGTAGTTACGTTTGTTCCCGAGGACATGGGATAAGTCTTGTTATAAGTAATCATGTCAATTTGGTACTCGTTTGATATTTTGATGAGATGTATGTTGTCTCTCCTCTAGTGGTGTCATGTGAACGTCGACTACATGACACTTCACCATTTTTTGGGCCTAGAGGAAGGAATTGGGAAGTAATAAGTGGATGATGGGTTGCTAGAGTGACATAAGCTTAAACCCTAGTTTATGCGTTGCTTCGTAAGGGGCTGATTTGGATCCACATGTTTCAGGCTATGGTTAGATTTATCTTAATTCTTCTTTCGTAGTTGCGGATGCTTGTGAGAGGTGTTAATCATAATTGGGCAGCTTGTCCAAGTAAGGGCAGCACCCAAGCACCGGTCCACCCACATATCAAATTATCAAAGTAACGAACACAAATCATATATGCATGATGAAGACTAGCTTGAAAGATTCCCATGTGTCCTCAGGAGCGCCTTGCTTTATATAAGAGTTTGTCCAGGCTTGTCCTTTGCTATAAAAATTATTGGTCCACCTTGCTACACCTTTGTAACAATTGTTACTTGCTACTCGTTACAAATTATCTTATCACAAAACTATCTGTTACCGATAATTTCAGTGCTTGCAGAGAATACCTTACTGAGAACCGCTTGTCATTTCCTTCTACTCCTCGTTGGGTTCGACACTCTTACTTATCAAAAGGACTACGATAGATCCCCTATACTTGTGGGCCATCAAGACTACTTAGGAATGCCTTGATGGGCTGGGAAGCCCACAGGCAAGCCTAGGGCCCCCTCTTCTTCTATATGACGTGTTTTGATCTAGAAAAATCAGGAGGATACTTTCTAGATGAAACACTTCCATATCGAGGTGGAAACCTAGGCAGAGGCCCTTTTACTCTTCAGCAAAGAGATTCTGCCGGGAAAACTTCCTTCGGGAGGGGGAAATCGAAGTCATCGTCATCACCAATGCCTCCTCCTTTGTGGGAGGAACAATCTTCATCAACATATTCACCAACACCATATCATTTGAAACTCTAGTTAATCTCTTGTATTCAATCTTTATCGCAAAACCTCAGATTGGCACCTAGGGGTTGCTAGTAGTGTTGATGACATCTTGTAGTTGATGGTTGTTCGTTTATTTGATGGAAGATAACATGTCCAGATCCTTTATCATATTCATTACACCTTTGATCTTGAACATAGTGATGATTTGTGAGTAGTTACTTTTGTTCTCGAGGACATGGGAGAAGTCTTGTTATAAGTAATCATGTGAAGTTGGTATTTGTTCGATATTTTGATGATATGTATGTTGTTGCTTACTTTAGTGGCGTCATGTGAACGTAGACTACATGACACTTCACCATATTTTGGGCTTAAGGTAAGGCATTGTGGAGTAATAAGTAGACGATGGGTTGCGAGAGTGACATAAGCTTAAACCTTAGTTTATGTGTTATTCTGTAAGGGGCTGATTTGGATCCATGTGTTTCATCATATGGTTAGATTATCTTAATTCTGCTTTCGTAGTTGCAGATGCTTGCGAGAGGGGGTTAATAATAAGTAGGTTTTTAGTTGAAGTAATAACAACACCTAAGCACCGGTCCAACCGCATATCAAATTATCAAAGTAGCGAACGCGAATAAACTCAACATGATGAAAGTGACTAGACGGAAATTCCCATGTGTGCTCGGGACCACTTTGCTTCAAATAAGAGAACTTCCAGGCCTCTCCTTTGCTATAAAAAGGACCGGGCTACCTTCCTGCATACTTGCTACTTTTGTTACTTGTCACTTGTTACGAATTATCTTCTTATAAAACTATCTACCACTATTACTTATAGCACTTGCAGAGCAAACCTTTCTCAAAACCGCTTGTCATTTCCTTCTGGTCCTCGTTGGGTTCGACACTCTTACTTATGTATAGTATTATGATTGATTCCCTATACTTGTGGGTCATCAAGATTCTTTTCTGGCACCGTTGCCTCAGAGTGAAGCGCCTTTAGTGAGTGGAATTTGGTAGGGAAACATTTTCGGTACGTGCTGAAATTTATTGCTATTCGTTACTAGAAGATAATCCTTTGAAGAGCCTGTTTGGGGTATCTTCACCCCGACCAGAAGTGGAAAATGTTGCCCCTCAACCTACTTAACCTACTGAAAATATTTATTATGAGATTCCTTCGGGTATGTTAGAGAAACTGCTAGCTAATCCTTATGTAGGAGATGAAACAACTCATCCTGATTTGCACTTTATATATAGATGATATTTTTGGATTATTTAAGATTGCAGGTTTATCCAAGGATAAAGTCAAGAAGAAGGTTTTCCCTTTATCTTTCGAGGGAAAGACATTGATGTTGTACACGCTCTTGGATGATGCTAGGACATGGGACTGGAACCGGTTGAAGCTGGAATTTCACCAATTTTTTTATCCTATGCATCTAGTTCATCATGATCGAAATTATATATATATAATTTTTGGCCTCGTGAAGGAGAAAGCATTGCTCAAGCTTGGGGGAGGCTTAAATCTAGGGATAATTAGTTTTATGCCCCTACTTGTGTCCCACTTGGCTGTTTTACACCTAATTCCAGAAACTCACCAGTTCTATCCAAGCCACTTTACAATTATGTTTTTGTCCTTTAACCGTTTGACCATCACTTTGAACTTCATAACAAATTCATACTAAATCATAAACATGCAAATAATAAACCAAAATGTTCTTAAAAACATCACCTATATGGCAATGTCATTTGCATTCATGGCAAAAGTGTTGAAAAGGACCCATTTGAGTTTTAGATCTTACCATACAACCATGAAAAATGAAATCTAAAAACATTCAAAAAATTCCAAAAAATGGTTCCAAGGAATGAAAAATGTTTTCACTGCTTGCCAAGTTTCATTTAGAAATGCCATTCATGGAAGTCGTGGAAAAATACAATCTATTTTGGGTTCAGATTGTTTTTGTTTTGCCACGACCTCCACGAATGCCATTCCCTGATGAAACTTGGCAAGCACTTAAAACAGTTGTCATTCTTTGCCACCAATGTTTTCTAGAATTGTTTGAATGTTTTTAGATTTAGTGTTCATGGTGGTATGATAAGAGCTAAAACTCAGATAGGCACTTTCCAACACTTTTGTCATGAGTGCAAATGACATTGACATATATTTGATGTATTATGAAATTTAAGTATCTTATTTGCATTTTTCTTATTTAGTATGAATTTTTTATGAATTTTTGTAGGTGCATCTATTGACCCTTAGTGATTTTGGTGTATTAAAGACTTATTGGTTAAGAGACTAATGGGTTTATAAGTGTACACATGTTCTATAAGTCGCTGAGGAGTTTGATATATCCGACGAATGTCGACCCCCAAAAATGTATGTCTTTAGCTCAGGACTTTGAAGCTCTTCTTGAAGACTTTGAAGCATTTCTGGAAGACTTTGAAAATGACGAAATTTGTGTGCCATGAAGTAATTGATGCGAGGAATTTGAAGCATGAAGACTTTAGTTTTTATTGTTTCATTTCATTTCTTTTGTGTCATAGGAACAATGTACTATTAAAGGGGGTCGAGGTAAAACTATGAAAAAATTTCCAACTGCTGCTCATCTCAAATCCTACATATACCCAATTCTTTGAGTAAAGCCTTTGGAAATCTCTTACAGTTTAGTCAAGTTCTTAAGTGATACAGATGAAGTTGTTCTGGTCTCTAAGGAAATTGGTGTGACCGAGGAGTTAGGATTTCGCCAGTGCAAATTGGCTATAGTGAGGAACATGATATCCCTTAGGAATTTGAGAGCTCAAAGTTCCGACCGTTGTTGTTCCTTGCGCTACCTATCGAGATATTTTATCCACATAATGGTCATATCATTAGGGACATTTATGTCTTATCATGCCAGGTTGCACCCTGCCTATAAATAGTTGCCCCCCATAACCACTAGCTGGTTGGCTGCTCCGAGAGACATCTTGACAAGTGTCGTTGAGAGCAACCCATTATCTGAGGACTTTGAAAGAAAATCATCAGGGACGAAAAACCCTAAAGCCAAACACCTAAGACCCAAAGTGATTGAGCATCACTAAAGAGATTGTTCATCTATGGAACAAACACTTGTTACCTTTGAAGAATGTGTATCTTCCAGACGGTTAGGCTTCATGGTCTAGTGCATCCAAGAGGAAATTGTGGATCACCGATAGACTAAGTTTGTGAGGGTTTGGTAGTCTTCCCTGAAGACTTACCACGAATGTTGGGAAAGGTTTGTGTAACCTTAGCTCAAGGAGAATACGGTAAGGACTGTGTGCCCTTTGGTGTAAATACCAAGCCGCTGTAAACCAGACGTACAACTGTCATGTCAGTTGGAACTGGGTCATCAAATCATTGTCTTCACTGAGCTCCTAGTTCTATTTCCTCAAACCTTTCATTTCCTCCAGTACTTACTGATGAAATTGACCGTTATTGTTTGAAGACTTTGACTGAAGACTTTCTCAAGTTCCTCATCTCAAATTCTTCAGTCATCTTGTTCTTCACCTACTTATCATGTTTACACGCTACTTATTCTCTATGTATGTTTCATTTCATCACAATGACTATGCTTCTACTCTACCATGCATGCACTTGAGTACTTATTCCACTACAAGTATTTCGTCACTTAGCAAACTTCTCAACTAGTAATTCCTCAGTAACAAATTTGTAAAAGTCGCCTATTCACCCCCCTCTAGTCGATATAAAGAACTTTCAATTGGTATTAGAGTAAGGAACTCCCTTGTTTTGTGTGATTTTGGTTTATCCACCTAGAGTTCTAGTTATGTTGACTGTAGGTATGATTAAGGTTTGTGATGGGTGTCCTACCTTTGATGGGATGGACTACCCCTACTAGAAGAACAAGATGCGGAAGCATCTTGAGGCAATTGACAATGATCTTTGGTAAGTTGTGGAAAATGGTGATCCCTCTGTCACTCCCACTATTAATGCTGCTGATGTGAAGAGATTCAAGAAACTCAACTCTCAAGCGAAGAATATCATATGTGGCCATCTGAGCAAAGGACAGTATGGCAGACTGAGTGGTTGGGAATCTGCGGAGCTTATCTTGGATATGCTGTCCAAAGTCAACGAAGTGGTTTCAACTCAAGGAGACTGCCGAGTTGACGTTCTTCAAAATCTTTTCAACCACTTCCAAAGACTCGACAACGAAAATGTTCAGCAAACCTTCGATCATCTCACTGATATATCGAAACATCACCGACCATGAGGTGGTGAAGAAACTGCTGACATCTCTTGATTCCTCATTCAACACACTGGCTTGATGATTCAGGAGCGTGGAGACTACAAGTAACTAGATCGTGATGATATTCTTGAGAGACTCAATACTCATGAATTCCAACAACTTGAAAAGAGAGACCCCTATGGCCTAAGCTATGGAAGATCTAGTGCATTGAAGCACAAAGCAATTTCCTCATCTGAAGAAGAAGAATCTGACACTTGTCTTCGTGATCCTGAAGAATCGAGTTAGGAGCTGACAATGCTCGGGAGGAAATTCCAAAAGTTCTCAAGGAGAGGTTGGTTTGGAAATCCGTCAAGAAGTGGAATGAAGAAATTAGAATCTTTACCAAGCAACTACATGAAGCGAACTTTCCACAAATGCAAGAAGTCTGGCCACTACATTGCTGACTGTGCTCTTTGGGAAAAAGAATCAAAGAAGAAGGAATACAAGGATGATAGTTATGATGACTCAAAGAAAAAGAAGAAATTTTCAAAATCCTCTTCTTCAAAGTCCTGATCGCACAATTTGAATGGTTCCAGAAAGGCTCAGTCTCTTATTGGCAAGGAAATTGATTCTGAAGAAGAATCTGAAGAATATGAAGAAGAGGAGGAATCTAAGGAGGAGTCAAACTATGGTGTGGTGAGCCTAGCTCTCGCTCCTGCTCTCGTCACCAAGTCCATCTTAAACAATGAAGAAAATGACTACATCAATGACTCCCACGTCACCGACGAAGACTTTGCTCCCACCTATTGCTTCATGGCAAAAAGTGCTAAGGTATCCAAAAATCCTTCCTTCTCTGATTCAAGTGAAGGTGAATCTGATGAAAATATGAAACCTAGCTATTCCAAACTTGCTAATATTGCAACAAAACAACAGAATGATTTGAAAAAGGTTAAGAAACTTTAGAAAAAATTAATGGTCTATTGAATGAGGAAATGGATCGAACTCAAACTCTGATGGATGATCTTAAAAGTCTTCAGTCTAAGTATGATAACCTTCAAAGTCGTCATGAAACCCTCTTAGTTGATCATGAGAAGCTTTACTATGAATTTCTTCAAAGAAAGCAAGATCTTGAGAAACTAAGGGTGTCTCACGAGGACCTTCAAAGGGAAAACGATTCTTTGCTTGCTCAACAGATCAGTTCCGCTTAGGGAGATTTGGTTCCACCTTGTTTGAAATGCATCGAACATGAAACTTCATATTCTTCACCTGAAAGTTCAAATGCTTCTATTGCTGCAACTTCTTCAACTATTATTGTGGTCACAAATTCCTCATCTAAGGCCTCCACAAGTTTCATTGAAGAAAATGCAGGGTTGAAGGAATTGTATGTGATAGGCATATACAAAAGTCTCAAAGGGCATCAAACCCTTTGCGATGTGCTCAAAAAGTAGATTCTGAACATGAACCCCAGGAGAGAGGGTATTGCATTTGAGAGGAAACTCAATGTTGATGGATCCTACTAGAAACCTGAGAAGTATCCCAAAACCTCATGGGTTGTTGCAAAAGGTCCTCATGTAGATCCATCGACTTTATCAAGCTTTACCTGTGCATCTTCATATTCACGTGATGAGTCATTTGACTCTAACTATAAATTTCTCAAGAATTAGAATGAAGAGGCATTTTCTATATATGTTGGGACTAACTGCAGGAACGGTCCTTCAATGAAGAAAATCCGGATTCCGAATAGGTGCCTTGAAATTCTTCAGGTGGATGTCATCATGACACCACCCTTGAAGAACAGGAACCCCAGATCAAATTCTTCACTGAGACCAAAGTCTTCACAAGGATAAAATTCCTCATATAGTCAAAAGACTACTCATTGTCGTGCTACTACTTCTGTTTCGTAGGGAAAATCTAAGGTTAATGAATATGTGCATTTTTCCTCAAACCATTATATTCATAAGTCCTTGAATAATTCCTGTAACCCCTCTCCTGTAACACGAAGTGGACTTGCTTCAATGCCACCTTTTTGATATAGAGCTCATAGAATGATGAACTCTTTGTCACCCCTCCAAATGTGGGTGGTGAAGAAAATGAACTAATCTCTTATGCAGGGTCAGGTCTCCAAACGAACTTAAATGTCTGAAGAATTTGCTAGAGACCTGAAAATGCTAGAAATGACGCAAGATATTCATGCAAAAATGAAATCGTCATTTCTCATGTCCTCATGTTACCATTAGACTGTTTAGATGACATTCCGTCTCATGAATTCGATATCATATTGTTCACCTTGAAGTATATGAGTTTGTAAGTTGTACTAAGTCGTATGCAGGATGGATCTCCAAAAGCTACTGTGTGGGTCCTTAACAGTGGATGCACTAATCACATGACTAGTGACAAGAACTTATTGATGGACTCAGCTCTCGCTCCATCTCATCTGAAGAATATCACCTACTCTGACAAAGGAAAAAGTAAGGTATTGGGTCTACGAAAGGTTGCAATCTCGAAGAATCGATACATGGGCAAAGTAATGTTTGTCGAATCCCTTGGATTGAACCTCAGGTCTGTCTCAATGCTTTGTGATCTTGATACGATTGTCATCTTTGGTAGATATCATTGTGTTGTTGTCATGGATTCTAACAGATCTAAAGTCCTCGAAGACTTTAGGAGAGGATACTTGTATATTGTTGATTTATGATGCACACTTTGTGGACACAACTAGGGACATAAAGCTAATTATCCCATAAATCTATGATGCACACTTTCCCAAATCATGATCTCTCAAGAGAAATAATTCTACAAAAAAATTATGCTCGGTTTTCTCATGATGATCAATCAATGCTTGATTCTTCTTCTCTTGGTTCCTTCATGAAGAGAACTATTGAATTCAAATGGGATCTTCCGAAAAGAATTAGACACAACTCTAAAGATTGGGATCTCGACGAAGGTAAAGAGTCGGGTATAAAGCTTGAGTTTGATTGTGTTAAATATTTTATGGAAATTGATAATTTTCATAAGTTTAACTATAAATATGGGCTTGACTCTGAGATAGTTGCTTCTTTCTGCGGGTCATTTCTACTCATGCTGACCTCCCTAAGGAGAAGTGGTTTAAATATCATCCACCCATTGAAAATTTATTAGAGGAACCTATTATTACTAAAGAACAAACTATTATCTATAATGTTGATCCAGTTGTGCCCACTACATACGTTGGGAAACCACCTTTCGTTTTTAGGATTAAGGAACATGCTAAGGCTACAACTGTGGTTAATAAAAGCAATGTTAGAGCACCCAAACCTTCCGAACAAATAATTGTAGAACCTAATATTGCTATGGTTATAGATCTTCTATTGATAATATAGATGGGCAGGTTATTTACTTCTGCAATGAGACCTCTAGAATTGCAAAACCTGCTAGAAGTGAACAAGATATGCTAGATAAGAATAAACCCGTTGTTGGCATGCTTGTTGTTTCTATTAAAATTGGAGATCATTCTTATCATGGTTCATGTGACATGGGTGCTAGCATGAGTGCTATTCCTTTTACTTTATACCAATAAATTATGAATGATATGTCACCCTTTGAGATGTAAGACATCGATGTTACTATTAAACATGTAAATAGAGATACTATTTCACCACTTGGGATTCATAGAGATGTTGAAGTCTTGTGTGGAAATATTAAGTACCCCACTGATTTCTTAGTACTTGGTTCACTATGAGACAATTATTGTCCCATTATATTTGGTAGACCTTTATTGACTACAATTAATGCTGAAATTGATTGTGTTAAAGAAAAGTTTAAAGTAATTTTTGGTGATGTGTCTTATGAATTCAGTTTCTCTAAGTTTGGTAGGAAACCACACACTAGTTCAGACAAGCCTAGCTATGGCGTGGCAAAAATGGTCTTGCTGGCATGGACAGAAGACACCACCAATTTGGCACCACAATTAAAAAATAGTGGTGGCATTGGGTCCCACGCCAACAGTATATTACATATTGCTAGCGTCCACGTGGCCAATGCCATCTATACATCTATACTACCTTTCTCGTGCATTGTTTTCCAACGCTAGCAATTTCTTTCTTTGATAATAA
The DNA here is from genome assembly GCA_022496015.1 of Hordeum marinum. Classification (NCBI taxonomy): domain Eukaryota; kingdom Viridiplantae; phylum Streptophyta; class Magnoliopsida; order Poales; family Poaceae; genus Hordeum; species Hordeum marinum. The sequence goes on from CM039677.1 coordinate 65,900,383, forward strand.
AAAAGCACTACTTCATAAACTGTAAGTGCATCTAGTGCCACCCTTATTGGTTTTGGATTATTGAAGACAAACATGGTTGAGGGACTAATGTGGTTCTAAAAGTTCACGGGCTAACACAAATAGAAGTCCCTGGACTTTTGTTTTAACCATCGAAGACGACCCCCAAAAATGTCGAAAGAGATTGATGACAGACGAAGCCATTGGTCGTATGCGGAGATATTTGCTTGAATACAATGAAACGCGAAGATAAAGTCTTTTGGTAGTTTGGTTCTTCTTTCCTGAGTCATAGGAACCACCATACTGTTAAGTGGGGTCAATGTGATTGAAGTCAGACGCTGACGTGATGCTCAACCCATACCTATGTGTTCACTTATGTCTTCGAGTGAAGACATTGAGAGGAAATCTCTTCCAGAGTTGGTTGAGTCAACATTACTTGTAGCCTAAGTAATGTTGTCAGTGCGTTTGAAATCCGGCCGTTGTGACACGTGTCGGGTTACCTGCTGGCTATATATAGCCCATCTCCACCATAAGTAGGTGGACGCTCAGAGAGAGATACAGTTGTTGTTGTTTTGGAGCAACCCACCTCAAAGACATTGAGAGAGAACTATCATGCGAGGATACACCTAAACACCTAGAGCTAGTGTGTTTGAGAATCACCGACGTCATTCTGTTCTCAGAGAACTGAAGACTTATTACACTTGAAGACTATGATCTTCCAGTCGGTAAGGTGTCTGGGTCTAGAGCGTCCAAGAGTCATTGTGGTCTATCGGGTGACCAAGCTTGTACGGTTTTCGGAAGTCTCCCCTGAAGACTTACCCGAGTGATTGGGCGATGTCTAAGTGACTTCGGCTCAAGAGGAATAAGGTGAAGACACGGTCTTCTGAGTTCAATCTCATCCTCCCTAACCAGATGTATAGTTGTCACAACAACTGGAACTGGTCCAACAAATCACGTGCCTTCATCAAGCAACTAGTTCTACCTCTCACCATTACAATTCTGTATTGCATTGTGAAGCCATTGCTTGTTCTTCTTACTCGAAGAAATTCAGTGGAGATATTCCTTCTCATTGTTTATCTTCATACTGTCTAAGTTTATCTTCGCCACATCTTAGCTTCCATGATGATTATGCTATATTTATCTAAATGTCTTTCTTGTTTTCCTTGCCTTGCATAAATCCTTGATTGATATCCCTACGTGATCCTGAATCGGTTCCGCTTACTTTGAATACATTTACTGCTTTGAAGCTTCTGATAAAAAGCGCCTATTCACCCCCCTCTAGTCGATAACTAGCAATTTCAATTGGTATCAAAGCAAGGTACTGATACGTCTCTAACGTAACTATAATTTTTGCTTGTTCCATGCTGTTACATTATTAATCTTGGATGTTTTACAATCAGTTTATAATAATTTCATATCATTTCTTGGGACTAACCTATTGACATAGTGCCAATGTGCCAGTTGTTGTTTTTGCTTGTTTTTTACTTCATAGAAAATCAATACCAAATGGAGCCCAAACGCCCTGGAGTTGTTTGGAGAATTTTTGTGGATCAGAAGACCCAAGATGGGACAACCAACTACCATATAGGGGGTCCACGGTGCCCACCACCAACCAGGGCATGCTAGAGGCCCCTGGTGCGGCCTGATGGGTGATGACCATCTTGGGAACCCCCTCCACCGACTATCGAGCCTATAAATTCAGAAATATCTAAAAACCCTAGAGGAGTTGACAAAACAAAATTCCAGCCGCCGCAAGTTCGAGAACCTCGAGATCCAATCTAACACCATCATGGAGGGGTTCATCTTCATCATAGGTGCCTCTCCGATGATGCGTGAGTAGTCCGCCATAGACCTACGGGTCTGTAGGAAGTATCTAGATGTCTTCCTCTCTCTGTATGATTCTCAATACAATGGTCTCTTGGAGATATATTTGATGTAATAACTTTTCCAGTGTGTTCGTTAGGATCCAATGAATTTTAAGTATATGATTAGTTTCTATCCATGAATATGATTTGAGTCTTCTTTGATATCTTATTAGCATGATTACTTATAGCCTCATATTTCTTCTTCGAATCTTTGGTTTAGTTAGGCCAACTAGATTGATTTTTCTTGGCATGGGAAGAAGTGCTTTGTGATGGGTTCGATCTTCCGGTGTTCTTTCCCAGTGACAGAAGGGGCAACAAGGCACACATCTATCGTTGCCATTAAGGATAACAATATGGGGTCCATTCCTACATGAATAGATCTTGTCTACATCATGTCACCGTTCTTATTGTGTTACTCTGTTTCTCCATGAACTTAATACACTAGTTGCATGCTGGATAGCGGTCGATGTGTATATAATGATCATTTCCTGGATATCATCATGATTATTTGATCTTCTAACAATTGTCCAACAGTAATTTATTCATCCACTATGTGCTATACTCATGAGAGAAGTCACTAGTGAAACCTACGGCCCTCAGGTCTACTTTTCCGACATATTTCTTTCTAATCTACTATTTCTCCTTTTTGTTTTCAGATCAATTAGTCCACAAAAAACCAAAAATACCTTGCTGCACTTTTTGTTTACTTATTTTATTTTGCGTTCTTGCGAGATCTATTTGCCAAAACTATCATCACGTAATCTATCTTTTTACTCTAGAGAGCTTGACAACCTCTCTTTCACATCAGGTTGCAAGTATTTGTTATTTGTGTGCCGGTGCTACTTACGTGGGTGCGTGATCTTCCTCCATGGATTGATACCTTGGTTTCACAACTGAGGGAAATACTTATCGTTGATGTGCTGCATCATCCCTTCCTCTTTGGGGAAATACCAACGCAGTCTCAAGCCACGTCAAAGGAATCTCTGGCACTATTGCCGAGGAGGAAGCAATCTCATCTACCAGGTTCCTAATCACAAATCTCATATACTTGCAATTTATATTTTTTTCCATTTGCCTCTCGTTTTCCTCTCCCCCACTTCACAAATTTTCCATTTTCTTCACCCTCTCTTTTTTGTTTTCCTTTTTCTCATCAAATCTCTTGTTTGCTTGCAATCCTGTTTGCGTAGTCATGATGCCTCAACGAAAGTATTATGATGTTCCTTACCCCAATATTTTTCTTGATATTGAGAAGAATACCAAGGAATATATGACTACACAATTTGAGCATAATAAGTATTTCACCAAGGAGCTTAAAGAATACTCTACCGCACAAGAGGCCATAACAAAAACAACTTGATGATATTAGTAGAGAAGTTTCTAATCTCCAAACTAAATATGCTCCTACTGAAAATCTGCTAGGAAAAATATCTGATGCACATGCCTCTTTAGTGAATCAAATGGACGCTAAACCAATTTCTATAGAGGATAACAATTATTAAGATCTTAAAATGATTAGTGTTTGCTCCATTAATTCCTTGTTTAGTAATGTTAAAATTGATGATAAAGGGACTGAAGAAGAGTCAACTTTAGCTAGAGGGTGTCTGAATGATTTGGAGGTTGAAAACCTTGATGAAATTTTTGATAAATGTGGGTTTGGAGAGGTCAAAACTTTAACTAGTGATATGCCCACTATCTTTGATTGCAAAGACTTTAACTATGAGAATTGTTCATTGGTCGATTGTATTTCTTTACTACAATCTATGATAAATTCACCATATGCTTATGAGCAAAACAAAGCTTTTACTAAACATATTGTTGATGCCATGATGAAATCCTTAGAAGAGAAGTTGGAATTAGAGATTTCAATTCCTAGAAAATTGCATGATGAGTGGGAACCTACCATTAAAGTCAAGATTAAAAATTATGAATGATTTGCTTTGTGTGATTTGGTTTCTAGTATTTCCACAATTCCGAAATCTTTATATGATGTGCTTGGTCTTACCAATATTGAAGATTGTTCTCTTAATTTGCACTTGGCGGATTCTACTATTAAAAAGACTTTGGGTCGAATTAATGATTTTATTATTCTAGAAAATAGAAACTATGTGCCCATTGATTTTGTTTTTCTTGACATTAATTGCATCCCGTCTTGTCCTATAATACTAGGTAGACCGTTTTTACGCACTATAGGTGTCGTGATTGATATGAAAGAAGGCAATATTAAGTTTCGGTTTCCCCTTAGAAAGGGTATGGAACACTTCCTTAGAAAAATAATTAAGCCACCATATGAATCAATCACGAGGACCTTTTATGGAGTGAAAACTAAGGATGACAATACTTAGATCTATGCGTTATGCCTTGCTAGGGGCATAAAACGATAGCGATTGTTGGGAGGCAACCCAATGAATAATTTTTTATCTTTTCCTTTCTATTTTTGAGTGTTTAAAAAATTATGATTCTATTATGATTGTGTTTTTATGTTTTATTTAGTGTTTGTGCCAAGTAAAGCCTTTACGATGATTCATAAGTTGAGTAGAAACAATGTTGAATCTGAAACATAAACTTTGTCTCTATTGCACGAATTGTTATATTTTACTGGAACATGATAATGAGATTAAATTTTAACACAACATTTCTATAAAAATCTTTATGTTTTACTAATGTCTCAGAATTTTTATAGTTATAGAATTATGGGTTGAGTACAGATTACTATGGACTGTTCTGTCTGAAACAAAATCTGTTTTCGTTGCATTGTGTGCTTGTTTTGATGAATCTATGGCTTGTACTGGGGGGTATAAGCCATGGTAAAGTTAGAATACAGTATATATAATACAATAATAAAATATGAATGGGTTTATAATAGTACTTGAAGTGTTAATTTGCTTTATTATACTAACGGATCTCACAAGAATTTTGTCAAGTTTTGTGTGATTGAAGTTTTCATGTTTTGGGTGAGATCACGATGGATGAAGGAATAAGGAGTAAAAAGAGCCTAAGCTTGAGGATGCTACTGCACACCCAAGATATTATCCAAAGACCAACAACCAACTAAGCTTGGGGATGCCCTGAGGGGCATCCCCTTTTTGTTCTAACAACCATCGGTATTTTACTTGCAACTATATTTTTATTCATCACATATCATGAGTTTTGCTTGGAGCATCTTGTATATTTGATTTATTGCTTTTTATCCTTTCTTCACACACCTATTTTATAGAGACAAAATTATGCTATGATTTACTAGAATTGCTCTTTATGCTTCACTTAAATCTATTGAGCAAAGGAATTTATCTAGTGCTTCACTTATATCTTTTTGAGCACGGTGTGCTTTTACACGTTTGAAGAAATGCTTTCATGCGTCATTTATATTAATTTGAGAGTTAGTAATTTCGAAGAAATTCTTTCATGCTTCACTTATATTAGTTTTGAGAGATGAAACTTGTATGCTCATGTTCTTCACTTATATCCATGTGAGCTTGTCAAAAGAAATTGCAATATATGAAACTAGTACCAAAGTGATTTATATTCAAGAGGGATATTGTTGGGGATATAACCCCATGGTGAGACCCACCCAGGTTGGGCTGGGTTGTACCTGGCGGCTCATAAGCCGGACCAAGGATGGGCCTCGAGACATAAGCCTAGACATATGGCGGTTTACGAAGATGGTCCAAGGCGAGGTCCAGACAAGGAAGGCATGAAGACCCGGGCGGATAAGCCGCCCGGAGACGGCTTGCTCAGGAAGGCAAGATGAAGTAGAGACAGAGTCGTACACATAGTAAGAGTCGGTATGAGACTTGTGTAACCCATGGTCTTGACCTCCTCTATAAGGGCGAGACCCGGGGCGACTTAGACAGAAACCAACTAATCGAGAACTAGGTCAAGCGAATCCACTCTCTTGTAATCGATACTCCAATCAATACAACTCAACCAGGACGTAGGCTTTACCTCTTCTTGAGGGGATGAACCTGAGTAAACTCGTGTCCATCGTCCCAACAAACCCCTTTGAGTCCATCACCTTAGCGATGGCCTTGAATCTAAGTCCTCGGACATGTGCCATGACAAAACCACGACAGTTGGCGCCCACCGTGGGCCTAGCGCTCGGTGGTGTTGAGTTCCCAAAGGGCTCTCTCCCGGGGATAGAGGGATACGTGATCGGAAGGATGAACAAAAGTCACTGCGGCCGGCTCTACATCGTCGACGCTGGCTGGGGTCCCGACGCCGACTCTGTGGAGTATAGGTTCCGGGTTCCCTTTGGCGAAATCCACATCTTCATCGGCAAAATCGGCGGATCTACACCCGTGTCGGACGTCTGCACCGACATTGTCGAGCCGGCTCGGCACGCGCAACCCGTCCGACACGTGCAACCCGCCCGTGCTAACCCGGGCAGGAAGCATGTCTTCTTTGGCTTCACTCAATGTATGGATCTTGAGGCTTCTAAGTCGCAGGAGACCCTCATCTATTCAGAGGATGGATCTTCGAGCAGAGAGAGGGAATCAATCTACCAACTTCATGATGGCAGGCTCGGGGGCTACGATGAGCTTTACCCCGAGTCGGAGCGGTCTGAGCCGGACGATCATAGGTTGCCGACTCATGCAGCTGTGTTCATGACAGGAACAGAGCCGGGCACAAGCGGCACGGCCGCCGGGGCAGCAGGCACGGGGGCTGACCCACCGCCAGCTCAGTTTCTTATGGATCTGATGAACGAGCTCATAGCCCTGATGGCAACTGAAGTCACGCCTGATAATCAAGCCGCCCGGAACCTGGAGATTAGGAGACTGAAGGATCAGATGGCGGAGGTCCAACAGAGGATCGGTGCATTAAATCTCAAATGGATGCCGTGGCAGAGCGCCTTAAGACGGATGCTTTCCGCCTTGAGCTGGAATAGCAGTCGGCGGCCGCGGTGCGGCGGATGAGGCATCAGTCCCGCCTGCCCGAACAATATGAGGCTAGAAACCTCTTTAACACGCCAGGAATGGGTCAGGCAATGGAAGCACCTCGAAGTCGGCTGGCGGCTCGTCAGCAGCTTAACCCGCCCCGACGGAACTAGACCTCACCAATGGCTTTCCAAACGCTGGCAGGTCATTACTCAATCCCGACAGAGAACATGGTGGCTGTGGCCACCCGGCTTGAAACAATCCCTATTCCTGATGAGGCGCCTTTCGCTGAGGAGGTGCGGAACGCCATTGGATATCTACAGATGGTGATGGCCCAACAAGAGAAGTATACTTATAGCCGGAGTTGCGTGCATTCAACCCCCATCCCGAGCCGCAGCTTCAGCCGACGCTATGAGTCGCCGGCGGTTTCTACAAGTGATCGGCACCGGGGCCCGCCACAAGACGACGAGGCAGCTTTGGATGCTCAGGCGCTCGTACATCGGGCGAGGGCATAGTGTGAGGCGGTGGCTCTAGAAGTGGCGGCTCATCAAGAGACCGCGCCTTCCGTCTCAGTCGGAGTGGGAGTAACTACTAGGGCCATGGGAGTGTCGTTCTTGGTGGCTGTTTTGCGGAATGAGCGTCTGCCGAAGGATTTCAAAGGTCCCTGCAAGGTCCCAAATTACACCGCTGATCTACCCCCGGAGGCTTGGATTGAGAGTTACGAGCTGGCTATGAAGATGTTGGACGTCAATGTCGCGGTGTGTGCAAAGTATTTTATGATGACACTAGAAGGGCCGGCTCGCATGTGGTTGAAGGGTTTGCTACCCAATACCATCAATTCTTGGGCCGAGTTAAAGGCAAGGTTCATCAAGAACTTTCAAGGAAAGTGCAAGCAGCCCATGACGATTGTGGACTTGGATCACTGTGTACAGTAGGAAAATTAGTCAGCTCATCACAAGGTCCGGCAGGTTTCAACTATCATCCACTCGTCGGAGTAGATTACGGTGGCTCAAGCTGTCTTGATTGTGGAAAAGAATTGCCACTTTACGCCTTTGAAGCAGAAGCTTGGCCGGCTCAAGCGCACATGTCAAGACATGGGGGAGCTCATGGCGGCTCTCATGAAATACGCCGACTCGGATAATACGAAGGATCCGAGCTGTGATGAAGAGAAGCCTGGTCAGAATAAGAAGAACGACAATGGAAAGGGTGCGGCAGGCAATGGTAACCAAGGCAATAGGAAGAACCCGGACGGCAGGTCAGAGCTGGTGGCCAACGCCAGCACCGTCAACAACCGTGCCAAGGGCAACGGGAAACTCAAGCAGCCTTTTAATAAAGGTAAGAATCCTTTTAATTTGGAGGAGATGCTTAATAAACCTTGTCCGGAGCACAGCCGACCCGACAAACTAGCGGGTCACATGTGGGGTAATTGCCACGTTATGCAAAATTTCAAGGACTATAGCTTACGACAACATACAAACAATGGTGGCCTGCCCCGGTGGCTCGGGACCAGGCGGGTTAGGAGCCGGGTTTGGGTCTGGTGGCTCAAGATCCGGCCATCATGGCCAGGGCAACCAGGGAGGACATCATCCACACTCTGGTGGCAACAACCAGCAACAGAATAACCAGTCTAGATATCAGAGTAATCCAAAGCAGCTCAGCTCGGGTCAGTATCATGTTTTTACGACCAGCCTTGACAGGTGAGATTAGAAGTTGCACAAGTGGGCGGTTAATGCGATCAGGCCGGCTCTACCGCAATATTTGAAGTCGTCTTAGTATGATATAACTTGGAGCCGGGAGGATCACCATCCACGTGTTGATGACACGGGACGGCTGGCGTTGGTAGTTGCTCCCCAAGTTGGAGGCTACGTGTTTACCAACGTGCTTATGGATGGTGGCAGTAGCATGAATATCTTGTATTACGACACTTTCCGCCGGATGAAGTTGCTTGATAAGGATCTTAAGCCATCTTCAACAGTTTTTCACGGCGTGGTGCCTGGCAAGTCAGCCTATCCTATGGGAAGGATCTCTTTGGAAGTCCCCTTCAGTGAAGAATACAATTACAGGGTGGAGACCTTGTGTTTTGAGGTGGTCAAGATAAAAAGTCTATATCTTGCTCTGTTTGGACGTCCGGCTTACGCCTAATTCATGGCTAGGCCTTGTTATGTGTACTTGCAGCTCAAGATGCCGGGCCTTAAAGGTACGATTATGGTGCACGGTGATTGAGAGACGGCTATTGAGTGCGGGGAAGGAGATGCGGCTTATGCAGAATCCAGCTGTGCCGAGGCGGAGCTCAAGTTTTACAAGGAAAACGTGGACCCGGAGGACATGACTCCGCTGAAAAATCCTACCACAAAGGTTGAGCCGCCCCTCAAATTTTCGGCGGATGATACCAAATTGGTGGATTTCAATCCGGGCGACTCATCTCAGCAGTTCACTATTGGAGCTAATATGGATCCCAAATAGGAAAGCGTGCTCATCGAATTTATCCGTGAGAATCCAGACATCTTCGCGTGGAAACCTTCTGACATGCCGGGTGTACCGAGAGAGTTTGTTGAGCACCATCTTAATGTGGATCCTAAATTGAAACCAATCAAGCAATTTCTACGACGGTTCAACAGGGATAGATGCAGGGCCATTGGGGAAGAGATAGCCCGGCTTTTGGCGGCGGGTTTCATCGTCGAGGTCTTTCACCCGGAGTGGCTTGCTAACCCAATGCTGGTGCTCAAGAAAAATGGCACGTGGCGTATGTCTGTTGACTACACGGATCTTAACAAAGCCTGTCCGGCTGACCCATTTGCTCTCCCTTGTATTGACAAGATCATTGATGCAACGGCGGGTTGTGAGAGTTTATGCTTCCTAGATGCTTATTCTGGTTATCATCAGATCAAGATGGCAGTCAAGGACCAAGAGAAGACGGCTTTCATCACGCCTTTTGGTGCTCTCTGCTATGTGTCTATGCCTTTCGGGCTCAAGAGTGCCCAGACGACTTACCGGCATTGCATACAAAACTGTCTTCACAACGAAATTGGGCGCAATGTTCATGCATATGTGGATGATATTGTGATCAAGTCAAGAAAGAAGGAGACTCTGCCTGACGACCTAAAGGAGACTTTTGACTACTTACGGGTCTACAAGATGATGCTTAAACCGGCTAAGTGTGTCTTTGGCGTTCCGGAAGGCAAGCTCTTGGGATTTGTGGTATGTAAGCATGGCATTGAGGCTAACCCGGATAAAATCAAGGCTATCACCTCCCTGTCTGAGACGGCATGCATCAATGATGTTCAGCGCCTAGCGGGACAGATTGCTACGTTAAGCCGGTTTATAAGTCATCTTGGTGAGAAGGCTATCCCTTTGTATCAGATGATGACAAAGGCGGACAATTTTGTCTAGAGTACAGCGGCGGGTGAAGCACTTGAGGCACTCAAGAGGCAGCTCACGGAGCCGCCGGTCTTAGCTGCTCCAGTTGAGAAAGAACCTTTGCTCTTGTACGTGGCGGCTAATAATAGGGCTGTTAGCGCCGCAATCGTTGTTGAGCGTAAAGAGTCGGGGAAGGAATATCCGGTTCAGCCGCCGATTTATTATATTAGTGAGGTCCTGACAGAATCCAAGCAGAGATATCCACATTGGCAGAAGCTGGTGTATGGGGTGTTCATGGCCAATCGCAAGCTAAAGCACTACTTCCTAGGACACTAGATTACAGTGGTTAGCTCTACCCCATTAGGAGATATAACTCAAAATAGAGAAGCCACTAGCAGGATCGCTAAGTGGGCATTGGAGCTTGGACCTCTCAATTTGAAGTATGTGCCTCGCACGACGGTTAAGTCACAAGCCTTGGTGGATTTCATCAACGACTGGACTAAGTGTCAGGCACCCGAGGAAAAGCCAGATAATACATATTGGACAATCCACTTTGATGGCTCCATGAAATTGGAAGGATCAGGGGGAGGGGTTGTCTTAGTTTCCCCTAAAGGTGATAAGTTCGGTTATGTGCTAAGGTTGATGTTGACTTGTACTAACAATGCAGCTGAGTACGAAGCTCTGCTTCATGGCCTCCGGGTGGCTAAGGAGATGAACCTGAGCCGGGTTAGATGCTTCGGCGACTTAGATCTTGTGGCCCAGCAAGTTTCAGGCACTTGGAATTCCAAGGACCCACGGATGGCGGCTTATCGTTAGGCGGTAGATGTCATCGCTGGTCACTTCAAGGGTTATCAGGTGGATCATATTGATCGTCGTAGGAACGAGGCGGCTAACGCCCTGTCAAGGCTGGGTTCTCAACGTAAGCCGGTGCCGCCTAACATTTTCTTAGATGTACTACATCACCCGTCAGTAAAGTTGCCTTCAGAGGAGGACTTGGCTATTCCTAACCCGGAGGGACAACTGGTGGCGGCTCTGCATGCAATTCCTGACTGGACTATGCTTTACTTGGCTTACTTGACTCACGGCGAGTTACCTGATGGTGAAAATCTCGGCAGACAGATCACCAGGCGATCTAAGTCTATGACGATAGTCAATGGTGAGTTACATAAGTGTAGCGTCACCGACGTGTTTCAACGTTGTGTTTCACCTGAAGAGGGCAAGGAAATCTTGAATGAAATTCATGCTGGTGATTGTGGTCATCAAACCAGCTCAAAATCACTGGTGGCCAAGGCCTTTCGACATGGCTTCTTTTGACTGACGGCTCATAAGGATGCGGAAGACTTGGTCCGCAAGTGCGATGGATGTCAAAAGTTTGGCCGGCGTGCTCATGTCCTGGCTCAAGAGATGCGCATGATTCCAATTACTTGGTCGTTTGCGGTCTAGGGGTTGATATGGTCGGGCCTTTCAAGAGATCCAAGGACAATAAGACCCACCACCTGGTGGTGGTTGACAAATTTACCAAGTGGGTAGAAGCTGAGCCGGTTGGCAAGTGTGACGCGGCTACGGCGGTTCAGTTCATTAAGAAGTTGATCTATCGTTTTGGTTACCCACACAGTATCATCACAGATAATGGTACAAACCTATCCAGGGGGCTATGAAAGTGTTCTGTGAAAGTGAACACATCATACTTGATTATTCTGAGTTGCTCATCCATAGTCCAACGGTCAGGCCGAGCGTGCTAACCAAGAAATCTTGAGAGGTATCAAACCCCGGCTCATGGTTCCTTTGTAGAGAACGCCGGGTTGTTGGGTGTAGGAGTTGCCCTCCATCTTATGGAGCATCAGGACCACTCCCAATAGATCCACAGGTTATACACCTTTCTTCATGGCTTACGGTGCAGAAGTTGTGTTACCTTGTGATATCCGTCATGACTCGCCAAGAGTGGTGGCTTATGTTGAGGCGGACAATGAAACGGCGTGTCAAGATGCGTTCGATGCCTTGGAGTAAGAACGTGATCTGACGGCGACTCGATCAGTGATTTATCAGCAAGACCTACATCGCTATCTCAGCCGCAGAGTTAACAACCGGACGTTTCAAGAAGGCGACATAGTGCTGCGGTTGATTCAAGATTCGACAGATGCACAAAAGTTATCTCCCCCATGGGAAGGGCCTTTCATGGTCAGCAGAAATCTCAACAACGAGTCATATTACCTCGTTGATGTCCGAGACGACTCACACACTTCTGGGCAGGAGACCCGCCGACCGTGGAACATAGCCCATCTATGGCCTTGTTATACTTAAGTTGTCAAGACATGACATTGTACATCTTCATTGTACATATAATATATATATATGAATAAAGTTTGCATCCCTTCAAGGCGGGGCCTCTGCCGTTTCGCATATCTCAATCTGTGCAAAAATGGTCAATCAGGGGGCTTCCAACCCACCGGGTTTAGCTTATCAGACCCTATTGATTGGCTCTCAAGCCAAATAGTTGACTCCGTCAACAGGATCGTCTAGGGGGCTTCCAACCCACCGGGTTTAGCTTATCACACCCTATCGATTGGCTCTGAAGCCAAATAGTTGATTCCATCAACAAAGGTCACTTGGGGGCTTCCAACCCACCGGGTTTAGCTTACACACCCTCTTGATCGGCTCTTAAGCCAAACCGGGTTAAACCTGCCTATAAGCTGATGCTGCTCCGTTAGGTGACCCACCGAACTCTTACCAGTTAATCTTGCCTGGAGACCCTGGGCCGGTTCAAACAAATTGAAGGCCAATATCGATAGAGACCCTGTACTGGGTTAAGGTTAAGACGGCGGCTCTTGTCACGTGAGGGCCGGCTTACGGAAAGCAAGGATAAACTCTCCCATTTACTGCCGACTCTCTGCTATGTGGCCCGTTCATACTCTTTGGCAGTTAATCCTTAAGGACCCTACACCGTTTAAAGTTAAAACGACTGATTTATGTCACGTGAGAGGCAGATTATGGGCTATCAAGGGTACTCATGCCCTGCCAAGTCTCTTCTGGGACGTCACACTTCCTATCAGTTAATCTCGCATAGAGACCTTGAGCCGCTCAAAGGACTTGACGGCCAATCTCGATAGAGACCCTGTACTGCTAAGGAGTTTTAATTGGCGAGTCAGCTCAGAAGAACGGGCTCATGAGTTAAACAAAAAGCAAGTCAGGAAAGATATATTATCTTTGGGTGGCGTTATCTTAAGCCGTCCTCCTGACAATATGAGATTAATCTATTCTAGCAGGTTGGATAATTACCAAGAGCCGACACAACATCTGATATAAGTTGAAGGCACAAGGCAGATGTCATATATTAAGCCGGACGATTTCATGTGTGCACGATGGCATAGTTCAGGCAAGACAAAGTTTACTACAAGCCTATTACAATGCTCACTGCGGAGCACAAAAGTGCGGACTCAAAGTTGTTTATGCCGGCCTATGGCTGGTCACAAGGCCGCCTAATCCATGGCGTTACCAAGGTCGTTAGTTGGATGGCGGGTCACTCTACGGTGGGTCTTCAACGTCCTTGATCTGAAGATTGTCCATGTCCCAGTTGCAGTTGGTTAAAGCCGCAAAATTTGCCTCTTCAAAGAGGGGGGACGGGTCAAGATCAGGAGCAAAGAGGTGCTTATGACATGCAGTCGTTAAGTCCTTTGCCTCAAAGGTTTGGCCGCATACTCTGTTCTGCTCGGCATCATAAGTCGCTTGGTATGTTGACAAGTTCACTTATTCTTCTAACACGGAGGCGAGGACTCTGGAAGACTTCATGCTCCGAGCGTAGTTAGCCTCCGTGAACTCTGAGCCGTCATCCTTCTTGGATGGAAACCCGTCCATCATGTCCTTAGGAGTCAACTCTAGGGCAAAAGCTAACGCCCGGCTTATGGCTGCGATGGATCCTTTTCGGGCGGCTGATTTCTTAAGCTCCAGGATTTGTTTAGGCGGGGTGGATAGAAACTCTATGACTCCTTTCATAGTTGAAGGGATGCTGTCTTTATAGAGCACCGCCTTGATTGTGCAGAGAGCATCGCAATACAGCTGCTCTGTCAAAGTATAGACACTTCAATGGCAGCAAGCTGTCAGTAGCAAGTTGCCGACTCCTTCGAGTTGCATAAGACGGATTTTTGGTTATAAGTCGCCGGTAAAGGTATCCACACAAGAAGTATTGGTTAAATATTTGGTACTTACCAAAGATGGTGGCAGCCATCTTCTCAATGTGGTGCTTTAAGGCATGAAGCTCGTCAGACACAACCATGAGCCGATGGTCCTCGTCGTCAGCACGTTTTGCCAGGGGGCTTGCTCCGTCTCAGCAGACTTCTTGAAGGCAGCAAATTCAGCCTTAACTTTTGTAAGTGCCTCAACGGCGAGCCGACATTTCTCAGCTGCCTCGCTTCGGGCGGCTTGCTAAGTGGCCAGATTGCTCCTTAAACCGGTCAGTTCAGACCAGGCTTCATTTAAAGCTTCCTGTGACATATAAAAAAATGAAGGCCAAGTCGCCAAGATGGTATATTATCAGATGATGAAGATTAAGACAATATAATGCAAGTCTCAAGCAGATTGCAAGCAATATGCTCGACACTTGGGGGCTAATATCTGTTTGTTCTCCAAAACTACAATGAAGTTCTGGCTCAACTTAGACAAGTCAAACAGGCACTTGGAACTACAGTTGGCTATTCAATCTATTTACAGTAAAGTCCCGGCCCATCTTCATCGATGTTCAGCCGACCCTTGGGGGCTACATATGGCTCTCTGGTCTATCTATACCGAAGTCCCGGCTCACCTTCATCGAAGTTAAGCCGGCCCTTGGGGGCTACATCTGGCTCTCTGATCTATTTATACCAAAGTTCTGGCTAATGTTTTATCAAGGCAAGCCAGCCCTTGGGGGCTACAGATGGTTCTTTGAACGAATACTTACCCACTAAAGCATCGGCTCAGTTTTAAGTCTTAAGGTGATTATTGAGCATACAAGCTAAGTGTTCTTTACTTATAACAAAGATTCAAAGACCCAGCTTACCATTGGCAAATACTAAACTGGCCCTTAGGGGCTACGTAATGGTATAAGGGAAAGAAAGCAAGAGTACCTCATATTTCTTCTTCATCAAGTTCACAAGCTTGAGCTCCATATTCCGGCTTGTAGACAGGCAGTTCAGATAACCAGCGTGAAGTTCATCGGCTGTTAGCTTCTCTAGCACGGGGAGCTCAAACTCCAGCTTCTTCGAGGCTTCAGTCGCCTCAATGTGCTTTGTTAACACATGAGATTGAGGAGAGTGAAAGCCGGTGCCAATAATGGTGACACTCAGAGTAACCGAATCATCAGCAGTTGGTGAAGGGCTTGGCGGCTTAGAGTTGTCCCTCGGAGGACTCTCAGGAATTATATCATTGGCCACCGACTCGGTAGAGTGATGAGCTTCTTTAGGCGTGTCCTTGGAGGCCGCAGAGGGATTAGTGTGCGGTGCCGGAGAATCCGGCTTGGCAGGCTTCGACTCTCAAACCTTGGGAGCAGGGTTAGACCTGCCGATTTTCCTTCGTTTCGCTTGAGCCCTGGAAAGCACACAAGGTCATGGTATAAGCTTTATGGCTAACAAAGGATGGAATGCAAGCATGAAAGGCACGTACTCTAGGTTAATCTTCAGAGGCGGAAGAGCAGTAGCTATAGAGTCGCCTGAGGAAGGGGGTGATTCCTGAAAACAGTTAAGGCAATATAAGTCAGGGTCAAGACATAAAGGCAAGGTTGACAAACTTAAAACCAAGTGAAAAAAATACCTCAGTTGGTCGCTTCCGTTGAGCAGGAGAATGAGGTAACCCGACCATGATATCGATAGAGCCGGTGCTCCGGGTCTGGCGTCGGGAGAGTTGTTGTTGCTTTTTCAAAGAAAAGTGGGGTTCTAAGTCAGCAAGAGGATGAGAAGGTGGGACCTTTCGGATGACCCGATGTATCTTCTGTGGTGCAAGATGTTCCGAGTCAGATGAAACATAAGTTACCTCAGGACCGTTGGCGTGGCTTGTCTCCGTTTCATCCTGAGAATTATCATTTTTAATAAGGTGCATGAAGAGACGGCCAAGAGAGTCAAGTTCTACCTCTGAGTCGTCAGATTCCGGTTGTTCTTGAGGTGCGGTCTTCTTCTTCCGGCCATCGGTTTTCTCCTTTGATTTCTTTGGAGGATGTCGTGGTTTTGTCACGGCAGATGTCCGAGGACTTAGATTCGAGGCCATCGCTAAGGTGATGGACTCGAAGGGGTTGATCGGGACGAAGGACATAGGTTTACTCAGGTTCGGCCCCTCAAGTAGAGGTAAAAGCCTACGTCCTGCTTGTGCTTGTATTGCTTGGAATCTCGATTACAAGGGAGCGGAATCGCTTGACCTAGCTCTCGATTAGTTAGTCTCTGTCTAAGTCGCCCTGGGTCTCTCCTTTATATAGGCGGTCAAGACCACATGTCATACAAGTCATAACCGACTCTCACAACGTGTCTGAGTCTATCTCTATATTGTCTTGCGTTCCTGAGCAAGCTATCTATGGGCGGCTCACCCGCCCGGGACTTCATACCTTCTCCATCCGGGCCTCATGTTGGCCCATCTTGGCACTCGGAGCCTCTGGGGCGGGTCTCCCCACGGGGTTATATCCCCAACTTTAGGCCCCAGGTTGATTTGGGCTTGCTCATTTCAGCCTCCTTCTTAATTGGCGGCGAGTCTCGCTCATGTCACCTGAAAGTAAGACAAAATGACCCGCCTTGACATCACATCAGATATGTTAAAAAGATCCTCTAACGACTGCAACGGATCTTTCCCTTATTAAATGGATGGCCCGACAATCGAGGTGTCCGCCTCGATCAATCAATATCCGTCGCTTGGATTCTCGCGCCCGTTTCCACCTTTTGCCTATTAAATAGGACCTCGAGGAGCGGATTTCATTTGCTTCTCTACTTTGCACTTCTTCTTCTTCCTCCCAGCGCCGCCGCTACAGCGTATCTTACTCAGGTGAAACTTCCACACCGACGTCGCTTCGGGCCGCTGCATCGACCTGATCATACCAGAGATTCTCCCGCGTCCGCCGCATCACTTCTGGTGAGTCCTTCTCCTCCCTTAGATCCGAAGCTTTTTGATAGGGTTTCATGGAGTCCTTCGCCCGCGTAGAACACGAGCCTCTCCATAACGGAAGATAACACCTACATCAGTGAATAAGAAATTGCCTTCTTTTCCATTGCAGCACACCGTAGGAGAATGACGATAACACTGCTCAGATTTTTAGTTTCTCCGTTCGCTGTTTTCACGGACGTCACTGGTTCAACTGTTCATCACTGAGTCTAGGATGAATTTGATTATCCTCTGTTCTGAAGATCTATAACTGCCTAGGTAGTTTGTAAAACTTGTTTTCCATGCTTAGTGAAATTTTACTTCGTCTTCTCGTAGATTTGACCTGTTGGAAATATGCCCTAGAGGCAATAATAAATTAGTTATAATCATATTTCCTTGTTCATGATAATCGTTTATTATCCATGCTATAATTGTATTGATCGGAGACTTAAATGCATGTGTGGATACATAGACAAAACCATGTCCCTAGTATGCCTCTAATAGACTAGCTCGTTGTTCAAAGGATGGTTAAGGTTTCCTAGACATGGACATGAGATGTCATTTGATAACGGGATCACATCATTGGGAGAATGATGTGATGGACAAGACCCAAATTACAAACATAGCATATGATCGTGTCAGTTTATTGCTGCTGTTTTCCGCATGTCAAGTATATGTTCCTATAACCATGAGATCATGCAACTCACTGACACCCGAGGGATACTTTGTGTGTATCAAACGTCGCAACATAACTGGGTGACTATAAAGGTGCACTACAGGTATCACCGAAGGTGTCTGTTGAGTTGGCATGGATCAAGACTGGGATTTGTTACTCCGTGTGACGGAGAGGTATCTCAGGGCCCACTCGGTAATGCAACATCACAACAAGCCTTGCAAGCAATGTCACTAATATGTTAGCCATGGGATCTTGCATTATGGAACGAGTAAAGAGACTTGCCGGTAACGAGGTTGAACTAGGTATGGAGATACCGACGATCGAATCTCGGGCAAGTAACATACCGAAGAACAAAGGGAACGTTATACGGGATTGATTGAATCCTTGACATAGAGGTTCGACCGATGAAGATCTTCGTAGAATATGTAGGAACCAATGTGGACGTCCAGGTCCCGCCATTGGTTATTGGCCGTAGAGGTGTCTCGGTCATGTCTACATAGTTCTCGAACCCGCAGGGTTTGCACACTTAAGGTTCAGTGACGTTTCGGTAGTGTAGAATTATTTATGGTGGTGACCAAAGGTTGTTCGGAGTCCTGGATGAGATCCCGGAAGTCACGTGGAGCTGCAGAATGGTCCGGAGGTAAAGATTCATATATAGGAAGTCCCAGTTTGGTCGCCGGAAAAGTTCCGGGCTCATCGGTAGTGTACCGGGAGTGCCGGTAGTGTACCGGGAGACCACCGGGAGGGGTATCTCGACCCAAGAGGCTTTATGGGCTGTAGGAGGATGAATACCAGCCCTTAGTGGGCTGGTGGAAGTCCTATACAAAGCCCATGAGGCTGGGAAGAAAATACCAAAAGGAAAAAAGGTGGAAAAAGGCAAAAAAGGGCCAAATAAGGAAGGAGTCCTAATCCTACTAGGAGTGGAGGAGGAGGACTCCTCCCTCCTTGGTTTGGCCGACCCAAGGGCTGCCTTTTTGGCATGCAAGCCTCCTCCTCCTCTCCTCCTATATATACTAGAGGATTTTAGGGTTTTGGCACAAGATTTTCAGCCACGTGCCACCCGTTCCTCTAGTGCATAGCTTCTCCTCTAGATCGGTCTTCTGCAGTGCTTAGGCGAAGCCCTATCGGAATAGCTCCACCACCATCGCCGGAGCACCGTCACGCTGCCGGAGAACTCTTCCTGCTCTCCGCCTCCTCTTGCTGGATCAAGACGGTGGAGATTGTCATCAAGCTGCACGTGTGCTGAACGCGGAGGTGCCGTCCGTTCGGTACTAGATCGAAAGGATCATGATCAAGGTCACGGGACGTTCGTGATCGGATCGCGGGACGGATCGTGACGAGATCGCGGGACGGTTCGTGATTGGTTCGCGGGATGGTTCGTGATTAGATCGCGAGACGCTCGGCGATTTGGATCGCGAAGAAGTTCGACTACACCAACCGCGTTTCTTAACGCTTCCCGCTTAGCGATCGACAAGGGTACGTAGATCCACTCTCCCTCTCGTAGATGCTCATCACCATGGATAGGTTTGTGTGTGCGTAGGAAATTTTTTGTTTCCCATGCGACGTTCCCCCAACATGACCTGCCATTGAAATTTCGGCTTTCGCCAAATAGCTCTTGGCGGCTTAACTATATAGAATCTTGATCTTTTAGCTACCCTTAGCCGCGTGGCATCTCCTAAGTCGCCGTACGTTGTTGCTTTGCATAGTTTCGAGTCGCCGTCATGTCTCGTGCATCCAATTCATGCAACTGGGTCAGTTTTGCCATCACAGAGGAGTTCCTGATGGATTTTGTAAACACGGGTACTTTACTCGCCAAAGATGTCATCCATTGGCGGGTTCCAGGTAATGAGCTAAAGCCCGTCCCTCAGGAGGGCGAGGTAGTTGTATTTTCAGATCATCTCGAGCGCGGGTTTGTTCCCTCCGGATCAAAATTCTTCCGGGATGTTCTTCACTTCTTCAAACTGCGCCCTCAAGACCTCGCTCCCAACTTCGTCTCCAACATATGCAACGGCCAGACAAAGGTGAAGGCCGGTCCAAGCTTAGAGCTTGGCAGGATTTCCTTTTAGAGGCGATGGGACATAATCTTTCTAGCTGTTCAGATGTTGAGTCATCCTAAATACTAGAACAAGACTTGGTTTTACTACAAAGACACCTCCCCGGGAGGAGAGCATCCCTCGCCAGGTTATCATCCATCCCAACTCAAGACAACCTCTGAACTTCCTAGCCCACTGTCAACCACTTAGCGGGCGAAGCACGCTCCGACTCACGCAAAAATTAAAGCCCTTATGGACAATGGACTGACGGGACTGGATTTGATCCGCTGCTTGATTTCCTGGAGGATCATGCCCTTGAGCCGGCGCAGCCGCCTCATGTGCGAATATACAGGCCAGTCTGATGACCCCCTCTGCTTTAACCAGACTACATTATGAGAGGATGATATTTTGGCTGCCATCAGGAGCCTTGTCCACGAATCTTCAGGAGCTTGCAGTGCCATTGGGCTGGCACCTTTCTGTGTCGCAAACCCGGCCCCAGATGTAAGGGAGGCTCTCGATGTCCTTATCTCTGTATTAACTTATACTTTGTAACCTCTCAACCTTTTGCAGGCTTATACTTTCAGGCAAGTTCCGGCTTCTGGAAAAATAAGTACGTTCCTCCTCCTAAGAAGTCAAAGAAGAAAACTAACGGCCGGAAGAAGAAACCTGCATCGGAAGAACAACCCGAGGAACAGCCGGAAACTGACAACTCAGAGGTAGAGCCTGATTCTTTTGGCCGTCTCTTTATGCACCTTCTTGACAGTAATTATTCACATGACGAAATGGAAACAAGCGGCCAACATTTCCTGAGGTAACTTACGTTTCATTCGACTCAGAACATCTTGTTCCATAGAAGATACGGCGGGTCATCCGGAAAGTCACACTTTCTCATCCTCTTGCTTACTTAGACCCCCATTTTCTTTTGAAAAAGCAACAAAAATCTCCTGACGCTAGACCCAGAGCACGGGCTCTAATGATCTCATGGTCGGATTATCTCGGACTCAACGGAAATGGCCGGCTGAGGTACCTGTTCAACCTGACTTTACTTGTCCATATTGTCTTTTGCAATTCGACATTGTCTTATATTGTCTTAATTGTTTTTCAGGAATCACCCCCTTCGTCGGGCGACTCTACTGGAACTCCTCTGCCACCTCTGAAGATTAACCTAGAGTATGTGTCCTTTATGCTTATGTTCAAACTTGTATATACAGCTCTAACCACGACCTCCTGCGTTTTCCAGGGCCCAAGCAAAACAAAGGAAGACCAGCAGGTCTATCCTTGGCCACAAAGTTCAAGAGCCGGAGCCTGCCAAGCCGGATTCTCCCGTGCCGCATGTTGACCCCTCGGCGGCTTCCAAGGAGGCACCTGAAGAGGCTCATCATTCTGCCAAATCGGCGGCCGACGATATGATTCCTGAGAGCCGTCCAAGGGCCCACCCCAAGCCACTGAGCCCTTCAAAGGCTGCCGATGAATCAACTATTCCGGACGTCTTTGTTACCGGCACCGGCTTCCAAACTCATTCGGCTCATGTTTTGACAAAACATACTGAGAGGGCCGAGGCTTCACACAAGATGAACTTTGAATTCACCGTGCTGGAAAAATTAAGAGCTGATGAGCTGCACGCTGGCTATTTAAATCGCCTCTCCATCGGCCGAGACATGGAACTCAAGTTCTTTAACTTAATGAAGAAGAAATATGAGGTACTCATACTCTGTTACCTTCTATCCTTACTTAGTCCCGAAGGGCCGGCTTAGTATTGTCTATGATAAGATAGGTCTTCAAATCTTGTTTAGAAGTAGAAATAGCTACCCTGTAGGCCTATAAAGAGTCATCTGTAGCCCCCACGGGCCGGCTCAATTTTGATCAAATTGAGTTGGAGCTTCAAATGTAGATAACCTTAAAGCCAAAGTGTAGCCCCCAAGGGCTGGCTCAATTTTGATGAAGTTGAGTCGGATCTTCAATAAAGATCTTTTAAAAGCCATATGTAGCTCCTGAGGGCTGGGTCAATCTTTGATAAAGTTGAGTCAGAACTTCAATGTAGACAGCTTGAAGAGCCTTGTGTAGCCCCCAAGTTCCGGATTAACTTTGACGAAGATGAACCGAGACTGCCTTATAATGTTTGGAGAACAAATAGACATTAGCCCCCAAGTGTCAAACATATTGCTTGCATTCTGCTTGAGACTTGTGTGACATTGTCTTAATCTTCCTCGACTTATGATATATCATTATGGCAACTTAATCCTCATTTTGCTTTCAATATGTCACATGAAGCTTTAACTGAGGCCGGCTCTGAGCTAACCGGTTTGAAAGGCCAGCTAGCAACTCAACAAACTGCCCGAAGCGAAGCCGATGAGAAGTGCCGGCTCCTTGCCGAAGAACTGACAAAGATTACGGCTGAATTTGACGCCGTCAAAAAATTGGCTAAAACGGAACATGTCGCCCTGGCTTAATGAGCAGACGATGCTGACCAGTGGCTCGTGATCGTATCAGATGAGCTGCAGTCCTTGAAGCGCCATATCGAGAAGATGTCAGCCGCCATATTTGGTAAGTATTTAAATACTTAGCAAATTTTATTGTATGAATACTTATACTGATGACTTATGACCAAAAATCCAGCTTATGCAGGTCCAAGGAGCCGTCAACTTGCTTCTGACAGTGTGTTGCCTCTTAAGGCTGTCTATACTTTGACAGAGCAGCTATACTACGGAGCCGTCTACACGATCAAGGCGGTGCTTTACAAGGATAACCTCCCGCCGACTATGAAGGGGGTTATAGAACTGCTCTCCACCGTGCCGAAACAGATCCGAGAGCTGAAGAAATCAGCCGCCCGACAGGGAGCCATTGCAGCCATAAGCCGGGCGTTGGCCTTTGCTCGAGAGTTGACCCCTGAAGACATGATGGACGGGTTTCCCTCCAAGAAAGATGACGGCTCAGAGTTTACGGAGGCTGACTACGCATGGTGTGTGAAGGCTTCCAAAGTCCTTGCTTCCGTGTTGGCAGGGGAAGTAAACTTGTCAACATACCAGGCGGCTTATAGTGCCGATCAGAAGAGAATCCATGGCCCCCTCTTTGAAGCCAAGGACCTGATGCCTGCCCGCACTAAGCACCTCTTTGCTTCTGAACTTTACCCGTCCCCCTTCTTTGAAGAGGGAAACTTTGTAACTTTAACCCACTGCAACTGGGACATGGACAATCTTCAGATCATGGAGGCCGAAGACTCGTAGCAGGGTGACCCGCCAGCCAACTGATGAATTTGGTGATGCTATGGATAAGCCAGCTTTATGACCCGCCAGGAGCGATGTAAAAAACTTTGAATCATTTTTGAGCTGTACAAAGAGCATCTATAATAGGCTTGTAGTAAACTGTGCCTTTGCCCGAACTGTGCCATCGTGCACATGTTGAATTGTCCGGCTTAATATATGTCATCTTTCTTGCACCTTCATACTGGATGTTTTGCCGGCTCTTGGCGATTTAATCAACCTGCAAGAATAGATGTATCTTCACAGTTGTTAGGAGGGCGGATTAAAAGAGCATAACCCAAAGATGTTGTATCTTTCCTAACTTGTTTTTCAAAACAGCTCATGTGCCGGTTTTACTAGGTTGACTCGCCACTTAAAACTCCTTAACAGTACAGGGTCTCTGCGGAGATTGGCCATTAAGTTTTTGAACCGGCTCAGGGTCTCTAAGCAAGATTAACTGAAAGGAAGTGTGACGTCCCAGAAGAGAGACATCAGGGCATGAGTACCCTGATAGCCCAAAAACTGCCTCTTAGGTGACATAAATCCATCGTTTTAACCTTAAACAGTGCAGGGTCCTCAAGGATTAACTGTCTAAGAGTACAAACGGGCCACATAGCAGAGAGTTGGCAGTAAGTGGGAGAGTTTATCATTGTTGTCCGTAAGCCGGCCCTGACGTGACAAGAGCCGCCGTTTTAACCTTAGCCAGTACATGGTCTCTATGGAGATTGGATGTCAATTGCTTTGAACCGGCTCAGGGTCTCTAGGGGAGATTAACTGGTAAGAGTTCGGCGGGTCACCTAGCGGAGTAGCATCAGCTAATAGGCAAGTTTCACCCCGTTTGGCTTGAGAGCCGATCAAGAGTGTGTGTAAGCTACACCCGGTGGGTGGGAATCCCCCAAGTGACCTTTGTTGATGGAATCAACTATTTGGCTTAAGAGCCGACAGATAGGGTTTGATAAGCTACACCCGGTGGGCGGGAAGCCCCCTAGACGATCATGTTGACGGAGTCAACTTTTTGGCTTGAGAGCCGACCGATAGGGTTTGATAAGCTACACCCAGTGGGTGGGAAGCCCCCTGGACGATCATGTTGACGGAGTCAACTTTTTGGCTTGAGAGCCGACCGATAGGGTTTGATAATCTACACCCGATGTGTGGGAAGCCCCCTGGACAATCATGTTGACGGAGTCAACTTTATGGCTTGAGAGTCGACCGATAGGGTTTGATAAGCTACACCCGATGTGTGGGAAGCCCCCTGGACGATCATGTTGACGGAGTCAACTTTTTGTCTTGAGAGTCGATCGATAGGGTTTGATAAGCTACACCCGGTGGGTGGGAAGACCCCTGGACGATCATGTTGAAGGAGTCAACTTTTTGGCTTGAGAGCCGATCAATAGGGTTTGATAAGCTACACCCGGTGGGTGGGAAGCCCCCTAGACAACCATGTTCATGGAGTCAATTTTTATTCGTATATAAATATGATATGTATAATGATATTGTATGATGTCGAGTCTCAACAACTTAGGTATAGTAAGGTCGTAGATGCGCTATGTTCCACGGCCGGCGGGTCTCCTACCCCAAGGTATCTGAATCGTCTCGGATGTCAATGAGGTAATATGACCCGTTGTTGAGATTTCTGCTAACCACGAAAGGTCCTTCCCATGGAGGAGACAACTTATGCATATTTGTCTGGTCTTGGATCAGCCGCAACACTAAGTCGCCTTCTTGAAACGTCCGGGTCTTGACTCTGCGGCTATGATAGCGGTGCAGGTCTTGCTGATAAATCGCCGAACGAGCCACCGCCAGATCACGTTCCTTCTCCAGGGCATCCAACGTGTCTTGACGTGCCGTCTCATTGTCCGTCTCAACGTAAGTCGCCACTCGTGGCGAGTCATGACGGATGTCACTTGGTAACACGGCCTCTGCACCGGAAACCATGAAGAAAGGTGTATAACCCGTTGATCTATTGGGGGTAGTCTTGATGCTCCATAAGACGGACGACAACTCCTCCACCCAACAACCCGGGGTTCGCTGTAAAGGAACCATAAGCCGGGGCTTGATACCTCTTAGGATTTCTTGGTAACATGCTCCGCCTGACTGTTGGACTATGGATGAGCAACCGCAGAAACATCAAGCCGGATGTGCTCAATGTCGCAGAACGTTTTCGTAGCCCCCTTGGACAGGTTTGTACCATTGTCCGTGATGATACTATGAGGGTAACCAAAACAGTAGATCAGCTTTTTAATAAACTGAACCGCCACAGCCGCATCACACTTGATGACCGACTTAGCTTCTACCCATTTGGTAAACTTGTCAACCGCCACCAAGAGGTGGGTCTTTTTGTCCTTCGATCTCTTGAAAGGCCCGACCATATCGAGCCCCCAGACTGCAAACGGCCAAGTGATTGGAATCATGTGCAATTCTTCAGCCAAAACATGAGCACGCCGCCCAAACTTTTGACAACCGTCACAATTGCGGACCAGATCCTCTACATCCTTGTGAGCCGTCAGCCAGAAGAAAAACTGTGCCTAAAAGCCTTGGCCATCAGAGATTTTGTGCCGGCGTGATGTCCACAATCACCAGCATGAATTTTATTCAAGAATTCCTTGCCCTCCTCCGGTGAGGCACAACGCTGAAGCACGCCGGTGACGCTACACTTATGGAACTCGCCATTGACTATCGTCATAGACTTAGACCATCTGGTGATCTGTCTGGCCAGATTTTCATCATCAGGTAACTCGCCACGAGTCAAGTACGCCAAGTAAGGTACAGTCCAATCCGGAATACCATGTAGAGCTGCCACCAGCTGTCCCTTCGGGCCAGGAATGGCTAAGTCTTCTTTTGAAGGCAACTTACCTGACGGGTGATGTAAGACATCCAAAACGACGTTAGGCGGCACCAGCTTTTGTTGAGAGCCTAACCTTGACAGGGCGTCAGCTGCCTCATTCATGTGACAATCAATATGATCCACCTGATAACCCTTGAAGTGACCAGAAATGACATCCACCGCCTGATGATAAGCCGCCATCTGCGGATCCTTGGAGTCCCAAGTGCCTGAAACTTGCTGAGCCACAAGATCCGAGTCACCGAAGCACCTAACCCGGCTTAAGTTCATCTCCTTAGCCACCCTGAGGCCATGAAGCAGGGCTTTGTACTTAGTTGCATTGTTAGTACAAGGGAATATAAGTCGTAGCACATAACAGAACTTGTCACCCTTGGGGGAGGTTAAGACAACTCCTGCCCCTGATCCTTCCAGCTGCCTGGACCCATCAAAGTGTATTGTCCAGTATGTATTATCCAGCTTTTCTTCATGCGCCTGACACTCTATCCAGTCGTTTATGAAATCCACAAGGGCTTGGGACTTGATAGCCGTACGAGGTACATATTTCAGATTGAGAGGTCCCAGCTCCAATGCCCACATAGCAATCCTGCCAGTGGCTTCTCTGTTTTGAATAATGTCTCCCAACAGGGCAGAGCTGACCACGGTGATCTGGTGCCCTAAGAAATAGTGCTTTAGCTTGCGGTTGGCCATGAACACCCCATATACTAGCTTCTGCCAATGTGGATATCTCTCCTTGGACTCTGTCAAGACCTCACTGATATAATAAACCGACCGTTGAACCGGATATTCCTTCCCTGCCTCCTTGCGCTCGACCATGATTGCAGCACCAACAACCATATTGTTAGCTGCCACGTAGAAGAGCAAGGGTTCTTTCTCAGCCGAAGTGGCTAAGACCGGCGGCTCAGTGAGCTACTTCTTGAGCGCCTTAAACGCTTCACACGCCGCCGTACTCCAGACAAAATTGTCTGTGTTTTTCATCATTTGATATACAGGGATGGCTTTCTCACCAAGGCGGCTTATAAACCGGCTCAACGCGGCGATCTATCCTGCCAGGCACTGAACATCATTGATGCATGCCGGCTCAGCCAAGGAGGTGATAGCCTTGATATTATCCGGGTTAGCTTCAATGCCAGGCTCAGAGACCAGAAATCCCAAGAGTTTGCCCGCCAGAACACCAAAGACACACTTCGCCGGGTTGAGCATCATCTTATAGACCCGCAGATTGTCAAAGGTCTCCTTCAGGTCGTCAAGCAAAGTCTCCTTCTTCCTTGACTTGATCACAATATCATCCCCATATGCGTGAACGTTATGCCCAATTTGGCTGTGAAGACAATTCTGCACATAGCGCTGGTAAGTCGCCTGGGCACTCTTGATCCCGAAAGGCATAGACACGTAGCAGAAGGCACCAAAAGGCGTGATGAAAGCCGTCTTCTCTTGGTCCTTGACTGCCATCTTGATCTGATCATATCCAGAATACGCATCCAGGAAACATAAACTCTCACAACCCACCGTAGCATCGATGATATGATCAATGCGAGGAAGAGCAAAGGGATCAGCCGGAAAAGCTTTGATAAGATTCGTGTAATCTACACTCATACGCCATGTGTCATTCTTCTTGAGGACGAGTACTGGGTTAGCAAGCCACTCCGGGTGAAAGAGCTCGACGATGAAACCCGCTGCCAAGAGCCGGGCGACCTCTTCCCCGATGGCCTTGCGCCTCTCCTCATTGAACTGCCATAGAAATTGCTTGATAGGTTTAAACCTAGGATCCACATTAAGGTGGTGCTCAGCGAACTCTCTCGGTACACCCGACATGTCAGAACGTTTCCATGCAAAGATGTCCCGATTCTCACGGATGAATTCGATGAGCGCGCTTTCCTATTTGGGATCCATATTGGCCCCAATAGTGAAGTGTTGAGCTGAGTCGCCCGGAGTGAAATCCACCAAATTGGTATCATCCGCCGAAAATTTCAGGGGCGGCTCAACCTCTGTGGTAGTCTTTTTCAGTGGAGTCATATCCTCTGGGTCAACATTTTCCTTAAAATACTTAAGCTTTGCCTCAGCACAATTTGATTCCGCGTAAGCCGTGTCTCCTTCCTCACAGTCAATAGACATATTCCGATCACCATGAACAGTAATCGTCCCTTTTAACCCGGGCATCTTGACCTGCAAATAGACATAACAGGGCCTGGCCATGAACTTGGCATAAGTCGGTCGCCCAAACAAGGCATGGTAGGGGCTCTTGATTTTGACTAGTTCAAACCACAAGGACTTTACCCTGTAGTTGTACTCATCACCAAAAGCAACTTCCAAGGAGATCCTACCCACGAGGTAAGCTAACTTGCCAGGCACCACACCATGAAAGACTGCCGAGGAGGGCTTAAGTTCCTTATCAAGCAGCTTCATCCACCGAAAGGTATCATAGTACATGATATTGATGCTACTGCCACCATCCATAAGTACCTTATTCAGCATATATCTTCCCAGTTGGGGGCGACTACAAGGGCCAGCCGCCCCGGGTCATCAACATGTGGCGGGTGATCCTCCCGGCTCCATGTGATGTCATACTCAGACCACTTCAAGTATTGCGGTAGAGCCGGCGCGATCGCATTAACCACCCGTTTGCACACTTTCTCATCCTGCTTGTTAAGGCTAGTTGTAAAAACATGATACTGGCCCGAACTGAGCTGCTTTGGATTACTCTGATACCCGGACTGATTATTCTGTTGCTGATGATGTCCTCCTTGATTGCCCTGGCCATGATGATCGAAACCTGAGCCGCCGGAGTCAACCCCGGCTCCTGATCCGCCTAGTCTTGATACGCCTGGCAGGCCACCACCAT
The DNA here is from genome assembly GCA_022496015.1 of Hordeum marinum. Lineage (NCBI taxonomy): Eukaryota > Viridiplantae > Streptophyta > Magnoliopsida > Poales > Poaceae > Hordeum > Hordeum marinum. The sequence goes on from CM039677.1 coordinate 65,929,188, forward strand.
GATTGTTATGTTGTCGCATGCTGTAGTCCTTGAACTTCTGCATGATGTGGCAATTGCCCCACGTGTGACCTGCCGGTCCATCGGGTCGGTTGTGCTCCGGACAAGGTTTGTTGAGCATCTCCTCTAAGTTGAAAGGAGTTGTACCCTTGTTAAAAGGTGTTCTAAACTTCCCATTGCCCTTAGGTCGATTCTGGCCGGTGCTGGCGTTGGCCACCAATTCTGACCCGCCATCCGGGTTCTTCCTCTTGCTTTGGTTACCATTGCCTACCGTACACTTGCCATGGTTATTCCTTTTACCCTGATCAGTTTTATCCTCATCAGAGCCAGGATCTTTCGTGTTATCAGAGTCGACATACTTTGTGCGAGCCACCATGAGTTCTCCCATGTCTTGACACGTGCGTTTGAGTCGGCCGAGCTTCTGCTTCAAAGGGACGAAGTGACAGTTCTTTTCTAGGATCAACACCGCTTGAGCCGCCATGATCTGTTTAGATGAGTGGATGATAGTCGACACCCGCCGGACCCAGTGATGAGCCGATTCATTCTCCTGTTGAACACAGTGATCCAGATCCACAATCGTCATAGGATGCTTACAAGTTCCTTGAATTTTTTAATGAACCTTGCTTTCAGCTCAGCCCATGAGTTGATGGTATTGGGTGGCAAACCCTTCAACCATGTGCGAGCCGGACCTCCCAACATCATGATAAAGTATTTGGCGCAAACCAGGTCACTGCCATCCAACATTTCCACAGCCAGCTCATAACTTTCAATCCAGGCCTCCGGGGGCAGGTTTGTAGTGTAATTCGGGACCTTATGAGGGCCTTTGAAATCCTTCACAAGATGCTCGTTCCATAGAGCCGGCACCAAGCATGGGACTCCCACGGCCCTAGTGGTTACTCCCGCTCCAACTAAGATGGAATGTGCGGGCTCTTGATGAGCCGCTGCTACCAGAGCCGCTGCCTCTCGCTGTACACTCGCTGGGTCTGCTCATCTCGCGGTAGCCCCTGGTGCCTACCACTGCTAGAACCCGCCAGCGACTCATAGCAACGGCTATAGCTGCGGCTAGGGATGGGGGTTGAATGCATGTGGCTCCGGCTATAAGTATATTTCACTTGCTAGGCCATCGCTGTTTGAAGGTATCCAAAGGCGTTCCGCACCTCCTCTGCAAAGGGCGCCTCGTCAGGAATAGGGATCTTTTCAAGCTAGGTGGCTACCGCCACCATGTTCTCTGCCGGGTTTGAGTAGTGACCTGCCGGTGTTGGAAAAACCGCTGGTGAGGCCTGGTTTCGTCGGGACGGGTTAAGTTGTTGTCGAGCCGCCGACCGACTTCCAAGCGCGTCCGCTGTCCGTCCCATTCCTGGCGTGTTAAAAGATTCCTGGCCGCGTATTGCTCTGGTATGCGAGACTGATGTCTCATCCGCTGCACCACAGCTGCTGACTGTTGCTCTAGCTCAAGGCGAAAAGCATCTGTCCTAAGGCGCTTGGCCTCCGCATCCATCTGAGCCTTTAACTCGCCAATCCCCTGTTGGACTTCCGCCATCCGGTCCTTAAGCCTTGTGATCTCCAAGTTCTGGGCCGCTAGAATATCTGGCGTGACTTCAGTCGCCATCAGGGTGGTGAGCTCGTTCATCAGATCTAGAAGAACCTGAGCCGATGGCGGCGGGTTAGGCCCCGTGTTTGCGGCTCCGACGGCTGTGTTGCTCATGCCCGATGCTGACCCCGCCATGAACACGGCCTCATGGATCGGCAGCCCATGATCCTCCGGCTCAGAATGCTCCGACTCGGGGTAAAGCTCGTTGTAGCCCCCGAGCCCACCGTGGGTAGATTGGTTCCGCCTCTCCGCTTGAAGACCCATCCTCTGAACAGACGAGAGTATCCTGCGACATAGAAGCCTCCAGATCCATCCCTTGAGTGAAGCCCACGAAGACATGCTTCTGGCCCGGGTTAGCATGGGCGGGTCGCATGTGTTGGGTGGGTTGCGCGCGCCAAGCCGGCTCGACGATGTTGGTGCAGACGTCTGGCCCGGGCGTAGATCCTTCAACCTTGCCGATGAAGACGTGGATCCCACCGAAGGCAACCCGGAATCCATATTCGACAGAGTCGGCCTCAGGGCCCCAGCTGGCGTCGTCGATGTAGAGACAACCACACCATCTTTTGCTCATCCTTCCGACCACATATCCCTCGAACCATGGGAGAGAGCCCTTTGAGAACTCAACACCATCGAGCGGTAGCCCCAAGGTGGGCACCAACCGTCGTGGTTTCGTCACGGCAGATGCCCAAGGACTTAGATTTGAGGCCATCGCTAAGGTGATGGACTCAAAGGGGTTTATCGGGACGAAGGACACAGGTTTACCAAGGTTCGGCCCCTCAACTAGAGGTAAAAGCCTACGTCTTGCTTGTTCTTGTATTGCTTGGAATCTCGATTACAAAGGAGAGGAATCGCTTGACCTAGCTCTCGATTAGTTAGTCTTTGTCTAAGTCACCCCGGGTCTCGCCTTTATATAGGATGTCAAGACCACGGGTCATACAAGTCGTAACCGACTCTCACAACGTGTCTGATTCTATCTCTATATTGTCTTGCCTTCCTGAGCAAGCTGTCTCCGGGTGGCTCACCCGCCTAGGGCTTCATACCTTCTTCGTTCGGGCCTCGTCTTGGCCCATCTTGGCAAGCCGCCCAACGTCTTGGGCTTGAGTCTTCAAGTCCCATCCTTGGGCTGGTGTATGAGTCGCCAGGTGTGACCCAGATCCTCTGGGGCGGGTCTCACCGTGGGGTTATATCCCCAATAGAGGAGGAACGTACTTCTTTTTCCAGAAGCTGGAATTAGCCTGAAAATGAAAGCCGTCGTAAGAGGTCAAAAGACTGCAAAGTATATATGGGTAGCTAAATGCGGATGTAAGGAGATCGAGAGTCGCCTTTACGTCTGGGGCCGGGTTTGTGGCGTAGAAAGGTGCCAATCCGATGGCGCGGTAAGATCCTTTAGATTCATGAACCAGGCTCTTGATGGCAGCCACGATGTTATCCTTAGACAGCGTGGTAGAGTTAAACCAGAGGGGGTCACTGTCATCACCCGTGTACTCGCACATGAGGCGGCTTCGCCGGCTCATAGGAAGGACTCTCCTAGAAACCCAACAACGGGTCAGATCCTTCCTAGTCAGACCATTGGCCATAAGGGCCTTGATTCTCGCGTGATCTGGGGTGTACTTCGCTCGTTCAGTGGATGACAGCCGGTCAGGGAGCTCGGTTGAAGTTTTGAGCCGGGTTGGACAATAACCCGACAACGAGTGCTCTCCTTCTGGAGAAGTATCTTTGCAATAAAACCAGGTTTTATTCCAGCCTTTGGGATGACTTGGCATCCGAACAGCCGGAAAAGTCACATCTCGCCTCCTTTGAATTGAGATCCCGCCGAGCTCTCAGCTTGGACCAGCGTTTACTTCCGTCTGGCGGTTCACGTAAAAGAACTCACGGAAAAGGCCAATGGATGGCTCTTTTTGTAAGTAAACCTCATTGAGAATTTGGAAGTTGCATATGTTCGAGACGGAGTTTGGGGTGATGTCTTGGGGTCACAGCTTAAAGAAATGAAGAACGTCTCGAAAGAATTTTGAGCCGGGAGGGTTGAAACTATGAACAAGGTGATCTTTGAAAACAACTACTTCGCCCTCTGGTGGAATGGGTTTCTTTTCGTTGCGTGGAACCCGCCAATGGATGACATCTTTGGCTGGCAAGGACCCTGTGTCTACGAACTCCTTCAAGAACTCTTCGGTAACGGCAGAGCTAACCCAGTTACAAGAATTGGATGCACGAGGTGACTTAAAGCTGTGCAAAGGTAACAACGTGTGGCGAGTTAGAAGGAGACACATAACTACGAGCGGCTGACGGAATCTCAATTCTCTAAAGCTAAGTCGCCGGAACTACTTGGCCGAGAGCCGGAAGTTCATGGGCGAGTCAAGTTTGCAAAGAAGCAGACCAATTATTACTAAGTATGGAAAATAGGTTTCACAGACCATCTACATTGTTATGGATCTACAAGACAAAGAAAAAGCAGTTTTATTCTAACCTAGCGAAGAACAGATGAACTGGCAGTGTTTTGAAAATAGTAAAGGGAGCAATTGCGGATCTATGTTGTGCTACTATCTACTTCCTACGATCTACCACACTAGAAAAGGGGGCATTATCAAGCTCACTGGTCTACCTACTATCGGACATTGTGAAGAGCTTGTGTTCTAGTGGAGGACGAAGTCCATGAAAACCCTACCGAAAGCTACAGATCTCGGGGTGGGGAAGAACTCACCGGAGATGACGCGACGGATCTGGGCGGTGATTTGGTCTGATCAGGTTGATGCAGCGGGTTGGCGTGATGACGGCGTGGAAGCTTCACCAGAGCGGAAGGATGCTGGAGCGACGGCGTCGGGAGGAAGAAGAAGAGGCACGAGCGGAGAAGGAAATGAAAACTGCCCCTTCAAGGTCCTATTTAATAGGCAAAAGGTGGAAACGGGCGCGAGAATCCAGGCGATGAAAGTTAATTGACCGACACGGATGCCTCGATTTTCAGGCCATCAGTTTCATAATGGAAAGATCCGTTGTGGTCGTCAGGGAATCTTTTTCACTACTGGAAACAACAAATTTGTCATCTGCCAGTTCTTTGCCGTCAGCTGGCAGACGGCAAAGCAGCTATTTGCCATCAGTTTCCAAAAAACAGACGGCAAAGAAGCTCTTTGCCATCAGCTAGTTCTTTGTCGTCTGCAAGCGAACGACAAACTAGCTTTACCGTCCGCTAGGAGACGGCAAAGAGGAAGGGTGGCCCACTAACGGGTACCAGCTAACACACAGTTTCTTTGCCGTCCACTAGAGGACGACAAAGATTCTTTGCCGTCAGGAAGCGGACGGCAAAGAATTACCGTTCGTTCCCCTGGCCCCACCCCACTAGCTAGTCTCTTTGCCGTCTGCTAGCAGACGGCAAAGAGATTACCTAACCCCCGCGCCCCACCCCTCCCTCTCCCCCCTCTCTCCCATCCTCACCTCACCCGCACCGTCCCTCGTGCCCGAGCCGCCCCCGCCCCCGTGCTACCCCTTGGAGCCCCCGCCGCCATCAGCCAGCCCAACCCATCGATGCCCGCCTCGTCGCCGGCCGTCCCTGCCAGCCCTGCCCCGGCCGCCCCTCCTAGTGGACGCAGGCCGCGGCCATCACGCTGCCCCGCCCCACCGCCGGAGCCGTGCCGCGCCCCACCGCTGGAGCCATGCTACGCCGCCCCCCCTCCCACCACCGGCGCCGCACCGCCCCGCCCCAGCACTCGCGCCGCGCCGCCCAGCCCCACCCTGCCGCCGGAGCCGCACCGTCGCCTAAAAAGCTGATTTTTTCTTCTTTTTCTTTTTTTTCCTTTTTATGTTTATTTAGATTTAGTTTAGTTAGGTTTATTTAGATTTAGTTTAGCTAGGTTTATTTAGATTTAGTTTATCTAGGTTTAATTAGATTGTCGGGGGTCGAGGATCGAGGGTCGACCCCGACACGACACTCCCGACACCCCGACCCCCGACACGACACCCCGACACCCCGACACGACACCCCTGACCCCAACATGACACCCCCGATGCCCTGACCCCGACACGACACCACCGAAACCCTGACCCCGCCTCAACACGACACCCCCGACACCGCCGACACCCCCGAGACTCCGACACCCCTAGATTTAGTTTAGGTTTATTTAGATTGTCGGGGGTCGAAGATCGAGGGGAAAAGGAGTCGAGGGTCGACCCCAACACGACACCACGGACACCCCGACCCCCAACCCGACAACCCAACATGGCACCCCCGACACCTTGAGCCTGACACAACACCCCCGACACCCCGACCCCGACACGACACCCTGACCCCCGACACGACACCCCGACACCCCGACACGGTACCCCGACCCCGACACAGCACCTCTACCCCGACATGACACCCCCGACACCCCGACCCCGACACGACACCCCTGACACCCCGACGCCGACACGACACCCCCGACACCCCGACCCTGACATGACACGAGTCATATATTTGTGAATTATGAGTTAGGTCATATATTTTTTGAGTTTGTTATAGAGAACATCATATTTATGTTGATCACGTGGATTTAAATGTGTAGTTGTTTCGTCGCTGCGAGGGTTTGGTGTTCGATGACCTCTCCGTGCGTTCGACGAGCTCCGCCCCTGCGTTCGTGGGTGAACACAAATGACATCTCCTCTTGCCCCCTTCATTTCCTCTATTCCGGTCTTCGTGCCGATAAAACTTGCTAGCTATAGGTGTCTTCAATCATCAGTATGCGTGACCACTATGCGTCTCCTGTTCGAAACTGTTGCATCTATAAATATGCATTAATTAGCATATTTATAAGCGTGATTCTTTTGAATTGTCCAACGTTATCCAAGGACAGCTCGAGTATGTGTAGATTGGGTTCGTTTTCCCATATGCTCTGCTCCGGATCCGATGCAGAATTTCGTCAGTGCCTCCCTGTTGTTCTCCGGGTACACGTCCTCTATGCTTATTGCCGAGACGTGTATCAGGAGAATAGCGGAGAATATCAGGAAAATGAACCCAATCTACACATACTCGGGTGGGATTAGGACCTATCTTTACCTCCTAGCATCTAGGTTGCATCAACGTAATAAAACTAACAAACTCTATTAACTGATGAAAATGGTTTGCTAAATTATGTATATATTTTGTGTGTGTCTAGTAGCTAGGAAAGATGAGTGATCATGGGTGGATGTACACCGGTCACACTAGTCAGAAAGACATGACCCATGAATGGATAACAAAAACCAAGGAGTTTGTGAGAGTCATATTTGCAAATGGACAGAAAACAAACTGGTGCCCTTGTGTCGATTGCGACAGCTGTAAGAAGAAGTCAGAGTTTGAAATGATCAGACACCTACAGAACTGGGGTTTTACTCCCAATGTGCCAGAGCTGAGGTGGTTCGTCGTCACACTGACGAGCATGGTACCGGGATCGAAGACATGGTGCAAGACTTTGATGATGCTCGAGATTTGGACGATGAGATGGAGGAATCTGCAAAGGCCTTTTATGAAATGTTGAAGTCTCCAAAACGCCCTTTCACGAGCATACTGAGCTTTGTTAGCTGGATGCCATCGAGCAAGTAATGGCTCTGAAGACTCAGTTCAACTTGGGTAGGGAATGCTACGATGCGATGATGACGTTATTTGGACGCTTTCTACCCAAAGGCCATGTATTACCACCAAACTTGTACCAGTCGGACAAAATCCTATGTGCGCTTAAGATGCCCTATGAGAAGATAGATGCCTATGAGAATAGATGTGCCTTATTTAGGCTTGAGTATGCGGGCGTGAACTATTGCCCAATTTGCAATGCTTCCAGGTATGTTCTAGTTGACAACGGTATGGGTGAGAAGAGTCACACAAAAATCCCCATTAATGTTCTTCGGTATCTGCCAATCATACCAAGACTTCAATGTCTTTTCATGGTCGAAGAGATGGCTAGACAAATGACGTGGCGTAAATTGGGCAAAAGAACAGAATTAGATGCAGATGGGAATCCGATGTTGGGACACACTGTAGACGCTTTTGCGTGGAAGCACTTCGATGCATTACATAAGGATAAATCGGCAGATCCAAGGCATCCTCGAGTTGCCATCAACACGGATGGGTTCAATGTGTACGGTATGACTGCAGCACAATACAGTTGTTGGACTGTATTTGTCATTCCACTCAATCTCCCCCCAGAGAGATTATGAAAAGAAAGAACATTTTCCTGACGTTGATAATTCCAGGGCCCAAATATCCGGGGAAGAATATGAATGTGTACGTGCAACCACTTAGGGATGAATTGCAAGAAGCCTGGGGTAGTGGGATCAAGACATACAACGCCACTACAAAAAAAACTTCAAAATGCATGTGTGGTACATGTACTCGATGCATGACTTGTCGACGTATGCGCTATTCGTTGGCTGGTGTGTGCATGGAAGGTTTCCGTGCCCCACATGCAAGGCAGCTCTTCAATTCCGTTGGCTGGAGGCGGGTCACAAGTTTTCTTACTTCGACATGCATAGACAATTCCTGGATCCTGACCATAAGTTCAGAAAAGACAAGAAGAATTTCATCAAAGGTAGAGTTGTCAAAAACACTGCACCACCTGCATTGACAGGACAACAGATCCTGGATCAGATAAACGCTCTCGAGCCGGATCCAGATCGTCTAGGGTATTTCAAAGGGTACAATACGGAACACGCCTGGACTCACAAGACATGTTTGTGGGATCCTCCTTACTTTAAAGACCTCCTTTGCCCACACAACATCGACGTGATGCACACTGAAAAGAATATCGCGGAGGCCCTTTTTGGTACATTGTTCGGCATACAGGGGAAGTCGAAGGATAATCCTAAGGCTAGAGTTGACTAGGAGGCTCTATGTGATAGACCGTTACAAAACATTCGACAACCGAAAGGAAAGAAGAACTGGAGGAAGCCAAAGGCATGGTTCAATCTTGGAAGGCCAGCTATGAGGGAAATGATCTTGTGGGTGAAAATGCAGTTGATGTTCCCTGATGGGTATGTAGCGAATCTAAAGAGGGGGGTGAGTCTTGACAAATTGAAAATATTTTGTCTCAAGAGTCATGATTGGCACATATGGCTTGAGCGGGTAATGTCGGTGATGTTGCATGGCTTTATCCCTGAGGATGAATGGCTAGTACTGGTAGAGTTCAGCTATTTCTTCTGTGCTCTTTGTGCGAAAGAACTATCGCGTGACGTGCTAGACGAACTGGAAGAGTTGGCGTCGGAGTTGATCTGCTAGTTAGAAAAGATCTTTCCATCGGGCTTCTTTAATCCAATGCAGCATTTGATTTTGCCTCTCCCGACCGAGGCAAGATTGGGGGGGGGGGCCCGTGCAAAATCGTTGTGATTCGCAACTGAGAGGATGCAGAAGACACTTCGAGCAAAATGTAAAAATAAACATAGAGTTTAAGCATCGATAGCCGAGGCATTCATTACTAAGGAGGCGGCAAACTTCGTGATAGCACACTACAAAGCCAAGAATCGTCATTTGCATAATCCGAAGCCCCAGTACAATGATGGCGACCGTGAAAAGGTCGATCCAAGCTTAGCCTATTCAAAGGGAAGATCGCACCAGCCGGTGCTTCAAAATCAATAGCGTTGGATGTCGAAGAATGGCGGACCATTTCGTTGTATATCTTCAACAACCTAACAGAAGTGTGGCTGTATATCAAGTAAGTTGTCGGTACATTGTTTCACAACTTCTAATTCCTTTGAAATACTCTTATTCCCGGATATGTGATACAGTGGATACGTTGCCAAATTCTCAGATGGAGCGATGATCCAAAAGGATTCCATCGAAGAGTATGAGCTTCTCGCAAAGCATGGAGGCGGCTATCCTGGTTTCATCTCTTGGTTCAAGCAAACGGTAATTTCCATTAATTAGACGATTTCATTTCTTCGCCTAGTTTGGGGCTAATGCAACAATCCTTTCATATTAAACTTGTAGGCTAATGGAGAGTCTATGGACTACGAATTGAGACAAGTCGCTAATGGTTTTGACTATAAGGTCCGTTCATTTGACAAATATGACATCAACGGGTATCGCTTTCATACTTTTGGCAAAGAGCTATCTATGGCCGACCGAAAGTTTACAAATTGTTGTGTCTCTACTATCGGCGAAGGAGGGGTTGAGTATTATGGAAGAGTTGAAGCAATTTATGAACTTACATTCTTTGGTGAAAACCCACCAAACATCATAGTCTTCAAATGTTATTGGTTCCAGCCGAAGGAGACTAGAAGGACTCATGAACATATAGGGCTAGTCAAAATCAAACAAAGCACCCATTTAGATGTTCCTGATGTCTATATTACGGCTCAATAGGCGACCCAACTTTTCTATCTACCGTGGGCCTGCCAAACGGATCCAAATTTGAAAGGTTGGGATGTCGTTTATGATGTGCCACCACATTTTAGACCACCTCCCCTCAATGAAGATGATTATGAACCTCACATTAGCCCAGACACATATGAAGGAGAATTCTTCCAAGAAACACGTGTTTCCAAAAAATGTTTCAAGAACCGCTCTACTTCACCCCAGAACATTGAGGTCGACAGCGACAGTGAACCCGACTTCACCCATAAGCCGGAACAAGAAGAGACGGAAGAAGAAGAGGTTACTGTTGCGGATGACCTGACAGTGCTTGAGCGATTACATAGAGGCCTTCCACATGTTGATGCATTTATTGATGATGTTGATGAGCACGTCATTACTGATAGTGATGATGATTATGCATTTATTGATCTCGGAGCATATAGAGACGATGAATATTAATATTAGTAATGTGAGGTATTCACTTATTATTATGTACATATATATTATTAATTAGTTCATGTTATTGGGTATTCAATTCTTTTATGTTGAACTAATTTCGTTCACTCTTTGTCATTGCAGGTGTTGACAGATGGTGGGCTCGGGTCGAGAGCGCTCGGAGCCTCCTTCTTCGGCGCATGTTGGGAGGGGTGCTATTATTCCACCCCAGCACCTCCGGAGAGCTCTGATACACAGCATGCAGATATAGGCGGGCGCTTCTTCTTCGACCGGGAGAGGTCGGGGGAAGACGAAGAGAGGTGCTAGAGGTAGGAAGGCTACTGCGCCTTCCTCGCCGCCACCCCCAGCTGATTCTCCCGACCACAGGAGTGCTCCGCCTTAGGTGGACCCGTCTCACTTGGACCTATCTAGGACTCTGGTCCATGAGCCTCGGGTCATCAAGCCTTCGCCCAGGAGACTCCGGTCCCAGAGTCTTCGTCCCAGGAGACTCAGGTTCCGGAGTCTTCGTCCCACGTGACTCCGAAGGCTAGTGGCCATGCTGATGATGGCATGGACAACTTGTTTGAGGATACCTATGGCGAGGGCGAGCTGGTTGAGGAGGGCAAGAAGGTCTACCAGCGTGGTTGTACAAAGCTCCCGCTCATTTCGACGACCCGCGTGTAGAGGTGGTTGATTGCGCCTAATGCGGAGAAGTAAGTGCATTTACTATTTTTTAACCTTTTGTCTTCATGTTTCTTCAAATTAATATCTAATGTGTTGGCCTTGTCATAATGCAGGGGTTGGAAATACGAGCGTGGTGTCCGCAGGCCCAAGCAGGTCCTTAGTGTGCTTCTCCGTCACCAATTTCGGGGAAGCTACACTTGCCCGATGAGGCTCTATAGGTAGCACCAACCTAGGAGTTGTACATGGCTGCCCCGGCACCGCCGGAGGAGATGGTCAACGGTGTCTTGTGCGAGACGGTGGCTGACATTGTGATCCATCGCTTTTGGATAATTTCTCCTTTACAGAATGAAAAATCAACAACACCTAGTGATTGTACTTATCAGTGTTGTCTTGTTTGATTGCAGACCTTCTACAGGTGTCTTGAGGAAGACGAGGTGAAAGCGGTTGTTTTTCTCGAAGCCAAGTGCAAGCGCCTACTTTAGAACTTACGGCACGAGGCTCGGGTGCAGGCTATTCGAGACTACTACGCCTCGACTAACATTAAGAGGGCCAAGAAGAAGTGCCGCAAAAATTATCCAAGTAAGGAGAAGTTAATGAAGGTAATTATCTATTCTTAAGGCCTTGTATTAGTTTCTTTGATTTGATTCGTAGGCGTAACGCTGAAATTTCTCTTGTCTAACTTAGGTGCCCCCGAGATGGTGTGCGTATAGGATGGACTATTGGGAGGCATTGGTGGATGAGTGGTGCTCTCCCCAATGGCTGGCTGAACACAACAAGGCCAAGGATAAGCATGCCCAAATGAGAGGTGTGTCACACCATCAAGGGTGCTCCAACCTGTTTGTGTACGGGGATCACTAGGTATGTGGTTTGCTTCATGATTCATGCAATTTCATTCTTCATGCTAGCTTGAGCCCTTAACTAATATTTTGTTCCTCTCTTTTAGGCGCGAGAAAACAAGAAGGAGGTGCCACCTCTGTTCGACCTCTATGCCACGGCCCATACTGCCTCGTACAAGAAGGCCAAGGCATTCTCTGAGGATGACCTCGATCATCCAGAGAGCTTCAGCAACATCTCCTCCCATAACAAGATCGTGAGGTACATATGTCGTGGTTTTGTCACGGCAGATGCCATGGGTAGGCTTATCGAGAGGGGCCAAAGGACGTCGACAGACTCTGGGAGAGGGATTAGGCACAAACGGTGGTGGACACGTGATGTACCCAGGTTCGAGGCGCTCCGTGGGAGATAACACCCCTAGTCCTGCTTGGTCTAGGTTAGACAATGGTAGGATTACAATGATGCTCCTTGAGCTATATGGATCAAGGAGGAAGAAGGAGCTAGCCGGCTCTTCTGCCTCCCTGCGTGTGTGTGGGTGGAATGAACATGAGGAGAGCTGGGAGATCGGTTGTCCCGTCGATTGTTGTCCCCTTGCATATGGGTGGCCCGAAGCTGGGGAGGCCCGCCGAGCAACCGTGATGGGCCTTGACGGCTTGAAGAGCGTCCTTGCGCCGCAGGGTGCCATGGGAGTCGAGCGACGCCGGCGAACGACGGTCGTCTCCGCAGCCGACCGATGCCTCGCGCGCCGCCTCGGGTCCCCCACCGGGCAGAGAAGACTCGCCACGCGGTGGAAAAGACAAGGCCACGGGGTAGGGCTCCCCACGACCGCGGCCTCGACCCACGCGCGCGGGGATCTCTCACGGCGCGGGCGGGAATCGTGGGGGTCGTGCACAATGAATCCGGCCCGGGGTATAAATAGCGAGAGGGGGGGCAGAAAGGCCCATTCGCATCCCCCGCCGTAGCCGCATCATCGTCGTCGTCTCCCTGCCCTCGCCACGAGAGAGAGAGAGAAATAGAGAGAGAGAGAGAGAGAAGGAGGCCCGAGCACGCCGGCAAGCAGCGCCGCTGTCCACCACCGAAGAAAACCCGGGACTGCCGCCAAGATCCTGCACCCACCGACGCGACCAAACGCCTCCTTGGAGACCATGGCACGCAAGAGCGCCTGGGACGGCAGCGACGTAGATGAAACCTTCATCGAGCACCTCCGCCACCACCGCAAGCTTCTAGCGGAGGCATACTTGGAGGCATGCCCAGCCGGGCCGAAAAACTCCTCGACACCGTGGGAGGGCGAGGTGGTCATCTTCGCCAACCACTTCCTCCTAGGGCTCGGGCTGCCGGCGAGTGCCTTCTTCCGCCGCTTCTTGACGCGGTTCGGCCTGTAGCTGCACCACCTCGCCCCCAACGCCGTCCTGCAGTTGGCGGCGTTCATCACCCTCTGTGAGGGGTATTTGGTGCCGGCTCTTCTTCCTTAAGCGTCAAACGAAGAAGGATCCGGCGACGCAGCGGATGGTGATGACCGCCTGTGGAGGCGCCATGATTCACATTCGAAAGGGGACCGACTTCCCGAAACTCCCGCTGGACGAGTCAGTGAAGCGCTGGTAGTGGGGGTTCTTCTACATGAAGAACGCGAAGCCGGAGGAGGACTACATCAACCTTCCCGACTTCGCCAACCACCCACCGACCGCGATGTTGAACTCGCGGGCGGTTCCGCCTCCGGAGAACAAGACGGCGGACTGGCTCTGCGAGCGCCTGCTCGTGATGACCTGGTCGGAGGGGCTGACGGCCATGGATCTGTTGGCCGTGATGGTGGTGTGCCGGGTGCAGCCGATGCAGCGTCGGCCACACCTTATCTGCCAGCTGGGTGGACGCGACGACCCCTGCCGGCTCTCCACCAAGGAGATGAATCCGGTCCACGTGGAGAGGAGGGTGAACGCCATCTCGACGGCGAAGATGGCGGAGGGCGAATGGGAGTGGGGGAAGAGGCCGTATAGCCGGAGCCGCCTGACACCGCGGGTAAGTATTTGGCCACCTTCTTCCCCCATCTTATTTCAGAGACGGCGCCCCTCCTCCCTTTGTCCTGACGGCATGCCGCCTGGCCCATGCGCAGGTTTTCCCACTACTGTAGAACTACAGGGAGCCGCCCCCCGACACAGCGGAGTCGGACCCCTAAGAGGTCGAGGACGCCGACGAGGTGGAGCCGGCTGAATCCGGCTAGCCGGAGCACCCGAAGCCGACGACGCGAAGATAGATACGAAGGAGGCCGACGAGGCCGAATCGACGGGTGAGTCTCCTCCCCAGAAGCACCTACGGGAGTGGACCGATGATGACGCTAAGGCGGAGACGTCGCGTGTTGTAGAGCCTCCGACAAAGCCCGCAACCTCAGAGGATGAGGTCATGGTGCCGTGGAGGCGTCAACCTCGAGCCGGCGGCGGCTCCAGCCAGGGAGGCCCGGACGCGATCGACAAGGGGAAACGGCCGACTGCCACCAAGCCGGCACCCAAGCGCGCGGCGGCCGCGCAGCCAGGCGGCAGCCGCGGAGGTGGAGGCAAGAAGCAGAGGGTCGCCTAGGCGGGATCCACAAGGAGGGCGATCCCCGTCGTTGCCGGGTAAGTTCATCTCCTCCTCCACCTTGGACCATTTCGTCTTCCCCCCAGTCCCTTATTTCTTCGCCACCAGGGAGGCGCGCGCCCTGGGGAGGACCTCGGGTGGCGGGACGGAGAGGATGGCGCCGCCGACGGCTGCCGAGGAGAGGGAGCGCCAGACGTGGCTCGACCTCGAGGTGGCCGAGCAGGAGCGGCGCGTCGAGGAGCTCCGCCCGTGGGAAGAGGCGGCGAAGAAACGGGGAGGAGCCAGCGGGGAGGCCGCTGGCGGAAAGTGGGAGCCATTCCCCCACCTCCAAGGAGACAGCAGGGAGGCCACCAGCAGGGCATGGGAGCCGTTCCCCCGCGGCCGGGAGAAGACATCGAGGGACCACCGTGGTCCTGGGTGACGGGCGGAGGCGAGCAAGAAGGCCGCGGAGGACGTGGCGGGGATGGACTGCAATGCCACTTAGCCGATGGTGGACGACGTGCCGCCGGGGGTGGAGGCTCCGGCTCCGGAAACGCCGGTTCCGAAGGCGCCGGCGCCAGAGGCACTGACACGAGAGGCGAGTCGGTCCGGAGCCGCCGAAGGCGGGGCGCTTCAGGTGAGGGCCGCGACGGCCGGGGAAGCGGCCGCTGCAGGCGCGTCGACGGCGACTCCCGGCGTGATGGCGATAGGAGGGGCCGGCCCCATCGTGGTCCTCGACAAGGGAGGACCCTCGGACGGGATCCGGCCGCAGTAGACCAAGGCGACGGCGGGGAGTTCGGCCCCTGGCGAACCATCGAGCACCCCTAGGGCAGCGGTGCATGCCGCGCCCCGACAACGCAGGACATCGGAGCCGCCAACGACCTGCTGATGAGCTTGGAGCAGGCGGTCGCGGTGACTTCTCTTCTTTCCTTCTCCTTCTAACTTGGTGCTTTCTGTCCATTCCAGTGGGAGCGCGCCAGCGCACCCACTAGGTGTAGCCCCCGAGGCTCGAGCCGGCTGGCGCGTAGGCGGGTCGAGCCTAAAGCTGTGCATTGTTGTTTTGCAGGCGGTGCACGACCACCAGGAGGCCACGTACAATGCCCTACAAGGGTCGCAACGGGAGACCGAAAACCGGCTCGCCGTCGTATCCGCAGATTTGCGAGGTATGTGCTCTCGCGATCTTTCAATGTAACCCCCGGGAGTCAGGCCGGCTGCCCCGGAGGGGGGCTGAATCCTTTCGGATGATGGTGACTTTATCATGAAGTCACCCATGCTGAGACGGTCAGCCTCCGGCGCCAGGTGGTGTGCCTTTTCGACGAGCGGGACCTCCTGATGGCAGAGCGCGACAGGTTTCGTGGGAAGGCGGACCAGGCAAAGGCGGAGCGGGAGGGGCGCGAGGCGGCCCACCACCAAGCATTGGCGGACCAAGAGGCGGCCCTTCATCGGGAGGCGGAGGAGCGGGAGAAGGCTCTCCGCGAAGGGTTGGAGGCAAAAGACTCCGCGCTAGCCAAGGCGGCCAAGGACGCGCAGTCGGCTCGGGACGAGCATGAGCGCCGGTGCGAGGAGTGGTTGGCTAGGGATGTGTAGCTATAGGAGCAAGGGCACGGGGTGGACCGGATGCTGCGCAGTAAGCTTCTGTCGCCTTTTTTTTCTCGTGCCTTCCTTCAGGATTTTCTGGCTTTTCTCCCCGCTCATCTCTTGTCTTCTTCTTAGGGCTTTTCCCCGGCACACAGGAGGTCATAGAGGTGGCCGTGGAGGCCGAGCGCGAGGCCCGGCGGGCGCAAGGAGAGGCCGTTGGGCCGCTTGCTCCCTGGACCCTGGACGAGGTGGGGATCGCCGCCAATGCGCGTCTGACGGAGGTGGTCCGTGCCTTGAAGCAGCTCCAAGCGGCCGGCACGGCGGTGGCTCGCACCCTTTGGCCCGGCTCGGCGGACCCGGGCTCCATGAACCAGCTATCGAGGTGGCTGGAGTCCGGGATCGCGTGGGTGAACGCTTCGAGGGCCTCCGCGGCATGCGTCGGTGCGGGCATGGCGCTCCGCATTGCCAATCGTGGTACCCCGAGCTAGACTTGGGTTTGCTCACGGCCCAGCGTGCCGACACCGACGCAGAGTTGAAGGCGGTGGCCGACAAGCTGTTGGTGAGGGCGAGCGACCTTGCGTCCTTCGCCGCGTGGGACGAGTATGTCCTGGAGCGCGTGGCGGACGGCGTGGTGGTGCCGGAGGACCAGTACGGTCTTCTCCTGGACGACCCAGAAGGGAGCGGCGCCGAGACGGACGATGGAGAATCCGACACCGACGACTACCCGAGTTTGAGCCAGCAGAGGACGTGGGGGCGGGGGCTTCTACCTCGGCCACTTCGGAGGCGCCGGCCTCGAAGGCGCCAGCACTGCCGGCTCCCGAGGCGTGAGCATCGCCGGCTCCAAAGACACCGACATCGGAGGAGGGCCGGCCCGAAGCCGCCACCCGTTAGGATTTCTTTTCTGCAAATTGTTTTTAGACTGGAGTTCCACCCACTGGGTGTATGTATATGTAATGAACTCGTGGCCGTGGGCCTTTTATTGTTATGACTTGTGCCGTTTTGTTCAAAAAGAAATGTGTGTGCCTCCTCTTCTTTCTCCTTTTGCCTTTTGACTTGTGTTCGCACGCCGGGATTCCTTCCGGCTTCCGCCCCGCCTGCCAGCTAGCCGGGAGCCGGTCTGGGACAGGGACGGGGCTTCACCCTGGGGAAAAAACAGCAGGCTCTTAGGGTCAACCGGCTAGGGCTAGGTTGAGCCGGCAGAGGCCGGTTAGTAGATGTAACAAAGCTCGGTTGGGCCGGTCCGGCTGCCGCGCGTCGGCAGATCTCAGTGTGAGAAGTTCCTTTGCACCCTGTGGTCCCTTTAGCCGGACAACCGGGAGCCGGTCTGTAGCTGTTTAGGGGGGAGGCGAATGGTTGCTTGCTCACACTACTTGTCCGCCTTGGGGGGGGGGGAGCCGGGCGGGCCCCCGGGCTCGGGAGCCGGACCCGGTTGACGTGCTTTAAATACAGGAAAACTTTGGAGGAATCGAAAAGGGGCATGCCCCACGTGCCGGCTTGGGGCTCCCGTTGCATTCATAAGCTCAGATAGGAGGTACATACATTGGTTTTTAGCAATAAAATGAATGGAGGAGGACCGCATTCCATGGGCGCTCCGTCTCCTCGCCGGAGGCGTCTCTCTTGCGCTTCTGCGGCTTCTGGGCGTCTATTAGATAGTACGCGTTGTTCTGCAGCGCCCGGCTGACGATGAACGGGCCCTCCCATGGGGAGGATAGCTTGTGCTGTCCAGCGGTTCGCTGGATCCGCCTGAGCACCAGGTCTCCTTCTCGGAAGAAGAGCGGCCGGATCCGCTTGCTGTGGTAGTGCCAGAGCTTCTATTGGTAGATGGCCGTCCGGCTCAAGGCCAGCTCGAAGGCCTTCTTGATGAGGTCGACACCGTCTTCCCTTGCCTCCCTCGCATCCTTCTCGGTGTACAGGGTAACCCGAGGTGAATCGAATTCGATGTCGGTTGGGATGATCGCCTCGGACCATTAAACGAGAAAGAATGGAGTGTAGACGGTCGAACGGTTGGGCGTGGTCCGGAGGCTCCAAAGGACAGCCGGCAGCTCCTCGACCTAGCAGCCGGATGATCAGACCAGTGGTGTCACGACCTGGGGCTTGATGCCGGACAGGAGCAGGCCGTTTGCCCTGTCAACCTGGCCGTTTGACTGTGGGTGGGCAACAGACGCCAGGTCGAGCTGGATGCCCCGCCTCGAGCAGAAACATGCTAGCATGCCCTTGGCTAAGTTCGTGCCATTGTCGGCGATGATGTTGCGGGGGACGCCGTAGCGTACCGTGATGTCTACGATGAACCGGACGGCCATGGGGCCGTCCAGTTTCTTTATTGGTCGGGCCTCGATCCACTTGGTGAATTTGTCGATGGCTACCAGCAAGTGTGTCATGCCGCCTCGTGCGGTTTTGAAGGGTCCTACCATGTCCAGCCCCCAGACGGCAAAGGTCCACGAAAGGGGGATGGTCTGGAGGGCGCTAGCTGGAAGATGGCTCTGTGCGCTGAAGCGCTGGCAGCCCCTGCACTCGTCAACCAGTTTCTTGGGCGCGTCTAGAGGAGTGGGCCAGTAGAAATCGTGACGGAATGCTTTGACCACCAGCGATCTGGAGGCGGCATGGTGCCCGCACTCGCCCTGGTGGATGTCGAGGAGGATTTCTTGCCCTTTCTCCGGCTTGACGCAGCGTTGGAAGACACTGGTTGTGCTGCGATGAACCAACTCGTGGTTGACAATGCTGTAGGCCAGGGCCCGGTGCTGAATTTGCCTTGCAGTGGCCTCATCGGAGGGGAGCTTGCCGCGCTGGAGGAACGCCAAGATGGGCTGGGCCCATGAGGGAGCCGAGACAGGGGCCGGCTCAGCCCCCGGGACCGGCTCGTCAGCACTCAGAGCCAGCCCGCTAGCCCCCGGGGCCGGCTCGGCAAGAGTGTCGACCGTCATCATGACGGCGATGGTCCCGACTCTGGCGTGCGCGGACGAGGCCGGCTCAATTGCCGTGGCGGATGGCGCCGGCCTGACGGCTGGGGGTGGTGGAGCCGGCAGAGCTGCTGCCGCTGGCGGGGCCGGTTAGGCAGCCGGTTCTGCCGAGGTGCCGGCCACGCTTGTCGCACGAAGATGGACTCCGATTCGGGAGAAGGCTTGATCGAAGGCGTTAGCAGCCGCTCGAGGGAGACGCCGGCTGGGATGGCCTGCCGGGTGGAGCCGATCTTGGCCAGGGCATCGGCCGCCTCGTTGTCCGCATGGGGGACGTGGTGGAACTAACAACCCTCGAAGGAGCCGGTGAGCTGCTGGACGAGGAAGCAGTAGCTGGCCATGTTGGTGTCCCTGGCGTCCCACTCGCCCGAGACCTCTTGCACCACGAGGTCGGAGTCGCCGAAGCAAATGATGTGCTAGATGCCGATCTCCTTGGCGAGCCGGAGGCCGTGGACAAGGGCCTCATATTCGGCCACATTGTTGGAGGAGGCGAAGTGGATCTAGAGGGTGTAGCGGAGTTGGTCCCCTCGAGGAGACATCAAGACGATGCCGGCTCCCAGGCCGGCTCGCATCTTCGAGCCGTCGAAGTGCATGCGCCAGTGCGTGGAGACGGGCGGGGGCGGCACGAAATGGGTTTCGGCCCAATCAACGAGGAAGTTGGCCATTGCCTGGGATTTGATGGCGGTGCACGGCTCATACCTTATTTCGTAGTCGGCCAGGGCAATGGTCCATTTGGCGATCTGGCCGGTGGCGTCCCGGCTGGCCATGATTTCGCCCAGCGGCGCTATGCTCACGACAGTGATGACGTGCTCCGGGAAGTACTGCTTGAGCTTCTGGGCGGCGAAGTATATGCCGTAGCACATCTTCTGGTAGTGGGGGTAGTTTTGCTTGGAGGCGGAGAGGACCTCACTGAGGTAGTAGACGGGACGCTGCATCGGTAGCGCCTTGCCTTCCTCCGGCCGCTCCACCACCAGGACGACACTAACGACGCGTGTGGTCGCCGCAATGTAGGCAAGGAAAGGCTCCTTGTCAGCCGGCGCGGCCAAGATGGGCGCGCTGGTGAGAGCCCATTTGAGGCGACGGAACACCGCATCCGCCTCGTCGGACCAGTCGAACAGGGCCGGCTTCTTGGAGAGGTCCTGGCCCAGCTCGACCAGGGCCAACTTGCGTAGGAGCCCGTAGAGGGGCAAGGCCTTCTCGCCCAGCCGGCTAATGAACCGGCTGAGGGAGGCAAGGCAGCCGGTAAACTTCTGGAAGTCGCGGAGCCGGACCGGCTTGGGCATGCGCTCAATTGCTCAGATCTTCTCGGGGTTAGCTTCGATGCCGCGGGCGTACACGAAGAAACCCAGGAGCTGGCCGGCTGGGACGCCGAAGACACACTTCTCCTAGTTGAGCTTGATCTTGTATTCACGGAGGTTGGAGAACGTCTCCTGAAGGTCGTCGAGGAGGCTGAAATGCTTCTTTGATTTGACGACAATGTCATCCACATAGACGTGGACATTCCTTCCTATCTGAGGCAGGAGTCACTTCTGCATGCAACGCTAGAAGGTAGCGCCTGCATTCTTCAGGCCGAAGGACATGGTGATGTAGTAGTAGGCCCCGAAGGGGGTGATGAAGGAGGTCTTGAGCTGGTCGTCCGGGTCCAGCTTTATCTGGTGGTAGCCAGAGTAGGTGTCCATGAAAGATAGCAGATCGCAGCCGGCCGTGGAGTCGATGACTTGATCGATACGCGGCAGGGCGAACGGGTCCTTGGGGAACGCCTTGTTCAGGCTCGTGTAGTCGATACACATGTGCCAGGTCTTGTTTTTCTTCAGCACCAGGACTGGATTGGCCAGCCAGTCTGGGTGGAATACCTCCATGATGAAGCCGGCTGCGAGCAGCCGGGCGATCTCTTCTCCTATAGTACGCCGCTTCTCCTCGGAGAAACGACACAGGGGTTGCTTGACCGGCTTCGCATCCGGTCGTACGTGTAGCTTGTGCTCGGCGAACTTCTCGGAACACCTAGCATGTCCTTGTGGGACCATGAAAAGATGTCCCGATTCTCACGGAGGAAGTCGACGAACTCGCTTTCCTATTTGCTGTCGAGGCGGGACCTGATGGTCACGCACTGGGTGGGGTTGGCCAGATCGAGTGGTACCTGCCTAGTGTCCTTGGATGGCGGGAACGAGGCTTCGCCGACCGACTGGGACGGTGCTGGCACGGCCGGCTAGGTAGAGGTGAGGGCCACCAGCCGGTCAAGCTGCCGCTTTTCCTCCGCTATCTCCAGGGCCTCGGCCAGCCGACTGCCGTCTCGTGCGCACGCGATTGACATCTGGTATTTGCCAGTGACGGTGATGATGCCCCTGGGGCCTGCCATCTTGAGCTTGAGGTAGGCGTAGTGGGGGACCGCCATGAACTTGATGAGAGTCGGCCGGCCCAGCAACGCGTGGTAGGGACTGTCGAGGTCCACTACCTCGAACAAGACCGGCTCGTGGCGGAAGTGACCGGCGTCGCCGAAGAGGACGTCAAGCTTGATCTTGCTGATGTCGATGTAGGACTTTCCTGGCACGATGCCGTGGAAGATGGTCTGACTCGTTTTCAGGTCCTCCACCTTGGGCCATAGCTTGAGTAGGGTGTCAAGGTAGACGATGTTGATGCTACTGCCTCCATCGATCAACACTCGCGAGAAGCGGCACGAGCACTTCTCGGAGGCGATGGTAGGATCGAGGACGAGGGCGTAGCTGCAAGGGTTTGGCATCATGGCTGGGTTATCCGCCCGGCTCCAGGTGACCGGCCTCTCGGACCAATGCATAAACTGGGAAGTGGCGGTCTTGGTGGCATTCACCTCGCAGTGGAGCCGGCACTGGGTGTGCTTGTCCGTCTCTTCGTTGGTGAAGACGACGTAGCAGTCGTCATGTTCGGGGTACCGGTCGTGCAGCCGGCCGTCGTTCCGAGCCGGGGCCGGGTCTTCTTGGACCGGGCCAGGAGCCGGAACCGGAGCTGGAGCTGGCACCGGAGCGTGGGCTGGCGACATGGGGGGAGCCGGGAGGCCGTCCCCCTGGGCCAATCGCTGCGAAAAGCTGCACTGCCACAGCATGTGCGTGGCCGGCTTGGCACCGGAGTGGATTTTGAAGGGGAGGTCAAGCATTTGCCCGAAAGTAAGCTTGGGATGCCAGGTGGCCTTGCCAGTGCGCTAGCACTGACTGGAGGCCTGGCCGGCCGACTGCTCCTCCTCGATGGAGGCGAACAGCCAGCTCCCGTAGCGGGAGTCGAGCTGGTCGTTCTTGCGCTTGCCGTTCTGCTGCTGCCGGTTGTCGGCCACCGCCCGCGGCGCGGCGGGGGGCGTAGCCGGCTTGGATGGTGCTTTAGCCTTCATCCTCATCGAGGAATCGGCCGTGGCATATTTGTCCGCTTTGGACATCAGGTCCGCCAGGGAGGTTGGCTCGGAGCACAAGAGCTTGTGCTTGAGGGGGGTGCGTCGCAGCAGCCTTCGATGAAGTACTGGATGGCCTATACCTCATGCACTCCTCGCAGGAGTTGTGGAGCTCGGACCAACGCCTGAGGTAGTCGTGGAGGGGTTCTTCTAGCCCCTGGACGCACATGGCAAGTTCGCGGGGTTAGCAAGGCCGTTTGTAGGTGCCGGTGAAGTTGTAGACGAAGGCCTCCTCGAAGTCCGTCCAGGTGTTGATGCTGCCGGCCGCCAGGCTATCTAGCCAGGTGCGGGCCAAGCCGATCAGCATGAGGGGGGCGTAGTGGACGGCTACGTGCTTGTTCCCCCTGGCGATGCTGACGGCGGTGGTGTCGTCGATCAGCCAGTCCTCTGGCTTGGCAGCCCGGTATACTTTGGGGTGTCGCGGGGGAGCGTGAAGCCTGGCGGAAAAGGCTCTTTGCGGATCCGCGGACAAAAGCAGGCCGGGCCAATCGAGCCCTCCTCCTCGAGGAGAGCCGACTGCGCCATCTGGTCGAGACGGAGCCGAGCGTCGTTGTCGCTATGAGGGATGCGCGGTCCGAGCCGAGCCGCAAGCTCGGGACAGCCGGCCGGCGGGATGAACTACGCCGGCTCCTGCCACGAAGGCGGAGTATGCCTGCGGGTGCGCCGGTTGCCACCTGCCGGCGCTGAGTCGCGGCGGTGGATGCCAGCTGGATTGTAGCTGTGCCGGTTGTTCACTGCCGGCTGCTCATTTCCACGTGACGGGGGGCGCTGAGCGCTACTCCCCCGGGTATTCCGGCCAGAGGGACGAGGAGCGCTGGAGTGCTGAGCCAATTGTCGGTCAGCAGCCCCAATGCCCTCGCCCTCGGGATGGGGAAACTCGGAGACGGCCCCACTAGGGGTGAGGACGTCCTGTTGCGCGTTAGCGGTGTCGATGAGGTCCTTGAGGTGCCGCTCACGTGCGGCCCGCTCCTCGCCCTCCAAGGTCACCAAATCCTCGTAGGCAACCTTGGCGGTGCGCAGGCAAGCCGTGGGGGTGTCGCAGATGGGGAAATGGCCGCTGAGGATTTCTGCGACCACGAGGCCACGTTCTCGCCCAGCACCACGCTGGCTAGGCTCAGGGCCAGCCGGGGTGAGACCATATGCGGAGATGTATTCTCACTGCGCGGCCTCCATCCGGTGCTACTCGGCAAGGAGGGCGCTGGCATCTTCGAACAGCAGGCGGCAAGCTACCTCCAGCTCAGCTCTGGCGGTGGCGGGGCCCGCCGTCGTGGTGATGGGAGCGCCCAGACCCCGGAGGGTGGCGGCGAGCGGGTCGGAGGCGCCGGCGCAAGTGGCGGCGGCGGCGGCCTTGGCCACCCGCACACGGCCTGAAGTGGTGGAGGAGGCGCTGACCATCACTCCCACGCGAGTGCGGGAGTCGATGGCCTCGCCCGTGGTGAGCGTGCCCACGGATGAGGTAGGGTCGGTGCAGTCGAGCACCCCGCTAGGGTATTCATAGGCCGTCGGTTCTTCTGCGAGGCTCAGCTTGCTAAGCTGCCCCGTGAGCGCGGCAACGTCGAGCGCGAGGTCGCGGCTGAGGCACTCGTCAGAGGTGCCGGTCGTGCTGCCCGCGAGACCCGCCGGAGCAAGCCCCACGAACATGCGGTTCCGCCTGGACGCGAGGTGGCCGGGGGAGATGGTGAAGGTTCCCGCCCGGAGCGTGACTCCGGCCGGCACCGTGGACGGCCCCACGGTGGGCGCCAACTGTCGTGGTTTCGTCACGGCAGATGCCATGGGTAGGCTTATCGAGAGGGGCCAAAAGACGCCGGTGGACTCCGGGAGCGGGATTAGGCACAAATGGTGGTGGACACGCGATGTACCTAGGTTCGGGGCTCTCCGTGGGAGATAACACCCCTAGTCCTTCTCGGTCTAGTTGAGACAATTGTAGGATTACAACGATGCTCCTTGAGCCGTATGGATCGAGGAGGAAGAAGGAGCTAGCCGGCTCTTCTGCCTCCATGCGTGTGTGTGGGTGGAATGAACGCGAGGAGAGCTGGGAGATCGGTTGTCTCGTCGATCGTTGTCCCCTTGCATGGGGGTGACCCAAGGGGTTTTATAGGCCAACCCCCCGGATTACAATGCACATAGAAGGTCAAGGGGGGCCCCAGCCGGCAGCCTCTCTGGCCGGATGCGGGGGCCACCGGCTGCGGAGTCCTACGCTGGTAGGCCCGGCCGCCTGAAGGGTCCCATCAGGAGTTGGCGGGACCCGCACATCGGGTCCCGACGCCGGTCATGTCACGGCACGGGCCGCCCCTTGTGGCGTTGTCTTGTGGCAGCCGGTCGAGGTCAACGGTCCGGACGGCCGCCCTGTTGCCATGCCGATGCAGGTAATGGAGTGGTTGGGGCATGTCGGCACTGTTGGAGGCCTGGTCACCGTCCGCCAGGGTCAGCAGCCCTGACACCTTCACTGTGGCCGCTCCGGCGCTGACCCCCGATGCGACGGGGGCCACTGTCGCCACGCGTGTCCTGTCGATGGTATCCAATGCCCGGCCGGCTAGGGGGGGTGCTAGGCGGCAACGCCCCCAGCCGGCCGGCATGTCGTAGCTGGCGAGGCATTGCCGGCAGGCCCTGGCCGGAGGGTCACCACCGGTAGGGCGTAGTCGGACCGCAGGGGGAGGCGGCCTGTCATTTGATTGTGTTAGAAGGCCGGAGCTAAGGGGGCACTTGAGGCTACACCGCGGTTATCCCCCCGTCAATAGAGATGAGGGGAAGGCGAGGAAAGGGGAGGAGGGAGGACTTCAACCCGAGCCAGAGTCCTTTTGATCCAGAGCTCGTGATGATATCTGGTGGTGGGAGACCCCATGGCTCCATAGCCACTAGGGATGGACTGATACGTTGCCCTAGAACTCTCCCAGAGATCAAGAAGCGCCAGAAGAGCTCTGATCCTGACATAAGGCCTCGTCCACGGCCAATGGAGCTCGCCATTGAGGCTAGGGCCCAGGAGCTTCTGGCGGAGGTAGACAGGCAGGCGGCGCAGAGGGAGAGGGACATGGAGGAGAGGATGGCTAGGCTCTTGGAGGAGGAGAGGAACCGGAATGACGCGTCTTACCGGGTCCTATACGAGCTCCTCGTGGTAAGTTTCTCCTGCATATTAGCCAAATCTTGTACGTAATGTTCGTTTCATCACTAACTAATATGAATGACTCGTGAAAATAAAATGTGAAGACCGTATGCCAAAACAATGGTCAGACCCCTCCGTCGATGCCCCATATTGCTATAGCACCCACGGTGAGTTTCATTTGAATGGTCATTAGTTACTAGTATTCACATTTGATTTGCATCATGCTAAGGAGACATTTGAATGGTCATTAGTTACTAGTAAGTTTTCCCAAGTGTTTTGCTTAATAAATGCATACTTAGCTTAAGAAATGATCGAATTAGCTCCAAAATGACCTATACTTAGCTTATTTTCCTCAAACATGACATAATAACCTTACTTAGCTCCAAAATGATATATTCTACCTAGGATTGCTATAAAATTACCTATACTTAGCATTTTTTCCTCCAAAATGACTTGATCTGCTTAGTTAGCTAGAAAATGGCATAACTACCTAGGATAGCTCAATAATGATCTATAGCTACCTTAGCTAGTTCATTTATGAAATAATTAGCTCATTTAGGTACAAAATGGCATAACTACCTAGGATTGCTCAATAATGATCTATAATTAGCTTAGCTAGTTTATTTATGACATAACTAGCTCACTTAGGTAAAAATGGCATAATAACCTTGATTTAGCTCAAAAATGACCTATACTTAGCTTATTTTCCTCAAAAATGACATAATAACCTTACTTAGCTCCAAAATGATATATTCTACCTAGGATAGCTATAAAATTACCTATAATTAGCATTTTTCCTCCAAAATGACTTTATATGCTTAGTTAGCTATAAAATGGCATAACTACCTAGGATAGCTCAATAATGATCTATAATTAGCTTAGCTAGTTCATTTATGACATAATTAGCTCACTTAGGTAAAAAATGGCATAATAACCTTGGTTTAGCTCCAAAATGACCCATACTTAGCTTATTTTCCTCAAAAATGACATAATAACCTTACTTAGCTCCAAAATGATATATTCTACCTAGGATAGCTATAAAATGACCTATACTTAGGATTTTTTTCCTCCAAAATGACTTGATATGCTTAGTTAGCTAGAAAATGGCATTACTACCTTGGAGAAGAGGAGAGGAGAGGAGAAAAAGAAAGAGAAGATAAATTCTTCTTCTTCTTCTTGTTCTTCTTTTTTTTCTAGCTAGTCTTCTTCTTCTTCTTCTAACTTTCATCTTTCCTAATTTGCAGATTTGCTATGGATGAGGAAGCTTGCATTGATGGAGTGCACTCTTCTACTTGTGCTTCCTTTTTGTTTATGGAAACTTGTTGGAAAATTGTTTTGGATATGTATGTATGGATATGTTGTTGGAAACCATTGTATGTTGGATATGTTGTTGGAAACTTGTATGTTGGATATGTTGTTGGAACTTATTGTTGGTATGCTTGTTGAAACTAATTGTTGGTATGCTTGTTGGAAACTTGTATTGTTGATATGTTAGATATATATGTGATATTCTGTCAAATTGAATGATTTTAAGAAAAAACAAAAAAAACAGGGGCTATATAGCCACTTTGTCGTCTGCTGGCAGACGACAAAGAGCTTTGCCGTCTGCCAGGAGACGGCAAAGTTGCCACTTGGCAGCTACCTGTGCATCCTGGGGTTCTTTGCCGTCTGCCAGCGGACGGCAAAGAAACGACCTAGGCCGGGAAAGAAACAGGTGCTTTGCCGTCCGCTGGCAGACGACAAAGACCTAAGTTTTTTGCCGTTTGCCAGCGGGCAGCAGAGCATGCCGTTAAGCCCTTAATGGACCTAAGTTGCCACGTGTGCCGTCCATGCCCTTTGTTGTCCGCTGGCAGATGGCAAAGATGCAAAGGTCTTTGCTGTCTACCAGCAGACGGCAAAGCGCCCTTTATTGTGGCTTATTCAGCCGGATCGTTGGTCGTTTGCTGGTGGCGAGTCTTGCTCAGCCTTCCATCTCACTTGGCGGTGAGTCTAGCTCATTACCACCTGAAAGTAAGACAAAATAACCTGTCATGACGTCATACCAGAGATATCAAACACTACAGGAATCACGCACTTTGCCGTCAGCCATCCCGGACGGCAAAGGCATGCATCCCGGATGGCAAAGCCCTAATCTTGGGGATATAACCCCGTGGTGAGACCCGCCGAGGGCAGGGTCGGGTCATACCTGGCGCATCATAAGCCAGACCAAGGATAGACGTATGGCGGTTCACCAAGATGGGCCAAGGCAAGGCCCAGACAAGCAATGCGTGAAGACTCGGTGGATAAGCCGCCTGGACACGGCTTGCTCAGGAAGGCAAGATGAAGTAGATACATAGTCGGACACATAGTAAGAGTCGGTATGAGACTTGTGTAACCCGTGGTCTTGACCTCCTTTATAAGGGCGAGACCTGGGGCGACTTAGACAGAAACCAACTAATCGAGAACTAGGTCAAGCGAATCCGCTCCCTTGTAATCGATACTCCAATCAATACAACTCAAGCAGGACATAGGCTAGGTAAATTCGTGTCCATTGTCCCAACCAACCCCTTTGAGTCCATCACCTTAGCGATGGCCTCGAATCTAAGTCCTCGGACATCTGTCATGAAAAAGCCACGATAGATATAAAAAAACTTTCATGATGTTAATTGGACAAATTAAACTTGATTCTTTGTAATAGTTTTGAGACATGATGATAGTAATATGTGAGTTATGTTAATGAGTAACTATGCTTAGTAAGAATATTTATGTTAAGGTTTGTGATTTCCTATGCAAGCATGAAAGTTAATAGTTGTGCTATGAAATTACATCCTACTTATGGTGCATTATTCGGTGTTAGTTATGCTTAATGCTCGCTTATGTCATTTTTTATTTCTTGGTTGGATGCTTCTCAATCTATTGCTAGCCTTCATTTGTACTAAGTAGAAATACTACTTGTGCATACAAAATGCTTAAACCCAGTTTTGCCATTTGTGTCCACCAAAACTACCTATATACGGTATTTCCATGTCGTTCCAAGCAAATTTGTATGGGACATCTCTAAATTTCAAAATAATTTTTCCATTTTGTGTGCTTGTATCGCTCATCAAACGGTAGGGGGTGACTGATATTTTTCCATTCTAGATGTGTTATTCTCAGTA
Source organism: Hordeum marinum (assembly GCA_022496015.1). NCBI lineage: Eukaryota > Viridiplantae > Streptophyta > Magnoliopsida > Poales > Poaceae > Hordeum > Hordeum marinum. The sequence continues at coordinate 65,957,747 of CM039677.1, forward strand.
TGTGTGTTTATTCACTTGTTATTGCACAAGAGTATGGCAATAATAGGGATGCCCATTCCCGAAATGAAAACACAGAAAGAAATTTACTTGATGTTGTCAAATGATAAATTCCCTGGAAAGTGTTGATATGGAGGGTAACCGTGGATTCAGCTAGCCATGGAAAGTGAAAGTATGGTGGAAAAAAGGAATACATTTTTGTTTATATTTGGGAACCTCTTATGATGTATCTAGCATGGAAAGATATTGAAATCTTTCAGTCGTTTTCGTTGACAGGAAAGGCATGCTACCCAAAATATTTTTCTCTATCAATTTAAAAACTTGAGCTCTGACACTTCTACAAAACCCTACCTCCCTCTACGAAGGGCCTATATATTTACTTTATGCAATTTTTTTATTCAATTTCAGTCTCCATATTCTCTTATAAAGCACCAACTAGGAGGCACTATGATTGTAATTGAGTATTAGGCGTAGCTAATATTTGGGTGTGTATTGTGAATGGAACAATGATTGAGCATGATGGGATAGGGATACCTTGCTTTAGTGTTGATATTTTTAAAGACATAGTTGCTTGTTGATATGCTTGAGTATTAAAGTTTTCATGTCAAAACTAGACTATTGCTTTGAACCATCTAAAAAGTACAAATGTCTATGCTACAAAGAAAAGAATACGTGATGAATATGTTAGGCAGCATTCCACGTCAAAAATTCTGTTTTTATCATTTAACTACTCGAGGACGAGTAGGAATTAATCTTGGGGATGCTGATACGTCTCCAACGTATCTAAATTTTTTGCTTGTTCTGTGCTGTTATATTATCAATCTTGGATACTTTACAATCATTTTATAACAATTTTATATCATTTTAGGGACCAACCTATTGACATAGTGCCAAAGTGCTAGTTGCTATTTTTTCTTGTTTTTTACTTCGCAGAAAATCAATACCAAAGGGAGACGAAACGTCCCGGAAATATTTGCAGCATTTTTGTGGGCCATAAGACCCAAGATGGGCCAAATAACTCCTAGAGAGGGGGCCCAGGGTGCTCACCACCCACTAGGGTGCCAGAGGCCCCTAGCGCAACCTGGTGGGTGGTGCCCACCTCAGGATCCCCCTCCACCGATTATCAAGCCTATAAATTAAGAAATATTCAGAAAACCCTAGAGGAGTCGACAAAACACAATTGCAGCCGCCGCAAGTTCCAAAACCTCGAGATCCAATCTACCACCATCATGGAGGGGCTCATCTTCAACATAGGAACCTCTCCGATGATGCGTGAGTAGTCCACAATATACCTACGGGTCCGTAGGCAGTAGCTAGATGGCTTCCTCTCTCTCTATGGTTCTCAATACAATGGTCTCTTGGAGATCTATGTGATGTAATGAATTTTGTAGTGTGTTTGTTGGGATCCGATGAATTTTGAGTTTATCATAAGTTTCTATCCATGAATATGATTTGAGGCTTCTTTGATCTCTTATTTGCATGATTACTTATAACCGTATTTATTCTTCGAATCTTTGGTTTAGTTAGTCCAACTAGATCATTTTTTCTTGCCATGGGAAGAGGTGCTTTGTGATTGGTTCGATCTTGCGGTGTTCTTTCCCACTGACAGAAGGGGCAGCAAGGCACGCATGTATCGTTGCCATTAAGGATAACAAAATGGGGCCTATTCCTACATGAATAGATCTTGTCTACATCTTGTCACCATTCTTATTGTGTTACCCTATTTCTCCATGAACTTAATACACTAGATGCATGCTGGATAACGGTCGATGTGTGGAGTAATAGAGGTAGATGCAAAATCGTTTCAGTCGACTTATCTTGGACATGATGCCTATATAATGATCATTGCCCTGATATCTTCATGATTATTTGATCTTCTATCAATTGCCCAACAGTAATTTGTTCACCCACTATGCGCTATACTCATGAGAGAAGCCACTAGTCAAACCTATGCCCCCCGGGTCTACTTTTCCAACATATTGCTTTCTGATCTACTATTTCACCTTTTTTTCAGATCTATTAATCTACAAAAATACCTTGCTACACTTTTTTTACTTATTTTATTTTGCGTTCTTGCGAGATTTATTTGCCAAAACTATGATCACCTAATCTATCTTTTTACCATAGAGAGCTTGACAACCTCTCTTTCGCGTCGGGTTACAAGTATTTGTTATTTGTGTGTAGGTGTTGCTTACGTGGGTGCGTGATATTTCTCTACGGATTGATACCTTGGTTTCATAACTAGGGGAAATACTTACCGTCGATGTGCTGCATGATCACTTCCTCTTTGGGGAAATACCGATGCAGTCTCAAGCCATGTCAGCTACTCCCTTGTTCCGTGTTTCGATTTAACCACCTGGAGTAGCTATGTCGACTGCAGTGATAATCAAGGTCTCCGCTGTGTACCCTATCTTCGATGGCACTGACTACCCCTACTAGAAGAACATGATGCGCCTGCATCTCGAAGCCATTGACAGCGATCTCTGGTATGTCGTCATGGCTGGTATTCCCAAGGTTGGCGAAGGTGTCATTGCTCCTGATGGGAAGACGTTTACCCAACTAGACTCGATCTCCAAGAACATCATCTGTGGTCATCTGACCAAACGACAGTATGGCCATGTGAGTTCTCTTGACACTGCAAAGAAAATCTGGGAATGGCTTTCCAAGGACAATGAAGGTGTCTCACCACAATGAGACTCGTGTGTTGATGTCCTTTGCAATCTGTTCAGCCGCTTCAAGAGAATTTACAATGAAAATGTCCAACTCATGTTTGATAGGCTCAGTGGCATCTCAAATGTGCTAAGTTCTGAAGAAGCTGCTGAGATCTCTTGATAGTTCCTTTGACACTCTCGCTATAATGATCCAAGACTGCCATTACTTCAAGGATCTGGACCCTGCCAATATCCTTGAGAGGCTAAACACTCACGAGTTCCAACAATCTAAGAAGAGGGAAATCCATGGATCTAGTTATGGTCGCTCTCGTGCCTTAAACGCAAAGACTAACTCCTCATCCGAAGTTGAAGACACTGAATGTGGTTCTGATGGTGCTGAAGATTTTGGCAATGAACTCACTCTGCTGACAAGGAAGTTTTGGAAATTTTCCAAGTCCAAACGATTTGCAAAATATTCAAGACATGACTCCAAGAAGTTTGTAGAAATGTCTTCGCGTGACAACAAGAAGCAAACCTATTACGAGAGCAAGAAAGCTGGCCACTTAATCACTGATTGTCCTCGATGGGAGAAGGAATCCAAGAATAAGAGAAAAGACTATGATTCTAATGACAAGAAGAAGAAGTTTCACAAGTCTTCATCAAAGTCTTCATCACACAAGAATAGTTCATCCGGCAAGGATCATGGTTTCATTGGCAAGGAGAAGGCTTCTGAAGCTGAACCTAAGTCTAAGGTTGAAGAAGAATCTAAGAAGGAGTCTTATTTTGAAATTGCTGGTTTTCCAATGGCTTATGCATTTGTTGCTTCATGTGTCTTCGGCCCCAAAGACACTGGCTTCCTCAACAACACTGAATCCAATGACAACGACGATGTTCCAGCCTACTGCTTCAAGGCAAAGGGATTCAAGGTATCCTCAAAGTCTTCATGTCATGACTCTGATAGTGAAGATGAATCAGATGATAACTTGAAACCAATCTACTCTAAACTTGTTAAAACTGCCACTAAGCAAAAAATGCTATTGATAAAATGCAAAAACCACTAGAGCAAAGCGATGACCTGTTGCGCGATGAGATGAGTCTGAACAAGACTATGGTTGTACATATGCGAAGTGTTCGTTCAAGGTTTGAGGATCATCAAAGTCGTCATGATGCCTTCTCAACTAAACATGAGAAGCTTTCTCTTGAATATCTTCAGACAAATCTTTAATTGGAGAAGTTCATGATGACCTACGGGAGGAAAATGACTCTCTCCTAGCCGAGCAGATGTAATGACCAAGATGCGGTTCTATCCCCATAAGGCTCGAGGTCCTTGAAGGGGTTAGAAGCGGATCTAAGTGTTTCACAAGTACAACACCATTGCATACATTTAATGAAGAGAAGAGTATAATAGATTGGCTTACCCTCGCCACATGCTAAATTACAATGTCACTCAAAACATTCATACATTCATACATAAATGCAGGGTCTTGCTACAGATGAAATCAAATGACAATAGATGCAATGAGACTGCCTTGCTATCCCAGGGATCACGACCACGTGCCTCTCTACTCATCGAGGTACGTAACATACATCCGACCGACGACGTTCTTCATCATACTCCCACTAGAGCCGCGATGCCTCAACAGGGTAGTCATCATCGGTACATGTACCTATAGCATTGTAATCTGTGAGCCACGGGGACTCAGCAATCTTGTAACCCGGGTACTGAAACTATGTAAGCACTTGGGTGAGGAAGGATAAATGGTGAGGTTGCAGCAAGCACCTAAGCATTTATTTGAGTGGCTAACTTACGATGATAATAAGTAAATGTGGTGTCCTACACATAACGGTCGAGAACTAGCATGATCACTAAGTGATCCAGAACACCTACTTACGTCAAACATAACCCCATCGTGTTCTCTCTCAGTCCATGTTCACGAGCAGAGACAATCACTGTTACGCACACGGTAGGTGTATTTTATTTAAGTTTACTTGAAGTTTTCTATAACCGAGTGTTAACCAAAATTTCCAAGTTGCCGTGTACTCACGGGCATGGCTTTTCGAAAGATTAAACCCTACAGGGGTGCTCCAAATCATCCATCACAAACTAACCACACACCATGGGAATAACCTAGACCACGTATCTCGTGATCTTCCTAGGCATTTCCACTGGAAAACCGCAACCTCGAGATAGCCCGAAGAAAAATCAGAATTCCTCACGCGAGACATTCGAGAAAGGTAAAACAAGTCCAACAAGACTGCCCGACGTGTCGACATACCTGGTAAGAGCCGCCTATCTCGTTCTCAGGACACGACCGCATGGGACTAGCTACGGGGAAAAACAAATCCCCGAGGTTCCTTGAGGCGGCCCCGCAGGCAGCCCGGTTCGGACCAACACTCATGAGGAGCACTCGCCCGGGTTGTTGATTAACTATCCATGGGCTAGTTAAGCCCAATGCATTTTTATTAGGTTGTTAAGCAAATAATACCAATATTGGGTCTTGCCAGACAAGCTTTAATCTAAAACGAATAGTCAAGGGGGTCCCCATAACAACCCCAAGCATGTTAGGAGCGCAAAATATGGAACATAACACCAGTAACGAGTAGCTAAGGCGGCAAAAGTGGAATAAAACACCGAGCAAAAGGCCAAGCGTTCCACCTTACCAAGATATATAGGTGCATTAAATTAAATAGCTGTAATATTGTGATATCTCCAGATATCCATGTTATCACATGGAAACAACCTGCACCTGCAACTAGGAATGCTATAAGAGGGGTTGAGCAGCACAATCTTCGCCAAACAAGGTTTGCTAGGTAGTCGAGGGGTTAGAGGCTTTCATGGCAATGTAAGAGGCCGGACATGCAAGTGGTAGGTAACAAAAGCATAACAATAAGAGCGAGACATCTGGCAAAGAAAATATAGTGTCAAGATCCGGGTACGGTCATGTTGCTTGATGGGTCTTCAATGGGATACAGAGTTGGGTCCTCGTAGACATTCTCTCCAGGTTCCTCGTACTCAGGCTCGACACTTGGGTCTACCCAAAGAGCAAATAATACCAATAAACATATGTTAACACCTGATTTTGGCACGGTGCAAAATGGAATAAAGATTTTTCTATGAGAGAGGTCATATTGCCGAGTGAAACAACCTTGATGTTTAGGCGATCACCATTCGGCATCATTTCAAGGGCCAAATCACACTTGGATTGTCATATAGATGTTATGAGTTCTTTTTGGTCTATCATGCCCCCAAGACAACCTCGAATGAAGGAATGTTCTACATGGATTGTCTTCGTTTCGTCGAGCTGATTGGTTTTGATATATTAATCATCTCAATCTGAGGTCGTATGCAAAAGTTAGAGCAACCAGAGTGCAGCCCTATCACAAAGCAAATGTGGCGCAGGAGATCAGACACATGTCTGATGGGTCGCGTGAGTCATTCGGCCCTCAAGACGTACTCGAATGGAAAAACTTACAACATAAAAATGTTTCACGTCGTTGAGACGATTGGTTTTGATATATAAATCTTCTCAATCCAAGGTTGTATGCGACCTGAAGAGGCAAAACAAAATCAGCGTCTGGTCGAGTGAAAAGATTTCTGTCCGGCCAAGTGAAATTGCCATCCGACTGAAAATCGCCAGCCGAGTGAGATTGCCATCCGAGTGAAAATCGCCGTCCGAGTGAAAAGTACCGGTCGAAGTGAAAGTACCGGCCGAGTGCAATTGCCGTTCGAGTGAAAATCACCGTCCGAGTGAAAAATATCGGTCGAGTGAAAGTTTCGGTCGAGTGAAAGTTTAAAATGGCCTCGTATGGAAAAGTGTTCACCATGAAAGTTGTTAGAAACGTGGAAACGGTCAACTTTTCTTTTAAGGTCATTATCGTCTGAGATAGTATACGGCCTGGAGAGACGCTACAACACTCGGACAGTCCAGTCTGCTGCTACGTGGAGTATTCAAGATGGCTTTATTTGGGAAAGTGATCAACATACGGATTGTTGGCCTCGTCGACGCACACAAAATTGATGTTTGGACCGTCTCCATCGGAGGTCATATGCAGATTCCACGACCCACGCAAGAAGCAAGACAGAAGATTGGGTCAGATTTGGGCTGAATCCGAGTGGAACTAGAACTAGGACTCTAGGATGTGAATTGATGTAATATTCCTGTAAGGAAAGCCTAGATGAATCCGTTGCTTGTATGGGAAGTCCAGACGCCTCTTATATATGTTGGGGGTGATGGCCGATTGAACAACACACAATCGAACAAATCAATCTATACTACTTTTTCATCTACGTTCTTCGTTTTTTCTCTCTCGTTCTTCGCTGTTCTTCATGTTTGAGAGCTGCGAATCTCGAGGCTCTAGGGGCGAGCGAATCGACCTAGGGCATCCCATAGCCGCCGCACTCCCTAACAGGGTCCCTCCTGGGCGTGTGGGGTTTTGGGTCTACAAAAGCGTCCACCGACTGTCTTGAGTATCGCGCTTCCGGACGGACCTTCTTCGACGTGAGCTGCGGTGCATCACCCCCGGCATCGAGGGTACACACTGATGTGTTCGTGTGTCAACACACTTTTTGGCGACTCCGCTGGGGAATAAAGATCAATCGTCATCACCAACCATCATGTCTGATCTTCCCAAGCCATCAGAGATAGATGCCGATAACATCATTAAGCCCAAGCTTGATGAACTATCAGCTAATCATCGCCAAGCTTATGAGGAATACAAGAAGGCGCGTGAAGAGAAGGAGTTGTAGGAGTTCCTTGAAAACTTCAAGAAAGATCGCCAAGGCAATATCACTCCGATTGGAGAAATCAAGTTCCCTCCTCTTCAAGTCGAGCAGGTTAAACCTCCTATAAGTACTACTTTTCTCCCGAGCAGTGGGCTGAGATTGAGAGTCGTATTGCCCATGGTAATAATTTGGTCTATCAAACTTTCATAGAAAATACCAATGCACAGAAAACCCTAATCTGTCTTTACCTCTTTCATCGGCACCTCCCATGCCGATGAATTACTATCCTACCCGCACCAATCAGATTGTGGCTGCACCTGCTAATTCCATCATGAGCATGCCAAGTTCGTTACCTATACCAAACCAAGCTGCACCTATAGGTGCAAGCACTCGGCCACAGCTGAACTATGGTTCAGCGTATGTGCCACAGTTCCTACCTACTTCTAGTAATTCTACTCCTCCCATCCCACAACAGCAAGCTTCATCGTATACTACGGACGATACTTTAGCTAGTTTTAGAGAGGAGATGGCTAAGATACTTAGAGAGAATTTTGGAGTTGAGTTACCTCGGAATCGGATTTACCAAAAACCATACCCCGAGTACTTTGACGCTATCCAGTGCCCTCCAGGATATAAAATTCCAGATTTTGTTAGGTTCAATGGAGAAGGCACAAAAACCACATGGGAACATATTAGTCAATACTTAGCACAACTGGGTGAAGCAGGCTCGCTGAATGAATTGAAAGTGGGGTTGTTTCTTTATCATTAGCTGGTACTGCATTTTCTTGGTTTTGTTCTCTACCACATGGTTCTATCCGTGTGTGGTCGCAGCTGGAACAGAAATTTCATGATCACTTTTATAGCGGCAAATACAAACTTAAATTGTCACATCTTACATCGGTTAAGCAGAAAAATGATGAATCGGTCTCCGATTACGTCAAGAGATTTAGAGATACAAAGAACCAGTGCTATAGTTTCCTGATAGCCGAGAGGGACTTGGCTGACCTTGTGCTCAGTGGTTTGAAAACTCACATTAGGGAAAGACTAGAAGGCTATGAGTTCTTTAGTGTCAACCAGGTCTTGCAAAAAGCTTTGGCTCAGGAGAGCCAGAGCAAAGATCTCAAGGAGGTGCATAGATATAAAACTGATCATCCTAAAATGAACATGGTTGCGTATGGTAGTGATCACTCGGACGATGAAGGTGATATTTATGTTGTTGAATTTATTGGGCCGTCTAAGGCCAAACCGTTTACTTGCAATGATCTGAAACCGATTCATAGGAATCATGATGAAGAGATGAAGTTTACTTTTAACATTGCTAAGTGTGACAAAATATTTGATGCTTTGCTACAAGCTAAGATCATTAGGATATCTCACACGTTACCGTTGATTGAAGAGTTGAAACGACGTGCTTATTGCAAATATCATAATTCTTTTTCTCATGCTACTAATGATTGCAAGGTTTTCCGACAACAGATACAATTGGACCTTAATGACGGACGATTGAACTTTTCTGAGATGCAAGTTGATAAGAAGCCCTTCCCAATGAACACTCTGGATTTGGAGGGAAAAAGGTTGCTCATTCGGCCAGAGGTAGACGAATCTGCGAATAAAACTAATGTCATTATTGGTGATCCTAGGAAAAGCAAGGAGGATAGCAAGGTCTTGGGGAGGCACATTGTGCTTGACAAGGAACCCTATGGCAAGGAAGTAATCAAGATCACCATCAAGAATCCTATGCTCGGGGGGCAACCACAAGTGCAACAAGACACTCGTGTTAAATTTGTTAAACCCAAGAGTCCAGAAATTCGCAAGTGGAAGAGGAATGAAGCCAAGGTATATCGTAAGCGAATCAGGCCAACTTTTGATATGCTGCTGTCCAAACATGCAAATCAGTCGGCCGGTTCTAGCTCTAATCGGTCATCGTATCTGAAGTGACCAAGGTCACCATCAGCTGATATGTTCAGTCGGCATGCAAAACCGGCTGGATCAAGGATGCCGCTTCCACAAGAACAACGACAACCTGTTTGGGATCGACTTGGATGCTCATATGAAAGCCGACTGAACATGGGTGTCCATTACTCGGTTGGTCAAAATATGCCTCCGAGTGGAAACTATCCGAGTGTAAGAATGCACTCGGGTGGAAGTTATCTGAATGAAAGAGTACGATCAAGTGAATTCTACTCAGTCGAACATCCGAGTGGATTTCGTCCGAGTAAAAGGGTGCGCCCAAGTGAAAACTTCGTAGGCTAGAAAAGTGGACAAGAGTGGCGCGTCAAGTTGTCAAGTATTGCAGCAGTGGAGTTAGGGAAGGGCAAGGAAAATGTAAATGCCGATTCGCTTATCTTGGGCAGTGAAACGTTCACCACGCAACAGTCGACTGTACATAGCAACCCAAGTGAGCCGATACTTGTTATCGCGTCGAAGTACTCGACCAATGATCATGAAGCAATTACCAGCCAAGTGAAGCTAATTGATCTTAAATACACTCGGCCAAGGCAGTGTCCTCCAGGGATAACGAAGACACAAAAGAGGAAATTACAGAGGTTGAGAAATCAACAGATGGCAGAACAAGAGGCTGAGAAGCAACGGGACGAGTTGTTCAATGTCACTCGGCCCATGATACCAGCGAAGCAAGTGTGGAAGACTAAACCAACGCATGACATAGTGGCTTCTACATCTATCACATCAACATTTACATCACCAAAGGAGGACGATGTAGCTATGACATCGTCTCAGTCGCCTATTACTTCTCCTTCACTCGGACAGAAGTCAGATTTAGTGGATGCATGCAAAGAGGAAGACGATCTGTTGGACTATGAGTCTACACCGGTTCATGAAGGTATGGATATCAATATGGTGTATTACTTACCCGCTGAATTCCATGCTGTAGATGAAGAAGGGGAAGTGGCTCAACTGGATTTTGGCCCAAGAAATGCAATATTCGAGAAGCCAAAGGAACCAGTGACGCACTTGAAACCGTTATACCTGAGAGGTCATATCAATGGATCACCACTCACTCGGGTGCTTGTTGATGGTGGTGCGGTGGTGAATCTCATGCCCTATTCGGTCTTCAAGAAATTAGGTTTGTCCGATGATGAATTACTCCAGACCAATATGGTGCTTAGTGGGTTTGAAGGCAAAGAGAAAACTGAAGCCAAAGGTGTGATGTATGTGCAGCTTACAGTCGGGAGCAAAACTTTGGCTACTGCATTCTTTGTCACTGAGGTGCAAGGTAACTATAACGTAATACTAGGTCGTGATTGGGTTCATGCAAACTAGTGCGTACCATCTACAATGCACCAATTTTTGATCTAGTGGGTTGATGATGAGGTGGAAGTGATTCATGCGGATAACTCGGCTTGTGTTGCTTTGGCCGATGCATCGGCGGATTGGCAACATGCCAATGCTACTTTGTAGCGACCCGACTCAAAACGAGTCAAGCCTCTATGCTTTCTGTGCCATCCCTGGATCAGTATGCTGGCACACACAGTACATCAATGTATATATCAAAGTGCAATCACATGTAATTAACGTAAAACTGATATATACCTTAAAATAGCAGCGGATACAGTCAACGGGAGTGGAGTCCCAATAACACCAACGGCAAGTTGAGTGCGGACCGTAACCCTGAATCATACTCTTACCTGTCGTAGAAGAGTATCTGCAACATAAGACGTTGGAGCCGTGTAGGTCAGTACATGGAATGTACTGGCAAGATCATCATAGTAGAACAGAAGAATAAAGACTATTCTATATGCAAAGGCTTTGTGGCTCTGTGTCTGAGTTTTTTTTGCGGAAAAGCTGATTTTATTTTCCTACAACAATGGAATATCAGGAATTTCACTATGGAGTTACCTATCATGACATGGTTCCGCCAACCAGTGTCTCAATGCCCATAAGTATCATAAGTTGCCCACAATTAGTTATCAGTCCAGTGTTGGGAGTTCAGAGATAGATCCAAGTCTAGAAGCTCAATTTGTCCGTAACCGGGGACACGGCTAATCGATTAGGTTTTAACTCTGCAGAGTGTTGTGTACTTTACCCACAAGATTTGGTCGCCTCCGTTTGATTTCTCGCACTTCAGGGTGTTTGAGAAACGGATGACCAAAACATGGTCTTCCAAAGGGTTTCCCTGCGACTCTGTCAGTGCCCATCCTTTCCTACCGTTCTTCTACATCTCGTAGCACCGCCTGTCCAGGGTCACCATGATATCCAACCAAGCCAGAGCCCATAATGACTTGTGGCTACACAGGTAAGCTTCCGGGCATGAAGTATTCATCCTTCCCTTTGAGTCTGGGTGAGGCTTTCCACGTGAATACTGGCCGTCTCCAGCAACACCTAGGCAAATCCACTGGCTTCTCCAGGGTACCGTTCCAATCATCCCTCACCCAGTAGTGTGTATTGAAAAACTTGTTTCTCGAGTCTCGAAGTCCTGAGGTCTTGAATATGCAGGTCTTGAAGAAGCCTTCATGAAGTCGTCGTTTTGACGTGGAGTCCTTCACACCACTCACGAACACTCATACCAGACCCCGTCTACTTTAGCATAGCATTGCACTAACTAGCGTTCCCGGGGCTTTAGTAACAAGTGGTGGGTTCCTACCTCATGCATTCTACTCAACTACGAGAATTTCAATAACACTACGGGAGGGATTTGTTGAATGATGTCACTACATGCAATAAAACATAGGTATGAAAAGATGGTCAAAGTGAACTTGCCTGTACTGTTGATGAAGAAATAATATTGCTCTCAGAAGTAACTTGATAGACTATACGTCACTCTCCGATGAAAATCTATATAACAAACATTACATTCATATAAGCAATCATACTAGCAATCAATTCTAACAATCAAGAAGTAACACAAAAACCAAAAGTAACAAGGTTGATGAAGGAAATACTTAAGACAAAGTTAAAATCAACAAAGTTTTCATGAACACAACTAGGGTAGTTTTTTCCCCTACAAACAAATATTTTCAATAGCAACAAAACAATAACAAAGTGAAATACCACAAAAGGATTTCTTGTAAATATTTTACTAGCAAAAAGAATTACTTTTGAAGAACAAGTAAAACTATGAAAACAACATCCTAAACATCATAAGTGTTTGCCTAATAAACTTAACTACAAGTACAACCATAAACTAAGAGAAAAGAAATTATGAAACAACTAAGTTAACGGAAAGTAATTAATAAAAATGTTTATTACAAACAGAATTAGATCATCAAATTTTTTGGGAAAAGAGTTTCTATTAAAACTAAATTGTTTTTATAACACATTACCTAATGAAAAATAATCTAGTTTTCCTATCATAATAGAGCAAAACTAAAGTATTTTTTTATTAACAAAACATTTCTTAACCGAAAGGAATTACAAATTTTTTATTTGAAAACAGAATCTAATTACTTAAAACTTTGTTAAAATTAAGTATTACTAAATAGTTTGTTTTTATCAAACTATACCTACTTACAAACTATAATGTCCCTATAACAACATAGTAATAAACTAAGCAAATTATTTTATTGTATTAACAGCAATTAAACTCCTAAATTTGAGACAATATAACCTACTAAAACAAAATATAACTAACTCAGATTTAAACTAACAAAATAAAACTAATTAAACTATATTAACAAACTAAACAGATACTGTTTCTAGTTAAAACCCAAATCAAATTTATTCTAAAAATTCTCAAACCTTACCTACTTGTAGCTAGGGTCACTAGTAACAAGTAGCAAAAAGAATCATCTCAAAATACTTTTTAGAACTCTAGATATTCAGAAAACAAAATTTAAACCAAATCTGTTTAAATTCAAATTTAATTATTCAAACATGGTCAAACTTTATATATGCAGAAACTAGATGAAATTTGTGACCTAATGCAAAAGGAATCAAATTAAAACAACTAAAAACATAAAAGATATGATTAAAATAAAAACATAACTAAATCTGTTTTAAAAACAGAAACAGAAAAAAAACACTACCGACCGGTCAGTGCTACGTGGCAGGTGGTGATTGGCTAGGCTAGTGCACGCGCGGGCGTTACGAGCGGTCGGCCGAACTGAAGAGAAAAACGGTTCGCGCAAATAAGTCTTCTAATCTTAGCCGTTGAGTATAGATCCGAGGGTCCAGAGAAGAGCCGGCGACTTACCGGAGGGGGAGGGGTCTCCGGCGAGCACTGGCGGCGGCCGGTGGTCGAAGGAGGTCGGGGGAGGCATTTTGGTGGTCGAGGGAGACACCCGAGGGCTTCAGGCAACGGCGGCGGACGTCCGGTGACGGGTGGTGGGGTCGGAGGGGCGAGGGGAGATCCGAGGCGACGACTACGAGCGTGGGGAAGCTTCGGTCGGGGCAGGGCTCCGGCGAGGGTTTGGCTGTGGCGTTCTGGCGAGGTAGAGAGGGAATCGGGGGTGGGAATGGGGCGCGTGGACTGCCCGCTCTTATATAGAGCCGGAGAGGGGTCGGGGAAAGGAAAGGGGCGCGGATCCCGGCGAGGAGGAGCGGCGGCGGCTGCGCGTGCAGGATGAAGGGGATGACCGCGCTGAACGAGTGGTCGGTAGGGTGGGACCAGGGTGTCAGCGAGAGGGGGAGCGGGCAGAGCTGTCGGTTGGCCGCTAATTAAGCGATTCTGCATTAAATGAGGTGGGCCGACCCGATCCGTTTTAATTGCTTTCCTTTTTCAAATAATCAGCGCATTCAAAAGCTTTTAATGCAAATAATTTTGTTCCAAATATAGGAGTACTATACCTCAAAATTATTATAATAATAAATGCCATTTAATGAACATTTTTATTCTGTTTTTGAATATTTTAAGAAAAATATTATTTTTAGAAATGGCCTATTTGCTTTTAAATCCTTTTTGCAAATATTTTTTCAAATAACCCCATGGGTTTTATGGTTCAAATACTTCAAAAAATACCCCCTGGCTTTGGAGTGTCATTTTACTCCTCTCAAAAATCTTTGCAAGGGGTTTGGATGCTTGCAAATTCAAATAGGGAATTCAAATGAAAGTGAAACTTCATATGGGAAACTTTCAAATAGTTTTTTTTTCAAACTTCCAACTCCTATTTCATACAATTTGAAGAAGTCATATTATCCTCTGTCATGAAAATCATTGAGTTGCATAAAGTTTCTGAATTTGAAATATTTTCAAAAATGAAATTCAAATCACATGGGAAAGTCATTTTATTCCCTCTCATTCAAAAGTTTTCAAAAGTTTCAAATTTTCACTCACTTTCAATCACTCAAGCAAACAAACAAAAATTCTAATAATTATTATAACATTCCAAAATTTAGAATATTGGGATGTTACATACTTGCTAGACGGGATGTGACTTGACAGAGTTGATTTCCTTAGTGCAACGAAGAATGGGTTTGTGCGTGTGTCTTTAAAGCCGATTGGTGGCAATCGTCACCAAGGTATGGTATGTTTAAATGGATTCTAATTCCAAGTGGTTGCAGAAACGTCTTGCAAAATATCGTTCTGGTGAGAACGATATGTACGAATCTGTAGAGGAGTTGGATGACATGGATAAATTAGGACAGGGTTTTCAATCGACAGATCCATTAGAAGAAATAGATATAGGGGATGGTTCTGTTCCTCGGCCGACATTTGTAAACAAGAATTTGAAAGACGATCATAAAGCTGAGTTGATCGGGCTATTGAAAGAATATGTTTGTTGCTTTGCATGGGAATATCATGAGATGCCAGGTTTAAGTCGAGAGCTAGTGGAGCATCAGTTACCTATAAAGACCGGTTTTAGACCTTACAAACAATCAGCCAGAAAGTTTAATCCAAAAACATATGAGCGGATCAAGGAGGAGATCGGTCGGTTGCTCAAAGCTAATTTCATTCGGCCTTGCAGGTATGCCGAGTGGATCTCTAACATTGTGCCAGTAGAAAAGAAGGGCTCTAGCAAGATAAGAGTGTGCATTGATTTCAGAGATTTGAATAGAGCTATGCCCAAAGATGAGTATCCCATGCCCATAGCTGATATGCTTATTAATGATGCTTCTCGACATAAGGTCATTAGCTTTCCTGATGGCAATGCAGGGTATAACCAGATTTTCATGGCCGAACAAGACATGTCCAAAACGGCTTTTCGGTGCCCCGGATTCCTTGGTTTATTTGAGTGGACAGTGATGACCTTTGGTTTAAAGAATGCTAGCACCACGTATCACAGGGATATGAATCTAATCTTTCATGATTTACTCGGTGTTGTACTTGAGGTTTATATTGATGATATTGTTTCCAAATCGGATGCTTTTGAATCTCATCTAGCAAATTTGCGTTTGGCCTTTGAAATTGTGAAAAAATATGGGCTGAAGATGAATCCTTTGAAGTGTGCATTCGGCGTGTCGGCTGGAACGTTTTTGGGTTTCGTTATTCATGAGAATGGCATAGAAATTGATCCCAAAAGATAGAAGCTATACAAAAAGTGGAGGCTCCAACATGCAAGAGAGATATGCAAAAATTCCTTGGCAAGGTCAATTATTTGAGAAGGTTCATAGCTAATTTGTCAGGGAAGGTTGATGCATTCACTCCTATCATTCAGTTAAAGAATAGTGCTGATTTTACTTGGGGGACAAAACAGCAAGGGGCATTCAACATGATCAAGACTTATTTGAGCACTCCTCTAGTAATGAGAGCACCTAAACATAAAGACCCCTTTATACTATACATTGCGGCGGAGGAAGGTGTTATTGGTGCTGTATTGACTCAGGAAACCGAAGGAAGAGAACATACTATTACGTATTTGAGTCGACGCTTATTGGTTTGCTGAAACAAGGTATACATTTATTGAAAAGTTATGCCTCTGTTTATATTCTGCTTGCACAAAACTGAGACATTACCTTGTGTCGAGTGCCTGCATAGTAGCTTGTCAAATCAATGGCCAAGGTGTTGGTATTGTTTATATATCTCCCTATGGTGCTGTTTTTTAAGCCTCATGCCGACTGGAATATTTTTGCACAAATAATCAAGGCGAATATGAAGCATTGTTATTCAGTTTAGAGATGTTGCTCGCTATAGGTGCCACACATGTTGAGGGTGTTGCTGATTCGTTATTAGTAGTGCAGCAGGTGTCCAAAGGCTTTCAATGTTTAGACGAATCACTTAATGTTTATCTTGATAAGTGTCTAGATGCGATTTCTACTTTGGGTTATTTTAGCATTGCTCATATATCTAGACATGACAATTGGAGAGCAAATGAGTTAGCACAACAAGCATCCGGCTATCATATTGATCATGGCATGTTTCATGTTTCTCAAAAGCCGATGTCTTGTCTTGCTAATATGGGAGAGGCCAAATTAGATCCCATTGATTCGGCCACTAACAATAAATCTAGTACAGGTGAAGATGATGACTGGAGGTGGCCCATTATTGATTACTTGTGCAATACGAGTGCAAGGGTGGACAGGGCTTTTTGGCGTATGGCTTTCAAATATACAATGAGAGATGATGGTCTTTATAGACGAACGGTTGAAGATGTTCTTTTGAAGTGTTTGGGTGAGGACCAAGCAAGAGTTTCTATGGGATAGGTACATGAAGGCATTTGTGGTACTCATCAGTCGGCACCCAAAATGAAATGGCTATTACGACGTGCTGGATTTTATTGGCCGACTATGATCAATGATTGCTTCAGGTATTATAAAGGGTGTGAAGCTTGTCAAAAATATGGTGATATTCAGTTGGCTCCTGCTGCTATGTTACACCCTAACATCAAGCCGTGGCCTTTTAGGGGATGGGGTTTGGACTTCATTGGACAAATTCATCCATCTTCTTCAAAGGGGCATCTGTTCGTGTTGGTGGCAACCGATTATTTCACTAAATGGTCTAAAGAAGTACCTCTCAAGAACATGACGCATACGGAGGCAATTCAATTCATAACCAAACACATTATTCATAGATTCGGCATTCCTCAGACGTCAACTACAGATCAAGGTTCATCTTTCATGTCACATCAAGTTAGAGAATTTGTCAAATCATATAACATAAAGTTGCTCAGTTCATCTCCGTATTATGCCCAAGCTAATGGACAAGCTGAGTCTAGCAACAAAATATTGATTAACCTCATCAAGAAGAACATTGAGGATCATCCAAGAAAATGGCATGAGTTGTTGTCTGAGGCTTTATGGGCGCATAGAATTTCAAGGCATGGTGCTACAAAGGTAACTCCATATGAGCTAGTATACGGTCAAGAGGTTGTTTTACCAGTGAGGGTAAATTTGAAGGCTTTGAGAATAGCCAAACAAAATGATTTATCGGCAGTGGACTTCTATGATTTGATGATGGACAATATTGATGAGGTTGCTGATAAACGATTGGCTACATTAAAAGCCATAGAGAAAGACAAATTGAGGTTAGCAAGAGCTTACAATAAAAAGGTCAAGTTGAAGAATTTTCAAGTTGGCGATCTTGTGTGGAAAGTGATTCTGCCGATTGGTTCTGGAGATGGAAAATTTGGGAAGTGGTCTCCAAATTGGGAAGGTCCTTTCAGGATTGCAAGAGTAGTTCGTAGAATTTCATATTTAGTGGAATCCATACAAGGAGTATTATTACCTTGAGCTCTCAATGGCACATATCTGAAGAAGTACCACCCAAGTGTGTGGCAAGAAGCCTAATTAGGCAATGGCCGATATATGATTATCTCCCTTAGCATAAACATGACCGATACATAATTATCGTCCTGAGAAATATAGATGGCCGATAGAATCTTGACATCGTCCTTAGAACAAAAATAGTGCAAATTATTTTTCAGCATTCTAGCTTTACCGAAAAACAGGGGGGCATGTGTTGACACCAGATTTTGGCATGGTGCAAAATTCAATAAATATGGACTCAAACGAAAAGGTTTTTCCTACGAGAAAGTTCATATTGTCGAGTGAAAACAACCTTGATGTTTAGGCCATCACCATTCGACATCATTTCAAGGGCCAAATCACACTTGGATTGTCATATAGATGATCTGAGTGCTTTTTGGTCTATCACGCCTCCAGGACAACCTCGAATGAATGAATGTTCTACATGGATTGTCTTTGTTTCGTCAAGCTTATAGGTTTTGATATATAAATCATCTCAATCTGAGGTCGTATGCAAAAGTTATAGCAACCAGAGTGCAGCCCTATCACAAAGCAAATGTGGCGCAGGAGATCAGACACATGTCTGATGGGTCGCGCGAGTCATTCGGCCCTCAAGACGTAATCAGATGAATAACTTAAAACATAAAAAAGTTTCGCGTCATTGAGGCGATTGATTTTGATATATAAATCTTCTCTATCCGAGGTCGTTTTGGACCTGGAGAGGCAAAACAAAATCAGCCTGGAGTTTCACTCGGGATTTCTGAGTGAAAGTTGGCCGACCGAGGGAAACGTTTGCCATCCGGTCGAGTGAAAAGTTTTCCGTCCGGCCGAGTAAATTGCCATTCGAGTGGAAATTGTCGGCCGAGTGAGATTGCCGTCCAAGTGAAAATCGTCGTCCGAGTGAAAAGTATCGGTCGAGGTGAAAGTACTGGCCGAGTGGAATTGCCCTTCAAGTGAAAATCACCGTCCGAGTGAAAAATATCGGTCGAGTGAAAGTTTCGGTCAAGTGAAAGTTTCAGTCGAGTGAAAGTTTAAAATGGCCTCGGATGGAAAAGTGTTCAACATGAAAGTTGTTCGAAACGTTGAAAGGGTCAACTTTTCTTTTAATGTCATTATCATCTGAGATAGTATACTGCCTGGAAAGACGCTACAACACTCGGATAGTCCAGTCTGCTACGTGATCGAGTCCGATTCGAAGTTAAAGATGACCTCGTGGAGTATTCAAGATGGCTTTATTTGGGAAAGTGATCAACATGTTGGCCTCATCGAGGCACACAAAATTGATGATTGGACCGTCTCCATCGGAGGTCATATGCACATTCCATGGCCCACGCAAGAAGGAAGACAGAAGATTGGGCCAAATTTGGCCTGAATCCGTGTGGAACTAGAACTACGACTCTAGGACAATCCTAGATGAATCCTTTGCTTGTATGGGAAGTCCAGCCGCCTCTTATATATGTTGGGGGTGATGGCCGATTGAACAACACATAATCGAACAAATCAATCGATACTACTTTTTCATCTATGTTCTTTGTTTTTTCTCTCTCATTCTTCGCTGTTCTTCGTATTTGAGAGCTGCGAATCCTGAGGCTCTAGGGGCGAACGAATCGACCTAGGGCAGCCCATAGCCGCCGCACTCCCTGACGGGGCCCCTACCGGGCTTGCGGGGTTTCGGGTCTGCAAAAGCGTCCACCGACTGTCTTGCGTATCGCGCTGCCGGATGGACCTCCTTCGACGTGAGCTGTGGTGCATCACCCCCGGCGTCGAGGGTACATAGTGATGTGTTCGTGTGTCAACAACATACAAACCAATATGCAATGCACAGACAAGATGATGCATGTCCAAATTATTGCATTCGACGTGGCAACCTAAGCTACTCATGTTCCACATGCAAATATTAAGTTGTTTAGTAATCTGTATAGAACCACATGTTTAGTTGTATGAATATGCATGAACATGGCGAATATGGACGCATAATACAAAATCGATGCAAATGCATATGTAGAACGTTGCAAACGGAGTAACGTAGCTCATGGTACTCGCACGGCAAGTTATAAATGTTAACGGGGACAAATGCAAAGATGGAGAAGGACCTGGGATATTCCTTGGTATTCCAAGGATGCCACTGGATAGGGAATGAACACCAATAATAATAGGCCCAAAAATACACAAAACAATGGAGGGTAGGTCCCACAAATCATGAAACAACTCCACACACAATCTGTCCACAAACAACATCATGTCATCTTGTAACACATGTATCAAGAGCTACAATAAGTTCTGGAGGCAGAGGAGTAGGATGTGGAGGGGGTGGTGGAGGGTTAGACTGCTCCCCATCACGACCCGGATTCTCGCTAGTTGGTGGATCCATCCTGGAGATGGACAAGAACATCAGCACACCATTGACAATGATGATAGAAATAAGATGAATCAAATGGCTTGGAAGAAATTTGCAATGAATCTCATCAAATGCATTGATACTGAAAGTTAGTAAGAACACCTTCTTCGGGTTTGTGATAACATCATAAGTTTTTGAAGCCACTTGAATAATCACAACAAGGTATGAGCTAAGATGTGCTTGGAACAAATGTATAAACCCTCATACATCTGACGAAAGAAGATCCTAGGTAACTACTGGAAATCTCACCTAAGAACTTCCACCCTCATCCATCACAAACTATATACATGTTGCGGGAACTAACCAAACGTCGCGGGAATAACCCCGACCATGAAAACTGGACTCGCGGGAATCACGGTTACGCAAAGATTTTGGATGTTCGTACTGGGATTTCAAGTAGTTACCTAGGATTTTCTTTCGTCAGATGTATGACGGTTTATACATTTCTTCCGAGGACATCTTAGCTCATACCTTGTTGTGATTATTCAAGTGGCTTCAAAATCTTATGATGTTATCACAAACCCGAAGAAGGCGTTCTTACTAATTTTTAGTATGAATGCATTTGATGAGATTGATTGCAAATTTCTTCCAAGCCATTTGATTCAGCTTATTTCTATCATCTTTGTCAATGGTGTGCTGGTATTCTTGTCCATCTCCAGGATGGCTCCACCAACTCACGGGAATCTGGGTCGTGATGGGGAGCAGTCTAACCCTCCACCACCCCTCCATCTCCTCCTCCTCCACAAGCAGCGGAGCTCCCTCGCTCCGATGATGATGATGATGGAGCCAAAGCCACAGAGGACCTCAACCCCCACTAGCGCCGGGAATGGGTCACCGGCGTCATCAGCAACCCCGCGGGCATCTCGGACGCCACAGAGAGGCCACCAACAATGAAGGAGGCGACTGGATCGAACGGCGGCTCCTGCCCTGTGTGCTTTCTCTCTGAACTTCTCTCTTTCTCTCTGAACTTACCAGGAGGAAGGAGGGGATAGGAGAGAGGTGGTGGCACGAGGAAAGGGAGGAATGGCAATAGGGGACACCAGGCTAGGTCGGGGACACATTATATAGCGGCTAGGAGCTACCGGAGGCCGTCAAATCAATGCCGAAGTCGACGTGACACCGGCCGATGCGCTGCCATACAGGGACGACGAACGCGCGTGGCTGGGAGGCCGGCTGGGCCTGGGGTGCACGACAAGGCTAGGCTAGCTGGGCTGTTGCAGGGGCAAGGAGGCCCATGAGGGTTCTCTCTATCTCACGAAATACAATAGGTTTTTTCTTTTTAAAGGAAAAGGCAGACAAAAGAAATAAAAATCACATAGAGCAAAGGAGTATTTGAACAACAAAAATAAGTTTGCACTCACATAAATGAGTTCTATTTAATAAAATTGGTTAAGATATCTTTAGGTCAAACAATTAAACCACTTTTATTAATAAAATAATATGTTTTTGCAAATATCAACAAACGAATAAGATCCCACAGAGTAAGAGCTCATCTACAAATCAAATGAGAAAATATGCAAAAGATGGAACAATTTTAAAGAAATTAAAGAGCAGGTAAAAAACTCACATGTAGCATATATTTGAAAGGAGAGAGTTGATCATAGTTTGGAGGGGAAAAAAGGAGAGGTATTGCAGCAAAGTTTTGCACACTAAAGCACCCATGAGTCCTAGCGCACAACACCTCAAACACACTCACAACAACATCACCACATGCAAGTCACGATGCAAAACATGAATGATGTTATGATACCATGATGCAAGAAATGACATGAAGCAAAATATATTTCTAAAATCCCATGATGGCATTTCATAGAAGGTTCACACATGCATATATTACATATAAGTCCAAGGATGCACTTGGGCTGTTACAGCAGATTACTACCGCTCAGGATGAATTTAATGCTCCATGTTTAAAATGTCTTGCTCGTGAAGCTAATTATTCAACTGCTCAATGTTCGAATGTTTCTATGTATGCTTTATCTTCAACTATATATGTGGTATCTAACCCCTCATCTGAAGAAGCCACTTCTATCACTGATGAGAATGACAGGTTGAAGACATTGCTTGAAACAGGCATGTACAAGAGTCTGAAGGGACATCGGATTCTTTGTGATGTCCTGAAGAATACAATCTTGAACAAAAAACCATAGGAAAGAGAGTGTGGGTTCCCGAACAAACATCAATGTGATGGATTTTACTCGAAGCCTGAGCAGTATCCCAAAACCACATGGGTTGCTGCAAAAGGCCCCTCAGCTGATCCTTCCACCTTGTCTGGCTTTAAGAGTGCGAATCCTATCATTATTGATGAATCTTTCGATTCCAACTATAAACTGTTCAAATGCAAAAATGGTGAAGTGTTTGCTAGGTACATTGGCACTAACTGCAGGAATGGTTCACCCATGAGGAAGATCTGGGTACCCAAATGTGTTCCTGAGATGCTTCGTGTGAATGTCATGACTTCATCTTTAAGAATGAAGACAAACCCCAGATCAATGTCTTCAATAAGAGAAAGGTCTTCATATGATCGGTTTAACGGTTATGTTTCGCAGGGAAGGACTCAAAGACTCATGAATATGAGCACTATGGCATGAACCGCTATGTCCATTCTACCAAGAACTTCTCTGGTTATTCATATGAGTATTCTAACCCTCGTGTGAAACATGCCATTACGGCAAAATTGCCAAAATTCTTTGAGGCTACTTTATGAGTCATTACTTCTAGGCCACTCCTTCAGATGTGGGTGGTTAAGAAGAACTAACATCTTTATGCAGCATCGGGTCTCCAGATGAGATGAAGCCTAACTCGAAGATTATCTCTAGAGACCAAATATATTCTTGCCTGGACGCAAGATAACAAGTAAGAATGGATTTTACCATTTATATCGTCCAGAATACTTACTGTTGTTTACTGCTACATACTCATCTTAGCATGTTACTCTTGCATGCGTTGGCGAACACGACGAATTTTCAAATGCAGGAAGATAAATCTAGAACCACTAAATGGATCATGGATAGTGGATGCACTAGTCACATGACTCATGATCGAAGTCTATTGATGGAGTCAACTCTTTGACCTCCAACCAAAGATCACATCATCTTTGCCGATAAAAGTAGCAGAAAAGTCTTGGGACTAGGTAGAGTTGCTATCACAAGGGATCGACACATGGACAATGTCATACTTGTTGAATACCTTAGGTACAACTTGTTGTCCGTTTCAATGTTGTGTGATCTAGACATGTTTGACATCTTTGGCAAATTTTGATGTGTCATACTAATGGCCTCTAACAAAACCAAATTATTCGAAGGTTTTCGAAGAGGTGATGTATATATGGTAGACTTCTCTACAGGACCACATGTTGCCACTTTTCTTTTAGCAAAACTTCGAAATGCTTGCTATGGCAAAGAAGGCTAGGACATGCAGGCATGAGGAACTTGCATACTCTTGCGAAGAAGAGCTTCATCATTGGAGTGAAAGGAGTCAAGTTTAAAAAACATAACCTATGTGGTGCCTGTGAAGACGGGAAGACGACAAGGGCAAGCATCCCTCAAAGAGAATCGTGACTACGACACGACCCTTCGAGCTGCTCCACATGGACTTATTTGCCCCGACTCACTATTCCACTTTCTCTACCTCTGCAAATCTTTATGGCTTCATGATTGTTGATCATTACTCTAGATAAACATGGGTGCACAACTTACTCTATAAGACTGAAGTGTAGGATGTCTTCAGGCGCTTTGTCAATAGGTGCATGACCAACTATGATATCAAGTTCAAGCACATCAAGAGCAACAGCAACACATAGTTCAAGAACACAGGTCTTGACACCTTAGGTGTCACTCATGAGTTCTCTGCTCCTTATACACCATAGCAGAATGGCATGGTTGAGCGCAAGAACATGACACACCATGCTTGATGAATACAGGACACCTCGAAGATTTTTGCCTGAGGCCATTGATACTACTTGCCACATCATCAACATAGTTTATCTTCACAAAGTTCTTCAGGAAAACATTATATGAACTTCTTACTGGTAAGAAACCCAATGTAAGTTACTTCAAAGTCTTCAGTGCAAAATGCTAGATTAGGGACCCCCATCACACTTTAAAATTTGCACCGAAAGCACATGAGGGTTTGAGGCTTGGTCATGGAAAGGATTCACACACCTAGAGAGTCTTCAACACTTTTAGCCACAAAATTGTTGAAACAATAGATGTGCGATTCAATGAAACTAATGGCTCACAAAGAGAGCACCTACCTTCTATGACATATGAAATTCCACCTAAAGAAGCAATTAGGTTGATGGGCACTAGTGAGATCATGCCCAAGGAACCAGTGACTGAAGAAGTCATTATTCCACCATTCTATCATCTCGAAGACAATGATGTTCCTGAAGATAATGTTGCTAACGAAGATAATGCTCAGCAGACAACTCTAAGTCTTCGACCTACCCATCCTGTGTGCCTAATGAAGTGTGTGGCTAATGAAGTGTAGATCAAGAAGATGCTCAGTATCATCAATGAACCAAGTCCTCTCACTTGCTCAAGAGCTAACCAATTGGCTAACTCTTGTGGGCATTTCCCTTTTGTGACTATCTCAGGTCCCACCAAAGTAAATGAAGCCTTCAACGAACCTGAATTGACTCAAGACATGCAAGAAGAACTACATAAATTCAAGAACAACAATGTATGGGGACTTGTCAAGCGGCCAGATCCGTGCAAGCACAACATCATTGGAACCAAGTGGATCTACCGCAACAAACAAGATGCCTCTGACCAAGTCGTCAGAAACAAGGCTAGGCTTGTAGCACAAGGCTACACACAGGTTGAGGATATCAATTTCGATGAAACATTTGCACCTGTTGCTAGACTCGAAGCCATACGTATACCGCTTGCCTATGCAAACCACTATGATACATGCATGTATCAAATGAATGTCAAAAGTGCATTCTCAATGGTAAGACTGAGGAAGAAGTATATGTTTCTCAACCTCCAGGGTTTGAAGACCCAAAGCATCCAAACATGGTCTATTGGCTCAACAAGGCTCTATATGGCCTCAAGAAAGCACAAGGAGCTTGGTATGACACACTCCACGAGTTTCTCAAGGAGAAAGGCTTCAAACCTGGTTCACTCAATCCTACTCTCTTCACTAAATCATATGATAGGGACTTGTTCATATGCCAAATTTATGTTGATGATATTATGTTCCGCACACTACCAACAAATATAGTGATGAGTTTAGCTTCATGATGGAAGAGCAATATCAGATCTCGATGATGGGAGAGTTGAAGTTCTTCCTAGGGCTTTAGATACGACAACAACCAAATGGCATCTTCATATCTTAGGAGAAGTATCTCAAGGACTGTCTCAAGAAGTTTTGCATGAACGAAGGTAAAGGCTACAAAACACCAATGCCTACTAATGGCCACCTCTTCACTGCTGAAAATGGTAAATATTTCGATCGGAAGGTATATCGCTCCATGATTGGCTCCTTGTTGTACATATGTGCATCGAGGCCAGATATAATGCTTAGTGTTTGCATGTGTTCCTGATTTCTAGAGGCACCAAAGGAGTTGCATCACCTCGCGGTGAAGCGAATAATTCGATATTTAGCTCACACCCCGACGCTAGGATTATGGTATCCAAAGGGATCCAAGTTGGATCTCATTGGCCACTCAGACTCATGTTTCACAGGTGAAAGAGTTGATCGCAAGTCTACATCAGGCACTTGTCACTTTCTAGATCGATCACTTGTATGTTGGTCTCCGAAGAAGCAGAACTGTGTCTAACTCTCCACTGCCGAAGCTGAATACATTGCTACTGGCGCCTGCTGCACTCAGCTTCTCAGGATGAAGCAAACTCTCAAGGACTACTACATCAACAAGAAGAAACTACCTCTCTACTGCTACAATGAGAGTTCTATCAAGATAGCCTACAACCCAGTACAACATTCGAAGACAAAGGACATTCATATACAACATCACTTCCTCCATGATCATGTGTTGAAGGGCAACATCGTCATCAAGCTTCTGAATTCAGAAGAGCAATTGGCTGATATCTTCACGAAGCCTTTGGATGAGAAGAGGTTTTGCAAGTTGTGGTGTGAGATAAATATCTTAGAATCCTCAAATATCATATGAATGGACATACATCCAAATGCTTAATGCTTATTGAAGACATTGATGCACAACACACAAAGTAACATATGTATTCCACTCATGAAGACTTACACTCTGAGTGTGAATACATTAACAAATAACATGACTTCAGAGTGCCATGATAATTGTGTGTCGTGTCTGGATCAAATATTCTTATACGGTGGGTAATGCCACCAACCATACTCAAAGACATTGCTTTTATCTTTGCATCTTTGTGTGTCTCCGAGTTACTAAGTTTATCTTTGAATCAAAAACTTTCTTATAAATGTGCACATGTTTTAAGTTGAATATTCCTTCAATATATTTGGAGCTTTTGTCCTTTGTAGCTTTTCGCATATGGTTATATCTTCGAGTTTAATCTAGGAAAATGTGATCGGACCTGACATCCCCATCTGTTCTCACCTCTTCTAGCACCGTTGAACTCCAACCATATGCATTCTATAGTGACACGTGTTGATTGTCTTCACTACATCCTTGTCAGTCGAAGACAAATACAAACAAATGTTTAAAACTCCGAATCTTTTCCTTCACCATGTTTTATGCAACAACTCCCACGCCGCTGCTACAGATAAACATAGTGGGCTATCAGATACATTGCATGTGTGCCACGTGTCCCACTAAAACCGAAGAGATCGGGGAATATACGTCATAATATTTTGGATGTTCCGGTCCTTATAAATACATATGCCCCAGCTCAATCATTATTCCTCCACTTGCTCTACCACCTCCAAGTTCCAAACCCTAGCACCCTCGTTGGATTTCATCACCACTGGAGAAAGAGCTCTTAGCTGTTGTGACCCCACCGTTGCCGTACTCACGCCAACCACGACAATCTTTGTTCACCGCCACCGTAGTTCTCTGCCACCATGGAGCTAGGGTGTGGCATATCGAACTGCTTGGCTTCTCTGCCTCCTCGGCCAATTCATTGTGTTCTTCAGCGTGGTAATTAAGACTGATTTTTTACCACCCGTTTGATCTTCAAAAATTACCAAATGTCTTCGAGATCTATTTTTCCACCATGATTCCAACAGATCTCAATCTCTCATCTCTATTTGCTCAATTCTTTTACTTATGTTGCAAATCTGGGCTCATTTCTCACTTCTACGAATTCTTGAATGTGTACTAATTCTAAACCACCTTATCTTCAGCAAAAGTTAAAGTCTTTGGTGAATGAGGTCAATATCTTCGTACCACGATATCTTGCTTTCAAATCTTCTGAGCATGCATATGACCTCTTATATTCCCTCGCATCTTTAACTCTTTCACAGGTAGATGTCCGTAGCAGAATCACTAGGATCTCATAGTCTGAATTCATTTGCCGACTACTTGGAGATTCATCTGAACTCACTACGATAAATCTCTCACTTGAATCGGTCTTTGAAGACTTTGCGCCGACAATGGCTAGAGATGGAAGAAGGGAGGAAGACAAAGATGCCTTGACACTGCCAAGGATCTCTCTCCGGATCTGTATGAACGCTACAAGTCTGACTCAGAGGAAACCTATCATCAACACAAGACTCAAATCCATTGGATTCGGAGATATTGAACTGTGGAGTGGTTCAACTACCGCTTCTTACCTAGTGAATATGCTAAAAAGTATGGCGACAAGGCCCCGTGGATAGACATCATATACAAGAATCTTCATCCGAAGACAAAGGATGATGCTATCAGGATCAGATTCTACCCATGCATGCTCCGGCCACTAATGCCAAGCGATCTGCATCCCACAAGCATACAGGGCAAACTACTGAAGATGTTGTTGCTCATGACAACATTGCTGCTAAGGGAGATGAAGCTAATCTGTGCCCACCACAAATCCGAAGCCTAAGAACAAGTCAAAGGCTTCAAAGCCTTCAAAGGCTTCAAGAGCTTCAAGGACTAACCTCTCTTCACCAAAGGATTCAAGATCAAGTCCTATTGAACCCTCAGACACTGAGGAAGATTCTCGCATTCACATGAGAATGAAGAGAAAGGCCACTGTTGCTCGCAGCTGTCTGAAGCCACTTAATCCGATGGATGCCACTAACATGATTGAGCTCTCTAATGATGAGTTCGATGATGAAGCTCTCACGAAGCTTATTCAGAAAAAACATGAAGAGTCTAAGAGTCTCAAAGACTTACCTCTCAATGATGCAAACATCATATGCTAGTTCATTGATGAATGGTTTCCTAACCCCTCACTCACCATCGATGCCCTACATCTTCCAATTGGACTAAGCATCACTTTTCATGGGCTGGTAAATGTGGAGATGATGGTTGTTCAACAAGTTGCGCAACAATAGGAGAAGATTCGCCATGAAAAGGCTCTCTTCAAGAAAAATGTCCACACACTCACAGCTGAACAGATTGAAGGCAATCAACTCTTCATCACTGATCTCAAAGCTGAGTTTGAACAACACTGCAAAGATGTTAAAGGCGCCCTTGAGCATCTTAAAAGAAAATCCGAGAAGATGGTTCAAGCTCACAATGATATGCTAAAGATAGGAAAGCACTTGGCCAGCCTGCCCTTGACCCCAGAATCATTAAAAGGTCAAGGCAAGGATCATTGTCTTCGAGTAAGCCTGTGTCAAGGCAACAAGAGATGCCAAGCATTGTCTCCCCTGCTGGCTTCTATGGCTCAAGAGCACCTCCTCCTCCTTCCGCCGTATCCAACAAGAAGACTAAGCAAGCCAAAGCTGAAGCCAGAAAACGTAAGTCTGCCCTGCCTCTGAAGCCTAACCCTTGAAGGGGTAGAAGACAAAGAAGTTGAAGCCATCCGAATCGGCCCAAGTGCCTAAAGCCCCTTCTGCTCCATCAACCACACCAGCAGCTCAACAAGAGTCACTACAAGTGACACCCATCTCTGTGGCTCCACCTTCCTATGAGAATCCAAAGAGCCAAGTCATACTTCATGAGTCTGCTATCACATAGACTCCCACTGCTGAAGACATTCCAGTTGCTGACCCCAATGCAGCTAAACACAATGCCCGTGAAGCTCCTACTGATGGAGCCAATGTAGAGAAAGAACAATAAGTGTCGCAAGTTGATGCACCTCTGATCCAAACGCCACCGCATGAAGACAGTGAATATGTGGATATTGGCACCCCACTAAGGCCAGATGTGCTGGAAAACATTTCAAGCACACCACCTTCTGATTTCTCAACTCCTGTACCCAAAAGTCCAGAATCTACGTTCGTGAGCAAGGAAGTTGAAGCCACTGATCATGTGTCTCCTTTCAAACGGCTTCGTCGCAGACCAAGGCTAGAAATATATTTAATGCAAAGCATACGTGAAGATGAAGTTCGTGTGTCTCCAACTTCATTAGTTGAAAAGGTTCTCGCGATTAAAGACGTTGCTCACAATCAACCTAAGACTAAAGACACAGCAGCTAAAGACAATGTTGCTGAAGATATTGTGGGCGAAGCCAATGCCCCATCCCTAGATGGTCCTCTACTTCTTGCTACACCCTCCATTGATGACAATGCTGACAACATTATCCTGGCTCGCAACAGAGAAGGGGAGATGGTTCCCACATAATGTCCCAGGCTGGAAGCTCCGCAAAATTTTAATTTAACATTCATAGGCACCCAAATGTTTTGAATCCTATGCCAATAATCCCAATGCTCTACCAACAAGGACCTACTCATCCTCTTGTATTTAATGTGAAATACTTCAGGCTCAACAACACCTTCCTTGACTCAGACTACAATCCATATAATCATCCAAAGATTTAGTCTGACAGATTCTGGAGCACCCCTCAACGCCAATACTATACATGCGTGCTCCATGGTCAGAACATAATCTTCTCTCACAAGTGTCTTAGTCTTGAAGCTATGGGAGGTCTGCCATGCTTTGATCAAGCACTTGATTGTCTTCGGGATGTTGTACTGTTAGCATTCATCCCAGACCATGAAAACTGGAATGAGGAGTTCATTCTTCAGTTCTATGCGACTCTTCACATCTCTGGCTTCGATAGAGATCTGAAAACATGGTAGATGCACTTCATGATTCGAGATAAGTACATCACAATTGATGCCACAGAATTCTTTCCTGCTACACTTCGTGTAGCCTTTGATGATACTGAAGCCACTCAAAGCATCTTTCAACCGCCAGAGCCCAACATGACTGCAATGCTCACATTGATGAAGCCTTTGGCCCTAGAAGAACATTTGCCCCCTTCTTTCCTTGTAGAAGATCTTCAATATCTGGCAAAGACTATCTACCATCTTCTTTGTCACACCATATGACCAATCAAAAGGCATTCATTTTCACATAGACTGGAAGGACCTCGAAAGACATTGCTCTACAACACAGTCTTTGGCATCAAGTTCAATATTCAAGACCTCTTCTTGCACAACTTGGATGCTAGTGGAATCAATTTGGTTGAACCAAAGATCTATGCACCATGGATCATGCATTTCATAAAGTGTAGAACCAATACTATGTTTTTGCCCTCTGCTCTTAATCATGGGATTTATCTTCCAGATGTCGAAGTCATTCATTTTGACATCTATCCATCCAAGAGGAAGAACCCACCTATGCAAGGCACCAATAGCACAACTGATGAGGAAGGGCTTCACATTGCATCTAATCCATCTGTTGCCTGACCGATTGGCTCTATTCGACAACCTCAACCAAGTGCAACTACCACTGAAACCACAACCAGCACACTGCCTCGTCAGATCACACTAGAGCTGAGCATGCAATGACTGATAGAGAGCTTCTTGTCTCTCTTATTTAGAAATAAGATCGGCATCATGAGTGGACATGAAGACAAATGCATTCGATGGTCCAAGACATCAACCACATTTGCAATCTCACCACCAAGAATGCCTTTGTTGCTCCTGAGACCAACCGCCGTATCTAGAAGACATTAACAATGCTCGCACCTGAGGGTGATCTTCAAGAGGATGGATACAAGAAATACTTTAATATCGGTGCTCCACCTCCTTGCATAGAGAAATGGCGTCAAACGCCTTCTCTCGAAGACAAAGACTTTTCTTCTGAAGCCCCATCTGTCAACGTGTGCCTTGTCAATGACGAAGCTGAAGATGTCACATCTCCTCCAGCACAACCTACACATCGTGGCACTGGACCAAGCTCTCCTGCACCAACTACTGTCGACCCTACTACACCAATGTCTTCAACTCCTGCTAGGGATGAGTAGTGCTCAATGTCTTCTTCCTTTTTGGTCATTCGATGACAAAGGAGGAGAAGCATTGGTTGATAGTCTTTACACGGGTCATTATATGGGTTGGGTGCTTTATTTTGTTAAGTTTACAACTCTCGTTTTAGAACATTTGCTATTTGGGTTGTAAAACTGAAGTCCTGATGGATATCTGCACACTTCCTTTTATCATACTTTTGCTGCTATCTTCAATGCTTATGATATGCGCCCGAAACCATACCGTAGATGCCCATTTTTCATTATGCACTTCATTATCTTTGAAAATCATATAAGATGCATAGTGATTGGATTCCAAGATATAAGGGGAGATCTCCACAAACTAAAACCTGCCATGTGCTTTTGCATTCCAATTAAAATCTTCATAAGCACATCTTCAGGGGGGCTCTCTATATCTTGTAATCAAAATCTTCAAGTCCTTATATCCACATAATTTTATCCCTGTTGAAAACTTCAACCAGTTTGTCATCTATCACCAAAAAGGGGGAGATTGTAAGTGCATCTAGTGCCACCCTTATTGGTTTTTGAGTATCGAAGACGAACATGGTTGAGGGACTAATGTGTTTGTGAGAGTTCACAAGATAACACTGATAGATGTCCCTGGAGTTTTGGTTTAACCATCGAAGACGACCCCTCAAAATGTCCAAAGACATTGATGACGGGTGAAGCCATTGGTGGTATGCGAAGATATTCACTTGAAGAAAATGAAACACGAAGATGAAGTCTTTTGGTAGTTTTGTTTCTTCTTTCCTGAGTCATAGGAACCACCGTACTGTTAAGTGGGGTTGATATGATTGAGGCCAGATGCTGATGTAATGCTCAACTCATACCCTGTCTTCGAGTGAAGACATTGAGAGAGAATCTCTTCTAGAGTTGGTTGAGTAAGAATTACTTGTAGCCCAAGTAAGGTTGTCGCGTGCGTTTGAAATCCGACTATTCTGACATGTATTGTGACGGGATAATTACCCCTGGGTAGGCCAAAGCAATGGGGTTCTCCCCCTTTTCGCTTCGAAGCAAGACCACGTGACCGGCTGCTCATGGCCGGTTGGATTACGGCCGGCTCGAGCGGCCACCGGCTGGCGAGGTGGACGGCTGTTCAACAAGCCGGCTCGACCCTCGGACGGCTAGGTGTGGGCAGCTGCCTCCAGGCCGGCTCCTCCGTTGACCTTGGGATGGACACATGACGTCCCATCCCACAGCTCGCAGGTACGGCGACACGACGGGACCGTCATGACGGGCAACCTTGTATCCGCAGTGGCCGCTGACGCTTGAGAGCGCATGGCCATAGTCCGGCCGTCAAGGCAGCTGACCTGGGCGAGCACGACCAGGCGGGGGAACAGTGCCGGCACGCCCTCGCCCACTCGATTACCTGCCCCGGCGTGGCTATAGTGCAGCTGGCCATACCGGAGTCCTCGGCCAGCTGGCGCTAGATGCCTCTCCGACGACCCGTGCCACGATAGGTGAGCGAGGGCCAATCGCAGAGCCAGCTGGCGGGCCCCAGCAGGCGACAAGACCTCCCAGCTGGTGGACCCTACTGGAGACGAGACGACACGAAGAGCGGGCCCCCCTGGTCAGCCGCAGAGGCTGCCAGCCGGGTCCCCCACCCTTGTACTTTAGGTATATTGTAGTGCCGGGGGGGTGGCCTATAAACGGGGATGATGGACGATCACTCTCGCACACCCCCAGAACTCTCCAAACACCTCTAGTAGCAGAGGAAGACGAGCCGACTGTTTCTTCTTCCTCCTCTTGACATAGCTCCAGGTGCACCCTTGTACACATACCCATCCATCCAACTAGACCAAGCAGGACTAGAGGTGTTACCTCCCACGGAGGGCCCCGAACCTGGGTACATCGTTTGTCACCACCGCTTGTGCCCAATCTCGCACTCGGAGCCCGTCGGTGTCCTCTAGCCCCAACAACCTACGATAAGCCACCCTATGGCATCTGTTGTGAGAAAACGTCAGTTGGCGCCCACTGTGGGGCCGTACGTGGCGCCGGCTGGATTCATGCTCTGGGTAGGAACTCTCGCCGTTCCCCGTTGCTGCCGCATGTCTAGGAGAAACCGCGAGCTCATGGGGCTTGCTCACGCCCTGCGGGCAACTCTGTCGGCCTCATGGCCGACATCGACGTGCTCACCGAGCGCTTCAGCAAGCTCAGCCTTGCCGAGGCTCCGGCCGTAGACGAGTACCCTGGGCAGGTGCTTGTCTGCGCTGGTCCTCCCACGCCCATGGGAGCACTCGCTACGACCCAGTCCAGTGGCTCCCACGATCGCGTGGGGGTGTTGGCTATCGTATCCTCCACCTCCTCTGGACTTGCGCGGACCGGGGCTGACGCCACCGCAGCCCGCGTCGGCACCTCCGATCCACTTGGTGCGGCCCTCTGGGGCCTGAGCACCCCTATCGCCCCAACGGAAAACCCCGACGCCGCTGTGGCGGACCTCGAGGCGGCTCATTATGTCCTATTCGAGGACGCCACCACCCTCGCGGCCAAGCGGCGCCGCATGGAAGCCGCGCAGCGGGAATATGCTTCCGCCTACGGTCTCATCCCGGCTGGCACCGGGCCCAGCCGGCATGGGGCCGTGCATGACCGCGGCTGCGTGGTCGGCAAAATCCTTGGCGGCAAGATGGCCATCTAGGACACCTGCGTAGCCAAATTGCAGGCCATCAAGGTGGCCTACGCGGATTTGGCCACTTTGGAGGGTGAAGAACGTGCTGCTCACAAGCGCCACATCGAGGAGCTCATCGACGCCGCCGATGCGCAGCAGCGCCAGCTCGCGTCGGCCGGCACAGCCAGCGGAGGCCCCCGGCTCGAGCGCAAGGGCACGGGGACTACTGGCCGTCAGCCGGCTCAGCACTCCTGCTCTCTTCGTGTCTGCAGCCGCCGTACTGGAACAAACAACCCCCAGCCCTCCCAGACGCCGGGGAGCGAGCAACCGACTGTTAGCAGCTCATGCACAAACGACCCACATCATAGCGGTCGCCACCAAGAAGCGCCGGCATCCGGCAGCCGGCGCAGCCATGGGCACACTCCGCCCCCGCGGTGCGAGCAGGAACAGACGCTTCCGCCATCATCCGCCCCGAGCTCTCGGCCCGGATCAGGCCGCGTGTCCCCCGTAGTGAGAACGTCGCCCGCAACCGCATCGACCACCTCACGCAGTCCGCCCTCGTTGAGGAGGAGGGCTTGATTGGTCCGCCTTGTTTCGGCCCTCGGATCCGCAATGAGCCGTTCCCTACCGGCTTCACGCTTCCCCGAGACACTCCGAAGGCTGGCTGATCGACTGCACCACCGCGGTTGGCATCGCCAGGGGGAACAAGTGCGTAGCCATTCTCTACACCCCCTCATGTTGATAAGCTCGGCCTGCACCTGGCTCAATAGCCTCCCGGCCAGCAGCATCAACACTTGGACGGACTTCGAGGAGGCCTTCATCCGCAACTTCATCGGCACCTACAAGCGGCCTAGCCACCCCCGTGAACTCCCCATGTGCGTTCAGGGGCCAGACGAATCCCTCCGCGACTACCTCACTCGATGGACCAAGGTCCGCAACTCCTGCAAGGGGGTGGAAGAGGTGCAAGCTGTGTAGTACTTCATTGAAGGCTGCCGAGACGACACCCCCCTGAAGCACAAGCTTCTATGCTCCGAGCCAACCACGCTTGCTGAGCTCATGACCAAGGCGGACAAGTACACCACAGCTGATTCACCCATCCGGGGCAAGACAACCCTGCCTGCCAAGGCAACGACAACATCGGCAACGTCCCAGCCGGCTGTCGACAACCGGCAGCCGCAAAGCAACAAGCACAAGAACAACCAGTCGGATCCCCGTTATGGCAGCCGGCAAGTCAACACCATCGAGGAGCAGGAGCCAGCTGCCCAGCCTTCCAGCCAGCGCCAGTGCACTGGCAAGGCTGCCTGGTAGCCGAAGCTTACCTTCGAGCATATGCTTGACCTCCCCTGCAAGAATCACTCAGGGGCCAAACCCTCTACGCACACGCTCCGGCAGTGCAGCTTCTCACAGCGATTGGCACGAGGGGACGGCCTTCTGGCTCCTCCCGTGCCGCCGGCCCGAGCGCCGGCCGCGGCCCCAGCTGCCGCCCCGGCGCCGGCTCCGACACCGGCCCAAAACGACACTCGTCTCCACGATCAGTTCCCCAACCAGGACGGCTGCTACGTCGTCTTCACCAGGGAAGATATAGGCAAGCATGCTCAACGCTTTCTCCGTCGTGAGGTGAACGCCACCATGCCGGCAACTCCCCAGTTCATGCACTGGTCAGAGAAGCCGGTCACTTGGAGCCAAACCGATCACCCCGCCGTGATGCCGAATCCCGACAGCTACGCTCTAGTCCTAGACCCCACCATCGCCACCAAGGAACAAACTTGCCCCTTCTCGCGGGTGCTGATAGATGGTGGTAGCAGCATGAACATCCTCTACCTCGACACGATGCACAAGCTAGGGCTGAAGATAGAACACCTACAGGCGAGCCGGACGTTCTTCCATGGCATCATGCCTGGAAAGTCCTGCTCCCCCGTCGGCAAGATCACGCTCAATGTCCTCTTCAGCGGACCCGGCCACTTCTGCCGCGAGCCGGTGTTGTTCGAGGTCGTGGACCTCACAAGTCCCTACCACGCGTTGTTGGGCCAGCCGGCCCTCGTCAGATTCATGGCGGTCCCCCATTACGCCTACCTCAAGCTCAAGATGCCGGGCCGCAAGGGAATCATCACCATCACGGGTGACTACAAGATGTGGCTCGAGTGTGCTCGAGACGGCAGCCGGCTGGCTGAGGCCCTGGAAATTGCCGAGGAGAAATGACAGCTCGACCGGTTCGTGGCCCTCGCTGCCAGTCAGCCGGCCGTGCCGGTTGCCCCCTCGCAGTCCGTCAGCGAGGCCTCCTTCCAGCCATCCAAGGACGCCAAGCAAATCCCGCTTGACTCGGCCAACCCCACTTGGTGCGTCACAATCGGCTCCCGCCTCAAATAGGAAGGCGAGCTCGTCGACTTCCTCCGTGAGAATCGGGACATCTTTGCATGGTCCCCCAAGGACATGATGGGTGTTCCGAGGAAGTTCGCCGAACACAAACTACATGTCCTGGCGGACGTCAAGCCGGTCAAGCAACCCCTACGCTGTTTCTTCGAGGAGAAGCGGCGTACTATAGGCAAAGAGATAGCCCAGCTGCTCGCAGCGGGGTTCATCATGGAAGTTTTCCATCCGGACTGGCTAGCCAACCCAGCCCTGGTGCTGAAGAAGAACAAGACCTGGGGCATGTGCATCGATTACACTAGCCTGAACAAGGCGTGTCCCAAGGACCCATTCGCCCTGCTGCGGATCGACCAGGTCATCGACTCCACGGTCGGCTACAACTTCCTGTCCTTCCTGGACGCCTACTCCGGCTACCACCAGATCAAGTTGGACCCAGAAGACCGGCTCAAGATCTCTTTCATGACGCCCTGTGGGGCCTACTGCTATATCACCATGTCCTTCGGTCGAAAGAACGCAGGCGCCACCTTCCAGCGTGCATGCAGAAGTGCCTCCCGCCTCAGATAGGCAGGAACGTCCACGTCTACATCGACGACATCGTCGTCAAAACCAAGAAGCACTTCAGCCTCCTCGATGACCTCCGGGAGACCTTCGCGAACTTGCGCGAATACAAGATCAAGCTCAATCCAGAGAAGTGTGTTTTCGGCGTCCCAGCCAGCCAACTCCTGGGTTTCTTCGTGTCCGCTCGCGGCATCGAAGCTAACCCCGAGAAGATCAGCGCGATCGAGCACATGCCCAAGCTGACCCGGATCCATGACGTCCAGAAGTTCATAGGCTGCCTTGCCTCGCTTAGTCGGTTCATCAGCCGGCTGGGGGAGAAGACCTTGCCCCTCTACGGGCTCCTTCGCAAGACGGCTCTAA
This sequence comes from Hordeum marinum, assembly GCA_022496015.1. Classification (NCBI taxonomy): domain Eukaryota; kingdom Viridiplantae; phylum Streptophyta; class Magnoliopsida; order Poales; family Poaceae; genus Hordeum; species Hordeum marinum. The sequence goes on from CM039677.1 coordinate 65,995,302, forward strand.
TCGAGCCAGGTCAAACCAAGAAGTCGGGCATGTTCGACTAGTCCGACGAGGCGGAGGAGGCTTTCCGCGGCCTCAAGAAGGCTCTCACCCACGCGCCCATCCTGGCCGCCCCGGCTGAGAAGGAGCCCTTGCTTGCCTACATTGCGGCGACCACATGCGTCATCAGCATCATCCTGGTGGTCGAGTGGCCGAAGGAAGGCAAATCCCTGCCGGTCCAGCGGCCCATCTACTACCTCAGTGAGGTCCTCTCCGCGTCAAAACAAAACTACCCCACTACCAGAAGATGTGCTACGGCATATACTTCGCTGCAAAGAAGGTCAAGTAGTACTTCCAGGAGCATAACATCACCGTGGTGAGCAGGTCCCCGCTCGACGAGATCATGAGCGGCCGGGACACCACCGACCGGATCGCCAAATGGGTCATCGCCCTCGCCGATCACGAGATCCGGTACGAGCCAAGAACCGCCATCAAGTCACAGGCATTGGTTGACTTCCTCGTCGACTGGGTGGAGACGGAGTTCGTGCCGCCTCCCCAAGACTCCACATGTTGACATATGAATTTCGACGGCTCGAAAATGAGGACCGGCCTGGGTGAGGGCATAGTCCTCTCCTCCCCGAAAGGTAACCATCTCAAGTACGCCCTCCAGATCCACTTCGCCGCCTCCAACAACGTGGCCGAATACGAGGCCATCGTCCATGGCCTCCGGCTCACCAAGGAGATCAGCATCCGGCGCATCCTGTGCTTCGGCGACTCCGACCTTGTAGAGAAGCGGGTCTCTAGCGAATGGGACGCGAGGGATGCCAACATGGCTAGCTATCGCTTCCTCTTTCAACAGCTCACCAGCTCGTTCGAGGGCTGTGAGTTTCATCACATCCCGCGGGCGGACAACAAGGTGGCCGACACGTTGGAAAAGATCGGCTCCACCCGGTAGGCCATCCCAGCCAGCGTCTCCCTTGAGTGGCTGCTCAAGCCGTCGATCAAGCTGCCCCCGGAGTTAGAATCAATCTTTGTGCTAGCGGACGCTGCCAGCCACCATCCCTTTGGAATCCTCGCCACCGGCTCCCACAACTTCGGCCGCCCCGCTGGCACCAGTCGAGTCGGTTGCACCCGCGGCTACCGGCTCCAACGACACGGCATCCATGATGACAATCGACCAGCCGGTCGCGGGGGCTTGCGAGCCAGTTCTGGGGGGCTGTTTATCTAGGCTCAGGGGCTCCCGAGCCGGGCCCCGTCTTAACTCCCTCATGGGCTCAGCCCATCTTGGCATTCCTCCGATGCAGCGAGCTCCCCTCGGACGAGGCCTCGGCAAGACAAGTTCAGCACCGGGCCTCGGCATACAACATCATCAACAATGAGCTCGTCCATCGCAGCACCAATGGCGTCTTCCAGCGGTGCGTCAAGACGGAAAGGGGTCTGGAGATCCACCTCGACATCCACCAGGGCGATTGCGGGCACCACGCCGCCTCTAGGACCCTGGTGGCCAAGGCTTTTCGCCACGGCTTCTTCTAGCCCACCGCTCTCGAGGCGGCCAAGAAATTGGTCGATGAGTGTGAGGGCTGCCAACGCTTCAGCATGCAGAGCTACCTGCCGGCATTAGCCCTCCAAACCATCCCCCTCTCATGGCCCTTTGTCGTCTGGGGGCTGGACATGGTGGGTCCCTTCAAGACCGCATGAGGCGGCATGACACACTTGCTGGTGGCTGTCGACAAATTCACCAAGTGGATCGAGGCACGATTGATCAAGAAGCTGGATGGCCCTACGGCTGTCGGGTTCATCGATGATATCACGGTTCGCTACAGTGTCCCCCACAACATCATCACCGACAATGGCACGAACTTCGCCAAGGGCGCACTCACGCGTTTTTGCTACAAGCAAGGGATCCGCCTTGACCTGGCCTCTGTCGCCCATCCGCAGTCAAATGGCCAAGTCGAGAGGGCCAACGGCCTCATCCTGTCTGGAATCAAGCCCCAGCTCGTGACACCTCTAGTGAGGTCAGCTGGCTGCTGGATCGATGTGCTACCGGTTGTCCTTTAGAGTCTCAGGAACACCCCCAACCAATCAACCGGCTACACTCCTTTCTTCCTTGTGTACAGGTCTGAGGCGATCATCCCCACCGACATCGAGTTAGACTCGCGTCGGGTTGCCCTGCACACGAAGAAGGACGTAAAGGAGGCGAGAGAAGACGACGTCGACCTACTCGAAGAAGCCTGCGAGCTGGCCTTGAGCCGGACGGCAATCTACCAGCAGAAGCTCCAGCACTACCACAGCAAGCGGATCCGGCTGCTCTCCTTTAGAGAAGGGGACAAACAGCCAGGCAGCACAAGCTGTCCTCTCCATGGGAGGGCCCGTTCATCATCAGCAAGGCACTGCACAACAACGCATACTACCTTATAGACGCCCAAAAGCCGCAGAAGCGCAAAAGAGATGCCTCCGGCGAGGAGACGGAGCGCCCATGGAACGCGGTGCTCCTCCGCCCATTTTACTACGGAAAAAACCAATGTATTTATGTATCCCCACCCTTTTGGGCTTATGAGTGCAATGGGTGCCCCAGGCCGGCTCTTGGGGCACGCCCTATTTTGTTTCCCTCAAAGGTTTCCTCACTCACTGGCCGCCCGACCCGGCTCCCGGGCCCGAGGTCTCGCGGGCTGGTCCTAGGTCGCTTCTCTCTAAAATCAGCTAAGTAGTGTGAGCGAGGCAAACCCTCCCATCCCTCCCAGCTACAGATCAGGCTCCCGGCTGTCCGGCTGATGGGACCTCGGGGCGACAAAGGTTAGTTCACACAAAAGTCCGATCGAAAGGAGACGCCGGCTAGGTCCAGCCGGACCATCGCCTCGCCTCTGCCAGTCTACTTATCCCGAAAGGCTCTTGCGGTTCCTAAGTTCCGAACCGTCTCCCTCGAGGTGTACACCCCGACCCAACTACAGACCGGCTCCTAGATGTCGGGCTGGTGGGGCCGAAACCAAAGGGGAAAAGTGGGGGATCGAAAGGAACCAGAATGGCGAAAAAGGATAAGGATGATCCGGCATGAGCAATAAGGCAAAACACGCTAAATATTTACAGCACAAGTGTTAAAGCCAAAAGCGGCCCATGGCCAGTACGGTTCATTACATAAACACCACCACTGGGTGGGCTTGAGCCTAACTTACAGGAAAAGAAAAGGAAAGATAAAGACGCCCGGGGGCTCAGGACACCCGGACGTCACCAGCCGGCACGCCTCTAGCCGGCACGTTGCCGGGCGGCTCGACTCTCGCCTCGGAGGTGGTCGCGGCCTTCAGGTCGGCCCCCATGGCCTTCGAGATGGTATCCGCGGTTCTGTCCGTCTTGCCGCTCGAGTCGGTGCTCTCATCGGCAACTTCCTTGTCCGTTGGCCTTGGGGGATGCAGAAGGAGTCTTCGGGCACCGGCTCACCGTCCTCGCCAAGAGCCGGTAGGAAATTATCTGCGTCGACGTACAACGCAAGATCATTGGCCCGGCGGACAAGGGCCGGCTCACGAGCCTCCCACTCCTCGGCCGGCTCGTCCCGCATGGTGGCTAGCCGGCCCAAGTTCACACCGCGATACCATGACGTGACGAACCAGAGTGCCATCTGCGCGCCGGCTTGAGCTGCGGATGCCTTCCAGACCTCGAGCTGGGCCACGCCATGCTCCAGCCATAGGGCCACGCGGTTCATCGGAGCTCCTCCACGCCGGCCATAGAGAGGCGAGGATTTCTTTCCCGGTCGTCTTCAGCCACACCACGCTTCGCTTGAGGTGGGTGAGCTGGAACTCGATGGCGACCCCGAGCTCTTCCACATCCCACACGGCATCTGCCTCGATGGAGCGCCCGCACTCCCGAAGGTACTCCCGGTGCTCCTCAACGGCGCGCTCAGCGGGGCGTTGAGTTTCCGGAAAGCACCCTAGAAGAGAGAAGAAAAGAAATGTAAATCAAACACAAGAGCCAGCAAAAGAAGAAGCGACCGGCTGTAGAAGGGAAAAACGGGCACTTACCTTCAATGGTGTCGTCCACCCCGAGGGCGATGTTGAGCGCCGCCTTCCGCTCCAACGCCAGCGCCGCCTCCGATGCGGCGAGGGAGGTCCTGACCTCCTCGACCGACCTCTCGAGGCGGGTCACCTCATCTTGAAGGGCGGCGGTCCTCCGGGCGGCATCAGCCACCTCCTTGATGGTCGTCTCCTTAGCCGCCTCCTCCCTCGCCACGGCGGCCTTGAGGCTGTCCTGGGCTGCCTCCCCATCCACCAGCAGCGCGGCCAGCCGGTCTTTCTCTTGTGCGGCCGCCTGGGCGTTCTGCCCCAGCCGGTCCCGCTCGGAGACGAGCCCGGTCTTCTCCTCCCTGAGGGTGGTCAGGTCACCTGCAGGACAAGGCAGGCATCGACCCGCTCTTGGGGCACGCACACCCCTCCCGCGAAATTTAACTTACCCTGCACGCGCTCCAGCTCCTCCACCAGGCGGTAGAAGTCATGCTTGCCGCAGTCATGGATGGCGACCGCCTCCTCAAACAGCTTCTGCCATGGGGAGTTCCCCTCCTGTCACGCAAAGCCAAAAATCAAGACACGCTCAAAAGAGATCCGACCCGGCTACCCGTCAGCCGGTCAGGCGGCCCGCGTCTCGGGGGCTACACCCAGTGGATGCGCTTACGCGCCCCCACTAAAAAACCTAAGACAAGGTCATTCGTGCTTACCTCCGCAAGATCTAGAGTGGCGTCTACCGCCTCTGCGAATCGGGGCAGCTCCTGCCGACACCGGTCCAGGACGCTCCCCAAGTCCTCGAGTGAGGGGACCGGGCCGCCCGCCTGGGGAGCCAGTAAGGCTGGCACTCCTGCCAGAGCCTGCTAGTCCCGAATCACCTCCTGCATGGTCCGCAGGGTCCTCCGGGTCCGCCGCCGCAGCCGCCTGGGCTCGCGGCAGCGCTGGCCGCCGACGGCGGGTCAACAACGGCGAGGGTTCGGGTGTCGCCCCCTGCCGGCCCTCCGCCCGACGCTGCCTCCATCTCCACTTCCTGCCGCTCCAGCGCGTTGATCGCGACAGAGGGCGCCTCCACCTCCACGGCCACCACCTCTGGCGCTGCCTCCATTGCCGCCCCCAGATCCCCCGGGGCCTCCGGCACGTCAACCCGGGCCGGCTCGGCCGCAGGCGGTGTCACGTCTGGCACCTCCGGCTGGGTCGCCTCGGGAGCCGACTCCGCTGCCGCCGCCCTTGCTCGGGCCGCCTCCTCCGCGGATGGAGGCGCCGGCGGATCCATTGCCACCCCTTGCGTCTCGCTCGACGGAGGCCTCGACTAGCGGGTTGATTCCGCTGCCGAGTCCGATATCCGCGCAGGGTCCGCAACCCTCCGCCGCCGCCCGCCGCTCGAAGTCCCAGAATGCGAGGCCTCGCCTCGCGTCCCGGACTTGAGGCTCGCAGCTCCGCGAGCCTCCTCTTCTCCTCCTGCTGGGTAGTCGCGTGCTAACTGGCCAGCCGGCTAGTCGCATCCGTCGGTTCCCCCACCGGCCCCCCCTCGTGAAGCTCGATGGGGTCCCTGCAGCACACAAAGGTCGGATTACCCACCGGCTCGTGACCCGGAAGAAAACAAATGCAAGACATAAAAAGAAGAAAGACTTACCCGATGATGAGGGGGAGGGCCCGCTTGGTGCGGCGGCGGCTTCCGCGTGGCCACCTTCACCTGCTTCGGGGCTGGCGGCAGGGCCGCCGGCCCCTCCTGGGCCGGCCTCTTTGCCCGGTTAGTGGCTCCGGCCGTCGATGCTTGAGCCGGCCGCTCCTCGCTCTGCCGACCCTGGCGCGCTGAGGGAGGAGGCCTGTTCAGAATCATTACGTCATCATCATCATCGTCATTGTCGTCCGTCCAGTCCCTAATCGTGGGGGCAATAGGGAACTCACGCGCTCCGCTGGGCTCCCCGCCTGTGCCGGATCGTCGGCTCCTCCCGAGGGCCGGCCAGCTCGTCGGCTCCTCCCGAGGAATTCACCCCTCCTCGGGCGGGCTGCCCTGCTCGTAGTCTTCGAACTTGGAGTGTTCACACTCCGCTGTCACATCCCTAGCTAGATGTCATAGGAACAACATGGGTGTTGCATCATGTTTCAATTTTGCATCAACATGAAATGGGGGCTAAAAGAAACCCCAAGATCATATTTGAATCAAACCAATTCAAACTTTGTGAAAATTCAACAAATCCAAAATGCCCATCTAAAATGTCCCCTATGTCTGATAAATATGGACATGATCATAACAGGGGCCATTCCAAATATTTGAACAACTGAAGCAATTTAACAAAATCATAAAGCTTGTGAACATACCAAATAAAGCATTATCATTATTTCAGTTTCCCAAATATCCAGAAACTTTTAAGATAAGTTTGAAATATTCAAACTTCAATATATAAAATTTTTGGGATATTTTATCAAAGCAATTGTACCTGAAAATAAAATAAAACAAATGTCAGAAATAGGAAACAGAGAAGAAAATGAAGAATAAAGCAGAAAAAGAAAGGGAGCATGAACCTGGGCCGGCCTAGTTGGCCCAGCTCCATTGTCGTCCTCCCAGCTCCATCATCGTCCTCCACGCCGGCAGCTGCCTGCCTACCTCCCCTCGCCAGCACCATGGGGATAAGATCCCAGAGCCGTCCCCATCGCTCTATCCCACTCGCTCTCACTTGTCTCTCTGCTCTCCCCTCCTCTGCTCTGCCATGGCCGCCGGTGCCTTAGCTTCGCCACCGCAGTTCTAGCCGCTCCCGCTTGCCTTTGAGCCCTCTAATTGCTCCACCTCTTTGTCCTCTCCCTCCTCGCCGAGCCGCGCATCGCTAGGAGCCCCGAAGTGCCGTCCCTGAACTCGTCTTCCTCCTCGGACCCGAAGCTTCACCGCCGTTGATCGCTCTCTCGAAGCCCTCCCCGAGCAAGCTTCCGACGGCTTCGAGTCTGCTGTGAGATTCCGGCTATTTCCCCTCTCCTTCTCGGCCTTTTCCCCCTTTGTAGGGCTCGATTCCGTCCGGCTCCCGAATGGCCGCCGCACGAGCTTGTCGCCGGCGATGCTCTGGTGACCAATTGGTCCGTTAGAGGCCACAATCGAGCTCGTGGGGCCGCATAGTGCTTGTAGGTGCCTGGATCCGGCCATGTCTCGCTCTGGTTCGACGAGCCCGTGCTCGTCCGAGCTCCGGCAACCGCCATGCTCATCGCCGGCGCCGACTCCGGCCATCCCAGCATCTAGGAAGTGTCGGGCTCAATGCGCACGAGCAAGCAGAGCAGTTTGGTGCCCTCCGCCGTCCATTTGGTCACCGGAGGAGGAATCCCGACCCGCTCCGCCATTCCTGGCATCGCCGACGGCTCAACGCCGGTGAGTCAACCAGTTTGACCACCAGGGGTTTGACCCCTGGGACACTGCATGTGGGGCCGGGCCCTGTTAGTCAAATCCTAATTAATAATGTAATTAGATAATTTAATTAAACTAATGGCACACTGACCAGTGGGCCCTACCTTAATCTAATTAGTAATTAGTTAAAATAATTAGCCTGTTAGTGACTAGGTCACTGACCAGTGGGTCCCACCCTGCCAGGTTTGACCTGGCCTGGTCAGCCGACCTGCTCACGCAATGATGACGTCAGGCTGATGCTGTAAAAGCAATTTCTAGTTTTAAAATAATTCCATAAAATATTTAAAACTTCAAAAATTCATATAAATTAATCTGTAACTCACATGAAAATAATTTATATATGAAAATTTATCAAAAAATCCAATGAATCCAATGGTGCTATTATCATGCATGCTAGGGCAACCTAAGTAGATGAACATTGATATTCACTAATAGGTTAGTATATGGAATTTGAAATGAAGAACGATTTTGAACCTATATTCAAACTCATTTCAAATTAACTTGAACACTAGTTGCATTAGCTCATCCATACATGCTATCATGCCATGATCATGCATCATATTGTTGCACTTGCGTGTATTGATTGGTATTTATCTGCATTACGGTAGGCCCTACTTCTGAGGATACCCCTGAGTACACCAACGAAGGAGAGAACCTTCTCGCTAATCAGCAAGGCAAGCAACCCCTTGATCATTCCGATAACATCCCACTCTCTCGCTCCTGCTCTTGTTTATTGCATTAGGACCAATGTTCACTTGTCAATCATACACGGTAGATGAACCTATTCTTTTGCATGACCTGTCATTGGCACAGTAAATAGTTAAACCTTGCAACCTAGCATACCTGGTAGATGCTTGTGCCATGATGTGCTTAGTTTACTATGCCTGCTATGCTCGCTATGCTTAGAGTTGTGTCAGGTCTGATTCATCTGGGTGATGAACTGGAGTGAAACTGTGTCCTTATGATGTGATAAGCTTATGATGAACCAGATTTGGTAAAGGTAGCGATGAGGGGCTATGTAGGAGTACATAGCAGGTTGTCTCATTGGGACCGTTCTTAGGAACTGAGCTCCGTGTTAGTGATCCAAGACTAGATACTACCACACATTGGGATACTTAATTGACCCTCTGGACTTATCAGTCGCGTAGTCCATAGTCCAGGAGTTGCATGTAGTTTTTGGTGTTTATAGCATGCTGGAGGCCATGCGTAGCGCTGACCCTAGGGGTGGGTTACGAAGCGGTAGGAAGTGGCATGGTGTACCAAGGGTCACCCGAATGGTGGGCTTGGGAACCCTGCGCACATCGTTTGGGGTCGTAGCGGAAACTTCGGCCGGACTTCCGTGCGGGTTCAGTCTCAAATAGGCGATAGCCTGGACTAGAGGTCTTATGTGATTGACGGTCGTGGCCGACTCCCTCACCGGGCTTCCGCTTGAAGGTTGCCCAGGTGCATGGTTTTTTGAGCACACAGCGATAAGTGGCGAGAGCGTGTGTGAAGAAGTACACCCCTGCAGGGTATGAAACTATTCGAATAGCCGCGTCCTCGGATATGGACTATTTGGAAAACTTATGTTGTTCATAGGTAATCAAAAGGATACTAATAAAAATACCAAGACAGGTGTGAGTACCTTGGATGGCACTCTCCTAGGACAGGGAAGTGAATCCATGGTAGTGTATTGTCATGGATTTAATGGACTCATGTGCGATATCTAAAATGTAAAGAAAGAGTTAAAATTGTCTAGTGTAAGTTAGCCACGGGTCAAAGCTGGCATTGCTGCATAAACTCCACCACCCCCTTTGTTGATACATGAGCATTATTAGTCTAGATCTGCTTTAAAGACTTGCTGAGTACGTTTGTACTCATGTTTGCTTAATAAGTGTTGCAGATGATACCCAGGACCCATCGGGTGGGTTCTTTCTAGATGTCGACGATGGCGAATAGCTGGTGTCCCAGCTATGACCTTATGCCCTGTGGCCGGCTATAGATAGTTAGGCCATGTGCCTTTTACCCCTTTCATCTGTCTGTACTCAGATAGCTTTATGCTTCCGCTTGGTTTGTATGGACTTGTTTTATGACTTGAGTGTCGGGTCATGAGACCAATATCTGTAAGAACATATTATGCAAGGCTCGTCTGAGCCTCTTTAATAAAAGTTGTGTTGTTGTATGGTTATGTTGTGATGCCATAGTTATGTCTATGCATATTGGGCATGTCGTGCGTATGTGTGACGTGCAATGATATGTATGGGATCCAACACCTAGCTGTGTGCCTTTAGTAGTACTCCTTACGGGAAACTGCCTCTTTGTGCTTCCACCGAGCAATGGTAGCTTGCTACTGCTCCGGACACATTGATTGACCGGCATGTATCCTTCTTTGCTGCTGTGTCTGTCCCTTCGGGGAAATTTCTCGCAGTGTAATGGAGTCCATGTAACCTATTATGACTCGTCTACGTGAAGTGATGGCATTTATGTCTCATGGCGTAATGTTGCTATGACTCGTCTACGCACGCTTTAGGCCGACACCTGCATTGCTGGGTTACGTATGCCTGTTTCCGCATGGATGTGCCACTTGGGTTCTATGACTAGTTATGTCGGCCCGAGTTCTCTGTCCTTTGATTGCCAGGGACATGTTCACATACGTGAGCCAAAAGATGCAAACGGTCTCGGCTAAGGTAAGGCTGCAGCCGTGGAGCTTAGTGTGCATGAGGTCGCAAAGTGATGTGATATGTTACAACCTGGATTCATATGACTTAGGATCGGGGTCCCGATAGCGTTGGTATCAGAGCCTGACTGACTGTAGGACTACGAAGCCAAACCGGTCAAAGTTGGGTCTAGAAACACCATAGAGAAGTAGGAGAATTGATTGTGGAAGGTAACATAAGGCTCTTTTTACTCCTCTTCCCAAGTTATTCTATTCTGGGTCATTCTCATCTTTTCCACGGGGATAAGAACTAGGCTTCTTATCTATTGCTTAGGATGACGAGTTACTAACCATGGACCACTAGCTAGCTTGTTTGCAAGTGAGTGTCGGTACTTGAGTGTTGTTGGTGTGATAAACAAATGGAGAAGAGATTTGAGTCTAGAAAGTCGAGTGGTTATGCCTTTCCAATCTTTTGCAGTTGTCTCAAAATCCTATTTGAGCAATTATAGCCGTTATGCTATCCAATTTCTGCTAGAATCTCTAAGGTCTTTGCATCATTATCTATTTCAGATGCCCCCTCGTCCTTCCCGTCAGGTGGTCCGTCTAAACAGGTGCATCGATATACCGGGTCAGACGGCCATGTTGGTTAGAGTTATGATGGAGGCTGGCTACCGTTGGTACCCTGAGTACACCGTGGACGAACAGTATTGAGATTTCAACCAGAGTCAGTATCTGTGTACTGTGAAGATATATCCTTCATATCCTGGAGCTACAGAGCCGCTTCACTGGACTTATGGATTAAGTTTCACCATAGACATGGCAGTTCAGGAGGCCGCCTACACCATGCTGACTATCATGAGGTTTCACCATGGTCTGCTTCAGAACACAGAGTTCTGTTATGTTCCTGCTTCTATGGGACGAGAGGATGGTTACCTTAGCGCAGCCTACTATGATCATTCTTATGAGGACCTTAGGCTGCAGGTGACCACTTAGATGTTGGAGAACAGGGATCGTGACGCACGTGCCCTTCGCATGGAGCTATATGCCACCCGTGCACGTCTTTGGACAGCTTTGACGAAGTTGGCACCTGTCGTGCAGACATGCTATGGAGATTTGGAGATGTTGACCCCATCGCGGACTCATTTGCCAACACATGTAGACTGGCCCGATGTTGGAGGCATCACCCGTCTTCGAGGACCGCTGTTGCTGCCAATGAGGGGACAAAGGCCACATCCGTGTCCTTATGGTTTCCAGGGATCATAGGCTAGAGTGTTTTCGGATCCTTAGGTTCAGCTCCCGAGTCACGGGGGTAACCTGTATGAGGCATTCTACGGTGATGCTTGAGTACGTGAATGTTAGTACTAGTATGTTAGTAATCGTATCGCCACAGTCCTGCGTGTCTTGTGGGATATGATTGAGGCTGAGAGTTGAGTTCCGTAGGTGTAGATAGATAATGTATAGGAAGCTTGTAATGCCTCCGATGAGTTGTGTCATCTCTCTGTAGTTTGCTTTCAGCTTTGGCTTGTACTGAACTATGTCATGGTGTGCATGAATCATAGTGTTCATATGGCAGTTGTTATTTCCATGTTGCTTGGGTGTTTACCCTGCATGCCATGTTGTCTAGTACATTCCTTATCTCATGTCTTAGAGTTGATGTCCTCTATGTTTAAGCTGTGGGTTTGTTTTCCTAGGATGGTGGCAACTAGAAATAACCCCGTGCCTGCCCCCGAGCAGGGCGAGGGAAGCCAGCCAAGGCAAAAGAACCAGCCACATGCGCCTTCTTTGGCGGAAGTGATGTTAGAAGCTGAATGGAATAAAAGGGAGACCAACAGGCTGCTGGAACGAATTGAGCAGAACACAGCGTGTGCTCCCCGCAATGATCTCAATGATGGCGTGTCACTCGATGATTTTGTCAGGCTATGCCCACCTAACTATCATCATTCAGTCGACCCACTCGACGCGGATGACTGCTGACCAGCATGTTCCACAAGATCCGGGCTGCCAATGTGTCCAAGGCCAACAAGGTGACCTTTGATACTTACTTTCTGGAAGGACCCGCCAATCTGTGGTGGGACAATTATGAAGCCATGCAACCCGCAGGCCCCACACCAACTTGGGCAGAATTCAGTGCGACATTTCGTATCGATCACATCCCGGAAGGGCTGATGGATCGCAAGAGAGAGGAATTTTGTGCTTTCACCCAAGGCAGACTGTCCGTGGATGCCTATAGCCATGAGTTTAGCAATCTTGCTCGCTATGCTCTGGAGGAAGTTTCAGCTGATGCTAACAAGCAGGCTAGGTTCCGCGGGACTCAATCATGAGCTCCGTCGAGATCTGCGCCTGCATGAGTGCACAACCTTCCAGGCTCTCGTCAACAAGGCTATCAATGCCAAAACTAGACAGATGGATTATGAGGCTACAAGGAAGCACAAACGTGACTTCAACCCCGCATCTGGCTCGGGCCCCAATAAATGCCGTGTGTGGGTGCCCAACACAGCTCTGCCGCCAAGATACACTGCGAGGCCATCCTTCCAGGCGCCTCGCCCAACTCAGCCCAACCCTCCAGCAAGGCCATTTGGAGGTCCACCTTGCATTGTTGCACCCCATGCCTCCATGGTCTGCTACAAATGTGGAAAACCAGGACACTACTCCTATGACTGTCCTTAGGCTAATGCTAAGCTGGCTGGACGTGGGATGCCGGGAAAAGCCTTCTATGTGAAGCCAGCTCCTGTTTGTGGACGAGTGAATTATGTTTCCACTGAGGAAGCCCTTGAGGATCCTTATGTTATCCTCGGTATGCTCCTTGTCAATAGTCATCCAGCATCTATTCTATTTGATACTGGGGCATCTCATTCTTTCATCTCAGAAAGCTATGCATAGTTGCATAACATTTATTTTTGTGATATGCCTACTCCTTTAGTAGTGCAGACTCCTGGTTCAAAATGGCAAACTTCTAGAGTGAGCCATGATAATGATTTTTGGTGGATAGGCTAGTCTTCCTAGCATCATTGATAGCCCTCAAGTCTTCAGACATCAATATCATTCTAGGCATGGATTGGATGAAAGCCCACTATGCTAAGATTGATACTCATACTAGGAATGTTCAACTTACATATCCATCGGGTGAGACAATTAATGTCTCCACTCGAGCAGCCAAGCGCCAACTCTATTCCCTCAATGCTATCCCTCTTCCAGAGTTAGAAGATATTACGGTAGTCCGTGACTTTCCGGATGTCTTTCCAGAAGAACTGCTAGGAACCTCCTGTCATAGATGTTGACTTTGTGACAAAGCTCATTCCAGGGACTTTCCCAATAGCCAAAAGACCCTATAAGATCGCTCCCTTAGAACTAGACAAACTTAAGATCCAACTCGATGAGGCTTTGAAGAAAGGTTTCACCCAACCTAGTTCCTCTCCTTGGGCTTGTCCCGTCCTCTTCGTCAAGAAGAAGGATGGATCGGATCGTATGGTTGTGGATTATCGGCCGGTGAATCTGGTCACCATAAAGAATAAGTATCCGCTCCCCAGGATCAACGATTTGTATGATCAACTCGCTGGATCCTCTGTCTTTTCCAAAATGGATTTGAGGTTGGGATACCATCAAATCAGAATTAGGAATGGGGACATTCCAAAAACGGCTTTTGTTACTCTTTATGGCCAATATGAGTACACCATCATGTCCTTCGGTTTAACCAATGCCCCAGCCACCTTCTGTCGCTTGATGAATTCGATCTCCATGGAGTATTTGGATAAATTCGTTGTGGTTTACCTCGACGATATACTCATCTACTTAAAGAACAAACAGGAACATGCCGAGCATCTAAGGCTGGTATTGATGAAACTTCGAGAGCACCATGTGTATGCCAAATTCTCCAAGTATGAATTTTGGTTGCCAGAAGTGACCTATCTGGGCCACGTGATCTATGGTAAATGTATTGGTGTCAATCCCGAGAGAGTTCAGGCCATCCTTGATTGGACTCAACCTGAATCGGTTAAGCAAGTTCGGAGTTTCCTTGGCTTAGCGAGCTATTGTCGCCGCTTTGTCGAGAATTTCTCCAAGGTTGCCAAACCTCTGACTGAACTCCTCAACAAAGATAAAAGGTTCGAGTGCACTCCACAATGCGAGCATAGTTTTCAGGAGTTGAAAAGACGATTGGCCTCTGCTCCCGTTTTGGTGCCACCAGACTTCTCTAAGGACTTTGTTATCTATTGCGACGCCTCGCGACAAGGATTGGGTTGCATTCTCATACAAGATCGTCATGTGATTGCATACGCATCTCGACAGTTGCGTCCACATGAGGATAATTATCCAACACATGATCTTCAGCTTGTAGGTGTGGTCCATGCACTGAAAACCTGGCGACATTACCTTCTGGGTAATCATTGCGAAATTTACACTGATCACCAAAGTCTGAAATATATATTCACCCAGCCGGATTTGAATCTCAGGCAAAGACGGTGGGTAGAGTTGATTACAGATTACGACTTAGGGATAAGTTACACCCCGGGGAAACCCAATGTCATGGCTGATGCACTAAGTCGTAAGTGTTATTGTAACAATCTGGTGATACAACAAGGTCAACCACTTCTCCATGAGGAATTTCGGAAGTTAAACCTCCACATTGTTCCTCAAGGATTCCTATCCAACTTGGTGGCGAAACCCACTCTTAGGGATCAAATAGTAGTTGTCCAGAAATATGATAAGGGTATATCCTAGATCAAAGAGAATATTGCTAGCGGTAATGCTAAAGATTTCTCCAAGGACGTTGAGGATGTGGTGTTCTTTCAGAACCGGTTGGTGGTTCCCAAGAGCACACGCTTAAGATAGCTGATCCTGAAGGAGGCTCATGATTCTCCTCTCAGAATTCATCCGGGTAGTACTAAGATGTATCAGGACCTACGCCAGAGGTTCTAGTTGACTAGGATGAAGAGAGAAATTGCTTAGTTCGTTGGTAACTGCGACGTTTGTCGTCGCGTGAAAGCAGAAAATCAAAGGCCTACTGGCACCCTTCAACCTTTAGCTATTCCCGAATGGAAATGGGCTAAGGTCGGTATGGATTTCATTACCGGCTTTACCAGGTCTAAGAGAGGGAATAATGCTATCTTTGTGGTCATTGACCGCCTTTCCAAAGTGGCTCATTTTCTCCTGTTCGAGAGAGTATAACTGCTAGCCAGCTAGCGGAGTTATATGTTTCTCGAATAGTTTCTATTCGTGGTGTTCTTTTAGAGATTAACTCAGACCGCGGAAGTATCTTTATTTCCAAGTTTTGGGAAAGTTTTCAAACCGCTATGGGGACTCATCTATCCTTTAGCACTGCTTTCCACCCGCAATCAAGTGGTCAAGTTGAGCAAGTCAATCAAATTCTCGAAGACATGCTCCGGGCTTGTGTTATATCCTTCGATATGAACTAGGAGAAATGTCTTCCATTTGCCGAATTTGCTTATAACAATAGTTATCAATCAAGCTTGGGCAAATCCCCTTTTGAAGTTCTCTATGGACAAAGGTGTCGAACACCTCTTAACTGGTCAGAAATCGGAGAGAGGCAACTCTATGGTCCGGATATGATCTAGGATGTAAAGGAGCAAGTTTGCATTATTCGTGAAAATTTGAAAACAGCCCAACCGCGTCAGAAGAGACAATATGATCGCCATCATAAGGCTATGACCTATGAAGTTGACGAGAAGGCTTATGTTCGGGTTACACCCCTGAAGGGTACCCATTGATTCGGTATCAAGGGAAAGTTTTGCTCATCGTTACATTGGACCCTTTTGCATTCTTGCTAAACGAGGAGAGGTTGCCTACCAACTAGAACTTCCGCCGCATCTTTCCAAGGTTCATGATGTCTTCCACATCTCACAACTCAGGCGTTGCTTCTCGGATACTGTCCGTGAAGTAGACCACGAAACGCTTGATCTCCAAGATAACCTTACATATCGAGAATACCCTGTTCGTATTCTTGATCAAGTTGAGCGTACCAATCAGCGATGAAACATCAAGTTTCTTAAGTTTCAGTGGTCACACCATTCTGAAAAGGAGGCCACATGGGAAAGAGAAGGTCATCTTAGACTAGAGTACCCCACGCTCTTCCCGACGACTTTGAAATCTCGGGACCAGATTCTTTTGAGTGAGCTTGAGTTGTCACGTCCCTAGCTAGACGTCATAGGAACAGCATGGGTGTTCCATCATGTTTCAATTTTGCATCAACATGAAATGGGGGCTAAAAGAAACCCCACGATCATATTTGAATCAAACCAATTTAAAGTTTGTAAAAATTCAACAAATCGAAAATGCCCATCTAAAATGTCCCCTATGTTTGATAAATATGGACATGATCATAACAGGGGCCATTCTAAATATTTGAACAACAGAAGCAATTTAAAAATAAATGATAAAGCTTCTAAAAATACCAAATAAAGCATTATCATTATTTTAGTTTCCAAAATATCCTAAAACTTTTTAGATAAGTTTGAAATATTCAAACTTCAATATATAAAATGTTTGGGATATTTTATGAAAGAAATTGTACCTGAAAAGAAAATAAATTTTTTTTCAGAAATAGGAAGACAGAGAAGAAAATGAAGAATAAAGTAGAAAAAGAAAGGGAGGATGAACCTGGGCCGGCCCAGCTGGCCCGGCTCCATCGTCGTCCTCCTGGCGGCTAGGAGGACGGGCGTGTGGGCGGAGCATCTGCGCGGGTGTGCCTCCACGCCGGCAGCTGCCTGCCTGCCTCCCCTCGCCAGCGCGATGGGGATAAGCTCCTAGAGCCGTCCCCATCGCTCTCTCCCTCTCGCTCTCGCTTGCCTCTCTGCTCTCCCCTCCTCTGCTCGGCCACGGCCGCTGGTGCCTTAGCTTCGCCGCCGTAGTTCTAGCCGCTCCCCCTCGCTTCTAAGCCCTCCAATCGCTCCGCCTCGTCGTCCTCTCCCTCCTCGCCGAGCCGCGCATTGCTAGGAGCCTCGAAGCGCCGTCCCCGAGCTCGTCTTCCTCCTCGGACCCAAAGCTTCGCCACCGTTGATTGCCGTCTCCGAGCCCTCCCTGAGCAAGCTTTCGACGGCTTCGAGTCCATTGTGATCTTCTAGCTCTTTCCCCTCTCCTTCCCGGCCTTTTCCCCCTCTATAGGCCTCGATTCCGTCCGGCTCCCGAATGGCCGCCGCATGAGCTTGTCGCCGGCGATGCTCCGGTGACCAGTTGGTCCATTAGAGGCGACCATCAAGCTCATGGGCCCGCGTGTAGTGCTTGTAGGTGCCTCGTTCCGGCCATGTCTTGCTCTGGTTCGACGAGCCCATGCTCGTCCGAGCTCCGGCAACCGCCGTGCTCATCGTCGGTGCCGACTCCGGCCATCCCAGCCTCTGGGAAGTGTCGTGCTCGACATGCGCGAGCAAGCAGAGCAGTTTGGTGCCCTCCGCCGTCCATTTGGTCGCCAGAGGAGGAATCCCGACCCCCTCCGTCGTTCCTGACGTCGCCGGTGGATCAATGCCGACGAGTCAACCAGTTTGACCACCAGGGGTTCGACCCCCGGGTCACTAGTAGGTGGGGTCGGGCCCTGTTAGTAAAATCCTAATTAATAATTTAATTAGGTAATTTGATTAAACTAATGGCCCACTGACCAGTGGGCCCTACCTTGATCTAATTAGTAATTAGTTAAAATAATTAGCCTGTTAGTGACTGGGTCACTGAATAGTGGGTCCCACCCTGTCAGGTTTGACCTGCCCTGGTCAGCCGACGTGCTGACGCAATGATGACGTCAGGCTGATGCAATAAAAGCAATTTCTAGTTTTAAAATAATTCCAAAAAAAATTTAAAACTTCAAAAATTCATATAAATTAATTTGTAACTCAAATGAAAATAATTTATATATGAAAATTTATCAGAAAAATCCAATGAATCCAATGGTGCTATTATCATGAATGCTAGAACAACCTAAGTAGACATTGATATTTACAAATAGGTTATTATATGGAATTTGAAATGAAGAACGATTTTGAACCTATATTCAAAATCATTTCAAATTAACTTGAACACTAGTTGCATTAGCTCCTCTATACATGCTATCATGCCATGATCATGCATCATACTATTGCACTTGCGTGTATTGATTGGTATTTATCTACATTATGGTAGGCCCTACTTCTGAGGATACCCCCAAGTATTCCAATGAAGGAGGGAACCTTCCTGCTACCCAGCAAGGCAAGCAACCCCTTGATCATTCCGATAACATCCCAATCTCTCACTCCTTCTCTTGTTTATTGCATTAGGACCAATGTTCACTTATCAGTCATACACGGTAGATGAACCTATTCTTTTGCATGACCTGTCATTGTCACAGTAAATAGCTAAACCTTGCAACCTAGCATACCTGGTAGATGCTTGTGCCATGATGTGCTTAGTTTACTATGCCTGCTATGCTTGCTATGCTTAGAGTTGTGTCAGGTCTGATTCATCTGTGATGAACTGGAGTGAAACAGTGTCCTTATGATGTGATAAGCTTATGATGAACCCGATTTGGTAAAGATAGCGATGAGGGGCTATGTAGGAGTACATAGCGGGTTCTCTCATTGGGACCGTTCTTAGGAACTGAGTTCCGTGTTTGTGATCCAAGACTAGATACTACCACACGTTGGGATACTTAATTGACCCTCTCGACTTATCAGTCGCTTAGTCCTTAGTCCAGGAGTTGCAAGTAGTTTCTGGTGTTTATAGCATGCTGGAGGCCGTGCATAGCGCTGACCCTAGGGGTGTGTTACGACGCGGTAGGTAGTGGCACGGTGTACCAAGGGTCACCCGAATGGTGGGCTTGGGAACCCTGCGCACATTGTTTGGGGCCGTAGCGGAAACTTCGGTCGGACTTCCGTGCGGGCTCAGTCTCAAATAGGTGATAGCCTGGACTAGAGGTCTTATGTGATTGACGGTCATGGCGGACTCCCTCACCGGGCTTCCGCTTGAAGGTTGCCAAGGTGCATGGTTTTATGAGCACACACGATAAGTGGCGAGAGCGTGTGTGAAGAAGTACACCCCTGCAGGGTATGAAACTATTCGAATAGCCACGTCCTCGGATATGGACTACTTGGAAAATTTATGTTGTTCATAGGTAATCAAATGGACACTCATAAAAATATCAAGACAAGTGTGAGTACCTTGGATGGCAATCTCCCAGGAGAGGGAAGTGAATCCTTGGTGGTGTATTGTCATGGAGTTAATGGACTCGTGTGCGATATCTAAAATGTAAACAAAGAGTTAAAATTGTGTAGTGTAGGTTAGCCATGGGTCAAAGCTGGCATTGCTGCATAAACTCCACCACCCCCATTGTTGATACATGAGCATGATTAGTCTAGGTCTGCTTTAAAGACTTGCTGAGTATGTTTCTACTCATGTTTGCTTAATAAATGTTGCAGATGATACCCAGGACCCAACGGGTGGGTTCTTTCTAGATGTCGACGATGCCGAATAGCTGGTGTCCCGTGGCGGGCTATAGATAGTCAGGCCATGTGCCTTTTACCCCTTTCATCTGTCTGTACTCAGACAACTTTATGCTTCCGCTTGGTTTGTATGAACTTGTTTGTATGACTTGAGTGTCGGGTCATGAGACCCCTATCTTTAAGAACATATTATGCAAGGCTCGTTTGACCCTCTTAAGTAAAAGTTGTGTTGTTGTATGGTTATGTTGTGATGCCATAGTTGTATCTATGCATATCGGGCATGTCGTGCGTACGTGTGACGTGCAACGATATGTATGGGATCCGACACCTAGCCGTGTGCCTTTAGTAGTACTCCTTATGGGAAACTGCCACTTTGTGCTTCCATCGAGCCATGGTAGCTTGCTACTACTCCGGACACATTGATTGACCGGCATGTATCCTTCTTTGCTGTTGTGTCTTTCCCTTCGGGGAAATGTCTCGGAGTGTAACGGAGTCCCTATAGCCTGCTACGACTCGTCTACGTGTAGTGATGGCATTTATGTCTCACGGCGTAATGGAGTCCTTGTAGCTTGCTATGACTCGTCTACACACGCTTGAGGCCGACACCCGCTTTGTTGGGTTACGTATGCTTGTTTCCGTATAGATGTGCCACTTGGGTTCTATGACTTGTTATGTCGGACCGGGTTCTCTGTCGTTTGATTGCCAGCGACATGTTCACATACGTGAGCCAAAAGACGCAAACGGTCCTGGCTAAGGTAAGGTTGCAGCCGTGGAGCTTACCGTGCATGAGGCCGCAAAGTGATGTGATATGTTACAACCTGGATTCATATGACTTAGGATCGGGGTCCCGACATCCGCCTCGAAGATTTGGGGGTGTGGTTCATATGGCGTGTTTTTTCGCACCAACAGCTGCGGTCAGCACGGCAAAGTAAGTTCTGCATCCGGCTGTCGGCTGGAAGGAATCAAATGAAGAGAAGTCATCTCATCAAAGGACTTACCAGGGGAACGGTTGACGCGGTCGTACGGCTCCATGACGAAGGACCACGAGCCGGGCTTCAGCTTGAACGTTTTAAGGGCGTTCACCCGCTTCGCCACCTAAGTTGGTGTTAGGTCGATGGTGGACAGCCGACAGGGGTCGCGGTGGCCGGATATGTCGCAGTGGCGGTGCGGCCTCAGCTAGAGAGGGAGCACCCGATGCGAGATGAAGGCCGCCACCAGATTGGCAGCGACCAACCCATCGGAGCTATTCAGCTGCGCGAGCCGGCCGAGCTCCGCTAGGGCCACGGCGCGCGGAGCATTCCCCTGCCAGTTCAACTGGGAAGATTGTGCGTCGACGAACAGTGACAGCCGGATGAAGTCCTAGTTCGGGTTGGTTTTCTTCATGTAGAAGAACATCCGGTGCCACCCCTTGACGGAGTCAATGAGAGAGAGTGGTGGGAAGCGCGCAGTGCCGTGACAACACACCACCATGCCCCCGCTGGCGCTGCTTTTCAACGGCTTGAGAAAGAAGAGAGCGTTGAACATCTCAAGGAAGGGAAGAACCCCAAGGTATCCCTCGCACAGCTTCACAAACGTAGCGAGGTACAAGATCGCATTGGGACCAAGGTGATGCGGTTGGAGATCGAATGTGTCGAGGAACAAGTGGAAGAAAAGGCTTATGGGAAGCCCGAAGCCATGGGAAAAGTGCCAAAGGAACACGACGTGTTCCCCTGCCCTTCCTCCCCTTTTATAGGGGAGTCCATGACTGGGGGACGTGGGATTAACTATGCCCAATCCCCCAGAAACTCCGTGGGTGTGTGGGTGGCCCTGTGCCGTAACGGCCGCTTCGGGGCGCGGACAATCTTGGCCTGCGCCCCGAGGCCTACTTGGCTATGCCCGAGACCTACTGGGCTAGGCCCAGGCCGATGTCCTGTCACCCCGCGTGCGCGGGGCCTGCCGCATCATTACTCGCCACGTGGCGCGCGGAAAGCCGGCGTGGGTCCTGGGGCGAAGCACCGGTACACGAGGCATCGGGTCCAACGACTGACCCGGCTGCCCTTTCGGGTTCACATCGGAGGCGGGTACTACTGGGGGAAGCCACCGGCTCCCCTCTGTCTGCCGGACACTGGCCCCCGCCGGCTTCGAGGACTACTGAGGGGGTTATTACCCCTGGGTAGGCCAAAGCAACGGGGTTCTCCCCCTTTTAGCTTTGAAGGAAGACCACGCGACTGGCTGCTCATGGTCGTTTGGATTACGGCCAGCTCGAGCGGCCACCGGATCGCAAGGCGGACGTCTGATCAACAAGCCGGCTCGACCCTCGGCCGGCTGGGTGCAGCCAGCTACCTCCAGACCGGCTCCTCCATTCACCTTGGGACGAACAGGCGGCGTCCCATCACTGCATGCAGGTAAGGCGACACGACATGACCGTCACGACGGGCAACCCTGTAGCCATAGTGGCCGCTGACGCTCGAGAGCGCATGGCCAAAGTCCGGCCGTCAGGGCCACTAACCTTGGCAAGCGCGACCGGGTGGGGAAACAATGCCGACACGCCCTCGCCCACTCGATTACCTGCCGTACAGCCGGCCGTAAAGGAGTCCTCGGTCCGCTGGTGCTAGACGACGCCTGTCCGGCGACCCATGCTGCGGCAGGTGAGCGAGGGCCAATCGCAGAGCCAGTTGGCGGGCTCCAGCAGGCAACAAGACCTCCCAGCTGGTGGACCCTACCGGTGACGAGACAGCACGAAGAGCGGGGCCCCCTGTTCAGCCAGAGATGCTGCCAGCGGGGTCCCCCCACCCTTGTACTTTAGGTATATTGTAGTGCCGGGGGGTTGGCCTATAAAACCCCTCGAGCCCCCCATGCAACGAGGACGATGGACGATCACTCTCGTGCACCCCTAGAACTCTCAAAACCCCTCTAGTAGCAGAGGAAGATGAGCCGGCTGCTCCTTCTTCCCCCTCTAGACATAGCTCCAGGAGCACCCTTGTACACATACCCATCCATCCAACTAGACCAAGAAGGACTAGGGGTGTTACCTCCAGCGGAGGGCCCTGAACCTGGTACATCCTGTGCCACTGCCTCTTGTGCCCAATATCGCACCCGGAGCCTGTCGGTGTCCTGTGGCCCCAACCACCTACGATAAGCCACCCTATGGCATCTGTTGTGAGAAAACGACAACATGCTGGTTTGCCATTGACCTAGGGTCATTTTTTTCATATCAAATCGTGTTGCCCACAGGCTATCAATAGCCCACCCCCTCCACCATTAGTAGGTGGCTACTCAAAGAGAGAGATGCGGTTGTTGTCGTTTGGAGCAACCCACCTCGAAGACATTGGGAGAGAACTATCTTGCGAGGATACACCTAAACACCTAGAGCTAGTGTGTTTGAGCATCACTTAATTAATTCTATTCTGAGAGAACTAAAGGCTTATTACACTTGAAGATTGTTATCTTCCATACGGTTAGGCATCTGGGTCTAGAGCATCCAAGAGTCATTGTGGACTGTTGGGTGACCAAGTTTGTATGGATCCCGGAAGTCTCCCCTAAAGACTTACCTGAGTGATTGGGCCTTGTCTAAGTGAGTTTGGCTCAAGGGGAATAAGGTGCAGATGAGGTCTTCTGAGTTCAATCTCAGCCTCCCTAACCGGATGTATAGTTGTCACAGCAACATGAACTAGTCCAACAAATCCTGTGTCTTCGTCAAGCAACTAGTTCTATCTCTCACTCTTAAAATTATGTATTGCATTTAGAATCCATTGGTTCTTCATCTTACTCGAAGATAGTCATCGAAGAAATTCCTTCTCACTGTTCATGTTCATACTTTCTAAGTTTATCTTCAATACATCTTAGCTTTCATGATGATTATGATATATCTATCTAAATGTCTTCGTTTTTTTACTTGCCTTGCATAAATCCTTGATTGATATACCTACCTGATCCTGAATCGCTTCCACTTACTTTGAATACATTTACCATTTTCTAGCTTTTGAAAAAAATGCCTATTCACCCCCCTCTGGTCGATAACTAGCACCTTCATAAAATAAGATCTTAAACTTCACAAAAAGGTACTTATCAATTAAGGATACTTATAAACTTAATAAGAGTTTAAAACTGAGTATTCGTCGGCGTTCTCGGATAGGGGGTACCCAGATGTTCCTGCCTGCAGCCCAGCGCGTGGCCCACGTTAGCGACCTAGTATGGCCCAACGGCAAGCCCCCCAAGTCAAGGCCCTCATGAGGGGAACAACGCCAAGACCTCCAGAGGAGTGGCCTCCCCAGGTTACCTCCCGAGGAACGAAGATTTCTATGCAGGTACCCGGCCTCATGAGGCCGGGATGACATGGTCCATGATGACTGAGGCTAGGCGGGCGCTAGCGCGTGCAGAGGAGGACAGTTTCCTCTTTCCTGCTAAAGAGGCAAGGACGAATGCTGGTTCCCAAGGAATCCCCCAAAGGTTTCCCATCTAGTGCAACAAGACCAAGACCATGAGCTCGGCAGGACGGATGTCATCACCGAGCCCACCTTTGGATCACACCCGAGAGATTTGCAATCGACGACGACCTTTAGTCAGGATAAGATGTACCTCGTGTCCCCTTTCAAATTTGGCTACTGTGGGATCCCTTCCCGCCTGTGTGATAAGGGAAGAGGACCAAGGACAGTATAAACAGCGACTACCTTCCACCATGGAGAGGGAGTTCAGTTCATCCCCAGCAAGAGTCCTCGCGAGGTCGCTCAGCCACTATACTAGTTCATCCAAAACCTCCTCGTGAGGCCAATTCACCAAAAGCAGGAGTAGGGTTTTACACCGCAAGGTGGCCTTGATTTGGGTAAATCTCTGTGTTCATCTTCTTCCACGCTCGCACACACTCGTCGAGGCATGGCCGTAGGGTGACGGGCTTGCGAGTTTCAGCTGGTTGAGATCTTCGCACATGCCCCAGAGTTTGAACCTTCTTGGGTCCGCGGAGCCCCGATTCCGACATTTGTTGCGCCAGGCTGGGGCGTGTCGTAATCCTCTTCTGGCTCCGCTTGGTCGCTCCCATGGCGAATGCCAGCCCACTCCGCATCGAGCGCCGAGTTGCTCTCGTCGCCTAGGCGGTGTCGCGGGTCGGCATGCCCCGCGCTGCTCCGCCTCTCCTGCAGCTAATGCTGCCATTGACCCGACTTCTCACAAGCAGTAGGATGCATTGCTTCCGCCCTCTACACAGCGTGACGGCCGAACTGCTACTCCGTCTCTCACTCCGGCCATTTGAACTTGGTGTTTTGCCTGCAATAACTTGGGACTTTTGAACTTGGTGTTGAATGTTGAGAATTTGGGGTTGTCATCTAAGTCGCCAGATATATAATTGTATTTCACATGTGTAGCCCCCAAGGCCCGGATCATCCATATGTGATCGGCTATGTCTTCAATTTGGACCTTATAATCTTCTTGAACAGCTGAATATTGTATCCCCCAAGTGCCAGGTTGCACATCTACGGCGACTTGGGACTTTAGCAATTTTGATGTGAGTGGTGTAGCCCCCATGTGCCGAGTTGCACGCCTGCGGTGACTCGGGACATGTATCCACTTTTACCTTTGAAAAATAAAAACATCATATGATGTAGCCCCCAAGTGCCGAGCCGTATGCCTGCAGCGACTTGGGACTGTATGAGAATAACCCATCATAACCCATAAGGAACTGAATGAATCCTTGACTGTGATTGTAATATAACCCGGAATGAATATCCTGGAATAATTACTTTGTATTTGAAATGAAATCCCTACTCATGGTTGCGGTGCAACCCGGCAAATATATGTTTGAGAAATCCATGAGTGTTGTAGTATACTACAGAGCACGGATTAAAGAAATCCAATAGACGGTCAATTAAGTGACACGACATTATATCTGATAGGGTGGCTCTTCAAGAATAATCAATTTTCCAAGCTGGCTTGAAAAAACTGAATCATTTAATACTGGTTATGACAACCCATGATGAAGATCCAACCATGTTGGCTACAACATCATCAACATGCCTGGTAGCAGCGGCTTCATCTCTATGGCTGAAGATACCAAGGACGCAGTTCCAACCCTCAAGCTCGTCTACAAGGCTAAGCCGGCCTCATGTTCCGGTGCCAAGGGTGCCACCCAAGCTCTAGAGGCCACAGCGGCCTCGGGCCCCAACGCCAAGGGCGATTCGCCGACTCCAGAGGCCGCAGCGGCCTTGTGCCCCAGCGACGAAGGCCTTGTGCAAGATCTGGAGGCCGTGCCCACGAAGAAGAAACAATTGTTTTCTTAGGACCTGGCTGAGATGAAGCAGGTGTTTGTTGATGGCGGGAGCTCGGGCTCCACCTTCACTAGCTATTGACACTGGCCTTACCCAAAGCAGGAGAAAGCACTGGTTGACTTCCTCCGCGGGAACAAGGACGTATTTTCTTGGGAGCCATCTGACCTGGTAGTCGTCACGAGGAAGGTGATCGAACACTACTTGATGATTTTCCCCAACGCATGCCCGGTGAAGCAGAAGGCAAGGTGATAAGTGATAATAGACAAGTATAGGGGATCCCAACAGTTTTTGAGGGTAGAGTATTCAACCCAAATTTATTGGTTCGACCCAAGGGGAGTGTCGTGTCTTTGTCACGGCAAGATATCCTCGTGAGAGAACTTAGGTGTGAGGCAATCGAAACTATGTGGCATCTTGAGAGGGGTTGGTCGGAGTCGAGAGACATGAGTTTACCCAGGTTTGGCCCATCCGATGGAGGTAAAAGCCTACCTCCTGCATTGTGTGTATTCATGATGAGGGCGATCTTGATTACAAGGGTGATGTCTTGCTACCTCTAATCACGAGAGCCTCTAATCTGTCTATCTCTAATGACTTGAACCTGTGAACTTGTCCCTCTAGGGGTGCTCTACCCCTCCTTATATAAGTGGAAAGGGTAGGTTTAGATGTAGCATCCTACTAGGAGTAGGATTAGGACTAGTCTCTCTTGAATCCTAATCCAGGTCTTGTTTCCTTTGTGAGGAAATCCTTTCTCTCCTTTGGACCTTCTCTTGTGAGCCTCCCCTCCAGGCCCGTCCATGAGCCGCCTTGCGACGGCTTGCTTGGTGGGCCCTGAGCCTTGTCACTCACCTGACCCGCCTGTCGGGTCACCAATGAACTACCAAGTGTCGACCGGGTCATCAGTGAGTCGCCAAGTCCTGGCCGAGTCATACTTCCGGTCGGGTTATACCGCGAGGTTGTATCCCCGACAGTATCCCCAAGGTTAGCTTGAATTTATTCATGCTAAGCTCCTGAAATAAGAATAAATATGTTAAGTGACCGGCTCACTCTACTGGCCGGCTTAATAAAGTAGTTCCTTGAAAATCCGGATTTCTTCTTCATATGAACGAGCCGTATTCTCAATTGTCTAGCTTGTCAGTGTCCTCTGAAGTAAAAGATTGGGAATACAACACCCATATGTCGTTGAGTCGGCCTCCAATACTCTTGATCTTGTGAATCTGGGTTGCTTATATAAACTCCGACGGGTTATGATCTTTTGATAATACAGGGTCATGATTGTTGGTGACGCTGAGTCAAACAACTAGACTCCAACTTATTTGATAAAAAATATTGGGATGAAAATCCATCTGATGTAGAGCCGGCCTTCAAATGCTTCAGCTCCATGAAGAAATGAGACCTAGCTCACTCAAAATTTGATAGCTTAAAAATGTTCTGCTATTTTTTATCTCCATATTACCTATAGCCCCCAAGCTCCAAGTTTATCCATGATGACTTGGTGTTTTGCAATAATATCTTTGATTGTGTAGACCCCAAGTGCGAGGTTGTCTTGCCTGCAGCAGCCTCGGACTTGTAACTGTCTTGTACTTTATAAAGCTTTGGCTGATGTAGCCCCCAAGGACCGGGTTGTTTTGCCTGCAATAACTTGGGACTTTTGAACTTGGTGTTGAATGTTGAGAATTTGGGGTTGTCATCTAAGTCGCCAGATATATAATTGTATTTCACATGTGTAGCCCCCAAGGCCCGGATCATCCGTATGTGATCGCCTATGTCTTCAATTTGGACCTTATAATCTTCTTGAACAGCTGAATATTGTATCCCCCAAGTGCCAGGTCGCACATCTACGGCGACTTGGGACTTTAGCAATTTTGATGTGAGTGGTGTAGCCCCCATGTGCCGAGTTGCACGCCTTCGGTGACTCGGGACATGTATCCACTTTTACCTTTGAAAAATAAAAACATCATATGATGTAGCCCCCAAGTGCCGAGCCGTATGCCTGCAGCGACTTGGGACTGTATGAGAATAACCCATCATAACCCATAAGGAACTGAATGAATCCTTGACTGTGATTGTAATATAACCCGGAATGAATATCCTGGAATAATTACTTTGTATTTGAAATGAAATCCCTACTCATGGTTGCGGTGCAACCCGACAAATATATGTTTGAGAAATCCATGAGTGTTGTAGTATACTACAGAGCACGGATTAAAGAAATCCAATAGACGGTCAATTAAGTGACACGACATTATATCTGATAGGGTGGCTCTTCAAGAATAATCAATTTTCCAAGCCGGCTTGAAAAAACTGAATCATTTAATACTGGTTATGACAACCCATGATGAAGATCCAACCATGTTGGCTATTAAAGATCTATGTTTTCCTGCGGAGGTTACGATGTAACCCAGTTTGGTGACCGGCTTTCCACAGCACAAACAAATATGGATATGCATGTATGATGATGCATGATACGATGATGCAATGCAGGATGATGTAATGCATGATTCAATGCATGACTCAAGATCTGTTGTTTTTCAAAAACTTAGGCATGGTGCCGAAAACTTATATACCGGCTCTCGCATGGCACAGATTCATCGTTTGAACCTTAACAGCGCAGGGTATTTAAAAATATTAATTGTTAAGAGGTCAACGAGCCATATAATATAGAGGCACAATTGGGCATGAGTACCATCAGACCCATAAGCCGTCTCTCACGTGACATAAATCCGCCGTTTGAACCTTAAATAGTCTAGGGTCTTTAAAAGAGTAACTGAATAAGAGTACGAACGGGCCACAAGGCGGAGAGGTGCAACAAATAGGTGATTTTATCCTTGCTTTCCGTAAGTGGGCCTTCATGTGACATAAGCTGCCGTTTGAACCTTAAGCAGTACAGGGTCTCTATTGAGAGTGACTGTCAAGTATTTGGATCACCTCAAGGTCTCTGGTCGAGATTAACTGGTAAGAGTTTGGCGGGTCACCTAGCGTAGTAATAGCAGCATACAGGCAGGTTTAACTCGGTCTTGCGGTGGCTAAAGAGCCGATCAAGAGGGTGTGAAAGCTAAACCCGGTGGGTTCGAAGCCCCCAAATGACCTTGTTGAAGTATCAACTTTGTTGCACCATCTTTTTTGAAGAAATGACAGAAACTCCAAGTGACTTATGATGATCCAATAAATCAGGGCACCCATGTTTGAACAGTGCATCATGATGGCTCGTCCTGTTGGGAAACTTTTAATTCTTCCGCCAATAATGTAGTAGCCCCCGGGACCGGGTTAACTTCCTTGTAATATCCCGGGGTTCTCATTGAAAATGACCAAATGTATCGAGCCATGTCTTTAGCCCCTGAGTCTTAACTCAACTCAAAGAATTGGCTTGAGATTCTCCATCCCTGACCATGGTATAAACCGGCATATAGTTAACAGTAGAAATGCTGGAATGTGTTTAAGCTGGATGCCAGGTGGCAAGCAGAGTGATCTTCGCAACACTCATTGTACACCCTCGGTGTTTGATAACCCAATGCGAATCCATGGAAGGTTGAGGTCGACCGTGGTGGGTTATAGATGATACCGTATGAATTGTTTCAATAATCTCGTCAATGGTTCGTCCCGGTTGGTTGTTGAAGTTAACAAAACTATAGTGGCGGCGACTTGTGTCCCTGTCCGTTTGGGCGGCTCGTATAGATGAACACTGCACCAATATGTGACGTAGATCAGACTAGAGGCGGTGACTTGTGCCTATCCGTTAGGCGACTTGAACAAACAAGCACAACACCAGCATGTCAATGTAGATTGGACCGCAGGGCGGCGACTCATAAGCGTCGGTTTGGCGGCTCGTACTGGTGTATGTGGCCCCTAGCATGTTGACGTATACGTACAAGTCAGTCGTGCCGTTTGAATACGGCGCGGTCACGAGAGATGGCCGCGGTGTTGTAAGCCAGTGCGGTCACGAGAGATGGCCGTGGCATTGTAATCTAGTGTGGTCGCGAGAGACGGGTGTGGGGTTGTAAGCCGGTGCAGTCACGAAAGACGGCCGTCGGATTGTTTGTGAAAACCATACCGCGGATGCGGTGGCTTGCTACGTCCATTAGGTGGATCATACTGGCGGGTGAGCATGTGTGGTACTGGCGAGTTGACGTAGACCATCCACGGGGGTGGCGACTCACGCGCATCCATTGAGCAACGCGACACAGACGAACACCAGTATAAAATGATGCTGGTGTGCGCTCCAACTCCGCGGTATAATGCCATTTTAGCAATGAATAATGGTCCTGTGTAAAAAAAATATTACAAAGATAGAGTAGTTGTTCTCAGATGAAAAAATATACTAAGAAATTGATAGGATAAATATCACCTGGTATTTTTGTCGGATGAATGCGGAAGTCCGCACTAGATAATAGTAGATGTAGTCACATGACCACCATGCCGACTCCAATCGGTCCTTCACCTCTCTCCCTTGACTTATCTTTCCACTGACCGTACACTGGGAGAAGCAAAATACAGTGGCGAGTGCGAGGCGGCTCGCCAGGGCAAAGTACAACGGCAAGTGCGGGTGGCATGCTGGGGCGGCTCGCGGGCAAGATCAGAGGCATGGTGGAGACAGAGCAAAGCATGGCGGCGGCGTCAGCTGGTGACCGGCTCATGAGGTGCGATAGAGCCGATGGGCATGGCATGAGACGGCGGCTCACCAGACGATGGCTCGAGCAATGGGCGACCGAGACAGGAACAACAGCAACGACCACAATGGCGGCCGAATCAATGAACAGGCGAAACAGGAGCAACGGCCACAACGGTCAAGAGACGGGTGCACGGAGGGAGCTGGCAGAGTAACAGTCAGCGGGCAGGGCCAAGCTGGCGGTTGGCTCTGCGAGCGGGAGAGGCAAGGGATGAGTCAATCATGGCGAGGAAGAGCGGCCAGCTCATCGAGCGGGTAGGGCAAGAGCTAAAACAACCATGGCGAGGTAGGCAGCCGCCATCAAGGCTCGGGGAGGCATTGCCAGAGCGGGGCCAACGTGAGGTGAGAAGGACACAGAGCATCCCGAAGTAGCGGCGTGTGAAGGCAGTTTGAGGTGAGGCAAACAATGGTGGAGGTGGCTCGTGAGGGTTGCACCGGCTCACAGGAAGAGGAGGCGGGCGGCTCGTGTGGCTGCGGCAGTATGAACCATCGCCAAGGCGGCTCGCGCATGATGAGACCAGCGGCTCGCGCGGGGGTGGAGGTGATTTACGCGCAGGGACATGGCGGAGAAAAATGACGGTTGCTGATGGAATTGCACTAATGGCGACTTTGAGATGGTCGGGGACCATGGCGGCTCGAGGAGGCCGGTGCCGTCTTGCTCTTGGGGCAGCGGTGGATGCTATAAAAGGTGGCCGAGCATAGCAGCGAGGTGGAGAACCCAGCTGCGGGCAGGCGGAGCCGAGTCGGCGAGCAGGTGGCTCAGGAGACGGGCATGCCGGCGTTGAGTCCGTAATCATCCCGATCTGTGGGATCCCCGTTTTTTGTTGTAGGAACTCTGCCTCGGGACAAGACTCGATGCACTATGTACAAGTTTGAATCAGTAGCAGACAACATGTTGGTCTCAATGCCGGGACCCCGATCCTAAGTCATATGAATCCAGGTTGTATCATATTACATCACTTTGCGGCCTCACGCACGGTAAGTTCCACGGCTGCAGCCTTACCTTAGCCAAGACCGTTTGCATCTTTTGGCTCACGTATGTGAACATGTCGCTGCCAATCAAACGATAGAGAACCCGGGCCGACATGACTAGTCATAGAACCCACGTGGCACATCCGTACGGAAACAGGCATACACAACCTAGCAATGCAAGTGTCGGCCTCAAGCATGTGTAGACGAGTCATATCAAGCTACAAGGACTCCACTACGCCGTGAGACATAAATGCCATCACCGCACGTTGACGAGTCATAGCAGGCTACAGGGACTCCATTACACCGCGAGACATTTCCTCGCAGGGATAGACACAGTAGCAAAGAAGGATACATACTGGTCAATCAATGTGTCCGGAGCAGTAGCAAGCTACCATGGCTCGGTGGAAGCACAAAGAGGCAGTTTCCCGTAAAGAGTACTACTAATGGCACACAACTAGGTGTCGGATCCGATACATACCGTTGCACGTCACACGTACACGCGACATGCCCGATATGCATCGATACAACCATGGCATCACAACATAACCATACGACAACATCACTTTTATTTAAGAGGCTCAGACGAGCCTTGCATAATATGTTCTTACAAATAGGGGTCACATGACCCGACACTCAGCAAGTCTTTAAAGCAGACATAGTCTAATCATGCTCATGTATCAACAAAGGGGGAGGTGGAGTTTATGCAGCAATGCCAGCTTTGACTCATGGCTAACCTACACTACTCTGTTTTTAACTCTTAGTTACAATTTTAGATATCGCACATGAGTCCACTAACTCCCTAGCAATACACTACCATAGATTCACTTCCCTCTCCTGGGAGAGTGCAATCTACGGTACTCACACTTGTCTTGATATTTTTATGAGTATCCATTTGATTATCTATGAACAACATAAGTTCTCCAAGTAGTCCATATCCGAGGACGCGGCTATTCGAATAGTTTCATACCCTGTAGGGGTGTACTTCTTCACACACGCTCTCGCCGCTTATCGCTGTGTGCTCATAAAACCATGCACCTCGGCAACCTTCAAGCGGAAGCCCAGCGAGGGAGTCGTCCATGACCGTCAATCGCATAAGACCTCTATTCCACGCTATCGCCTATTTGAGATTGAACCAGCAGAGAAGTCCGGCTGAAGTTTCCGCTATGACCCCAAACGATGTGCGCAGGGTTCCCAAGCCCACTATTCGGGTGACCCTTGGTACACCGTGCCACTGCCTACCGCGTCGTAACCCACCCCTAGGGTCAGTGTTACGCACGGCCTCCAGCATGCTATAAACACCAAAAACTACTTGCAACTCCTGGACTCGGGATTAAGCGACTGATAAGTCGAGAGGGTCAATGAAGTATCCCAACGTGTGGTAGTATCTAGTCTTGGATCACAAACACGGAACTCAGTTTCTAAGAACGGTCCCAATGAGACAACCCTCTATCTACTCCTACGTAGCCTCTCATCGCTACATTTAGCAAATCGAGTACATCATAACATCATCACATCAAAACAACATCGTTTCACTCAGTTCATCACCTAGATGAATCTGACCTGACACAAATCTAAGCATAGCAAGCATAGCAGGTATAGTAAGCTAAGCACATCATGGCACAAGCATCTACCAGGTATGATAGGTTGCAAGGTTTAGCTATTTACTGTGACAATGTCAGGTTATGCAACAGAATAGGATCATGTACCGTGTATGACTGACATGTGATTGGTTGTCCTAATGCAATAAACAAGAGCAGGAGCGAGAGAGTGGGATATTATCAGAATGATGAAAGGGTTTGCTTGCCTTGCTGGGTAGCGGAAGGGTTCTCTCCTTTGTCAGGATACTCGGAGGTATCCTCAGGCGCGGGGCCTACCACGATGGAGATAAGAAACAATCAACACACGCAAGTGCAACAATATGATGCATGATCATGGCATGATAGCATGTATGGAGGAGCTAATGCAAGTAGTGATCATGTTGATTTGAAATGAATTTGAATATAGGTTCAAAATTGTTCTTCATTTCAAATTCCATTTACTAACCTATTAGTAAATGTCAATGTTCACCTATTTAGATTGCTCTAACATGCATGACAATAGCACCATTGGATTCATTGGATTTTTCTGATAAATTTTCATATATAAATTATTTTCATCTGACTTACGAATTAATTTATATGAATTTTTGAAGTTTTGAATAATTTCTGGAATTATTTTTAAACTATAAATTGCTTTTATTGCATCAGCATGACATCATTATGACGTTAGCTGGTCAGCTGACCGGGCCAGAGTCAAACCTGACATGTGGGGGCCACATGTCAGTGACTCAGACACTTAACTAACTAATTAAAACTAAATCCTAATTAATTAACAGAAACTAGGACCACTGTTAGTGACTAATTAGGTTAATTAAAATAATTAATTAATTTCCTAATTAACTTTGACTATCAGCTCCTGGCCCCACCTGCTAGTGACTTAGGGGGTCAAACCCCCTGGTCAACTCCGGCAAGACCCACCGGCGTTGAGCCGCCGGTGCCTCCAGAGACGGCGGAGGGGTTCGGGATCCCTCCTCCTGCGACCAAATGGACGGCGGAGGGCACCAAACGACTCAGCACACATCCGCGTGTCCATTCCGACCCCTCCCAGGAGCTGAGATGGTCGGAATCGATGCCGGCGGTGAGCTGGGCGGCAGCCGGAGCTCGGGCGAGCCCGGGCTCGTCGAACCCGGGCGCAACATGAGCTCTACTTGGCACCTACGAACTCTACACAGCCCCACGAACACGACGGAGGCCTCAGACGGACCAGCTGGTCACCGGAGCATGTCCGGCGTCGAGCTTGAGCGGCGGGGGCTTTTGGACCTCGATGGAAGCCAACGCTAGAGCATGCAGTCGAAGGGGGAAAGCGGAGGAAAAGACTCAGGGGCTCACGGCGGTCGCAGAGACGTCGAGAGCGAGCTTGGGGAGGGTCTGGAGTAGAGGCGAGCTCCACTTCCTTGACGGCGACCGGAGGTTGAAGACGACGGCGATGTGGTGATGGAGAGCTTCCTAGATGGGCGACTATGCGATTCGATTAGGGGCTCAGGGGCGAGGGGGAGTGCCTAATGCGACGGCGGTGAGCTCTAACAGGGTTTGGCCATGGCTAAGCAGAGAGGGGAGAGGAAGAGAGGCGGGCGAGAGAAAGAGAGAGAGTGATGGGGACGGCTCTGGGGAGCTTATCCCTGCCGCGCTGGCGAGGAGGGCACAGGCAGGCAGCTGCCGGCATGGAGGCACGGCAGCGCGCTCGCTCCGGCCACGCGCTCGTCCTCCTGGCCGCCAGGAGGACGAAGACCTCCCTGGGCCAGGTGGACTGGCCTGGCCTGGGCCTTTTCTCCTTTTTCTTTTTATTTCTTCTTTGCTTTCTTTTACTGACTTTTGTTTATTTCCTTTTCAGGTACAATTGACTTTATAAAATATCCCATATATTTTCTATAATGAAGTTTGAATATTTCAAACTTGTCTAAAAAGTTTCAGGATATTTTGAAAACAAAAATAATGATAGTGCTTTATTTTATGATTTCACGAGCCTTATCAATTATTTTTGAATTACATTGGTTTTTCAAATAATTAAAATGATCCCTGTTATATCCATGTCCAATTTTATCAGACATAGGGAACATTTTTGAGGGGCATTTTAGATTTGTTGAATTTTCACCAAGTTTGAATTGGTTTGATTCAAATATAATCCTGGGGTTTCTTTTAGTCCCCATTTCATGTTGATGCAACATGAAACATGATGCATGCACAAACTATTCCGAGGACATCTAGCTAGGGTTGTGACAACTCACCCCCACTCAAAAGGAATCTCGTCCCGAGATTTTGAAGTCATTGGAAAGAGCGTGGGGTACTCTAGTCGAAGACGATCTTCTCTTTCCCATGTCACCTCCTTTTCAAAATGGTGTGACCACTGAACCTTGAGAAACTTGATGTTCCGACGCCGAGTAGTACGCTCAGCTTGATCAAGAATACGAACAGGGTATTCTCGACATGTAAGGTTATCTTGGAGATCAAGCGTTTCGTGGTCTACTTCACAGACAAGATCCGAGAAGCAACGCCTGATTTGCGAGACGTGGAAGACATCATGAACCTTGGAAAGATGCGGCGGAAGTTCCAATTGGTAGGCAACCTCTCATCGTTTAGCAAGAATGCGAAAAGGTCCAATGTAACGAGGAGCCAACTTGCCCTTGATACCGAATCGATGGGTACCCTTCAGATGTGTAACCCGAAGGTAAGCCTTCTCGTCAACTTTATAGGTCACAGCCTTATGATGGCAATCATATTGGCTCTTTTGACGAGATTGCGCTGTTTTCAACTTTTCACGAATAATGCGAACTTGCTCCTCTTCATCCTGGATCATATCCGGACCAAAGAGTTGCCTCTCTCTGGTTTCCAACCAATTAAGAGGTGTTCGACACCTTCGTCCATAGAGAACTTCAAAAGGGGCTTTGCCCAAGCTTGATTGATAACTATTGTTATAAGCAAATTCGGCAAATAAAAGACTATTCTCCCAGTTCATACCGAAAGATATAACACAAGCTCGGAGCATGTCTTCAAGGATTTGATTGATTCGCTCAACTTGACCACTTGATTGCGGGTGGAAAGCAGTGCTAAAGGATAGATGAGTCCCCATAGCGGTTTGAAAAATTCCAAAAATCGGGAAGTAAAGATACTTCCACGGTCTGAGTTAATCTCCAAAGGAACACCATGAAGAGAAACTATTCGAGAAACATAAAACTCCGCTAGCTGGCTAGCGGTTATGCTCTGCCGAACAGGAAGAAAATGAGCCACTTTGGAAAGACGGTCGATGACCACACATATAGCATTATTCCCTCTCTTGGTCCTGGGAAATCCGGTAATGAAATCCATACCGACTTTATCCCATTTCCATTCAGGAATAGCTAAGGGTTGAATGGTGCCAGCAGGCCTTTAATGTTCTGCTTTCACGTGACGACAAATGTCACAGTTAGCAACATACTGAGCAATTTCTCTCTTCATCCTAGTCCACCAGAACCTCTGGCATAGATTCTGATACATTTTGGTACTACTCGAATGAATTGTGAGAGGAGAATCATCAGCATCCTTAAGGATCAACTGTCTTAAGTGTGTGCTCTTGGGAACCACCAACCGGTTCTGAAAGAACACAACACCTTCATCGTCCTTGGAGAAATCTTTAGCATTTCCGCTAGCGATATTCCCCTTGATCCGGGATATACCCTTATCATATTTCTGGACAGCTACTATTTGATCCTTAGGATTAGGTTTCGCCACCAGGTTGGATAGGAATCCTCGAGGAACGATATGAAGGTTTAACTTCCGAAATTCCTCATGGAGAAGTGGTTGACCTTGTTGTAACATCAGATTGTTATAGTAAGACTTACGACTTAGTACATCAGCCATGACATTAGCTTTCCCTGGGGTATAAGTTATCCCTAAGTCGTAATCTGTAATCACCCCTACCCACCGTCTTTGCCTGAGATTCAAATCCGGCTGGGTGAATATATATTTTAGACTTTGGTGAGCATTGTAAATTTCGCAACGATTACCCAGAAGGTACGTTCGCCTGGTTTTCAATGCATGGACTACGGCTACAAGCTCGAGATCATGTGTTGGATAGCTATCCTCATGTGGATGCAACTTTCGAGATGTGTATGCAATCACATGAAGATCTTGCATGAGAATGCAACCTAATTCTTGTCGCGAGGCGTCGCAATAGATAACAAAGTCCTTACAGAAATTAGGTGGCACCAGAATGGGAGCATAGGTCAGTCGTCTTTTCAACTCCTAAACTCTATGCTTGCATTGTGGAGTCCACTCGAACTTTTTATCTTTCTTGAGGAGTTCAGTCAGAGGTTTTGTAACCTTGGAGAAATTCTCGACAAAGCGGCGACAATAGCTCACTAAGCCAAGGAAACTCCAAACTTTCTTAACCGATTCAGGTTGGGTCCAATCAAGGACGGCCTGAACTCTCTCGGGTTTGACAACAATACCTTTACCAGATATCACGTGGCCTAGATAGGTCAGTTCTGGCAACCAAAATTCACACTTGGAGAATTTGGCATACAGGCGGTGCTCTCGAAGTTTCATCAATACCAGCCTTAGATGCTCGGCATGTTCCTATTCGTTCTTCGAGTAGGTGAGTATGTCGTTGAGGGAAACCACGACGAATTTATCTAAATACTCCATGAAGAACGAATTCATCAAGCGAGAGAAGGTGGCTGGGGCATTGGTTAAACCGAAGGACATGACGGTGTACTCGTATTGGCCATAACGAGTAACAAAAGCCATTTTTGGAATGTCCCCGTTCCTAATTCTGATTTGATGGTATCCCAACCTCAAATACATTTTGGAAAAGACAGAGGATCCAGTGAGTTGATCATACAAATCGTTGATCCTGGGGAGCAGATGCTAGTTCTTAATGGTGACCAGATTCATTGGCCGATAATCCACAACCATCGGATCCGAACCATCTTTCTTCTTGACGAAGAGGACGGGACAAGACCAAGGAGAAGAACTGGGATGGATGAAACCTTTCTTCAAGGCCTCATCGAGTTGGATCTTAAGTTCGACTAGTTCTAAGGGTGCCATCTTATCGGGTCTTCTAGCTATTGGAATAGTCCCTAGGATGAGCTCTATCACAAACTCAATATGTCTGACAGGAGGAATTCCTGGCAGTTCTTCTGGAAAGACATCCGTAAATTCACGGACTACCAGAACATCTTTTAACTCTAGAAGAGGGCTAGCATTGAGGGAATAGAGTTGGCGCTTGGTAGTTCGAGTGGGGACATTAACTATCTCACCCGATGGATGTGTAAGTTGAACACTCCTAGAATGAGTATCAATCTTGGCATCGTGGGCTTTCATCCAATCCATACCTAGAATGATATTGATGTCCGAAGACTTCAGGGTTATCAAAGATGCTAGGGAGACTAATCTATCCACCAAAATCTCA
This sequence comes from Hordeum marinum, assembly GCA_022496015.1. Classification (NCBI taxonomy): domain Eukaryota; kingdom Viridiplantae; phylum Streptophyta; class Magnoliopsida; order Poales; family Poaceae; genus Hordeum; species Hordeum marinum. The sequence goes on from CM039677.1 coordinate 66,033,555, forward strand.
TTATCATGGCTCACTCTAGAAGTTTGCCATTTTGAACCCGGAGTCTGCACTACTAAAGGAGTAGGCATAGCACAAAAAGACATGTTATGCAACTGTGCATAACTTTCTGAGATGAAGGAATGAGATGCACCAGTATCAAATAGAAGAGATGCTGGATGACTATTGACAAGGAGCATACCTAGGATAACATCAGGATCCTCAAGAGCTTCCCCAACAGACACATAGTTCACTCGTCCACGAGCAGGAGCTGGCTTCACAAAGAAGGCTTTTCCTGGCTTTCCACGTCCAGCGGGCTTAGCATTATTCTCGGGACACTCATGGGAGTAGTGTCCTAGTTCTCCACACTTATAGCAGACCACGGTGGCATGGGGTGCAACATTTGCGGGCGGACCTCCAAATGGTCTGACTGGAGGGTTGGGCTGAACTGGGCGAGGCGCCTGGAAGGATGTCCTCGCATTGTATCTTGGTGGTAGAGCTGCATTGGGCACCCAAACCCGGCGTTTGTTGAGGCCCGAGCCAGATGCGGGGTTGAAGTCACAGTTGTGCTTTCTCGTGGCCTCGTAATTAGTCTGTCCAGTCTCGGCATTGATAGCCTTGTTGACGAGAGCTTGGAAAGTGGCACACTCATGGAGGCGTAGGTCTTGACGGAGCTCAGGGTTGAGTCCCTTGCGGAACCTAGACTTTTTCTTGGCATCAGTAGAAACTTCCTCAGGAGCGTAGCGAGCAAGGTTTCCAAACTCGCGACTATAAGCATCCACTAACAGTCTGCCCTGGGTGAAGGCACAGAATTCCTCTCTCTTACGATCCATCAGCCCTTCCAGGATGTGATGGGTACGAATTGCGGCACTCAACTCTGCCCAAGTTGGTGCGGGGCCTATGGGATGCATAGCTTCAAAATTTTCCCACCACAGGTTGTCGGGTCCTTCCAGAAAGTAAGTTGCAAAGGTCACCTTGTTGGCCTCGGACACATTGGCAGCCCGGATCTTGCGATACATGCTAGTCAGCCAGTCATCCGCGTCGAGTGGGTCGACCGAATGATGATACTTGGGTGAGCTCAGTCTGATGAAAATCACGAAGTGATACGCCATCATCGAGGTCATTGCGGGGAGCACATGCTATGTTCTGCTCGATTCTTTCCAACAACCTGTTGGTCTCCCGCTTGTTCCTTTCTGCTTCTAGCATCAACTCTGCTAGAGAAGGCACATGTGGCAGATCTTTTTGCCTTGGCTGGCTTCCCTCGCCCTGCTCAGGGGCAGGCACGGGGTTATTCCTAGTGGCCACCATCCTGGGAAAAACAAACCCACAGCTTAATCATAGGGGACAACAACTCTAAGACATGAGACAAGGAATGTACTGGACAACATGGCATGCAGGGTAAACACCAATTAACATGGTAAAACAACTGTCATATAAACACCATGGCTCATACACACCATGACATAGTTCAGTACAAACCAAGCTCAAAAACAACTACGGAGAGATGACACAACTCATCGGAGGTATTACAAGCTTCCTATACATTATCTATCTACACCACTGAAACTCAACTCTCATTCTCATCATATCCCACAAGACACGCAGGACTTTGGCAATACAATGACTACCATACTAGAACTAACATCCACGTACTCAAGCCTTGCCGTAGAATGCCTCATATAGGTTACCCCCATGACCCGGGAGCTGAACCTGAGGATCTGGAAACACTCTAGCCTGTGATCCCTGGGAGCCATAAGGACACGAGTGAGGCCTTGGTCCCCTTGTTGGCGGCAACAACGGTCCTCGAAGAGGGGTGATGCCTCCAACATCGGGCCAGTCTACGTGTGCTGGCAAATGAGTCTGCGATGGGGTCAGCATCTCCAAATCTCCATAGCCTGTCTGCACGACAGGTGCCAACTACGTCAGGGTTGTCCAAAGACGTGCACGGGTAGCATAAAGCTCCATGCGAAGGGCACGTGCATCACGATCCCTGTTCTCCAACAACTGAGCGGTCACCTACAGTCTAGGATCCTCATGAGAATGATCATAGTAGGCTGCACTAAGATATCCATCCTCTCATCCCATGGAAGCAGGAACATAGCAGAACTCTGTGTTCTGGAGTAGACCATGGGGAAACCTCATGATAATCAACATGGTGTAGGCGGCCTCCTGAACTGCCATGTCTATGGTGACACCTAATCCATAAGTCCAGTGAAGGGGCTCTGCAGCTCTAGGATATGAAGGATAAATCTTGACGGTACACAGATACTGACTCTGGTTGAAATCTCGATACTGTTCCTCCACTGTGTACTCTAGGTACCAACGGTAGCGAGCCTCCATCATAACTCTAACCAACATGGCCGTGTGACCCGGTACATCGATGCACCTGGTCAGACGGACCAGCTGACAGGAAGGACGAGGGGCATCTGAAACAGAGAATGATGCAAAGACATTAGAGACTCTAGTAGAAATTGGACAGCATAACGGCTGTAATTGCTCAAAAAGGATTTTGAGACAACTACAAAAGATTGGAAAGGCATAACCACTCGACTTTCTAGATTGAAATCTCTTCTCCATCTGTTTGTCACACCAACAATACTTGAGTAACTACACTCACTTGCAAAAAAGCTAGCTATTGGTCCATGGTTAGTAACTCGTCATCCTAAGCAATAGATGAGAAGCCTAGCTCTTGTCCCCGTAGAAAACATGAGAATGACTCTTAATAGAATAACTTGGGAAGAGGAGTACAAAGAGCCTTACGTTCCCTTCCACAATCAATTCCCCTACTTTTCTATAGTGTTTCTGGACTCAACTTCGACCAGTTTGGCTTGGTAGTCCTACAGTCAGTCAGGCTCTGATACCAACGCTGTCGGGACCCCGATCCTAAGTCATATGAATCCAGTCTGTAACATATCACATAACTTTGCGGCCTCACGCATGGTAAGTTCCACGGCTGCAGCCTTACCTTAGTCGGGACCGTTTGCGTCTTTTGGCTCACGTATGTGAACATGTCGCTGGCAATCAAACGACAGAGAACCCGGGCCGACATGACTAGTCATAGAACCCAAGTGGCACATCCGTACGGAAACAGGCATACATAACCCAGCAATGCATAATATGTTCTTACAGATAGGGGCACATGACCCGACACTCAAGTCATACAAACAAGTTCATACAAACCAAGTGGAAGCATAAAACTGTCTGAGTACAGACAGATGAAAGGGGTAAAAAGGCACATAGCCTGACTATCTACAGCCTGCCAAAGGGCAAAGGTCATAGCTGGGACACCAGCTATTCGGCATCGTCGACATCTAGAAAGAACCCACCCGAAGGGTCCTGGGTCTCATCTGCAACATTTATTAAGCTAACAGGAGTACAAATGTACTCAACAAGTCTTTAAAGCAGACCCAGTCTAATCATGCTCATGTATCAACAAAGGGGGAGGTGGAGTTTATGTAGCAGTGCCAGCTTTGACTCATGGCTAACCTACACTACTCAGTTTTTAACTCTTAGTTACAATTTTAGATATCGCACACGAGTCCACTAACTCCATAGCAATACACCACCATAGATTCACTTCCCTCTCCTCGGAGAGTGCCATCTAAGGTACTCACACTTGTCTTGATATTTTTATGAGTATCCATTTGATTATCTATGAACAGCATAAGTTCTCCAAGTAGTCCATATCCGAGGACGCGGCTATTCGAATAGTTTCATACCCTGCAGGGGTGTACTTCTTCACATACGCTTTCGCCACTTATCGCTGTGTACTCGTAAAACCATGCACCTCAGCAACCTTCAAGCGGAAGCCCAGGGAGGGTGTCAGCCACGCCATCAATTGCATAAGACCTCTAGTCCAGGCGATCGCCTATTTGAGACTGAACCCGCACGGAAGTCCGGCCGAAGTTTCCGCTACGACCCCAAACGATGTGCGTAGGGTTCCCAAGCCGACCATTTGGGTAACCCTTGGTACACCGTGCCACTGCCTACTGCGCCGTAACCCACCGCTAGGGCCAGCGCTACGCACGGCCTCCAGCATGCTATAAACACTAGAAACTACTTGTAACTCCTAGACTCAAGACTAAGCGACTGATAAGTCAAGAGGGTCAATTAAGTATCCCAACGTGTGGTAGTAACTAGTCTTGGATCACAAACACGGAACTCAGTTCCTAAGAACGGTCCCAATGAGACAACCTACTATGTACTCCTACATAGCCTCTCATCAGTACCTTTACCAAATCGAGTTCATCATAACATCATCACATCGGAACAACATCGTTTCACTCAGTTCGTCACCTAGATGAATCCGACCTTACACAACTCTAAGCATAGCAAGCATAGCAGGCAAAGTAAGCTAAGCACATCATGGCACAAGTATCTACCAGGTATCCTAGGTTGCAAGGTTTAGCTATTTACTATGACAATGTCAAGTTATTGAACAGAATAGGATCATCTATCGTGTATGACTGACATGTGATCGGTTGTCCTAATGCAATAAACAAGACTAGGAGCGAGAGGGAGGGATATTATCGGAATGATCAAAGGGGTTGCTTGCCTTGCTGGGTAGAGGAAGGGTTCCCTCCTTCGTCGGGATACTCGGAGGTATCCTCAGGAGCGGGGCCTACCGCAATGTAGATAAGAAACAATCAACACAAGCAAGTGCAACAATATGATGCATGATCATGGCATGATAGCATGTATGGATGGGCTAATGCAACTAGTTATCATGTTGATTTGAAATGAATTTGAATATAGTTTCAAAATTGTTCTTCATTTCAAATTCCATTTACTAACCTATTAGTAAATGTCAATGTTCACCTATTTAGATTGCTCTCACATGCATGACAATAGCAAGATTGGATTCATTGGATTTTTCTGATAAATTTTCATATATAAATTATTTTCATCTGACTTACAGATTAATTTATATTAATTTTTGAAGTTTTGAATAATTTCTGGAATTATTTTTAAACTAGAAATTGCTTTTATTGCATCAGCATGACATCATTATGACGTCAGCTGGTCAGCTGACCGGGCCAGAGTCAAACCTGACATGTGGGGGCCACATGTCAGTGACTCAGACATTTAACTAACTAATTAAACTAAATCCTAATTAATTAAGATAAACTGGGCCCACTGTTAATGACTAATTAGGTTAATTAAAACAGTTAATTAATTTCCTACTTAACTTTGACTGTCAGGGCCTGGCCCCACCTCCCACTGACTCAGGGGGTCAAACCCCCTGGTCAACTACGGCAAGACCCACCGGCGTTGAGCCGCCGATGGCTCCAGAGATTGCGGAGGGGTTCGAGATGCACGCGTCCATTCCGACCCCTCCCTGGAGCTGAGATTGTCGAAATCGACTCCGGCGGTGAGCTGGGCAGCAGCCGGAGCTCGAGCGACCACGGGCTCGTCGAACCAGGGTGCAACATGATCTCCACTTGGCACCTACGGACTCTACACAACCCCACGAACACGACGGAGGCCTCAGACGGACCATCTGGTCACTGGAGCATGGCCGGCGTCGAGCTCGAGCGGCGGGGGCATTCGGACCTTGATGGAATCCAACACTAGAGCATGCAATCGAAGTGGTAAGAGGGGGGGAAGACTTAGGGGCTCACGGTGGTCGCACAGACGTCGAGAGCAGGCTTGGGGAGGTTCTGGAGCAGCGGCGAGCTCCACTTCCTTGCCGGCGACCGGAGGTTGAAGACAACGGCAATGCGGCGCTAGAGAGATTCCAGCGATGCATGGCTCGGCTAGAAGGAAGAGGGAGACTAGGCGGTTCGATTGGGGGGCTCAAGGGCGAGGGGGAGCGGCTAATGCGACGGTGGCGAGCTCTAATAGGGTTCGGCCATGGCAAAGCAAAGAGGGGAGAGGAAGAGAGGCGGGCAAGAGAGAGAGAGGGAGCAATGGGGACGGCTTTGGGGAGCTTATCCCCATCGTGTTGGCAAGGAGGGCACAGGCAGGCAGCTGCCGGCGTGGAGGCACGACAGCGCGCGTGCTACGACCACGCGCTCGTCCTCCTGGCCGCCAGGAGGACGAAGACCTCCCTGGGGCTGGTGGGCTGGCCTGGCCTAGGCCTTTTCTCCTTTTTCTTTTTATTTCTTCTCTGCTTTCTTTTACTGACTTTTGTTTATTTCCTTTTAAGGTACAATTGACTTTATAAAATATCCCTTATATTTTCTATAATGAAGTTTGAATATTTCAAACTTGTCTAAAAAGTTTCAGGATATTTTGAAAACAAAAATAATGATAGTGCTTTATTTTATGATTTTAGGAGCCTCATCAATTATTTGTGAATTACTTTGGTTTTTCAAATAATTAAAATGATCCCCGGTATATCCATGTCCAATTTTATCAAACATAGGGAACATTTTTGAAGGGCATTTTAGATTTGTTGAATTTTCACCAAGTTTGAATTGGTTTGATTCCAATATAATCATGGGGTTTCTTTTAGTACCCATTTCATGGTGATGCGAAATGAAACATGATGCAAGCACAAACTATTCCTAGGACATCTAGCTAGGGTTGTGACACTCAATGACTTGCGGCGACGTGCCTCGTCGCAGCCCTAATCCTCTCGATATCGGACGAACCTCATATCTTCCCTGTATCTTTTTCTTTTGACTGATATGGTCTCCGTGTTGGCCTGGTGGCTCTTCCTGACCCAGTCGATGGTGAACTTCTCGATCCCTAGGAGAGCTCCCTCCAAGAACACAATTCCACTGTGCGCTCGCCCCATGGTGGGCGCCAACTATCGTGGACTTTTCACGGCAAGATGTCCTCGTGAGAGAACATAGGTGTGAGGCCATCGTAACTATGTTCCGTCTTGAGAGGGGTTGGTCAGAATCAAGAGACGTGAGTTTACCCAAGTTTGGCCCCTCCGATAGATGTAAAAGCCTATGTCCTGCTTTGTGTGTATTGATGATGAGGGCAATCTCGATTACAAGGGTGTTGTCTTGTTACCCTAATCATGAGAGCCTCTAATCTGTCTACCTCTAATGACTTGAACATGTGAACTTGTTCCTCTAGGGGTGCTGTACCCCTCCTTATATAAGTGGAAAGGGTAGGTTTACATGTAAAGTCCTACTAGGAGTAGGATTTGGACTAGTCTCTCTTGAATCCTAATCCGGGTCTTGTTTCCTTTGTGAGGGAATCTGTTCTCTCCTTTGGGCCTTCTCTTGTGAGCCGGCCCTCCAGGACCGTCCACGAGACGCCTTGCACCGGCTTTCTCTCTGGTCCCTAGGCCTTGTCGCTCGTCTGACACGCCTGCCGGGTCACCAATGAACCGCCAAGTGTCGACCGGGTCATCAGTGAGTCGCCAAGTCCTGGCTAGGTCATACTTCTTGTCGTGTTATCCCACGGGGTAATATCCCCGATAGGGAGCCAAAGAATATTTTCGAGTATTACTAGCAGAGTTGTCAATTCAACCACACCTGAAAGACTTAATATATGTAGCAAAGCTACAGTAGAAAAGTAGTATGGATGTAACGGTAACGATGGCAAACGTGATAGTAGCAGTTTTGTAGTTATTGTAAAACTAGCAACGGAGAAGTAACCTAGCATGGATCAATATGTGAAAAGCTCATAGACGATGGATTAGTGATGGATAATTATGTCGGATGGCATTCATCATGCAACGGTTATAACATAGGGTGACACAGAACTAGCTCCAATTCATCAATGTAATGTAGGCATGTATGGCATATATAGTCATACGTGCTTATGGAAAACAACTTGCATGACATTTTTCTCGTACCCTCCCGTGGCAGCGGGGTCGTAATGGAAACTAAGGGATATTAACGCCTCCTTTTAATAGAGAACCATACCAATTCATTACCACTTAGTGAATCCATGAACTCCTAAAAGTACGGTAATCACGGGAGAGAATCCCAGTTATTGTCACCCTAGGGATGCAGATCATAACTCATGATAGGTGTCTACAACTTGCAAGATAGGATCAAGAACACATATATATTCATGAAAACATAATAGGTTCAGATCATAAATCATGGCACTCGGGCCCTAATGACAAGCATTAAGCATAGCAAATTCATAGCAACATCGATCTCATAACATGGTCGATACTAGGGATCGAACCCTAACAAAACTAACTTGATTACATGGTAAATCTCATCCAACCCATCACCGTCCAGCAAGCCTACGATGGAATTACTCACGAACGGCGAAGAGCATCATGGAATTGCTGATGAAGGATGGTTAGTGGTGACGATGGCGTCAATTTCCCATCTCCGGAGCCCAAAACGGACTCCAGATCTGACCTCCCGAGGAAGAACAGGATGTGGCCGCAGCTCCGTATCGTGAAACACGATGAACTCTTCTCTTTGATTTTTCTCTCCCTCAATAGGGTTATATGGAGTTGGATTTCAGGTCAGTGGAGTTGCAGGGGACCCACAAGCCACCTGGGTGCACACTAGGGGGGCCTTGTTTTGTGGCCAATGGGTGGCCCCCTCTGGTTGATTCTTTTGCCAGTATTTTTTATTAATTCCAAAAATATTCTCTATAAATTTTCAGGTCAATCCAAGAACTTTTATTTCAGCACAAAATAACACGAAGGCAATTCTGCTGAAAACAACGCCAGTCTAGGTTAGTTCCATTCAAATCATGCAAATTAGAGTCCACAATAAGGGCAAAAGAGTTTGGAAAAGTAGATACGATGGAGACGTATCAACTCCCCCAAAATTAACCCATTACTTGTCCTCGAGAAATTTAGTTGACAAACTAAAAGTGACAAAGAAAAACTTTTACAAACTTGGTTTGATCTTGTTGTTGTAAATATGTCTAAGTGATGTTCAGATTTTCAGCAAAGATTATAGATTAACCACGTTACAAATAACATTTATGTCTCACATTACTCATACCGATGTTATAATAAACTAGCATGCAATAACAATAAATCTCGGATGACAACAATTTTATGAAAACAATCATGATACAAGATGATATAATGGTATCCCGCTAGCCCTTTCTGAGACCGCAAAACATAATTGCAGAGCACCCCTGAAGAACAAGGACTGACTGGACATTGTAATTCATGGTAAAAGAGATCCAGTCATAATCATACTCAATATCAATTAATATCAAAGCATACAAATCCCGGTGGTGCTCTCTAACTGGTGCTTTTTATAAAAGGAGGATGACTCAATAATAAAATAAAATAGATAAGCCCTTCGCAGAGGGAAGCATTGATTGCAGAGGTGCCAGAGCTCGAGCTTTTAAAACAGGGATGAATAATAATTTGAGCGGTATGCTTTTATTGTCAACATAACAACCAAGAGATTTCACCATCTTCCATGCTAGATACATTATAGGCGATTACCAAAGAGAATGATAAAGGTTTTACTCCCCCTCCACCAATCGACCACACTCCATGGCTTGCCGAATCCACGGGTACCGTCCATACAAACAACAATCCTGGGGGAGTTTTGTTTCATTATTTTTTGATTTGACTTTTGAGCATGGAACTGGGCATCCCGAATACCAGCCACTTTCTCATGAATGATAGTGAATCAACACATATCGTAAGAATAACCCACATAGCATGGAAGATACTAACCGCCCCCGGTTGCTACATGAGCGATTCGGGCATAGAAAACAGAATGTTATTTGAAGGTTTAGAGTTTGGCACATGCAAATTTACTTGGATCGGTAGGTAACTACCGCATATAGGTAGGTATGGTGGACTCAGATGGAATAACTTTGTGTTTAAGGAAGTGGATGCACAAGCAGTAATCTCGCTTAGTACAAGTGAAGGCTAGTACGAGACTGGGAAGTGACCAACTAGAGAGCGACAACAGTCATAAACATGCATTGAGATTAACTAACCTTTAATGCAAGCATGAGTAGGATATAAATCACCATGAACATAAATAGCATGGAGGCAATGTTGATTTTGTTTTAACTACATGCATGAAGATGTGCCAAGTCAAGCCACTTGAATCATTCAAAGGAGGATACCATCCTATCATACTACATCACAACCATTTAAAACGCATGTTGGCACTCAAGACAAAACCTTATACATCTTGGCTAATTAAGCATGGCAAGAGTAACTATAATCTCTCATTTTGATTGCAAACATGTTTCATCCATAATGATCTGAATCCAGAACGATGAGCTAATACTATTTACAAAAACAAAATAGATCAAGTTCATACCATGTTTTGTCCATCTCAATCACTTCATCATATATTGTCATTATTAGCTTTCACTTGCACGACCAAACGATGCGAATATTAATAAGAGTGTACGTGCATTGGACTAAGATGGAATCTGCAAACAGTAACTCAAGGGAGAAGGCAAGGTAATATGGGCTCTCTGATAGATAAACAATAATGCATATGAGATCCACTCATCATTTTCATTGTGGTCTTCTCCTTACGACCCAACGAAAGAAATTTCGAAACAACCATGAGAAAAACTGTTTACACGGGAATGCTCCCAACAAGCAAAAGAAGAACGAGAAAACTTTTTTGGGTTTTCTTTTAATGCTACAACTAAACAGACTAGAAGGTGAAGCTAGAACTAATTTTTTTTTGGATTTTCTCAGGGATAATTAAGTACACAAGAAGAAAGCAGAGAGAAGTTATGAATTACCATGAATGGTACAATGAAAAAGTATGAGCATTGACTACTAAGATGAGTGTGTGAACATGAATGTAATGTCAGTGAGAAATATATACTCCCCCAAGCTTAGGCTTTTGGCCTAAGTTGGTCTAGGGCCATGGCTGAAAAAGCCATCACCTGGATACTCCGAAGGGACCTAGGGGTTCCACTGGTTGGCGAGCTCTTGTGGCTCCCACTGAAAAACTGGATCCTGATACGGATCAAGGGCTGGTGTCGGCTCAGGTGCTGGGGGTTGCGACAGACCCCAATATCTATAGATGTCATTGAGCATAACAGTGTACCTGCCTCAATGAATATCGAACAAACAAGAAGCAGGAAGAGTAATAATCTCACAGGTACTTTGACTAAATACTAAGTTGTAAAGCAGCCTCCTAACATTATCCTTCCTAATAAAATCATGTGTTACCGAGTCTAAATATCATGTAGGTAGCGGTATTTCCTCATCTTCTTCAAGCCTAATGGGTATCTTAAAGTGTTTGGCTAGACGAGATGTATAGATACCTCCGAATATGGGGCCCTTCGAACAGTTTAAGTTCAACTGTTGGGCCACCATAGCGCCCAGACTAAAAGTTCTATCAACAAGTAAAGCATGGTGCAAAATGGCGAGGTCGGGAGCACTAAGGCCTGCACTCTCCCCAAGACCAACTAAACATCACCCGCAAATAATGAATAATAGCGTAGAACAAGAAAATGTAAAGTAGCTGCTCTTGCATTTGACACGCCTTTCTCTTCCCTCACAGTGGTTGCGGCAATAACGTCCTCCGTGTCTCTAGGATGTGGTTCACTGATGCTGCCCTCATAAGGTATTTTGCAAACATTGCAAAAATCATAAACTGTCATTTTCTTAGGCACATCATACAAGTAAAACTCTACCATGGGAGGATCCTTCCTAGGATAAATGTGAAAGTTTTGAACGAAGATAGTAGTGAGTAGGAGGTACTGGTCACACTTATCGTTGAGGAAGTCGGTGATGCCTACATTCTCTGCAAAATAATAGAAATCCTCATAAATTCCGGCTGCCCTCAAGAATGCATCACTTGGCCATTCGCATGGCCAAATCTCTACGACATGAGGAAGATTGTATTTGGACTTCTTCTTCACCTCATTTTCATCTTCTTTAGAGCCCTGGCTTGAAGATCCTCTTAACAATCTCCTCATCATTTCTTTCTCCAAAAAATTTCTGAAATTTTTAGTGACTCAAAATAAAAGTGAACAAAAGTCAACAAAACTTATAACAACTACTCCCACAAGTGCCTAGAGGCTATATCAAGCATCAAAACTACTTGGGACCATACAAATTTGACATTCAAGCTCAAGAACAAGATCACCACAGCAGCAAAAATTTGCAATATATAAAGCACTAAAACAAAAACTAATTGAATCATAGGAGGAGTCATATACCGAAGATCTGTCCCCCCAAACAGTTTTGCAAATGGAACTGTGCACAAGGAGATCGAAAATGGCAGCAAAATGAGCTAGAACACGGGCTAGAGAAATGGTAGGATTTTTTCTGGAGGAAAACGAAGTGGATGTGTGCCGGAATAAGTGAGGGGGGCCTACATGGGACCCACAAGCCAAGGGGCGCGCCCAGGGGGTGGACGCGCCGTGTGGGTTAGTGGCCCACTGGTGCAGCCCCCTGATACGTTCTTAGTGCAAGAAATTATTAAATATTATAGAAAAAACATACTACATTTTTAAGGCATTTGGAGAATTTTAATTTTCAGGTCATTTTTTTATTACACGGATAAATCAGAAAACAGAAAAATAATAGCATATTTACATTGTTTAATCTAAATAACAGAAAGTAAAAGTTGGTTCCAGAAGGTTGTGCCTCCTAAATTCATCCATCTCATGCTCATTAAAAAATCCGTCAATAAGGTTGATCAAGTCTTATTGACAAACTTTTTTCAAATGACACGAAACCGGAGAATTTTCGAATAGCACTAGGTTACCTCAATGGGGACATGCATTTCCCTAACAATAAGTATATCATATTTCTGTTTGGCAGTGGGGAGAGGGAATTCAAAATCTCCAATAATAATCGTTGAAAATTTTCCAATGGACTTGATACTATGAACTTGGGGTTGTTTCTTCGGAAAGTGTACCGTATGCTCATTATCGTTAACATGAAAAGTGACATCGCCCTTGTTGAATCAATAAAAGCCCCTGTAGTATTCAAAAAAGGTCTACCAAGGATGATCGACATACTATCGTCGTCGGGAATATCAAGAATAACAAAGTCCGTTAGGATAGTAACATTTGCAACTACGACAGGCACATTCTCACAAATACCGATGGGTAAAGCAGTTGATTTATGAGCCATTTGCAAAGAGATTTCAGTAGGTGTAAACTTATTCAAATCAAGTCTACGTTACAAACAGAAAGGCATAACACTAACACCAGCTCCAAGGTCACCTAAAGCAGTTTTAACATAATTTCTTTTAATAGAGCATGGTATAGTAGGTACTCCGGGATCTCCTAGTTTCTTTGGTATTCCACCCTTAAAGGTATAATTAGCAAGCATGGTGGAAATCTCAGCTTCCCGTATCTTTCTTTTATATTTCACAATACCTTTCATATACTTAGCATAAGGAGACATTTTTTAAAATATCAGTCAAGCACATACGCAAAAAGACAGGTCTAAGCATTTCAACAAAAATGCTCAAAGTCCTCATCCTCCTTTTTCTTGGATGGTTTAGGAGGAAAGGGCATGGGTTTTTGAACCCATGGCTCTCTTTCTTTACCATGCTTCCTAGCAACAAAGTCTCTGTTGTCATATCTTTTATTCTTAGGTTGTGGGTTATGAAGATCAACAGCAGGTTCAATCTCCACATCATTATCATTACTAGGTTGAGCATCAACATGAACATCATCCTTAATATTATCACTAAGATCATGTTCATTACCAGATTGTGTCTCGGCATCAGAAATAGAAATATCATTTGGGTTTTCAGGTGTATCTATAATAGGTTCACTAGCAGCATGCACGGTTCTATCATCATTATTTTTCCTTTTATTAATAGGAGGACTGGGGTGTATCTGCATTAAATCTCTAAGAATCTTGCTCAATTCTCTTAGGATGGCCCTTAGGATACAAAGGTTCCTGAGTCATTTTACCACCTCTAGTCACAACTCTAAAAGAATGATCATTGTTCTTACCATTCATCTCATTAAGCAAATCATTTTGTGCCTTAAGTACTTGTTCTACTTGATTAGTTACCATGGAAGCATGTTTACTAATAAGCTTAAGATCATTAATAGTTCTACTCATATATTCACCTAAGCGATCAAGCAAGTAAGCATTATGTTTCAATTGTCTACTAACATAAGCATTGAAATTTTCTTGCTTAACAACAAACTTATCAAACTCATCCAAGCATTGGCTAGCAAACTTATTATAACGAATATCACCTTCATCAAATCTACGGAGAAAATTTACCTCTACTACTTGTGTTGGGTTATCAAGACCATGTATTACCTCAATAGGTGGTAGATTCTTTCATCTTCGGCTTTAATAGCTTCTTATTTCATAGATTTCCTTGCCTCTTGCATATCTTCAGGACAGAGAAATAGAATACCTCTTTTCTTTGGAGGTGGTTTGGGAATAGTCCAATCATTCTCATTGCTCAATATATTATTCAATAGTTTGTTCCCTGAAAACACAACCATCACAAATATCTTGGTGGTCCCTAGAAGCATCAGTGAGTCCATTATAAAAGATATCAAGTATTTCATTTTTATTGAGAGGGTGATCAGGCAAAGCATTAAGTAATTGGAGAAGCCTCCCCCAAGCTTGTGGGAGACTCTCTTCTTATGGGCAGCAAAATATTTTTTAGACAAGTAATATATCATATCCCGGGGACTACGCACACAACCGGGAGAAATAGAATTAAACCATATCTTAGCATCACCCTTTAATGAGAAAGGAAATAACTTAAGAATATTGTAATAACAAATTTTTTACTCATGAGTAAATAGGGTGGCTATATCATTCAATTTAGTAAGATGTGCCACAACAGTATTAGATTCATAACCATGGAAAGGATCAGATTCAACCAAAGTAATTAACTCAGGATCGACAGAGAATTCATAATCCTTATCAGCAACAAAGATAGGTGAAGTAGCAGACTTAGGATCATTTTGCATTCTAGCATTCAAAGATTTTTACTTCCACTTGTATAGTAATTTCTTAAGATCATCTCTATCCTTACAAGCAAGAAAGTCCCTAGCTACCTCTCCCTCCATAACATAAACCTTAGGTATATTAGGCAATTCATATCTAGGAGAGCTAGGTCTAACAGGTATCTCATAGTGTTCAGTTTCAATAATTTCATCAGTTTTAGAAATATCGTCAGTTTTAGCATCGACTCTAGCAATTTGTTCATCAACAAATTCACCTAGTGTCACAATATTATCAAGCAAAGTATCATCGTAAGCATCATGCATAGAAGAAGTGGCATCATCAATTACTTGTGACGTATCAGAATCAATAGCAGGTGGTGGTGTCGCAAATTTACTCATAACAGAAGGTGAATCAAGTACGGAGCTAGATGGCAGTTCCTTACCTCCCCTCATAGTGGAGTGATAGATCTTGGTTTTTGGGTCTTTCAGATTCTTCACAGTGATCAACACATATAAATACCAAGTGACTAAGAGAATAGAGCAATGCTCCCCGACAACAGCGCCAGAAAAAGGTCTTGATAACCCACAAGTATAGGGGATCATGACAGTTTTAGAGGGTAGGTTATTCAACCCAAGTTTATTGATTCGCCACAAGGGAAGCCGAATAATATTCTAGAGTGTTAGATGCTGAGTTGTCAATTCAACCACATGTGAAAGACTTAATATCTGCAGCAAAGTATTTAGTCGCAAAGTAGTATGGAAGTAACGGTAACGATGGCAAACGTGACAGTACCAGTTTTGTAGTGATTGTAATAGTAGCAATGGAGAAGTAACTTAGCAAGGATAAATATGTGAAAAGTTCTTAGGAAATGGATCAGTGATGGATAATTATGTCGGATGGCATTCATCATGCAACGGTTATAACATAGGGTGACACAGAACTAGCTTCAATTCATCAATGTAATGTAGGCATGTATTCCATATGTAGTCATACGTGCTTATGGAAAAGAACTTGCTTGTCATGTTTTGTCCTACCCTCCCGTGGAAGTGGTGTCCTAATGGAAACTAACGAATATTAAGGCCTCCTTTTAGTAGAGAACCGGACCAAAGCATTAGCACTTAGTGATACATGAACTCCTCAAACTACGGTTATCACCAGAAAGAATCCCAGTTATTCTCACCCTAGGGGATGCGGATCCTAACTTGTAATAGGTGTCTACAACTTGCAAGATAGGATCAAGAACACATATATATTCATGAAAACATAATAGGTTCATATCTGAAATCATGGCACTCGGCCCTAGTGACAAGCATTAAGCATAACAAAGTCATAGCAACATCAATCTCAAAACATAGTGGATACTAGGGATCAAACCCTAACAAAACTAACTCGTTTACATGGTAAATATTATTTAACCCATCACCATCCAACAACCATACGATGGAATTACTCACGAACGGCGGAGAGCATCATGGAATATGTGATGAAGGATGGTTGGTGATGATGATGGCATCGATTTCCCCTCTCTCGAGCACAAAACGGACTCCATATGTGGCCTCCCGAGGAAGAACAGGAGGTGGCGGCGGCTCTGTATCATGAAACGTGATGGCCTCCCGAGGAAGAACAGGAGTTGCAGGGGGCCCACAAGCCACTTGGGCGTGCCCCTGGCTTGTGGCCAATGGGTGGCCCCCACTTTGGTTGATTCTTTAGCCAGTATTTTTTATTATTTCCAAAAATATTCTCCATAAATTTTTAGGTCAATCCGAGAACTTTTATTTCTACACAAAAATAACACCTAGGCAATTCTGCTGAAAACAGCGTCATTCCGGGTAAGATCCATTCAAATCATGCAAATTATAGTCCAAAACAAGGGCAAAAGAGTTTAGAAAAGTAGATATGATGGAGACGTATCAACAAGCACAAGAGAAGCAAGTGTTCATCGTCTAAGAGTCCTGCAAGCCATAGGAAGCCGGTGTTATTCTGGAAGTGCGATACCCGGATTGGCCGGGCAACCTTGTGATCGTCCCCAAGAAGGGTGGGAAGGAGCGCATATGCGTCGACTGCATGAGCCCCAACTAGGCTTGTCCGCTGGACCCCTTCCCGCTCACGTGCACCGACCAGATCATGGACTCCACCGTCGAGTCTGATCTGCTGTGCTTTTTGGATGCTTTCTTGGGTCACCACCAAATCAAGATGGCAATGGAGGATGTCAAAAAGAAGGCCTTCCTTTCCCCATGTAGCGTGTATTGTTACACCTGCATGCCCTTTGGGCTGCGGAACCCTGGCCCAACCTTCCAGCGGTTGATGCACATCGCCCTGGGGCAGCAGATCAGGAGAAACGCCGATGCATATGTCGACGACATCGTGGTCAAATCGCAAGAGGCGAGGACTCTGATTGAGGACCTAGAGGAGACGTTCGCCAGCCTGTGTTGACTGAACCTAAGGCTTAACCTGGAAAAGTGCGTTTTTGGGGTCCCATCCATCAAGGCAATTGAAAAGATGTGTCCGCCTTAGATCCTCAAGGAAATGATGAAACTGGCGGCCTGCGTGATCGCATATAGACGCTTTATCTCCAAGCTTCGTGAACGCGCCCTCCCCTTCTTCAAGCTCATGAAGAGGAAGGGCCCCTTCGAGGTGGTCCCCTAAAGCAGAGGTGGCTTTCAAAGAACATAAGCGGTACCTCATGATCCCACCTATTATGGTGGCGCCTTGTACTCGCAAGCCCCTGGTGCTCTACTTGGCGGCCACCCCCACTCGGCCAGCGCAGCGCTCATAGCAATCCGGGAGGAGCACACCAGGGCATCCGCGGAACAACATAGTGCTCGCCGCCTCAGGATGGCACTCCTGAGGCCCTCGTCGCCTCACCAACCCATGGGGCACCAGAGTCCCCCGTGCTCCCTCTGGAGCAGGTGTCGGTATCAAAACCATCAGATCTCAGGTAGGGGGTCCCAGAGCGATGAGACTAGGATCAATGGTAACAAGGGACGAAGGGGACGATGTTGACCCAGGTTCGGGCCCTCCTATGTAGGAAAAACCCTATGTCCTTCTCGATTATATTGATGGTATGAAGGTTACACAGTTGATCTACCTTGAGATCGAATAGCTAAAACCCTAGATGAGTTTCTCTGCCCTATAATCTAAAACCCTCCCGGTTTATATAGACACAGGGGGGTACTAGGGTTTACACATGGAAAGTCTCCTGCCGAGGATGGAGATGTCAATTTCGTCATCTTGACATGGAGTGCACGACACACCGTTGGGGCACTTCCTGCGATAATCAGAGAACGACCCACCAAGCTGGCCTATTAGAATATATGCCGATGGCCCGAGGACCCCTTAGTCTAGGACTCCCTCAGTAGCCCCCAAACTAGCCCCTAACGCAAAGGGCCTTAGCTACGTCTTCTCCACGTGATTAGAGTCTTCGGCTTGTGGGGTGAGTTCTTCTTCCTATTTAATGTTCGACTGAGACTAGTTCGGCTTTCGATGACACACAATTTTTCCGATCATATGATCGTTCAAACACCGTGAATCTCTTAGTCCCGAAGGCCAAATGTGAAGGTGTAAACAGTGCTTTCTGACAACCTTTCTAATGAAGCGTTACGGTCCAACCAGGTATGAAAACTCGATTCGCGGTTCGAGACCGTTTTCGTATTAGCTTGATTCATCAATGCATCGGTCGTGCTCCGTTTCACACGGGACACGATTAATCATATCAAGTTTCTTCAGGCGTGTATAACGGCACGCACATCTTCGGAAGCGAAGAGATTAGTAGCATAGTAAAGGGAGGCTAATCGGCATCACGCCTCATAAAAGGGAGAAAATCTCAAGGCCTATTCATGCTTCCCATTCGCATCCTTTTCTTCCACTGAGAGAGTCCTGGACTAAGGGGTCCTTGGGCTGTCGGCCTATCTCCTAATAGGCCAGTTTTGTGGGCCATTTTCTGATTGTCGCAGGAAGGGCTAGATACATTGAGAGCCCACATTCTAGAAGGAAGTCTTGAAGGCGCTTCGTGCACTCCAAGTCAAGATGAGGAAATCTACGTCTCCATGCTCAGCAGGAGGCCTACCATTTGCAAACCCTTGTACCCCATGGTGTCTATATAACCCGGAAGGATTTTAGAGAATAGGACAGAGAAACTCATCTAGGGTTCTAGCTATTCGATCTTGAGGTAGATCAACTCTGTAACCTTCATACCATCAATATAATCAAGCAGAACATAGGGTTTTACCTCCATAGGAGGGCCGAAACTTGGGTAAACATCGTCTCCTTTGTCTAGTTACCATCGATCCTAGTCTCACAGCTCGGGACCCCCTACCTGAGATCTGCCGGTTTTGACACCGACATTGGTGCTTTCATTGAGAGTTCCGCTGTGATCGTCGAAGGAATCGGTGGCTCGCATTGTCATCAAGGAAGAGGTATGTAACATGGACTCCTTTGTCCCCGGACAGATCTTTGCCTTCTGGAGCATTATGCTGCACGCTGACCCGATCGGCCGTGTTGGCCGGTCGGGTGTTTTGCCCCTGATCAAGAGGTTAGTTTCAGAAACCTAGACTCTCAGGGCGATACTTCGCTAATTAGGCTCGCGATCTCATCTGACGTGCCCGGAGACTCCGAGGCCTCAACCTCGGATTCTGCTTTCGATCTCGTCCATGAGACCAACCCCATCAATGATCTGGTTCTTAGTATGGATCTGGCCATAGCGCTAGATGCTCGTGGATCGGCTCTTCCCAAACACACCGCTTGCACGGACACATCGGAGATTAACTCTGAAGGCTCTAAGCAAGTTGACCCGATCGAGCTGTCAACACTCAACGAGGCTCTAGATTGGATCTTATCGATGAAAAGTACTGACGACCCAGCCCCGATCCACCTTCAGATCAGCCTTGAGGCGGGTCAAGAGGAATTTTTCATCCCACTCACCACCCACTTTGTAGCCACTGTCGAAGACTTAACCGACAAGTTGGACTACGCCTCCAATAAGGCCGAAGACATTGATGAGGAAGATTGCATTTCCAACCCCGTTAACACCGAGAGATGGGCCACCACCTCCACCTACGATGTGTATGTTGGGGAACGTCGCATGGGAAACAAAAATTTTCCTACGCACACGCAAACCTATCCATGGTGATGAGCATATACGAGAGGGAGAGTGGATCTACATACCCTTGTAGATCGCTAAGCGGGAAGCGTTAAGAAACGCGGTTGGTGTAGTCGAACATCTTCGCGATCCAAATCGCCAAGCGTCCCGCGATCTCATCACGATCCGTCCCGCGATCCAATCACGATCCGTCCCGTGAACTCATCACGATCCGTCCCACGATCTCATCATGATCCGTCTCACGATCTTGATCACGATCTGTCCCGCGAACTCATCACGATCCGTTCCGCGATCTCATCACGAACTGTCTCGCGATCTCGATCACGGTCCTTCCGATCTAGCGCCGAACGGACGGCACCTCCGCGTTCAGCACACGTGCAGCTTGATGACGATCTCCACCGTCTCGATCCAGCGAGAGGAGCTGGAGAGGAGAGAGAGTTCACCGGCAGCGTGACGGCGCTCCGGTGATGGTGGTGGAGTGATTCCGGCAGGGCTTCGCCTAAGCGCTGCGGAAAACCGATCTAGAGGAGAAACTGTGCACCAGTGAAACGGGTAGCATGTGGCCGGAAATTCTGTCCAAAAACCACCCAATCCACTAGTATATATAGGAGGAGAGGAGAGGAGAGGCAGCCAAGGCCTTTGGGTCGGCCGAAATAGGAGGTGGGAGCAATCCTACTTCACCTCCAATCCTAGTTGGAGTAGGATTGCCTCCTATTGGCTGATTTTCCACTTTTTGCTTTAGGACTTTCTCTCCTGCGCCATGGGCCTTTGTGGCTGTTTTCCCAGCCCACTAAGGGCTGGTTATTATTATCCCACAGCCCATGGACCTCTTGGGGTCGAAATACCCCTCCCGGAAGTCCTCCGGTACACTACCGGCACTCCCGGTACAATACCGATACTCCCGGTAAACTACCGATGAGCCCGAAACTTTTCCGGAAACCAAACTGGGACTTCCTATATATGAATCTTTACCTCCGGACCATTCCGGAGCTCCTCGTGACGTCCGGGATCTCATCCGGGACTCCGAACAACCTTCGGTCACGACCATACATAACTCTACACTACCGAAACGTCACCGAACCTTAAGTGTGCAGACCCTGCGGGTTCGAGAACTATGTAGACATGACCGAGACACCTCTACGGTCAATAACCAATGGCGGGACCTGGACGTCCACATTGGTTCCTACATATTCTACGAAGATCTTTATCGGTCGAACCTCTATGTCAAGGATTCAGTTAATCCCGTATATCGTTCCCTTTGTTCTTCGGTATGTTACTTGCCCGAGATTCGATCGTCGGTATCTCCATACCTAGTTCAACCTCGTTACCGGCAAGTCTCTTTACTCGTTCCGTAATACAAGATCCCACAACTAACAATTAGTCACATTGCTTGCAAGGCTTATTGTGATGTTGCATTACCGAGTGGGCCCCGAGATACCTCTCCGTTACACGGAGTAACAAATCCCAGTCTCGATCCATGCCAACTCAACAGACACCATCGGAGATACAACATCAGAATAACTATTATTCTCTGACTTAAATGAATAACTTGATCGTAGTATTATTCATGTAACCAGAATAACTATTATTCTCTGACTTAAATGAATAACCGTATTGCAACAAACATGGTCTAATCATGTTCATGCTCAACGCAAAACACCAAATAACATTTATTTAGGTTTGTCACTAATCCTGAAGGTAGAGAGAGCGTGCAATGTTGATCACATCAACCTTGGAAACATTTCCAACACACATCGTCACCTCACCCTTAGCTAGTTCTCCGTTTATTCCGTAGCTTTTATTTCGAGTTACTAACATTTAGCAACCGAACCGGTATCCAATACCCAGGTGCTACTAGGAGTACTAGCAAGGTACACATCAATAACTCGTATATCAAATATACTTCTGTCAATGTTGCCAGCCTTCTTATCTACCAAGTATCTAGGGTTGTTCCGCTTCAGCGACCTCTCACCTCATAATAGAAGCACTTAGTCTCGGGTTTGAGTTCAACTTTGGGTTGCTTCACTGGAGCAGCAACTAACTTGCTATCCATGAAGTTTCCCTCCTTGCTCTTGCCCTTTTCGAAACTAGTGGTTTGATTAACCATCAACACTTGACGCTCCTTCTTGATTTCTACCTTCGCGGTGTCAAACATCGCAAACAACTCAGGGATCAATACTTCTATCCCTGGTGTATTATAGTTCATCACTAAGTTCTAGTAGCTTTAGTGACAGTGACTTGGAGAACTATATCAATCACTATCTTATCTGGAAGATCAACTCCCACTTGATTCAAGCGATTGTAGTACCCAGACAATCTGAGTACATGCTCAACGATTGAGCTATTCTCCTTCATCTTACAAGCAAAGAATCTTGTTGGAGATCTCATATCTCGGAACAAAGGCACGAGCCTGAGATCACAATGTCTGCTCCTAGAACATCTCATATGTTCCGTGACGTTCAAAACGTTTTGGAGCCTCAATTCTAAGCCGTAATGCATGACGCACTAAACTATAAGGTAGTCATCGAAACGTGCCTGTTAGATGTTCACAACATCTATAGACGACGCTAGAGGGGGTGGCGCACCGAGCGGTGCATTAAGGACATAAGCCTTCTGTGCAGGAATGAGGACAATCCTCAGATCACAGACCCAGTCCGCAATTTTTCTACCAACATCTTTCAATTCTATTTCTCTAGGAACATATAAAAATACAAGGGAGCTACATCGCGAGCTAGTAATCTACAACATAATTTGCAAAGACACTTTGACTATGTTCATGATAATGAGTTCAATTAATCATATTACTTAAGAACTCCCACTCAAATTGACATCCCTCCGATCATTCGAGTGATACATGATCCAAATTCACCAACTCAAGTCCGATCATCACGTGGGTTGAGGTGGCTGCAATGGTGAACATCATTATGTTGATCATATCTACTATATGACTCATGTTCGACCTTTCGGTCTCTCGTGTTCCGAGGCCATGTCTGTACATGCTAGGCTCGTCAAGTTTAACCCGAGTGTTCTGCACATGCAAATCTGGCTTGCACCCGTTGTATGTGAACGTAGAGTCTATCACACCCGATCATCACGTGGTGTCTCAACACGACGAACTTTCGCAACGGTGCACACTCGGGGAGAACACAGTTCAACTTGAAATTCAAGTGAGGGATCACCTTATAATGCTACCGCCGTACTAAGAAAAACAAGGTGCATAAAAGGATTAACATCTCATGCAATTCATAAGTGACATGATATGGCCATGAACTTGTGTTTAAGATCTCCATCTTCGAAACACCGGCATGATCTCCATCGTCACCGGCACAACACCATGATCTCCATCATCTTGATCTCCATCAATGTGTTGCCAGGGGGGTTTTCACGCCCTGCATGCTTCTACTACTATTGCTACCATAGCGATAAAGTAAAGCATTACATAGCGCTTAATGATTGACATGCAGGTCATACAATAATTAAAGACAACCCTATGGCTCCTGCCGGTTGCCGTACTCATCGACATGCAAGTCGTGATAATCTATACATCACATGATCATCTCATACATCACATATATCTCATCATGTAATTGGCCATATCACATCACAACATACCCTGCAAAAACAAGTTAGATGTCCTCTAATTGTTGTTGCATATTTTACGTGGCTGCTATGGGTATCTAGCAAGAACGATTCTCACCTACGCATAAACCACAACGGTGATACACTAGTTTTCTTTTCAACCTTCTCAAGGACCGCCTTTGTCGAATCCGATCCAACTAAAGTGAGAGAAACTGTCACCCGCAAGCCATCTAGGCAACAAGTTGCGTCGAGGGAACAGGTCTCTCGTAAGCATACAAGTAATGTTGGTCCGGGCCGCTTCATCTCACAATCCCGCTGAACCAAAATACGACCAAGGGAGGAAGCAATCTAAGCATCAACGCCCACAAACCTTTTGTGTTCTACTCGAGATCTCATCGAACCATCAACCTAGCTCATGATGCCACTGTTGGGGAACGTCGCATGGGAAACAAAAATTTTCCTACGCACACGCAAACCTATCCATGGTGATGAGCATCTACGAGAGGGAGAGTGGATCTACATACCCTTGTAGATCGCTAAGCGGGAAGCGTTAAGAAACGCGGTTGGTGTAGTCGAACATCTTCGCGATCCAAATCGCCGAGCGTCCCGCGATCTCATCACGATCCGTCCCGCGATCCAATCACGATCCGTCCCGTGAACTCATCACGATCCGTCCCGCGATCTCATCACGATCCGTCTCACGATCTTGATCACGATCTGTCCCGTGAACTCATCACGATCCGTTCCGCGATCTCATCACGAACTGTCTCGCGATCTCGATCACGGTCCTTCCGATCTAGCGCCGAACGGACGGCACCTCCGCGTTCAGCACACGTGCAGCTTGATGACGATCTCCACCGTCTCGATCCAGAGAGAGGAGGTGGAGAGGAGAGAGAGTTCACCGGCAGCGCGACGGCGCTCCGGTGATGGTGGTGGAGTGATTCCGGCAGGGCTTCGCCTAAGCGCTGCGGAAAACCGATCTAGAGGAGAAACTGTGCACCAGTGAAACGGGTAGCATGTGGCCGGAAATTCTGTCCAAAAACTACCCAATACACTAGTATATATAGGAGGAGAGGAGAGGAGAGGAAGCCAAGGCCTTTGGGTCGGCCGAAATAGGAGGTGGGAGCAATCCTACTTCACCTCCAATCCTAGTTGGAGTAGGATTGCCTCCTATTGGCTGATTTTCCACTTTTTGCTTTAGGACTTTCTCTCCTGCGCCATGGGCCTTTGTGGCTGTTTTCCCAGCCCACTAAGGGCTGGTTATTATTATCCCACAGCCCATGGACCTCTTGGGGTCGAAATACCCCTCCCGGAGGTCCTCCGGTACACTACCGGCACTCCCGGTACAATACCGATACTCCCAGTACACTACCGATGAGCCCAAAACTTTTCCGGAAACCAAACTGGGACTTTCTATATATGAATCTTTACCTCCGGACCATTCCGGAGCTCCTCGTGACGTCCGGGATCTCATTCGGGACTCCGAACAACCTTCGGTCACGACCATACATAACTCTACACTACCGAAACGTCACCGAACCTTAAGTGTGCAGACCCTGCGGGTTCGAGAACTATGTAGACATGACCGAGACACCTCTACGGTCAATAATCAATGGCGGGACCTGGATGTCCACATTGGTTCCTACATATTCTACGAAGATCTTTATCGGTCGAACCTCTATGTCAAGGATTCAGTTAATCCCGTATATCGTTCCCTTTGTTCTTCGGTATGTTACTTGCCCGAGATTCGATCGTCGATATCTCCATACCTAGTTCAACCTCGTTACCGGCAAGTCTCTTTACTCGTTCCGTAATACAAGATCCCACAACTAACAATTAGTCACATTGCTTGCAAGGCTTATTGTGATGTTGCATTACCGAGTGGGCCCCGAGATACCTCTCCGTTACACGGAGTAACAAATCCCAGTCTCGATCCATGCCAACTCAACAGACACCATCGGAGATACCTGTAGAGCACCTTTATAGTCACCCAGTTACGTTGCGACGTTTGATACACACAAGGCACTCCTCCGATATCCGTGATTTGCATGATCTCATGGTCATAGGAACATATACTTGACATGCAGAAAACAGTAGCAATAAACTGACATGATCATATGCTATGTTTGTAGTTTGGGTCTTATCCATCACATCATTCTCCTAATGATGTGATCCCGTTATCAAATGACATCTCATGTCCATGGCTAGGAAACCTTAACCATCCTTTGATCAACGAGCTAGTCCATTAGAGGCATACTAGGGACATGGTTTTGTCTATGTATCCACACATGCATTTAAGTCTCCGATCAATACAATTATAGCATGGATAATAAACGATTATCATGAACAAGGAAATATGATAATAACTAATTTATTATTGCCTCTAGGGCATATTTCCAACAGTCTCCCACTTGCACTAGAGTCAATAATCTAGTTCACATCACCACGTGATTCGCATTGTTATGAATCTAACACCCAATGAGTTCTGGGGCTCGATCATGCTTTGCATGTGAGAGAGGTCTTATAGTCAACGGGTCTGCGATATTAAGATCCGTGTGTACTTTGCATATCTCTATGTCAAACCGTAAACAGTGCTACCACACTCCAGTTGGTACTATTTCCAAATGGCTGCTCCACTATACGTATCCAGATTGCTACTACTAGTCATCCGGATAGGTGTTAAAGCCGAATACTGCCTCCCCCCTGTCGAGGAGGACGCCAGCCCGAAAGCCGAATACTTTGCCATCCCCGAAAACTTTGAAGACCAGGAACAGTTCAGGCAACAGCTTATAGACACATCCCGAAGCCTAAAAGCAAAATAACGACACCTTAAGTCCGAATAGGTCAACCTCAACAATAGACGGACGGGGATCATATCAGCTGAGGAAGGATATGGTACCGGTCTATTGGACCAACCCAAGAGCTATCCATGGCGACGGCTGCTGCCACAATTTTATGACGAGCTTACTAATATGCCGTCTCCCAAACATACTCCATATGACAAGCCGTACCGCCCCCTCGAGGACGGTATAGGATGGCTGACGACACCGGCTATAGGACGACGATACCCCGAAGAAGGGGAAAAGAGCCTATAGATCCTGATGACAGTTTCGACCTTCGATGTGACCTGGACTATAAAATAGGTCACACGAGATCCATCTACGGATCCAGAGGGTACTCACCTGATAGACGGGATGGGTACCGGCCTTGGCTCAACCGCACAAATAGAGGTCAGGAACGAAACCGGGGCGGAACAAACGCCGATTACCGGCGCGATATAGCTCGCATCAGAGGCGTTGCCCAACCACTGTGCTTCACCGACGAGGTGATGCAGCATCAGTTCTCGGAAGGATTTAAGCCCGTGAACATAGAGCAATACGATGGGACAACTGACCCAATAGTATGGATCTAGGAGTTCCTCCTCCACATCCACATATGGTATGAAGGTATGATCTTCACGGCATCAAGTACCCCCCCTAAAACTTAAGGGGCCATCTCGGCACTGGTTAAACAGCCTCCTCGAAAATTCCATCAGGTGATCGGAGGATCTAGACGATGCATTCTGATCTAAATTCCAAGGCACCTATGTACGACCGCCGGACTCCTCCGACCTAAGCAATATCGTCCACAAGGTAGGAGAGTCTAATACGTGTCCAACGTATCTATAATTCATGAAGTATTCATGCCATGTTTACGATAATTCTTTATGATTTTGGTATGATTTTATTAGAGCTAACGCGGTTTCAACAGAACAAATGTGGTGTTATTTTTGTGCAGAGATAAAAGTTCTTGGAATGAGCTGGAAATTCATGGAGAATATTTTTGGAAAATATAAAAAATACTAGAGTGAAGAGTCATCGGAGAGGAAGGCCGAGGAAGCCACGAGCCATAGGAGTGTGCCCACCCCCTAGGGCGTGCCCCCTGGCTTGTGACTTCCTCGTGGCCCCCTGGACTTGTTTCCGGTGCCACAAACTCTTATAACTACCAAAACCCCTAGAAACAAACCTAGCTCGGGAGTTCCTCCCCCGCAAGCTTCCAGAGCCACGAAAAACAAATTGGGAGCCTGTTTCGGCACCCTGCCGGAGGGGGAAACCATCACAGGAGGCCATCTTCATCAACCCGTCGCTCTCCATGACGGGGAGGGAGTACTTCACCCTCGGGGATGAGGGTATGTACCAATAGCTATGTGTTTGACCTCTCTCTCTCTCTCTTGTGTTCTTGAGATGACACGATCTTGATGTATTGCGAGCTTTATTGATATAGATGAATCATATGGAGTTTTCCTCTCTCTATCTTGTTGTGATGAATTGAGTTTTCCCTTTGATTTTTTTATCAGAATGAGTCTTTAAGGATTTGAGAACACTTGATGTATGTCTTGCGATGGGATATCCATGGGGGCAATGGGATGTTCTATTGATTCATTTGATGTATGTTTTGGTGATCAACTTGCGGGTTCCATGACCTCGGGAATCTATGCATAGGGGTTGGCACATGTTTTTGTCTTGAATTTCCGATAGAAACTTTGGGGCACTCTTTGAAGTTGTTTGTGTTGGTTTGAACATTATGAATCTGAAATTATGTGATGCATATCATATAATCAAGCCCATGGGTATGTGTGGTGACATTGGAGTTCCTAGGTGACATTAGGGTTTTGGTTGATGTGTATCTTAAGGTGTTATTTTAGTACAAACTCTAGGGTTGCTTGTGACACCTATAGGGATAGCTCATAAGATTGATCAGAAAATATAACTTTGAGAAGGTTTTTTACCCTACAATAATTTCTTCGTTAGTTATCCACTATTTGTGACTTTGGAGTGAACTCTTTGTCGCACAAGAGGTATTTACATATGGTTCAACTATGTTAGTATTGTTGAGAGAACTTGCACTAGTGAAAGTATGAACCCTAGGCCTTGTTTCCAAGAATTTATACAACGTTTTGCTGTTTTTATATTTTCAGATTACAAAAAACTATACCTACCATCCATATTGCACTTGTATCACCATCTCTTTGCCGAACTAGTGCACCTATACAATTTACCATTGTATTGGGTGTGTTGGGCACACAAGAGACTGTTTGCTATTTGATTGCAGGGTTGTTTGAGAGAGGCCATCTTCATCCTACACCTCCCATGGATTGATAAACCATAGGTCATCCACTTGAGGGGAAATTGCCATTGTCCTAGAAAACTCTTCGCTTGGAGGCCCAACACAAGTCTACAAGAAGAAGGTTGTGTAGTAGACATCAAGATCTTTTCTGGCACCATTGCCGGGGAGGTGAGTGCTTGAAGGTATATCTTTAGATCTTGCAATTAAATATTTTGGTTTATGTTTTTCACTAGTTTAGTCTATAAAAAAACTACAAAAAATGGAATTGAGGTTGCCTCATATGCTTCATCTTTTAATGTCTTTCGTGAAAATGATGGAAAGGAAAATTGTGCTCAAGTCTTTGAAGAAGAAGTTATTAAAATGTTTGGCACTAAATCTTTGAGTGATGAGCATGATTGCAATGTTGTTAGTTTGAATTCTTTCAATATTCATGATGCTAATGTACAAAAATCCACAAGCTTGGGGATGCTATGTTTCATGAAGATGATATTTTTTGTCCCCCAGGTTTTAATGAGCAAAACTATTATGATGATAGCATGCCTCCAATATATGATTATTACTGTGATGACATGTATGATATAAAGAGTAATGACAAGCATGAAACCTATTATCAAGATTTTAATATTCAATGTGGTTATGTCAATCAAGTACCTGACGATAGTTATTTCGTTGAGTTTGCTCCCACTACTATGAATGAGAAGAAGTTTGCCTATGTGGGGAGCGATAAAATTTCTGTGCTTGTAGATCATGAAAAGAATGCTTTATGTTCTGGTTATATTGTGTAATTACTCCATGATGCTACTGAAAATTATTATGAGGGAGGAACATATGCTTGTAAGAATTGCAATAATATCAAGTTTCCTTTCTATGTGTTAAAATTCTTGGAGATATGCTTGTTTTCCCTTCCAATGCTAGATGATTGTTGCTCTCATAAAAATTTTGCTTACAAAATCCCTACCCATAGGAAGTGTGTTATACTTAAATGTGCTTTTCATGAGATTCGTGATGCTCTAATGCATGTTTCAGTTATTATTCGTATGTGAGCATCATTGAAATCATCATGCCTAGCTAAAAGGCATTAAACAAATCGTTTGTTGGGAGACAACCCAAAACTTTTACCTTATGTTTTGATGTTTAAAAATGATTAAGATACTATATTAATCATGTTTTTTGTCTTTTATTCCAATAAAGTGCCAAGTAAAGGCTTTGGGATAGTGTTGATACTTGCTTGTTTGATTCTGTGCAAAAACAGAAACTTTTGC
Organism: Hordeum marinum; assembly: GCA_022496015.1. NCBI lineage: Eukaryota > Viridiplantae > Streptophyta > Magnoliopsida > Poales > Poaceae > Hordeum > Hordeum marinum. Next base: position 66,063,346 of record CM039677.1, read on the forward strand.
GTCCAGTATATGAATTATCTGATTTTACTAGAGAGACAAAAAATTATGAAATTTTTAAAAAAAGTTTATAAGAAAATTCCTTGAATTTTACTAAGCTTTCAGAATTTTTAGAGTCATGGAAGTATGGTGATCATTCAGATCTTTACAGACTGTTCTGTTTTTGACAGATTCTGTTTTTGACAGATTCTGTTTTGCATGCACAGTTTGCTTGTTTCAAGAGTCCCTATAGCTTATATTGAGTAATATAAATTGAGGTAATGATGAAATACAGTAGGTATTATGTGTTAATAATTATGAATCTTGTCTTTATAGTACCTAAGTGAATGATTTATCTTTACTACACTAAGACTTCTCATGAATTTCTGTTAAGTTTTGTGTGATTCAAGTTATCAAGTTTTGGGTGAGACAGCAATATGAGGAGAATAAGGAGTGACAAGAACCTAAGATTGCGGATTACCAAGGCACCCCCAAGTTAATATCCAAGGAAGACTCAAGCGCTTAAGCTTGGGGATGCCCCGGAAGGCCTCCCCTCTTTCGTGTTCAACACTATCGGTATATCTTACTTGGACCTATATTTTCATTTGTCACATAATATGAGTTTGCTTGGAGCATCATTTTATTTTATTTCCTATGTTAGGTGTTATTTATAATATTGTTTTTCAATAAAAAGTTCCAAAAATTGCCTTTAGGATGCTTGAATTGCATGTTTGATGTGTGCTGTGTAAAAACAGAAACTTCTACTGTAGTGTTTGAATGTTCATATTTTACTGGAACGTGGAAAGTTTCTAAAAATTTACATAGTGTTTTTGTATAAACGTTTTATAATTCCCTAAACTTTAATAATTTTTTGAGTTACAGAAGTACACTGTTTTCATAAATTGCTATAGACTCTTGTGTTTGGGCAGATTGCTGTCATAGTTTTGTTATCTACTTATCCTATAATTTCCATAGCCTATATTGGTAGATATAAATTGTGGAAACGATAGTATACAGTACCTAATGTTTGGAAATTATTATGCAACTTGTATTGGAAGTATATGAAGTGTTGACTTCTTATGTGTACTAACATCTCACGAGTTCTTTTCATGTTTTGTGTGGAAGATGTTTTTCAGAATAAGTGAAACTGGGATATGAGAGGATTGAACGAGATACAAAAGTTCAATCTTGGGTATTCCCAAGGCACACCAAGTAAATATTTCAATAAGTCTCAAGCATCTAAGCTTGGGGATGCTACGCATCCCACCTCTCTTCATCAACAATTATCGGTTAGCCTATGTTGAGCCTAAATTTTTATTCGTTCACATGATGTGTGATATTCATGGAATGCTATTTTTTTCTTTTGCTTGCTATTGAATGAAATACTTAGATATGGAAATATGTATGTAGATAGAGAGAGTCTTCATATGGCTTCTTAATTGTTTGACTACTCATTAATCTTCACTTATATCTTTTGAGAGTAGCTTGTCATTTGCTCATGTGCTTCATTTAAATTTGTTTGAGCTTGCCAAAAAGCAATGGCGATCTATGAAACTAGTCCCAAATAGATAGATATCCAAGGAGGATGTAATAAAAACTTTCATGAGATCATTGGAAAAATTAAACTTGATTCTTTGTGATAGTTTTGAAACATAATGATAGTAATATGTGAGTCTGTTAGTGAGTAATTATGCTTAGTAGGAATATTGGTGTTAAGGTTTGTGATTCCCTATGCATGCACGAAGTCAATAGTTATGCAACGAACTTATATCATACTTGTGGCACATTATTCGGTGTTAGTTATGACTTAATGCACACTTATGTGATTTTTCGTTCCTTGGTTTTGTTACTTCCCAATATATTTGCTAGCCTTCATTTGTACTAAGTAGAAATGCTACTTGTGCTTCCAAAATCCTTAAACCAAGTTTTTCCTTATGAGTCCTACATACCTACCTATATGCGGTATTTCCATGCCGTCCCAAGCAAATTTGTATGTGCCATCTATAAATTTTCAAAATAAATTTTCTCTGTTGTGTGCCCATACCACTCATGAACTGGTGAGGAGTATCCAATATTTTTTTCCATGCTACGTGTGTTATTCCCACGATATGTGCTGATTCACTATCACTCACGAGAAAGTGGTTAGTATTTGGGATGCCCAATCCCATGCTCAAAAATCAAATCAAAAAAATAATGAAACAAAACTCCCCCAGGATTGTTGTTTGTATGGATGGTACCCATGGATTCGGCTCACCGTGGAGTGTGATTGATTGGTGGAGGGGGAGTAAAAACTTTACCATTCTGTTTGGGAACCGCCTATAATATTTCTAGCATGGAAAGTGTTGTGATATACTTTGTCATTTTCATTGATAGGAAAAGCATGCCACTCAAAATAATTTTTCTCCCTCAATTTAAACCTTGAGCTCTGGCACCTCTACAAATCCCTACTTCCCTCTGCAAAGGGCCTATCTACTTACTTTATGAAATTTTGTTTTTTGCTTTGAGTCTCCATCTTCTCTTATAAGCACCAACTAGGGGCACTATGATCGTACTTGAGCATTGGGCATAGCTAATATTTGAGTGTGTTTCATGAATGGATCAATGATTGAGCATGATGGGCTAGGGATAACTTTCTTTAGTGTTGATATTTTGAAAGACATGGTTGCTTGTTGATATGCTTGAGTTTTGAAGTCAATATGTTAGAACTAGACTATTGCTTTGAATCATTTACAAGTCCAAATGTCCATGCTATACAAAGAACAGAAGAATATGATGAACATGTTGGGTAGCATTCACACTTCACAAATTATTTCTCTTATCATTTACCTACTCGAGGACGAGCAGGAATTAAGCTTGGGGATGCTGATACGTCTCCAACGTATCTATAATTTATGAAGTATTCATGCCGTGTTTACGATAATTCTATATGATTTTGGTATGATTTTATTAGAACTAACCCAGACAGGTAGTGTTTTCAGCAGAACTACCGTGGTGTTGTTTTTGTGCACAAATAAAAGTTCTCAGAATGAGCTGAAAATTCATAGAGAATATTTTTGGAAAATATAAAAAATACTTGAGCAAAGAGTCATCGGAGAGGAAGGCCGAGGAAGCCACAAGCCACAGGGGCGCGCCCACCCCCCTAGGGTGCACGCCTCTGGCTTGTGACTTCCTCGTGGACCCCCCTGGACTTGTTTTCCCATCCAAAACCTCTTAGAAATACCAAAAACCCCAGAAACAAACCTAGATTGGGAGTTCCACCGCCGCAAGCCTCCAGAGCCTCGAAAAACCAATCGGGAGCCCGTTCCGGCACCCTGCCGGAGGGGGAAACCATCACCGGAGGCCATCTTCATCATCCTATTGCTCTCCATGACGAGGAGGGAGTAGTTCACCCTCGAGGGCTGAGGGTATGTACCAGTAGCTATGTGTTTGATCTCCCTCTCTCGTGTTCTTGAGATGACACGATCTTGATGTACTGCGAGCTTTATTGATATAGATGAATCATATGGAGTTTTCCTCTCTCTATCTTGTTGTGATGAATTGAGTTTTCCCTTTGAAGTTTTCTTATCGGATTGAGTCTTTAAGGTCTTGCGATGGGATATCCATGGTGACAATGGGATGTTCTATTGATTCACTTGATGTATGTTTTGCTGATCAACTTCCGGGTTCTATGACCTTGGGAATATATGCATAGGGGTTGGCACATGTTTTTGTCTTGACTTTCCGGTAGGAACTTTGGGGCACTCTTTCAAGTTCTTTGTGTTGGATTGAACATGATGAATCTGAAATTATGTGATGCATATCGTACAATCAAGGCCATGGGTACTTGTGGTGACATTGGAGTACCTAGGTGACATTAGGGTTTTGGTTGATGTGTATCTTAAGGTGTTATTTTAGTATGAACTCTAGGGCTGTTTGTGACACCTATAGGGATCGATCATAAGATTGATCCGAAAAGATAACTTTGAGGTGGTTTTGTACCCAACAATAATTTCTTCGTTAGTTCTCCACTATTTGGGACTTTGGAGTGAACTCTTTGTTGTGCGGCAGGTATTTACATATGATTCAACTATGTTAGTATTGTTGAGAGAACTTGCACCAGTGAAAGTATGAACCCTAGGCCTTGTTCCAATCATTTATACAATATTTTGCTCGCCGTTTACTATTTTTTACCTTGCTGTTTTTATATTTTCAGATTAAAAAAAAAATCTACCATCCATATTGCACTTGTATCACCAACTCTTTGCCGAACTAGTGCACCTATACAATTTACCATTGTATTGGGTGTGTTTGGGACACAAGAGGCTCTTTGCTATTTGATTGCAGGGTTGTTTGAGAGAGACCATCTTCATCCTACACCTCCTGTAGATTGATAAACCTTAGGTTATCCACTGAGGGGAAATTGGCATTGTCCTACAAAACTCTGCGCTTGGAGGCCCAACACGAGTCTACAAGAAGAAGGTTCTGTAGTAGACATCAGAGTCCACTCGGCAGTTTTGGAATCAGTTCTTAAACAAGAAAAAATAGATTCTTGATTGCACAGATGTCGAGGCAATATCCTCCTTCAGGCAAAATACCCAGGATGAATGGCTGGCTCGCCAGCTCGGTCAGGATAAACCTAGGACAATGTCCACTCTTACATCACACATGACCTGCGTTTGCATGGGTGAGGATAACTGGCTAGCAAGACAGAGCCACAAACCCAAAACCCCGAAACCTCCAAAGTTCGAGATGCAAATGGGAAACCAAGACACAGCAAAAATAAGCATCGGCAAACAATAGTATACTGATCACATGGCCGTTAATGCCGGCTTCCGCAATTCCCAACCCGGGCAGCGAAAGAAGCCTCCTAAAGGCAATTGCGACGGACCTACCCCGCTGGATAAAATCATGGAGAGGCCTTGCCACATCCATGGTACTCAAGACAAGCCCACCAACCACGCCAACCATAATTGTTTGGTGTTGAAATAGGCTGGCAAACTTGCAGATGAGGAGCTAGGCAAGGACCCACACAGCGAGGACAATGATGAGCCCCGCGGTCCTATCAATGGCGGACAAAAGTAGTTCCCACCAGAGGTAAAAACTATGAATATGATATACGCCACTCACATACCCAAAAAGTAGAGGACGCGCGCCCTTCGAGAGGTCTACGCCATAGAGCCTGTTGCCTCGAAGTATAACCCATGGTCGGCGTACCCGATCACCTTCGATCGATCGACAGTATCCGTCATGGGGGTTCATCCTCCCTCATCCTAGATCCCATTATAGATGGGTATCACCTCACTAAGGTCCTAATGGACGGAGGAAGTAGCCTTAATCTGATTTACACAGTCACGATGAAAAAGTTGGGTATAGATCCATCAAGGATCAAACCTAGCAACGCTACCTTTAAAGGAGTGATCCCAGGTGTCAAAGCCCGGTGCACGGGCTCTATGAGCCCGTAAGTAGTGTTTGGTTCACCCAATAACTTCTGAAGCGAGGACTTTATCTTCGACATTGTACCTTTCTGCAGCGGTTATCATGCCCTGCTAGGCCGTACAACGTTCGCTCGATTTAACGTTGTCCCACACTATGCATACCTCAAGCTCAAGATGCCCCGGCCCAAGGGGGTCATTACTGTCAACGACAACACAGAGCATTCCTTCCGAACTTAGGAACATGCATTGGCCCTTGCGGCCAAATTCCATTATGATAGTGATTGGCAAACGCCGCAATCTGCTATAAAGCAATGTAAGGTTGACAAGGGAGATCGGTTTCAGCCCAAACACCCAGAATCTTCTTTCCCCCAGAAATAGGGAGACGCCCCCATGCACAGCCCTAATGCCAAGGAAACACGTGCCAAGAAGGCACAACTTTGCACTCAAGATTCCACAGTCAGCAGTGGGGAACAACCTTCCAAGCGAAAGTGTTCAGTTGGACCGAACTACTACAAATATAAGTCTTCGGACATACTACATGTACCATCAAGGACCTGCTAAAGCGTAAAGCAAATCCATACTTCGGCGACTTCTCCAAACCTTTTTCCAACGTCCGCTCACCGACAGCATCACCATAAAGTAATGCAACTCCCTAGTAGGCACAGGAGTAGACAGGCGACATGGCATATCGAGGACATCAGACCACCCATCGAAGACCCCTGGTACAACACCTCCTGTAAACTTTATATTTCATCTTCAAGTACCTTTAAATAGTTGCTTCGGCAATTTTAGATGTAAGAATTATTGAGCAAAATATAAGACCATTATGCATGGTTGCTTCGCTCTCTTTTTTGGTACATACTCTATTTCCTCCCTCCTCAATGCTTCTTGCGAAACTATTCTATACACATTATGACGCAACTAGATAACAGACTGGGGGATCAAATTTAAAATAACTCAGTAAGCACAATCGATCATTTGTTCGGCTTCTCAGAGTTCGCTTTATATGCATTGGTTCCGAACTAAGTCTTGGGTCAATAGTTGGGTTGCCCGTCTCCTATGCTTGCCCCTTTACGTTCCGCTCGTTCAGCTAAAAAGGCAAAGGGAGAACCACTGTGATTGTGTTTCCAGATAGCCTAGTCAAGCACCTCAGGCGAGAAAGCCGAAAACTGACTGTCGTAGTACGCGAGAACCGGTCTGCAAATCCGAATAAGAGTGTTATACTAAAAACTTCATTAGAGGTTATTTTGTGTCATACGTTGGGTTTCGTACTCGTACAAACCATGTGATGTTCTCTTTAGCCGCAGTTCATTCGAACATCACAAACAACTGGGGGCTAGTCATCAGCCCCCGCATTCCTTTTTTACGCTTCTACGGCTAAGTGAAAGGAATAAAGCACTATAGTCTGATTGCCTTGTCCCACTCACACTACCGCCTTCAATTACCGATTGCTCGGCTAAGGGTCATAGTGTTGAGGAAGAGACACCTCGCGTAGTATCTACATGGGGGCTAAAGCCGACGACTCGCAACTTTCAGTTTAAACAGCCACATGGGAGTCATAGCGAATGCAAAACATAAAAGACATAATAAACCATGCATCATAACCACAAAGCTATAAAAGGTCTTAGGACATATTACTATTGGGGAACGTTGCATGGGAAACAAAAAAATTCCTACGCACACGCAAGATCTATCCATGGTAATGAGCATCTACGAGAGGGAGAGTGGATCTACATACCCTTGTAGATCGCTAAGCGGGAAGCGTTAAGAAACGCGGTTCGTGTAGTCGAACGTCTTTGCGATCCAAATCACCGAGCATCCCACGATCTCATCATGATCCGTCCCGCGATCCAATCACGATCCATCCCGCGAACTCATCATGATCCATCCGGTGATCTCATCACGATCTGTCTCGCGATCTTGATCACGGTCCTTCAGCGCCAAACGGGCGACACCTCCGCGTTCAACACACGTACAACTCGATGATGATCTCTTCCTTCTTGATCCAGCAAGAGGGAGCGACAGGTAGGTGAGTTCTTTGGCAGCGCGACGGTGTTGTGGCAATGGTGGTGGAGCTATTCCAGCAGGGCTTTGCCTAAGCACCACTGAAAACCGATCCAGAGGAGACACTGCTATCTAGAGGAGAGGTAGCAAGTGGCTATTAGGGTTAGCTTTTTACTCTAAATCCTCTAGTATATATAGGAGGGAGGGAGGGGAGGAGCCATCCTCAAACCCTTAATGTTTGGTCGAAATTGGAGGTGGAGGAGTCCTACTCCAATCCTATTAGGAGTAGGATTCCTCCTTTCCACTTGGAAACTCTTTCCACCTCTCCACCTTTGGATTTTTTCCTTCTCAAACCACTCCAGCCGCATGGGCCCTTAGAGGAGGCTTCGGCCAGCCCACTAGGGGCTGGTTTTCCTCCTTCCACAGCCCATGTAGCCTCTTGGGTCTAAATACCTCTCCCGATGGTCCCCCAGTACACTATGAGCACTCTCGGTACACTACCGATGAGCCCGAAACTTTTCCGGCGACCAAAACAGGACTTCCTATATATCAATATTTACCTCCGGACCATTGCGGAGCTCCTCTTGACATCCGGGATCTCATCCGGGACTCCAACCAACCTTCGGTCACCACCATACATAACTCTATACTACCGAAACGTCACCGAACCTTAAGTGTGCAGACCCTGTGGATTCGAGAACTATGTAGACATGACTGAGACACCTCTACGGTCAATAAACGATAGCGGGACCTGGATGCCCATATTGGTTCCTACATATTCTACGAAGATCTTTATCGGTCGAACCTCTATGTCAAGGATTCAGTTAATCCCGTATGATGTTCCCTTTGTTCTTCGGTATGTTACTTGCCCGAGATTCGATCGTCGGTATCTCCATACCTAGTTCAACCTCGTTACCGGCAAGTCTATTTACTCGTTCTGTAATACAAGATCCCGTGACTAACAATTAGTCACATTGCTTGCAAGGCTTATTGTGATGTTGTATTACTGAGTGGGCTCTAAGATACCTCTCCGTTACACGGAGTAACAAATCCCAGTCTTGATCCATGCCAACCCAATAGACACCCTCAGAGATACCTCTAGAGCACCTTTATAGTCACCCAAGGTACTCCTTCGGTGTCAGTGAGTTGCATGATCTCATGGTCATAGGAACAAATACTTGACATGCAGAAAACAGTAGCAATAAACTGACACGATCATATGCTATGTTTGTAGTTTGGGTCTTGTCCATCACATCATTCTCCTAATGACGTGATCCCGTTATCAAATGACATCTCATGTCCATGACTAGGAAATCATAGCCATCTTTGATCAACGAGCTAGTCTATTAGAGGCATACTAAGGACATGGTGTTGTCTATGTATCCACACATGTATTTGAGTTTCCGATCAACACAGTTATAGCATGGATAATAAACGATTATCATGAACAAGGAAATATTATAATAAACAATTTATTATTGCCTCTAGGGCATATTTCCAACAGTCTCCCACTTGCACTAGAGTCAATAATCTAGTTCACATCACCATGTGATTCGCATTGCTTGATCTTGACGCCGAAGTTGGTGGAGGCCCATGAAGCAAATCGTCATAAGACATCATGCACTCCAGACTTGTACAAAATAATATGCACCCAAGTGTAACGAGAGTAATCATCAACAATGACGAAGCCATACAATCTTGAAGAATTTGTTAGTGTGGAGTAATGAGTGGGGCCAAAGAGATCCATGTGAAGCAATTCAAAGGGTCGAGTCGTCGTCATGATTGTCTTCGAGGGATGCTTGGATCTCGTCATCTTCGTAGACTCACATGCACCAGAGAGGTGGTCCTTGAGGAATTTGACACCTTCAATGCCAATGACGTGCTTTTTCTTCACGAGCATGTGTAAGTTCCTCGTACCAGCATGTCCAAGTCGTCGATGCCACAACCAGCCTTCTGAGGACTTTGCAAGTACGCATGTGGCAGGCTGAGGAGCTGTAGAGAAATCAACAATATACAAGTATCCTCTCATAAAGCCTTCAAAGACTTTGGAGTTGTCAGATTCCATCACTACTAGGAAAAAGCCTAGTAGTAGCGCTGGTTAAACATCTAGTAGTAGCGCGGGTGCCTACGCTACTACTATCGCACTAGAGCTAACTGGTAGTAGTAGCGCTGGTTCATCCCGTGCTACTAGTACATGTGTTAGTAGGAGCGCTGGTGGCACATGCACTACTACTAACTATCTGTAGCACATGCCCTTGACCCGCGCTACTACTATCAATTTCGAAACCAAAAAAAAATTGTGACCGCCGGCTGGAGATGGGTCCTTCGAGGAGTAGGTCATGTGCATCGTCGTCCGGAGATGGGGAGGAGATAAACCCATGGCGGATCTTCAGGCGGGCACCATGGCCGCAGCCTGACCTTCTCGCGGGTCGAGGAGAGGGGAGGTTACAGGATGGAATGGGATGGGATGGGAGGAGGAGAGGGTAGGGTAGCGACATTGGTGAAGGAGAGAGCGGGGGGGCATTGCCGCCGGCGGAGAGGTCAAGAGGAGATGAGAAGGTGTTGGGTGGCGGCACCAATGCATGAGGAGAGGGGAGGGGAGGAATGAATTTGAGAGAGGGGAAGAGTGATGGGAGAGAGAGAGAGGAGGGCAGGGGAGAGGCTTACGGCGGCGGCGGTCTCGGGGAGGGGAGCGGTGGTGGCAGGGGAGAGGGTTGTGGCGGTGGTGGTGGTCTCGGGAAGGGGAGCGATGGAGACAGGGGAGAGGGTGGTGGCGATGAGGTCGAGGGCGGCTTCGGGCGGCAGCGGTGAGGTCGACGGCGATGGTGGCGATAGAGAAGAGTGCGGAAGAGGGGGAGAGGGGGGAGTAGTGGGGGACTTAGGAAATTTTGAGTCGGCTCGCACAGGCTTAGCTCAAAATCATAGCAGTAGCGATTTTTGCGGCGAGCGCTGCTACTACCAATAGTGTCGGTGGGCTCGTCGGGTCCAGCTTAGTAGTATTGCTCTTTCTGTTTTTAACACTACTGTTATCAACTCGGCAGTAGCATGGGTTTTATACCCCACGCTACTACTATGGCCTGTCCCGGGGGCATAGTGAAGACCACTTAGTAGTAGCGCGGGTTTATAATCCAGCGCTACTACTATCAATTTAGTAGCAGCAATGGGTATAAACCAGCGCTACTAGTAACTACTAGTAGCGATGGGTAAAAACCCGCGCTACTAGTAAGCGTCTATCTATAAGATTTTTCCTAGGAGTGCATGATGGCAACACAGTGATATTTTCCAAATACGACAACCATATCAAGATGACAAAGCATTGAGACAGACATAAGTTTGAACCCAAGGGATTCGACAACCATCCCCTTATCAATGGTTCAGTCCTTTGAGATTGCAACCTTACCTAGACCCAATACCTTGCTCTTTTCCTTTGTCAGCATAGGTGATATGCTTCAGAAGAGATGGAGCAAGTGGCAAATTCATCAGAAGACTCTTGACACCAGTCATCTGGTTGGTGCATCCATTGTCGAGGACCCACTCAATAGCTTTTGGAGAATCATCCTGTAGATGAATTAGTACAACTTACGAACTCATATGCTTCAGAGTGAACAATATGACATCAATTTCATTAGACAAAATTTCATCACATAAGATAGTAAGCAAGTAGTGTGAGGACGTGAGAAATGAGAAATTCATTTCTACATGGTTAGCTTGCATCTTTTCAAGCATTTACTCAGGTCTCCAGCAAATTCATCACATGTTTAAGTTCATCTGGAGACCTGACCCTGCATAAGAGATTAGTTCAATTTCTTCAACACCCACATCTGGAGGGGTGGTAAAGAGTTCATCATTCTACGAGCACCATATGAGAAAGGAGGCATTGAAGCAAGTGCACTTCGTTTCATAGGGCGAGGGTTAGAGTACTCATCTGAATAACCAGAGAAATTTAACTTATGAACATAATGATTTGAATATAATGCACATATTCAAAACACTTAGATTTTCCCTGTGAAACAGAGGCATTAGCACGAGAATGGTATTTTTGACCATTTGAGGAATTTGGTCCAAGTGAAGACTTGGGTCCATATAAGGAATTTGATCTGGGGTTCCTGTTCTTCATTAGTGGTGTCGTGAGGACATTCACTTGAAGATTTTATAGGTAGCTCTTGGGAACCCAGATTTTCTTCATGGGTGAACCGTTCCTGCAGTTAGTTCCAACAAATCTAGCAAATACTTCACCTTTCTGATTTTTGAAGAACTTGTAGTTGGAGTCAAGTGACTCATCAGAGGAATATGAAGTTTCACAAGTGAAGCCAGATAAAGTGGATGGATCTATAGGGGGTCCTTTTGCAACAACCCATGAGGTTTTGGGGTACTGCTCAGGTGTCCAGTAAGATCCCTCAATGTTGAGTTTCCTCACAAAGGCAACACCCTCTTTCATAAGGTTCCTGTTTCGAATCTGCTTTTTGAGGACATTGCAAAGGGTTTGATGCCCTTTGAGACTTTTGTACATGCATGTCATATACAATTCCTTCAATCCTGCATTTTCGTCAATGATACTTGTGGTATCCTCAGATAAGGAATTTGAGACCACTGGAATAGTTGAAGAATTTGCAGCAATAGAAGCATTTGAACATTCAGGTGAAGAATCAGCAGTTTCACATTTGATGCATTTCAAACAAGGTGGAACAAATTCTTCCTGAGCAGTATTGATCTGTTGAGCCAGTAAGGAATCGTTTTCCCTTTGGAGATCCTCATGTTACACCCTTAGCTTCTCAAGATCTTGCTTTCTTTGAAGAAAGTCATAAGAAAGCTTCTCATGATCGGCTAAGAGAGAATTATGATGACTCTGAAGGTTATCATACTTTGGTTGAAGACTTTTGAGATTGTCAGACAGAGTTTGAGTCTGATCCACTTCATCGTTCAGTAGATCATCGCTTTTGTTTGAAGCTTTTCAAGTGCACTTTGTTGCTTAGTGGCAAGTTTAACAAGTTTAGCATAGCTAGGTTTCACATATTCATTAGATTCATCTTCACTTGATTCATATGAGGAATGATGTTTGTGTACCTTTGAGCCTTTTGCCATGAAGCAATAGGTGGGAGCATAATCATCATTGCTGACGCTAGAGTCATTGGAGTAGTCATTTTCTTCATCGTTGAAGATGGACTTGCTGACGAAAGCAGTAGTGAGAGCAAGGCTAGCGACACCAGATTCAGATTCCACCTCAGATTCTTCCTCTTCTATATATTCTTCAGATTCTTCTTCAGAATCTATTTCCTTGCCAATGAATGCTCGAGCCTTTCTGGAACCATTCTTCTTGTGCTTTGAGGACTTTGAAGATGAGGACTTTGCAGATGAGGACTTTGAAGATTTCTTCATTTTCTTCGAGTCATCAGAACTATCATCCTTGTGTTTCTTCTTCTTCTTTGAATGTTTTTCCGAGAGAGGACTGTCAGAGATAAAGTGACCAGGCTTCTTGCAACGATGACAGGTTCTTTTCTTATTGTCATCTGAGGAATTTGATTTCCTCAAACCATTCTTTGATGACTTTCCAAATCCACCTCTCCTTGAGAACTTCTGGAATTTCCTCACGAGCATTGCTATCTCCTGACTTAGTTCTTCAGGATCACCAAGGCTACTATCAGAATCTTCTTCTTCGGATGAGGAAATTGCTTTTGCCTCCAGAGCACGAGATTTTCCATAGCTTGGCCCATAGAGGTCTCTCTTCTCATCTTGTTGAAATTCATGAGTATTGAGTCTCTCAAGAATATCAGTAGGATCAAGTGACTTGTAGTCTCCACGTTCTTGGATCATCAAAACCAGAGTATCGAATGAGGAGTCAAGAGATCTTAGAAGTTTCTTCACCACTTCGTGGTCAGTGATATCGGTGGCACCCAGTGCTTGAAGCTCATTGGAGATATCAGTGAGACGAGCAAATGTTTGCTGAACATTTTCATTGTCGAGTCTCTTGAAGCGATTGTGAAGAACATCAACACGAGAGTCACATTGAGTGGAAACTCCTTCATTGACTTTGGACAACCTATCATAGATAAGCTTAGCAGACTCCAAAGCACTCACTCTACCATACTGACCTTTGCTCAGATGGCCACAGATTATATTCTTCGCTTGAGATTGAGTTTCTTGAATCTCTTCACATCATCAGCGTTGACCATGGGAGTAACAGAGGGAACGCCATTTTCCACAACATACCAGAGATCGTTGTGAATAGCTTTAAGATGCATGCGCATCTTGTTCTTCCGGTAGGGGTAGTCCGTCCCATCGAAGGTAGGACATCCCGCGGAAACCTTGATCATACCTGCAGTCGACATAACTAGACCTCCAGGTGGTTAAACCAAAATCACACAGAACAAGGGAGTACCTGGCTCTGATACCAATTGAAAGTGCGTTATATCGACTAGAGGGGGGTGAATAGGCGATTTTTAAAAATTCATCACTTGAGGAATTTCAACTTGAGGAATTTGAAATGTGATGAATAACTAGAAGTGGATTAAGTGCTCAAGTACATGAGGAACATAGCAACATCATAGTCATCATGATGAAATGAAACGTGCACAGATTACAAGTAGCTTGATACAGGATAAGCAGGTGAGGAACAAAGTAACTTGAAGAATTTGAGGTGAGGAATTGTGAAAGTATTTAGTCAAATTCTTCAAATAGTAACAATCAATTTCATCAACAAGTATACAAGGAATAGAGGGGTCGAGGAAATAGAACCAGGTGGCTCGATGAAGACAATGGTTTGATGACATAGTTCCAATTGCTATGATAGTCGTACGTCTGGTTTGGAGGGGCCTGGTATTTAAACCAGAGGACACACAGTCCTTACCGTATTCTCCTTGAGCTAAGGTCACACAGTCCTCGCCCAAAACTCGTGATAAGTCTGCAGGGTAGACTTCCAAAACCCTCACAAACTGGTCACCCGGCGATCCACAATTTACTGCTGGATGCTCTAGACCAAGGTCACTTCGTGATGCCCAATTGACTACAGGATACACTAGACCATGACGCCTAACCGTCTGGAGGATGCACTGTCCTCAAAGGTAACAAGCGTCGGTTCCAAACATGAATTTCTTCAGTGATGCTCAATAACTATGGGTTTGGTGGTTTGATTGTGGGTTTTTCCTCACTCATGATTTTCTCTCAAAGTCCTCTGATAATGGGTTGCTCTCAAATGACAATTGTCAGTTCTCTCTCGGAGCAGCCAACCATCTAGTGGTTGTGGGGGGTGGCTATTTATGGCCAGGGTGCAACCTGACATGATAAGACATAAATGCACCGAATGATATGACCGTTATGTGGATGTTATGATTGGGGACAGCTGGCGCTAAGCACAGCAATGGTCGGAATTTCGAATTATGTAAGTCCTCAGACATATCATGATCCTCACGTGTAGGCAATTCACACTGGCAAAGTCCTAACTCCTTGGTCAGATCAATTTCATTAGAGACCACAAGAACATCGACTCTGTCACTGAAGAACTTGACTAAACTACAAGAGATTTCCAAAGGCTTCACTCGAAGGATTGGATAGGTTGAGGATTTTGAGTTGAGCATCAGTTGGAAATTTTCCTTACTATTACCCCGGCCCCCTTTAATAATACGGTGTTTGCTATGACTCAAAGAAAGGAAATGAAACTACGAAAACAAAAAATTTCACGCTTCATAGTCCTCGTTCATATCTTCAAGATCACACCAACTTCTTCATTTTCAAATCTTCAGGGAAAACCAAAGTCTTCAGCAAAGTCTTCACAAAGTCTTCACCAAAGTCTTCAGCTGAAGACGTACATTTTTGGGGGATGGTAATCTCCGAATATATCAAACTCCTCATCGACTTATAGAGCCTGTGTACACTCGCACACACATTAGTTCCTTAACCTATAAGTCTTCAATACACAAAAATCACTATCGGGCACTAGATGCACTAACAACCCGCCCCGCCTATCGGTTGAGTACTCTCTAGATCCGTAGATGGATCTTGTATGGCCTGCTCTTTGATCCAGGTCATCTCGCAGGTCGAACCTGTCATTGGGCTCTAATGGCTCCTTACCCCGTCTTCGGGGAATTGCCAGTATATAACTGGTGTCGTCAGCCATCCTATCTCGCTCGCGAGGGGGCGGTCTGGCTTGTCATATGGAGTACGGTTCAAAGATGGTGTATTAGTGAGTTCGTCATCGAATTGCGGCAGCAGCCTTCTCCGTGGGTAGCTTTTGGGCTGGTCTGACAAACTTGTGCCGTATATGCCCTTAGCTGAGAGGACATTCGTCCATCGATCATAGAGGTCATCCTGTTCGGCTTTGAGTTGCCTTTATTAAGCTTTCAAGTTGCGAGCCATTGCTATGAGCCACTACCTGATTTCTTCCTAGTCTTCAAGATTATCAGGGATGTACAACTCATCGGCTTACGGTATATCTTCCTCCTCCATGGGGGGAAGGTAATTATCGTCTTCGAAGTCATTGACGTTATCGAGGTTGTTCTGGTCCTCACGCCCTTCCGGACCCTATGACGGGTGTTCGGGGATATCGCGATTGCCATGGTCAGCAGGGGTATTACCATCCCCGTTGCTGATAATAGCTTTCCTTCCCTTTTTGCCATTGGACCGCTTGTGTGGTTTCCGGCGCCTTGACGACACATCGCCTGACTTGTCGCCATCATTGTTAGCCGTGTTGACATCGTTAGTGGTCAGAGTATCTACCATGTACACATCGTATGTGGATGTGGTGGCCCACTTCTCGGTGTTAATGGGGGTGGGAGCACGGTCGTCGTCATCCATGTATTCTGCCTCCTCGGAGGCATAGTCCAACATGTCGGTTAAAGCTTCAACAGTGGCTATCAAGTGGGTGGTGGGTGGGTCGAAAAATACGTCCTGGCCCGCACCATAGCCGAACTGAGCATAGATCGGGGTTGGATCATCGGTGATCTTCATCGACGAGTTTCGTTCTAGGGCCTCATCAACCGCTGAGGGCCCGATCAGATCAACCTGTTAGGAACTTGCAGAGTTAACCTCCAATGCGTCCGAACATGGGGAGTGTTCGGCGGGAACACATGTCCGGTCATCTAGCTCAATGGCTGGACCAGGATAGGAGATCGGCCCATCGCCATGGGTGACCCCATTGGCATGTCCGACGAAGGGGCTCGAGGTTAAAGCCTCAGAGTCCTCGGGTGCTACAAGCGAAGCTGCGAGCCCGGTAAACGACAAGTCACCCCCAGAGTCTATAGAGAACTCTAAGTTTCCGAATGAGACCTCTTGATCAGGGGCGAAGCTCTAGACACAGCCTAGATGGCCATTGGGATCAGCATGCAGCACAACGCTGCCGAAGGCGAAGATCTGTCCGGGGACGAAAGTGTCCATGTTGCAGACCTCTTCGTTGATGACAAGGCGAGACATCGATTCCATCTTTCTCATAGAGGAACTCTCAATGAAAGCACCAATGTTGGTGTCAAAACCGGCAGATCTCGGGTAGGGGGTCCCGAACTGTGAGACTAGAATCAACGGTAACAGGAGACAAAGGGGACACAAATTTACCCAGGTTCGGGCCCTCGTATGGAGGTAATACCATACGTCCTGCTTGGTTGTATTGATGATATGGGGGGGTTACAGAGTTGATCTACCTCGAGATCTCATAGCTAACCCTAGATGAGTTATTCCGCCTATAACCTTACATCCTTCGGATTATATAGACGCCAAGGGCGCCTAGGGTTTACACATGGTCGGTTACATGCCGAAGATATAAACATGCCTATTCGCTTCATCAAATGCAGAGTGCAAGTCGTGCTTCCCGAAGCTTCCATCTTGGAGACCGGGCCTTCAATTATTCCTGTGTCCGGTAAGTAGCCCATATTGTCGGTGTCAAAACCGGCGGGTCTCGGGTAGGGGGTCCCGAACTGTGAGACAAGAGTCGACGGTAACAGGAGACGAAGGGGACACGAGTTTACCCAGGTTCGGGCCCTCCTATGGATGTAATACTCTACGTCCTACTTGGTTGTATTGATGATGTGAGGGGTTACAAACTTGATCTACCTCAAGATCGTACAGCTAACACTAGATGAGTCATCCTATATACCCCCGACACCTCTGGCTAATATAGACGTCAGGGGTGTCCTAGGTTTACACATGGTCGGTTACATGCCGAAGAGACAAACATGCCTAACTAAAGCTAATAACTTGGAGAATTCGTCATGGCTCCTCGAAGCTTCCATCCGGCATAGGTGGTCTTCGATCATCCGATGTTTGCTTTGTGGCCCATAATGTCCAGCCCTTAACAATAGGTTGGCTATCCGAGGACCCCCTAATCCAGGACTCCCTCAGCATCCCATGGACTAGCCTTCAATGCCAATGTATATCCCGCCAATCTCCTCCTATCGTCATCTTCAGCTTGCGAGGCGAGTCCCTCATCCTTCTTTGTTCGGCAACTGACCAGTCTTCAGTAAGATCTCAAGCGTCACGCGCGAAGGTTTATTATAATAACTGCGCATGTTCTTCTACTTTCGTGCATCGTGAGGAGGCGAGTTGCTAGTGATTTTTATAATCTTGCCCTTCCACAATGGGGGCACTTGCCCATTTAATCAAACAAAATCGTGGCCCAGACCACATTCTCTCCCTCCTCACCGAAAGAAACTCCCAGTGGAAGCTCCATGCAAACCATGGACGACGCCCCCAGCTCCTCCGCATGTCCCTACGGCTCACGCCCAAGGGATTGGACCAGTTGTTCTATTACACTCGTGCGGCTCCGTAATCTAGAGACCCAGGGATATCTCCCGTCATCAGATCTGGCGGTGACTCGGGCAGGTCTGCTTTCCTATGGCGATGAGGTTTTCGACGAGCGTTTCCCCAATCCTAACAAGGGGGAGCGCGCGTGCTTCGTCCCCTTCCTCCTTCGGGGCCTTGGGTTTCCAATCCATCCGTTCCTGAGGGGGTTACTGGAGTTCTATGGGATCCAACTCCACCATCTCACTCCAAGGTCAATCTTACACATCTCAGGCTTCGTCGCCCTATGCGAGATGTTCATGGGGTGCGAAGCACATTTTGATTTGTGGAGGAAATACTTCCCTCTCATCCCCAGAACTCGGGACAAGACAATTTTGGAAGTCGGCGGGGCCGAGGTGTGTCATATAGTGGGGACTTGATATCCGGCAGGCACTCCGAAGAAGCCCGAAGAATGGACCTCGGAGTGGTTCTATATTGAAGATGTCCCCCTGTTCAAGCCAACCCGGACAGGCCTTCCCGAATACTCTGATATTCACCTGAAGAAGAGAGACAACTGGCGACCAAAGGGCTCATCCCATGAGGAAAGCGTCAAAGTGCGACGCCTAGCTGCGAAGGTGCGAATGCAAGTCCACCACCGGCTAACCATGATTGATGTCATGCCCGCCGCCATCTCCTGGTGTGTGCATCCCCTCCAATAGAGGCTACACCCCCCATGGCAGTACAACGGGACAAGAGACACCACGCACTCCTGAAAGCAAGGCCCCGCCAGTCCGATAGCATTGGCCGCTGTACTTGCCGACCTGTACAAAGGAGAGCAAGAAGACTTCATTCGGCGGTCAACCAAGGAAGGGTATTTGGCACACAATCCCATCGAATGGGTAAGCCTTTCTCTTTTAGTCATGATACAATTCAGGGTTTCCATTGTGTACTCTATTTCACCGAGGCCTGGTGTGAACAGGAATGGAGGAGTTTCATCGAGATAGTCAACTTTCTGGCTCCTCAACCCGAGAACCAATGACGCGACAACGATCCGGGTTTCAACGAGGACCCAGATCTTCTCCTTGACTTCAAAAATGGTGTCTATTTCCAGGACAGTATCGTCCTGACCCCGATGGCTATCATAATTGATTACCCTGGGTCATTCTCCATCCCTGCCGTAGGCAAGAATAAAAGCTTATCCCGTAGAGGCCAGCTACCAAGAGCTCCCCGGACGTGTTGGTCCTGACCCCCAAGCGGCACCGATCCACACGCCATACGTCGGCAGCCGTAGCTGCGGCCGAATCATAGGCCAACCGGGACCCTGCAAAGGAGCCGGACATGGGGACGAATCCACCTGCCCGCTCATCCCGAAGTTACATTGTTCGGTTATTCGCTTATCGTTGTAGTTAGTAGAGCCTCATAGCAGCTCGTTTTATTGAAATACCAAGGCAAATAACCTAATCCTCTCCTACCGAAGGGGCTACCCGGGTGTCCAGAGATGCCCGAAGCTCCTGAGACATGACCCATCCGGCTTCTACTATAGAAGCCCCCATGGCCAATCTGGCGCCCGCCAAATCTGGTGATGGAGTATCCGTCACCAAATCGGAGGTCCAGAGTGTCATGCATCATCGACACCGATGGGAGGCCATGCGGCACCCAATTTTCTCCGACCAGGAGTTCGGTGCCCTACCCTCGGCGGATGCACACCTTGGTGCCACCCGAGCTAGATTTGGCAAAGCTATGAAGTTGCTAACAACCAGCATATAGGTAAGTGATCGGATTTTATAGAATCTGAATATTTGTGTAAGCCTAGTAGCCCCCGAGCCTTAATTTGTTTTAGAACAAATGAATTAAGGATCTTTGCACTGTTTGACTGCTAACGGAGGCCTCAAAGAAACAGTCCGAGCAATTGGCCAAGGCGCTCGAGGAGAGCCGAACGGAAGTACAATCCGTGAAGGCCGAACTAGCACTAGTAAAGAGCTTCATGCGAGAGGCCCATGGTGAGTATGCATTTACTTCTAATCTTTTTTATATCATCATGCCCGACATATGGATTCCGTGTAGCAGCCGAATCAATAGGATATATGGAAAGGCAGCTGGAAGAAGTCCAAGATTTTCAAAGGTATGCGGAGTCCCAGCATCAGGCTGGTTGCCTTGTTATACAAAAACAGGACGAAGAAATAAAGAGTTTAAAGATTCAATTGGCCCAAGCTTAAGAAGAGAATCAAAAGCTTCAGAGGGGCGTATTCGGTAAGTCGGATTCTGCTATCAGCAAATATTTCTGATGTAGGGAATGATAGTAACCACGCTGTTATCTTGTGTGCATTCCTCTTGTCTAGGCATCCTGAAGAGGAGATCGAATCATACCAAGGGGACTTGTTGAAGGAGCTGACCTCTCTCCACGAGCATGTGCAAAAAGCAATGAAAGGGATGGTGAAGGTACTACGGCCCATCGAACAGCCACCTGAAGGGCTATCCGCACTTGTGGATCGATTTAAAGGGGCTCGAAATAGGTTCGAGTTGTGGAAGACTTCGGCTTTACGCGAGGGATCATGTGAGGCGTGGGTAATGGTTAAGACCCGTTTCACCGGGCTTAACCCCGAGCATATGGCGCGGGTTGGTCCTGTGGGATCGGATGGAACAGAAGTGCCACTCCACTTGGTATATGACCAGGTGATGCCAACCGCCCATCTTTCGCAAGTAGACTGCCCCCTTAACACAAAAACTGATAATATCGATCAGCAGACGCACATGTAATTTATATGTACATGAGTATAAACAATCTGTCTTGTAAACTTTGTCCTAACCGGCCATCGGCTTCTCCCTCCCGTGCAGAGAGCTCGGGAATGTTCCTCCTTATTATTCCCTCGCAAAAGAGCGAACTGCATTCGGGGAACCAGGCAATCTGACCATGTGGTGCAAACAAACAGAAAGCACACATAAATATATGTTATATTACAACGTAGCGTAAGAAACATCTTCCGATGAAAGTAGTACCTCTATCGATACCTTTCATCGGGGTTCTACGAAGAGCGTAGATAGAAGTTCGCATACTTGTAGTATGCGGCTAAGTGTCCTTTGGGAAGAAAAGACCCAAACAACAGTAATAGCGACCAGAGCCGTATAAGGTGTTTACGTCATAGCTGACCAATTGTCTACGTAAGATAGCAAGCTTTGAGCTTCACCCGTCTGAGGTACGTGTCCGGATGACCCGGTCATAACAATCATAGAGGTTCTCCCTTTACACTCTAGCTGAATGATCGGGAACGTACAGAGTAATTATAGGAGCAAGGGAACCCAACTTGGCAAAGTCTTAGTTCGAATTGATGCATATGATGGCTAGAACATGATAAAAGAAACATGTGTGCCTGGTAAATATGAACAAATAAAAGTTTAGCTATTAGAAGAAGCCCCCACATGTTGTGTTCGGATTTAACACTTTATGGTGTATGTCGATTAACTGTAGTACAAGATTGGTTCATCCAAACATAGGGTAAGAAAAGACATTGGCCCTATCAAACAGCAAAGTGGGATGGGAAAAGGCAAAAAAGGCAAAAAATAACAAAAAGGAAGAAAATGTGGGGGAGTTAAGACGACACCGGTTTATCCATAGAAACGCCGAAGACGAGCTGCGTTCCATGGGTTTAGTTCAAGGTGGTTATCGGATGGACTCCGCAAACGATAGGCCCCTCCCACGAACACTTTGTCGATGATGAAAGGACCCTCCCATTTGGGATTGAGTTTGTGCTTCTGTTTCTCTGGGAGCCGTAGGACCAGTTCCCCTACGTTGTATGCTTTTGCCCTGACCTCCCTACTTTGGTACCGCCGAGCTTACTGTTGATAAAGAGTGTATCAAGCAAGAGCTATGTCTCGCTCCCCCTCCAAGGCGTCTAAGTCATCCTGCCGATCCAACTCGGCCTCCTTTCCCTCGTACATGCGCACTCTTGGTGCGTCGTGGATAATATCGCAGGGGAGAACTGCCTCTGCCCCATAGACCATAAAAATGGTGTGTAACCCGTTGATCTGTTCGGGGTGGTACGCAGGCACCATAGAACGGAGTCAAGTTGCTCCACCCAATGACAGTCAGACTCATGAAGAGATCGGACCAAACGTGGCTTGATGCCACTCATAATGAGACCGTTTGCTCGCTCGACCCGTCCATTGGTCTGAGGATGATAGACCGATGCATAATCAAGCTTTATGCCCATTTTTGTGCACCAGTCCTTGACCCCTTGGGCCATGAAGTTGGATCCCTTATCCTTTATTATACTATGTGGGACACCGTAACAGTGTACTACGCTAGATATAAAGTCAATCACTAGTCCAGATTTAGCCGATTTAATAGGCTTTGCTTCTATCCATTTGGTGAACTTGTCAACCATCACAGGTAGGTATTTATTTTTCTTGGTTCCCCCTTGAAGGGGTCCGACCATGTCCAGTCCCTAGACCGCAAAAGGACAAGTGATCGGAATAGTTTGAAGAATTATTAGGGGCATGTGACTTTGATTTGCAAAGAGTTGACACCCAACGCAATGTTGAACAAGTGATTGTGCGTCCGTCCGAGATGTAGGCCAAAAGAAGATGGCTCAAAAGGCCTTGCTGACAAGGGATCTTGCCGTGACGTGATGCCCGCCCATGCCTGCATGGATTTCGGCGAGGAGCTCCCATCCTTCTTCCTCAGATATATACCTCTATAATACTCTGGTGGTGCTTTTCTATATAACTCACCCTCGTGTACTTTGTAGGCCTTGGGTCGCCGAACTATGCATCGTGCCTCACTTTTATCGTCGGGGAGTTCCTTGTGAAGAAGGTAAGCGAGGAAGGGTTCTGTCCATGGCGCAATTACTACCATTAACTCATGAGCCGAGGGCATCTCATTCATTTTGGAGCTGCCGATAATGCCATCATCTGGCTCGTTTATAGGTGGAACAACTTCGTCTGCCGTATTCGGACCGACGCCATTGTCGTTGTCCTGCCACACTATGGAGGGCTTGAAGAGCTGCTCCAGGAAGGTGTTCCTCGGGATGGGATCGCGCTTGGCTCCCATACAGTCCAGTATATCGCCGGCTTGGTTGTTGTCTCGAGCAACGTGGTGGAATTCCAACCCCTCGAACAGAGCAAATATCTTGAGGACGGCGTTTCTATATGCCGCTATCTTCGGATTCTTGGCATCGACCTTGCCGTTCATATGGGATCTGGCCAAGTTTGAGTCTCCCCGTACCCCTAGCCGTCGTATGCCCATTGACACCACCATCCGAAGACCATGAAGAAGGGCTTCATATTCGGCGGCATTGTTGGAGTCGGCATACATGATTTGCAACACGTATCTCACATTGTCGCCTTCGGGAGATGTGAAAATAACTCCAGCCCCAGACCGGCCAAGGTCTTGGATCCATAAAAGTACATTGTCCAATGGGAGTATGCACTATACTCCTTGGGGAGCTCGGCCTCTGTCCATTCAGCCAGGAAGTCCGTCAATACCTGAGATTTAATGGCCCGACCTAGCTTGTAGGTTATTTTAAAGGGAAGGAGCTCAATGGCCCATTTGGCTATGCGGCTGGTGGCGTCCCTTTTGTTGATTATATCATTCAGGGGGACTTCCAATGCAACTGCACCGCACACTCCTGGAAGTAGTGTCTAAGTTTCCTCGACGCCATGAATACTGTATAGGCTATTTTTTGGTAATGTGGGTATCTGGACTTGCACTTCGTTAGCACCTCACACACATAATATACCGGCTTCTGAGTCCAGAATTTATGTCCCTTTTCATCTCATTCAACGACGAGCACCGCACTGACGACCTTGTTGGTGGCCGATATGTATAAAAACATGGGCTCACCAGCGCTGGTGCCGTGAGTATGGGATTGGAGGACAGTAATGTTTTGATTTCTTCTAACACAACTACTTCCTCATCGTCCATTCAAAATTGTTGGTCCATTTTAGTAGCCTATAGAGCGGCAAATCCTTTTCTCCGAGGCAGGAGATAAAGAGGCTTAACGCCGCTATGCACCCGGCTAGCCTCTGGACATGCTTCAGCTCTATGGGGATTGCAAGTTTTGATAGAGCACAGATTTTAGCTAGATTTGCCTCTATTCCTCTACGGGAGACGGTGAATCCAAGCAGCTTACTAGAGGGAACTCAAAATAGACATTTTTCCGGATTGAGCCGTATATCATATTCGCGTAGACTAGCGAAAGTTTGGCGTAAGTCGTCGATCTTTGGCCGATGTTTTTGGTTTTGATTACCACATCATCCACGTATGCCTCGACAGTCTTACCGACCTATGTCGCGAGGCAGGTTTGGATCATGCGCTGGTATGTGGCCCTGCCATTTTCTACCCCGAAGGGCATCGTGTTGAAGCAAAATGGCCTGTAGGAGGTGATGAATGCAGTAGCCGCTTGATCGGATTCCTTCATTTAAATTTGATGGTATTTGGAGTAGGTGTCGAGAAAACACAACAAATCATGTCTGGCTATGGCATCAATGATCTGGTCTATGCGCGGTAAGGGGAAAGGGTGTTTGGGGCATGCTTTGTTGAGGTCTTTGAAATCGACACACAGCAGCTTGGACTTGTCTTTCTTAGGTACCATCACCAGGTTTGCTAGCCACTCAGGGTGTTTAATATCCCGAATAAATCTAGCCTCGAGCAATTTGGCTAATTCTTCACCCATGGCTTGCCGTTTAGGCTCGGAGAAGCGGCATAGAGTCTGTTTCACAGGCTAAAGCCTGGAATAATGTTTAAGCTATGTTCGGCAAGCCGACGTGGGATTCCAGGCATATCGGAAGGATGCCAAGCTAAAATGTCCCAAATCTCGCGGAGGAAATTCCGCAATGCTTCATCCATGGGGGGATCGAGTTGGGCTCCGGTGGACGCTATCTTATTGGGGTCTGTTGGATGCACCCGAAATTTAACGATTTCTTGTGCGGGTTTAAAAGACATGGACTTGGTCCTTTTGCTACGGATCACGTCGTCTCTATTAACTGTCAATCATAGAGTAGTCAACTCTTCGGCGGCGAAAGTTTCCGCTAATGCCTTAAGGGCGAGTGCTGCCATTTTGTTTTTGGCCCGAAGGGCTATGTTTGGATCACTAGCGATCGTGGTCACTCCATTTGGTCCTATCAATTTGAGTTTCATGTACCCATAATGGGGTATGGCCTAGAACTTTGTAAAGGAATCGCGTCCCAATAGGGCGTGATAGCCATTTGGGAAGGGGACGATGTGGAAGAGAAGTTCTTCGGATCAGTAGTTTTCGAGCGTGCCGAACACAACGTCCAGGATGATACATTCGAAACAACGTGCCTCTTTCCCTGGGATAATTCCCCGGAAGGTTGTGTTGCTATGTTTGATGCGGAATCGGTCGAATTACATTTTTCCTAGAGTGGCCTTGTATAAGAGGTTAAGACCACTGTCGATGTCCATTAGCACTTTATGTAGCCTGTATCCATCAATGATGGGATTCAAGACTAGAGTGGCTCATGAATAACCGGGAAGGATAGGTGGCTGGTCAGTGTCCCCGAAAGTAATCGGTACGTATGCCCATGGGCTAGTAGCTACCACGTGATTCTGGAAGAGAGTCAACCAGATTCTGGAAGACATGTTGAGAGCTTGTGCGCTAGATTATGGATCTAGTTGGGATGACAACTTACCTTACGAAGAATTTTCGTACAACAACAGTTATCAGACCATTCTGAAAATGGCCCCTTTCGAAGCTTTATACGGAAGGAGGTGTAGAACACCGTTGACATGGGATGGTGTTGGAGACCGACAACTTTTTGGTCCCGATCTTATCCGAGATTCGGAAGAGAAAGTCAAGTTGATTCGTGACAGACTCAAGATAGCTCAATCTCGACACAAGAGTTATGCTGACAGCAAACGCGAAGAAGTGACGTATAAAGTGGGAGACCGAGCTTATCTTCGTGTGTCCCCGCTTCGAGGAATCAAGAGGTTTGGTGTTAAAGGAAAATTAGCACCCAGATTCATAGGCCCCTACAAAATTCTTGAACATAGAGGCGAAGTTGCATACAAACTGGAATTGCCGGAAGATTATCCGAAGTTCATAATGTGTTCCACGTGTCCCAGCTGAAGAAATGTCATGCTGAGATGGCTGATATCCCTTTGAGAGATACAGTGCCCCTAGAGGCCATACAACTTGACAATGATCTGACTTACGAGGAGAAGCCTGTCAGAATCCTCGAGACAGCCAACAGAGTTACCCGCAGCAGGATCATCAAGTTCTGTAAGGTTTTGTGGAATCATCACACCGAGGAAGAAGCCACCTGGGAACGCGAAGAAGATCTTCGTAGAGACCACCCGCACCTATTTTCTAGCCAACCCGAATCTCGAGGACGAGATTCATCTTAAGGTGGGTAGGTTTGTAACATCCCAAAATTTCATTTTGGAATGTTATTAATATAGCTATGCATCCATCATCATCATTGTTTGATTACCTGTATTGTTGAAATGTTCTTTCTAAAATTTCTGAAACCCCTTTCTACTTTCAATGTGTTGCTTTCACCTATTTGAAATCTTGGTAAAATGTTCAAAATAAGAGGGGAGTAACATGACACTCCACACCAGGGTCATCTTGGTGATCTATTTGAACAAAAGTAACCAGGAGTTGTTTTGAAAATATTTGCAAAAAGGGTTTAAAAACAATTAGGCAATTTCTGAAAATATTAATTTTTTCAAAGTGTTCAAATGACAGAATAAAAATGTTCACTAAATAGAATTTATTATTCTGTTAATTTTGATATATAATACTCCTATATTTAGAGACAATTTGAATGCTTTAAATGTTTTTGAAACGCTCTGGAAAACATTAAAGGAAAAACGGTAACGGTTAGTATTAAACGGGCCGGCCCACGGGCAGTTACTCGCGAATGGATTAAAAGCCGGCCGACCGACACGCATTCAACGCGCTCTCTCTCACTGACACTGGACCCCACCCCGACCGACCGTTTCTACCGACCGGTCATCCCTCTCCCCCGCACGCGCCGACAACCTCGCTGGCCGTTTCTTTCCCCCTCCCGGATCTCTCTCCTCTCTCCTCCCCCGCACTCCCCAACGCCCCTATATAAGCCACCCACTCCCCTCTCTCCATTTCCCCCCGAGCCCTCTCTGTCCCTCGCCAGACCGTCGCAGAATTTCTCGCCGGAGTTTCCACCACCACCGGACCTCCCCATCGTCGTTGCCGTCGACTCCGACCTCCCCTCCCCTCTCCAACACCACCAATCGGCGCAGGAGGACCACCGCCGCCGTCTGGACTTCTCCGCGCTCCGTTTCGACCACCGGAGCCACCTCCGTCGACGAACACGACCACCGGACGCCGCCACCACTCGCCGGAGATCCCCTCTCCCTCCGGTAAGTCGCCGGACACACCCCATCCATCGGATCCCCACTCAACGGTCCCGATTAGATTGATTTTAAACCCCGAAACGTTTTCCATTAGAGATCGGTCTCCCGCCCGTAAGCCTCGCGCGCACACACCCCTTAGCCACTCGTGTGCTGCCACGTAGCCCCCTGACCGTCGAAATCAATTTTTCCTTTTCTGTTTTTGTTTTAATTAACAGAATGATTTCAAAATTTGTTTTAGCTATATCTTTTAATGTATTTAGTGTTTTGAGTTGATTCTTTTTGCAATAGCTCACATTTTTCATTTAGTTTCACCCTGTACTTTGAAATTTCAAATTTGAACTATAAAATTTGAATTTAATCAAATTTGCTCAAAATCCTCAAATCTGAATAACTAGAGTTTGAAAATAGATTTTGATATGAATCTTTTTGCTACTGTTTGGTATTAATTAGGACTACCTTAACGTTTAGTTTGAAGATTTTTAGGATGAATTTGATTAATGTTTTAACCAAAAACAGAATCTGCCTAGTATTATAGTATAGTTTCATTTACTTAGTTTTAGTTAGTTTAACTTAGATTTGGTTTTATTTGTTTATTAGGTTCTGTTAGTAAACATTTAGTGTTTTCACTCCCTGTTAATAAAAATATAAATTTGCTTACTTTAATTTTATTTAACATAGGAATCACAACTTCTTTTCAAATAGGCATAATTTGATTAAAACAACTAACTAGTAATAGTTTTGCTTTCAAACAAAGTTTTATATAATTTAATTCTGCTTTCTAAGACAGGTTTAATTGTAAATTATTTTCTGTTAAGAACATGTTTTGCTAATAAATAATAAGTTTAGTTTTTCATTCTTTTTGTTAGTATAACTATAGTTGATTCATATAGTGCTTATCAAAACTTTTATATACTTTACTAAACTTTTCCCAACAAACTTAAATTGATTTTCTTCTGTTTAATAATAAAAATATTTTATTGTTTCCGTGCTGTCAACAATTGTTTTGGTTATTTCAAAATAGTTTTATTATGTTAGTAGTGTTTTATCAATCACCTCCTAGTAAACAAAACTGTGTGTGTTTTCTTGCGAGTGATTTTTGTGCATTGTTGCCTTGATTGTTAATACTTCTTTGCTGAATGTTATGAGTTGTTATTTTGTTGTATGCTTATTGAGTGCTTTGTTTGCTTCGTTAGATTATCCGGAGTGCGAAGCTTGTTACTTAGAGTCACTCACGTACGAAGATCATCAATCAGGCAAGGCACTTTGATCACATTTACCCATGTTTTATATGCATTAGTTCTACCATCTCCCCAAATTGCATGCAAGATAGGTTAGTTGGAAACTTGGTTACTTTGTAGTAGTATCATGTGGTAGGTACCCCCCTCAAACTCTTTGACACATTGGCCCCGGGAAACGTTGTTTTAC
Source organism: Hordeum marinum (assembly GCA_022496015.1). NCBI lineage: Eukaryota > Viridiplantae > Streptophyta > Magnoliopsida > Poales > Poaceae > Hordeum > Hordeum marinum. Next base: position 66,092,221 of record CM039677.1, read on the forward strand.
TTTTTGCTATGCTATTAGTAGACGGGGTTGGTTGTGTGATTCATGAGAGTTGAGAGAGTTAATAAATTCAAGACCTACATAATGTTCAAGATTTCAAGACTCCGACTTTTCAACATACCTCTGGGTGGATGATGGTTGAACAGCACCCTGGAGAAACCAGTGGATTTGCCGAGGTGATGCTGGAGATGGCCAGTATTCACGCGGAAAGGTCCACCCAGGCACAAAGAGATGGATGGGTGCTTCAAGACCCAAGGCTTACCTGCACAGCCACAAGTCATTATGGGCTCTGGCTTGGTTGGATATCGTGGTGACCCTGGACAGGCGGTGCTACGAGATGTAGAAGAACGGTAGGAAAGGATGGGCACCGTCAGAGTCGCAGGGAAACCCTTTGGAAGACCATGTTTTGGTCATCCGTTTCTCAAACACCCGGAAGTGCGAGAAATCAAACGGAGGCGACCTAATCTTGTGGGGAACGTGTGCAAAACTCTACAGAGTACTCAAACCTAATCGATTAGCCGTGTCCACGGTCATGGTCGACTTGAGCCAAAGGAACTGAAACATTCGGAATTCTCAACACAATTAATATGATGATGTGGGTATTTAACAATTGGGTATGAGAATAGGTTGGTGGAACCATCTCATTAATCAACCAACTTAGTAATATTTTGCTTAGCCCCTCCCTTGATGTAGGAAAAACTTGGCTTTACGCAAAAACTTACCACCCCACCTGCCATATATGCATATAGACTAGATGATTATCTTTTCACCCCTCTCTTGTGACTTTGCCGGCATATTCCATATGCTGACCTACATGGCTGCAACGTATCATGTTGCAGAGTACTTTTCCGACCAGGAGTGAGGACACGTTCTATGCTCAGTGAGATGCCCTTGGAGACAGATGGACTCATCTACCTTCGACGCTTCCGCAAGATTTAGATATTCTCATGAGTTGGCTTTTAGCCACTTTATTGTAATTTTTATTGTAATAAAGGACTCAAAATGAGATTTCGATTAATATATTTTCTGTGTGATTTCCCTTTGATATATACATTGATGTACCGTGTGTGTACCAGCATGATCTTGGGATGGTACGGAAACACCGGAGACTTGACCTTTCAGGTCGGGTCGCTACAGAAATGGTATCAGAGCACACGCTGACCGTAGGACGTAACCTCTAGGACTGGGAAGCCTTAGGATTGTTTCTCTTTGTCTTTAAAATTCTTATACTCTCATCTATTCGTTTTTGACTCCTCTCCGATTATTTCAAAATTTCTAGATGGCCACCTTCCTTCCCGTGTTGATCACGGAGTTTTGCCAGCCTGACGCAACGATGCCTTTTGGTAAGGAGCTGATGAGGATCGTCAAAGACATGAGGATTGCTTTGCCGAGCATCACCGGGACTCCTATCATGTCATTTCCACAAGATGGACGCTACAGGATCGAGGTGCACATCCCAGGGAAGACCTTTGGGAATCGGAAGAAACCCATCGACTTCAAGTTCGTGGCACCCAGCTGGATACTTGGAAGAGATATGGCCATTCATCATGCCCTTGGACGTATTCAGGAGGAATACAGAGGTGGAACCATTTCACCAGGACTCAGCATGGTTTGCCGCAGAGATGCCCATGGCAACATCATAACCCCTCCCACTTGAGACTCCACCATGTCATATATCCAGACCCTGGAGACTCACATCAGGACTCTGGAGCTTCGAGTTCATGCTGATACGAAGACAATCAAGAATCTGATGAACTGCGAGATTGACCTCGAAGCTGACTTACGGGAAGCCGAGTACGAGCATGAGTATGAGGTGAAGGATTTCTTAGAGAGGATCGACAAGCTGAACACTCGCATCGCCACTTTGGAGGAACAAATGGACATGGGTGAAAATCTTCATCCTGAGGGAGACTTGGCTCCTTTCATCAGCGACGATGATGACTATGAGGAGAGCACCACTGGAGGAGACTCAGTCACCATGTACTTCTGAGGAAAAACTTTAGTTATGCCCTCCATGTATCTTTTATTTCCAACGTTAAGAGCGTAGGTCGATGTGTAGTTTGATTGAGACTTGTATTCCCGATGTTTGACATTGATTGAATAAATGAATGAGTGTTTGGTGTGATATGTTTGTTGCATTGCATATGGGTAGTGAATTTCTCCTTTTAGGCCCTTGTTCTATTCTAATTCTCACCCCTCTAAAAACAACAAGATGCCTCCACGACGTGAGTCCGACTTCACCTTCCCGCCGGAACTCACGCAACTCCTTCAGCAGCAGAATGCACTGATGCAGCTATTGATCCAGAATCAGACCAACAACAACCACCAACATCCACCCCAGGCTGACAATCTCACCCGTTTTCTGAGGTTGAATCCTCCATCTTTCTCCAGCAGCACTGAGCCCATTGTGGCAGATGACTGGCTCCGTAAGATGGAGAGAGAACTTGTCACCGCTGGATGTACTAATGCTGAGAAGGTGCGATTTGCCGCACATCAACTGGAAGGACCAGCAGCTTCATGGTGGGAGAACTACACCACCACATATCCTATTGCTGATGTAACTTGGGAGCAGTTCCAGCAAGCTTTCCGCACCGCACATGTTTCAGCTGGAGCCATGAGTCTGAAGAAGCGCGAGTTTCGCAACTTGCGCCAGGGTAATCGCTCCGTGGCCCAATATGTGGAAGAGTTCAGCATGTTGGCCCGTTATGCACCAGGAGACGTGGCCGATGATGCGGCCAAGCAAGAGAAGTTTCTGGAAGGACTCAACGACGAGTTGAGCATACAGCTGGTAGTGGCTACTTTCAACAACTACCAAGAGCTGGTGGATAAGGCACTCATTTTGGAAGGTAAAAAGCAGCAGATTGAGAACCGCAAGAGGAAGTACACTCAGGGGAAGTTTAACTCTGGAGCTCATCATAAGCCCCGCTACTCCCCATACTCAGGGAACACCGGATCAGGAACAGGTAAGTTTGGAAAGCACACTCATGCTGTGCACAACCATGGAAGCCACAACCATGGAGGAAATGGGAACAACCGTCCCAACCATGGCAATTTCAAGACTTACAATGGGAATGGGAACAACAACCAGCACCGTCACGTTCCTACTCAGAAGGATCTGAGCCACATCACCTGTTTCAAGTGCCAGAAGACAGGGCACTATGCTACTGAGTGTCCCTAGAGCAAGCAGGGAAATGGAAACGGCAACTCCGCAGCCAAGAAGCCAAACCCTTTTCCTCGTGCCCAGGTGAACCATCTCGACATGGAAGAAGTCTATGATCAGCCCGAGACTGTGGTTGGTAAGTTTTTATTGCATTCACGTCCAGTTACAGTACTTTTTGATTCCGGTGCAACTCATTCATTCATATCAAGGGTAGTTGTGGATAAGTATGGTTTGCCCACCAAAACCCTTAGACAGCCCATTAAGGTCAGTTCCCCAGGAGGTATGATGATGGCAGGGATAGGATGCCATGCCCTAAAACTTCACATAGGAAACCATGTTTTTCCCACCGATCTCATCGTCTTAGAATCCCAGGGATTGGATGTAATCCTAGGCATGGATTGGATGACCAAGTATGAAGGAAATCTTGATTGCCTCAGCAAGTCTGTTTCACTCACCACCCCGGAGAACAAGAGGATTAAGTATGTATCCCGACGCACCTAGATGAGTGCACGGTTAAATTCCCTCACAGGAGTTGTTCAGGAGGAAGTACCTGTGGTAAAGGACTTTCTGGATGTATTTCCGGAAGAATTACCAGGCATGCCACCAGATAGGGAGATTGAGTTCCTAATAGAGCTACAGCCAGGGACAGCACCAATTTCCAAGAGACCCTATCGGATGCCCGCAAATGATCTGTTGGAAATCAAGAAGCAAATCAAGGAGTTATTGGACAAGGGGTATATTCGCCCAAGTTCTTCACCTTGGGGAGCCCAGTACTTTTGGTGGAGAAGAAGGATAAATCTTTGAGAATGGTAGTTGACTATCGTGCCTTAAACGAGGTGACTATCAAGAACAAGTATCCCCTACCGATGATTAATGACTTGTTTGATCAGCTCATAGGAGACAAAGTATTCTCCAAGATCGATCTTCGATCAGGGTATCACCAGTTGAAAATTCGTGAACAGGATATACCCAAAACAGCTTTCACCACCAGGTATGGCTTGTACGAGTATACGGTCATGTCCTTTGGTTTGACTAATACTCCTGCCTACTTCATGAATTTGATGAACAAAGTGTTTATGGAATATTTGGACAAGTTTGTCGTGGTGTTCATCGATGACATTTTGATATTCTCCAAGAACGAGGAAGAACACAAGGAACATCTACGTTTAGTTCTGGAGAAGCTAAGAGAGCATCAGTTATATGCCAAGTTCAGCAAATGTGAATTTTGGCTAACGGAAGTTGGATTCCTTGGACATGTTAGTTCCGGGGAAGGAATAGCCGTAGACCCTGCTACGGTTGAAGCCGTCACCGAGTGGAAATCACCCACCTCAGTTAAGGAGATCCGCAGTTTCCTTGGACTTGCCAGATATTACCGGAGATTCATTGAGAATTTCTCAAAAATAGCCAAGCCCATGACAGAGTTGTTGAAGAAAGAATCCAAGTACGTTTGGACTGAGGAATGTGAAGCCAGTTTCCAGGAGTTGAAGAAACATTTGGTCACAGCCCCAGTGTTGATTTTGCCCAATATTCGGAAGGAATTCCAGGTTTATTGTGATGCTTCACGTCAAGGACTTGGAGGAGTACTCATGCAAGATGGAAAGGTTGTAGCTTATGGATCCAGAAAACTACGACCTCATGAGTTGAATTATGCCACCCATGATTTGGAACTAGCAGCCGTAGTGACCGCACTCAAGACCTGGAGACATTTTCTTATCGGAAATAGTTGTGATGTTTACACCGACCATAAGAGCCTGAAATATATTTTCACTCAGAAGGAGTTGAACCTCAGACAGAGAAGATGGTTAGAGTTAATCAAGGACTATGACATGAGATTACACTACCATCCAGGTAAGGCCAATGTTGTAGCCGATGCCTTGAGTCGGAAAACTTATGTAAACACACTCACAGCGGGAGGATTACCCCAAGAGTTAGCCGATGATCTCAGAGAGCTCAAGCTAGAGATAGTTCCAAGAGGATATGTTGCTACACTAGAAATTCAGTCCACCTTGACCGAAAGAATTCGTGAAGCCCAGAAATCAGACAAGGAGGTAGCTGAGATAAAGCAGAGAATGGAAGATGGTAAAGCTAAAGGTTTTCGTGAGGATGAGCAAGGAACTTTGTGGTTTGAGAATCGCATCTATGTGCCCAATGACCCAGAACTCAGGAAGTTGATACTTCAGCAAGCCCACGATTCACCTTACTCGATACACCCAGGCAATACCAAGATGTATCTGGATTTAAAGGAAAGTTATTGGTGGACAGGTATGAAGAAAGATATTGCGGAACATGTTGCAATATGTGATGTTTGTCAGCGAGTGAAGTCTGAACATCAGAAACCAGCAGGGTTACTCCAACCTTTGCCAATACCCGAGTGGAAATGGGAAAAGCTTGGTATGGACTTCATCACAGGATTACCCAGGACCCGTTCAGGTTATGATTCCATCTGGGTAGTGGTAGATCGCTTGACCAAGGTAGCTCATTTCATTCAAGTGAAAACCACCTATACCAGTGCTAAGCTAGCCAAGATATATATGACCAGGATCGTATGTCTGCATGGAGTTCCGAGGAGTATCGTGTCAGATAGAGGAACACAGTTTACCTCAAAGTTTTGGCATCAGTTACATGAAACTTTGGGTACAAGGTTAGAGTTCAGTACAGCTTTTCATCCGCAGACCGATGGACAGACTGAGAGAGTCAACCAGATTCTGGAAGACATGTTGAGAGCTTGTGCGCTAGATTATGGATCTAGTTGGGATGACAACTTACCTTACGCAGAATTTTCGTACAACAACAGTTATCAGACCAATCTGAAGATGGCCCCTTTCGAAGCTTTATACGGAAGGAGGTGTAGAACACCGTTGACATGGGATGGTGTTGGAGACCGACAACTTTTTGGTACCAATCTTATCCGAGATTCGGAAGAGAAAGTCAAGTTGATTCGTGACAGACTCAAGATAGCTCAATCTCGACACAAGAGTTATGTTGACAGCAAATGCAAAGAAGTGACGTATAAAGTGGGAGACCGAGCTTATCTTCGTGTGTCCCCGCTTCGAGGAATCAAGAGGTTTGGTGTTAAAGGAAAATTAGCACCCAGATTCATAGGCCCCTACAAAATTCTTGAACATAGAGGCGAAGTTGCATACAAACTAGAATTGCCGGAAGGATTATCCGAAGTTCATAATGTGTTCCACGTGTCCCAGCTGAAGAAATGTCATGATGAGATGGCTGATATCCCTTTGAGAGATACAGTGCCTCTAGAGGCCATACAACTTGACAATGATCTGACTTACGAGGAGAAGCCTGTCAGAATCCTCGAGACAGCCAACAGAGTTACCCGCAGCAGGATCATCAAGTTCTGTAAGGTTTTGTGGAATCATCACACCGAGGAAGAAGCCACCTGGGAACGCGAAGAAGATCTTCGTAGAGACCACCCGCACCTATTTTCTAGCCAACCCGAATCTCGAGGACGAGATTCATCTTAAGGTGGGTAGGTTTGTAACATCCCAAAATTTCATTTTGGAATGTTATTAATATAGCTATGCATCCATCATCATCATTGTTTGATTACCTGTATTGTTGAAATGTTCTTTCTAAAATTTCTGAAACCCCTTTCTACTTTCAATGTGTTGCTTTCACCTATTTGAAATCTTGGTAAAATGTTCAAAATAAGAGGGGAGTAACATGACACTCCACACCAGGGTCATCTTGGTGATCTATTTGAACAAAAGTAACCAGGAGTTGTTTTGAAAATATTTGCAAAAAGGGTTTAAAAACAATTAGGCAATTTCTGAAAATATTAATTTTTTCAGAGTGTTCAAATGACAGAATAAAAATGTTCATTAAATAGCATTTATTAGTCTGTTAATTTTGATATATAATACTCCTATATTTAGAGAAGATTTGAATGCTTTAAATGTTTTTGAAACGCTCCGGAAAACATTAAAGGAAAAACGGTAACGGTTAGTATTAAACGTGCCGGCCCACGGGCAGTTACTCGCGAATGGATTAAAAGCCGGCAGACCGACGCGCATTCAACGCGCTCTCTCTCACTGACACTGGACCCCACCCCGACCGACCGTTTCTACCGACCGGTCATCCCTCTCCCCCGCACGCGCCGACGACCTCGCCGGCCGTTTCTTTCCCCCTCCCGGATCTCTCTCCTCTCTCCTCCCCCGCACTCCCTAGCGCCCCTATATAAGCCACCCACTCCCCTCTCTCCATTTCCCCCCGAGCCCCCTCTGTCCCTCACCAGACCGTCGCAGAATTTCTCGCCGGAGTTTCCACCACCACCGGACCTCCCCATCGTCGTTGTCGTCGACTCCGACCTCCCCTCCCCTCTCCGACACCACCAATCGGCGCAGGAGGACCACCGCCGCCGTCTGGACTTCTCCGCGCTCCGTTTAGACCACCGGAGCCACCTCCGTCGACGAACACGACCACCGGACGCCACCACCACTCGCCGGAGATCCCCTCTCCCTCCGGTAAGTCGCCGGACACACCCCATCCATCGGATCCCCACTCAACGGTCCCGATTAGATTGATTTTAAACCCCGAAACGTTTTCCATTAGAGATCGGTCGCCCGCCCGTAACCCTCACGCGCACACCCCCCTTAGCCACTCGTGTGCTGCCACGTAGCCCCCTGACCGTCGCAAATCAATTTTTCCTTTTCTGTTTTTGTTTTAATTAACAGAATGATTTCAAAATTTGTTTTAGCTATATCTTTTAATCTATTTAGTGTTTTGAGTTGATTCTTTTTGCAATAGCTCACATTTTTCATGTAGTTTCACCCTGTCCTTTTAAATTTCAAATTTGAACTTTAAAATTTGAATTTAATCAAATTTGCTCAAAATCTTCAAATCTGAATAACTAGAGTTTGAAAATAGATTTTGATATGAATCTTTTTGCTACTGTTTGGTATTAATTAGGACTACCTTAATGTTTACTTTGAAGATTTTTAGGATGAATTTGATTAATGTTTTAACCAAAAACAGAATCTGCCTAGTATTATAGTATAGTTTCATTTACTTAGTTTTAGTTAGTTTAACTTAGATTTGGTTTTATTTGTTTATTAGGTTCTGTTAGTAAACATTTAGTGTTTTCACTCCCTGTTAATAAAAATATAAATTTTCTTAGTTTAATTTTATTTAACATAGGAATCACATCTTCTTTTCAAATAGGCATAATTTGATTAAAACAACTAACTAGTAATAGTTTTGCTTTCAAACAAAGTTTTATATAATTTAATTCTGCTTTCTAAGACAGGTTTAATTGTAAATTATTTTCTGTTAAGAACATGTTTTGCTAATAAATAATAAGTTTGGTTTTTCATTCTTTTTGTTAGTATAACTATAGTTGATTCATATAGTGCTTATCAAAACTTTTATAAACTTTACTAAACTTTTCCCAACAAACTTAAATTGATTTTCTTCTGTTTAATAATAAAAATATTTTATTGTTTCCTTGCTATCAACAATTATTTTGGTTATTTCAAAATAGTTTTATTATGTTAGTAGTGTTTTATCAATCACCTCCTAGTAAACAAAACTGTGTGTTTTCTTGCCAGTGATTTTTGTGCATTGTTGCCTTGATTGTTAATACTTCTTTGCTGAATGTTATGAGTTGTTATTTTGTTGTATGCTTATTGAGTGCTTTGTTTGCTTCGTTAGATTATCCGGAGTGCGAAGCTTGTTACTTACAGTCACTGACGTACGAAGATCATCAATCAGGCAAGTCACTTTGATCATGTTTACCCATGTTTTATATGCATTAGTTCTACCATCTCCCCAAATTGCATGCAAGATAGGTTAGTTGGAAACTTGGTTACTTTGTAGTAGTATCATGTGGTAGGTACCCCCCTCAAACTCTTTGACATATTGGCCCCGGGAAACGTTGTTTTACTTTTTGCTATGCTATTAGTAGACGGGGTTGGTTGTGTGATTCATGAGAGTTGAGAGAGTTAATAAATTCAAGACCTACATAATGATCAAGATTTCAAGACTCCGAGTTTTCAACATACCTCTGGGTGGATGATGGTTGAACGGCACCCTGGAGAAACCAGTGGATTTGCCTAGGTGATGCTGGAGATGGCCAGTATTCACGCGGAAAGGTCCACCCAGGCACAAAGAGATGGATGGGTGCTTCAAGACCCAAGGCTTACCTGCACAGCCACAAGTCATTATGGGCTCTGGCTTGGTTGGATATCGTGGTGACCCTGGACAGGCGGTGCTACGAGATGTAGAAGAACGATAGGAAAGGATGGGCACCGTCAGAGTCGCAGGGAAACCCTTTGGAAGACCATGTTTTGGTCATCCGTTTCTCAAACACCCGGAAGTGCGAGAAATCAAACGGAGGCGACCAAATCTTGTGGGGAACGTGTGCAAAACTCTGTAGAGTACTCAAACCTAATCGATTAGCCATGTCCACGGTCATGGACGACTTGAGCCAAAGGAACTGAAACATTCGGAATTCTCAACACAATTAATATGATGATGTGGGTATTTAACAATTGGGTATGAGAATAGGTTGGTGGAACCATCTCATTAATCAACCAACTTAGTAATATTTTGCTTAGCCCCTCCCTTGATGTAGGAAAAACTTGGCTTTACGCAAAAACTTACCACCCCACCTGCCATATATGCATATAGACTAGATGATTATCTTTTCACCTCTCTCTTGTGACTTTGCCGGCATATTCCATATGCTGACCTACATGGCTGCAACGTATCATGTTGCAGAGTACTTTTCCGACCAGGAGTGAGGACACGTTCTATGCTCAGTGAGATGCCCTTGGAGTCAGATGGACTCATCTACCTTCGACGCTTCCGAAAGATTTAGATATTCTCATGAGTTGGCTTTTAGCCACTTTATTGTAATTTTTATTGTAATAAAGGACTCGAAATGAGATTTCGATTAATATATTTTCTGTGTGATTTCCCTTTGATATATACATTGATGTACCGTGTGTGTACCAGCATGATCTTGGGATGGTACGGAAACACCGGAGACTTGACCTTTCAGGTCGGGTCGCTACATTCCCTATTGCAACGAGTGTTCAGAACAGCAGTCTCCAAATCCTGCGAAGGATTTCGGACCGGTGATGGTCCATCTTTAGAGTGATTCCCCGCCTCTGATTCACCATCAGGTTCTTGGAGATCGAGGACTAAAGTATAGATGGTTTTTAATTCCGGTTGTCGGGCAGAATCCACAACCGGGCACTCGATGGTAGCGACAAGGTGGGTGGCCGGAGGGACATGAGTCTCCCTATCATCGGGTCTAATTCTAAGCCGATCATAGATCGGAACCTGGTCATCCGATATACACATAGCTTCGATCCCATCGAACAACTCGTTTAAGAACGAGGCGATGGTAGGGTGTGTGTTGCCGATACGAGAGGATTCGTCAAGTGGTGTGACGGTTCGAGAGTTATGCCGAAGCAGATCTGTGTTCCGTTCCACCATGGGACCTGATGTCCCGGACGTCAAAGCATCCGGACTTACAGGTTATTCTTCGAGGGTTGAGGGTTCCATTGGAACGAGTGCTCCCAATGAATCAGCCGTGAACTCCAGGGTTCTAAACTTTATACACTGGTTGGGGGAACCTTCGATCCGGCCATGACATCCGATCGGGCTGGCATGCGACAAGACGTCATTGCCAATGAAACTCTGATCGGGGGCGAGAGTCCCCTCGATGCAGATTTCGCTATTTGTGACAAGGTGCGCCATCGATTACTTCGGCGCTCACAAAGGAACTCTCAATGAAAGCACCAATTTTGGTGTCAAAACCGGTGGATCTCAGGTAGGGGGTCCCAAACTGTGATACTAGAGTCGACGGTAACAGGAGACGAAGGGGACACAAGTTTACCTAGGTTTGGGCGCTCCTATGGAGGTAATACCTGGTAATACCGTATGTGTTGATGATGTGAGGGGTTACAGAGTTGATCTACCTCGAGATCGTATAACTAACCCTAGATGAGTCATTCTATATACCCCTGGCACCTCCGGCTTATATAGACACCGAGGCTATCCTAGGTTTACACATGGTCGGTTACATGCCGAAGAGATAAACGTGCCTAGCTAAAGCTAATAACTTGGAGAATACGGCATGGCTCCTCGAAGCTTCCATCTAGCATAGGTGGTCTTCGATCATCCGATGTCTGCTTTGCAGCCCATATAGTTCGACCCATAACAATAGGTCGGCTATCCAAGGACCCCCTAATCAAGGACTCCCTCACATATAGTCCGGCCAATAAGAATAGGTCTGCCTCCCAAGGACCCATTAATCCCGGGCTCCCTCAGTAGCCCCCCGAATATGCCTCCAATGCCAAGGGTCTTCAGCTCCAATTGCTTCATGAACAAAGTCTTCGTCTTGTGAGGTAAGTTCCTTCCGACGAATAGAGTTCGGCCTCCGATGACAAACAGCTTCTAAATAGCGGCATGTCCAGATACAGTGAAATGGGCCGACTTTGAAGGCCAAACGTCACGGGGGAATAACGTCCCCTCAGGACTTCTCTAACGAAAGATCGCGGCCCACCACGACCGCTAGGCCAGTTATAGGGACTCGATGCGCGGTTCGAGGCCGTTCCATGAGCATGATGTATCAACGTGCAAATCTTGCTCCGTTTCACACGGGATATGTTTAATCCTACATGTGCAACTGTGTACACATCTCGCGAAATGGAGGGATTCACGGCGTGGTGGAGGGGAGGTTAACGATAAGCCTCATAAAAGGGAAAGAAAACCCCCGCAGCTATTAACACTCCCCATCTGCTCCCGCTGCCATCCATTCCTCCGAGCCTTCGATGCCAGATATAAATCATCTGCCCCCACCTCTGAGCTCACCAATGGAGGGCACTAGCTCCAATGGCAAGTGGGAGGCCTCCACTTGGACCGATGAGGACATCCAAGACCTCAACAAGGCCGGATACCTCCCCGTTGATATCCCCCACCGCGCAGCGGAGGAGGGCCAAGTGATCCCCACCCCTAACCCTGGAAAAAGGGTGGTGTTCATCCCACACTTCATTAGGGGGTTGACCTTTCCTCTCCACCCCTTTGTCAGGGGGTTGATGTTCTTCTACGGCCTCGACTTCCACGACCTCCAACCAAACTCTATCATGCGCATCTCGGTGTTCATCCTCGTTTGCAAGGCCTTCCTGCGCATCGAGCCACACTTCAGGCTTTGGCTTCAGGTATTCAATATCAAGCCCAAGTGCGTCGGTGGCAAGCATGCAGATTATGTTGGGGCTGTCATTGGCAAGCTCACCCGTGTCGGGTGGCCGTCGGGCACCTTCATCGACACCATGAAGGGATGGCAAAAGGATTGGTTCTATGTCACCGAACCATGAGAAGAGGGCCAACTCCCCGCCACCACATTCAGATCCATCCCCCGACCAGACTGGCTTCATGGCCCGAAAAGGGCCTGGTCTAGGGATCGGGCAAAGAGGTGACTGATCTGCAGAAGCGCCTCCATTCCCTGGTCGAGTGGGGCATCAAGCTAGCCTATGTGGTCCAGGAGATAATCCGAAGATGCATCCTCCCCTGCCAGCGTTGATACACTGTGAGGATGTAGAACCACTCCTTCTACCACCCCTTATTGACACCATCAAGGGGTGGCAGAAGAAGTGGTTCTACATCACAAAATCACAAGAAGAAGGTCAGCATCCCCCGTCGCTTTTAGATCTGGTCCCCCCACCAGACTGGCTTCATGGCTCGAAAAGGGCCTCATCTGGGGACCGAGCAAGGAGGTGAGCGACCTGTAGAAGTGCATCCGCTCCATGATCGAGGATGGCACCAAGTTGACCGATGTGGTCCAGGTGATGCTCCGAAGACGCAACCTCCCTTGCTAGCATCGGGGTACTCCCTCGTGGGCTCGCAGCTTGATGCCGAGCCCAAAGTCAACATTCTCTTCCGCACTACACGGAGAAGTTGTGGAAGGAGCTCTTCAAATCACAGAAGAGCTGCCATCCGAGAAGGAGGACAATGGTCTGCACGCTGCCAAGCTCGAATCCGAGGTATGATACATCCTAGCTTGGTCGGCTCCATTACATAAGGAGTTTTCATAAGCTCTTTTCCGATCTGCCTTTGCAAAGATGGCTGAAGAAAGCCATCAAAATTAGTAGTCCGGTGCCTCAGCCCGAAGACGAGAAAGCCGGGCTATTAGCAAAAATGCTCGTGGTAATGCCTTACGAGGCTCCCAAGAAAAAACAGAAGAAGAAACCAGGCTAGGCTGGCATCCGCATCAGGGACCATCCTGATGCCGCATCCGAGGATACCCTCGCCTCCTCTGAACAGGAGGAGGCTGAGGAGGACGAAGAGGAAGAAGAGGAGGAAGAGGAGGAGGCCGAGGTCAACAGAGAGGGGGAGGTAACTCCCCCCCCCCCCCCGCCGCCCCCCGTGCCAGGAAGAATGCGACGTCTTCGTAAGCTCCAGAGCAGGTCCCTCCTGCTGTCCAGAAGAGGGCGCGTCGGGCGCAGGTGATTCTGACCGATGATAGTACGGACTCAGACACTGTATTCGAAGACCTTGAAGACGTTCCGCGGAGGAGCCTGTGGGTCAAACCCCTCCAAAAAGGTTAGGATCTGAAAACCCTCCTATTCATCATGAATAGATTTAGATTTTACTAACGTGTAGGTTATTAGCTTTATAGCCCCCACGCATCATCCCCACTGATGTGATATCGGACGGGGAAACCCTGCCCGCTGAACTGGTGGAGAGCGGGGATGCCTCACGTCCCACCACTCCAGATGCCACGAGGGACACCGTGGAGATCTCATCCCAGCACACTCCTATGGAGTTGGACACCGGTGGCGAGGGAGACCGTACCATGGCTATGGCTAATGCCTCAGCCACTGAAGACCGGGGGGCGACAACCCTCCCAGACAATCAGGAAGCTAGACGAGCGGGTGCTCAGTCCCCTTCGAGAACATCTCCGGAGTGCACTGTCCCTCCGGAGGCAATGGTTCAATCCTCGGTAGGTAATCGGGGTATCCGATCATCACCGCTGGCGAGGGAGACCGTACCATGGCTGAGGGTATCCTAGGTTTACACATGGTCGGTTACATGCCGAAGAGATAAACGTGCCTAGCTACAGCTAATAACTTGGAGAATACGGCATGTCTCCTCGAAGCTTCCATCTAGCATAGGTGGTCTTCGATCGTCCGATGTCTGCTTTGCAGCCCATACAGTCCGACCCATAACAATAGGTCGTCTATCCAAGGACCCCCTAATCCAGGACTCCTTCAAATATAGTCCTGCCAATAAGAATAGGTCTGCCTCCCAAGGACCCCTTAATCTAGGGCTCCCTCAGTAACCCCCCGAATTTTCCTCCAATGCCCAGGGTCCTCAACTCCAATTGCTTCACGAACAAAGTCTTCAGCTTGCGAGGTAAGTTCCTTCCGACGAACAGAGTTCGGCATCCGATGACAAATAGCTTCTGAATAGCGGCACGTCCGAATACTATGAAATGGGCTGACTTTGAACGCCAAACATCATGGGGGAATAATGTCCCCTTACGACTTCTCTAACGAAAGATCGCGGCCCACCACGACCGCTAGGCTACTTCTAGGGACTCCATGCGCGGTTTGAGGCCGTTCCATCAGCATGATGTATCAACGTGAAAATCGTGCTCACTTTCACACGAGATATATTTAATCATGCATGTATAACTATGCACACGTCTCGGGAAGTGGAGGGATTCGCGGCGCGATGGAGGGGGCTCAAACGATAAGCCTCATAAAAGGGAAAGAAAACCCCCGCGGCTATTAACGCTCCCCATCTGCTTCCGCTACCATCCATTCCTCTGAGCCTTCGATGCCCAGATATAAATCTTCTGCCCCCACCTCTGAGCTCACCAATGGTGGGCACTGGCTCCAACGGCAAGTGGGAGGCCTCCACTTGGACCGATGAGGACATCCAAGACGTCAACAAGGCCGGATACCTCCCCACTGATATCCCCACCACGCGACGGAGGAGAGCCAAGTGATCCCCACCCCTAACCCAGGCGAAAGGGTGGTGTTCATCCCCCACTTCATTAGGGGGTTGAGCTTTCCTCTCCACCCCTTTGTCAGGAGGTTGATGTTCTTCTACGACCTCGACTTCCATGACCTCCCACCAAACTCTATCATGCACATCTCGGTGTTCATCCTCGTTTGCAAGGCCTTCTTGCGCATCGAGCCACACTTCGGGCTTTGGCTTCAGGTATTCAATATCAAGCCCAAGTGCGTCGGTGGCAAGCATGAAGATTATGTTGGGGCTGTCATTGGCAAGCTCACCCGTGTCAGGTGGCCGTCGGGCACCTTCATCAACACCATCAAGGGATGGCAAAAGGATTGGTTCTATGTCACCAAACCATGAGAGGAGGTCCAACTCCCCACCGCCACATTCAGATCCGGTCCCCCCACCAGACTGGCTTTGTGGCCCGAAAAGGGCCTGGGCTAGGGATCGGGCAAAGAGGATCCGATCTGCAGATGCGCCTCCACTCCCCGGTCGAGTGGGGCATCAAGCTAGCTGATGTCATCCAGGTGATGCTCCGAAGATGCATCCTCCCCTACCAGCGTCGGTACACTCCGAGAATGTAGAACCACTCCTTCTTCCACCCCTTATTGACACCATCAAGGGGTGGCAGAAGGAGTGGTTCTACATCACCGAATCACAAGAAGAAGATCATCATCCCCCCGCTGCTTTCAGATCTGGTGCCCCCACCAGACTGGGTTCATAGCTCGAAGAGGTCCTCGTCTGGGGACCGAGCAAGGAGGTGAGCAACCTGTAGAAGTGGATCCACTCCATGATCGAGGATGGCACCAAGTTGACCGATGTGGTCCAAGTGATGCTCCGAAGAGGAAACTCCCTTGCCAGCATCGGGGTACTCCCTTGTCGGCTCGTCAGCTCGATGCCGAGCCCATAGTCAACATTCTCTTCCGCACTACACGGGAAAAGTTGTGGAAGTTGCTCTTCAAATCACAGAAGAGCTGCCATCCGAGAAGGAGGACAATGGTCTGCACGCCGCCAAGCCCGAATCCGAGGTATGATACATCCTAGCTTGGTCGGCTCCATTACATAAGGAGGTTTCATAACCCCTTTGCCGATCTGCCTTTGCAGAGATGGCTGAAGAGAGCTGTCAAAATTAAAAGTCCGGTGCCTCAGCCCGAAGACGAGAGGGTCGGGCTGTTGGCAAAAATGCTCGTGGTAAAGCCTTACGAGGCTCCCATGAAAAGACAAAAGAAGAAGAAACCAGGCCAGGCTGGCATCCGCATCAGGGACCATCCTGATGCCGCATCCGAGGATACCCTCGCCTCCTCAGATCAGGAGGAGGCTGAGGAGGACGAAGAGGAAGAAGAGGAGGAAGAGGAGGAGGCCGAGGTCGACAAAGAGGGGGAGGTTATTCCCCCCGTGCCAGGAAGAATGTGACGTCTTCGTACGCTCCGGACCAGGTCCCTCCTACTGTCCAGAAGAGGGCGCGTCGGGCGCAGGTGATTTTGACCGATGATAGTACGGACTCAGACACTATGTTCAAAGACCTTGAAGACGTTTTGCGGAGGAGCCTGCGGGTCAAACCCCTCCAAAAATGTTAGGATCTGAAAACCCTCCTATTCATCATGAATAGATTTAGAGTTTACTAACGTCCAGGTTATTAGCTTTACAGCCCCCCGCGCATCATCCCCACTGATGTGATATCGGACGAGCAAACCCCGCCCGCTGAACTGGTGGAGAGCGGGGATGCCTCGCGTCCCACCACTCCAGACACCACGTGGGACACCGTGGAGATCTCATCCCAGCACACTCCTATGGAGTTGGACACCGGTGGCGAGGAAGACCGTACCATGGCTGAGGCTAACGCCTCAGCCACTGAAGACCGGGGGGTGACAACCCTCCCGAACACCGAGGAAGCTGGACGAGCGGGTGCTCAGTCCCCTTCGAGAACATCTCCGGAGTGCACTGTCCCTCCGGAGGCAATGGTTCAATCCCCGGTAGGTAATTGGGGTATCCGATCATCACCGGCACTACCGACCAATAGGTGGTCGGTCTTGGAGGAGGCTATATCGCGCGCCTCTATCCCCGAGGATCACCGCACCTTTATGGGTGTGGTACTGCAGAGCATCGAGTCCATTGATAACGGACTCAAGGAGGCCTTCAAAGGTCTCCTTACATGTTTTCAAGTATGTCACCTGATACTCTTATTAGCAAACTTTTTATTTATTTCTTATCGTAAACATGACAGCCCCTGAGCCCTAGGTGAGGTGAAGAAACTCACCTAGGGGTCACTCATGTATCTGATATCGGACTAGATACACTTTAAGTGTCCGGCATGTTAGGATAACTCCTAATCAGGTCCAACATATGATCGGATTGACTATAATTCGGGAATTGAGAACCCATGTAATATATCAACTGTATGCGTAATGCAGGCTTCGTCATCGGCGCCAAGATGGACGAGCTAAATCGGAAGCTTAAGCGCTCCGAAGACAAAGTTGAGGCCCTTAACCGAAGATTTGACAAGCCCCAAGGTATGTCAAAACAAAATCCGAATATCTTTGCCTGAACTCCATCGTCTGAATACTGTCAATGCAGCCATTTCACATTGTATGTTGTACGTGCAGCTTTGGTGAAAGAGATGGAGAGGCTCAAGGCCGAGCTCCAACGCACGAAGAACGAAGTGGCTGCTGAGAGGGCAGCTGCTAAAGAAACGGTTGTGGCCCTCGCCGCCATGCGAGCCACCAGTGGAAAGCATGAGGCTCCCATGGCAGACGTCTAGCAGGAGCTCAAGGACGCTAGTGAAAGATGCGAGGCCTTTGAGCAGAAGAATAAGGCGAGCTCGGCTGAACTATCCACTTTAACAAACGAACTCTAGAAGGAGCGGGTGGAGAGACGGTTCTATGAGGAGCAAGTGCGACAAGCCAAGGACACAATAGATGCTAAGCCATACTCACTAAAGTGCGTATTCGGGGATAGCAAATTCGAATTGCTTACCCCAGTGTGGCATTCCTCAGGCGCCTCCTCCGATCTCTAGAAGAGTGTGGTGGACGCCAATCAGCTGTTTGCCTTGTGGGGAGAAGGAGATGAAGCTCGGCTGTTCTGGGCATAGTTCGGAGCCCCCGAGCGTCCTCCTCTTCTAGTGGAGCAGCTGAAACAGTTGATGGCGCTGCACCAGATGGCGGAGCCGACCATGAAGGACCTCTACATCCTCTTATGGCCCGGAGAGCCACTGCGAGACAACTACTTTTGGCCTGGTGCAGAGGTTGATTACTGCTTCGCCCTACCTCGACACCATCAAGCGCCCCTCCTTCATCGAGGGTTTCCGGATGGCCCTTGCAAGAGCGAAGGTGCACTGGCCAGGGCTAGATCCGATGAAGGTAGCCACTGCCCCATCACCTCCCAGGAAGGAGCATAGACGCCCCGAGATATACTTCGATGGAGTGATGGAGAGTGCTCGGGTGACAGCGTCCCAGTGCCCGGGCGATCATTTATTGGAATGAACTGTAACGCATCCGAAGACTTGTCCAAACTTTTGATGATATTAGTTATTGTTCTTGTATGGTCTTGCATTCCTTTATAACTCCTATGTGGCCGTTTAATACTGAAAGATGCGAGTCGTCGGCTTCAACCCCCCTGTAGATACTACATGGGGTGTCTATGCCAATGCACTATGTCCCTTAGCCTAATTATCGGAACCCGAAGGCAGTACAGTGCGGCAGAACAGACAATCAGACTATAGTGCTTTATTTCATTCACTTAGCGGCAGGGGCGGGAAAAGGACTACAGGAAGCATACGACTAGCCATCGAAGTGTTGTGATGTTCGGACGAACCGTGGTAGAAGCTGGTATCACAATGTTTGCATAAAGGGCAAATTCCTCATATAACACGGAATAACCGCTTACGAGGATTGAAGTATAATACTTCTAGCTCGGGCAGATAGACCGGATCTCACATACTATGACAGTCAGTTTTCGGCTTTATCCCCTGAGATGCTTGACTAGATCATACGTCTCCAATGTATCTACTTTTCCAAACTCTTTTGCACTTGTTTTTTACTCTAATTTGCCTGATTTGAATGGAACTAACCTGGACTGACGTTGTTTTCAGCAGAATTGCCTTGGTGTTATTTTTGTGCAAAAATAAAAGCTATCGGATCGTCCTAAAAATTTATGTATTATATTTTTGGAATTAATAAAAAATATTGGCGCAAGAATTAACAAGAGGGGGGGTCACCAGCAGGCCACGAGCCTGCTAGCCGCGGCCACCCCCGTGGCCGCGCCGAGCAGGCTTGTGGGGTCCCCGTGGCTCCTCTGACCTCCTCTCTAGCTCCATATAACCCTATTTGTCGAGAAAAAAAATCAGAGAGAAGAGTTCATCGCGTTTCACAATATGGATCCGCTGCCATCACCTGTTCTTCCTCGGGAGACCAGATCTAATGTCCGTTTTGGGCTCCGAAGAGGGGAAATCGATGCCTTCATCATCACCAATTCCATGATGCTCCCCACTGTTCGTGAGTAATCTCATCGTAGGCTTGCTGGACGGTGATGGGTTGGATGAGATTTATCATGTAATCCAGTTACATTGGTTAGGGTTTGATCCCTAGTATCCACTATGTTTTGAGACTGATGTTGCTATGACTTTGCTATGCTTATTGCTTGTCACTAGGTCCCGAGTGTCATGAGTTCATATCTGAACCTATTATGTTTTCATGAATATATGTGTGTTCTTGATCTTATCTTGCAAGTTGTAGACACCTATTACGAGTTATGATCTGCATCCCTCAGGGTGACAATAACTGGGATTCTTTCCACTGATTATCGTAGTTTGAGGAGTTCATATATTCACTAAGTGCTAATCCGGTTCTCGATTAAAAGGAGGCCTTAATACCCCTTAGTTTCCAATAGGACCCCGCTGCCACGGGAGGGTAGGACAAAACATTTGATGCAAGTTCTTTTCCATAAGCACGTATGATTATATATGGAATACATGCCAACATTACATTGATGAATGGGAGCTAGTTCTGTGTCACCCTATGTTATAATTGTTGTATGATGAATGCCATCCGACATAATTATCCATCAATGATCCATTGCCTATGGCCTTTTCATATATTGATCTTCGCTCAGTTACTTTTCCATTGCTACTGTTACAATAACTACAAACTGCTACTATCACTTTGCCACCGTTACCGTTACTACCATATTACTTTGCTACTGAATACTTTGCGGCAGATATTAAGTCTTTTAGGTGTGATTGAATTGAAAACTCAGGTGCTAATACTCGAGAATATTCTTTGGCTCCCCTTTTGTCGAATCAATAAATTTGGGTTGGATACTCTACCCTCGAGAACTCTTGTGATCCCCTATACTTGTGGGTTATCACCAGATTATCCAGAAGTACAATCGCAGGGTGCTCCCTTTTCCCTTTTAGCCGAACGAGCGGAATGTAAAGGGGCAAGCACAGGAGCCGGGCAACCCAACTGTTGACCCAAGACATAGCTCAGAAACAATGCATATAAAGCGACCACCAAGACGCCGAACGCATGATAGAATGTGCATAAGGCGATTTGTTTTTAAACTCGAGCCCCGGGTCTATTAGCCGGTTGCCTCGCATCATACCGAACAGGTCCACGAGAAGAGGGAGAGAGGTAAAGATATGCACTGAAAAAGGACAAATGAGGCAAAATTGTGGCACGCAATTTATATTTTTCTCAACAACTCTTATAGCTCAGGTTGCCGGAAGCAACTGTTTACAGGTATGTAAAAGAAAAAATATACAGGAGTTGTTGTACCAGGGGTCTTCGATTGATAACCTGACATCCTCGATATGCCCCATTTCTCGTTGACTCCTACTCTTAGATGCACCTTGATGGGTGTTAGTGTTCAGCGAATGGATCTTGCAAACAAGGTATTGAGAGGTTGTCGGATTCTAGATGAGCTTTACGCCATAGGCAGGTTCTTTAGGAGCACGTGCATGTTCTTCTAAGACGTGTTGATGGTAGAGGTTTGGGCTAGCCGAACACCCATCTTTGTTTCCCCACTGCTACCCATGGAATTTTCAGTGCGAAGTTGTGCCTCCTTGGCACGTACTTTGCTATTCTTAGGGTTGTGCGGTAGGGGCGAGTCCCTATTGAAGGGAGGAGGAAGGATCTGAGTTTTTGGTCTGAAGCCGAACTCGCTTCCCAGCCTTGCGTTCTTGTATGGCGGATGTCCGAACTGGCCGATCTTCTTTGTAGCTTAATTCTGCTGCCAAGGCTAGTGCATGTTCCTCAGTTCTAAGGGAGCCCTCCGTATTACCTATAATAGTAATGACCCCCTTGGGGCCCGACATCTTGACCTTGAGGTATTCGTAATGTGGGACTGCGTTGAAACGAGCAAACGTTGTCCAACCAAGCAGCACGTGATAGCCGCTACGGAAGGGCAGAATGTCGAAGATCAAGTCTTCGCTGCAAAAGTAATCGGGCAAGCCGAACACAAATTCCAGGGTTACGGAACCCGTACATCGGGCCTCAACGCCTGGGATCACTCCTTTGAAGGTATAGCTACTTGGTTTGAACCTTTACGGATCTGTACCCATCTTTTTCACCGTATCTGAGTAAATCAGGTTAAGGCTACTTCATCCGTTCATTAGGACTTTTCTGAGGTTATACCCATCTATAATGGGGTCTAGGACGAGGGCCGGGAAATACCCGTGATGGATACTGGTCAGGTGATCGTGTCGATCAAAGGTGATCGGGTATGCCGACCATGGTTTGTACTTTGGGACTACGGGTTCCACAACGTAGACCTCTCAAAGGGCATGCTTCCTCTCCTTCTTAGGTATATGGGTGGCATATATCATATTCACTGTTTTGACTTTGGGAAGAAATTTCTTTTGTCCACCACCAATTGGACCTCGAAGCTCATCCTCATCCTCGCTGCGAGAGCTTTTGCCTTGGTCCTCGGGTGGTATCTTGACGGCTTGTTTAAACACCCAACAATTGCGGTGTGTGTGGTTGGCGGACTTCTCCATAGTCCCATCGATTTGGCATGGCGTTTCCATGATCTTCTCCAGCTAGGTGGGTCCGTCGCGATTGCCTTTAGGAGGCTTCTTCTGCTGCCCAGGTCGGGAGTTGCGGAATCTGACATTTACAGCCGTGTCGTCGACATCGCTATTATTCTACTGGTGCTTATATTGTGCTTTGGTTTTCCGTTGCCATCCCGGGCTTCAGAGGCTACGAGATCGTCGGAATTGTGGCTATGTCTTGCCAGCGAATTGTCTTCGCTCGTGCAAAATAAGTTCATGAGGGAAGCAAGGGCGGACATGGTCCGAGGTTTATCCTGGCCAAGCTAACGGGCCAGCCATTTGTCTCGAATATTGTGCCAGAAGGAGGCTATGGCCTTAGCATTCGGAAAATCGTTAATTTGGTTGTTCTTAGTCAAGAACCTATTCTAGAATTGCCAAGAAGACTCGCCGAGCTTCTGGACGATGTTAATGAGATCGGAAGAGTCCGGTGGGCGGACATAGGTTCCCTGGAAGTTAGAGTGGAACGCATCTTCCAGGTCTTCCCACATCAAATGGAGTTTTCGAGGAGGCTGGTTAACTAGTGCCGAGCTAGCCCGTTAATCTTAAGAGGTAGCTATTTGATGGCATGGAGATCATCTCCTCGCGCCATGTGGATATGGAGGAGGAAGTCCTCAACCCATATGGTTGGGTTAGTAGTCCCATCATATTGTTCTATATTCACAGGTTTAAACCCCTCGGGGAACTAATGTCGCATTACCTCATCTGTGCACAGTGGGTGAGCGACGCCTCTGACCCGTGCTATGTCGCGCATGTATTCGGCGTTTGTGTGGGCCCGGTTGCATTTCTGGACTTTGTTGTTTTGGTCGAACCATGGTTTGTACCCGACCCATCTATCGGGTGAGTACTCTATGGATCCGTAGATGGATCTTGTACAGGCTACTCTATGATCCAGGTCATCTCACAGGTTTAACCTGTCATTTGGCTCTAATGGCTCCTTACCCCGTCTTCGGGGTATTGCCGGTATATAACCAGTGTCTTCAGCCGCCCTGTCCCGCCCGCGATGTGGGCGGTCCAGCTTGTCGTATGGAGTACGGTTCGGAGATAGAGCATCAGTGAGTTTGTCATCTAATTGCGACAACAACCTTCTCTATTGGTAGATTTTGGGATGGTCCGATAGACTGGAGCCGTATACTTCCTGAGCTGATAGGACTTTCGTCCATCGATCATTGAGGTCATCCTATTCTACTTTGAGTTGTCATTCTTTAGCTTTCAAGCTGTGAGCCGTTGCTATGAGCTACTGCCTGATTTCTTCCTCATCTTCGAGATTATCAAAGATGTACAAGTCATCGGGTTCCGGTATATCTTCCTCCTCGATGGGGGGAAGGTAATTATCGTCTTCGGAGTCATTGACATTATCAGGGTTGTTCTCGTTCTTAGGCCCTTCCGGACCCTATAACGAGTGTTCGGAGATATCGGGATTGCCATGGTCAGCAGGGGTATTACCGTCCCCATTGCTGATAATAGCTTTCCTTCCCTTTCTGCCTTTGGACCGCATATGTGGTTTCCGGCGCCTTGATGGTGCATAGCCCGACTTGTTTCCATCGTTGTTAGGCGTTTGGTCGCTGTTAGTGGCAGGAGTATCCACCATGTAGACATCATATGTGGAAGTGGTGGCCCAGCTCTCGGTGTTAATGGGGGTGGGAGCACGGTCCTCTTCATCCATGTATTCTGCCTCCTTAGAGGCATAGTCTAGCATGTCAGTTAAATCTTCGATAGTGGCTATCAAGTGGATGGTGGGTGGGTCGAACAATTCGTCCCGACCCGCACTGTAACCGAACTAAGCATAGATCGGGGTTGGATCGTCGATGATCTTCATTGACGAGATGGGATCTAGGGCCTCGTCAACCGCTGAGGGGCCGATCGGATCAAGCTATTCGGAAGTTGTGGAGTTAACCTCCAAGGCGTCCGGACATGGGGAGTGTTCGGCGAGAACACATGTCCGTTCATCTGGCTCAATGGACGAACCACAACAGGAGATCGACCCATCACAATGGGTGACCCCATTGGCATGTCCGAAGAAGGGGCTTGAGGTTAAAGCCTTAGAGTCCTCGGGTGCTACAGGCAAAGCTGTGAGCCCGGTTAATGACAAGTCACCCCGAGAGTCTACGAAGAACTCTAAGTTTCCAAATCTGTCGTCTCGATTAGGGGCGAAGCTCTCGACACGTACTGGATGGCCAGTGGGATCAGCATGCAGCACAATGCTGTCGAAGGCGAAGATCAGTCAGGGGACAAAAGTGTCCATGTTGCGGACCTCTTCGTTGATGACAAGGCGAGACATCGATTCCATATTTCTCACAGAGGAACTCTCAATGAAAGCACCAATGTCGGTGCCAAAACCGCCGGATCTCGGGTAGGGGGTCCCGAAATGTGAGACTAGAATCGACGTTAACATGAGACAAAGGGGACACAGATTTACCTAGGTTCACGCCCTCCTATGGAGGTAATACCCTATGTCCTTCTTGGTTGTATTGATGATATGGGGGGTTATAGAGTTGATCTACCTCGAGATCGAATAGCTAACCCTAGATGAGTTATTCCGCCTATACCATAACATCCTCCGGCTTATATAGATGTAGAGGGTGCCTAGGGTTTACACATGGTCGGTTACACGACGAAGAGATAAACATGCCTATTTGCTACATCAAATGTGGAGTGCAAGCCGTGCTTCCCGAAGCTTCCATCTTGGAGACCGGGCCTTCAAATATTCCTGTGTCCGGTAAGTAGCCCATATAGTCCATCCCGTAAGAATAGGTCGGCCTCCCGAGGACCCCTTAATCCAGGACTCCCTCACCTGTTCACCTGATTCTTCTGGTGATCGGCTTTGAGCGCATATAGTTCGACGGCTTTTTCCTTGGCCTTCTTCTCAAGGTCCTCACCTTTTTGGTTAGCGTCCTTGAACTCCTGCTCAACCTCCCCCACCCGAGCCTCATGCTTATATTTTGTTGTCTTTAAGGTGGAGAGCGATGTTGCTGCCTATTCGGCTACTGCCTTCTTGTCTGTGGCCTCTTGCTTTATCCGTTGCAGATCGGCCTTGAGGTTCTCGACCTCCTTCACCGAGGCTGTATAAGAAATAAACATATAGTTATACTAAGTCAACAGTGTGAATCACTAATGACAAAAAACTCGTATATTACAAGTTGGCTTACCTTACGCCTCATCAAACCTCTTGTTCAGAGCATCATGCTCCTCTTCGGAGGTCTTGAGCTTCCGATTTAGCTCAAAAAGCTCTACGGCTTTCACGGCCGCCGCTAACGATGAAGCCTGCAAATAGCACATATTTATCAGTTTATATGGGTTCAAACCCCCGAACTGTCAAGACCATGACCATATGTTCGGTCCTCTTGAGGACTGTTAGAACATTATAGGATGAATAATGTCTCATACATTGTTTGGTCATTTCTTTGTATTTGAAATTTCTAAACTCACCCAGGGCTTAGGGGCTGCTATATATAACAATAGCACAAACATAATAAGTTAAAATTTCAGGAAAAGAACCTAACGTGGCTCACTTAGAAGCCCGTTAGGAGACCATTGAAGGCCTCCTTCAGTACGCTATCAATGGACGGAATGCCTTTCAAAACTACACCCATAAGGATGTTGTGATCCTAGGAGATGGAGGCGCTCGATAGAGCCTCCTCCATGACCAACCACGCGGTCATTGGTCGCGGCGGTGGTGATCGGTTAGCCCAATCTCTAACCGGGGATTGAACCGGTAGTTACGGAGGCGTGGTGTGCTCTGGAGATGTCCTCGGAGTGGACTAGACATACTTTTGTCCGGTCTCCTCAATGGCAGGGAGGGCCTCCTCCTCCCGGTCTTCGACGACCGACGCATTAACCTCGGCCATGACATCGTCACCCCCACCACCTGTGTTCGGCTCCAAAGGAGCCAGGTGGGATGACATATCCGCGACATCCTTCGTGGCCCCAGGACCTGTGGGATCCGACGCGGTCCCTCTCTCCGCCAGCTCGGTGGGTGGAGTCTCCCCATACAAAACTTTGTCGGTGGGGAGAACGTGTGGTGGGCTGCGGATCAAAAGGCGCTCACACATTAATAACATTGAAAACTTGGCACAAATAGCTCAAGGAGTCTTCGGATTCTTACCTTCGAGCTTGGGGCTTGACCCTTAGGATCTTTTGAGGAACCTTCATGAAGTCATCGGACTAGGCATTCGAGTTCGAAAAGTCATCAGGCAGGACCAACATCAGCCGACGTGCCCGCGTCGGGGCAAGAGGAGGTACCTCCTCTGCGGTGTTCGATGACACCGCCCTCTTTCATGCAAGGGGGGGAATCCCCCTCCTCCAAGTCCTCATGCTCTTACCCATGGTTAGAGGAGGCATGGGTTTCCTCGGACGCAGCGTCCGACTGGTCCCTTATGCCGAGGCCTTCTCGGATGCTCTTCTTTTTCTTCTCCTTCTTCTCTAGCTCCATGTACGGCGCCTCGACGAGCTTCTCCGCCAACAACTCCGACCTGGGGTCTTCGGGCTATGGTGCCTGGAAGTTGATTCCCTCGGCCTTGCTTAACCATTTCTACAAATACAAGGGGAAAGGCGTTTAGCCCTTTCTAACGATAAAACAGGGCCACAGAATTACGATTATATCATACCTGGTAGGAGGGTTATCAGTGCGTAGGCCCGAATCCTCCTTCTCGGCAGGCCAGCTCTTCCGGGGCTTGAATAGCGCCTTGCACAGTTTCTCCAGAGTGGTGCGGAAGAGTTGGCGTATGGTGGGCACATTATTGATCTGATAGGCCCACATGGGGGAGTCCCAACGCTGGTAGGGGAGGATGAGCATCGAAGCATGATCTGTACCACGTTAACCAGCTCCATCTTGGCCTTGACCATCGTGGAGATTTACTTCTGCAATTTGTCCACCTCTGCATCCGACCCCAAGTCAAGACCATTCCGGAGCCATGAGGTCAATCTTGTGGGGGGTACAGATCTAAACTCGATTGGAGAAACATGTCCTTCCGCCCTTACCTTGGTGATATAAAACCACTCCTTTGGCTAGATCTTGATGGTGTTGATGATGGTGCCAGTCGGCCATCTGACATGGGGGAGCTTGCTGATTACCACCCCTCCGCAGTTCGTGTGCTCGCTCGCGATGATCTTCAGCTTGACGTTAAAGACCTTGAGCCACAGGCCGAAGTGCGCTTCGACCCATAGGAAGGCCTCGCAGACAAGGATAAAGGCCGATATGTGCATGAAGGAGTTTGGGGTGGGGGAGGTCGTGAAAGTCCAGTCCATAGAAGAACAGGAGACCCCTGACAAAGGGATGGAGTGGAAAGCTCAGTCCCCTGATGAAGTGGGGGACGAACAACACCCTCTCGCCCGGCTTAGGGGTGGTAACCACCTAGTTCTTCTCTACGACATGGTGGAAGACATTGGCGGGGAGGTTGTCGGCCTTCTTTAGGTCCCGAATGTCCTGGTTTGTGGCCCTGGAGACCTCCCACTTGCCATTGGAACCCGAACCTGCCATGGCTAAGCTCGGAGGAGAGGTCGAGGAAGAAATGGATCAAGGCTCTTGAAGCTTAGGGAGATTTAGGAAGCAAAGAATGCGAATGGGAAGCATGAATAGGCCTTGAGGGTTTTGTCCCTTTTATGAGGCGTGACGTCGATTAGCCTCCCTTAACCCAACTGGTAATCTCTTCAATTCCCAAGACATGCGTCCCATTATAAACGCCTGAAGAAACTTGTTATGATTAATCGTATCCCGTGTGAAACGGGGCACGATCGATGGATTGATGAATCGTGCTAATGTAAAAACGGCCTCGAACCACGAATCGAGTTTTCGTAACTGGTTTAGTGGTCGTGGTGGGCTACGACCCTTCGTCAGAAAGGTTGTCATTATACACTGTTTACACTTTGACGTTTGGCCTTCGGGACTAAGCATCTCACGGTGTTCGCACGATCATATGATCAAAAAGACTATGCGTCATCGAAGGCCGAACTAGTCTCAGCCGATCATTAAATAGGAAGAAGAACTCATCCCGCAAGCGGAAGACTCTAATCACATGGAGAAGCCAAAGCTAAGACCCTTGGCGTTGGGGGCATGTTCGGGGGCTACTGAGGGAGTCCTGGATTAAGGGGTTCTCAGGCTATCGGCCTATCTCCTAATAGGCCGGTTTGGTGGGCCATTCTCTGATTGTCGTAGGAAGGGCCGGATACATTGAGAGCCACATTATAGAAGGAAGTCATGAAGGCACATCATCCATTCCAAGTCAAGATGAGGAAATTGACATCTCCATCCTCGATAGGAACCCTACCATGTGTAAACCCTAGTACCCCCCGGTGTCTATATAAACCGGGAGGGTTTTAGAGTATAGGGCAGAGAAACTCATCTAGGGTTCTAGCTATTCAATCTCCAGGTAGATCAACTCTGTAACCTTCATACCATCAATATAATCAAGCAGAACGTAGGGTTTTACCTCCATAGGAGGGCCTGAACCTATGTAAACATCGTCTCCGTAGTCCCCTGTTACCATCGATCCTAGTCTCACAGCTCGGCACCCCCTACCCGAGATCCACGGGTTTTCACACCGACATGCTCAATCTCCCCAAGGTTCAAGAGCCTAGATCTAGTTCTACCTCGACCTCTCCTCCGAGCTTAGCCATGGCAAGTTCGGGATCCAATGGCAAGTGGGAGGCCTCCACGGTCACCGAGCAAGCCATCCGGGACCTAAAGCAGGCCAACTACCTCCCCTCTAATGTCTTCCACCACGCCGCAGAGAAGAACCAGTGGTTCCCACCGCTAAGCAAGCCGAGAGGGTGGTGTTTGTCCCCCACTTCATTAGGGGGCTAAGCTTTCCGCTCCATCCCTTTGTAAAGGGTCTCATGTTCTTCTACTGACTGGACTTCCACGACCTCCTACCAAACTCCTTCATGCACATATCAACCTTTATCCTCGTCTGTGAGGCCTTCCTGCGGGTCAAACAGCACTTCGGCCTATGCCTCAAGGTCTTCAACATCAAGACGAAGATCGTCGCGGGCGAGCAAGTGGACTCTGGAGGGGTGGTAATCAGCAAGCTTCCCCGCGTCGGATGGCCGACCGACACCTTCATCGACACTATCAAAGTCTGTCAACATGAGTGGTTTTATATATCACCGAGCCAAGGGCAGAAGGCCAGGTTGCTCCAGTCGAGTTTAGATCTGGACCCCCCACAAGATGGACCTCATGGCTCCGGAAGATTCTTGACTGGGGGTCGGATGCAGAGGTGGAGAAGCTGCAAAAGCGAATCTCCGCGATGGTCAAGGCCAAGATCGAGCTGGTTAACGTGGTCTAGATCATGCTTCGACGCCGCATCCTTCCCTGCGAGTGTAGTGACTCCCCCATGTGGACCTATGAGCTTGATGATGCGCCCATCGTACGTCAACTCTTCCACACCACTCCAGAGAAACTATGGAAGGCGTTGTTCAAGCCACGGAAGTGCTGGCCCACCGAGAAGGAGGATTCAGGGCTACACGCCGGTAATCCTCCTACCCAGCTACGATATAATCATAATTCTATGGTCCTATTTTATTGGCAGAAAGGGCTAAATACATTTCCCCTCATTTTTGCAGAAATGGCTGAGCAAGGCCGAGGGAATCAACTGCCCGGAACCACAACCCTAAGAACATAGGTGGGAGCTGTTGACAGAGATGCTCGTCAAGGCGCCATACACGACACCAGAGAAGAAGGAGAAGAAAAAGAAGAGGGTCCGAGAAGGCCTCCGTATAAGGGACCAGCCGGATGTTGCGTCCGAGGAAACCCATGCCTCATCTAACCATGAGGAAGAGCATCAGGATGAGGATCAGGGTCATTCCCCCCTCGCAAGAAAGAGGGTGGTGTCACAAGATACTTTGGAGGAGGTACCTCCTCCTGCCTCGAAGAGAGCACATCGGCCAAGGTTGGTCCTGCCCGATGACAGCTCAGACTCGGACGCCGAGTCCGAGGATTTCGAGAAGGTTACTCAAAGGAACCTAAGGGTCAGGCCCCCAGCTCAAAGGTAAGAATCCGAACACCCCCTGAGCTATTTATGCCAAGTTTTTTTTGTTATTAATGTGTGAGAGCCTTTTCATCCGCAACCCACCACGCATTCTCCCCACCGACCAAGTTTCGAATGGGGAGTCACCAACCACCTAGCTGGCGGAGAGTGGGACTGGGTCGCATCCCACACCTCCAGGGGCTGCGAAGGATGTCGCGGAGGTGTCATCCCGCAAGGCTCCTTTGGAGCCGAACACAAGCGGTGGGGGTGACGATATCATGGTCGGTGTTAATGCCTCAACCTCCAAAGACCGGGAGTAGGAGCCCCTCCCAGCCACTAAGGAGACCATACAAAAGGATGTCCAGTACTCTCAAAGGTCATCTCCAGAGCGCACCATGCCTTAGGAGCCACCGGTTCAATCCCTGGCTAGAGATCAGGCTAACTGATCACCACCGGTGCCACCAATGACTGGGTGGTTGGTCATGGAGGAGGCTCTATCGAGTGCCTCCATCTCCGAGTATCACCGCACCCTTATGGGTGCAGTTTTGCGGATTGAAGGAGTCCTTCAACAGTCTCCTGACGGGTTTCGAGGTGAGCCACGGAATGTCCTTTTCCTGAAATTTTAATTTATTAGGTTTGTGCTATCATTATATATAGCACCCCCAGAGCCCTAGGTGAGTTTAGAAAAACTCACCCGGGAATAAATATAAATAAGTGACCAATCAATGTACGAGGCATTACCCATCCCATAATGTTCTAACTGCCCTTAAGAGCACCAAACATAGGGTCATCTTGTTGACAGTTCGGGGGTTTGAACCCATATAAACTGATAAATAATTGTTGTTTGTAGGCCTCGTCATCAGCGGCGGCTGTTAATGCTGCAGAGCTTGACGAGCTAAATTGGAAGCTCAACAGCTCCGAAGAGGAGCTTGACCCTCTGAACCAGAGGTTAGATGAGGCGCAAGGTAAGTCGACTTGTAATATCCGAGCTTTTCATTATTACGGATTCACACTGTTGACTTGGTATAATTATATGTTTATTTCTTACTCAACCTCGGTGAAGGAGGTCAAGAAGCTCAAGGCTGAGCTACGACAGATGAAGCAAGAGGCTGTGGACGAGAAGGTAGCAGCCGAACATGCAGCAGCCATGCTCTCCGCCTTAAAAACAGTGAGCGCTAAGCATGAAGCCCGCGTGGAGGAGGTTAAACAGGATCTCAAGGATGCTAGCGTCAAGTATGAGGCCCTTGAGTAGACGGGCAAGGATAAAGCCACCAAGCTATCCACACTCAAGTCCGATCTCTAGAAGGAGCAGGTGGATAGGCGGTATTTTGAAGAACAGATTTGCCAAGCCAAGGCTATCGTATATGGTAAGCCGTATTTACTACAATGTGCCTCCGGTGATAGGAGGTTCGCATTGCTCACCCAGGTGTGTCATTCCTCAGGCGCCTGTTCAGTGTTGGGATATGCCCTAGAGGCAATAAATAAAGTTTTTATTATTATATTTCCTTTTTCATGATAATCATTTATTATCCATGCTATAATTGTATTGATTGGAAACACATTACATGTGTGGGTAAATAGACAACACTTTGTCCCTAGTATGCCTCTAGTGAACTAGATCGTTAATCAAAGATGGTCAATGTTTCCTAGCCATTGACATGTGATGTCATTTGATAACGGGATCACATCATTAGGAGAATGATGCAATGGACAAGACCCAAACTACAAACGTAGCATATGATCGTGTCAGTTTATTGCTACTGTTTTCTGCATGTCAAGTATATGTTCCTATGACCATGAGATCATGTAACACACGGACACTGGAGGAGTGCCTTATGTGTATCAAACGTCGCAACATAAATGGGTGACAATCAAGGTGCTCTACAAGTATCTTCGAGGGTGTTTGTTGAGTTGGCATGGATCAAGACTAGATTTGTTACTCCGTGTGAAGGAGAGGTATCTCAGGGCCCACACGGTAATACAACATCACAATAAGCCTTGCAAACAATGTGACTAAATGTTAGTAATGAGATCTTGTATTACGGAACAAGTAAAGAGACTTGCCGGTAACGAGGTTGAACTAGGTATGGAGATACCAACGATCGAATCTCGGGCAAGTAACATACCGAAGAACAAAGGGAACATCATACGGGATTAACTAAATCCTTGACATAGAGGTTCGACCGATAAAGATCTTCGTAGAATATGTCGGACCAATCTAGGCATCTAGGTCCCGCTATTGGTTATAGACCGTAGAGGTGTCTCGGTCATGTCTACATAGTTGTCGAACCCGCAGGGTCTGCACACTTAAGGTTTGGTGACGTTTTGGTAGTATAGAATTATGTATGGTGGTGACCAAAGGTTGTTCGGAGTCCCAGATGAGATCCCAGACATCACGAGGAGCTCTGGAATTGTCCAGAGGTAAATATTTATATATAGGAAGTCCCATTTTGGTCGCCGGAAAAGTTTCGGGCTAATCGGTAATGTACCGCGAGTGCCGGTAGTGTACCGGGAGACCACCGGGAGGGATATTTCGACCCAAGAGGATTCATGGGATGTGGGAGCATAAATACCAGCCCTTTGTGGGCTGGTGGAAGTCCCACACAAGGCCCATGCGGCTGGGAGAAAAAGCCCAAAGGGAAAAAGGTGGAAAAAGGCCAAAAAAGGAGGAATCAGAGTCCTACTAGGATTGGAGGAGTCCTCCTCTCCTCCCCACTTCGGCTGAACCAAAGGAGGCTTGGCCCTTGCGCCAAGCCTCTCCTCCCTCCCTCCTATATATACTAGAGGATTTTACGGTTTTGGCACAGAATTTTCAGCCACGTGCTACCCGTTCCTCCAGTGCATAGTTTCTCCTCTAGATCGGATTTCTGCAGTGCTTAGGCGAAGCCCTACTGGAATAGCTCCACCACCATCGCCGGAGCACCGTCACGCTGCCGGAGAACTATTCTTCATCTCCGCTCCCTCTTGCTGGACCAAGATGGTGGAGATCGTCATCAAGCTCCACGTGTGCTGAAAGCGGATGTGCCGTTCGTTTGGCGCTAGATCGGAAGGACCGTGATCAAGTTCACGAGACGGATCGTGATCAAGTTCTCGGGACGGATCGTTACTGGATTGCAGGTGGGATCATGATTGGATCACGGGACGCTCGGCGATTTGGATCGCAAAGACGTTCGACTACACCAACCACGTTTCTTAACGCTTCCCGCTTAGCCATCTACAAGGGTATATATATCCACTCTCGCTCTCGTAGATGCTCATCACCATCGATAGGTCTTGCGTGAACGTAGGAAATTTTTTGTTTCCCATGCAACGTTCCCCAACAGTGGCATCATGAGCTAGGTCTATGTGTAGATGAGATCTCGAGTAGAACACAAAGAGTTTGTGGGCGTTAATGCTTAGATTGCTTCCTCCCTTGGTCGTGTTTTGGTTTAGTGGTATTGTGAGATGAAGCGGCCCGGACCAACATTACTCGTATGTTTACAAGAGACCGGTTCCCTCAAATGAAACTTGTTGCATAGATGGCTTGCGGGCGCCAGTTTCTCTCACTTTAGTTGGATCGGATTCGACAAAGGCGGTCCTTGAGAAGGTTGAAAAGCAACTAGTGTATCACCGTTGTGGTTTTTTAGTAGACAAGAATTGTTCTTGCTAGATACCCGTAGCAGCCACGTAAAACAGGCAACAACAATTAGAGGACATCTAACTTGTTTTTGCAGGGTATGTTGTGATGTGATATGGCCAATTACAAGATGTGATATATGGGATGTATGAGATGATCATGTGATGTATAGATTCTTACGACTTGCATATCGATGAGTACGCCAACCGGCAGGAGCCATAGGGTTGTCTTTAATTATTGTATGACCTGCGTGTCAATCATTAAGCGCTGTGTGATACTTTACTTTGTCGCAAAACGGTAGCAATAGTAGTAGAAGCATGTTGGGCGCGACAACCCTGATGGCGACACGTTGATGGAGATCAAGATGATGGAGATCATGGTGTCGTGCCGGTGACGATGGAGATCATGCTGGTGCTTTCAAGATGGAGATTAATAGCACAAGTTCATGGCCATATCATGTCACTTATGATTTGCATGTGATGTTAATCCTTTTATGCACCTTGTTTTGCTTAGGATGACGGTAGCATTATAAGGTGATCCCTCACTTAAATTTCAATATGAGTTGTGTTCTCCCCGAGTGTGCACCGTTGCGAAAGTTCGTCGTGTTGAGACACCACATGATGATCGGGTGTGATAGACTCCACGTTCACATAGAATGGGTGCAAGCGAGTGTTGCACATGCAGAACACTCGGGTTAAACTTGACGAGCCTAGCATCTACGGACATGGCCTCGGAACACAAGAGACCGAAAGGTCGAACATGAGTCATATAGTAGATATGATCAACATGATGATGTTCACCATTGAAACCACCTCAACTCCCGTGATGATCGGACTTGAGTTGGTGAATTTCGATCATGTGACACTCAGATGACCTGAGGGATGTCAATTTGAGCGGGAGCTTTAGTAATTTGATTAACTAAACTCATTATCTTGAACAATAGTCTAAGCAACCTTTGCATATTTATGTTGTAGATCAATGGCTCGCGTAGTAGCACCCCTGAATTTTAATGCGTTCCTAGAGAAAGCTAAGTTGAAAGATGATGGAAGTAACTTTGTTGACTAGGCCCGTAATCTGAGGATTATCCTCACGGCTTCCTAGAAATCATATGTCCTTGATGCACCGCTTGGTGACCAACCAGAAGACATGACCTCCGAAGACTGACATGACCTCCGAAGACGTTAAGAACGAATGGGAGGCACGTTCTGGAGATTACTCAATAGTTCAGTGTGCAATACTGTATGGCTTAGAACCGGGACTTCAAAGACATTTTGAACGTCATGGAGCATATGAGATGTTCCAGGAGTGGAAGTTTATATTTCAGAAGAATGCCCGGATCGAAAGGTATGAGACCTTCAACAAGTTCTATGCTTGCAAGATGGAGGAGAACGGGTCTATCAGTGAACATATACTCAGAATGGCTGGGTATGCGACTCATCTAGCGGAGGTGGGAATTACCCTTCCGCCAGAGGCGATCACCGACAGAGTTCTTCAATCACTGCCACCTAGTTACAAGATCTTGTGATGAACTATAACATGCACAGGATGAACAAGTCAGTCGACGAGGTGTTTGCGATGCTGAAAGTCGCTGAGTCTGAAATCCAGAAAGACCATCAAGTGTTGGTGTTCAATAAAACCACTAGTTTCAAGAAGAATGTCAAGGTCTAGGGCAAGAAGGGTAAAACCAAGAAGGATGGCAACGCAGTTGCTCCTCCTGTAAAGAAGCCCAAGCATGGACCTAAGCAAGAAACTTAGTGCTTTCATTTCAAGGGAATTGGTCACTGGAAGCGGAGCTGCCCCAAGTACCTGGCTGACAAGAAGGCGGCCAACGACAAACAAGGTATATATGATATACATGTTATTGATGTGTACCTTCCTAGCTCTCGTTGTAGTGCCTGTGTATTTGATACCGGTTCGGTTGCTCACATTTGCAACTCAAAGCAGGACCTACAGAACAGACGAAGGCTGGCAAAGGATGAAGTGACGATGCGCGTGGAAAATGGTTCCAAGGTTGATGTGATCGCCGTCGGCACGCTCTCTCTTCAATTACCATCGGGATTAGTGATGAACCTGAATAATTGTTATTTAGTGCCTGCATTAAGCATGAACATTATATCTAGATCTTGTTTATTGTGAGACGGTTACTCATTTAAATCAGAGAATAAAGGTTGTTCTATTTATATGAGTAATATATTTTATGGTCATGCACCCAATGTGAGTGGTTTATTCATATTGAATCTTGATAGTGATGACACACATGTTCATAACATTGATGCCAAAAGATGTAGAGTTGATAATGATAGTACCACTTTCTTGTGGCACTGCCGTATAGGTCATATTGGTGTAAAACGCGTGAGGAAGATCCATGCTGATGGACTTTTGGAGTCACTTGATTTTGAATCACTTGACACATGTGAACCATGCCTCATGGGCAAGATGACTAAAATGCCATTCTCTAGAACAATGGAACTGGCAAGTGACTTATTGGAAATCATACATACTAATGTGTGTGGTCCGATGAATGTTACAGCGCGTGGTAGATATCGTTATTTTCTCACCTTCACTAATGACTTAAGTAGATATGGGTATATTTACTTAATGAAACACAAGGCTGAAACATTTGAAAAGTTCAAGCAATTTCAGAGTGAAGTTGAGAATCATCGTAACAAGAAGATTAAATTCCTGCGATCTGATCGAGGAGGTGAATATCTGAGTTATGAGTTTGGCAGTCACTTAAGACAATGTGGAATTGTTTCACAGTTGACACCGCCTGGAACACCACAATGTAATGGTGTGTCCGAACGTCGTAATCGGACCTTATTAGATATGGTGCGATCCATGATGTCTCTTGCTGATTTTCCACTATCGTTTTGGGGTTATGCATTAGAGACAGTTGCATTCACTAAATAAGGCACCATCAAAATCCATTGAGACGACGCCATATGAACTATGGTTTGGCAAGAGGCCAAAGTTGTCGTTTCTTAAAGTTTGGGGATGTGATGCTTATGTCAAAAAGCTTCAGCCTGAAAAGATGGAAGCCAAAGCGGAGAAATGCGTATTCACAGGATACCCGAAAGAGACAGTCGGTGTCGGGGATATACCCCGCGGTATGACCCGGGAGACAGTTACCCGGCCGGCTGTAAGTCCCCGGATGATTCTCCGGTGAGTCCCGGGATGACTCTCCGGTTGAGAGTCCCCGGATGACTCTCCAGTGAGTCCCCGGATGACTCTCCGGTTGAGAGTCCCCGGATGACTCTCCGGTGAGTCCCCGGATGACTCTCCTGCTGTAAGTCCCGGGATGACTCTCCGTATGTGAGTCCTCGGATGACTCTCCGGTGAGTCCCTGGATGACTCTCCGGTTGAGAGTCCCTGGGTGACCCTCCGGTGAGTCCCCGGATGACTCTCCGGTTGTGAGTCCTCGGATGACTCTCCGGCTGTGAGTCCCCAGATGACTCTCCGGCTGTGAGTCCCCGGATGACTCTCCGGTTGTGAGTCCCAGGATGACTCTCCGGTGAGTCCCCGGATGACTCCCCGGTTGGAAGTCCCTGAAGATGAGTCCCTAAAGATGAGTATCCGGTGTAAGCCGCCCGGCGTAAGCTGCCTGGTGACTCAGAAGCCCATGAAGAGAAGCCCACGATGGGAAGTTGCAATAGGAAGTCTCAATCCAACTCAGACTCTACATGTAAACCGCCCCTTCAGCTTATATAAGGAGGGGCGGGTCACCCCGAGAGGGTGAGGTTTTTAGACGTCTCAATAGATAGGTCTTAGATAGACAAGAAATTAGAGACTCTCAAGATGAGAGATAGCAAATCAGCACCCTTGTAACAGGGGGATCTGCTTCATCATCAATACCAGACAATCAGGACGTAGGCTTTTACCTCCATCAGAGGGGCCGAACATTTGGTACACTCTACGTCTCTCGATTCCGATTAACCCCTCTCAAGCCGCCACCTAATCGCGATCGCTCCGAACCTAAGTCCATTGACCCGGACATCTGCTGTGACAAATCCACGACAGTTGGCGCCCACCGTGGGGCCGCGCACAGTGTTGTTGTCCTTGGTGGAAGTTTTCTAGGGATCGAGAAACTCATGATTGGCCGGATGAAGAAAACCCAGCTTAGAAGGATTTATATCAAACTTTGAGTTCATCAGCCGTGATTAGAATTCTAAGCAGTGGCGTACATCAATAAACAAAGGAATTTCTATGGTGAAGACCAAGCAATCATCAAGAGCTTTGACTATTTATTTCTTTTGATGCGCTGTCAGGATCGACCAAGTTTCTTTGTTACCCGAAAACTCCATTACGCTTGATTTGCCAAAGTAACATGCTCTTGGGTAAGTCCCGAGACCTCAACGGCCAAGGCGTGTACGTTGACGAGCCGGTCTTCCGTATATATGGCCTACTCTGCAGTACTACACCGACTCACTACAGGAATTTTAGAAGAAAACTCGCCTGAGGAATTTGAGTCGGCCACGGAATAAAATAGCGTTTGGCTTCACGATAAGAGAGAGAAATTAATTAGTAAAGAGTCAACTTGGCTAAGTTGCCCTTGCATGGTAGGGAGAGTACTACCCACGTTCTCTTATTTCCTATCCTGGGAGGAGACCGAGTCAAATCCATAGAACCCCATATAGAGTCACCTAGCTCACGGCGGATTCAAAACAGAGAAAGAATTCAGACCGACCCCAATTCCTGGCTGCTGCTGTTTGCTATCACCAGGCCGCAAGACTGACGAGAGCCGCCCATGCCGGAGCATCTGCATCAGTCACCACACACCGTCCATGAGGTGAGCCGGTGAGACGGTCACGGCTGGAGCTCGTCCTCCCTGGCGAGCAGCCCACCGAGCCATCTACATCCGTCGCTGTGGTTCACCTCGGCCACGAGCTGACACCATGAGCCGTCGCTGCCGGCCTCTGCTTTTGTGACCCCGAGCAGCCACCGTGGCCTCAGATCCGCGTCCACACACCGGTTTTCTTCCCGCGCAAGCCGCCCCGTCTCCACCCCAGCCGCAGCTGCTGCACAAGCCCCTGTGGGTACACCCATGCGTGAGCTCCGTCTGCAGCTGCCACTACTGCCCGCGCCCGTGCACTGGCTCGCATCTCCGGCTCTACACGCGCTGGTCGATGCACATGCAAGCTCCACTCCTGCGCCCGCCTCGCAGCAACTCCTCCGTGCCGCTTCGCCGCCGAGCGCCCGCAAGCCGCTCTTGTCGCACGCCTTTGCGTCGGCCTCGAACCAGTCTCGCCCCGGCCTCCATCCTCGCTTGGTGCTGAGCCGGCCCTCTGCTTCGCTCCACCGGCCGACCAACTCGCTGCTATGGCCCCACCTCCACCATGGCTCCACACCTCCGAGCCGCCCCGTCGCACCACTCGTCCCGAGTCACTACAACCCATTTTTGCTTTGCGTCGCCGCGTCTACCTCGCACGTGAGCCGCCGCTTGGACCTGGCTTCACTGAGCCGCCTGCCGTAACCCTCCCTGGCCACCGGCTTGCCTCCATCGCGGCCTCGCTGAGACGCTCGACCACCTTGCTTCGCTGAGCCGCCTACCGCGCGTTGCCCCGGCTGTCGGTTCCGCCGCCTCTCGTCGTTTTTCCACCTCGCCGATCCTCCTACACCTGCGGAATCGCCGCCCCTCTCAGGCTTGTCTGGCACATGGCCTGGTGTCACACGCATGGAAGGAGGAGAAGTGGGGGCGGTTTGGATGGATAAGAGGTGGGGGAGACAGTTAAGGAAAGTGTGGTGGTCTAAAAAAAAGAGAGAGGAAGTGGTGACGGCCATATGTTACCATCAACCCCGTGATGGATAAAGTTGCGACAAAAGAAATCAGGTGCTATTTAATTTATCTGTTTTCAGTATATATTTCATCCAAGAATAGTTACTTTGGCCTGCAACATGTTTACACAGGACAATTACTCAAATAACATTATACCGCGGAGACGGAGCACGTGCCAACATCATTATGCACTGGTGTTCGTTTGCGGTGTGTTGCACAATGGATGCGTGCAAGCCACCGTCATGGTGGCCTGGTTTATATCAACACGCTGGTACCCCGCTTGTTCACCTGCCTCTACAAGCCGCTCAATGGACGTTTCCAAGGTGCTGTCCCCGTGGTCGAGTCTACATCGACAATGATGCGTCTGCACCGGTTTATAACGAATCGGCCATCTCTCGCGACCGATTCAACAATTGCGCCGGCCTACAACGCCATGGAGATTTACCGTCCATACTGGTTTCCGACACCAGGGCGACTCACCGATGGCGCCGGCTTACAACGCCGTGGCCGACTCTCGCCATCCGCGTCGGCTTACAATGCTATGGCTGACTCTCGCCATCCGCACCGGCTTACAACGTCGTGGCCGACTCTCGCCATCCGCGACGGCTTACAACACCGTGGCCGTCTCTCGCCATCCGCACTGGATTACAACGATGTGGCGTCTTTCACAACAGCACTGGCTTATAATACCGCAGATGGTTTCTACGTCTACATTAACAGGCCACTGGCTGCATACACTAGTACAAGCCGCCCAACGGATGGTTTTGAATTGTTGTCATGCGGTCCAATCTACATTGTCATAATAGTGTCGGGCACGCCTATATGAGCCGCCCAACAGACGCACGCAAGATGCCACCCGTAGTTTGATCTACATCAAACATATCGGTGCAGTGCTCGTCGAGACGAGCCGCCAACGGACAAGCACACAAATCGCCACCATTGCAGTTTGGTTAAACTTCAACTACCAACCGGGATGAACCGCCAACCGAATTATTTAAACAAATCATACGGGATCATCTATAACCCGCCACAGCCAACCAGAGCTTTCAGTGGAGACTCTCAAGCCGCCTCTTCGAGTCAACTTAAGACTCGGGGGCTACAGACATGGCAAGACACATTTGGTCATTTCCAATGAGAACACCGGGTCATGGCAGAATTAACCCGGTCCTAGGGGGTAATACATCTTTGGAGGAAAATTAAAACTTGCCCAAGAGGACGAATAGCCATGATGCATTATTAAAACATGGGTGCCCGGATTTATTGGATCATCATAAAGTCACTTGGAGCTTCTACCGTTTCTTCATACAAGATGGCGGCTTACAAGATGTTACACCGTCAAAACCGGCTCAGAAAAATGAGTCGTGGCGAAGGCGGCTTCTTACCTTCGGGTACAACTTCTAACGCCTATCCGCCGGTGTCGTACACCATACGAATCGGCTCAGGAAAATGAGTTGTGGCGAGGGCGGCTTCTTACCTTCGGGTACAGCTTCTAATGCCCACCCGCCGGTGTCGAACACCGTAAAAACTGGCTCAGGTAAATGAGCCGCGGCGAGGGCGGCTTCTTACCTTCGGGTATAGCTTCTAACGCCTACCCGAAGGTGTCGTATGCCGTATTGCTGAAGGGGGCTTCTTACCGACGGGTGTCGCTTCTAACACCCTATCGGCCAGCCTTTATGCCAAAATTCCGGCTAACACGTTTAGCTGCGGTTGTGACGGTTTTTTACTAACGGGTAGCTAACACCTCATAACCTAGCGAGGGCGGCTTATTACCTTCGGGTACAGCTTCTAATGCCTATCCGCCAGTGTTTACGTTGTATTATTACCTTCGGGTATAGTTTCTAATGCCTTATCTGCCGGCTTTATGCCATCTCCGATTAACATGGTTAGCCGCGGTTGTCAAAGGGGGCTTCCCACCTCCGGGTGTAGCTTATCTAACCCTAAAAACAGCCGGCGTTCACGCCAAAAATGTTGACAAGTTAACATTGCATCATGCTTTGCATCATACATTGCATCATATTCACATGACATGCCGGCTTATCAAGTCGGGTCAGAGCAAAATTATGAAAGAAGGAGCAATGTTATAACATCTCCGGATTGTGCTTTTTCAAGCCACCCTTACAACAAATGCAGAATATATTCTGTCTTGTTTATTTTTTACAGGTATTATCTCTTAAGATGAGCCGAAGTTAAGTATTTTGCAAGAGCAAATGGATATTTTAATAGCCAGCATGGCTGGATCTTCATGATTTATAATAGCCAGTAATAAATGATTGGGGTTTTCAAGCCAGCTCGGAGAATTTAATATTTTTTAAGAGCAGCCATATCAGATATAATGCCGTGTCATCTAATTGGCCGGTTCTCGGATTTCTTCAATTGTGCTCTGTAGTAATCTACAACGCCCATGAATTTCTCCAATATATATTTGCTGGGTTGCATCACAACCACGAGCAGGGATTTCATGTCAAAGACGAAGGAATTATTCCAGGATATTCATTTCGGGTTAAATTACAACCACAGTGAAGGATTCATTCAACAAATTGTGGTGAGTCATGTTATTCTTACGTAGTCTCAAGTCGCCATAGGTAGGCGACCCGACACTTGGGGGCTACACTATTCAAGTCCAGCTTATATCAAATATGCAAGTCCCATGTCGCTGCAAGCACGCACCACGGCACTTGGGGGCTAATGCAAGCCGGTTTTCAAATCATTACATGGTCAGCAAGGCCATATTATCTGAAGGAGATGAGCCGGCCTTTCTATATTTTTCTAAGTCCCAACCCAGTAATTCTTACTGACCAAGCACTTGGGGGCTAGGCCGCTCAAATCAACTTTTATAAATCCCAAGTCGCCACAGGCGTGTGACCCGGCACATGGGGGGCTACAGTATCCAGCTATTTAGACAGATTGTCAGGTTCAAATTCAAGACCCGGCGCATTACATACTGATGAGCCGACCCTTAGGGGCTACACCTGTTGAAGTTTCATAAGGTATAATACAGTTATAAATCCCAGGTTGATGCAAGCAGGACAACCCGACACTTGGGGGCTACACAGTCCAAAATATTATTACAAAACACCAAGTTATCATGGATAATCTCGGAGCTTGGGGGCTACAGGTAATATGGATATATCAAAAATTTTGAGGAGAATTTCTAAGATGTTAATTATGGAGTTCAGTTATTAGACCCGGCGTCACCAACACTTATGACCCGGCATTATCAAAAGAGCGTAACCCGCCAGATTTTATATAAGCCGCACTGCTTCACAACAATGAAAGTCCAATTTTACATGAGATGGATTTTCATCCCAATATTTTTATCAAGTCAGCTGGATTCTAGTTATTTGACCCGGCATCACCAACAATAATGACCCGGCATCGTCAATAATTATGACCTGGCGGAGATGACCCGCCAAGAGTATTGGAAGCCGACTCAATGAAATATGAGTATTCAATTCCCAATATTTTTCAAAGGACATTGACAAGTAAGACGATTTTCAAGACGACTCATTCATATGCAGAGCTTACCATGAATAAATTCAAGCTAACCTGGGGGCTAATGTCGGGGATATACCCCGCGGTATGACCCAGGAGACAGTTATGACCCGGCCGGCTGTAAGTCCCCGCATGACTCTCCGGTGAGTCCCTGGATGACTCTCTGGTTGAGAGTCACCGGATGACTCTCCGGTGAGTCCCCGGATGACTCTCTGGCTGTAAGTCTCTGGATGACTCTCCGGTGAGTCCCTGGATGACTCTCCGGCTGTGAGTCCCCGGATGACTCTCTCGTGAGTCCCTGGATGACTCGCCGGTCGAGAGTCCCCAGGTGACCCTCCGATGAGTCCCCGGATGACTCTCTGGTTGTGAGTCCCCGGATGACTCTCTGGCTGTGAGTCCCCGGATGACTCTCCGGCTGTGAGTCCCTGGATAACTCTCCGGTGAGTCCCCAGATGACTCTCCGGTTGTAAGTCCCTGAAGATGAGTCCCCGAAGATGAGTATCCGGTGTAAGCCGCCCTGCGTAAGCCGCCCGGTGACTCAGAAGCCCATGAAGAGAAGCCCATGATGGGAAGTAGCAATAGGAAGTCCCAATCCGACTCAGACTGTACATG
This sequence comes from Hordeum marinum, assembly GCA_022496015.1. Lineage (NCBI taxonomy): Eukaryota > Viridiplantae > Streptophyta > Magnoliopsida > Poales > Poaceae > Hordeum > Hordeum marinum. The sequence continues at coordinate 66,135,865 of CM039677.1, forward strand.
TAAACCGCCCCTTCAGCTTATATAAGGAGGGGTGGGTCACCCCGAGAGGGTGAGGTTTTTAGACGTCTCAATAGACAGGTCTTAGATAGGCAAGAGATTAGAGACTCTTGAGATGAGAGATAGCAAATCAGCACCCTTGTAACAGGGGGATCTCTGTCATCATCAATACCAGACAAGCAGGACGTAGGCTTTTACCTCCATCGGAGGGGCCGAACCTGGGTAAACTCCACCTCTCTCTATTCCGATTAACCCCTCTCAAGCTACCACCTAATCGCGATCGCTTCGAACCTAAGTCCGTTGACCCGGACATCTACCGTGACAAATCCATGACAGTCGGGTAAACCTTCTATCTCAGGTCCGAAGGCAAAGTGCTCGTCGCTAAGAATGGAACATTTCTTGAGAAAGAGTTTCTCTCGAAAGAATTGAGTGGGAGGAAAATAGAGCTTGATGAGGTTATTGAACCTTTACTTCAACCAGAAAGTAGCGCAGCACAGAAAGATGTTTCTGTGGAACCTACGACAGTAGAAGAGGAAGTTAATGATGATGATCATGAAGCTTCGGATCAAGCTACTATTGAACCTCGTAGGTGGACAAGGGCGCATACTACTCCTGAGTTCATGGACTGGTGCAAGCATCTCGAAGTTGGAATAAGCACTTTGATGAGGTGATCAAAGCGTTTGAGTTTATACAAATTTATGGAGAATCCTGTATTTACAAGAAAGTGAGTGGGAGCTCTATAGCATTTCTAGGATTATATGTGGATGACATATTGCTAATTGGAAACAATATAGAAATGCTGGAAAGCGTGAAGGAATATTTTAATGAGTTTTTCAATGAAGGACCTAGGAGAAGCTGCATTCATATTAGGCATTAAGATCTATAGAGATAGATCGAGACGCTTAATAGCACTTTCACAGAGCACATGCCTTGATAAAGTTTTGAAGAAGTTCAAAATGGATCGGTCCAAGAAGGGGTTCTTGCCTATGTTACAAGGTGTGAAGTTGAGTAAGACTCAATGCCCAGTAACGGCATAACATAGAGAAAAGATGAGTGTCATCCCCTATGCTTGAGCTATAGGCTCTATCATGTATGCAATGCTATGCACAAGACCCGATGTCAGCCTTGCCATAAGTATGGCCGGAAGGTTTCAAAGTGACCCTGGAATGGAGCACTGGGTAGCGGTCAAGAATATCCTTAAGTACCTAAAGAGGACTAAGGAAATGTTTCTTGTTTATGGAGGTGATGAAGAGCTCGTCGTAAAGGGTTACGTCGATGCAAGCTTTGACACTGATCCAGATGACTCGAAGTCACAAACCGGATACGTATTTATTCTCAACGGGGGAGCGGTAAGCTGGTGCAGTTCCAAGCAAAGCATGGTAGCTGATCCTACATGCGAAGCGGACTACATCGCAGCCTCGGAGGCAGTGAAGGAAGGTGTCTGGATGAAGCAGTTCATGACAGATCTTGGAGTAGTGCCTAGTGCAATGAATCTAATGAACCTGTTCTATGATAACACTGGCGCCATTGCTCTGGCCAAGGAACCAAGGTTTCACAAGAGGACCAGACACATAAAGCGACGCTTCAACTCCAGCCAGAATTACACGAGGAGAAGGACATAAATATTTGCAAAGTGCACACGGATCTGAATGTTGCAGACCCATTGACTAAACCTCTTCCAAGGGCTAAACATGATCAACACCAGAACTGCATGGGTGTTTGATTCATTACAATGTAAATCACATAGTGATGTGAACTAGATAATTGACTCTATTGCAAGTGGGAGACTGTTGGAAATATGCCCTAGAGGCAATAAATAAAGTGTTTATTCTTATATTTCCTTGTTCATGATACTCGTTTATTATCCATGCTAAAATTGTATTGATTGGAAACACATTACGTGTGTGGGTAAATAGACAACACTTTGTCCCTAGTATGCCTCTAGTGAACTAGCTCGTTAATCAAAGATGGTCAAGGTTTCCTAGCCATTGACATGTGATGTCATTTGATAACGGGATCACATCATTAGGAGAATGATGTGATGGACAAGACCCAAACTACAAACGTAGCATATGATCGTGTCAGTTTATTCCTACTGTTTTCTACATGTCAAGTATATGTTCCTATAACCAAGAGATCATGTGACTCACGGACACCGAAGGAGTGCCTTATGTGTATCAAACATCGCAACGTAACTGGGTAACTATAAAGGTCCTCTACAAGTATCTTTGAGGGTGTCTGTTGAGTTGGCATGGATCAAGACTGGGATTTGTTACTCCGTGTGACGGAGAGGTATCTCAGGGCCCACTCGGTAATACAACATCACAATAAGCCTTGCAAGCAATGTGACTAAATGTTAGTCACGGGATCTTGTATTACGGAACGAGTAAAGAGACTTGCCCGTAAAAAGGTTGATGGACATCACGAGGAGCTCCAGAATGGTCCGTAGGTAAATATTGATATATAGGAAGTCCCATTTTGGTCGCCGGAAAGGTTTCGGGCTAATCGGTAATGTACCGGGAGTGCTGGTAGTGTACCGGGAGACCACCGGGAGGGGTATTTCGACCCAATAGGCTTCATGGGCTGTGGAAGAGTAAATACCAGCCCTTTGTGGGCTGGTGGTAGTCCCACACAAGGCCCATGCGTCTGGGAGAAAAGGCCCAAAGGGAAAAAGGTGGAAAAAGGCCAAAAAAAGGAGGAATCCTAGTCCTACTAGGATTGGAGGAGGAGTCCTCCTCTCCTCCCCACTTTGGCCGAACCAAAGGAGGCTTGGCCCTTGTGCCAAGCCTCTCCTCCCTCCCTCCTATATATACTAGAGGATTTTAGGATTTTGGCACAGATTTTTCAGCCACGTGCTACCCGTTCCTCTAATGCATAGTTTCTCCTCTAGGTCGGATTTCTGCAGTGCTTAGGCGAAGCCCTACCGGAATAGCTCCACCACCATCGCCGGAGCGCCATCATGCTGCCGGAGAACTCTTCTTCCTCTCTGCTCCCTCTTGCTGGATGAAGACGGTGGAGATTGTCATCAAGCTGCATGTGTGCTAAACGCGGAGGTGCCGTCCGTTCGCTGCTAGATCGGAAGGACCGTGATCGAGTTAGCGAGACGGATCGTGATCAAGTTCGCGGGACGGATCGTGATTGGATCGCGGGATGGATCGTGATTGGATCACGGGACGCTCGGTGATTTCGATCGCGAAGACGTTCGACTACACCAACCGCGTTTCTTAACGCTTCCCGCTTAGCGATCTACAAGGGTATGTAGATCCACTCTCCCTCTCGTAGATGCTCATCACCATCGATAAGTCTTGCGTGAACGTAGGAAATTTTTTGTTTGCGATGCAACGTTCCCCCACATTCGGACCTCTAGAAGAGTGTAGCAGACGTGAACCAGTTGTACGCTTCACGAGAAGGAGATGAGGCTTGACTCTTTTGTGCACAATTTAAATCCCCCGAGTGCTCTCCTCTTCTCATCGAGAAGATGAAGCAGCTCATGGAGCTACACATGATGCAGGAGCCGGCCATGACAGATCTTTGCATCCGGCTATGGCCCGACGAGTCGTTGCTGAGCAGCTACTTCACCCTAGTGCGGAAGCTAAGTGACCCTACACCTCGGATTGATGTGTTAAAGCATTCTACCTACATCGAGGGTCCTTGGATGGCCTTTGCAAGAATCATGATGCACTAGCCAACGATCAATCCGACCGAGATGGCTACCACAGCCCCGCCCCGTGGAAAGGAGCACAGGCGCCCTGAGAAATACTTCTCCGTAGTGATGGACAGTCCTCGGGCGTTAGAAGCTCAATGTTCGAAGGACAAATTTTATGAATGAGAGTGTTGTAATGTGTCCGAAGACTTTTTAATGCTTTAGGATGATGTTGCATGATTTATCATGTCTTTTAAGTTTTGCATTCACTATGACTCCCATGTGGCCGTTTAACCTAAAAGTGGTGAGTCCTCGGCTTCAGCCCCCACGTAGATACTACACGGTGTGTCTCTACCTATGCACTGTGACCCTTAGCCGAGGTATCGGTGCCCGAAGGCTGTAGTGCGAGGGGGGCAAGGCAATCAGACTATGATGCTTTATTGCTTTCACTTAGCCATAGGAGCGTGAAAAAGGAATGTGAGGGCTGATGACTAGCCCCGAGTGGTTTGTGATATTTGGATGAATCATGGCTAGAGCCAGCATCCCATGGTTTTTACGAGTACGAAACCCATCGTATGACACGGAATAACCTCTGACGAAGTTTTTAGTATAACACTTATGCTCAGATTCGCAGACTATTTCTCGCATACTATGACAGTCAGTTTTCGGCTTTCTCCCCTGAGGTGCTTGACCAGGCTAGATGGAAACACAATCGCAGTGGTTCTCCCTGTACCCTTTTAGCCGAACGAGCGGAACGTAAAGGGGAAAACACAGGAGCCGGGCAACCCAACTATTGACTCAAGACATAGTTCGGAACCAATGCATATAAAGCGAACTCCGATACGCTGAACACGATCGGTTATGCTTAGGGCGATATTTTATATTCGAGCCCCCGGTCTACTAGCCCGTTCAATCGTAATGTGTATCGAACAGTTTCGCAAGAAGTGTTTGAGGAGGGAAGAAAATAGCGTATGTACCAAAAAAGACAGTGAACAGGCCATATATAATGGTCTTATATTTTTCTCAATAACTCTTCTAGCTCAAATTGCCAAAGCAGGTATTCACTACTAGGGAAAAGCTTTTAGGTAGACACTTACCAGTAGCATGGGTTTATAACCCTCGCTACTCCTACTTACTAGTAGCACGGGTTTATACCCCTCTCTGCTACTAAGTGGTCACTACCATGCCCCCCGGGACAGGCCATAGTAGTAGCGAGGGGTATCAACCCGCGCTACTACTAAGTTGATAGTAGTAGCGAGGGCTATAAACCCACACTGCTACTAACTACGTGGTTTTTGGAAGAGCCCTGAAAGCCCCAACTCCTCCCCCAAAACCTTCCTCTCCCCCGTCACTCTCCCCCTCTCTCTCCATAGGATCTCACATGGACCTCCTAGCCATGCGCGCCTCCTCCTCAATGTCGCCAAAAGAGGTCGCCGCCTTGCGCCGTCGGTGGCCCGGAGCGCGCTGGTCTTCCCCATATTTCCATGCCAGCATGCCGAAGCACCTCACCACTGTGACCAACGCTGCTGCTACCTCCATCTCCTTCCTCTCTCCCCCTTTTTTCTTTTTCTCTCTCCCCCTGGTTTTACTAACCCTGCCATGTCCACACACTGCAGGTCCTCACCATGGATGACTAGGATCTTGCTTCCTTGGCTGTGAAGAGGAGCCCCACGCCGCCAACCTGTTGGGCATGGATCTGGGCCCTCTACAGCAGCCGTCACTAGATATAGTCTGTGGCTGCCCTTCCGCACCTTCGGCGACCCCTGTCATCGCTAGATCGAACCATTGCTGCCATTGACAGCAAGCACGGGATCAAGAATTTTTTTTGTTTTTGAAATTAATAGTAGTAGCGCGGGTGGCACCCACGCTACTACTAACAAACGTAGTAGTAGCACGGGTACACCCGCGCTACTACTACAAGTTAGTTGTAGCACCGTAGTAGTAGCGCGGGCACCCGTGCTACTACTAGATGTTTAACCCATGCTACTACTAGGATTTTCCCTAGTAGTGATTTATAGGTACTTGAAGATGAAATATAAAGTTTACAGGAGGGGTTATACCAGGGGTCTTCGATGGTGGCCTGACGTCCTCAATATGCCGTGTCGCCTATCCACTCCTGTGCCTCCTAGGAAGTGACATTCCTTTATGGGCTATCCTATCGGCAAGTGGACCTTGGAAAGAGGATCTTGAGAAGTCGCCGAAGTTTGGATGTCCTTTACACTTTGGCAGGTCCTTGATGGTACCTGTAGTATGTCCAAAGACTTATATTGGTAGTAGTTCAGTCCAGCCAAACACTTATGCTTTAATAGTTGTTCCCCACCACTGCCCATGGAATCTTAAGTGCAAAGTTGTGGCTTCTTGGCATGTGTTTCAGTGGCATTAGGGTTGTGCAATGGGGAGCGAGTCCCTATTTCCGAGGAGAAGAAGGTTCTGGGAATTCGGGCTGAAACAGAGCTCGCTTGTCAACCTTACGTGCCTTTATGGAAGATTTCGACGTTTGCCGCTCATCATTATAATGGAATTCAGCTGCCTGGGCCAATGCATGTTCCTCAGTTTGGAGGGAACGCTTTGTGTTGCCGTTGATAGTAATAACCACCTTGGGCCCGGGCATCTTGAGCTTGAGGTATGCCTAGTGTGGGATGGTGTTAAAGCGAGCAAACACTGTACGGCCTAGCAGGGCTTGATAACAGCTACGAAAAGGTACAATGTCAAAGATCAACACCTTGCTATAGAAGGTATCAGCCGGAATGAACACTACTTCCAGGCTCACAGAGCCCATGCACCGGGCTTCGATGCCTAGGATCACTCCTTTAAATATAGTGTTGCTTGGTTTGATCGTTGATGGATCTATACCCATCTTTTTCACCATGTCTGAGTAAATCAGACTGAGGCTACTTCCTCCATCCATTAGGACTTTAGTGAGGTGGTACCCATCGATAATGGGGTCTAGGACGAGGGCGGCCGAACCCCCATGACAGATACTTTTCGGGTGGTCGTCTTGATCGAAGATGATCGGGTATGCTGACCATGGGTTATAACTCGGGGCTAAAGGCTCTACGGCGTAGATCTCTCGAAGGGCATGCTTCCTCTCCTTTTTGGGTGTGTGAGTGGCGTATTTCATATTCACGGTTTTTACCTCTGGAGGGAACTGCTTCTGTCCGCCATTGATCGGACCGCAGGGCTCATCATCGTCCTTGCTGCGTGGGCCCTTGCATTGATCCTCGGCTGCAACTTTGCCTGCCTGTTTGAACACCCAACAGTTACGGTTGGTGTGGTTGGCAGACTTCTCTTCAGTTCTATGGTTCTGGCAAGGCCTCTCCATGATTTTATCTAGCGGGGAAGGCCCGTCACGATGGCCTTTAGGAGGCTTCTTGTGCTACCCAGGTCAGGAATTGTGGAAGCCGACATGAACGGACGTTTCATCGGCATTGCTATTGCTTTTTTGGCGCTTATTTTCATTGCATCTTGGTTTCCCGTTTCCATCTCGAACTTCGAAGGTTCCGGGGTCTTAGGGGTTGTGGCGCCGTATTGCTAGCCTGTTATCCTCGCCCACACAAAAGCAGGTGTTGAGTGATGTAAGGGCAGACATTCTCCTAGGTTTATCCTGACCGAGCTGGCAAGCCAGCCATTCATCCCAAATATTGTGCCTGAAGGAGGCTATTGCCTCTGCGTCCGAGCAACAACAATCTGGTTTTTCTTGGTCAAGAACAGATTCCAGAATTGCCGAGCGGACTCTCCTTCCTTGTGGATGACGTTTCTTAGGTCGGAGGAGTCTGGTGGCCGAACATAGGTGCCTTGGAAGTTAGATCGGAATGCATCCTCTAGATCCTCGCAACACCCGATTGAATTTTTGGGGAGTCTGTTTAACCAGTGCCAAGATAGCCCCTTAAGTTTTAGGGGTAGGTACTTAATGGCGTGGAGATCATCTCCTCGTGCCATGTGTATGTGAAGGAGGAAATCTTTAATCCATACCATTGGGTGAGTTGTTTCGTCATATTGCTCTATGTTCACGGGTATAAATCCTTCGGGAATTGATGTTGCATCACCTCATCGCTGAAGCACAGTGGGTGGGCAGCGCCTCTGACCCGAGCTATGTCATGCCGGTAATCGGCGTCTATTCTTGGCCCGTTTCATTCCTGTCCTCTATTGTTGTGGTCGAGCCAAGGCCGGTACCCATCTTGTTTATCGGGTGATTACCTTCTTGATACGTAGACGGATCTCGTATGACCTGTTCTATAGTCCAGGTCGTATCGCAGGTTAAACCTGTCATCAGGCTCGATTGGCTCTTTCCCCTTCTTCGGGGTATCGTCGGCTTATAAGCGGTGTCATCAACCGTCCTATCTCATCCTCGAGGAGGGCGGTCTGGCTTGTCGTATGGTGTATGTTTGGGAGACAGTGTATCAGTAAGCTCCTCATTGAATTGTGGCAGCAGCCGTCGGCATGGATAGCTCTTGGGTTGGTCCAATAGACCGATACTGTATCCTTCCTTAAGTGATAGGACCATCGTCCATCTATCGATAAGGTTGTCCTTTTCGGCCTTATGTTGTCGTTCTTTTGCCTTCAGGCTTTGGGCCGTGGCTATAAGGTGTTGCCTGAACTGTTCCTAATCTTCAAGGTTTTCGGGGATGGCAAAGTCTTTGGATTCCAGGAAGTCCTTATCCTTGACAAGGGGGAGCTAATTGTCGTCCTATGAACCATTTAGATCATTGGGGTAGCGCTGATCTTCTGCTCTCTCCTGGTCCTCTAGCGGATGTCCGGGGGTATTGGGATTGCCAAGCTCTTCCGGGATATCTCCGTCCCCGGTGCCAGCAATAGGTTTTCTTCCCTTTTTTCCTTTGATCATTTATGCGGCTTCCGGCACCTTGACAGCGCTTCACCCGAATTTTCGCCATTGTTTTTGGGTGTGCGTTCACTGTTATTGGCTAGAGTGTCCACCATGTAGACGTCATAGGTGGAGGTGGCGGCCCATCACCCGGTGTTAATGGGGGTGGGAACACAATCTTCGTCATCCATGTCTTCGGCCTCATCGGAGGCATAGTCCACCATGTCGGTTAAGTCTTCGGTAGTGGCTACCAAGTGGGTGGTGGGTGAGATGAAAAATTCCTCTTGACTCGCCTCAAGGCCGATGTGAATGCAAATCGGGGCTGGGTCATAAGTAATTTTCATGGATAAGATCCGATCTAGAGCCACGTTGAGTGTCGAGAGCTCGATCAGGTCAACTTGCTCAGAGCCTTCGAAGTTAACCTCCGATGCGTCCATGCAAGGGGTGTGTTCGGCAGGAGCCGGTCCCCAGGCATCCGGCGCTATGCTCGGATCCAGACTAAGAACCAGATCACCGCCTGGGTTTGTCCCATGGACTAGATCGAAAGCGGAATCCATGGTTAAGTCCCCGGAGTCTTCGGGCACATCAGATGAGATCGCGAGCCCGGTTAGCAAAAGATCGCCTCGATAGTCTATGGAGAACTCTACGTTCCCGAATTTGACCTCTTGATTATGGGCGAAACTCCCGACCCGGCCAAGATGGCCAGCCGGGTCAGGGTGTAGCACAATGCTGCTGAAAGCAAAGATCTGTCCGGGGACAAAGGAGTCCATGTTACGGACTTCTTCGTTGATGACAACGCGAGCCATCGATTCCTTTGGCGATCACAGTGGAACTCTCAATGAAACCAGCAATGTCGGTGTCGAAACCAGAGGATCTCGGGTAGGGGGTCCCGAGCTGTGAGACTAGGATCGATGGTAACAAGGGACGAAGGGGGCGATGTTTAACCAGGTTCGGGCCCTCCTATGGAGGTAAAACCCTACGTACTACTCGATTATATTGATGGTATGAAGGTTACAGAGTTGATCTACCTCGAGACTGAATAGCTAAAACCCTAGATGAGTTTCTCTGCCCTATAATCTAAAATCCTCTATCGGTTTATATACACACCAGGGGGGTACTAGGGTCTACACATGGAAAGTCTCCTATCGAGGATGGAGATGTCGATTTCCTCATCTTGACTTGGAGTGCATGGTGCGCCTTTGGGACTTCCTTCTAGAATGTGGGCTCTCAATTATCTATCCCTTCCTACGATAATTAGAGAATGGCCCACCAAGCCATCCTATTAGAAGATAATTAGAGAGGACCCCTTAGCCCAGGACTCCCTCAATAGGGCGATGCCGACACCTCGCACCTCGTCGAGCAGCCGGTGTACTTTCTCAGCACCGTGCTGCGGGATGCGCGCGTGCTACCCTATGCAGCAAAAGCTCCTTCTCGCACTCCTTCGCGCCTCAAGGAACTTGAGCCATACTTCTAGGGACACCCCATCAGGGTCGTCTCCGCCTAATCACTGGAGAAACTGTTGCGTAGCCCCAACGCAGCTGGAAGGGTTGTGGAGTGGAACATCGAGCTGCAGGCGTTCCAGCTGGAGTTCAGCACAACCTGGGTCATCAAGGGTGCAGCCCTCGCTGACTTCATGGTAGAGAGGACAGATGCTCACAATCAGGGGATGGATGAGGGCCAGTCCATCAAGCCTGGCGATGAGGTGCCTAACGGCTGGGTCATGCACTTCGACAGTGCCTTCACACGGCAGGGCAGTGGTACTCATCTCGCCGACCAAGGACAAGCTTTACTACACTGTGCAGCTTTGCTTCCAGCATGGCGATAAGGTCTCCAACAACATCATGGAGTACAAGGGATTGATCGTAGGCCTCAGTGCCACCGCAGTGCTGGGACTCAAGCGCCTCACCGTTAAGGGCGACTCTCAGCTCCTCGTCAACTTCACCAACATGGAGTACAAGCCGAAGGACAAGCACATGGAGGCGTACTTGGAAGAGGTATGTAAAATACAAAAGCCCTTCCTAGGCTTGGAATTGCAGCATGTCTTGCGCGGTGCCAACAAGGAAGCATATGACATCGCCAAAAGGGCGTCGATCCGCGAGCCTCAGGAGCCTGGAATCTTCGAGGTGAGGCTCTTCAAACCATTGGACGCGCCCCCGGCCGCAGGCCCGACATTGCTTCGGGAATAATTACCACCAAACCCGCCCTCAAGCGCCCCGGCCTGTGTTCCGGCCTTAGGATCCCACCTGCTCCTAGTGCGGGAACCCCAGGCCGGCGACTGACTGAGGTGTTCGAGGCGTACCTGCTCTACGGCGCCTTACCGGAGAAGGATGCAAAATGCATAGCTTGCCTGGCCATCGCCTACTGTTTGAAGGATGGCGAGCTGTACCACAGGCGCCCAAATGATGTCTCACTACAGTGCGTATTCGAGGAGCAGGGGCACGAGCTATTGGCCGACATCCACGGTAGCGACTGCGGGCACCACTCCTCGTCTCGCACCCTCATGGGGAAGGCGTTCCACAGCGGCTTCTACTGGCCAAAGCGCTCAACAACGCCAGCGAGCTGGTCCGATCCTGCGAGGCCTGCCAATTCCACGGGAAGCATATTGATCAGGTCGCGCATTCTCTCTAGACCATCCCACTCTCCTGGCCTTTCACGTCCTGGGGGCTGGACATACTGGGTATTTTCCCTCGGGCAGCAGGAGGTTACCGCTACCTCTACATCACCGTCGACAAGTTCACCAAGTGGGTAGAGTGGAGCCGGTGTGCACCATCCCCGCCGGCTCGGCCAGCAAGTTCATTAGGGGACTCATGAGTCGATCCGGTGTCCCCAACTGTATCATTACGGACAATGGCTCACAGTTCAGAAGCAACCTCTTTAGGACATATGTGCTAACCTTGGAACGCACATATGTTATGCTTCGGTGGCGCACCCTCAGAGCAACATCTGGGACGAGAGCGCCAATGTAGAGGTCCTAAGGGGCCTCAAGACGAGGAGCTTCAAGAAGAAGCTTGAGGCCTACGGCAGGGGTCCGCTCGGTGAGCTTCAATCCATGTTGTGGTCCATCTGCACCACTGCGACTAAGCCTGCCGGCGAGACCCCATTCTTCCTTGTCTTCAGGGTTGAGGCGGTCCTCCCGCATGAGGTTAAGCATCGCTCCCTGCGAGTCTTGGCATTCGACAAGGAGAGACAGGATGCCATGCGGGGAATAGATCTTGTGCTCGGGAAGGAGGCCCGCCGCCGAGCCTCGCTCCGTGCAGCAAGGTACCAACAGGCGCTGCGGCGCTACCATTGCCGCAACGTCCGCTCCACGACCCTCGAAGTCAGAGACCTCGTCCCGAGGCGGGTACTCTCTAGTAAGGGCTTGCACAAGATCTCTCCCATGTGAGAGGCCCTGTTCAGGGTCACCCACGTCTCCAGGCCAGGCATCGTACGCTTGGAGACTCAGGACGAGGTCCCCATCCAGAATGCCTGGAACATCCAACATCTTCGCAAGTTCTACCTGTGACACTCATGTAATAATGAGTGGACTATACACACTCGGAGCCCCCTGAGGAGTTCCATATGAGGCCGCGATGGGGCTCCCACCCATGCCCAAGTGCAAGCCCCATGCCCTGTGTTGGCGGACGATATTGTCATTCAACAACTATGTCCATGGCTAGTGGAGGGCCCATGCTCCACGCTGGGTGAAGACTACCTTAGGTGCGGGACGCGGATGTACTTGCTCTCTTTTGTAACCAAATTTGCCACTTTTTAGAATGAAGTTTGAAGTTTTCATGTCTTATTCGAAAAAGGGTGGGAAATTTTCTCCTTGTAGACTTTCTTGTTTTGAGTTTCTTTTTAAGGTGGTTTGGCACCTGCCAGCTCTCTCTCTCTCGCGCGCGCGTCTAGTGAGAGGGGGCTAGACACGGTGTGCAGGCCCCCAGGGCCCGGATCACAGTGGCCATGGGCCTGCCTGCGCGCACACCTCGTCAAAACCTTTGTGTCCTAATTCTCATGTGACGCTCTTGAAGCGAGCCAACATGCAATATTGCCTCTAGCCCCCAGCCTCAGGAGTACCCATCTCCTGGCCTTGTCGGGCAACGCGACCCGACATACCAGTGATGATCAACCCTCGCTCGGGGGCTCCAACCCAAATGGTCGCCAGAAAAAAGACGACCAAGGTAAGAAGCTCCATAGGAGCACGCCCTCACAATGCAGGAACCCACCACAAGCACGCCAAGCTAAGTTATCCGAATCGCGAGAGCGAGAACATTTCAATTTGTATAGATACAATTGCTAGGGTATGAAATGAAAAACGCTACCGAAAAGGTTTAATCGCCATAGTTCATTACACGCCCCCATGGGGCTCTCCAAGATTCTTGATGCAGGGTATAAAAGAAAAAGACAGCCTCCTGAGGACCGTCACCCCCGAGGCATGGCTCTATCTCCCCTCGTGCTCAGTCGGAGTCCTCCTCCTCCTTGACATGGGTGCAGCGGCTCGACGTCCTCCTAGGCAGGGGACGGCGCCGCGGCAGCTCGTCGTCCTGCTACGTCCGGGCGCGGCGATGTGGTGGCTCATTGTAGTCATCGTTGCTCGAGCTTCCCCAAGAGGAGGTATCGCCACCACTGGAGGTGTTGCGGCCATCGCCAAGGGAAAGTTCACCACCGAGGACGACACCATCACGATGGCCGACGGCAGCGGGAAGGCGGCGATGTCGCTGTCGTCGCCCTCAGGGCAGCACCCCAAGAGTCTATCGTCTTCCACGAAGATCTTGACGAAGAGTGTTGCCGCCCCGTCATGCTTGAAGTGGAGGGTACACCTCCCCTCCAGGAAGTGCGCATGGGCGAATGCCTGCCACTCACTATTCAAGAACGCGTAGCCCATACGGTTGACCTCGACCTCCACCCATGAGGCCTTGCTGCAGCAGCCGTCGGCCTGCAGCCATGGGCCTGTAGGCCCTCCGGCTGGCAGCGCCTCCGTGAAGAAGCGTGGGAGATGGAACCAGGTGATCATCGTCCTCTCCGCCCACACCACAAACTCCTGGGCCGCATCGTCAGAGTGGAGTCATGGGCGAGGCAGCCTAACGTCCGCCACAAGCTTCCCCCCCTCGGGCATAGCCGCCATGGCTACTACGGCCGCCTACGTGGGAAGGATCCTTCCCATGACTTCCGGAGGTAGCGCCAATCTGCACGGGAGAGCGCGCCTCCCTCGGGGGACCAGCAGCAGCATCGTGGCATACTTTTGACGACGGCGACAACCACTCTCAGGCGGCGACGAGCCCGGTCCCTCTAGGGGGCCTTGCCTCTCTCGGTAGCAAAGAACCTCCTCACTAGCACCATGGCTGTGGAGGTGGCGACTTGAAGTGGGAGGCAAGAAGATGGAGGTGGGCTGAGGGCTTCATCTCCTTTGCCCACCGCAGCGCAAGCCATCCCTTGTCAACCGGGGCAGTTACCGAGGCGACATGTGGAAATGGAGGCGTTCGTGCCTAGTCGTGCGCCACACATCGAGCCTGGCCCGCAGGCGATTGGGTCCCATGATGCTTCGGCCTTCCTTCCTTGGCTTCGCCTCGAAGCAAGGCCGAGCGCACCTTGGTCCCGGGGGCTACTGTCGGCGTTGTGGGATTGAGGGTACCCATACCTGCCTACCTGCAACCCAGCGCATGGCCCACCTTGGCGACCCGGTACGGCCCAGCAGCAAGCCCCTTAAGCGAAGGCCCTCACGAGAACCCCTGCCTTACGCGGGGAGCAACGCTAAGACCTACAGAGGAGTGGCCTACCCGGGATACCTCCCGAGGAGCAAAGATTTCTATGCAGGTACCCGACCTTGTGAGGCCTGGATGACGTGGGCCGTGACGACTGAGGCCAGTCGGGCGCCAGTGGGCGCAGAGGGGGAAAGTTTCGTCTTTCCTGCTAATGAAGCAAAGATGAAAGGAGTTCCCAAGGAATCCACCAAAGGCTTCCCTTGTAGTGCAACAAGGCCAATACCACGAGCTCGACAGGACGGATGTCATCGCCGAGCCCACCTCTGCGTCACGTGCGGGAGCTTTGTAGGCGAAGACCACCTTTAGTCAGGATAAGATGTACCTCCTGTCTCCTTTCAATCTTGGCCATTGTGGGATCCCTTCCCACCTATACGATAAGGGAAGAGGACCACGGCTACTATAAATAGGGACTAGCTTCCACCATAGAGAGAGAGTTCAGTTCATCCCCACCAAGAGCCCTCTCGAGGCCACTCAGCCACTTTACTAGTTCATCCCCAACCTCCTCGTGAGGCCAATCCACCAAAAGCAGGAGTAGGGTTTTACACCACAAGGTGGCCCAAACCTGGGTTAATCACTATGTCCATCTTCTTCCTCGCTCGCACACACTCAACGAGGCTTGGCCTTAGAGTGACAGGCTTGAGACTTTGAGTTGGTTGAGATCTTCGCACACGCCCTAGATTTTGATAGTATTGATCAACTAAAGAAACTCAAAACTTGAGTGTTTAAAACTTCACAAAAGGTATTGAAATAATTAAACTACTCTTCATCAAGGATCATCCTTAGTTGGCAAATCTTCTTCCGATTGCTCTCTCCATCTTGTGTGAAGTGAGCAACGTCTATCTGTAGGTTAATCCTCTCTGTCCTGAGTTGTTATTTCTCCATCTTCAGTTTATCCCTCTCATCCATCGAGGTATCCCTCAGCTCCCTCAGTTTGCTAGATTTACTGAGGGCAGTAGCACCTTCTGTGAGCAGACTATCCCTTTCATTCTTCACTGCGGCATTGTGTTCTTCTAGTTTTTTGATGCTCCACCCTAACTCTTCTAAGAGCCACTGATTAAGCTTGTCCACATTGTACAACAATTCGTTGTTGCTTGATGAATTGTTCATATGTACTGTTTTGCATGCACAATGAAAAATTACTGAGCACTTGTAATGAAATCTCACGAGTTTATTAGAACGAAGAATTTAAAAACAACATGTATTCACATGCAGAATTTTGAAAGCTCATATGTGTACTACGTGTCATTGCATAAAGGATCCTATCATGCATGATTTAAACTCTTTGGTTCCTTGCTTTCGGAATTACTAATAATTAAAAATTAGGTTGATCCCTTGCTTTCACATTTGTTAGCAAGAAATGCGTATCCTAAATACTTGTAGTTGGGGGGAACTAGTCTAGTTCTTGTAGAAATACATATCCTAATAATTATATATTAGGTGGATCCCTTGCTTTGAGATATGATTCGGTTGCTTCTGTTTGTAAAACAACTACTCCCTGTGTACCTAAATACTTGTAGTTGGGGAGAACTAGACTAAGTTTTCCGTAACCACAAGTATTTAGGTACAGAGGGAGTAGAACATAATTAAGCATCTTGTTTGGCCAACCATATTTTTCCTAGATCAAATAATGCACTGCTCTATACCAAAGATCAGAAATTTTTCCTTCCAAAATGCACTTGCACCATAATTAAACAACTAGAACAAGAACGAACAAGTGCACTGCAAGCCTATTTTTCCTAGATCAAATAATTCTGAATTTTTTCTACCAAAACCATAAGTCCATGAGATTAGGTCCTACAAAAATCCACTAGCAAGTTCTCTATTCTTCCTACCAACAATGTACATCTCACCTGATGGCCCTGAGGTGGCGGTTGTTGCATTGGTCCAGTTGGGACGCGCGACGGAGTCTAGAGGTGGCGGAAACATGCTGTCGGGCCGGAGGTGGCGGCGGCCGCGCTAGTCTGGCAGCGACGCGTGGTGGGGTCACGAGGTGGCTGAGATAGCAGCGGCGTTGGGTGATAGAGAGGAGCCGGGGAGAGGCGAGAGTGAAATGTGACCTAATTTTAGTTGACTCGGAATGAGCTGCTAAAATGGACTAGGGCTGTTGTGGGATAATGGGCTACGACATCACAACCTATACCAGAAAAGGAAAAAACATGCAATTATCTGTGTCCTGAGGTATAATCGCAACGCCAGCACTAAGTTTGTTGTTGGCGAACATTTCATGTGAAAGAAAAATATTCCTACGCACATGCAAGATCTATCCATGGTGATGAGAATCTATGAGAGGGAGAGTGGATCTACATACCCTTGTAGATCACTAACCGAGATGCATTAAGAAACATGTTGATGTAGTCGAACATCTTTGCGATCCAAATCGCTAGTCGTCCTCCGGTCCGACCACGATCCGTCCCGATCTAGCGCCGAACGGACGACACCTGCGCGTTCAGCACACGTATAGCTCGATGACGATCTACGCCTTCTTAATCTAGCAAGAGGAAGCAAGAGGTAGATGAGTTCTCTGGCAGCGCGATGGTGCGGCGGCGGTGGTGGTGGAACTATTCCGGCAGGGATTCGCCTAAGCACCGTCGGATCTATTTGGTGGAGGAACTAGGGAATAGAGAACTAGCACATGGACTTGTGTGTTTTGGGGCTCTATTCCTCGATTATATATAGGAGGGAGGGAGGAGGAGGCAGCCCTAGGGTTTCCCCATAGGTTCTTCGGCCGAAGGAGCAGGTGGAGGAGTCCACCTCCAATCCTAGACCAAGTAGGATTCCAATGGAATCCTTCCCTCACTTGGGGTTATTTCCTTTTCCACCTTTCTAGCCACATGGGCCTTGTGGGGCTGGCTTGCTCAGCCCACGAAGGGATGGTGCACCACCACTCACACCCATGTGGCCTCCCGGCGTGGGTGGCACCTCCCGATGGCCCTCCGGCACTCTCGGTACACTATAGGAAATACCCAAAACTTTTTCGATGGCCAAAATGGGACTTCCTATATATCAATCTTTACCTTCGGACTGTTTTGGAGCTCACCGTGACGTCCAGGATCTCATCCGGGACTCCGAACAACCTTAGGTCACCACCATACATAACTCAATAGTACCAAAACGTCACTGAACATTAAGTGTGCAGACCCGATGGGTTCGAGAACTATGTCAACACGACGGAGACACCTCTACAGTCAATAACCATTAGCGGGACCTAGATGCCCATATTGGTTTCTACATATTCTATGAAGATCTTTCTCGGTTGAACCTCTATGTCAATGATACGTCTCCAACGTATCTATAATTTTTTATGATGGCATGCTATTATATTATATGTTTTGGATGTTTTATATGCATTAATATGCTATTTTATATTATTTTTGGGACTAACCTATTAATTTAGAGCCAAGTTCCAGTTTCTATTTTTTCCTTGTATTTGAGTTTTGCAGATATGGAATATTAAACGGATTCCAAACGGAATAAAACCTTTGGAAGGAATTTTTCTAGAAGGAAACAAGTCATCCAAGCTTGGAGTGCATGTCAGGGGATTTGCCAGGGCGCCACGAGCTTGCTAGGCGTGCCCCCTGGCCGCGCCTAGCAGATTTGTCACCTCCTGGCAAGCCTACTAACCCTATTATTTTGCCTATAAATACCCAAATATTACCGCAACATCAAAAAGAGCCACGCAAATACTTTTTCTGCTGCCGGAAGCCTTCATTCCTGAGAGATCCAATGTTGGAACCTTTTCCGGTAATTTGACAGTAATTTGTCTACCCACCATGATATTTTCCTTCAAGAGAGAAGCCTCTAGTGAAACCTATGGCCCCGGGGTCTATTTTCCATCATATATTTTCAGATCTATACCTTGCTGTAATTTATTTACCTTTTACTTTCCGCACTTGTTACATCTATCTCTATCGGATCTAATCCTTGCAAATAACCGTGAAGGGATTGACAACCCCTATACAGCGTTGGGTGCAAGAGTATGATTGTTTGTTTAGGTGCATCCATGGGTGACATGCTTGTTCCTCCTACTGGATTGATACCTTGGTTCTCAACAACTGAGGGAAATACTTATCTACTTTGCTGCATCACCCTTTCCTCTTCAAGGGAAAACCAATGCATGCTCAAGAGGTAGCAAGAAGGATTTTTGGCACCGTTGCCGGGGAGGATACACATCAAGCCTACCAAGTACCCATCACAAACTCATCTCTTGCATTTACTTTATTTTCCATTTTCCTCTCATTTGCCTCTCCCTACCTTCTAAAATGATTTTTAGAAAATACAAAAAATATTTGCCTTTTTGTTCGCCCTAGTTTAGTTTGCCTTTCGTTGCTTGTGTGCTTGATTGCTTGCATGGTCACGATGTCTGAGAATACCAGGTTGTGTGAATTTTCCAATACTAATAATAATGATATTATTAGTACTCCTATTGCTCCTGTCACTAGTGTGGAATCTTATGAAATCAATGCTGCCTTTCTAAATCTTGTTATGAAAGAACAATTTTCTGGCCTTCCTAGAGAAGATGTCGCATCCCATCTAAATACTTTCATTGAGTTGTGTGATATGCAAAGAAGAAAGATGTGGATAATTATATTTTTGAATTGAACCGATTTCCATTCTCGCTACGAGATCGTGCTAAAACTTGGTTTTCATCTTTGCCTAAAATTAGTATTGATTCATGTAATAAGTGTAAAGATGCTTTTATTTCCAACTACTTTCCGCCCGCTAAGATCATCTCCCTTAGGAACGATATAATGAATTTTAAGAACTTGATCATGAGCATGTTGCACAATCTTGAGGGAGGATGAAATTAATGATTAGGAATTGTCCTGCGCATGGCTTGAGTTTATGGCTGATTATACAAATTTTCTATGCGGGATTATACTTTGGATTTATAAATCTTTTAGATTCCGCGATGGGTGGTACTTTTATGGAAATCACGTTAGGAGAAGCTACTAAACTCCTAGATAATATCATGACAAACTACTCTCAATGGCATGTTGGAGATATGCCCTAGAGGCAATCATGTATGATGATATTTCCTATGTGTTTATGAATAAAGATAGTCCTTGGACATTGTCATTGATGTGTATTAACAAGTACGTGACTTGTTTGTGAGACTATGCAATGTATGAAGATTGTCCTAAATGGTCCCTAGTCGAAAGGGATGTGTGGACACGCAACCAGTTAGACTAACATATGACACGGTGGATGGTCCTGTCTCACTGACCATGTAGCATTTGATGCTAGCCGGATAATATGGACTCAGAAAGGTCTGGTCTGATTCGACATAGTCAGATCCGAGTCGAGATAAGGTTTGAGTTGGACAGACCCAACTATGAGACGCAAGGATAGGTCATATGTGAGTCTCTAGTACAACATACGTTCTATGTCCTAATACCTGAGCTAGCGCATATACTCGGGATGGTAACGGACTTGCTTTGGGAAGACCAAATGCTACTCCGTGACTGGGTGGTTACAAAGGTAGCTTTCGGGCTTGTCCAGACCCATGCTACAAGACATGGTCGAGCAAGATGGGATTTGCCCCTACGATCAGGAGAGATATACTCTGGGCCCCTCGAGTGATCCAACCTGGATAAGCATGGCCATGCGATGAGGGTTATGAGATAATCCGAATGTTGGTTGGATTCGCCACAAAGAGAAAGAGGTTGTGCTGCAACAAGGATGACCATATCGCCTTGTGCACGACAACATATATCGTGTGGCAATGGGAACAGAAGTGTGAAGTACTGGTTTGCCTAACCAGCTTCATCGGACACTTGGAGTCGGCACGTCTTGCTAGAGGCCGCTACCGACCGGTCGAGTCGGATGTCATCTGACTCGCGACCAAGTGGACGAGAACATAAAGGTCACGCGCTTAAGGGAAGGAACATGTGGGCTTTGGATCATTGTGAGACCCAAGAGTTGAGCCCTTGCCGGATGCCTATATATAGTGGAGGTGCGGTACACCCATCTAGTTGATCACTTCGGCGCCGTCATTAGGGTTCTCATGTGTTGTGAATAGCCACCTCCACTCGCCGTAGACTATGCGATCGGACCTAGCAGTCTGATGCATGGTGTGTTCCTCCAGCACGCGCGGATACCATTAGAGGCAGTGCACTTGCGCCGCTTCGGCGAACCTATATGCTGGATCTAGTGGACCGGCTATTCAAGGGAGATTGGACTGGATGCTCAAGGGCGAACGGATGAGGCGGAGATGGACCACACAGACGTGCTTCCACACCTCTACTTCCGCTGCACGACATTGCGCGTCTAGTGGTAACAGTTTGTGATCCACCTCCATGGCATGTTCTTGGATGTTCTGCGCGTAGGAAGATTTTAATTCGCATGTTATGCACCTACGGTAGAACCCAACAGTGGTATCAGAGCCTCTGCTACAGGTTTTGGTTTCAGATTGGCAGCATATGTGATATGCGGAGGCGGCGGATGAGATCCTTCGTCTTTCCTGAGATCGGCTATTTGCACGGTTGATGAGATCAACTGCACATCGGGATCGTTGAGGCTATGTTTTCTGTCAATTGAAATTGATGAGGTCATGACACAACCTACCCCTACTGGTCAGTATCCACCATTGGGCTTAACCATGAAACATAAACCTGAATCGGGTTCGCGATGATCGATGAGATTGGTCAGATCAGAAAATTCGGCATGATCGGAGTGTAGATGTGGGACCACTGTGTGCATAGCGCCTTGTATTTCATACATGGTCACACAAACCAGTATAATGTGATTCTATGCATAAGTTTGTTTTGTAGGTTTGATGTTAATAGTATGGCTCATATGTATGTGATGCATGTGTGTAATTTAACATGACCTTCGTGTCAAGATTGTCAGCCGGCAGGAGCCAAAGTGTTATCATTATATTGTATAACGACCTGTGCGTCGACTTGTGATTCTCTGTAAATTTATTACTAGTTGTAGTAGTTGGAGGACAGAGATCAAGTTCGAGGCTTTGGCGTCCGGGCAAGATGGACAAGATGCAGTTCCACCCTGGACATCGGAGTTGGAGCCGACCTGGAAGGATTTCCATGAAGGAGCCATACTATTTCACATATTTATGTTTATATGTGATTGATATTGCTAATTGTTCCTATGCATGTTAGTATGGTAGAAAGATCCCTCATTAATATCAAGCACATTGCCATTCCGGATGTCGCACCTTCGCACGTCAAGTACGTCTAGTGGTGGGCTCATAAAATTGAGGTGCTACTGGGTGTCCTTGAACTGAAGGGTTCATGTCAGACACGGAGATGCACTGCATCAGGTTAACTTGACAAGGCTATCAAAACGGTTTTGGGCCTTGTGGCAAAGAAGGTTGGGAGCCGGGGTATAAGATACCTACCCGACCGACAGGAGTCGTATAGAGATACGATTAGCAAGGAGTTGCTTACCAAATAAGCAAGTTGGCTAGCAGTGATGCTAAAGCTCACTAGTCGCTCGTGCTAGACGGGTCCTGAATCACTGAGAGTTTGCGGAGGGACGCTGACTTTAGTGCGAGTAGTTCTGTTTAAGGCTTGAATTACTCTACATAAACACATTACTTAATGATTGCATATTTTCTGTTGTAGATCAATGGCAGCACCTGCTCAACCCAACTTTGCATTAAAATCAATTCTGGAATAGGATAAATTGAATGGAACAAACTTTACCATCTGGTATAGAAATCTGAGAATTGTTCTCAAGCACGTTAAAAAGGAACATGTTCTAGAGGATCCACTTCCAGAGGAACCTGCCGAGAATGCTAATGCCACAACCAAGAATGCCCACTAGAAACTCGTTGATGGATCAAACGAGATCAGCTGCCTCATGTTGGCTTGTATGGAGACTGATTTGCAACATCATTTCGAAAACATTCAGGCTTTCAATATGATCGAGAGTTTGAACACCATGTTTCAGGTACAGGCTAGGACCGAAAGGTTCAACGTCTGGCAGTCCTTGATGGATTGTAAGCTGAACAGGGGTGATCCACTGAGCCCGCATGTGATCAAGATGATCGGGTACGTGCAAGCTTTGGATCGGTTAGGCTTCCCACTTGGGGACGAGCTGTCCACGGATGCAATTTTGTGTTCTCTTCCACCTAGCTATGGGACGTTCGTCTCGAAATATCATATGCACGGCATGGATAAGAAGCTCATTGAATTGCATGGGATGCTCAAGGTGGCAGAGCAAGATATTAAGAAAGGCACGCAGCAAGTGTTGATGGTGCAGAACTCGGCTAAATTAAAGAGGATTTGGTCCAAGAAAAAGAGTAAGGCAAAGTGCATGGAGAAGGCTCGACGCCGCCGAGCCATAGTCCGGACTGAACTCAAAGACCATTTGCTTTCACTACAAGGAAGCTAGTCACTGGAAGAGGAACTTTAGCAAGTGGCTTGCTGAGCACGGCAAGAAGGCCAGAGATGCTTCTTCAGGCAAAGGTACACTTGTTACACATATTATAGACATTTACCTTGCTGACATACCTAGTAGCTCTTTGGTATTTGATACCGGATCGGTTGTTCATATTTGCAACTCGATGCAGGGGCTAGTAAGAACTAGGCGTGTGGCACAAGGGGAGATTGACATCAGGGTCGGCAACAAAGCAAGAGTTGCTACGTTGGAGGTCGGTATGATGCATCTCAAGCTTCATGCACTTAGTCGGAACATTATTTCTGCCTCATGCTTGATGAGTCAAGGTTAGAAATTCAATATGAAGGACAATGGTTGTTCATTTTATTTGAATGGAATGTTCCATGGCTATGCACCCATTGTAGATGGGTTATTTATTTTGAATCTAGAAATGGAGCCAGTCTATAATGTGAATGTCAAGAGGCATATGCCTAATGAGATAAATCCGACATATTTTTGGCATTGCCGACTTGGACACATTAGTCTGAAACGCATGAAGAAGCTCCATGATGATGGACTCCGACTTCGGGTCGTTCGGGACATGTGAATCCTGCTTGCTAGGCAAGATGACTAAGTCTCCTTTTGCAGAGAGTTGTGAGAGGGCATCCAAGCTGTTGGAGCTTATACAAAGTTATGTGTGTGGTCCAATGAGCACAACAGCCAGAGGTGGCTATCAGTACTTCGTGACTTTTACTGACGACTTGAGTAGATATGGATATATCTATTTGATGAGGCACAAGTCGGAAACTTTTGAAAAGTTTAAAGAGTTTCAGAACGAGGTTGAAAATAAGCTCGGCAAGACGATAAAACTACTATGATCAGATCGTGGAGGTGAGTACATGAGCCAGGAGTTTGATAACCATCTGAAAAGCCGAGGTATAGTATGTACCTCAGCTCACACCTCCGGGTACGCTGCAGAGAAACGGGGTGTCAGAATGGAGAAATTGAACCTTGTTGGACATGGTCCGGTCGATGATGAGCAAATCGGATTTACCCTTGTCATTCTGGGGACACGCTCTAGAAACTGCAGCTTTCACACTTAATAGGGTACCATCAAAATCCGTTGACAAGACACCAGATGAGATGTGAACTGGGAAGACTCCTAGTTTGTCTTTTCTAAAGATTTGGGGGTTGTGAAGCATTTGTTAAGAGACTGATGTCGGACAAGCTTACACCCAAGTCGGATAAATGCATATTCAGGGGATATCCGAGGGAAACCTTGGGATACAACTTCTACAACCGAGAAGAGAACAAAGTGTTTGTTGCTCGAAACGGGGTTTTCCTAGAGAAAGAGTTTCTCAATCGGGAGGCCAGTGGGAGAACGGTGCGACTCGAAGAAATTTGAGAGCCACTCAGGGACGACTCGGCTGGTGATGAGATCATACCGGAGTTGATCAGGGAACTAGTAGTGGAGTCGGCACCGGAGCAACGAAGGTCGGAAAGATTGCGCAAAGTGCGTGATGTTTTGTTGCTCGAAAGCGATGATCCGGCCACGTATGTGGAAGCGATGGTGAGCTCAGATTCCGGGGCATGGTTAGAGGCCATGAGATTCGAGTTAAAGTCCATGGATGAGAATCAAGTCTGGGACTTGGTTGATCCACCACTTGGCGTAGTTGCCATTGGTTGCAAATGGGTCTTTAAGAAGAAAACCGATGTGGATAGGAATGTTCAGATCCACAAAGCTCAGCTTGTCGCTAAAGGTTATGGACAAGTTCAAGGAATTGACTACGACGAGGCCTACTCGCCGGTAGCGATGCTAAAGTCGGTGATGATCATACTAGCTTTAGTTGCATATTTCGATTATGAGATATGGAAGATGGATGTCAAAACAACTTTCCTTCAAGGAAATTTAAAAGAGGATGTATACATGATACATCCCGAAGGTTTTGTCGATCCAACTAACGCTGGTAAAATATGCAATCTCAAGAGAGCCATTTATGGATTGAGGCAAGCAACTCGGAGTTGGAACATTCGTTTTGATGAAGTCATCATTGACCTTGGTTTCATCAAGAACGAAGAGGACCATTGTTTATACAGGAAGTCTAGTGGGAGCTCGGTAGTATTTTTGATCTTGTATGTGGATGACATACTGCTGATCGGAAATGATGTTTCGATGCTGAACTCAGTCAAGGAATCATTGAATGGAAAGTTTTCGATGAAAGACCTTGGAGAGGCAGTGTACATTTTAGGTATCAAGATCTATAGAGATAGATCGAGGAGGCTTCTCGGCTTAAGCCAGAGCACGTACATAGACAAAGTGTTGAAGAGGTTCAACATGAGTGAGACAACAAAGGGTTCTAGCCCTTCTCACATGGTATAAGGCTAAGCAAGACTCGGAGTCCTACGACTTCTGATGAGCGAAACTAGATGAGTAGGATTCCATATGCCTCGGTAATTGGATCCATCATGTTTGCCATGCTATGTACACGGCCTGATGTTGCCTGTGCAATAAGCTTAACAAGCAGATACCAGGACGACCCAGGTGAGAGTCACTAGGGAGAGGTGAAAACTATCTTAAAGTACCTGAAAAGGACTAAAGAGATGTCCCTAGTTTATGGAGGTGAGGAGGAGCTATGCGTAAAGGGTTACACTAATGCTAGTTTCCAAACCGATAGGGAGGAATCACTAGCTAGATTTGTGTATGTCATGAATGGAGGAGCAGTGAGCTAGATTTGTGTATGTCATGAATGGAGGAGCAGTGAGCCGACTCCACAACAGAGGCCGGATACATTGCGGCTTGTGAAGCCACAAATGAAAGTGTTTGGATTTGGAAGTTCCTGGAAGATGTTGGTGTGTTCCCAAGCTGGTCAAAACCGTTGGACCTTTATTGTGATAATTCAGGTGCCATCGCACAGGCCAAGGAGTCGAGACCACACCACAAGACCAGGCACATAGACCGAAAATATCACTTGATACGAAAGCTCGTAGAGAAAGGTGATAACAATTTATGCCAGATTCATACGTATGCAAATGTTCCAGATCCATTGACTAAGCCGCTTCCACAACCCAAGCATGAGGGGCACGTTAGAGCTATGGGCATTCCATGTATACTTCATTGACTCTAGTGCAAGTGGGAGACTGCTGGAGATATGCCCTAGAGGCAATCATGTATGATGATATTTCCTATGTGTTTATGAATAAAGATAGTCCATGGACATTATCATTGATGTGTGTTAACAAGTACATGACTTGTTTGTGAGACTATGCATTGTATGACGACTATCCTAAATGGTCCCTAGTCGAAAGGGTTGTGTGGACACGCAACCAGTTAAACTAGCATATGACACGATGGATGGTCCGGTCTCACTGACCATGTAGCATTGGATGCTAGCCGGATATTATGGACTCAGAATGGTCTGGTCGACACAGTCGGATCCGAGTCGAGATAAGGTCTGAGTTGGACAGGCCCAACTATGAGACACAACAATAGGTCATCTGTGAGTCTCTAGTACAACATATGTTCTATGTACTAAGACCTGAGCTGGCGCATGTACTCGGGATGGTGATAGACTAGCTTTTGGCCAACCAAATGCTACTCCTTGACTGAGTAGTTACAAAGGTAGGTTTCGGGCTTGTCCAGACCCATGCTATGAGACATGGTCGAGCAAGATGGGATTTGTCCCTCCGATCAAGAGAGATATACTCTGGGTCCCTCGGGTGATCCAACCTGGATAAGCATGGCCATGCGATGAGGATTATGAGATAATCCGAATGTTGGTCAGATTCACCGGAACGAGAAAGAGGTCATGCTGCAACAAGGATGACCATATCGCCTTGTGCACGACAACATATATCGTGTGGCAATGGGAACATAAGTGTGAAGTACAGGTTCGCCTAACCAGCTCCATCAGACACTTGGAGTCGGCACGTCTTGCTAGAGGCCGCTACCGACCGGTCAAGTCGGATCTCATCTGACTCCCGACCATGTGGACGAGAACCAAAAGGGTCGCGCGCTTAAGGTAAGGAACACATGGGCTTTGGATCTGTGCGAGGCCCAAGAGTTGAGCCCGTGTCGGATGCCTATATATAGTGGAGGTGCGGCACACCCATCTGGTTGATCGCTTTGGCGCCGTCATTAGGTTTTGCATGTGTTGCGAATAGCCACCTCCACTCACCGCCGACCATGTGATCGGACCTAGCAATCCGCCGCATGGTGTGTTCCTCCTACACGCGTAGATACGGTTAGAGGCGGTGCACTTGTGCCGCTCTAGCAAACCTATACGCGGGATCCAGTGGACCGGTTGTTTGAGGGAGTTTGGACCGGCTGCAGGACGGAGAACGGTCGAGGAGGAGACGGACCATGCGGACGCTCTGCCCCACCTCTACTTCCGCTGCATGGCACTGTGCGTCTAGTGGTATCAATCTGTGATCCACCTCCATAGCATGTTCTTGGATGTTCTATGTGTAGGAAAATTTTAATTCGCATGTGATGCACCTACGGCAGAACCCAACATGGCATGCCGAAAGATGTCCTACTAGTAAAAAGGTGCATGCTATTGAAGAAATAAATACTTTTAGTGGAAAGATGGATGAATTGATGAAATTGTTTGCTAGTAAGACTGCTCCTATTGATCCTAATGATATGCCTTTGTCTTCTTTGATTGGAAATAATAATGAATCTCTGGATGTGAATTTTATTGGTAGGAAAAATTTTGGTGACAATGCGTATAGAGGTAATTTCAACCCTAGGCCGTTTCCTAGTAATTCCTCTAATAATTATGGTAATTCCTACAATAATTCTCATGGAAATTATATTAAGATTCCCTTTGATCTTGAGAATATTGTTAAATATTTATTGGTTCGCAAAAATTTTTTAATGCTTCTATTGAAGAAAAAGTGCTTAAGATTGATGATTTTGTTAGGAACGTTGATAGAATTTCTCTTGAGATTGATTCTTTGAAAGTTAGATATGCTCCAACCAAGTATGATATTAATGAGTCTTTAAAAGCCATGAGAATTTCTGTTGATGAAAGTAGGGAAAGAACCGCTCGAATTCGTGCTAAGTGTGAATGGCTTGAAAAAGTGTTTTCTCGCGATAATAATAATGAAGATCTTAAAGTGATTGGTTTGAATCCTATTGAATCTTTGTTTTCCAATATAAATCTTGATAATCATGGGACTGGAGATAAGTCAACTTTAGTTAAAACCAGTCCCGATGATTCATAGTCTATAGATCTTAATGCTAGGATTGATAAAAGTGGGATTGAAGAGGTCAAAACTTTAAATAGCAATGAACCCACTCTTTTGGATTTCAAGGACTTTAACTATGATAGCTGATTTTTGATTGATTGTATTTCCTTGCTTCAATCCATGTTGAATTCTCCTGACACTTATAGTCAAAATAAGGCTTTTACTAATCATATACTTGATGCTTTGATGAAATCTTTTGAAGAAAAACTTGAGTTAGAAGTGTCTATCCCTAGAAATCTTCATGATGAGTGGGGACCTACTATTAAGATTAAAATCAAAGATTATGAGTACCATGTTTTGTGTGATTTGGGTGCTATTGTTTCCATGATTTTGAAAACTTAATGTGATGTGATAGGTTACCATGATCTTGATGATTGCTCTCTAAATTTGCATCTTGCGGATTCCACTATTAAGAAACCTATGGGAAGGATTAATGATGTTCTTATTGTTGGAAATAGGAATTATGTGCCTTTAGATTTCATTGTTCGTGATATAGATTGCAATCCTACATGTCCTATTATTCTTGGTAGACCTTTCCTTAGAACTATTGGTGCAATTATTGACATGAAAGAAGGAAACATTTGATTTCAATTTCCATTAAGGAAACACACGGAACACTTTCCTACAAAGAAAACAAGTTTTCCTTATGAATCTATAATGATTGCTATTTTTGGATTGCATACCAAAGATGACAATACCTAAATCTATTGTGTTTTGCCTAGCTAGGGGCGTTAAACAATAGCGCTTGTTGGGAGGCAACCCAATTTTATTTTTGTGTTCTATTTTTGCTTCTGTTTTTGAGTGTTTCCAACATTATTAATTATGTGGTAACTCTTTTTGGTGTTTTAATTAGTGTTTGAGCCAAGTAAAACCTTTGGGGTGATCTATGGTAGTTGTTGATTTGATCTTGCGGAAAAACACAAACTTTTGTGCTAAGTCTAGGAATTTTCTAGTTTTGTCAGAGCGTCGAATTGACCTGAAATTTTTACACATGATTGATATATAAATTTCACAGGCTTTGCTATGTTTTCAGAATTTTTTGAGTTACATAAGTATACAAAGTTTCCATATTGCTATAGACTATTCTGTTTTTGATAGATTCTGTTTTCTTTGAGTTGTTTGCCTATTTTGATGAATCTATGGGTTGTATCATGTGGTATCAGACATGGAGAAGTTATATTACAGTAGGTATAACTCCAATATAAATAAATAATGAGTTCACAACAGTACCTAAAGTGGTGATTTATTTTCTTATACTAACGGATCTCACGAGTTTTCTGTTAAGTTTCGTGTTGTGAAGTTTCCAAGTTTTGGGTAAAGATTTGATGGAATATGGAATGAGGAGTGGCAAGAGACTAAGCTTGGGGATGCCAAAGGCACCCCAAGTCATATTCAAGAATGCCAAAGAGCCTAAGCTTGGGGATGCCCCGGAAGGCATCCCCTCTCTCGTCTTCAATCCATCGGTAAATTTACTTGAGGCTATAATTTTATTCACCACATAATATGTGTTTTGCTTGGAGCGTCTTGTATCACTACTAGAAAAAAGGCTGTTAGTGGCGCAGCAGTTTTTGCTATTAATGGCGCACTATAGGTGCGCCACTATTAACACGCCACTAGTAACAAATAGTAATGGCGCACCTCTGGTGCGCCATTAGTATCCCAGATAATAGTGGCGCACCACATAGTGTGCCATTACTATGTCCAACACTGCGCCATTACTATGCCTCCTAGGGGGCCATATTTACCTTCACCTGTGCCCCCAAGTGCGCCATTACTATGCCCCATAATGCGCCACTGGTATTTAGCCTTGGTGCGCCACTAATGCTCAATATGGTGCGCCACTACTAGGGGCCATATTTGCCTTCACCTATGCCCCAAGTGTGCCATTACTATGCCCGATAATGCGCCACTGGTATTTATCTTGGTGCGCCACTAATGCTCAATATGGTGCGCCACTACTATGAATATTAGGAATTATTATTTTTTGCTTTTCTAGTATTTGCACAGGTTACAAAATATGTTACAACACAGAATATAAACATCACACAATAGAATTCATCATATTAGTCTCCAAATTCGAAATAGCGAACAAAGTTCAAACATTAGCCAAGTTTAGGTCTTGAGACATTAGCAAAGTTCATCATATTAGCCGAGTTTGTCGTCACATTACAAAGTCGATATCGATCATCTAAACTACCATCACATAGAAGAGGGTTGCGGTCACGATGAGCATCATCGCGACAAAACTGATCTTCATCCGGTTCCTCCTCTGCTCCCTCCTCTCTCCCGCTAGATAGCGCGCGTATCTAGCTTCTTCCTCTGCCCTAGTGGTGTACCCTTTGTAACTGTTACCGCTGAAATGGTGAACCTGTCTCCGACACTCCTCCCAGTCATCGTAGACTCCGGGACCTCACCCTTGTACACGACATAAGACAGCATCTCTATGCACTAGACAAACAAAACGTTAGTAGCAATTCACAGATAATTTAGAAGCAATATATAAGTATGCAACAAAAGGATCGGAAGAGAAAAGCAACACATTAATAGCACGATTCATGGTCCTACTAACAAATAGCATCGATTACATATAAGTTGAACAACTGTCCAAACTAAAGAGACATACAAGTTCATTAAAGTTTAATTACAACATGAGCTAATCGATATTTCAGAACTACATAGCATCAATACTTTCGACTCGACTCAGGGACCGCAGCGTGGATGAAGCCGCTGTCTTTCGTGATGGTCATGAATGTGCGGTCGTTGTTAGCCTGCATTTGTAGCGTTGTTTCTATTTCACTGTTGGACGGTTGACAGTTGAGGTAGAACTGCCCCGAGGTACGAAGGACATCTTGATAGATGATTTCCGCAAACTCCGACTGGATGCGAAAGAATTCTTGTCTGATGTCCTCGTCCTGGATTGCCGACAAGCGTGCGGCCCATTCTTTGAGATTATTTGGTAGCATAAGGTGATGCTGGTCCCGTACGATCGCCCGCATGTGATGGAGGGCGTAGTAGGCATCCTTCTGACTACCAGGCGGCTGCTTGACGCAAGGTAACATCATTAAGTGGGTGAACACGTGCTTGCTGTACCTACAAATTGGCCTCCTGAAGGTGCCGCCAGATTTTGCGTAGCCGGGGAGAGCATCATCAAGAACTTTCTTGATATTTGTGTAGTCTTTCGTCGACTGACGTTCCGAGTCGAAATACGTGGCCATGGAATATTTCGGGCTTAAGAGGATGAGTATGCAATGTGTGTCACTGCACAAAACACGGAATGTTAGAAAAAAAAGAACGATCGAAATCTAAGAAATCATATGTTACGGGGCGGTGAGGGGATGACTTACTCGGAAAAGTAAGGCACGAGGAAGTTATCCTTATCTGGGCTTGCCAGAATGACGCCTTTGAGGTATGAACTCGCGACTTGCCGGTCCCCAGCGCTGCCCAAGATCTTGGCACACATGTAGAAGGGGTATCACCTTTATCCGCTGCTCACGATGTCTGGGGTCTTGTCTCTAATGATCCGCATCTCCATACTGAGCAAAAATAGCCGAACGAAGGTTTAGTGCAGCGGATAAAGGTTAAACATAGCAAAGATGTCATCAAACCGCAGGATGATCATACGCCCGATGGTGCTATCGACAAAGCCCTTGCCCTCTGGCACCTTGGCCACGAAAACCGGGTATGGCACATCATTCTCGGAGAGACGCCGCTTCTTTATAGAAAGAACACCATCATGTAGACTCCGCATAGCACCGGTTGCAGCATTGAGCAGATTAGTCGGTAGCATCAGCCTACCCTCCACATGCACCCTCCTCGAGATATCCTTAGGTATTGGTGGCCCGTCCTGATCATGGATCGTACTCGGTGCCGGCTGGCTCGCACCCTTGTTCTTTTTGCTTTTCCGTCCCTTCTGCTTCTTCTGCTGCAATGGGATCGAGTTCTGCTCAGAGACCACCTTCTTGAGTGTGTTGGGGCTGATAATATTTCGCACCTCGGCTATTTCAGTCTCGGTGAAGGCGGCAGCTGGAGGCGTCTCCTGAGAACTGAACAGACGTCGCTTGTTGCAATTGGGTTTCTCCGTGGTACCAGCTAGATCGCGATCGTCTTTTGCAGGGTTGGGTTCTTGAGAAGGAGGCCCCAAGAATTTGTCACCTTACCCATGTTCGTTGATGTACTTATCGACGTTGGAAAATGTACCGTCATCGTCGTCCGGATCATGTGCCATATGCATGTCCGGATCAGCTGATGGCGGTAGCATTGCGGCGGTCTTGCCATGGCTTGGCGCTGGCACGACTGGCGGTGTTGTCTGTGGGGTGGTGTCCCCCGCCCCCAAACGAATCTGGCTCTTCGGCCAAAGCATGGACATGTTTAATCAGGCGCTGAGGGTCATCACATCATCTTCGTCGGCCCTAGGGGGTCGATACGGAGGTAACAAGTCGTCGTAGCCCCGCAACATCCGAACCAGTTGAACCCTATACACGGTGGGTGGCATTGGATTACCGTGGAACATGCGGTTGCCTGGTTCAATGATTTTGGCCTTGGAGACATCGATCAACTCGCCGTCCACGAAGTGCAGGAGAGTGCATGGGATGTTGGCGGCGCCCTGCGAAAACATGTAGGGCGTTAGGGATGCCCAGTTAAAGGCAAGGAGATGAAGTCATCGGCCGAGGCTTAGTTACCGTGATGACATCGAGCTCGGCTCATGTCGAGGCACCGCCAACGGCGGGCGTGCAAGTAACGAAGGGGCCGCTTGCTGCCGAGGTGTCGGCTGGCGTATTCTTCCCACACTCGGGTGCATTAAGCTCCAATACCGACACCGACGCCAGAGACACCAATGCCGCCTGCGTCGGAGACACCAATGTCGGCGCTTAGTGCGAGTTCTTGCCCGTGAAGCTGGGAATCAGGGGCGGCCCCTGTTGGCCGCCCGCAATCCACCCGCAGCCTCTCAAGCAAGGAAGGCATAATGGCGGTGATCGTCGCTCCTAGTTGGTCTCGCACTTGCTCTTGGACTATCTCCGGAATCCGCGCCACTTGTGCCTTGAGTTCTTTAACCTCGCGCTCTTGGCTTTCCGAGCTGGTCTTTCTCTCCTTTCGCCCAGCCTTATAGTATTCCGACCATTTCATGGACAAGCCTTCGCCGGCCACACGACAAGCTGACGACGGCTTACTGAACTTATCCTTTTGTTTGATTACGTTCAACGCCCTATTTAAAGTGGTGTCCCAAGGGGCAGATGGGGAGCTCTGAGACCCCACACTACTGCTTTCAATTTCCTTCGGAAGGAACGTGAACCATTTAGAAATTTGGCTTCATTAATTAGAATGCAACCATATGGAGCTAATTACGCAGGGGTGTATTCCTTACCAGAACATGCTCAAGCTCCTTCACCTTCAGATCCGTGGTAAGCTCCTTTGTTACCGGGTCCACCTTGTACCGAGCCCTGACATAGTTGTTGGTCTGCTTTTCATGGTATTTATCAAAGAGGGGCGGTAGGCCTTGCTCGGCACGCTCCGCGTCCTCCTTGTCCCATTTAGGTTCCGCCACTCTGTAACCGTCGGGACCGAGTTTGTGGACCCCTAAGTTCAGGTCCCGCATATCTTCCCCCCACTGACTTGATTCTGAGGATGCGTTGCTCCCGTACTTGATCTTGAACTCTAGGTAGTCAGCTTTGCTGATGGAAGGATTTGTCTCCTTGATCATCTCATAACTATCACCTCTTAGAATCCTTCTCTTCACCGCGGCTCTCCAAGTAGCCAGGGCCGTGCTCATCTTCGTGAGGGCGGCACTGTTCACTTTATCCCCTGAGAGGCATGTGTTTGCGAAGTCACCGGGGAACTTGTATCGTTCGTGCAGCTTCGTGAAGAGGAGGTTGCACAAATTCCCTCGGTCACGATGCCTTAGGTTCTCGGTGTTGATCGAGACGGTGCTCCGGAGAATGCACCCGAGTTGTCCCGCGTACCCACCGACTAATTCTTTGGGCGCCGTTGGATGCCCACTAGAGGACACTTCGGTAAATTCCTCCTTGACGGTGCTGAGCACGTTCGGGCACCGGTCCTTCCGTTGCCTCTTCGGTTGGCTACCATCTATGCGTTCACGGCGTCCCCGGCGGCACCATCAGTGGTGTCATCCCCGATGCCACTAGGGGTTGTGTAGTCGGGATCTGTGTCTTCCGCGGCGTCCTCATAGCGGTGAGGTTCTTCCTCCATCTCCTGGGACAGCTCCCAGAATGGCTTGCCCGAACCGCCGGCCTCATCGTTGTCGGCCATGTTCGCTCTAAATAGGAAAAAAGGCTACTAGAGTTATTGTTTCGGTTGAGAATAGGGCACCTTCTAGGTCAAGAAAATTGGGCATGACCTTTGCTAATTTTCTTGACATAGGAGTGCCCCATTCTCAACCGAAACGGAAATTAATCAACATTTCAGGAGAACTAACCTTCTGTTGATCTCAGGTAGCACAATTAAACTTTTCATGAATATAGCATAGTATCTACAGCTATGTCATCAATATGCTCAAGAAAGCAATAACCAACATGCTTTATTATGAAAGCTGGAATCCCGAGCTTTTTATTGAAAACTGGAATCCCGTGAATAAGACACTGGTCGACTTTCGCAAAGACCGGATTCGCTGACATATTTTCTCCAAGCTAGCTCTACCAGCAACAATGGAATCCCACAAGATAAAAAAACATATATTCTTCTATTATTCCACTTACTCATTCATTTTCTTGTTTCCCTGCAGCGCAGCCATGCTGTCTGTGTTTGCAGCAGGGGTGTTTTTTGATGGTGACCATGTCGTACCCAATCAACCCAGTGTGCTGTTGAAATCCTAGAGTCAAATTTGTTTCATCTATGTTTGTTTCTTTCTGATGTTGGTTTCAGTGTCTATCCCTTTGCTTCTTTGGGATGCTTGGTTGTCTCATTCTATTGTTGTTTTTGGGCACAAAAGTATTTTCTTGTTATACTGTTTATAGCAGTATCTCTAATTCTTGCCAAGTCATCACTAGGCTAGAAAAAACAGCAAACAATTGATGAAACATGGTGCTACTGTGGATACTATCATCATTAAACGAGGTTGTATAGTCGGTTGCCTATAGGAAAAGAATTTTTGTTTCGGTTGAGAATCGGGCACCTTCTAGGTCAAGAAAATTGGGCATGACCTTTGCTAATTTTCTTGACCTAGGAGTGCCCCATTCTCAACCGAAACGGAAATTAATCAACATTTCAGGACAAAGGGGTAACTATTTGTCCTGGCATCAACATTCCAGGACACACGGGTGCTTAGCAATTTAAAATATTTATAGGCCTATGCATCCAGCGCTCCAGACACTCCTTCCATTAAAAAAATAGGGGTTGATTGTGTCACTACTATATGAAACCTAAGTTTGCTGATTGTTTGCAGAAATTTGGTTGCCACAAAAACAAGCCAACAAACGAGTATCAGCAAAAAATGCTCAGCTGATATTTCAGTTTCCAGGATATACCTATCTGCAGCATCACAACTTGAGAAAAATGCAGAGCAAGCATCACAGCTTGACCAAGGATGTACCTATGTAATATTGCATATACAAGATGTACCTATGTACCTATGTAATCTTGACCAATTCAGTTTCCAGGATGTACCTATGTAATATT
This sequence comes from Hordeum marinum, assembly GCA_022496015.1. Taxonomy (NCBI): domain Eukaryota; kingdom Viridiplantae; phylum Streptophyta; class Magnoliopsida; order Poales; family Poaceae; genus Hordeum; species Hordeum marinum. Next base: position 66,171,287 of record CM039677.1, read on the forward strand.
GCATATACAAGATGAATACTAATCATCCGTTGTGCACTGTCATCTGTGCAGAACAGAAGTGTTAGAGTTGTTGGAATACTTTTTTCTGAATATGGGCATGAATAAATATGGACTACTCATCGTTCCTAAGATCTTTATAGCATATTTTATTTTTATATTTTCCATCTTATAGATGAGTTGACCCTTAGCTAGGTTGACGTATGAAATTCTAAAAAATTGTCCTAAAATTCTATCCTATTCCATCAAAGAAATGAAGTGGGCCCTGCCTAACAATTTCTGCAGCAATAATCTAAACCTAGGGACAAAGTGGTTACAAACAGGGTTATGCGCTAATCCTCCACCAATCCCACTAGCCTCTTGCCTTGAACTTCTCTATAGGTCCCTCCCTAACCAACCAGATGACACCATATTAGCTCGTAAATGTTCTCCATGACTCTTTCATTCGCATGATTTATAAATCGTGGGGATAGTAAAAACAAAAGATTGCAATGTTATGCTCATCTCAATCATACATGATTTTGGGTTGTTTGATTGCATTCTATATATGGAAGTAGTACAAGAAAAATACTTCAAAAAACTTTCTATACAACTCAATTCTATGAATCAAACAACCCAAACAATTAAAAGTTTCCAAGGACTCTAATCCTTCGGAATTCCTATGAAAACACTTTGAATCAAAGAAATCCTAAAAGGTCTATAGATATAGCATTACTTTGTTGTAATACTTGACTTTGTGGTAGGGGTTGAAGGGGTGGGTAGACGAGATAGAGGGGAAGGGGGGCTGGAAGCTCACCTCGCCCGCAAGGGGAGCTGGAGGGGAGGGGGAGCTGGAGGCGGGGGTCAAACCTGAGCGGAGGCGTGCTGGAGGCCTGGGACGGGCTGGGCGGCGGCAAGATGGGGTGGACGGGCCCGACGACGTCGATCTGCTGGGACGGGAGCTCCATGGAAGTGGCTGGCAGCAGAGGGTGTGGTCGGGACGGTCGCGAGGATGGTACGCGGGAGGCGGGAGGTGGGCGGCGAGGGCGGGGGTGGGAGGCGACGGTGGAGCGAGGGTGGAAGGGCGAAACCCTAGCCGCTTCGGGGAGTGATGAGGAGGGGAGAGGAGGGGGCTGAGGCGGAGGATGACGGGGTCATCGGTTAGCAATGGCGCACCTTTTAGGGGTGCGCCATAAAAATTGGTATATGAATGGTGCACCTTTTAGGGGTGCGGCATAAAAATTGGTATATGAATGGCGCACCTTTTAGGGGTGCGCCATAAACACCGTGATAGCAATGGCGCACCTTCTCCTTGTGCGCCATTACTAACTTTTTTTATTTTTTTTGGATTTTTAGTTGCATGTAATAATTTAAGATTTGAGATAAAAGAAAAGGAAAATGCAAATTAAGTGATAAAACCATTGTGCAAAGATTTAGAATTAGATGACATGGTTGAAATCAAGTGACATGAAATAACATTCATCAAAGATTGAGCTTGCGACTGACACACACACCCGGCTGACACGTCGTGATTCGATCTTAGCTATCTTTTCACAATCTTCTTGCCCTTATTTCTCGCGGTTGAATAATTTAGCCCCGGAACCCCTTGAATTCTTCTCTTGAATGGACGTCCTTTAGGTGGGGTGGTCCTTCTTCTTCTTGTGGTGTATGGTACTTGATCGTCGTCGTCATCTTCCATCTTTGGGTCGCCGTACTTGTCGAAGTCTTGCTCATTGGCGACTCCATCCATTCCAATGACATTCCTTTTGCCTCTCCTCACAATAACACGACTGGGCTTTGATGGGTCGGTAATGAAGAAGCATTGGTCCACTTGGCAAGCCAGTACCCATGGCTCATTTTTCGCGGTGACGTTTGCGCCCGCGGTGTTGGATTTCTGTTCAGGTATAACCATGGTGGTGAAATACCGGTCTTCTTATAGGACGCTCTTGGCCCATCTAACACGGAACATCGGGACCTTCTCTCTAGCGTAGCTTAGCTCCCAGATCTCCTCGATCCTTCCGTAGTATATGTCCTTCTCGTTACCGGTGTAGGATTCCATCGTTACCCCGAAGTTCTGATAATCGCTCTTCATGTCCTTTTCCTCGGTGTAGAATGTGTAACCATTGAAATCGTACGCCTCATAGGTCATCAGGTTGTGCTCGGCGCCTTGTGACAAGGCGAATATGAGTTTTTCTTCCGCGGAAGAGTCCTCATGTAAAGGGTACGACATAAGCTTGTCCTTGAACCAACGCGTGAAACATGAGTTGTGATCTTTGATTATATCTCCGTCCGTCCTTTGTTGGCCTCGGTCATTGTACGTCTTCTCAATAAAGGTTTTGTGCTCTACCACCCAAGGATTAACCACGTCTATGTGTTGTAGCGCGACTAGGTTTGCTCTTTCAAAGTCGGGGAGTCGACCCTTGAAGTCGACATGCATTTCGCGGCGACGCTCGCGGTGACCCCATCCAGCGAGCCTGCCGAGGTGCCTGTTGACGGGTAGACCAACGGGGTTCTCGATGCCTAGATAATTCATGCAGAAGGAGATGCAATCTTCGGTCAGAAAGCCCTTGGCTATGCTTCCATCTGGACGTGCCCTGTTGCGAACGTATCCTTTGATGACACCATTCATCCTTTCGAACGGCATCATGCTGTGCAGGAACATCCGCCCGAGTTGGATGATATCTCCCACGATATGGACAAGCAGATGCACCATAACGTCGAAGAATGCGGGCGGGAAGTACATCTCAAGCTCGCATAGTATCACCATGATCTCTTCCTGTAGCCTTCTGAGTTGCCTCATGCCAACCGACTTCTGAGAGATGACATCGAAAAAGTTGCATAGGACAAATAGCATTTCACGGATGTGTGCGTCCATGATCCCACAGATTGCAACTGGAAGTATCTGCGTCATCAGCACGTGGCAGTCGTGAGACTTCATCTTGCTGAACTTCTACTTCGCTAAGTCTAGGTATCTTCTTATCTTCCCCGCGTAACCGTAAGGAAGTTTTACTCCTATGAGGCAGGTGAAAAACTGCTCGATCTCCTTCTGACTTAGAGTGAAGCATGCGGGAGGGCAGTCATATTCGATCTTCTTGGCCTTTTTGCCTTTGCGACGACTTTTCCTGTCCTTCGCCTCATCATCATCATCATCATCATTAGGGCATTTTGCGTGAAGCTCCTCCCTGATGCCCATTGATTGCAAGTCTGCCCTTGCTTTCGGCCCATCTTTGGTCCTCTCTGGCATGTTGAGCAGGGTACCAAGCAGACTCTCGCACATGTTCTTCGTGATATGCATGACATCAAGGCTGTGAGGCACACAGAGGATCTTCCAGTACGGCAAGTCCCAGAAAACAGACCTCCTTTTCCATATCTTCAGTAGCGGCTCTGGCGCCTTTCGCTTCTTTCCTGGTGTTGGGCACTCTTTCCAATTTTTCAACAGCTTGTCTATTTCCTCGCCACTCCTCGTACGTGGGGGTCTTCGGGGTTCGGTTTCACCATCGAACAGATACTTGCGTTTTCTCCATGTGTCATCGTCGCGAAGCCACCTTCGATGTCCCATGAACACGGTTTTCAAGGACCCGGGATCTCTATCTAGCTGGCAATATGTTGTGTCATCCATGCACCTGACGCATGCACAAAATCCGTGGACCACCTGCCCCGCGACATATCTGTTGGTTGGCGTTTACCGTGCACCGTCGTGAGCGGTGCGGCTCTCATAGGGAAATATTGTTTTGCTGCAACGTCCCACCTATTGGTTGGCGTTTTCCACAGCGTGTCTAGCTCCTCTTTCAGCAGCCCCAGATACAGATTGATGTCATTCCCTGGTTGTTTCGTCCCTTCAATTAGCATACTCATGTGAATGTACTTCCTCTTCATGCACATCCAGGGGGGAAGGTTGTACATCCACACAAACACAGTCCAGGTGCTATGTGTGCTTCTCTGGCTGCCAAACGGATTGACTCCATCGGTGCTCGTGCCCAGCATGATGTTCCTTGGATCGTCCCCAAATTCTGGGTGTTCGAAGTTCAACGCTTTCCACTGGCTCGCATCCTTAGGGTGACTCAGCATCTTGTATTTATTATTTATCTCCAGATCATTTCCGCCATCTTCTCGCTTCTTATCCTCCCTATCCGCGTGCCAATGCAGGAGCTCTACTTGCTTAGGGTCCGCGAAATACCGCTGTAAACAAGGAGTGATTGGAAAGTACCACACCACTTTTCGAGGTGCTTTGTTCCTCTTCTTGTATCGAGTGATGCCGCACACCGGACATATGGCAGAATCCGCATGCTCGGCCCGATAAATGATGCAATCGTTCATTCACACATGGTATTTCACGTGCGGTAAATCCAGAGGACACACGATTTTCTTCGCCTCCTCAAAACAGGTCGGGCACTTGTTGCCCTTGGGAAGACGTTCGTGCCAGAATGACATGTTCTCGTCGAAGCATGCGTCGGTCATTTTGTGTTTTACCTTCATCTCCAGAGCCATGAGCGTTACTTTCAGGCAAGTATCCTCGGGCCTGCATCCTTCATACAATGGAGTAACCGCTTCTATCTCCAGTTGATCCAGCTTGTCTTTCTCTCGGGCGGCAGCTCTTGTGTTACCCGTCTACTTCAGAAGCAGCTCTTGAATATGAGGGTCCTACATCCAGCCCATCGATGGTCCATCATCGTCTGCTCCGGCATCTTCATCTTCATGATCAAGCCCTTTGTCTTGATCTTCCTCATCATCATGTCCGGCATCGTCTACATGCTGACTGTGTCCTGCATCTACTTCGTGATCATGTCCTGGAGATTCTTCGTTTTCTCGCCCGCACTCGCCGCTATTGTCTTGTTACCCTTCCTTATTTATTGCCCGGACCCCATGGACGACTTCATAATCATCTTCATCACCTTGCCACCGATAGCCATCCATGAAACCACGCACTAGTAGGTGGTCCCGCACCTGTTTGGAATCTGGGTCCATAAGGCTCTTCAGCTTGCATCTTCGACACGGACATCTTATCTCCGTCTCGTTCTTTTGAAGCATCTCGGCCTTCGCGGAGCTCAAAAACCTATTCACAATGCCTTCGGTCATTGTGCGGACCATCGTCGCCTACGGGGTAGAGCAAAACGATATTTTAGAACCAAAAAAATTTTGGCATGACTTTGCCTAAAAATAGGACCAAAAAGAATGCATAGTGCCAAATTCTCGCCGAAACGGAAATGAATCAACATTCCGGCAAAATATTGGCAACTATTGCATTTCAAATACCGGTACCTGCAAACACAAACATATGCAACACCACAAACATACGTATATCTAGTCCATAAAAAGTGTGTACGTTGGAGGCAGAAAAAAGTAGATCTAGAACATAAAGAAAGCTTTCCCCTTACTTAACTATCAAAAAACGGAAATTTAACCACTTAATTTGGGTGAATCTATGGTGCAAATGAGCTGAGGAGGAGGAGGCAGCCAAGACCAAGCTTGGTAGAGGTGGAGAGAATGAAGTGGGGAAAGTGAGTGTGGTAGGTGGCTATCAAAAATATCTAGCTGCTCTTAGGTTACCAATGGCGCACCTCCTAAGAATACGCCATTGGTAACCAGGGTTACTAATGGCGCACCTGGTATGTGGTGCGCCATTACTAGTCTTGAAAAGATATTGAAAAAAATTGTTAGTAGTGGCGCACCGTGGGTGTGGTGCGCCATTACTAGTTAAAACTAGTAATGGCGCACTTTCCCCTGGTGCGCCATTGCTAAGTCTGGGAAGGGGTGTGGGGCGAGGACAAAACTAGTAATGGCACACCACACACCCGATGCGCCATTAGTAATATGGCCACTAATGGCGCACCCATATCTGGTGCGCCATTAATGTCCATATTAGCTACAGCCGTTTTTCTAGTAGTGTATGATACGAGTATTTTCCTGTTAATTTGCCAAAATCATCCTTGCTGCACACATATTTTGATCGAGACATGCTGAATTTTGAATTTATTAGAATACTCTATGTGCTTCACTTATATCTTTTGAGTTGGGCAATTTTGCTCTATATGCTTCACTTATATCTTTTAGAGCACGGTGGTGTTTGCGTTTTATGGAAACACTTGAACTCTCATACCTCACTTATATTATTTTGAGAGTTTCTAAAACAGCATGGTAATTCGTCTGTGTTATGAATTTAGTCCTAATATGATAGGCATCCAAAAGGGATATAATAAAAACTTCCATATTAAGTGCACTGAGTATTTATGAGAAGTTTGATTGCTTGCATAAAGTTTTGAGATATAAAGATGGTAATGTTAAGAGACATGTTAGGAAGTAAATTGTGATTTGGTAAAAATACTTGTGTAAAGTTTTGTGATTCTCGTAGCATGCACGTATGGTGAACCGCTATGGAAGGAAGTCGGAGCATGACTTTTTATAGATTGTCGGGCTTTGTGTGAGGGTCGGGGGCGTGTGATGGTTAACTCCAACCAACCTCCCCCCTAGGATTATGCGTTTAATGCTTTGCTTCAATGACTAATATACTTTTGCAATAAGTACATGAGTTCTTTATGATTAATGTCCAGTCCATGAATTATACGCACTCTCGCCCTTCCACTTTTGGTAGCCTCTCTATTTACCACGCAACTCACGCCGGTATACCGTATATCTTCCTCAAAATGGCCACCATATACCTTCCTAAAAACAGCCACCATATACCTTCCTCAAACAGCCACCATATATTCTTCTTCAAAAAAGCCACCATACCTACCTATTATGGCATTTCCATAGCCATTCCGAGATATATTGACATGCAACTTCCATTGTTTCCTTTTATGACATGCACCATCACTTCCATATTGCATATAGAGTCATATTTTGTCATAGGTATCCAGTTGTAATTTTATCTTGAGTTGTATGTAAATAAAAGTGTGATGATTATCATTCTTAGAGGATGTCCCATGTGAGAAAAGGATGATGGAAGCTATGATTCCCTCACAAGTGGGGATGAGATTCCGGACTTTATGAAAAATAAAAGGGGCCAGCGAAGCCCAAATAAAAAATGAATAAAAGAGACCTTAGATGCCCACACGCAAAAAATGAGAGAAAAGAGAGAAGCGACATTGCTACTACCTTTTCCCACACTTGTGCTTCAAAGTAGCACCATGATCTTCATGATGGAGAGTCTCCTATTTTGAAACTTTCATATAGCTAGTGGAATTTTTCTTCATGATGCACATCCACTTAGTTTCCTTTTGAGCCTCATACACTTATAGCTCTAGAGCATCCATTGCATGGCAATCCCTACTCAGTCACATTGATATTTATTGATGGGCATCTCCATAGCCCGTTGATACGCCTAGTTGGTGTGGGACTATCATCTCCCTTTCCTTGACAACCTCCACTATATTCTATTCCACCTATAGTGCTATATCCATGGCTCACGCTCACGTATTGCGTGAGAGTTGAAAAAGTTTCAGAAAATAAAGGTGTGGCTTGACTTTTCATCGGGGTTGTACATGATATAAATACTTTGTGTAGGGAAGATGGAGCATAGCCAGACCATATGATATTGTAGGGATAACTTTCTTTTGCCATTATATTTTGAAGAGATACAATTGTTTTGCTAGTATGCTTGAAATGTTATTGTTTCTATATCAATATTAAGATTTTGTTTTGAGTGTTACGGATCTGAATATTCATGCCACAGTAAAGAACATTACTTGGATAAATATGTTAGGTAGCACTCCACATCAAAAATTCTATTTTTATCATTTACCTACTCGAGGACGAGCAGGAATTAAGCTTGGGATACTGATACGTCTCCAACATATCTATAATTTTTGATGATGGCATGCTATTATATTATCTATTTTGGATGTTTTATATGCATTAATATGCTATTCTATTTTATTTTTGGGACTAACCTATTAATCTAGAGCCAAGTGCCAGTTTCTGTTTTTCCTTGTTTTTGAGTTTTGCAAATATGGAATATTAAACGGAGTCCAAACCTCCTGGTCGTGCCTAGCCTCCTGGCAGGTCTCCTAACCCTATTCTCTAGCCTATAAATACCCAAATACTCCCGCAACATCAAAAAGAGCCACACAAATAATTTTACATCGACGAAAGCCCCGTTCCCGAGAGATCCAATCTTGGAGCCTTTTCCGGTAATCTGTCGGAGGGGGTTTCGATCACGGAGGGCATCTACATCGACTCCATTGCCCTTCCGATGATGCGTGAGTAGTCCACCACGGACCTACGGGTCCATAGCTAGTAGCTATATGGCTTCTTCTCTCTCTTTGATCTTTAATACCATATATCTGATGTAATCCTCTTTTGTGGTGTGTTTGTCAAGATCCGATGAATTGTGAGTTTATGTTCAGATTATCAATGAATCTTATTTGAATCTCCTCTGATTTATTATATGCATGATTTCCTATCCTTGCAAGTCTCTTCGAGTTATTGGTTTGGTTTGGCCAACGAGATTGATAATTCTTTCAATGGGAGAAGTGCTTGGTTTTGGGTTCAATCTTGCGGTGTCCTCACCCAGTGACATAGTAGGGGTAGCAAGGCACGTATTGTATTGTTGCCATCAAGCATAACAAGATGGGGTTTTCATGATATTTCTTGAGTTTATCCCTATACATCATGTCATCTTTCTTAATGTGTTACTCTATTCTTCATGAACTTAATACTCTAGATGCAGGCAGGAGTCGGTCGATGTGTGGAGTAATAGTAGTAGATGCAGAATCGTTTCGGTCTACTTGTCATGGACGTGATGCCTATATGCATGATCATTGCCTTGGATAACTACATGATTATTCGCTTTTCTATCAATTGCTTGACAGTAATTTGTCTACCCACTATGATATTTGCCTTCAAGAGAGAAGCCTCTAGTGAAACCTATGGCCCCGAGGTCTATTTCCAATCATATATTTTCAGATCTATACCTTGCTGTAATTTATTTACCTTTTACTTTCCGCACTTGTTACATCTATCTCTATCGGATCTAATCCTTGCAAATAACCGTGAAGGGATTGACACCCCCTTTATAGCGTTGGGTGCAAGAGTTTGATTGTTTGTGTAGGTGAATCCATTGGTGACTTGCTTGTTCCTCCTACCAGATTGATACCTTGGTTCTCAACAACTGAGGGAAATACTTATCTACTTTGTTGCATCGCCCTTTCCTCTTCAAGGGAAAACCAACGCATGCTCAAGAGGTGGTAGTCAAGGATTTAGGTAATCCCGTATGAAGTTCCCATTGTTCTTCGGTAAGTTACTTGCCCGAGATTCGGTCGTCTATATCTCTATACCTAGTTCAATCTCGTTACCGTCAAGCATCTTTACTCATTCCGTAATACAAGATCATGTGGCTAACACTTTAGTCACTTTTCTTGTAAGGCTTGTTGTGATGTTGTATTACCGAGTGGGCCTTGAGATACCTCTCTGTCACACGGAGTAACAAATCCCAGTCTTGATCCATGCCCACTCGATAGACACCCTCGAAGATACCTGTAGAGCATCTTTATAAACACACAATTATGTTGCAATGTTTGATACACACAAGATATTCCTATGGTGTTAGTGAGTTTCATGATCTCATGGTCATAGGAACAGATACTTGACATGCAGAAAACTACAGCAATAAACTGACACGATCATATGATATGTTTATAGTTCGGATCTTGTCCATCACACCATTCTCCCAATTATGTGATCCCGTTATCAAATGAAATCTTATGTATATGGCTAGGAAAGCTTGACCATCTTTGATTAACGAGCTATTTTACTAGAGGCATACAAGGGACACAGTGTTGTCTATGTATCCACACACAAAATGTGTTTCCAATCAATAAAATTATAGCATGGATAATAAACAATTATCATGAACATGGAAATATAATAATAACCATTATATTATTACCTCTAGGGCATATTTCCAACAGTCTCCCACTTGCACTAGAGTCAATAATCTAGCTCACATCACAATGTGATTTACATTGTAATGAATCTAACACATATACACTTCTGGTGTTGATCATGTCTAGCCCTTGGAAGAGGTTTAGTCAATGCGTCTATAACATTCAGATCCGTATGCACTTTGCAAATATTTATGTCCTCCTCCTTGATGTAATCACGGATGGAATTGAAGCATCACTTTATGTGTCTGGTCCTCTTGTGAAACCTTGGTTCCTTGGTCAGAGAAATGGCACTAGTGTGTTCACAGAATAGAGCCATTGGATTCAGTGCACTAGGCACTACTCCAAGACCTTCCATGAACACCTTCATCTAGACACCTTCCTTTTCCGCCTACGAGGCTGCGATGTACTCCGTTTCGCATGTAGAATCCGCTACCACTCTTTGCTTGGAAATGCACCAGCTTACCACTCCCCCCATTGAGAATAATTACGTATCCGGTTTGAGACTTAGAGTCATCCGAATCAGTGTCAAAGCTTGCATCGACGTAAACCTTTACGACGAGCTCTTCATCACCTCCATAAACGAGAAACATTTCCTTAGTCCTTTTTAGGTACTTAAGGATATTCTTGACTGGCGTCCAATGCTCCATTCCAGGATCACTTTGAAACCTTCCATCCATACTTATGGCAATGCTGACATCGGGTCTTGTGCACAGCATTGCATACATGATAGAGCCTATAGCTGAAGCGCAGGGGATGCACTCATATTTTCTCTATCTTCTATAGTCACTGGGCATTGAGTCTTACTCAACTTCACACCTTGCAACACAGGCAAGAACCCCTTCTTGGAATGATCCATTTTAAACGTATTCAAAACTTTGTAAAGGTACGTGCTTTGTGAAAGTCCTATTAAGCGTCTCGATCTATATCTATAGATCTTGATGCCTAATATGAAAGCAGCTTCTCCTAGGTCCTTCATTGAAAAACTCTTGTTCAAATATTCCTTCACGCTTTCCAATATTTCTATATTGTTTCCAATCAGCAATATGTCACCCACATATAATATTAGAAACGCTATAGAGCTCCCACTCACTATCTTGTAAATACAAGCTTCTCCGTAAACTTGTATAAACCTGAACACTTTGATCACCACATCAAAGCACAGATTCCAACTCGGAGATGCTTGCACCAGTCCATAAATGGATTGATGGAATTTGCAAACTTTGTTAGCATTCTCTAGATCAACAAAACCTTCTGGTTGTATCATATACAACTCTTCCTTAAGGAAACCATTAAGGAACATTGTTTTGACATCCATCTGCCGAATTTCATAATCGAAAAATGTAGCTATTGCTAACATGATTCTGACCGCTTTAAGCAGCACTGTGTGTGAGAAGGTCTCATCATAGTCAACTCCTTGAACTTGTGAAAAACCCTTCGCCACAAGTCGAGCTTTATAGATGATGACATTATCGTCTGCGTCTGTTTTCCTCTTAAAGATCCATTTGTTCTGAATGGCGTTTCACCCATCAGGTAATACTTCCAAAGTCCATACTTTGTTTTCATACATGAATCCCATCTCGGATTTCATGGCCACTAACCATTTCTCCGAATTCGGGCCCATCATCGGTGCTCCATAGCTCGTACGTTCATCGTTGTCCAACAACATGACCTCTAAGACAGGTTTGCCATACCACTCAGGAGCGGTACACGTCCTTTATGATCTAGGAGGTTCGATAGTAACTTGATCCGAAGCTACATGATCATCATTAACTTCCTCTACAACTGATGCGGGCTCTATAGAAACATCTTTTTGTGCTGCGCTACTCTCTGGTTGAAGTAAAGGTTCAATAACCTCATCAAGTTCTATTTTCCTCCCACTCAATTCTTTCGAGCGAAACTATTTCTCAAGAAATGTTCTGTTTTTAGCGACAAACACTTTGCCTTCAAATATGAGATAGAAGGTATACCCAACTATCTCTTTTGGGTATCCTATGAAGACTCATTTCTCCGCTTTGGGTTCCAGCTTTTCATACTAAAGCTTTTTGACATACGCATCACATCCCCAAACTGTGAAATGAAAACTTTGGCTTCTTGCCAAACCACACTTCATATGGCATCATCTCAACGGATTTTGATGGTGGCCTATTTAAAGTGAATGCAGCTGTCTCTAATGCATAACCCCAAAACGATAGTGGCAAATCAGTAAGAGACATCATAGAACGTACCATATCTAATAAGGTTCGATTACGACATTCGGACAGACCATTACGCCGTGGTGTTCCAGGCGAAACTATTCCACACTGTCTTAAGTGACTGCCAAACTCATAACTCGGATATTCTCCTCCTCGATCAGATTGTAGGAATTTCATCTTCTACGACGATTCTCAACTTCACTCTAAAATTGCTTGAACTTTTCAAACGTTTCAGACTTTTGTTTTATTAAGTAAATATACACATATCTACTTAATTCAGCAGTGAAGGTGAGAAAATAACGATATCCACCGCGCGCCTCAATTCTCATCGGACCGCACACATCAGTATGTGTGACTTGCAACAAGTCACTTGCCCATTCCATTGTTATGGAAAACGGGGCTTTAGTCATGTTGCCCATGAGGCATGGTTCACATGTGTCAGGTGATTCAAAATCAAGTGACTCCAAAAGTCCATCAGCATGGACCTTCTTCATGCGTTTTACACCAGTATGACTTATGCGGCAGTGCCACAAGAAAGTGGTACTATCATTATCAACTCTACATCTTTTGGCATCAATGTTATGAACATGTGTATCGTCACTATAGAGATTCAATAAGAATAAACCCCTCACATTGGGTGCATGACCATAAAACATATTACTCATATAAATAGAACAACCATTATTCTCTAATTTAAATGAGTAATCTTCTTACGATAAACAAGATCCAGATATAATGTTCATGCTTAACGCGGGCACTAAATAACAATTATTCAGGTTCATCACTAACCCCGATGGAAATCGAAGAGCGAGCATGCTGACTGTGATCACATCAACCTTGGAACCATTTCCCATGCGCAAAATCGTCACATCGTCCTTAGCTAGCCTTCATCTATTCCGTAGCTCCTGTTTTGAGTTGCAAATGTGAGCAACTGAACCAGCATCAAATACCTAGGCACTACAACGAGATTTGGTACGGTACACATTAATAACATGTATATCATATATACCTTGTTTGGTGTTGGACGCCTTCTTGTCAGCAAGATACTTGGGGCAGTTCCGCTTCCAATGACCAGTTCCCTTGCAATGAAAGTACTCAATTTCTGGTTTGGGTCCAGCCTTGGCTTTCTTCATGGGAGGGGCAACTACTTTCCCACTCTTCTTGGAGTTAACCTTCTTCCCCTTTCCATTCTTCTTGAAACTAGTGGTTTTATTGACCATCAACACTTGATACTCTTTCTGGATTTGAGACTCAGCGATTTTCAGCATCGCAAACAGCTCGGTGACTGACTTGTTCATCCCGTGCATGTTATAGTTCATCACGAAGCTCTTGTAGCTAGGTGGAAATGATTGAAGAACTCTTTCAGTGATCGCCTCAGGTGGAAGGGGTATCCCTAACTTAGTCAGACGGTTCAAATACCCAAACATTCTGAGTATATGTTCACTCATAGACACGTTCTCCTCCATCTTGCAAGCATAGAACTTATCGGAGGTCTCATACCTCTCGATCCGGGCAATCTTCTCAAAGATATACTTCACCTCCTGGAACATCTCATATGCTCCATGACGTTCAAAACATCTTTGAAGTCCCTGTTCTAAGCCATACAAAATTGCACATTGAACTATTGAGTAATCCCTAGAACGTGCCTCCCAAGCGTTCTTAACGTCTTCGGAGGACACGGGACCTCATGGATCACCAAGCAGTGCATCAAGGACATAAGCCTTCTAGGAAGCCGTGAGGATAAACCTTAGATTATGGGCCCAGTCTACAAAGTTACTTCCACCATCTTTCAACTTGGCTTTGTAGAGGAACGCATTAAATTCAGGGGAACTATTGCGCGAGCCATTGTTCTACAACATAAATTTGCAAAGGTTACTCAGACTATTGTTCAAGAAAATGAGTTTAGTTAATAAAATTACTAAAAACTCCCTTTCAAATTCACATCCCTCTAGTCATCTAAGTGATACATGATCCAAATTCACCAACCCAAGTCCGATCATCACCTCAGATGTGGTGGTTTAGATGGTGAACATCGTCATGTTGATCATATCTACTATATGACTCATGTTCGACCTTTCAGTCTCTTGTGTTCCAAGGCCATGTCTGTAAATGCTAGGCTCGTCAAGTTTAACCCGAGTGTTTTGCACGTGCAACACTAGCTTGCACCCGTTGTATGTGAACGTAGAGTCTATCACACCCGATCATCAAGTGGCGTCTCAACAGGACGAATTTCGCAATGTTGCACACTCGGGGAGAACGCAATTTTATCTTGAAATTTTAGTGAGTAATCACCTTATAATGCTACTGTCGTCCTAAGCAAAATAAGATGCATAAAAGGATTAACATCACATGCAAATCATAAGTGACATAATATGGCCATGAACTTGTGCTTTTGAGCTCCATCTTCAAAGCACCGGCATGATCTTCATAATTACCCAAATGACACCATGATCTCCATCATCTTGATCTCCATCAACATGCCGCCATGAGGTTGTCGCGCTAACTATTGCTTCTACGACTATTGGTAACTCATAGCGATAAAGTAAGGCAAAACGGCAAAAATAATTGAAGATAACCCTACGGATCCTGCCCATTGTTGTACTCATCGACATGCAAGTCGTGATATTCTATACAAAACATGATCACTCATACATCACATATATCTCATCATGTAATTGGACATATCACATCACAACATACCCTGCAAAAACAAGTTAGACGTCCTCTAATTGTTATTGCATATTTTACGGGGTATCTAGCAAGAACAATTCTTACCTACGCAAAGACCACAACGGTGATACACAAATTGCTATTCAACCTTATCAAGGACCGCCTTTGTCGAATCCGATCCAACTAGAGTAGGAGAGACACATACCCGCCAGCCATCTTTATGAAACAAAGTCACATGTCAGTCGATGGAACCGGTCTCTCATAAGCGTACGAATACGGTTCATCTGGGCCGCTTCATCCCACAATACCTCTGAATCAAGAAAATACCAAGGGAGGAAGCAATCTGAGCATCAACGCCCATAAACTCCTTTGTGTTCTACTCGTGATGTCATCTAAACATAGACCTAGCTAATGATGCCACTGTTGGGGAACGCTGCATGGGAAAAAATTCCTACGCACATGGAAGATCTATCCATGGTGATGATCATCTACGAGAGGGAGAGTGGATCTACATACCCTTGTAGATTAGTAAGCGGGAAGCGTTAAGAAACGCGGTTGATGTAGTCGAACGTCTTCACGGTCCAAATCACTAGCCATCCTGCGATCCGATCACGATCCGTCCCGATCTAGCACCAAACGGACGAGACCTCCGCGTTCACCACACGTACAGCTCGATGACGATCTCCATCTTCTTGATCCAGAAAGAGGAAGCAGATAGATAGATGAGTTCTCCGGCAGCGTGATGACGCGGTTGCGGTGGTGGTGGAACTATTCCGACAGGGCTTCGCCTAAGCACCGTCGGAATCTATTTGGTGGAGGAACTAGGGAATAGAGAACTAGCACGTGGACTTGTCTGTTTTGGGGATCTATTCCTCTAGTATATATAGGAGGGAGGGAGGAGGAGGCAGACCTAGGGTTTACCCCTAGGTGCTTCGGCCGAAGGAGGAGGTGGAGGAATCCACCTCCAATCCTACTCCAAGTAGGATTCCAATCCTACTTGAAATCCTTCCCCCACTTGAGGTTTTTTCCTTTTCCACCTTTATAGCCACATGGGCCTTGTGGGGCTGGCTTTCCCAGCCCCCTAAGGTCTAGTGCACCATCTCTCAGGCCCATGTGGCCTCCCGACGTGGGTGACCCCTCCCGATGGCCCTCTAGCACTCCCGGTACACTACCGGAAATACCCGAAACTTTTCCTGTGGCCAAAATGGGACTTCCTATATATCAATCTTTACCTCCGGACCATTCCGGAGCTCCTCGTGATGTCTGGGGTCTTATCCAGGACTCCGAGCAACGTTCGGTCACCACCATACATAACTCAATACTACCAAAATGTCACCGAACGTTAAGTGTGCATACCCTGCGGGTTCGAGAACTATCTAGACATGACCGAGACACCTCTATGGTCAATAACCAATAGTGGGACCTAGATGCACATATTTTTTCCTACATATTCTACGAATATCTTTATCGATTGAACCTCTATGTCAAGGATTCAGTTAATCTCGTATGATGTTCCCATTGTTCTTCGGTATGTTACTTGCTCGAGATTTGATCATCAGTATCTCTATACCTAGTTCAATCTCGTTACTGGCAAGCCTCTCTACTTGTTCCATAATACAAGGTCATGTGTCTAACACTTTAGTCACTTTTCTTTCAAGGCTTGTTGTGATGTTTTATTACCGAGTGGACCCTGAGAAACCTCTTCATCACACGGAGTAACCAATCCCAGTCTTGATCCATTCCCACTCAATAGACAACCTCGGACATACCTATAGGGCATCTTTATAGTCACCCAATTATGTTGCGACATTTGATACACACAAGGTATTCCTCCGGTGTCAGTGAGTTGCATGATCTCATGCTCGTAGGAACAGATACTTGACATGTAGAAAACTATAGCAATAATCTGACACGATCATATGCTATGTTTATAGTTTGGATCTTGTCCATCACACCATTCTCCCAATGATGTGATCCGTTATCAAATGACATATTATGTTTATGGCTATCAAACCTTGACCATCTTTTTTTGAGGGATTAATCGGCTGGAGAGGATCCTACCGTGCTATATTAAGGCAGACAAGTTTTACAACAGTTACACAACCCAAAAAAGGGCTTGGCAGCCACACAAGGTGGGGATTATGAAAAGAAACAATAAACTTGAGGAAAAAGAAGAAGAAGATCTATAAAAGATCTCAAAAAGGCACTAAGAAATATGTGTAGAGATTACAAGGAGAGGGCAAGGATAGTAATGAAGTCCCAATACTCCTTGTTGACCATGTTTGATCGACGAGCTAGGTTACTAGAGGCATACTAGGGACACAATGTTGTCTTGATATCCACACATGCAATGTGTTTCCAACCAATACAAATATAGCATGGATAATAAATGATTATCATGAATAAGGAAATATAATAATAACCATTTGATTATGCCTCTAGGGCATATTTCCAACAGTTGTATCATTGTCATACAAATTTGTCCAACGCTAGCACTATCTGAAAAATATAGTGTTCACATTGCTTAGAAACGTCACGCCACCAACATAAGTTGTGGCTAGTCGTTTCTCCACTAGTTACATGAGAAAGAATTACCTAATAAAATGAATTTGTTGGTATTGCTTCTATTTTTTGTGCCTCCTACTGATAATTTAGAACAATATTTTCTATACCATGAAAACGATATGAATATGAATGAGAGAAATGAAATAGATGAAATATTATTTTACCAAATACATATTCTTAAACACAATTTGCATTTTAACTTTCTAGGTGATCCTCCTCCACCTAAGGGAGATCCCGTGTTTGAGTTAAAGAAATTACATGATACATTGAAATATGCTTATCTTGATGAAAAGAAGATATATCATGTTATTATTAGCGCTAACCTTTCAGGGCATGAGGAAAAGAGATTACTTAAAACTCAAGGAAGCACTGAGGTGCTACTGGATATACAATTGATGATATTAAGGGCATTAGTCTCACTTTATGTCAGCATAAGATTAACATTGAACAGGATGCTAAACCTATCGTTGGTCATCACCACCGTCTGAATCCTAAAAGGAAGGAAGTGGTAAGAACTAGAATATTAAAGCTTCTAGAGGCACGTATAATCTATCACACAGTTGATAGTAGATGGGTAAGTCATATTCGTTGTGTTCCTAAGAAAGGAGGTATAAATGTTGTTCCTAATGATAAAAATGAACTTATTCCACAAAGGATAGTAATTGTTTATAGGATGGTAATTGATTTCAGGAAATTAAACAACACTACTAGAAAAGATCATTACCCCTTGCCTTTTATTAATCAAATGTGACAAAGATTATTTAAGCATGCACATTTTTTTTCCATGATGGATATTATGTTTTTTATCAAATACATGTGTCAAAAGAAGATCAAGAGAAAAGTACTTTTACTTGTTGGTTTGGATCATATGCTTATAGACGTATGACTTTTGGTTTATGTAATGCACCTTCTACCTTTTAAAGATCTATGACTTCTATATTCTCTGATTTTTATGAAAATATTTTTGAGGTATTCATGGATGATTTTTTCGTTTACGAGACTTGTTTTGATGATTACTTAAGCAAATCGAACTCATGAAGTAAAAGCACCCACCTTCCAACACAAGAAAGAGTGCTTCTTGGATTTAAGACATTACTTTTGTATGACACACATCTATATAAATAGGGAGTAGATGGTGTTATTCGACTTTGTGTACATCAGCATGAACAAGAACATATCCTACGGAAGTGTCATTTCGAGGCCTATGGAGGGCACCAAGCTGGTGACAGAACTGCACACAAGGTACTACAATCTTGTTTTTATTGGCATACTGTTTTCAAAGATGCACATAAGTTTGTCGTTTGGTGCAATGAATGTCAAGGGATGGGTAACATTGGTAGACATCAGGAAATTCCTATGAATTATTCAATAGCAATTGAACCATTTGATGTTTAGAGTTTCGATTATATAGGACCTTTTGCTTTCTCTAATGCTACACTCATATTTTAGTTGTTTTTTATTACGTTACTAAGTGGGTAGACACTATTCCAACTAGTAGTGCTGATCATAACACTTCTATTAAAATGCTTAAAGAAATTATCTTGCCAGGGTTTGGAGTCCCTAGATAATTAATGACTCATGATGGTTCACACATTATTCATAGAGCTTTCCGTAAACTTCTAGCTAAATATGATGTTGACCATAGCATTACATCACCTTATCATCCTCGGTCCAGCGGTCAAGTTGAATTGAATGACCGTGAAAAAAAGTTGATCTTGCAAAAGACTGTTAATACATCTAGAAAGGATTGGTCTAAGAAACTTGATGATGCATTATGGGCTTATAGAACTGCATATAAAAATCTTATAGGAATGTCCCCTTATAAAATTGTCTATGGAAAAGCATGTCATTTACCTCTTGAGTTGGAGCATAAAGCTTATTGGTCAATTAAAGAACTTAACTACGATTTCAAACTTGCGGGTGAGAAGAGGTTATTTGACATTAGATCTCTAGATGAATGGTGGAGTCAAGCCTATGGAAATGTCAGTTGTTCAAGGAAAAGGTTAAAAGATGGCATGACAAAAGAATTCAAAAACGAGAATTTAAAACTGGTGATCTAGTTCTTTTGTATAATTCTCGTTTCAGATTCTTTGTCAGAAAAATTCCCTCCAAATGGGAAGGGCCCTATATCATCGAAGAAGTTTATCGCTCTGGAGCCATTAAGATCAACAATGCCGAGGGCACAGATCCGAGCGTCATTAATGCAAAAATAATTAAACATTATATCTCAGGTACGCCCATTAATGTTGAACTAACATTATTTAAGTGATGAAACTGGTAGAACACATAAGAGAGACTCTCCAAAACACTCCAGAACCCTAAAAGTGGGTAGGTATGTGATACGGAAAGTAAGCCGACTCCAAAATTCCATAAGAATGATTTCTGCAGTTTTGGAATATTATAAAAAAATACAAAAATAAAAACCAACCGAGGGAACCCACGAGGGAGACCCAAGCCAACATGGCGCGGACACAACCTTGGGCACGCCCTGATGGCTCAGGAGCTCCTCGTGTGCCTCCTAGACTCTGTTTTCTTCCTGGACACGTATTCTCACCTAGAAAAATTGATTATATATTGTCTCGTAGGTTTTGATCACCGCATTGCAAGTTTCTCCTCTATTCTTGTTTCGGGCTGTTTTCCTAACAGAATTTTCAAGATATGGAAGCTATATTGTCGTCCTCCTCTAACAACATTGAGAACGAGGCTTGGCTGCTACATATGAAGCTCAAACAAGAGGGAGCTGAGGAAGTCATAACGGAGGATAAACCTATGGACTCTATCAAAGTGCATCCCTTGCCTCGGAATGCAGTCCTACCGTCAGATGTTTAGACCCACTGTTTGATCCATTTTTCATATGGGGAAATGAAATATCCATGAATATCAGTCAAGAGAAGAAACTCGGAAAGATTGTTAGGATAAAGAAACTAGCGACTAATAACAACAAGATCTTTGTTTGTAAAATGATGAAGACATCAGTTAACTATAGGATGATACTAACTATTTTACCTAGTTTTTTTCCTTTGCGCCATTTCAAAATATAGAACGGATATTTATGCATATCTTTCTTTTAAGTCCTTCACAAAGTTGTTCACCGATAATTACCTCTCACACCACCACCATGGTCAAGAGACAAAGAAGGTAGTCATTCAACACCCACGGTACACTATTGAAGTCTTCCTCGAGGGTATGAAGGTTGGGTAGGTGAGGGATTCTTGGATTAGGGGGTCCTCGGATAGCCGACCTATTGTTGGGCCGGACTATGAGGGCTACTTACCGAACATCGGAAGATTTGAAGGCCCACTCTCCAAGATGGAAGCTTTGGGAAACACGGCTTGCGCTCCACGTCTGATGTAGTAATTAGGCATGTTTATTTCTTAGGCATGTAACCAACCATGTGTAAACCCTAGGCATCCTCGGCATCTATTTAAGCCGGAGGGTTTTAGGGTATAGAGGTAGAACAACTCATCTAGGGTTAACTATACGATCTCGAGGTAGATCAACTCTTAAACCCCTCACATCATCAATACAACCAAGAAGCACATAGGGTATTACCTCCATAGGAGGGCCCGAACCTGGGTAAACTCGTGTCCCCTTCGTCTCCTATTACCATCGATTCTAGTCTCATAGTTCGGGACCCTCTACCCGAGACCCGGTGGTTTTGACACCGACATTGGTGCTTTCATTGAGAGTTCCTCTGTGAGCAATATGAAATCAACGCCTCGCCTTGTTATCAAAGAGGAGGTCCACAACATGGACGTTTTCGTCCCCAAACAGATCTTTGCCTTTGGCAGCATTGTGCTGCACGCTGATTCCGCTAGCCATCTAGGCCGCATTGAGAACTTCGCCCCCAATCGAGAGGTCAGATTTTGAAACTTAGAGTTCTCTGTCGATTCTCGGGGTGACTTTTCATTAATAGGGCTTGGTGCTTCGCCTGTAGCCACCGAGGACTCTAAGGCCTTAACATCGAGCCCCTTCTTAGGACATGTTGATGGGGTCACCCATGGCGATGAACCGATCTCTTATCCCGGTCCGGCCATTAAGCCAAATGACTGGCCACATGTTCTTTCCAAACACTCCCCATGTCTAGACGTCATGGAGGTTAACTCCATGACTTCCGAACAGTTGGATCCGATCGGGCCCTCAGCGGTCAACGAGGCCTTGGAGCGATTCTCGTGGATGAAGATCATTGACGATCTAGCCCTGATCTACGCTCAGTTCAGTTACAGTGCAGGCGGGGACGAATTTTTTAACCCATCCACCACCCACTTGATAGCCACCGGCGAAGATTTAACCGACATGTTGGACTATGCCTCCGAGTAGGCAGAGTACATGAATGAAGAGGACCATGCTCCCACCCCCATTAACACCGGGAATTGGACTGCCACTTCTACATACGACGTCTACATGGTGGATACTCCTGCCACCAATGGTGACAACATGCCTCACAACGACGACAACAAGTCAGGTGATATGCCTGTTGACACCTGATTTTGGCACGGTGCAAAATGCAATAAAGATGGACTCAAACGAAAAAGTTTTTTCTACGAGAAAGTTCATATTGCTGAGTGAAACAACCTTGATGTTTAGGCCATCACCATTCGGCATCATTTCAAGGGCCAAATCACACTTGGATTGTCATGTAGATGTTCTGTGTGCTTTTTGGTCTATTATTCCTCCAAGACAACCTCGAATAAAGGAATGTTCTACATGGATTGTCTTTGTCTAGTCGAGCTGATCGGTTTTGATATATAAACCATCTCAATTTGAGGTCGTATGCAAAAGTTAGAGCAACCAGAGTGCAGCCCTACCACAAAGCAAAATGTGGCATAGGAGATCAAACACATGTCTGATGGGTCGCACGAGTCATTCGGCCCTCAAGACGTCCTCGGATGGAAAAACTTACAACATCCAAAAGTTTCGCGTTGTCGAGTCGATTGATTTTGATATATATAAGTCTTCTCAATCCGAGGTCTTATGCGACCTAGAGAGGCAAAACAAAATCAGCCTGGAGTTTCACTCGGGATTTCCGAGTGAAAGTTGGTCGGCCGAGGGAAACGTTTGTCGTCCGGTCGAGTGAAAAGTTTTCCGTCCAGCCGAGTGAAATTGCCATCGGAGTGAAAATCGCCGGCCGAGTGAAATAGCCGTCCGAGTGAAAATCACCATCCGAGTGAAAAGTACCGGTCGAGTGAAAGTACTGGCCGAGTGCAATTGCCATCCGAGTGAAAATCACCGTCCGAGTGAAAGATATCCGTCGAGTGAAAGTTTCGGTCAAGTGAAAGTT
Source organism: Hordeum marinum (assembly GCA_022496015.1). NCBI lineage: Eukaryota > Viridiplantae > Streptophyta > Magnoliopsida > Poales > Poaceae > Hordeum > Hordeum marinum. Next base: position 66,193,855 of record CM039677.1, read on the forward strand.
TTGGTCAAGTGAAAGTTTAAAATGGCCTCGGATGTAAAAGTGTTCAACATGAAAGTTGTTTGAAATGTAGAAACAGTAAACTTTGCTTTTAAGTTCATTATCATATGAGATACTATACGGCTTGGAGAGACGCTACAACACTCGGATAGTCCAGTCTGCTACGTGATCGAGTCCGATTCGAAGTTAAAGATGACCTCGTGGAGTATTCAAGATGGCTTTATTTGGGAAAGTGATGAACATACGTATTGTTGGCCTCATCGGGGCACACAAAATTGATGTTTGGACTATCGCCATCGGAGGTCATATGCAGATTCCACGGCCCATGCAAGAAGCAAGACAGAAGATTGGGCCAGATTTGGGCTGAATCCGAGTGGAACTAGAACTAGGACTCCAGGACGTGAATTGGTATAATTTTCTTGTAAGGAAAGCCTAGATGAATCCGTTGCTTGTACAGGAAGTCCAACCGCCTCTTATATATGTTGGGGGTCACGGCCGATTGAACAACACACAATCGAACAAATCAATCTATTCTACTTTTTCATCTACGTTCTTCGTTTTTCTCTCGTTCTTCGCTGTTCTTCATTTGAGAGTTGCGAATCCCGAGGCTCTAGGGACGATCGAATTGACCTAGGGCAGCCCATAGCCACCACACACCCTGACGGGGTCCCTCCCGGGTGTGTAGGGTTTCGGGTCTACAAAAGCGTCCGCCGACTGTCTTGCGTATCGCGCTGCCGGACGGACCTCCTTCGACGTGAGCTGTGGTGCATCACCCCCGGCATCGAGGGTACACAGTGACGTGTTCATGTGTCAACAGTGTCATCAAGGCGTCGGAAATCGCATAAGCGGTCCAAAAGCAAGAACGGAAGGAGAGCTATTATCAGCAATGGGGACGGTAATGCCGCTATCCCCGAGCACCCGTTTGAGGGTCCCCAAGGGCCTGAGGACCAAAACAACCCCGATAACGACAATGACCCTGAAGGCGATGAATACCTTCCCCCAGTCGAGGAGGAAGATATAACAGAAGCCGGTGACTTGTACATCCCTGATAATCTCAAAATCAAGAAGAAATCAGGCAGCGGCTCATAGCAATGGCTCACAGCCTAAAGGCTAAGGAATGGCAACTCAAAGCCGAACAAGCCGACCTCAATGATCGATGGACGAAAGTCCTCTCAGCCAAGGAAGTATACAACATTACCAGCCAAAAAGCTAACCTCAGAGAAGGCTGCTGCCGCAATTCCATGATGAACTTACTGATACTCCATCTCTAGACTGTACTCCGTACGACAAGCCAGAACGCCCCCCTCATGGTCGGGATAGGACGGCTGACGACGGCGGTTATATATCGGTAGTGCCCCGAAGACGGGGTAAGGAGCCATTAGTGCCCAATGACAGGTTCGACCTGCGAGATGACCTGGATCATAGAGCAGGCCGTACTAGATCCATCTGTGGATCCAAAGAGTACTCGTCCGATAGACGCAGCGGATACAGACCATGGTTCGACCAAAACAACAGAGTCCGGGAACACAACCGGGCCCATACATTCACCGAATACAGGCGGGACATAGCATGGGTCAGAGGCGCCGCTCACCCACTGTGCTTCATAGATGAGGTAATGCGGCCTCAGTTCCCTGAAGGGTTTAAACCCGTGAATATAGAACAGTATGACGGGACCACTGAGCCAACTATATGGATCGAGGACTTCCTCCTACATATCCACATGGCGCGAGGAGACGATCTCCATGCCATCAAAAACCTCCCTCTTAAGCTTAAGGGACAATCTCGGCACTATTTAAATAGCCTCCCCAAAAACTCCATTGGATGCTGGGAAGACTCGAAAGATGCGTTCCGCTCTAACTTCTAGGGAACCTATGTCCGCCCGCTGGACTCTTCCGATCTCAGCAACGTCATCCAGAAGCCCGGCGAGTCCGCTTGGCAGTTTTGGAATCGGTTCTTGACTAAGAAGAACCAAATCGTCGACTGTCCAGATGTTGAGGCCATAGCCTCCTTCCGGCCCAATATTCGGGACGAATGGCTGGCCCGCCAGCTAGGCCATGACAAAGCTCGGACTATGTCCGCCCTTACATCCCTCATGATCCTCTTTTGCATGGCCAAACACAATTGGCTGGCTAGGCGCGGCCACAATTCGGAAGATCCCATCGCACCTGAAGCCCGGGACGGCAATTCAAAGCCAAAGCGCAATAAGAATAAAAGTCGGCAGAATAATAGCGATGTCGATGATACGGCTATAAATGTCGTATTCCCCAACTCTCGACCTAGGCAACAAAAGAAGCCTCCTAAAGGCAATCCTGACGGACCCACTCAGCTCGAGAAAATCATGGAAAGGTCTTGCCAAATCCATGGGACTTCGGAAAAGCCTGCCGACCACACACACCGCAACTGTTGGGCGTTTAAACAGGCTGGCAAGATACCACCCAAAGACCAAGGCAAAAGATCTCACAGCGAGGACGACGATGGGCCTCAGGGTCCAATTGGTGGCGGACAGAAGAAATTCCCTCCCGAAGTTAAAATAGTGAACATGTTATACGCCACCCATATACCCAAGAAGGAGAGGAAGTGCACCCATCGGGAGGTCTACACTGTGGAACCCGTATCCCCGAAGTACAACCCATGGTCGGCATAACCAATCACCTTTGATCGGCGTGATCATCCGACCAGTATCCGCCATGGGGGTATCATCTCACAAAAGTCCTAATGGACGGAGAAAGTAGCCTCAACCTAATTTACTCAGATACGGTGAAAAAGATGGGCATAGATTCGTCAAGGATTAAACCCAACAGCACTATCTTCAAAGGAGTGATCCCAGGTGTTGAGGCCTGATGCACGGGCTCCGTAACTCTGGAAGTTGTATTTGGCTCGCCCGACAACTTTCCCAATGAATATTTGATCTTCGACATTGTGACCTTTCGCAGCGGCTATCACGTGTTGCTTGGGCGGACAGTGTTCGCTCGTTTCAACGTAGTTCCACACTATGCGTACCTCAAGCTCAAAATGTCGGGCCCCAAGGGGGTCATTACTATAAACGGCAATAGAGAGCGCTCCCTTAGAACTGAGGAACATGTGTTGGCACTAGCGGCCGAATTTAGCTACAAAGAAGATCGGCAAGTTCCGCCATCCGCCATAAAGGCACACAAGGGTGGGAAGCAAGTTTGGCTTCAGACCGGAAACTCGGGTCCTTCCTCCTCCCCTCTATAGGGACTCACCCCCCACCGCCCAACCTCAGGACCAGCAAAGTATGTGGCGAGGAGGCACAAGTTCGCACTGAAGATTCCATGGGAAGCGGTGGGGAAATAAAGATGGGTGTTCAGCTAGCCCAACCTACTACCATCAACTCATCTTCGGACAAAATGTAGGCGCTCCTAAAAGAACCTGCCTACGGCATAAAGCTCACCTACAATTCGGCGGCCTCACAAGATTTTGATAGAAAAATCCGCCCGCCGAACACTAACACCCATCAAGGTGCATCTAAGAGCAAGAGTCAAGTAGCAATGGGACATATCAAGGACACCATGTTACCAATTGAAGATTCCTGGTACAACAACTCCTGTATGATTTTATTTCTTATTTTCTTTCACATACCTGTAAATAGTTGCTTCGGCAATCCGAGTTATAAGAGTTGTTGAGAAAATGCAAAATTGCATGGCGCAAGTTTGCCTCATTTGTCCGATTTTCGACGCATATTTTTTCCTTTCTCCCTCATCTCGTGAACCTGTTCGGTATGACACAAGGTAACCGGCTAATAGACCGGGGGCTCGCGTTCAAACACAAATCGCCTTATCTATCATGTGTTCGGCGTCTTGGCGTTCGCTTTATATGCATCGATTCTGAACTATGTCTTTGGTCAATAATTTGGGTTGCTGGCTCCTGTGCTTGCCCCTTTACGTTTCGCTCGTTCGGCTAAAAGGGCAAAGGGAGCACCCCCGCGATTGTGCTTCCGGATAGTCTGGTAAAGCACCTCAGGGGAGAAAGCCGAAAACGGACAGTCATAGTATGCACGATCCGATCTGTGAACCCCGAGATGGAAGTGTTATACTTCAATCCTCGTACGCGGTTATTCCGTGTTATACGAGGAACTTTCCCTTTGTGCAGACATTGGGATACCGGCTTCAGCCATGGTTCGTCCGAACGTCACAACATTTGGGTGGCTAATCGTATGCTTCCTGTAGTCCTTTTCATGCCGCTACGGCTAAGTGAAGGAAATAAAGCACTATAGTCTGATTGCCTAGTCTGCCGCACTGTCTCGTCTTCGGTTCCGATAATACGGCTAAGGGACACAATACATTGGCATAGACACCCCATGTAGTATCTACGTGGGGGCTGAAGCCGACGACTCGCATCTTTCAGTATTAAACAGCCACATAGGAGTTATAAAGGAATGCAAAACCATACAAGTACTAATATTATTAAAAGTTAACACAAGTCTTCGGACACGTTACAAGCTCATTCAAATAATTTATCACCCGAACACTGCGACGATATCAACCGAGCACTCTCCATCACTCCATCGAAGTATAGCTCAGGGCGCCGATGCTCCTTTCCGGGTGGCGGCGGGTCGGTGGCTACCTTCATCAGATTTAGCCACGGCTCGTGCACTTTGGCCTTGACAAGGGCCATCCGAATTCCTTCGTTGCAGGAGGAGCATTTGACGGTGTCGAGGCGGAGCGTAGCAGCAATCGGTCTCTGCACCAGGCCAAAGTAGCTGCCTGGTAGCGGCTCGTCGGGCCATAAGCAGATGAAGAGGTCTTTCATGGCCGGCTCCGCCATCTAGTGCAGCTCCATCAGCCGTTTCAGCTGCTCCACCAGAAGAGGAGAGCACCCGGGGGCTCTGAACTGTGCCTAGAACAACTGAGCTTCATCTCCTTCTCCCAGCGAAGCGAACAGCTGATTGGCGTCTGCCACACTCTTCTGGAGGTCGGAGGATGCGCCTGAGGATCGCCACACCCAAGTAAGCAATGCGAATATGCTATCCTCGAATACGCACTTTAGTGAGTACGGCTTACCATCTGCTATTTCCTTGGCCTGGCGCACTTGCTCCTCATAGAACCGACTGTCCATCCGCTCCTTCTGGAGGTCGGTTTTCGTGGTGGATAGTTCGGCCAAGCTCGCCTTATTCTTCTGGTCCAAGGCCTCGCATCTCTCGCTGGCATCCTTGAGCTCCTGCTGGACCGCTACCACGTGAGCTTCATGCTTGCCACTAGTGGCCCGCATTGCAGAAAGGGCGATAGCTGTTTCCTTAGCAGTTGCCCTCTCGGCGGCCGTCTCGTCCTTCGCGCGCTGGATCTCGTCCTTGAGCCTCTCCACCCCCTTCGCTGAGGCTGCGTGTGCAGTACACAAATATAAAGAAGCTGAATTGACAGTATTTGGACTATAGAGCTCAGAAAAAAGGCATTTGATTCCGTTTTGACATACCTTGAGCGTCGTCGAGCCTTCGGTTAAGGGCCTCGGCTTCGTCTTAGGAGCGCTTCATCTTCTGATTTAGCTCTTCTAGCTCGGTGCCATTTATGGCCACCGTCGATGACGGAGCCTGCATTACACACACAGTTAATACATTACATGGGTTCTCAATTTCCGAATTATAGACAGTCCAATCATATGTCGAGTTATTCTCACATTCTGGACACTTCAAGTGCATCTAGTGCGGTATTGGATTCAAGTGGCCCCTAGGTGAGATTTTTCACCTCACCTAGGGCTCGGGGGCTGCCATGTATACAACACGAATAAATAAAATCTTTGCAAAATAAACACATCGAGTGACTTACTTGAAAACCAGCAAGGAGACCTTTGAAGGCCTCCTTTAGTCCATTGTCAACGGACTGGAAGCTCTGTAGTACCACACCCATAAGGGTGAGGTGATCCTCGGGGATGGAGGCACTCGATAGAGCCTCCTCCATGGCTTACCACCTATTCGTCGATGGTACCGGTGATGATCGGATTCCCCGATCACCCACCGGGGTTTGGACCGGTGCCTCCGGAGGCGTAGTTCGCTCCAGAGATGATGTCGGAGGGACTGAGCACCCGCTCATCCGGCCTCCTCGGTAATCGGGCGGGGTGCTTTCCCCCGCTCTTCAGTGGCCGAGGCATTGGCCTCGGCCACGATGCAATATCCATCGCCACCGGTGTCCGCCTCCTTAGGAGTTTGCTGGAACGACACCTCCATGGCGTCCTTCGTGGGGCCCAGAGTGGTGGGATGCAAGTCATCCCCACTCTCCACCAATTCAGCGGGCGGGGTCTTCCCGTCCGATATCACCTCGGTGGGGATAATGCGCAGGGGGGTGCCAGGCCAATAGCCTGCATGTTAGCAAACTCTAAATCTACTCGCAATGAACAGGAGGGTCTTCGGATCATAACCTTGATGGGGAGGCTTGACCCGTAGGCTCCTTCTTGGAACCTCCTTGAGGTCTTCAGATGCGGATCCTGAGTCCGAGCTATCGTTGGACTGGACCACCCGCGTCTACCATGCCATTTTGTGGGCAGGAGAGGCGACCTGCTCTGGGGCGTCCGAAGACGCCGCTCTCTTCTTGGCATGGGGGGAATTGCCTCCCCTCGACCTCGGCCTCCTCCTCCTGCTCTTCTTCCTCTTCCTCCTCCTAAGCCTCCTCCTGATTTGAGGAGGCGGGGGCATCCTCGGATGCGGCATCAGACTGGTTCCTGATGCGGACGCCAGCCTGGCCTGGTTTCTTCTTCTTCTCTTTCTTCATGGGAACCTCGTAACGCTTCACCACGAGAATTTTGGCTAATAGCCCGGTCCTCTCGTCTTCGGGCTGAGGTGCCGGACTGTTAATGTTGATGGCTTTTTTCAGCCATCTCTACGAAGACAGATCGGGTAAGGGGTCATGAATCTTCTATGTGATAAAGCCGATCAAGATAGGGTATATCATACCTCAGAATCGGGCTTGGCGGCGTGTAGACCCTTGTCCTCCTCCTCGGATGGCCAGCTCTTCATCGATTTGAAGAGCGCCTTCCACAACTTCTCCCACATAGTGCAGAAGAGGTTCCAGACTGTGGGTTTGGCTTTGAGTTCTCGAGCCCACAGGGGGGTATCCCGGCGCTGGCAGGGGAGGATGCGTCTTCGAAGCATCACCTGGACCACATCGTTCAACTTGGTTCCCTCCTCGACCATGGATCGGATGCGCTTCTGCAGGCGGTCACATCCTTGCTCGGTCCCCACACAAGGCCCTTTTCGAGCCATGAAGCCAGTCTGGTGGAAGGATCGGATCTAAATGTGGTGGCGGGGTGCTGACCTTCTCCTTGGGGTTCGATGACGTAGAACCACTCCTTTTGCCACCCCTTGATGGTGTCGATGAGGGTGCCCAACGGCCACCCGATGCGGGTGAGCTTGCCTTTGACGGCCCCGCTGCAATCTGCATGCTTGCCGCCGACGCACTTGGGCTTGATGTTGAAGACCTACAGCCAGAGCCTAGAGTGTGGCTCGATGCGCAGGAAGGCCTCGCGGACGAGGATGAACGCCGAGATGTGCATGATGGAGTACGGCGGGAGGTCATGGAAGTCGAGACCATAGAAGAACATCAGCCCCCTAACGAAGGGGTGGAGTGGGAAGCTCAACCCCCTGATGAAGTGGGGGATGAACACCACCCTCTCGCCTGGCTTGGGGGTGGGGATCACTTGGCCCTCCTACGTTGTGCGGGGAGGTAGTCGGCCTTCTTAAGGTCGAGTATGTCCTGGTCAGTGACCATGGATGCTTCCCACTTGCCGTTGGAGCCTGCCATTGCTGAGCTCAAAGGTGGGGGCGGAGAGACCTAGATATGTGCTCCATAGGCGCAAGGTAATGGGAGGCGGAGAAGTCGAATGGAGAGCGTAAAAAAGCCTTTGGGGTTTTCCTTCTCTTTTTATGAGGCCTATCGATTTGGACTCCCCTCAGTGTGTTGTGAATCCCTCCACTTCCAGAGATGCGCGAGCCGTTACGTGCGCGTGATTAAGTATATCCCGTGTAAAACGGGACATGATCGGTATATTGATAGATCGTGATGATTAAAATGGCCTCGAACTGCGAATCGAGTCTATGCAACTAGCCTAGCGGTTGTGGTGGGCCATAGCCTTTCATCAAAAAGTTCATCAGAGGGCCGTTGTTTACCCCCTCACGTTTGGCCTTCAAAGCCAATCAATTTACAGTATTCAGACGTGCCACTATGCGGGATACTACTTGTCATCAGAGGTCGAACTATGGTTCGGCAGGAAGGAACTCACCTCGCAAGCCGAAGACTCTGTTTGCAAAGCAGTCGGTGCTGAAGACCCTTGGAGTTGGAGGCAAGTTCGGGGGCTACTGAGGGAGTCCAAGATTAGGGGGTCCTCGGATAGCCGACCTATTGCTATGGGCCGGACTATGAGGGCTACTTACCGAACACCAGAAGATTTGAAGGCCCAGTCTCCAAGATGGAAGCTTCAGGAAGCACGTCTTGCGCTCCATGTCTAATGTAGTAATTAGGCATGTTTATCTCTTCGGCATGCAACCGACCATGTGTAAACCCTAGGAATCCTCGGCATCTATATAAGCCAGAGGGTTTTAGGGTATAGAGGTAGAACAACTCATCTAGGGTTAGCTATACGATCTCGAGGTAGATCAACTCTATAACCCCTCACATCATCAATACAACCAATTAGGGTGTAGGGTATTACCTCCATAGGAGGGCCCGAACCTAGGTAAACTCGAGTCCCCTTTGTCTCCGGTTACCGTCGATTCTAGTCTCACAGTTCAGGACCCCCTACTCGAGATCCGCCGGTTTTGACACCGACAGTAGGAAATCATCCACAGCCACTCGCTTAAAGTTCCACATCCACTCGCTTAAAGTTCCAAGGACATCCACAGCCACAGTAGGAAATCACTGAAGGCTCAGTATTCTCCTTCGGCAGTAGTTTTCCAAATGAGATTCATCTGTCTATTTATCGAATATAATGCTTGATACGTCCATTTTGCATCATGATTTCTTATTAATATTTTTATTATTCCTAGTCATTATTCCATTCGATGATACAGTTCTAATCCATTTTATCTCTTAATTTACAAGGTCCATCACAAAGAGGGAAATTGCCGGAAACTAGAATTCTGGACCCGAACGCCATGAAAAGACTGAAAATCTACTAGACTCCAAATGACATGAAACTTCACGAGGAACTTTTGTGGAATATATCTAAATTTCTGAAGCAAAGAACAACCATAGGGGGCTGCTTGTGGCTCCCACGCCAACAGGGCGCGGCCACCGCCTCGGCGCGGACTGATGGCTTGGGATGCCCACAGGCAGGCCCAGGCCCCATCTTCTGCTATATGATGTGTTTTGACCTATAGAAAATTAGGAGGATACTTTTGGGATGAAGCGATGTCATCTTGAGACGGAAACCTAGACAAAGGCCTTTTTGTTCTCTGGCACAGAGATTTTGTCATGGAAACCTCTCTCCGGGAGGGGGAAATCAAAGCCATCATCATCACCAATGCTTCCTCCTTCATGGGAGGACCAATGTTTGCCAACATCTGCACCATCACCATCTCATCTCAAACCCTAGTTAATCTCTTGTATTCAATATGTGTCTCAAAACCTCAGATTAGTACGTAGCGGTTGCTAGTAGTGTTGATTACATCTTGTAGTTGATTCTTGTTGGTTTATTTGGTGGAAGATAATATGTTCACATCATTTATCATATTCATTACACCTATGATCTTAAACATGGTGATGATTTGTGAGTAATTACTTTTTTTCTTGAGGACATGGGAGATGTCTTGTTATGAGTAATCATGTGAAGTTGCTATTCGTTCGATATTTTGATGATATGTATGTTGTTTCTTCCTTTAGTGGTCTCATGTGAAAGTCGACTACATGACACTTCATAATATTTTGGGCCTAAGGGAAGGCATTGTGGAGTAATAAATATATTATGGGTTGCGATAGTGATAGAATCTTAAACCCTAGTTTATGTGTTATTTCGCACGGTGCTGATTTGGATCCATATGTTCCATTCTATGGTTAGATTTATCTTAAATCTTCTTTCATAGTTGTGGATGCTTGCGAAAGGGGGTAATCGTAAGTAGGTTGTTAGTTCAATTAAAAATAACACCTAAGCACCGGTCCACCCACATATCAAATAATCAAAGTAATGAACGCGAATCAACTCGACATGATGAAAGTGACTCGATGGAAATTCCCATGTGTCCTCGAGACCAGTTTTATTCATATAAGAGAACTTTCAGGCATGTCCTTTGCTATAAAAAGGATTGGGCTATCTTTCTGCATACTTTCTACTTTTGTTACTTGTCACTTGTTACGGATTATCTTGTTATAAAACTATCTATCACTTCCTCTTATAGCAGTTGCAGAGAAAACCTTGCTGAAAACCGCTTGTCATTTGCTTCTGCTCCTCGTTAGGTTCGAAACTCTTACGCGGAATATCCTCTGATGAGGATTTAAGTATAACACTTTAAGCTCAGATTCACAGACCGGCTCTCGCATACTATGACGGTCAGTTTTCGGCTTTCTCCCCTGAGGTGCTTGACCAGACTATCTGGAAACACAATCGCAGGGGTTCTCCCTTAGCCCTTTTAGCCGAATGAGCGGAACGTAAAGGGGCAAGAATAGGAGTCGTGCAACCCAACTATTGACCCAAGACTTAGTTCAGAACCGATGCATATAAAGTGAACTGCAACACACCAGACACATAATAAACTGTACGTAAGGCAATTTGTTTGTACGCTCGAGCCCCTGGTGTATTATTCGGTTGCGTCGTAACATATCAAACTGTTTCGCGAGAAGAGGGGGAAAAGGAAAATGTGTGCCAAAAATTACAACAAGACAAACATGTAAAATGATGCTATATTTTTTTCTCAACAACTCTTATTACTCGGAGTGCCGAAGCAACTACTTACAGGTATGTGAAGAAAGAAATTACAGGAGTAGTTGTACCAGGGGTCTTTGATTGGTGGCCTCACGTCCTCGATGTGCCTCGTTGCTAGTTTACTCCTGATATTTGGTGCACCTCGATGGGGTGGTATTGTTCGGCTAACGGATCTTGCGAACAAGGTCTGAGAAGTCGCTGAATTATGGATGTGCTTTACGCCATTGGCGGGCCTTTGAATGGTCCCTGCGTTGTGTCCGAAGACATGTTAATGGTAGTGGTTGGGTCTAGCCGGACACCCACCTTTGTTTCCCCACCGCTACCCATGGAATTTTAAGTGCAAAGTTGTGCCTCCTTGGCACATACTTTGCTGGTCCTAGGGGTGTGCGATGGGGGCGAGTCCCTATTAAAGGGGGGCTCTGAGAGTTCAGACTAAAGCCGAGCTCGCTTCTTGGTTTTGCGTGCCTTTACGGAAGATGCCGGAGCTTGCCGATCATCTTTGTAGTTAAATTCGTCCGCCAGGGCTAGCGCATGTTCCTCGGTTCGTAAAGAGCGCTCTATGTTGCCGTTAACAGTGATGACCCCCTTGGGGCCGGGCATCTTGAGCTTGAGGTATGCATAATGCAGGTCGGCGTTGAAGCGAGCGAACAATGTCCTGCCGAGCAGGGCATGATAGCCAATGCGGAAGGGTACAATGTCGAAGATCAAGTCTTCGCTGCGAAAGTTATCGGCGAGCCGAACACAACTTCCAAGGTTATGGAGCCCGTGCATTGGGCCTCGACACCTGGAATCACTCCTTTAAAGGTAGTGGTACTGGGTATGATCCTTGATGGATCTATGCCCATCTTTTTCACCGTGTCTGAGTAAGTCAGGTTAAGGCTACTTCCTCCATCCATTAGGACCTTTGTGGTGTGATAGCCATCTATAATGGGGTCGAGGACAAGTGTGGCCGAACCCCCGTGACGGATACTGGTCGGGTGATCACACCGATCAAAGGTGATCGGATATATCGACCATGGGTTATACTTCGGAGCTATGGGCTCTACAGCGTAAACCTCTCAAAGGGCACGCTTCCTCTCCTTCTTAGGTATATGGGTGCCGTATATCATGTTTACCATTTTGACTTCCGGAGGAAATTTCTTTTGGCTACCACCAGTCGGGCCCTGAGGCTCATCCTCATCCTCACTGCGAGGGCTCTTACCATGATCCTCAGGTGGGAGCTTTCTGACCTGCTTAAACACCCAACAATTGCGGTGCGTGTGATTGGCGGGCTTCTCTTGAGTCACATGGATTTGGCAAGGCCTTTCCATGATCTTCTCCAGCGGGGTGGATCCATCGCGATTGCCTTTAGGAGGCTTCTTCTCTTGCCCAGGACGCGAGTTCAGAAGTCGGCGTTAATGACCGTATCATCGGCATCACTATTATTGTGCCGGTGCTTGTTCTTATTGTGCTTGGGTTTCCCATTGCCATCCTGAACTTCCGAGGTTCCGGGATCTTTGGAGTTGTGGCTGCATCTTGCTACCAATTGTCTTCATCCGCGCAAAAGAGGGTTATCAGGGAAGTAAGGGCGGACATAGTCCGAGGTTTATCCTGGCCGAGTTGGCGAGCCAGCCATTCGTCCTGAATATTATGCCGAAAAGAGGCTATTGCCTCAGCGTCCAGGCAATCGACAATCTAGTTCTTCTTGGTCAAGAACCGATTTCAGAATTGTCGCGCAGACTCTCCGGGCTTTTCTACGATGTTGCCTAAGTCGGAGGAGTCTGGCGGCCGAATGTAGGTTCGCTGGAAGTTAGAGCGGAACGCATCCTCCAGGTCTTCCCAGTATCCGATGGAGTTCTCGGGGAGGATGTTTAGCCAATGTCGAGCTGGCCCCTTAAGTTTGAGGGGGAGATATTTGATGGCGTGGAGATAGTCTCCTCGTGCCATTTGTATGTGGAGGAGAAAATACTCAATCCATACAGTTGGGTCAGTTGTCCCATTGTACTGTTCAACATTCACAGGTTTAAACCCCTCCAGGAACTGATGCCGCATTACCTCATCTGTGAATCATAGAGGGTGAGTGGCGCCTCGAACCCGAGCTATATCGCGCATGTATTCAACGTCTGTTCTAGCCTGGTTGTGTTCCCGGTCTCTGTTATTGCTTCGGTCAAGCCATGGTCTATACCCATCCTGTCCATCGGGTGAGTAGCCTCTCGATCCATAGATTGATCTTGTTCAACCTGCTCTGTGGTCTAGGTCATCTCGCAGGACGAACCTGTCGTTGGGCTCTAGCAGCTCCTTTCCCTGTATTCGGGGCATAGCCGGTCTGTGACCGGTATCGTCAGCCGTCCTGTCATGCCCGCGAGGAGGGCTGTCCGGCTTGTCGTATGGGGTATGTTTGGGATACGGGGTATCAGTGAGCTCATCGTCAAACTGCGGCAGCAGCCTTCTGTGTGGATAACTCTTAGGTTGGTCTGATAGACCGATACTGTATACCTCCTCATCTGAGAGGACTCTAGTCCATCGATCATTGAGGTTATCTTGTTCGGCTTTAAGTTATCGTTCTTTCTCTTTCGGGCTGCAGGCTATTGCTATGAGTTGTTGCCTAAAAGATTCCTGATCTTCAGTGTTATCGGGAATGTCTAGGTCATTGGCTTCCGGGATGTCCTCCTCCTCAACGGGAGGTAGGTAATTGTCATCCTTGGAGTCATTAAAGTCCTCGGGCACTTCCTGACCCTCCAACGGGTGTTCGGGGATATCGGGATCGCAAAGGTCCTCGGGGGTATCTCCGTCCCTGGTGCCGATGGTAGTTTTCCTTCCCTTTTTGCCTTTGGACCGCTTATGCAGTTTCCAGTGCCGTGACGGTGCGTTGCCTGACTTGTCGCCATCATTATTATGTGTTTTGTCACCATTAGTGGTAGGAGTTTCCACCATGTAGACGTCGTATGTAGAAGTGGCGGCCCATCACCCGTTGTTAACAAGGGTGGAACACAGTCCTCTTCATCCATGTATTCCACATCGTTAGAGGCATAGTTCAACATGTCGGTTAAGTCTTCGACTATGGCTATGAAGTGGGTGGTGGGTGGTTCAAAGAATTCGTACCGACCCGCTCTGTAACCGATCCGAGCGTAGACTGGGGTTGAATCATCGGAAATTTTCATCGACGAGATCCGATCTAGGGCATCATCGAATGTCGAGCACTCGATCGGATCACACTATTCGGAACTATTCGGAACTATCGGAATTGACTCTAGTGCAACTGGGAGACTGTTGGAAATATGCCCTAGAGGCAATAATAAATTAGTTATTATCATATTTCCTTGTTCATGATAATCATTTATTATCCATGCTATAATTGTATTGATCGGAGACTTGGATACATGTGTGGATACATAGACAAAACCATGTCCCTAGTATGCCTCTAATAGACTAGCTCGTTGATCAAAGAATGGTTAAAGTTTCCTAGCCATGGACATGAGATGTCATTTGATAAACGGGATCACATCATTAGGAGAATGGTGTGATGGACAAGACCCAAACTACAAATGTAGCTTATGATCGTGTCAGTTTATTGCTACTGTTTTCTGCATGTCAAGTATATGTTCCTATGACCATGAGATCATGCAAATCACAGATATCGGAGGAGTACCTTGTGTGTATCAAACGTCACAACGTAACTGGGTGACTATAAAGGTGCTCTACAGGTATCTCCGAGGGTGTCTGTTGGGTTGGCATGGATCAAGACTGGGATTTGTTACTCCGTGTGACGGAGAGGTATCTCAGGGCCCACTCGGTAATACAACATCACAACAAAGCCTTGCAAGCAATGTGACTAAGTGTTATCCACGGGATCTTGTATTACGGAACGAGTAAAGAGACTTTCTAGTAACGAGGTTGAAATAGATATGGAGATATCGACGATCGAATCTCGGGCAAGTAACATACCGAAGAACAAAGGGAACATCATACGGGATTAACTGAATCCTTGAGAGGTTCGACCGATAAAGATCTTTGTAGAATATGTAGGAACCAATGTGGATATCCAGGTCCCGCCATTGGTTATTGACCGTAGAGGTGTCTTGGTCATGTCTACATAGTTCTCGAAACCGCAGGGTCTGCACACTTAAGGTTTGGTGACATTTCGGTAGTGTAGAGTTACGTATGGTGGTGACCGAAGGTTGTTCGGAGTCCCGGATGAGATCCCGGACGTCATGAGGAGCTCCGAAATGGTCCGAAGGTAAAGATTCATATATAGGAAGTCCCAGTTTGGTCGCCGGAAAAGTTTTGGGCTCATCGGTAGTGTACTGGGAGTGCCGATAGTGTACCGGGAGACCTTCGGGAGGGGTATTTCGACCCAAGAGGCTTCATGGGCTGTGGGAGAGTATTAACCAGCCCTTGGTGGGCCGGTGGAATAGCCACAACAGGCCCATGCGGCTGGGGCAAGAGTCCCAAAGGAAAAAAGAGTGGAAAAAAGGCAAAAAGGGAGAGTCCTACTCCTACTAGGAGTGGAGGAGGAGTAGGACTCCTCCCCCTTGGCTTTGGCCGACTCCAAGAGGGGCTCAGCCCTGCGCAAGCCCTCCTCCTCCTCTCCTCCTATATATATTGGTGGAATAGAAGGGTTTTGCACAGAATTTACGGCCACGTGCTACCCGTTCCACCGGTGCTCCTCTAGATCGGATTTCCGCAGTGCTTAGGCGAAGCCCTGCCGGAATTGCTCCACCACCATCACCGGAGCGCCGTCACACTGCCGGTGAACTCTTCTCCCTCTCTACTTCCTCTTTCTGGATCAAGACGGTAGAGATCGTCATCAAGCTGCACGTGTGCTGAACGCGGAGGTGCCGTCCGTTCGGCGCTAGATCGGAAGGACCGTGAACAAGTTCACGGGACGGATCGTGATGAGATCGTGGGACGGATCATGATGAGTTCATGGGACAGATCGTGATGAGATCGCGGGACGGATCGTGATGAGATCGCGGGACGGATCGTGATGAGTTCGCGGGACAGATTGTGATTGGATCGCAGGACGGATCGTGATGTGATCGCGGGACGCTCGGCGATTTGGATCGCGAAGATGTTCGACTACACCAACCGCGTTTCTTAACGCTTCCCGCTTAGCGATCTACAAGGGTACGTAGATCCACTCTCCCTCTCGTAGATGCTCATCACCATGGATAGATCTGCGTGTGCGTAGGAAAATTTTTGTTTCCCATGCGACGTTCCCCAACAGTGGTATCAGAGCTAGGTCTATGTGTAGATGAGATCTCGAGTAGAACACAAAGAGTTTGTGGGCGTTGATGCTTAGATTGCTTCCTCCCTTGGTCGGATTTTGGTTCAGCGGTATTGTGAGATGAAGCGGCCCGGACCAACATTACTCATACGCTTACGAGAGACCGAATCCCTCGATGCAACTTGTTGCCAAGATTTCTTGCGGGTGGCAGTTTCTCTCACTTTAGTTGGATCGGATTCGACAAAGGCGGTCCTTGAGAAGGTTGAAAAGCAACTAGTGTATCACCGTTGTGGTTTTTGCGTAGATGAGAATTGTTCTTGCTAGATACCCGTAGAAGCCACGTAAAACATGCAACAACAATTAGAGGACGTCTAACTTGTTTTTGCAGGGTATGTTGTGATGTGATATGGCCAATTACATGATGTGATATATGTGATGTATGAGATGATCATGTGATGTATAGAATTTTACGACTTGCATGTCGATGAGTACGGCAACCGGCAGGAGCCATAGGGTTGTCTTTAATTATTGTATGACCTGCGTGTCAATAATTAAGCGCTATGTAATACTTTACTTTATCGCTAAACGGTAGCAATAGTAGTAGAAGCATGCAGGGCGTGACAACCCCGATGGTGACACGTTGATGGAGATCAAGATGATGGAGATCAAGATGATGGAAATCATGGTGTCATGCCGGTGACAATGGAGATCATGCCGGTGCTTTCAAGATGGAGATCTAAAGCACAAGTTCATGGCCATATCATGTCACTTATGAATTGCATGTGATGTTAATCCTTTTATGCACCTTGTTTTGCTTAGTACGACGGTAGAATTATAAGGTGATCCCTCACTTAAATTTCAAGATAAATTTTGTTCTCCCCGAGTGTGCACCGTTGCGAAAGTTCGTCGTGTTGAGACACCACGTGATGATCGGGTGTGATAGACTCTATGTTCACATACAACGGGTGCAAGCCAGTGTTGCACATGCGGAACACTCGGGTTAAACTTGACGAGCCTAGCATGTACAGACATGGCCTCGGAACACAAGAGACCAAAAGGTCGAACATGAGTCATATAGTAGATATGATCAACATGATGATGTTCACCATTGTAACCACCTCAACTCACATGATGATCGGACTTGAATTGGTGAATTTGGATCATGTATCACTCAAATGACCAGAGGGATGTCAATTTGAGTGGGAGTTCTTAAGTAATATGATTAATTGAACTCATTATCATGAACATAGTCAGTAGTGTCTTTGCAAATTATGTTATAGATCACTTGCTCGCGCTGTAGCTCCGTTGAATTTTTATATGTTCCTAGAGAAATAGAGTTGAAAGATGATGGTAGCAATATTGCGGATTGGCTCCATGATCTGAGGATTGTCCTCGTTGCTGCGCAGAAGGCTTATGTCCTTAATGCACCGCTCGGTGCGCCAACCCCTCTAGCGTCGTCTGTAGATGTTGTGAACATCTGACGGGTACGTGCTGATGACTACTTGATATTTAGTGTGTCATGCATTACGGCTTAGAATTGAGGCTTCGAAACGTTTTGAACGTCACGGAACATATGAGATGTTCTAAGAGCTAAAATTAGGATCTCAGGGTCGTGCCCGTGTTGCGAGATATGAGATCTCCAACAAAATTCTTTGCCTGTAAGATGAAAGAGAATAGCTCAATCGTTGAGCATGTGCTCAGATTGTCTGGGTGTACAATCGCTTGAATCGAGTGGGAGTTTATATTCCAGATAATATAGTGATTAATATAGTTCTCCAAGTCACTCTCACTAAGCTACTAGAACTTGGTGATGAACTATAAAGTGCCAGGGATAGAATTAATGATCCCTGAGCTGTTCGCGATGTTTGACACCGCGAAGGTAGAAATCAAGAAGGAGCATCAAGTGTTGATGGTTAGTATAACCACTAGTTTCGAGAAGGGGAAGGGCAAGGTGGGAAACTTCATGGATGGCAAGTCAGTTGCTGCTACAGTGAAGCAACCCAAAGTTGAACCCAAACCCGAGACTAAGTGCTTCAATTATGAGGAGAGAGGTCGCTGAAGCGGAACAACCCTAGATACTTGGTATATAAGAAGGTTGGCAACATCGACAGAAGTATATTTGGTATACGTGTTATTGATGTGTACCTTGCTTGTACTCCTAGTAGCACCTAGGTATTGGATACTGGTTCGGTTGCTAAATGTTAGTAACTCAAAATAAAATCTATGGAATAAACAGAGAACTAGCTAAGTGCGAGGTGACGATGTGCGTTGGAAATGTTTCCAAGGTTGATGTGATCAACATCGCACGCTCTCTCTACCTTCGAGATTAGTAACGAACCTAAAATAAATGTTATTTGGTGTTTTTGCGTTGAGCATGAACGTGATTAGATCATGTTCATTACAACACGGTTATTCATTTAAATTAGAGAATAATGGTTATTCTATTTACATGAATAATACCTTCAACGGTCATGCACCCAGTAAGAATGGTTTGTTGAAACTTGATCGTAGTAATACACATGTTCATAACATTGATGCCAAAAGATGCAAAGTTAATAATGATAGTACCACATACTTGTGGCACCACCGCTAAATGTCATATTGGTATAAAACGCATGAAGAAACTCCATGCTGATGGATCTTTGGACTCCTTCGATTTCGAATTGGTTGAGACATGCGAACCATGCCTCTTTGTCAAAGATGACTAAGGACCCCGTTTTCTGTTTTGACAGAGCGGGCAAGTGATTTATTGGAAATGATACATGTTGATGTATGCAATCCAATGAGTCTTGTAGTGTGCGGTGGATGTCGTTATTTTCTTACCTTCACTGATGATTTGGGTAGATATAGTGTATGTTTACTTAATGAACCACAAGTCTGAATCGTTTGAAAAGTTCAAACAAATTCAGAGTGAAGTTTAAGATCATCGTGACAAGAAGATAAAAGTATCTGCGATATGATCGTGGAGGTGAATATCTGAGTTACGAGTTTGGCATACAACTTTAGACAATGTGAAAGTTGTTTCACAACACACGCCACCTGGAACACCATAGTGTAATGGTATGTCCGAACGTCATAGTCATGCTCTATTGGATATGGTGCATGTTATGATGTCTCTTATCATTTTGCTGCTATAATTTTGGGGTTGTGCATTAGAGACAACTACATTCACTTTAAATAGGGCACCATCTAAATCTGTTGAGATGACACCGTGTGAACTATGGTTTGATAGAAACCTAAGCTATCATTTCTTAATGTTTGGGGTTGTGATGCTTGTGTGGAAAATGTTTTCACCTAATGAGCTCGAACCCAAAGACGCGGACAAAAGCATCTTCATAGAATACCCTAAGAACAGTTGGGGGAACCTTCTATCTCAGATCCAAGCATAAAATGTTTGTTGCTAAAACTGGGTCCTTTCTCGAGAAAGGGTTTCTCTTGAAAGAATTGAGTGGGAGGAGGATAGAACTTGATGAGGTTGCTGAAACCTGTGCTTCAACCAGAAAGTAGCGCAGCACAGAAAGATGTTTCTGTGAAGCCTACGTCAGTTGAAGAGGAAGTTAATGATGATGATCATGAAAGCTTCGGATCAAGTTACTATCAACCTACAAATAAATTAGAGCTTGATGAGGTTATTGAACCTTTACTTCAACCAGAGAGTAGCGCAGCACAGGAAGTTGTTTCTGTGAAGCCTACCTTAGTTGAAGAGGAAGTTAATGATGATGATCATGAAGCTTCGGATCAAGTTACTATCAAACCTCGTAGGGAGACAAGGATGTATACTGCTCCTGAGCGGTACGACAACCCTGTCTTGGAGGTCATGTTGTTGGACAATGATGAACCTATGAACTATGGAGAAGCGATGATGGGCCCAGAAACCAACAAATGGTTGGAGGCCATGAAATCCGAGAAAGGATCCATGTATGAAAACCAGGTATAGACTTTGGTGGATTTGCTCGTTGGACGGCAGGTCGTTAAGTACAAATGGATCTTTAAAATGAAGACAGATGCTGATGGTAAATGTTACCATTTGTAAAGCTCGACTTGTTGCAAAGTGTTTTACGACAAGTTCAAGGAGTTGACTGCGATGAGACTTTCTCACTCGTAGCGATGCTAAAGTTTGTTGGAATTATGTTAGCAGTTGCTGCATTTTTCAATTATGAAATCTGGCAGATGGATGCCGAAACATCGTTTCCTTCCTTAAGGAAAGGTTGTATGAGATACAACTAGAAGGTTTTGTCAGTCCTAAGGATGCTAAAAGGTGTGCGAGCTTCGGTGATTCTTCTATGGACTGAAGCAAGCATCTCAGAGTTGGAATATACACTTTGATGAGGTGATCAAAGTTTTTGAGTCTATACAAAGTTTACGAGAAACTTGTATTTGCAATAAAGTGAGTGGGAGCACTATAGAGTTTCTGATAAGTATATGTGGATGACATATTGCTATTCGGAAATGATGTAGAATTTCTGGAGAGCATAAACGGTTGCTTGAAAAGAGTTTTTCAAAGGAAGACCTGGATAAAGCTACCTAATTTTTGAGCATCAAGATCTATAAAGATAGATCAAGATGTTTGATAAGACTTTCAATGAGTACATACCTTGACAAGATTTTGAAAGAGTTCAAAATGGATTAGTCAGAGAGAAGTGTTCTCGCCTGCTTTATAAGGTATGAAGTTGAGTGAGACTCAAAGCTCGACCACGGCAGAAGAAAGAGAAAGGACGAATATCGTCCCCTATGCCTTAGCCATAGGCTCTATATAGTATGCCATGCTGTGTACCGCACCTGTGTGTGCCTTGCCATGAGTCCGTCAAGGGGTACAAGAGTAATCCAGGAGTGGATCACTGGACAGCAGTCAGGAATATCCTTAGTAACTACAGGACTAAGGAGATGTTTCTCGATTATGGAGGTGATAAAGAGTTCGTCGTAAAGAGTTACGTCGATGCAAGCTTTAACACCAATCCAGATGATCCGTAGTAGCAATCTGGATACATATAGTGGAGCGGCCATTTGGAATAGTACCAAGTGAAGTGTGGTAGCAGTGTTTACGGTTTGACATATAGATTTTCAAAGTACACACGGATCTGAATGTCGCAGACCCGTTGACTATAAGACCTCTCTCACATGCAAAGCATGATCGAGCCCAGAACTCATTGGGTGTTAGATTCATAACAATGCGAATCACATGACTGATGTGAACTAGATTATTGACTCTAGTGCAACTGGGAGACTGTTGGAAATATGCCCTAGAGGCAATAATAAATTAGTTATTATCATATTTCCTTGTTCATGATAATCGTTTATTATCCATGCTATAATTGTATTGATCGGAGACTTGGATACATGTGTGGATACATAGACAAAACCATGTCCCTAGTATGCCTCTAATAGACTAGCTCGTTGATCAAAGAATGGTTAAAGTTTCCTAGCCATGGACATGAGATGTCATTTGATAAATGGGATCACATCATTAAGAGAATGGTGCGATGGACAAGACCCAAACTACAAACGTAGCTTATGATTGTGTCAGTTTATTGCTATTGTTTTCTGCAGGTCAAGTATATGTTCCTATGACCATGAGATCATGCAACTCACAGATATCGGAGGAGTACCTTGTGTGTATCAAATGTCGCAACGTAATTGGGTGACTATAAAGGTGCTCTACAGGTATCTCCGAGGGTGTCTGTTGGGTTGGCATGGATCAAGACTGGGATTTGTTACTCCGTGTGACGGAGAGGTATCTCAGGGCCCACTCGGTAATACAACATCACAACAAAGCCTTGCAAGCAATGTGACTAAGTGTTAGCCACGGGATATTGTATTACGGAACGAGTAAAGAGACTTGCCGGTAACGAGGTTGAACTAGATATGGAGATACCGACGATCGAATCTCGGGCAAGTAACATACCGAAGAACAAAGGGAACATCATACGGGATTAACTGAATCCTTGACATAGAGGTTCGACCGATAAAGATCTTCGTAGAATATGTAGGAACCAATGTAGACATCCAGGTCCCGCCATTGGTTATTTACCTTAGAGGTGTCTCGGTCATGTCTACATAGTTCTCGAACCCGCTGGGTCTGCACACTTAAGGTTTGGTGACGTTTCGGTAGTATAGAGTTTTGTATGGTGGTGACCGAAGGTTGTTCGGAGTCCCGGATGAGATCCCGGACGTCATGAGGAGCTCCAGAATGGTTCGGAGGTAAAGATTCATATATAGGAAGTCCTAGTTTGGTCGCCAGAAAAGTTTCGGGCTCATCGGTAGTGTACCGGGAGTGCCGGTAGTGTACCGGGAGACCTCCGGGAGGGGTATTTCGACCCAAGAGGCTTCATGGGCTGTGGGAGAGTATTAACCAGCCCTTAGTGGTCTGGTGGAATAGCCACAACAGGCCCATGCGGCTGGGGGAACAGTCCCAAAGGAAAAAGAGTGGAAAAAAGTCAAAAAGGGAGAGTCCTACTCCTACTAGGAGTGGAGGAGTAGGACTCCTCCCCCTTGGCTTCGGCCGACTCCAAGAGGGTCTCAGCCCTGCGCCAACCCTCCTCCTCTCCTCCTATATATACTGGTGGAATAGAAGGGTTTTGCACAGAATTTACGGCCACGTGCTACCCGTTCCACCGGTGCTCCTCTAGATCAGATTTCCGCAGTGCTTAGGCGAAGCCCTGCCGGAATTGCTCCACCACCATCACCGGAGCGCTGTCACACTGCCGGTGAACTCTTCTCCCTCTCCACTTCCTCTTGCTGGATCAATACGGTGGAGATCGTCATCAAGCTGCACGTGTGCTGAACGCGGAGGTGTCGTCCGTTCGGCGCTAGATCGGAAGGACCGTGAACAAGTTCACGGGACGGATCATGATGAGATCGCGGGACGGATCATGATGAGTTCACGGGATGGATCATGATGAGATCGCAGGACGGATCATGATGAGATCGCTGGACGGATCGCGATGAGTTCGCAGGACGGATTGTGATTGGATCGCAGGACGGATCGTGATGTGATCGCGGGACGCTCGGCGATTTGGATCGCGAAGATGTTCGACTACACCAATCGCGTTTCTTAACGCGTCCTGCTTAGCGATCTACAAGGGTACGTAGATCCACTCTCCCTCTCGTAGATGCTCATCACCATGGATAGATCTGCATGTGCGTAGGAAAAATTTTGTTTCCCATGCGACGTTCCCCAACAGATGGCCGGTCGGGTCGGCGTGTAGCACAACGTTGCCGAAGGCGAAGATCTGTCCGGGGACGAAAGTGTCCATGTTGTGGACCTCTTCGTTGATGACAAGGCGAGACATCGATTCTTTGGGCGCTCACAGCATAATTAATGAAAGCACCAATTTCGGTGTCAAAATCGGCGGATCTCGGGTAGGGGGTCCCAAACTGTGAGACTAGAAACGATGGTAATAGGTGACGAAGGGGACAATGTTTTACCCAGGTTCGGGCCGTCCTATGGAGGTAATGCCCTACGTCCTGCTTGATTGTATTGATCATGTGGGAGTTACAGAGTTGATCTACCTCGAGATCGAATAGCTAACCCTAGATGAGTTATCCTCCTCTTTCACCCTAAAACCCTTCGGCTTATATAGACGCCAAGGACACCTAGTGTTTACACATGGTCGGTTACATGCCGAACAGATAAACATGACTATTCGCTACATCAAATATGGAGTACAATCCATGCTCCCCGAAGCTTCCATATTGGAGATAGGGCCTTCAATTGGTCCTATGTTCGGTAAGTGGCCCATATAGTCTGGCCCGTAGAAATAGGTCGGCTCCCCAAGGACCCCTTATTCCAGGACTCCCTCACAGCGCTCGAGCTATTAAAATAGAGATGAATAATAATTTTGAGCGGTATCCTTTCATTGTCAACATAACAACCAAGGGATCTCGGTATCTTACATGCTAGATACATTATAGGCGGTTCCCAAACGGAATGGTAAAGTTTTACTCCCCCTCCACCAATCAATCACACTCTATGGCGAGCCGAATCCATGGGTACCTTCCATACAAACAACAATCCTGGGGGATTTTTGTTTCATTATATTTTTATTTGATTTTTGAGCATGGAACTGGGCATCCCGAATACCAACCACTTTCTCGTGAATGATAGTGAATCAACACATATCGAGAGAATGACCCACCTAGTGTGGAAGGTACTGACAGCCCCTAGTCACTATATGAGCGATTTGGGCATACAAAACAGAATATTATTTGAAGGTTTAGAGTTTGGCACATGCAAATTTACTTGGAACGGTAGGTAAATACCGATATAGGTAGGTATGGTGGACTCATATGGAACAACTTTGGGTTTAAGGGTGTTTGGATGCACAAGTAGTATTTCTACTTGGTGTGGAATTTTTGGCTAGTATGAGGTGGAAGCAAGCACCACATGTTGGAGGATCCATAACAATATAACTTCTATACAAATATACCCAAGCATAACTCATTACATTATCTTCCTCGTCCAACTTCACAATCATAGAAGATGTCCAAGATAGTATATTTGTATGTGAAATCTCTCTTCCTTCAATATTCTTTGATGAATTGTTCAAGTGACCAATGCGGTGTTTGCTAACTTTCAATAAATTTTACCACCTATACTTCTTATATGTGAAGTCTTTACTCCCCATGGGATAAGCATATAACACATATATAATTTCAGATTTATGATATTCAATTCATTCAACCATTTACTCATATAGGATATAAGTGAAGCACGAGAGTAAATGATAAAACTACTCCAAAACATATAAGTGAAGATCAATGAGTACTCAAACAATTAAGTAGCTATATGAGGACTTTATCTCTCTCTCAATAAAAAATTTAAGATCTGATAATTTATTTAAACATCAATCAAAATAAAAATAGCACTCCAAGAATAGCATGCATCATGTGAACGAATAAAAATTTAGGTTCAACATAGGCTAACCGATAATTGTTGATGAAGAGACGTGGGATGCGTAACATCCCCAAGCTTAGATGCTTGAGACTTCTTGAAATATTTACTTGGGGTGCCTTGGGCATCCCCAATCTTGAGATTTTGTATCTCGTTCAATCCTCTCATATCATGGTTTCACCTAATCTCAAAAACTTCATCCACACAAAACTCGAAAAGAACTCGTGAGATAGGTTACTACACACAATAATAAATCAACTCTTTATGTACTGCCAAGACAAGTTTCACAATAATTTTCAAACATTAGGTATTGTATACTATTATTTTCACAATTTATATTTACCAATATAGGTTATGGAAACTATAGGATAAGTAGATAACAAAACTATGAGCAATCTGTCCAAACAGAACAGTCTGTGGAAATTTATGAAAACAGAGTACTTATGTAACTCAAACAATTATGAAAATTTATAAATGCTAAAATATTTATATGAAAATAGTATGCAAAACTTTCAAAAACTTTCCACGTTCCAGTAAAATATGAAAATTCAAACACTACAGCATAAGTTTCTGTTTTTACCCAACACATATCAAAACATGCAATGCAAGCATCCTAAGGCAATTCTTGGATCTTTTATTGAAAAACAAGATTATAAATGACACATAACAGAGAACAATAAAATAAAATGACTCTCCAAGCAAAACTCATATTATGTGACGAATAAAAATATAGCTCCAAGTAAGATATACCAATAGTGTTGAAGACGAAAGAGGGGATGCCCCGGAAGGCATCCCCAAGCTTAGACGCTTGAGTCTTCCTTTAATATTACATTGGGGGTGCCTTGTGAATCTCCAATCTTACGTTCTTGTCACTCCTTATTCACCTCATATCGGTATCTCACCCAAAACTTGAAAACATCAATCACACAAAACTTAACGGAACTTCGTGAGATCAGTTAGTGCAATAAAGATAGATCATTCACTTAGGTACTGTCAAGAAAGGATTCATAATCGTTCCCACATGGTACCTACTGTATTCTACTATTCCCATAATTTATATCACTGAATATAAGCTATGGAAATACTTGAAACAAGCAAAGTATGGATGCAAAATAGAATCTGTCAAAAACAGAACAGCCTGAAGAGATCTGAATGATCACCATGACTACTGACTCTAAAAATTCTGAAACATTAGGAAAACTCAAGGAATTTTCATGCAAATGTTGTTTAAATGTTTCAGCATTTTTTTACGCTCCAGTAAAATCAGATAATTCATATACTGGACGCAAAACTTTCTGTTTCTCCACAGAATCGAACAAGCAAATATCCACACTATCCCAAAGGATTTACTTGGCACTTTATTGAAATAAAATACACAAAAATTATTACTAAATAAGCTTAATCATGTGAAAACATAAAAACATAAGGTAAAAGTGTTGGGTTGTCTCCCAACAAGCGCTTTTATTTAATGCCTTTTAGCTAGGCATGATGATTTCAATGATGCTCGTATATGAATAATAATTGAAATATGCAAAAGAGCATCATGAATATCATGACAAGCACATTGAAGTCTAACCCACTTCCTATGCATAGGGATTTTGTGAGCAAATAATTTATGGGAGCAAGAATCAACTAGCATAGGAAGGCAAAACAAGCATAACTTCAAAACCTTGAACACATAGAGAGGAAACTTGATATTATTGTAGTTCATACAAGGATATGTTCCTCCCTCATAATAATTTTCAGTAGGATCATGAATGAATTCCACATTATAACCAGCACATAAATCATTCTTTTCATGATCTACAAGCATAGAAATTTTACTACTCTCCTCACAAGAAAATTTCTTCTCATGACTAATAGTGGGAGTATCATAAAAGAGTTGAATACTACAAATTGATTCCACAATAAAAGAGTAATATTCAGTAAAAGGATATTCATAATTATGAAAAGTACCATAATAGTAATCATCACTCTTTTTCATCGCATAAGTATCATCACAATAATCATCATAAGTAGGAGGCATGTAGTCATTATAACAAATGTGATCATTCAAAGTAAGGGGAATAAAAAGATCATCTTCATTAAGCATAGAATACCCAAGCTTGGGACAAACATGGATTGCAGAAAATAAATTCTCAAACAAGTCATTTTCATCAAACATAGCATCCCCAAGCTTGTGGCTTTGTATATCATAAACATAATCACTCTCATCATTAATAGCATGAATAGCACCAATAGTATAGCAATTATTACCATCATCTTCCAAGTTGGTGCCATAAATATTCTCAAGATTATAAGAAGTATCATTATCTTACCAATCATAATTATCACAACAAGCAATAGGC
The DNA here is from genome assembly GCA_022496015.1 of Hordeum marinum. Classification (NCBI taxonomy): domain Eukaryota; kingdom Viridiplantae; phylum Streptophyta; class Magnoliopsida; order Poales; family Poaceae; genus Hordeum; species Hordeum marinum. The sequence continues at coordinate 66,221,156 of CM039677.1, forward strand.
ATAACGAAATCATCCTCAAGTGTATCATCTTCCACAACATTTTTTGATTCATTCTCATGAGACCTATCAATAATGGGAGCAACATTATTTGGGAGAGATACCTCTTTACCTTTAATTTTCCTTATTTTATTATTCTTCACCACATTATGTGTGGGTTTACTTAATTCCTCCAAGATTCTTTTTGAAGAGGTTGATTGAATAAAAAGCTCCTCCTCGTTGCCTGATTCATCATAAGAAAAAATAGGAGGATATTGGGAAACCTCTTACCCTTCATTAGTATTCTCTTAATATTCTATTTTATTTCTTGTATTTAAGTAATTGGAAATATAAGGATTCTCAATGCAATTTACCACGCAAAACATATATATCACATTTAGATCAAAATCAATCATTTTCATGAGAACCCAAGATGGAACATCCTTAGTTTTATGTCTCATTTGTTCATACCCCAAAATAAACTAAGTTAATTATGATGCTCAAGGGTAATGAGGTTATCACAATTTTTGGACACAATTCGATCATGAAATAATTCACATTGGAAACTAAAATGACCACTTTCATTCCAAAGTTCACAAGGACGGAGAGAAATATTAAGTCTTTCAGCACAAACATATAGCCTCCCTTGCAACCATTTAGTTTCTAAATACTTATGCCTCATACAAAATCTATCTTCCCTTTTAGGCATGTATTCACAAACTCTATGCACTCCACAAAAATTGACATGCCTATAAGATACCTTTTCATCATGACTAGTGCAATCATCATTAGTACTATGGATATTCAAAGAATTCATACTAACAACATTGCAATAATGCTCATTGCTCAAAGATTTAGTGCCAAACACTTTAATAACTTCTTCTTCTAACACTTGAGCACAATTGCCTTTCCATCATTTTCACGAAAGACACTAAAAAGATGAAGCGTATGGGGAAACCTCAATTCCATATTTTTTTGTAGTTTTATTTAATAAAACCAAACTAGTGAAAAACAAGAAAGTAAAAGATTTGAATGCAAGATCTAAATATATACCTTCAAGCACTCACCTCCCCGACAACGGCGCTAGAAAAGAGTTTGATGTCTAGTATGTAACCTTCTTCTTGTAGACTCGTGTTGGGCCTCCAAGCACAGAGTTTTGTAGGAGAGTATCAATTTTCCCTCAAGTGGATGACCTAAGGTTTATCAATCCATGGGAGGCGTAGGATGAAGATGGTCTCTCTCGAACAACCCTACAACCAAATAACAAAGAGTCTCTTGTGTCCCAAACACACCCAATACAATGGTAAATTGTATAGGTGCACTAGTTCGGCGAACAGATGGTGATACAGGTGTAATATGGATGGTCGATATAGGTTTTTGTAATCTGAAAATATAAAAACAGAAAGGTAACTAATAATAAAAGTGAGCACAAACGGTATTGCAATACTTAGAAACAAGGCCTAGGGTTCATACTTTCACTAGTGCAATTGCTCTTAACAATACTGACATAGTTGAATCATATGTAAATACCTCTCGTGCGACAAAGAGTTCACTCCAAAGTCACAAATAGCAGAGAACTAACAAAGAAATTATTGTAGGGTACGAAACCACCTCAAAGTTATCTTTTCCGATCAATCTTATGAGCTATCCCTATAAGTGTCACGAACAGGCCTAGAGTTCGTACTAACATAACACCTTAAGACACACATCAACCAAAACCCTATTGTCACCTAGATACTCCAATGTCACCACGAGTACCCATGGAGTTGATTATACGATATGCATCACACAATTTCAGATTCGTCATGTTCAATCCAACACAAAGAACTTCAAAGAGTGCCCCAAAGTTTCTACCGGAGATTCAAGACAAAAACATGTGCCAACCCCTATGCATAGATTCCCAAGGTCACGGAGCCCGCAAGTTGATCACTAAAACATACATCAAGTGGATCAATAGATCATCTCATTGTCACCACGGATATGCCATCGCAATACATACATCAAGTGTTCTCAAATCCTTAAAGACTCAATCCGATAAGAAAACTTCAAAGGAAAAACTCAATTCATCACAAGAAGATAGAGAGGGGAAAACCCCACATGATTCATTTATGTCAATAAAGCTCGCGGTACATCAAGATCGTGCCATCTCAAGAACACGAGAGAGAGATAGAGAGAGATCCAACACATAGCTACTGGTACATACCCTCATCCCCGAGGGTGAACTACTCCCTCCTCGTCATGAAGACCGCCGGGATGATTAAGATGGCCTTCGGTGATGGTTTTACCCTCCGGTAGGGTGCCGGAACGGGCACCTAATCGGTTTTTCGTGGCTACAGAGGTTTGCGGCGGCGGAACTCCCGATCTAGTTTTGTTTCTGGGGGTTTTGGTATTTATATGAATTTTTTGGCATTGGTCTCGTCAAGGGGGTGCTGTAGGAGTCCACAGGCCACAGGGGCGTGGCTTAGGGGATGGTCATGTTGGAAATATGCCCTAGAGGCAATAAATAAAGTGTTTATTATTATATTTCCTTGTTCATGATAATTGTTTATTATCCATGCTATCATTGTATTGATTGGAAACACATTACATGTGTGGGTAAATAGACAACACTTTGTCCCTAGTATGCCTCTAGTGAACTAGCTCGTTAATCAAAGATGGTCAAGGTTTTCTAGCCATTGACATGAGATGTCATTTGATAACGGGATCACGTAACTAGGATAATGATGTGATGGACAAGACCCAAACTACAAACGTAGCATATGATCGTGTCAGTTTATTGCTACTGTTTTCTGCATGTCAAGTATATGTTCCTATGACCATGAGATCATGTAACTCATGGACACCGAAGGAGTGCCTTGTGTGTATCAAACGTCACAACGTAACTAGGTGACTATAAATGTGCTCTACAGGTATCTCTGAGGGTGTCTGTTGAGTTGGCTTGGATCAAGACTGGGATTTGTTATTCCGTGTGACGGAGAGGTATCTCAGGGCCCACTCGGTAATACAACATCACAATAAGACATGCAAGCAATGTGACTAAGTGTTAGTCACGGGATCTTGTATTACGGAACAAGTAAAGAGACTTGACGGTAACGAGGTTGAACTAGGTATGGAGATACCGACGATCGAATCTCGGGCAAGTAACGTACCGAAGAACAAAGGGAACATCATACGGGATTAACTGAATCCCTGACATAGTGGTTCGACCGATAAATATCTACCTAGAATATGTAGGAACCAATATGGGCATACTGGTCCTGCTATTGGTTATTGACCGTAGAGGTGTCTCGGTCATGTCTACATAGTTCTCGAACCCGTAGGGTCTGCACACTTAAGGTTTGGTGACGTTTTGGTAGTATAGAGTTATGTATGGTGGTGACCGAAGGTTGTTCGGAGTCCCGCATGAGATCCCGGATGTCACGAGGAGCTCCGGAATGGTCAGGAGGTAAAGATTCATATATAGGAAGTCATGTTTTGGTCGCCGAAAAAGTTTCGGGCTAATCGGTAATGTACCGGGAGTGCCGGTAGTGTACCGGGAGACCACCGGGAGGGGTACTTCGACCCAAGAGGCTTCATGGGCTGTGGGAGAGTGAATATCAGCCCTTTGTGGGCTGGTGGAAATCCCGCACAAGGCCCATGCGGCTAGGGAAGAAAAGCCCAAAGGGAAAAAGGTGGAAAAAGGCCAAAAAAGGAGGAATCCTACTCCTACTAGGATTGGAGGAGGAATCCTCCTCTCCTCCCACTTCGGCCGAACCAAGGAGGACATGGACCCTGCGCTAAGGCCTCTCCTCCCTCCCTCTGATATATACTGGAGGTCTTAGGGTTTTTGCACAGTTTTTTCAGCCACGTGCTACCCTATCCTCCACTTCATAGTTTCTCCTCTAGATCGGATTTCTGCAGTGCTTAGGCGAAGCCCTGCCGGAATAGCTCCACCACCATTGTCGGAGCGCCATCACGCTGCCGGTGAACTCTTCTACCTCTCCGCTCCCTCTTGCTGGATCAAGAATGCGAAGATCGTCATCAAGCTGTACGTGTGCTGAACGAAGAGGTGTCGTCCGTTCGGTGCTTGATCGGGACGGATCGTGATTGGATCACGGGACGCTCGGTGATTTGGATCGCAAAGACGTTCGACTACACCAACCGAGTTTCTTAACGCTTCCCGCTTAGAGATCTACAAGGGTATGTAGATCCACTCTCCCTCTCATATATGCCCATCACCATGGATAGGTCTTGCGTGAACGTAGGAAAAAATTTGTTTCCCATGCGACGTTCCCCAACAGTGGCATCATCAGCTAGGTCTATGTGTAGATGAGATCTCGAGTAGAACACAAAGAGTTTGTGGGCGTTGATGCTTAGATTGCTTCCTCCCTTGGCCGTGTTTTGGTTCAGCGGTATTGTGGGATGAAGCGGCCCGGACCAACCTTACTCGTACGCTTACGAGAGACTGGTTCCATCGACTCACGTGTAACTTCGTTGCACAAAGATGGGTGGCGGGTGTCTGTTTCTCCTACTTTAGTTGGATCGGATTCGACAAAGGCGGTCCTTGAGAAGGTTGAAAAGCAACTAATGTATCACCGTTGTGGTTTATGCGTAGGTGAGAATTGTTGTTGCTAAATACCCGTAGCAGCCACGTAAAACATGCAACAACAATTAGAGGACGTCTAACTTGTTTTTGCAGGGTATGTTGTGATGTGATATGGCCAATTACATGATGTGATATATGTGATGTATGAGATGATCATGTGATGTATAGAATATCATGACTTGCATGTTGATGAGTACGGCAACCGGTAGGAGCCATAGGGTTGTTTTTAGTTATTGTATGACCTGCCTGTCAATCATTAAGCGCTATGTAATGCTTTACTTTATCGCTAAACGGTAGCAATAGTAGTAGAAGCATGATGGGCGCGACAACCCCGATGGCGACACGCTGATGGAGATCAAGATGATGGAGATCATGGTGTCGTGCCGGTGACAATGGAGATCATGTCGGTGCTTTAAAGATGGAGATCAAAAGCACAAGTTCATGGCCATATCATGTCACTTATGATTTGCATGTGATGTTAATCCTTTTATGCACCTTGTTTTGCTTAGGACGAGGTAGCATTATAAGGTGATCCCTCACTGAAATTTCAAGATGAATTGTGTTCTCCCTAAGTGTGCACTGTTGCGAAAGTTCATCGTGTCGAGACACCACGTGATGATCGGGTGTGATAGACTCTACGTTCACATACAACGGGTGCAAGCCAGTGTTGCACATGCAGAACACTTGGGTTAAACTTGACGAGCCTAGCATGTACATACATGTCCTCGGAACACAAGAGACCGAAAGGTCGAACATGAGTCATATAGTAGATATGATCAACATGATGATGTTCACCATTGAAACCACCTCAACTCACGTGATGATCGGACTTGAGTTGGTGAATTTGGATCATGTGTCACTCAGATGACCTGAGGGATGTCAATTTGAGTGGGAGCTTTAATAATTTGATTAACTAAACTCATTATCCTGAACAATAGTCTAAACAACTTTTGCATATTTATGTTGTAGATCAATGGCTCGCACAGTAGCACCCCTGAATTTTAATGCGTTCCTAGAGAAAGCTAAGTTGAAAGATGATGGAAGTAACTTTGTTGACTGGGCCCGTAATCTGAGGATTATCCTCACGGCTTCCTAGAAATCATATGTCCTTGATGCACCACTTGGTGACCAACCAGAAGACATGTCTTTTGAAGACGTTAAGAACGCTTGGGAGGCACGTTCTGGAGATTACTCAATAGTTTAGTGTGCAATATTGTATGGCTTAGAACCGGGACTTCAAAGACGTTTTGAACGTCATGGAGCATATGAGATGTTCCAGGAGTTGAATTTTATCTTTCAGAAGAATGCCCAGATGGAGAGGTATGAGACCTTCGATAAGTTCTATGCTTTCAAGATGGAGGAGAACGGGTCTATCAGTGAACATATACTCAGAATGTCTGGGTATTCGACTCGTCTAGCGGAGTTGGGAATTGCCCTTTCGCCAAAGGCGATCACTGACAGAGTTCTTCAATCACTACCACCTAGTTACAAGAGCTTTGTGATGAAATATAACATGCACGGGATGAACAAGTCAGTCGGCGAGCTGTTTGCGATGCTAAAAGTCGCCGAGTCTGAAATCCAGAAAGAACATCAAGTGTTGATGGTCAATAAAGCCACTAGTTTCAAGAAGAATGGCAAGGGCAAGGGCAAGAAGGGTAAAACCAAGAAGGATGGCAAAGCAGTTGCTGCTCTTGTAAAGAAGCCCAAGCATGGACCCAAGCCAGAAACTGAGTGCTTTCATTGCAAGGGAACTGGTCACTAGAAGCAGAACTGCCCCAAGTACCTGGCTGACAAGAAGGCGGCCAACGACAAACAAGGTATATATGATATACATGTTATTGATGTGTACCTTACTAGCTCTCGTTTTAGTGCCTGGGTATTTGATACCGGTTCGGTTTCTCACATTTGCAACTCAAAACATGAACTACGGAATAGACGAAGGCTGGCAAAGGATGAAGTGACGATGCGTGTGGGAAATGGTTCCAAGGTTGATGTGATCTCCGTCGGCACGCTCTCTCTTCGATTATCATCGGGATTAGTGATGAACCTGAATAATTGTTATTTAGTGCCTACGTTAAGCATGAACATTATATCTGGATCTTGTTTATTGCGAGACGGTTACTCATTTAAATTGGAGAATAAAGGTTGTTCTATTTATATGAGTAATATATTTTATGGTCATGCACCCAATGTGAAGGGTTTATTCATATTGAATCTTGATAGTGATAACACACATGTTCATAACATTGGTGCCAAAAGATGTAGAGTTGATAATGATAGTACCACTTTCTTGTGGCACTGCCATTTAGGTCATATTGGTGCAAAACGCATGAGGAAGCTCCATGCTGATGGACATTTGGAGTCCTTGATTTTGAATCACTTGACACATGTGAACCATGCCTCATGGGCAAGATGACTAAAACGCCGTTCTCTGGAACAATGGAACGGGCAAGTGACTTATTGGAAATCATACATACTGATGTGTGCGGTCCAATGAATGTTACAGTGCATGGTGGATATCATTATTTTCTCACCTTCACTGATGACTTAAGTAGATATGGGTATATTTACTTAATGAAACACAAGTCTGAAACGTTTGAAAAGTTCAAGCATTTTCAGAGTGACGTTGAGAATCATCGTAAGAAGAAGATTAAATTCCTGCGAACTGATTGAGGAGGTGAATATCTGAGTTATGAGTTTGGCAGTCACTTAAGACAGTGTGGAATTGTTTCATAGTTGACACCGCCTGGAACACCACAGCGTAATGGTGTGTCCGAACGTCGTAATCGAACCTTATTAGATATGGTGCGTTCTATGATGTCTCTTGCTGGTTTGCCACTATCGTTTTGGGGTTATGAATTAGAGACAGCTGCATTCACTTTAAATAGGGCACCGTCAAAATCAGTTGAAACGACGCCATATGAACTATGGTTTGGCAAGAGGTCAAAGTTGTCGTTTCTTAAAGTTTGGGGATGTGATGCTTACGTCAAAAAGCTTCAGCCTGAAAAGCTGGAACCCAAAGCGGAGAAATGTGTCTTCATAGGATACCTAAAGGAGAGAGTCAGGTATACCTTCTATCTGGGATCTGAAGGCAAAGTGTTTGTCGCTAAGAACGGAGAATTTCTCGAGAAAGAGCTTCTCTCGGAAGTTGAGTGGGAGGAAAATAGAGATTGATGAGGTTATTGAACCTTTACTTCAACCAGAAAGTAGCGCAGTGCAGAAAGATGTTTCTGTGGAACCTAAAACGGTTGAAGAGGAAGTTAATGAAGATGATCATCAAGCTTCGGATCAAGCTGCTATTGAACCTCGTAGGTCGACAAGGCCGCGTGCTACTCCTGAGTGGTACAGCAACCCTGTCTTGGAGGTCATGTTGTTGGACAACAATGAACCTATGAGCTATGGAGAAGCGATGATGGGCCCAGATTCCGAGAAATGGTTAGAAGCCATGAAATCCAAGATGGGATCCATGTATGAAAACAAAGTATGGACTTTGGAAGTATTACCTGAAGGGCGAAAGGCCATTCAGAACAAATGGATCTTTAAGAAGAAGACAGACGCGGACGGTAATGTCACCGTCTATAAAGCTCGACTTGTGGCAAAGGGTTTTTCACAAGTTCAAGAAGTTGACTACGATGAGACCTTCTCACCCATAACGATGCTTAAGTCTGTCAGAATCATGTTGGGAATAGCTGCTTATTTCAACTATGAAATTTGGCAGATGGATGCCAAAACAGCGTTCCTCAACGGTTTCCTTGAGGAAGAGTTGTATATGATGCAACCAGAAGGTTTTGTCGATCCAGAGAATGCTGACAAAGTTTGCAAACTCCAGCGATCCATTTATGGGCTGGTGCAAGCATCTCAGAGTTGGAATAAGCATTTTGATGAGGTGATCAAAGCGTTTGAGTTTATACAAGTTTATGGAGAAGCTTGTATTTACAAGAAAGTGAGTGGGAGCTCTATAGCGTTTCCAATATTATATGTGGATGACATATTGCTGATTGGAAACAATATAGAAATGCTGGAAAGCGTGAAGGAATATTTGAACAAGAGTTTTTCAATGAATGACCTAGGAGAAGCTGCTTTCATATTAGGCATTAAGATCTATAGAGATAGATCGAGACGCTTAATAGCACTTTCACAGAGCACATACCTTGATAAAGTTTTGAAGAAGTTCAAAATGGATCAGTCCAAGAAGGGGTTCTTGCCTGTGTTACAAGGTGTCAAGTTGAGTAAGACTCAATGCCCAGTGACTGCAGAAGATAGAGAAAAGATGAGTGTCATCCCCTATGCTTCAGCCATAGGCTCTATCATGTATGCAATGCTGTGCACAAGACCCGATGTCAGCCTTGCCATAAGTATGGCCGGAAGGTTTCAAAGTGATCCTGGAATGGAACACTCGGCAGCGGTTAAGAATATCCTTAAGTACTTGAAAAGGACTAAGGAAATGTTTCACGTTTATGGAGGTGATGAAGAGCTCGTCGTAAAGGGTTACATCGATGCAAGCTTTGACACTGATCCGGATGACTCTAAGTCACAAATCGGATACATATTTATTCTCAACGGGGGAGCGGTAAGCTGGTGCAGTTCCAAGCAAAGCGTGGTAGCCGATTCTACGTGCGAAGCGGAGTACATCGCAGCCTCGGAGGCAGCGAAGGAAGGTGTCTGGATGAAGCAGTTCATGACAGATCTTGGAGTAGTGCCCAGTGCACTAAATCCAATGAACCTGTTATGTGACAACACTGGTGCCATTGCTCTGGCCAAGGAACCAAGGTTTCACAAGAGGACCAGACACATAAAGTGATGTTTCAACTCCATCCGCGATTACATCGAGGAGAAGGACATAAATATTTGCAAAGTGCACACGGATCTGAATGTTGCAGACCCGTTGACTAAACCTCTTCCAAGGGCTAAACATGATGAACACCAGAACTGCATGGGTGTTCGATTCATTACAATGTAAATCACATAGTGATATGAACTAGATTATTGACTCTAGTGCAAGTGGGAGACTGTTGGAAATATGCCGTAGAGGCAATAAATAAAGTGTTTATTATTATATTTCTATATTTCCTTGTTCATGATAATCGTTTATTATCCATGCTATAATTGTATTGATTGGAAACACATTACATGTGTGGGTAAATAGACAACACTTTGTCCCTAGTATGCCTCTAGTAACTAGCTCATTAATCAAAGATGGTCAAGGTTTCCTAGCCATTGACATGAGATGTCATTTGATAATGGGATCACATCATTAGGAGAATGATGTGATGGACAAGACCCAAACTACAAACGTAGCATATGATCGTGTCAGTTTATTGCTACTATTTTCTGCATGTCAATTATATGTTCCTATGACCATGAGATCATGTAACTCACGGACACCGGAGGAGTGCCTTGTGTGTATCAAATGTCGCAACGTAACTGGGTGACTATAAAGGTGCTCTACATGTATCTCCGAGGGTGTCTGTTGAGTTGGCATGGATCAAGACTACGATTTGTTACTCCGTGTGACAGAGAGGTATCTCAGGGCCCACTCAGTAATACAACACCACAATAAGACTTGCAAGCAATGTGACTAAGTGTTAGTCACCGGATCTTTTATTACGGAACGAGTAAAGAGACTTGCCGGTAACGAGTTTGAACTAGGTATGGAGATACCGACGATCGAATCTTGGGCAAGTAACGTACCGAAGAACAAAGGGAACATCATACGGGATTAACTGAATCCCTGACATAGAGGTTTGACCGATAAAGATCTTCGTAGAATATGTAGGAACCAATATGGGCATCCAGGTCCCGCTATTGGTTATTAACCGTAGAGGTGTCTTGGTCATGTCTACATAGTTCTCGAACCCGTAGGGTCTGCACACTTAAGGTTTGGTGACGTTTCGGTAGTATAGAGTTATCTATGGTGGTGACCAAAGGTTGTTCGGAGTCCCTCATGATATCCCGGAAGTCACGAGGAGCTCCGGAATGGTCCGGAGGTAAAGATTCATATATAGGAAGTCCTATTTTGGCCGCCGGAAAAGTTTCGGGCTAATCGGTAATGTACCGGGAATGCCAGTAGTGTACCGGGAGACCACCGGGAGGGGTATTTCGACCCAAGAGGATTCATGGGCTGTGAGAGAGTGAATACCAGCCCTTTGTGGGCTGGTGTAAATCCCACACAAGGCCCGTGCGGCTAGGGAAGAAAAGCCCAAAGGGAAAAAGGTGGAAAAAGGCCAAAAAAGGAGGAATCCTAGTCCTACTAGGATTGGAGGAGGAATCCTCCTCTCCTCCCACTTCGGCCGAACCAAGGAGGACATGGACCCTGCGTTAAGGCCTCTCCTCCCTCCCTCTGATATATACTGGAGGTCTTAGGGTTTTTGCACAGTTTTTTCAGCCACGTGCTACCCGTTCCTCCACTTCATAGTTTCTCCTCTAGATCGGATTTCTGCAGTGCTTAGGCGAAGCCCTGCCGGAATAGCTCCACCACCATTGTCGGAGCGCCATCACGCTGCCGGTGAACTCTTCTACCTCTCTGCTCCCTCTTGCTGGATCAAGAATGCGAAGATCGTCATCAAGCTGTACGTGTGCTGAACGAAGAGGTGTCGTCCGTTCGGTGCTTGATCGGGACGGATCGTGATTGGATCACGGGACGCTCGGCGATTTGGATCGCAAAGATGTTCGACTACACCAACCGAGTTTCTTAACGCTTCCCGCTTAGAGATCTACAAGGGTATGTAGATCCACTCTCCCTCCCATAGATGCCCATCACCATGGATAGGTCTTGCGTGAACGTAGGAAAATTTTTGTTTCCCATGCGACGTTCCCCAACAGTGGCATCATCAGCTAGGTCTATGTGTAGATGAGATCTCGAGTAGAACACAAAGAGTTTGTGGGCGTTGATGCTTAGATTGCTTCCTCCCTTGGCCGTGTTTTGGTTCAGCGGTATTGTGGGATGAAGCGGCCCGGACCAACCTTACTCGTACGCTTACGAGAGACTGGTTCCATCGACTCACGTGTAACTTCGTTGCACAAAGATGGGTGGCGGGTGTCTGTTTCTCCTACTTTAGTTGGATCGGATTCGACAAAGGCGGTCCTTGAGAAGGTTGAAAAGCAACTAATGTATCACCGTTGTGGTTTATGCGTAGGTGAGAATTGTTGTTGCTAAATACCCGTAGCAGCCACGTAAAACATGCAACAACAATTAGAGGACGTCTAACTTGTTTTTGCAGGGTATGTTGTGATGTGATATGGCCAATTACATGATGTGATATATGTGATGTATGAGATGATCATGTGATGTATAGAATATCATGACTTGCATGTTGATGAGTACGGCAACCGGTAGGAGCCATAGGGTTGTTTTTAGTTATTGTATGACCTGCCTGTCAATCATTAAGCGCTATGTAATGCTTTACTTTATCGCTAAACGGTAGCAATAGTAGTAGAAGCATTATGGGCGCGACAACCCCGATGGCGACACGCTGATGGAGATCAAGATGATGGAGATCATGGTGTCGTGCCGGTGACAATGGAGATCATGTCGGTGCTTTAAAGATGGAGATCAAAAGCACAAGTTCATGGCCATATCATGTCACTTATGATTTGCATGTGATGTTAATCCTTTTATGCACCTTGTTTTGCTTAGGACGAGGTAGCATTATAAGGTGATCCCTCACTGAAATTTCAAGATGAATTGTGTTCTCCCTAAGTGTGCACTGTTGCGAAAGTTCATCGTGTCGAGACACCACGTGATGATCGGGTGTGATAGACTCTACGTTCACATACAACGGGTGCAAGCCAGTGTTGCACATGCAGAACACTTGGGTTAAACTTGACGAGCCTAGCATGTACATACATGGCCTCGGAACACAAGAGACCGAAAGGTCGAACATGAGTCATATAGTAGATATGATCAACATGATGATGTTCACCATTGAAAGCACCTCAACTCACGTGATGATCGGACTTGAGTTGGTGAATTTGGATCATGTGTCACTCAGATGACCTGAGGGATGTCAATTTGAGTGGGAGCTTTAATAATTTGATTAACTAAACTCATTATCCTGAACAATAGTCTAAACAACTTTTGCATATTTATGTTGTAGATCAATGGCTCGCACAGTAGCACCCCTGAATTTTAATGCGTTCCTAGAGAAAGCTAAGTTGAAAGATGATGGAAGTAAATTTGTTGACTGGGCCCGTAATCTGAGGATTATCCTCACGGCTTCCTAGAAATCATATGTCCTTCATGCACCGCTTGGTGACCAACCAGAAGACATGTCTTTTGAAGACGTTAAGAACGCTTGGGAGGCACGTTCTGGAGATTACTCAATAGTTCAGTGTGCAATATTGTATGGCTTAGAACCGGGACTTCAAAGACGTTTTGAACGTCATGGAGCATATGAGATGTTCCAGGAGTTGAATTTTATCTTTCAGAAGAATGCCCACATCGAGAGGTATGAGACCTCCGATAAGTTCTATGCTTGCAAGATGGAGGAGAACGGGTCTATCAGTGAACATATACTCAGAATGTCTGGGTATTCGACTTGTCTAGCGGAGTTGGGAATTGCCCTTTCGCCAAAGGCGATCACTGACAGAGTTCTTCAATCACTACCACCTAGTTACAAGAGCTTTGTGATGAAATATAACATGCACGGGATGAACAAGTCAGTCGGCGAGCTGTTTGCGATGCTAAAAGTCGCTGAGTCTGAAATCCAGAAAGAACATCAAGTGTTGATGGTCAATAAAGCCACTAGTTTCAAGAAGAATGGCAAGGGCAAGGGCAAGAAGGGTAAAACCAAGAAGGATGGCAAAGCAGTTGCTGCTCCTGTAAAGAAGCCCAGGCATGGACCCAAGCCAGAAACTGAGTGCTTTCATTGCAAGGGAACTGGTCACTAGAAGCAAAACTGCCCCAAGTACCTGGCTGACAAGAAGGCGGCCAACGACAAACAAGGTATATATGATATACATGTTATTGATGTGTACCTTACTAGCTCTCGTTTTAGTGCCTGGGTATTTGATACCGGTTCGGTTGCTCACATTTGCAACTCAAAACATGAACTACGGAATAGACGAAGGCTGGCAAAGGATGAAGTGACGATGCGTGTGGGAAATGGTTCCAAGGTTGATGTGATCGCCGTCGGCACGCTCTCTCTTCGATTATCATCGGGATTAGTGATGAACCTGAATAATTGTTATTTAGTGCCTGCGTTAAGCATGAACATTATATCTGGATCTTGTTTATTGCGAGACGGTTACTCATTTAAATTGGAGAATAAAGGTTGTTCTATTTATATGAGTAATATATTTTATGGTCATGCACCCAATGTGAAGGGTTTATTCATATTGAATCTTGATAGTGATAACACACATGTTCATAACATTGATGCCAAAAGATGTAGAGTTGATAATGATAGTACCACTTTCTTGTGGCACTGCCGTTTAGGTCATATTGGTGCAAAACGCATGAGGAAGCTCCATGCTGATGGACATTTGGAGTCACTTGATTTTGAATCACTTGACACATGTGAACCATGCCTCATGGGCAAGATGACTAAAACGCCGTTCTCTGGAACAATGGAACGGGCAAGTGACTTATTGGAAATCATACATACTGATGTGTGCGGTCCAATGAATGTTACAGTGCATGGTGGATATCATTATTTTCTCACCTTCACTGATGACTTAAGTAGATATGGGTATATTTACTTAATGAAACACAAGTCTGAAACGTTTGAAAAGTTCAAGCATTTTCAGAGTGACGTTGAGAATCATCATAAGAAGAAGATTAAATTCCTGCGAACTGATTGAGGAGGTGAATATCTGAGTTATGAGTTTGGCAGTCACTTAAGACAGTGTGGAATTGTTTCATAGTTGACACCGCCTGGAACACCACAGCGTAATGGTGTGTCCGAACGTCGTAATCGAACCTTATTAGATATGGTGCGTTCTATGATGTCTCTTGCTGGTTTGCCACTATCATTTTGGGGTTATGAATTAGAGGCAGCTGCATTCACTTTAAATAGGGCACCGTCAAAATCAGTTGAAACGACACCATATGAACTATGGTTTGGCAAGAGGTCAAAGTTGTCGTTTCTTAAAGTTTGGGGATGTGATGCTTACGTCAAAAAGCTTCAGCCTGAAAAGCTGGAACCCAAAGCGGAGAAATGTGTCTTCATAGGATACCTAAAGGAGAGAGTCAGGTATACCTTCTATCTGGGATCTGAAGGCAAAGTGTTTGTCGCTAAGAACGGAGCATTTCTCGACAAAGAGCTTCTCTCGGAAGTTGAGTGGGAGGAAAATAGAGATTGATGAGGTTATTGAACCTTTACTTCAACCAGAAAGTAGCGCAGTGCAGAAAGATGTTTCTGTGGAACCTACAATGGTTGAAGAGGAAGTTAATGAAGATGATCATCAAGCTTCGGATCAAGCTGCTATTGAACCTCGTAGGTCGACAAGGCCGCGTGCTACTCCTGAGTGGTACAGCAACCCTGTCTTGGAGGTCATGTTGTTGGACAACAATGAACCTATGAGCTATGGAGAAGCGATGATGGGCCCAGATTCCGAGAAATGGTTAGAAGCCATGAAATCCAAGATGGGATCCATGTATGAAAACAAAGTATGGACTTTGGAAGTATTACCTGAAGGGCGAAAGGCCATTCAGAACAAATGGATCTGTAAGAAGAAGACAGACGCGGACGGTAATGTCACCGTCTATAAAGCTCGACTTGTGGCAAAGGGTTTTTCACAAGTTCAAGAAGTTGACTACGATGAGACCTTCTCACCCATAACGATGCTTAAGTCTGTCAGAATCATGTTGGGAATAGCTGCTTATTTCGACTATGAAATTTGGCAGATGGATGTCAAAACAGCGTTCCTCAACGGTTTCCTTGAGGAATAGTTGTATATGATGCAACCAGAAGGTTTTGTCGATCCAGAGAATGCTGACAAAGTTTGCAAACTCCAGCGATCCATTTATGGGCTGGTGCAAGCATCTCAGAGTTGGAATAAGCATTTTGATGAGGTGATCAAAGCGTTTGAGTTTATACAAGTTTATGGAGAAGCTTGTATTTACAAGAAAGTGAGTGGGAGCTCTATAGCGTTTCCAATATTATATGTGGATGACATATTGCTGATTGGAAACAATATAGAAATGCTGGAAAGCGTGAAGGAATATTTGAACAAGAGTTTTTCAATGAAGGACCTAGGACAAGCTGCTTTCATATTAGGCATTAAGATCTATAGAGATAGATCGAGACGCTTAATAGCACTTTCACAGAGCACATACCTTGATAAAGTTTTGAAGAAGTTCAAAATGGATCAGTCCAAGAAGGGGTTCTTGCCTGTGTTACAAGGTGTCAAGTTGAGTAAGACTCAATGCCCAGTGACTGCAGAAGATAGAGAAAAGATGAGTGTCATCCCCTATGCTTCAGCCATAGGCTCTATCATGTATGCAATGCTGTGCACAAGACCCGATGTCAGCCTTGCCATAAGTATGGCCGGAAGGTTTCAAAGTGATCCTGGAATGGAACACTCGGCAGCGGTTAAGAATATCCTTAAGTACTTGAAAAGGACTAAGGAAATGTTTCACGTTTATGGAGGTGATGAAGAGCTCGTCGTAAAGGGTTACATCGATGCAAGCTTTGACACTGATCCGGATGACTCTAAGTCACAAACCGGATACATATTTATTCTCAACGGGGGAGCGGTAAGCTGGTGCAGTTCCAAGCAAAGTGTGGTAGCCGATTCTACGTGCGAAGCGGAGTACATCGCAGCCTCGGAGGCAGCAAAGGAAGGTGTCTGGATGAAGCAGTTCATGACAGATCTGGGAGTAGTGCCCAGTGCACTGAATCCAATGAACCTGTTATGTGACAACACTGGTGCCATTGCTCTGGCCAAGGAACCAAGGTTTCACAGGAGGACCAGACACATAAAGTGATGTTTCAACTCCATCCGCAATTACATCGAGGAGAAGGACATAAATATTTGCAAAGTGCACACGGATCTGAATGTTGCAGACCCGTTGACTAAACCTCTTCCAAGGGCTAAACATGATGAACACCAGAACTGCATGGGTGTTCGATTCATTACAATGTAAATCACATAGTGATATGAACTAGATTATTGACTCTACTGCAAGTGGGAGACTGTTGGAAATATGCCGTAGAGGCAATAAATAAAGTGTTTATTATTATATTTCTATATTTCCTTGTTCATGATAATCGTTTATTATCCATGCTATAATTGTATTGATTGGAAACACATTACATGTGTGGGTAAATAGACAACACTTTGTCCCTAGTATGCCTCTAGTGAACTAGCTCATTAATCAAAGATGGTCAAGGTTTCCTAGCCATTGACATGAGATGTCATTTGATAATGGGATCACATCATTAGGAGAATGATGTGATGGACAAGACCCAAACTACAAACGTAGCATATGATCGTGTCAGTTTATTGCTACTATTTTCTGCATGTCAATTATATGTTCCTATGACCATGAGATCATGTAACTCACGGACACCGGAGGAGTGCCTTGTGTGTATCAAATGTCGCAACATAACTGGGTGACTATAAAGGTGCTCTACATGTATCTCCGAGGGTGTCTGTTGAGTTGGCATGGATCAAGACTACGATTTGTTACTCCATGTGACAGAGAGGTATCTCAGGGCCCACTCAGTAATACAACACCACAATAAGACTTGCAAGCAATGTGACTAAGTGTTAGTCACCAGATCTTGTATTACGGAACGAGTAAAGAGACTTGCCGGTAACGAGTTTGAACTAGGTATGGAGATACCGACGATCGAATCTTGGGCAAGTAACGTACCGAAGAACAAAGGGAACATCATACGGGATTAACTGAATCCCTGACATAGAGGTTTGACCGATAAAGATCTTCGTAGAATATGTAGGAACCAATATGGGCATCCAGGTCCCGCTATTGGTTATTAACCGTAGAGGTGTCTTGGTCATGTCTACATAGTTCTCGAACCCGTAGGGTCTGCACACTTAAGGTTTGGTGACGTTTCGGTAGTATAGAGTTATCTATGGTGGTGACCAAAGGTTGTTCGGAGTCCCTGATGATATCCTGGAAGTCACGAGGAGCTCCGGAATGGTCCGGAGGTAAAGATTCATATATAGGAAGTCCTATTTTGGCCGCCGGAAAAGTTTCGGGCTAATCGGTAATGTACCGGGAATGCCAGTAGTGTACCGGGAGACCACCGGGAGGGGTATTTCGACCCAAGAGGATTCATGGGCTGTGAGAGAGTGAATACCAGCCCTTTGTGGGCTGGTGTAAATCCCACACAAGGCCCGTGCGGCTAGGGATGAAAAGCCCAAAGGGAAAAAGGTGGAAAAAGGCCAAAAAAGGAGGAATCCTAGTCCTACTAGGATTGGAGGAGGAATCCTCCTCTCCTCCCACTTCGGCCGAACCAAGGAGGACTTGTCCCTTGCACCAAGGCTTCTCCTCCCTCCCTATTATATATACTGGAGGTTTTAGTTTTTTTGCACAGTTTTTTCAGCCACGTGCTACCCATTCCTCCAGTGCATAGTTTCTCCTCTAGATCGGATTTCTGCAGTGCTTAGTCAAAGCCCTGCCGGAATAGCTCCCCTCCATCACCGGAGCGCCGTCACGCTGTCGGAGAACTCTTCTACCTCTCCTCTCCCTCTTGCTGGATCAAGAAGGCGGAGATCGTCATCAAGCTATACGTGTGCTGAACGTGAAGGTGTCGTCCATTCGGTGCTTGATCGGGACGGATCGTGATTGGATCGCGGGACGCTCGGCGATTTGGATCGCGAAGACGTTCGACTACACCAACCGCGTTTCTTAACGCTTCCTGCTTAGCGATCTACAAGGGTATGTAGATCCACTCTCCCTCTCGTAGATGCTCATCACCATGGATAGGTCTTGAGTGAACGTAGGAAAATTTTCGTTTCCCATGCGACGTTCCCCAATGGGTTGTGCCCAGCAGGCTTGTGGTCTCCTCATCCACTCCTAGCCCACCTCTTTGCTCCAATATTTATTATATTTTCCAAAAATATTCTCCATAAATTTTCATCCCATTCTGAGGACTTTTATTTCTGCACAAAAACAACACCACAGTAGTTCTGCTAAAAACAGCGTCGGGTTAGTTCTAATAAAATAATAGCAAGATCATATAGAATTATTGCAAACATGGCATGAATACTTCATAAATTATAGATACGTTGGATATGTATCACACTTCTTGCCATCTTTTGCATGAAAGACATGACTTGGGATGCAAACGGGGGGAGAGTTCCATGATGAGCCTCTCCAGGGAGGAGAACGACGCCCACGGGTGACGCGTCGTCAGCACCGACAAAGCCAGGAAGGTTCTCATCCAAAGCATCCCAATCCCCTCCAACCCACGCATCCGGTGACATAGACGAGCCACGGGCCCGCACGCCCGCTGGTCCGCGCACCTCAAGACATGCAGATGGCGCCATCCCACACTAGAGCCACCACCTCGCCGCCGTCATACATCGACGAGCCAGATCCTGAGAAAGATCCAACAGCCTCCTACTACAGCACCTATTGGAAATATTACCTAGAGGCAATAATAAAATGGTTATTATTGTATTTCCTTGTTCATGATAATTGTCTATTGTTCATGCTATAATTGTGTTAACCGGACACCATAGTACATGTGTGAATACATAGACCAAAACATGTCCCTAGTGAGCCTCTAGTTGGCTAGCTCGTTGATCAATAGATGGTCACGGTTTCATGACCATGGACATTGGATGTCATTGATAATGGGATCACATCATTAGGAGAATGATGTGATGGACAAGACCCAATCCTAAGCATAGCACAAGATCGTGTAGTTCGTCTGCTAAAGATTTTCAATGTCAAGTATCTTTTCCTTAGACCATGAGATTGTGCAACTCCCGGATACCGTAGGAATGCTTTGGGTGTGCCAAACGTCACAACGTAATTGGGTGGCTATAAAGGTGCACTACGGGTATCTCCGAAAGTGTCTGTTGGGTTGGCACGAATCGAGACTGGGATTTGTCACTCCGTCGGACGGAGAGGTATCTCTGGGCCCACTCGGTAAGACATCATCATAATGAGCTCAATGTGACTAAGGAGTTAGCCATGGGATGATGTATTACGGAACGAGTAAAGAGACTTGCCAGTACTGAGATTGAACAAGGTATAGGGATACCGACGATCGAATCTTGGGCAAGTATCATATCGATAGACAGGGAATTGTATACGGGATTGACTAAATCCCCGACATCATGGTTCATCTGATGAGATCATCGTGGAGCATGTGGGGGCCAACATGGGTATATAGATCCCGCTGTTGGTTATTCACCGGGGAGGTGTCTCGGTCATGTCTACGTGTCTCCCGAACCCGTAGGGTCTACACACTTAAGGTTCGATGATGCTAGGGTTATAGGGAAATGGTATATGTGATTACCGAAGGTTGTTGGGAGTCCCGAATGAGATCCCGGATGTCACGAGGAGCTCCGGAATGGTCCAGAGGTAAATATTGATATATAGGAAGTCCAGTTTTGGTCACCGGAAAGTTTTCGGGCTCATCGGTAGTGTACCGGGAGTGCCGGGAGGGTGCCGGAGGACCCCCGGGAGGGGTGTGACTACCAAAGGACTTCATGGGCTGTTAGAGGAGATGTACCAGCCCTTATTGGGCTGGCCAAGTCCTTCTGGAAAGGCCCATGCGGCTGGGGATAAGGAGATAAGGCTAAGGGGATTCAAAAGGAAGAGATCCACCTCCCTTGTGGGAGGTGGACTCCTCCCTAGCTTCGGCCGAAGCTCTCCTCCTTGGAGGAGGGGCCAAGGCAGTCCTCACTCTCTCTCTCTCCTCCTATATATACTTGAGGTTTTGGCTGTTTTGGATCAGGATTTGATATCTCTCCCACGGCGCAGTCCTATCTCTCTTCTTCCTCCTCCGAAGTGCTTAGGCAAAGCCCTGCCGGAATACCTTGCTGCTCCACCACCACCACGATGTCGTGCTGCTGTTGGAGCTATTCCCCAACCTATCCTTCCTCCTTGCTGGATCAAGGCATAGGAAACGTCACTGGGCTGCACGCGTGTTGAACACGGAGGCGCCGTTGTTTGGCGCTAAGATCGGAGTCCACCGCGATCTGAATCACTACGAGTACGACTCCAGCAACCGCGTTCTTGTAACGCTTCTGCTTAGCGATCTGCAAAGGTATGAAGATGCAATCTCTCCCCACTCGTTGCTAGTTTCTCCATAGATAGATCTTGGTGACACGTAGGAAAAAATTTGATTTACTACTACGTCTCCCAACAGTGGAATCATGAGCTAGGTCTATTCGTAGAATCTATGCACGAGTAGAACAAAAAGCAGTTGTGGGCGTCGATCTTGTTAATTTTCTTACCACTACTAGTCTTATCTTGATTCGGTGGTATTGTGGGATGAAGCGGCCCGGACCAACTTTACACGTACGCTTACGTGGGACCGGTTCCACTGTCTCACGTGATGATCGGACACGGGCTAGTTGACATGGATCATGTGTCACTTGGATGACTAGAGAGATGTCTATCTAAGTGGGAGTTCATTAAATAATTTGATTATGTGAACTTAATTATCATGAACTTAGTCTAAAATTGTCTTTACAATCTATATTGTAGATCCAATGGCCAATGCTAATGCCAACCTCAACTTCAATGCGTTCCTAGAGAAACCAAGCTGGAAGATGATGGAAGCAACTATGCGGACTGGGTCCGTAGCTTGAGGATCATCCTCATAGCTTCCAAAAGATTGTATGTCCTTGATGCACCGCTAGGTGATGCACCCGTTCTCCCAGCAGAGCAAGACGTTGCGAACGCTTGGCATTCACCCTGCGATGATTACTCCCTTGTCCAGTGCGGCATGCTTTACAGTTTAGAACCGGGGATCCAAAAGCGTTTTGAGCAACACAGAGCATATGAGATGTTCCAAGAGCTGAAACTGGTTTTCCAAGATCATGCCCGGGTCGAGAGATATGACATCTCCGACAAGTTCTTCAGCTGTAAGATGGAGAGAACAGTTCTGTCAATGAGCACATCCTCAAGATGTCTAGGCTACACAACCGCTTGACTCAGCTAGGAGTTAATCTCCCGGATGACTCGGTCATTGACAGAATCCTCCAGTCGCTTCCACCTAGCTACAAGAGCTTTGTGATGAACTACAACATGCAAGGGATGGAGAAGTCCATTCCTGAGTTGTACTCGATGCTGAAATCAGCGGAGGTCGAGATCAAAAAGGAGCATCAAATGTTGATGGTAAATAAGACCACTAGTTTCAAGAAAGGCAAGGGTAAGAAGAACTTCAAGAAGGATGGCAAAGCTGTTGCCGCGCCCGTTAAGTAAGTTGCCGGGAAGAAGAACAAGAATGGACCCAAGCCTGAGACTGAGTGCTTTTATTGCAAGGGTACCGGTCACTGGAAGCGGAACTGCCCCAAGTACTTAGCGGATAAGAAGGCCGGCAACGTTAAAGGTATATGTGATATACTTGTTATTGATGTGTACCTAACCAGTGTTCATAGTAGCTCCTGGGAATTTGATACCGGTGCAGTTGCTCACATTTGTAACTCCAAGCAGGAGTTGCGGAATAAGCGGAGACTGGCGAAGGATGAGGTGACGATGCGCGTTGGGAATGGTTCCAAGGTCGATGTGATCGCCGTCGGCACGCTACCTCTGCATCTACCTTCGGGATTAGTTTTAAACCTTAATAATTGTTATTTAGTACCATCTTTGAGCATGAACATTGTATCTGGATCTCGTTTGATACGAGATGGCTACTCATTTAAATCTGAGAATAATGGTTGTTCTATTTATATGAGAGAAATGTTTCATGGTCATGCCCCGCTGGTCAATGGTTTATTCTTGATGAATCTCGAACGTGATGTTACACATGTCCATAGTGTGAGTACCAAAAAGTGTAAGGTTGATAACGATAGTCCCACTTACATGTGGCATTGCCGCCTTGGTCATATTGGTGTCAAACGCATGAAGAAGCTCCATGCTGATGGACTTTTGGAGTCTCTTGATTTTGAATCATTTGACACATGTGAACCATGCCTAATGGGCAAGATGACCAAGACTCCGTTCTACGGAACAATGGAGCGAGCAACTGACTTGTTGGAAATAATACATACCAATGTATGCGGTCCAATGAGCGTCGAGGCTCGTGGTGGCTACCGTTATGTTCTCACCCTCACTGATGACTTGAGCAGATATGGGTATGTCTACTTAATGAAACACAAGTCTGAAACCTTTGAAAGGTTCAAGGAATTTCAGAGTGAAGTAGAGAATCAACGTGATAGGAAAATAAAGTGCCTACGATCTGATCGTGGTGGAGAATATTTAAGTCACGAGTTTAGCACACACCTAAGGAAATGTGGAATTATTTCACAACTCATGCCGCCTAGCACACCTCAGCGAAATGGTGTGTCTGAATGTTGTAATCGCACTCTATTGGATATGGTGCGATCTATGATGTCTCTTACCGACTTACCGCTATCATTTTTGGGATATGTATTAGAGACTACCGCATTCACTTTAAATAGGGCACCGTCAAAATCCATTGAGACGACACCGTATGAATTATGGTTTGGAAAGAAACCTAAGTTGTCGTTTCTAAAAGTTTGGGGATGCGATGCTTATGTGAAGAAACTTCAACCTGAGAAGCTCGAACCCAAAGCGGAAAAGTGCGTCTTCATAGGATATCCCAAAGAGACTATTGGGTATACCTTCTAGCTCAGATCCAATGGCAAAGTCTTTGTTGCTAAGAATGGATCCTTTCTCGAGAAAGAGTTTCTCTCGAAAGAAGTAAGTGGGAGGAAAATAGAACTTGATGAGGTAATTGTACCTCCGCTCGAACCAGAGAGTAGCGCAGCACAAGAAGTTGTTTCTGTGGAGCCTACACCGGCTAGAGAGGAAGTTAATGATGATGATCATGAAACTTCAGATCAAGTTACTATTGAACATCGAAGGTCCACTAGGACACATTCCGCACCAGAGTGGTACGGCAACCCTATCCTGGAGATCATGTTGTTAGACAACGGCGAACCTTCGAACTATGAAGAAGCGATGGCGGGCCCGGATTCCAACAAATGGCTTGAAGCCATGAAATCCGAGATAGGATCCATGTATGAGAACAAAGTGTGGACTTTGGTGGACTTGCCTGATAATAAGCAAGCCATTGAAAATAAATGGGTCTTTAAGAAGAAGACTGACGCGAATGGTACCGTCTATAAGGCTCGGCTTGTCGCTAAGGGTTATCGACAAGTTCAAGGAGTTGACTAAGATGAGACTTTCTCACCCGTAGCGATGCTAAAGTCTATCTGAATCATGTTAGCAATTGCCGCATTTTATGATTATGAGATCTGGCAAATGGACGTCAAAACGGCATTCCTTAATGGCTTCCTTAAGGAAGAACTGTATATGATGCAGCCGGAAGGTTTTGTCGATCCTAAAGATGCTAACAAAGTATGCAAGCTCCAGCGCTCCATCTATGGGCTGGTGCAAGCATCTCGGAGTTGGAACATTCGCTTTAATGAGGTGATTAAAGCGTTTGGGTTTGTACAGGTTTATGGAGAACCCTGTATTTACAAGGAAGTGAGTGGGAGCTCTATAGCATTTCTCATATTATATGTGGATGACATACTCATAATGGGAAATGATATAGAACTTTTGGAAAATGTAAAGGCCTACTTGAATAAATGTTTTTCAATGAAGGACCTTGGGGAAGTTGCTTACATATTAGGTATTAAGATCTATAGAGATAGATCGAGACGCCTCATAGGTCTTTCACAAAGCACATACCTTGAAAAGATATTGAAGAAGTTCAATATGGATTAGTCCAAGAAGGGGTTCTTGCCTGTGTTACAGGGTGTGAGATTGAGTACGACTCAATGCCCGACCACGGCAAAGGATAGAGAAGAGATGAGTGTCATCCTCTATGCTTCAGCCATAGGCTCTATTATGTATGCCATGCTGTGTACCAGACCTGATGTGAACCTTGCCATAAGTTTGGTAGGGAGGTACCAAAGTGATCCCGGAGCGGAACACTGGACAGCGGTCAAGAATATCCTGAAGTACCTGAAAAGGACAAAGGACATGTTTCTGGTATATGGAGGTGCCGAAGAGCTCGTCGTAAAGGGTTACATCGATGCTAGCTTCGACACAGATCCGGACGACTCCAAGTCGCAAACCGAATACGTGTATATTTTGAACGGAGGGGCAGTCAGCTGGTGCAGCAGCAAGCAAAGCGTCGTGGCGGCATCTACATGTGAAGCGGAGTACATAGCTGCTTCGAAAGTAGCAAAGGAAGGAGTCTGGATGAAGGAGTTCATCACCGACCTAGGAGTAATTCCAAGTGCGTCAGGCCTGATGACTCTATTCTATGACAACACTAGAGCTATTGCCCTTGCGAAGGAGCCCAGGTTTCACAAGAAGACAAGACACATCAAGCGCCGCTTCAACTCCATTCGTGATTACATTCAGGAGGGAGATATAGATATTTGTAAAGTGCATACAGATCTGAATGTCGCAGATTCGTTGACTAAACCTCTCTCACGAGAAAAACATGATCAACACCACAATGCTATGGGTGTTCGATTCATCACAATGTAACTAGATTATTGACTCTAGTGCAAGTGGGAGACTCTTGGAAATATGCCCTAGAGGCAATAATAAAATGGTTATTATTGTATTTCCTTGTTCATGATAATTGTCTATTGTTCATGCTATAATTGTGTTAATCGGAAACCATAATACATGTGTGAATACATAGACCACAACATGTCCCTAGTGAGCCTCTAGTTGGCTAGCTCGTTGATCAATAGATGGTCACGGTTTCATGACCATGGACATTGGATGTCATTGATAACGGGATCACATCATTAGGAGAATGATGTGATGGACAAGACCCAATCCTAAGCATAGCACAAGATCGTGTAGTTCATCTGCTAAAGCTTTTCAATGTCAAGTATTGTTTCCTTAGACCATGAGATTGTGCAACTCCCGGATACCGTAGGAATGCTTTGGGTGTGTCAAACGTCACAACGTAACTGGGTGGCTATAAAGGTGCACTACGGGTATCTCCGAAAGTGTCTGTTGGGTTGACATGAATCGAGACTGGGATTTGTCACTCCGTGTGACGGAGAGGTATCTCTGGGGCCACTCGGTAAGACATCATCATAATGAGCTCAATGTGACCAAGGAGTTAGCCACGGGATGATGTATTACGGAACGAGTAAAGAGACTTGCCGGTAACTAGATTGAACAAGGTATAGAGATACCGACGATCGAATCTCGGGCAAGTATCATACCGATAGGCAAAGGGAATTGTATACGGGATTGACTGAATCCCCGACATCGTGGTTCATCTGATGAGATCATCATGGAGCATGTGGGAGCCAACATGGGTATCCAGATCCCGCTATTGGTTATTGACTGGAGAGGTGTCTCGGTGATGTCTACGTGTCTCCCGAACCCGTAGGGTGTACACACTTAAGGTTCGATGACGCTAGGGTTATAGGGAAATGGTATACGTGATTAACGAAGGTTGTTAGGAGTCTCGGATGAGATCCCGGAAGTCACGAGGAGCTCCGGAATGGTCCGGAGGTAAAGATTGATATATAGGAAGTCCAGTTTTGGTCACCGGAAAGTTTTCGGGCTCATCGGTAGTGTACCGGGAGTGCCGGGACGGTGCCGGAGGACCCCCGGGAGGGGTGTAACAACCAAAGGACTTCATGGGCTGTTACAGGAGATGTACCGGCCCTTATTGGTCTGTCCAAGTCCTTCTGGAAAGGCCCATGCGGCTGGGGATAAGGAGATAAGGCTAAGGGGATTCAAAAGGAAGAGATCCACCTCCCTTGTGGGAGGTGAACTCCTCCCTAGCTTCGGCCGAAGCTCTCCTCCTTGGAGGAGGGGCCAAGGCAGCCCTCCCTCTCCCTCCTCCTATATATACTTGAGGTTTTGGCTGTTTTGGATCAGGATTTGATCTTTCTCCCACGGCGCAGCCCTATCTCTCTTCTTCCTCCTCCGCAGTGCTTAGGCGAAGCCCTACCGAAATACCTTGCTGCTCCACCTCCACCACGCAGTCGTGCTGTTGTTAGAGCTCTTCCCCAACCTCTCCTTCCTCCTTGCTGGATCAAGGCGTAGGAGACGTCACCGGGTTGCACGTGTGTTGAACGCGGAGGCGCCGTTGTTCGGCGCTAAGATCGGAGTCCACTGCGATCTGAATCGCTACGAGTACGACTCCACCAACCGCGTTCTTGTAACGCTTCCGCTTAGCGATCTTCAAAGGTATGAAGATGCAATCTCTCCCCACTCGTTGCTGGTTTCTCCATAGATAGATCTTGGTGACACGTAGATTTTTTTGATTTACTACTACGTCTCCCAACAGCACCAACGCACAGGCCACCAGAAATCGGTCCGCATGCGGAGAGGCCTCCAAAAGGCAGGAAGAGTGGGCTGCCACCCCACCCCAATGCGCCGGCGAGAGCACCGAGCCACAACCCAGGAGCTCGTCGTCGTTGTCAACACGACAGCAGCCGTCGACGAGGTTTCACCATAAAAAAGCAAAGCACACACGCAGAGGTACCTTCGGATGGCTGGAAGGGCGGTGCCACCCTGCCCCCACACGCCAGTGCGAGCACCGGCCATAGCCCATGGACTCGTCAACGCCGTCACCTCGACAGCCGCTGCTAGAGATGCAGCCCTGGAGATCATCGCCGCAGAGGCCTTCGCGATGCGTCGCAGGAGGGCGAGCCACCCTCCACCGTAAGATCCTGCCACGGCACAAGGAGATGCCCCCCCCCCCCCCGTGCTGCCGCCGTCCACCGCGTGGACTTCGTCCGGCAACGGCGAGGTGGAATCGGAGATGGCAGGGGAACGGCGGCGGCTCAATCTAGGGTTCTTCCCCGAGCCTCCCCGAAAGGCGGTGCGGAGGAGGTGGGTATCTTTTTTTTGACAAATAATATCTCATATTATTCAATCACCAAAACTGTGGCATCATTTACAAGCAAAGGAATGATCGCACTAGGGGTGTTA
Source organism: Hordeum marinum (assembly GCA_022496015.1). Taxonomy (NCBI): domain Eukaryota; kingdom Viridiplantae; phylum Streptophyta; class Magnoliopsida; order Poales; family Poaceae; genus Hordeum; species Hordeum marinum. The sequence goes on from CM039677.1 coordinate 66,248,764, forward strand.
TCCATCCAACAACCAGGTGGAACAAATTTAGCTAGCCTCGCCAATTCATGAGCTACCTGGTTAGCTTCCCTATTACAATGATCATAAACGACATGATTGAAATCTAATGACATGAAATAGCAGTCGTCAAAAATTCTGCTAGCAACCGAAGCAGAGTTGTCGTCCTTAAGAGATTTGATTACCTCAATGTTGTCGGACTTGATCTCTATTTTATTGCATCCTACTATTCGAACAAGAGTCATGCCAAACCGAATAGCAGTTGCCTCGGCTATAAACGAATCAAAGCATATGTCAATTTTTGTTCATTTGCAGCAGCTATGAACCAGCCATTGTGGTCCCTAATCACAGCCCCAACCGAACCCTGTTGTGTATCCATATCATATGCATCATCAACATTCAGTTTTGCATACCCGGTTCTAGGCTTCATCCATACTGTCGATTTCTGCTTGGCTTTGGGTGCACATGAAATAATATAGTTCGCCGACAATGCTCTCACGGCCAGGTTTATTTGAGCAGCGCTTTGGATAGATTCGCCATGAGTTAATTTTTGTCTTTCGTACCACAAGTATTGTTGTCACTACTTCTCTCAACTTTGACAAGCCCAGATTATGAATACCATGATCTTTTATGCACAATAAGTGTTCGAGAATAGCCTCACCGGCCCTGTCCACCAAGCATGCCTTTTGAATGATATCCTCCATACCTAATAATTTTCACACATTGACAGCAAACTTGCACTCAAAGAGTATGTGCTTGACATTGTTAGGACCTAAGTTACATGCAGGGCAATTCGGATTTATTTTGATGTGCTTATTTGCAAGAATTGAACGACATGGGATCGCATTGTGAAGTGCCCTCTAGATGAATATTTTTATCTTTGTTGGGTACAAAAGCCTCCAAACCGAATCCCAAATATCTTTTTGTCTCGAAGTTCCCTTCGAAGATTGTATTTTGCTACCAAATTGAGATTTCCAAATACCATGGTAAGCTGAACGTACTGTGAACACTCATGTTCTTGTCAGATTCCATGCCAGAAAATCAGTCATATTATGCAGTGGTAATGGTATTGCAAGTATACGCTGGGCGCCCACCTGCCAAAAGGTTTGCCGAACTAGTTGTTCATCCCAATCCCCTGTCAAAAGCTTAATGAGATCATTTACCTCGTGACAAAAGTTGATTTCCGCGAACAGTTATCACCTTTTTGGAAGGTGATTGAGGAATCCATTTATCATCTCAAATCTTAATCTTTGCTCCATCACCTACTCTTCATATATGCCCAATCTTTAGGGCCTCAACATTGCGTTCGCTTTGTTTTTTTTCTTTGTTTTTTTTTTGCCTGAATTTCATGTTGGATGTTTGTTTTTTTTCTTCGACTTCTGAGTGACTAACCAAATCACAGTATGGACTCAAAAAAAAAATCGCAGTCCGTCCGTTCCACGCTCAAAACAAAAAACGTATAGCAGTCCGGTTCGGTCCGGCGCTAGTTCGGCGCCCAGGCCGTACCACTATATATACATGGAAATCATGAGCCACGATACGAGCAATAAGTTGAATCGACTCTCGGCATCACGGTATCGCGTGCAACTCATCAGTTTCGCACGTGCACCAACCCGGCGACGGCGCACGAACTTCACACCCCACGATGGCGAGGACGGGGCACCTGATCCTGCTTGCCGTCGCCGTGTCATTGGTGCTGCAAGTCGCCGCCGTGTCGGCGGCGCCGCCGTCAGGATCCCCCGGCGGCGTTACGCTGCGCGTGGATCGTAGACAGGTGCGCATACTTGCATGGCCAGCTAGTTGCTCGCCGTTAGTGTGCGTTCATGGATCGAATTCATGTGTACACTAGGAGAGGTTTCCGACAGCCAGCCGCGTGTTATCTGCTTTTTTTTTCTTTTTAAACTTATCGACGTTTTTTTTTCTTCATAAAGGGTTTCATAAAATCATATGCAATAACAAGCGCGTTTTAAGCTGCATGTATATATACATTAACTTATGTACGCACGATGTGTAGGTGGTGGTGGACAATGGTTTGGTGCAGGTGACGCTGTCGAGGCCCGGGGGGCACATCACCGGCGTCCGCTACGGCGGCGATCGGGGCAACCTGCTGCACTCCACCAGGAGCAGAAATACCGGCGGGTTAGTGCATGCTTCATGATGCTTGCTTGTGTGTTTTAGTAGATCCAGATGCACGTGTGCACGTGTTTACTGCAAGCAACTACGTATGATTAGTGATCGTACATAACTTGGTGCAGGTACTGGGATATGGTGTGGAAAATCCCCGGCTCCGATCAGCGAGGCCTGCTCAACACGTACGTGACCGTCACCGCGATCAAATTTGCTTTAAAAATGCATCAACCCGAGAAATTTTCTTACATATTTTGTGTACGTACGCACGCAGGCTGGATGGCTCGGAGTTCAGGGTGGTAACGCAGAGCGACGAGCAGGTGGAGCTGTCCTTCCGGATCACGTACAGCCCGGGAAACCGGAACGGCGTCCGGCTCAACGTTGACAAGAGGCTGGTGATGCTCAAGGGCAGCTCCGGGTTCTACAGCTACGCCATCCTGGAGCACGGCGCGGACACGCCGGCCATCGACATCAGCCTGGCCCGGCTCGCCTTCAAGCTCAACATGGACAGGTTCAACTACATGGCCGTCTCGGACGACATCCAGCGGTACATGCCGCGGGCTGCCGACCGGGACGCGCCCCGTAGCTCCCCGCTGGCCTACAGGGAGGCGGTGCTGCTGGTCGACCCGTCGGATCCGCAGTTCAAGGGGGAGGTGGACGACAAGTACCAGTACACGCTGGATACCAAGGACAACATGGTCCACGGGTGGGTCGCCGCCGGCCAGCCGAGCCCCGTCGGCTTCTGGGTCGTCACCCCCAGCAGCGAGTTCAAGAGCGGCGGGCCGCTCAAGCGCGACCTCACCTCGCACGTCGGACCGACGTGCTTGAGCGTGTTCCATGGGACGCACTACGTCGGGGACGACATCGTGGCGCGCATCGGGGACGGCGAGCACTGGAAGAAGGTCATGGGCCCCGTCTTCGTCTACCTCAACTCCAACCCGGAGAAGGGTGACCCGCGGGCGCTCTGGGAGGACGCCAAGGCGACGGCCCAGATCGAGGCGGCCAAGTGGCCCTACAGCTTCCCGGAGTCGCCGGACTTCCATAAGGCCGGCGAGAGAGGCTCCGTCACCGGCCGATTGCTCGTCAGCGACAGGTACATACTACAACATACAGTGCATCATACTTATATATAGATTGCCTTGCTTGTCACGGGCTGAAATCTTCATATGTTTGTTCAGGCACGTGAGCAGGGACAACATGCCGGCTCGGGCAGCTTACGTCGGCCTGTCCGCTCCCGGGCAGCCTGGCTCGTGGGCGACGGAGAGCAAGGGCTACCAGTTCTGGACGACGGCGTCGAACACTTCCGGCGAGTTCACCATTGACAACGTCCGAGCAGGGGAGTACAACCTCTACGCGTGGGTTCCTGGGGTTCTCGGCGATTACATGAACACCACCCGCGTCACCGTAACACCCGGTTAGTACTACTGCCTAGGTTTTTGCAAATTTGATTTGGCATATTTGTTTCAGAACCAGTCTGCATGACCAGCAAAACTCTGTATTGTTTTGCTGACAACCTACTTTGTTCGGTTTTCGACCTTGAAACAGGCGGCGCAATCAAGCTCGGCGATCTTGTGTTCGAGGCCCCGAGATCAGGGCCGACGCTGTGGGAGATCGGCGTTCCTGACCGGAGCGCGGCGGAGATGTTCGTCCCCGACCCCGACACTAAGTACCTCAACAAGCTCTTCCATGACAAAGACAGGTTGGCTCAGAACTTCATACAGCGTAACTAGCAAACCGATCCAGTCAGGATTAGTTCTTAGCCATTGTCCTGATCTGACTGATTCAACTGGCCTGGTTCCACAGGTACAGGCAGTACGGGCTGTGGGAGAGGTACGCCCAACTGTACCCGACGGACGTTCTCGTCTACACCGTCGGCGAGAGCAACCACTCCAAGCACTGGTACTTTGCACATGTCACAAGGTAACACACATACATACGGGTGCATTTTGATTTTAGTCCATGCAAAAACTGCACAAGTACTGACCGATGTCAATCCGTCGTACGTGCAGAAAGGTCGGCGACGACATCGTGCCGACGACGCGGCAGATCCGGTTCAACTTGGACCGTGTCGTGCCCAGCGGCACCTACACCATGCGTGTGGCCCTCGCGGCTGCTCAGGCGGCGAGGCTGCAGGTCCAGGTGAACGGGGCGACCAGGCGCGGGGGCGGGATCTTCGGGACGCCGGCGTTTGGCGGCGGCAACGCGATCGCGAGGCACGGCGACCACGGCAAGCAATGGAGCTTCGAGTTCCCCATCAGCGGGAGACTGCTCCGGGAAGGCGTCAACACCATCCACATCACGCAGACGAGAGCGAACGGCGCATTCTTAGGGGTCATGTACGACTACTTACGGTTTGAAGGACCTCCCGGTTCTTCCTAGAACAGAGTTTTTTTAATGATGTAGGACAGAGTGTTTTTCTTGGCTATTTGTGTAATGATGTAGAACAGAGTTGCTTGTTGAGATGTTTGAAGACTAAACTGAAACATGAATATTTGTATATAAATAATAATTTCTTTTTTAAATTGTTAATGGGTGTGATTGTGCCATGGTCCCATGGCCCCACAATCGATCTGGCTATCTTGCACACAGCTAAGGGGTACTCCAACGCAGTGCATCAAAACACCCGCAAACACAAATGTTTGGACCAGACTGTCAAGACCATAGTTTAAAAAACTGAACGGGTCATCGAACCGCGAGACTGCCGGTTCAGGTTTTTACCGATCAGACCGACGGTTCACCGGTTCGATTGTTAAGCAGCCCCGTATCATTTTGCAATGCTGGTTCGCCTCCTTCGTTTGGCCTTCCTTCCATCGACCCTACCTCTTGGCATGGATGGTCCATAATGAGAACAGACCGGCCCCCGCGTCGCTCCGTAGGGGCGACTCGGGCGACGACTGAATCCCGCGGCCGGCGGCCCTCGCTCACCGCTCAGTCCTCGTCGTCGTCGGAGGGCACCGACAGCAAAGCCTACCCGACTCCCAAGAAAGGCGGCGGCGGGGCGCGCCTGCTCGGCTGCCTCCTTCCCCTCTCATTCACTGACGCAAGCTCCGTTGCCGGCTGCCACCCTTGCGTCGCCGGCCGCCTCTGCTTCGGTCCCCCCTCGCGGATCTGACGGGCCACGCGACGGATCCGGTCGCCTCTGTTGCTGGCGGCTGCTGCTGGGTGCGCCCAGATGCGATCTGGGGCTCCTCCCTGACCGGCTTCGGTGCGCTCCGGTCGGCTTGTCCGGCCGTGGCTCCACCCCTATCCGACCACCCATGGCCCGTCTTGTGCGAGGAGAGTGGAGGAGCACCCACGGGTCTGCTGGTCGGCGTGCCCGACGCGACGGCGACCGTGCTCGCCGGGGCGCGGGTCTGGGGCCGCTCTGCACGGATCTGCGGGTGGTGGGCGCAGCGGAGGCTAGTGGTGGCGGCTCTGCTCCCGCCCTGCCTGGCCGGAGGCGTCCTGCTCGGTCGGGCCGGCGTCCTTTGCTGTCGAGGTTGGTACTGTGCTCCGGCCGGCACGGTGCTGGTTTGAGCTCTAGTCTCCTTGGCCAGTGGCCCCTACGTGGTGTGCGTGGTCCTGTCGGTGGTGTGCCTAGCGGCGCTACTCCCTCTCAGATCAGGTATGGCTGTCTGCGCCTTGAGCAGGGTGGACTCACGTCTGACCATGGGTTGCGACGTTCGGCCATGGTCCATTGTGGTGCTACAGATCAACACACACCTCACTCAACCGATCTTCAGGATTGTGTCTAATCAACTTGGGCGAAAGCCTTGCTCCACCCGGAGCGGCGGCGGCGATGCCCGTGGGCACCGTTGACCTCCTTGGAGGCGTCGTTGTTTTTGTTGATTGCATCCTTCTCGTCGAGACCTCGGGGGAAACCCCAATCTAGGCACTCCTATACGGATGATGGCGGCACAACCAGCGTTGCAGCCCTTCTTGAAGGCGTCTCTTGGGGGTCAACATGGTTGTTGTGTGGGTGTTGCTTGCTGTCGGAATGTTGTTGGTGATGGTGCGGCCGGTTGGGGTCGACGGTGGTTTGTGTTGATGCTGCCCTGCTTCCTAAGTGTTCATCTTTGGTGGTGTCCCCTGGTATCGGCCATGTTGCTGTGCATGTTCAAGTACCTCCCTCGGTGGTCATTGTGTTGCAGTGAGCTTAGTGCTCTTGGTGTGTTTCTGGGTCATCTTTGCTCTTCGACGACGCAAGATGCCTCCCCAACTTGCTAATCGTATCGAATTCTCACGGCGGAGCTCCCAGTCAAGGTTCGTGTTGTCACTCGTTGATTGTGGTTGCTCCTGAGTTGTGTTGTGAGGTTCGGTATGCACGCCAGTGTGGTGTGTTAGGTTGCTTGTTTAGTCTTGGTATTGTGATCCTTCGACGACACCAACATCTACTTGTGCCTGCTATGGTGTTCATCCTTTGGTCTGCTAGCTAGGTCGGGCCTCGTCCTGAACGTCCTTTTGTCTCATCTCATGTAATCTTATTTGTGTGGTTTTCGGCCCGGTTTTCCTCATAAATGGGGTCAACTTGTTTAGATTTTCGATCCAGTTTTTCTTATAAACTGAATCAGCCAAAGCTTAAGGGGCGACTCTTAACTTTGGCAGCTTTTTGAGCAATATATTCAGGTGGGGATTTCCTCCCCCCTCCCGCGCGCGGGGTTGACCGTTTAAAAAAAATATCTTGCTCACAAAGTAGACATAACACTGTCAAAATGCTAAAATTTCAACCACGTACACATTAATAATATGGTACAACACATAACCAACACGTACACATTTTTTTACAGGGTCATACACATATTTTCAATCAACATCTACAAACGAAAAAGGACATAACACTGTCAAAATGCTAAAATTTCAACCACCTGGGTAACCAGCACCCAGGATCCAAGACCTTAGACACTCTGTGATGCGTCCAAAATTTCACTAGATTTCCCTAAACATGTGAGACACCTAAAATTGCACATTGCTATTTCCAACATTGCAGTTTGGAAAACATACAACATCACTATTCCAGCAAGAGTTACTGCGATTCATATCCTAGTGACCATGTATAAAATATGTGCGGTGGGGACGAGGAATAGTTGGATGTCTTGATCTTTTTCGAGCTATTAGTACATGCCTGATGAAGATGTCATGGATCATTTCATATTTTTCATTGCTCGTCTTCGCCGTCCTTGATTAGGTTGCAGACGTCGGAGCACTCCACAAGGCTGTGCATATGTACGTACAAAAATTATTCAGAGCCTCACGCAGAAAATAAACATTATGAACAGAACGCTGATGTCAGTTCAGAACGCACTAAAATAATACGAGTACTACTTAATTTCAACTTGGAGACACGTACCAGTACTGCCGGCTGCGGAAACCTTCCTTGAACACCACGAGGGGTCTGAATGTACGCGATTGGATCGAACAATATATTTGTCGTCAGTCACATATATACAGCAGCTGATAAGCTAGAACCAGCATGAAAACGAGAAGCATGGAGATGGACATGCGGTCGATCGATCGATGAGTCCCATGATTAATGGTTTACTTACCTTCTGACGTTGAAGGGCCCGCCGACGCCGGGTGCACCGGCGCCACCGAGGACGCAGGTGCTGACGCACTTGGATGTGCACCGCGCCGCCTCGCGCGACCTCGGGTGCTTGATCCGCTCCGCCGCCTTGCCATCCTCCCCGGACAGCGTCCGCGGCACGTCGCACATCGTGTCCTCCGGCGCCGTCTCCGCCGCCTTCTGCTGCGTCGGAGGGGTCCGAGGGGGTGCACCAGCTGGCCGAGCTTGCGCCGGCGACGCCACGGCAAGCACCGCGGCCAGCGCCACCACCGCCGGCGCCTGCAGCAGCCTGACGACGCCGGACGGTCGCCACTCTCCGGCGCCCGGCGGTGCCGGCCTTGGCGTCACGGCAGCTGGTTTCGTCGGGTGCATCAGTTCTCTCTGTAGCTTGTCCCTACAACAAGGGCCATGCGTGGCTCACATGATGCCTGTCTGAGCTCCGGAGAGCTGAGAGCCTCAATCCTTGCCTGCTTATGTGGACTCTCCGTAGCCACCTGCGCCTCCTATCTCTTCTACGCTCTCCATCGCGTTTTTCATTTGATAGTACATATATTTATTTTTTTGAAACTTGATAGTACATATATTGGTTGTGCTAGCCCACGTCGAAAAATAGTACTCCGTCCGTAAGTGCCAAAAAGAACGACTTATATTAAATTACAAAGGGAGTAAATTGCAATTTGTAATACTCCACCAGGTTTCTTTTAAACAAATATATGGACTTTATTCAATTGAAACAACAATCTATCGTTTATGAAAAATGATATTTATCGGCTCCTCAAACCAGTGGCGGAGCTAGCACCGGATCATTGGGGTTGGGGGGGAAGGGGAGGGGGGGGGCAACGGCAAAACATGGACTCATGAAGGGGCAAAAGTCACTATTTTTTAATCTATGCAACCAGAAAAAAAATGTTCACAAAAGATCACACACATAGCTCCGCCGGTGCCTCAAACCAATCAACCGCAGAAGAAAATTTAGCCCTCTAGAAAACCTAGGAGCAACCTTAATTGCTTGCTATCACAATGTTCGAATTAGAAATAAAAAAATCACAAGCAATAAAAAGGGAATCTACCCCAACAGCCACACCCCGCGTCGCCCGTGTCGCGCACCCCGCGGGCGACCCGGGCGGAACCGTAGCCGTCGAGCGAACTCCTCCCTTGCCAGATCTCCCTCCCCTCGCCGCCACCAGCAGGCGCAGTCGGGCAAAGCCCGCGCAGCGTCGGCGGTGGCGGGGCACTCCGGTTCTCCCTCTCATGGTGCTCGGGCGTTGCGGGGCGTCCGCTGTGGGAGCGCGTGGTCACTGTGGCGAGCTTGCGCTGCGGCTCCGCGGCGAGCGTGTACGGCACGCGAAGCGCGTGCGATACGCGAACGCAGGCGTGGAGCTCTGGCTCTCATGGCGCGACGACGGCTGGCAGATCGGATCTCGGGGCGGCGGCCTCGATCGGTGGCGCGCGGTGCGGCCTGCCTAGCGGGCGGCACTCGCAGGTGCAGATCGGGGGCCTTCCACGGCTGCGTGGGCGACGTGGAGGCGGCGGCGCTGTGGCGGCTCCTCGATGGCCGACCGGAGTTCCATGGGAGACGTCGTCTCCGACTCGATCTACTCCGGTTCGTGCTGGCTACAGTACTTCGCGACTACGGTCGACGCCAGTACGGCCTACACGGATCTTGCGGGTGGGCATGGATCCGGGGGAAACTCCAGGCCGGCATGGCGGCCGCACCAAAGTCGACGCCCTCGGCGCTGACTCCCTTCCTAGAGGCTTCGGTGTGGATCCTACGCCCCCACCTCTGCCATGAGCGCAGGCGAAAGCCTCTATTCCTCTGTTTGGGTGACGATGGCACTTTGGTGTCGTGTTCCTTCCTGAAGGCGTCGGTTGGGGACTGCTCAGGGTGGTGGAGTTGCTGATAGTTCGGAGTCGACACGAGATGCATGTAGGTGGAGCGATGTGGCATCAACAATATCATCGACGGTGGGTCTCGGCGGCATGGCGCAGTTGAGACTCGGCGTCCGATGCGCGGAGATGGACTCGCGTAGGAGGAGGAAGTTGTCTGGCGTCATGGTGGCGTTGATGGCAGAGAGGCCTGACATGGTCGGTGCATCAGTTCTGCTCTGAGGATGGACCGATGGAAGATGGAGGTGACGGCCCTTGCAGCATGCGGTGCTCACTGGGAGTGTGTCGGACCGGTGTGTGATCCAATCCAGGTAGTGGCTTGGATGGGACACCCGACTTTAGATGTTAGGCTTTGGTGCGATGTCTGTTTGGTATTAGGCCCGGACTTTCGGCACACCTTCATCAATGCGATAGGAGTAGCAACAGCGTTGCCAAGATGGTGGCTTCAGGCTTATTGATGTATCACCTTGTATTGGATCGTTCAGATGCAAAGGCCGGGGGTTCATCCTCCTTTTCTAAAAAAAATCATTCATTATTGATGGTATCAATGACCTTCAAGTTATAGAATTAATGACAAATCGATTGCATCCCGCCCATTGCGACACTGGTAGATCGAATCTAAGTGGCAGAGATTCCGCCATGAGAACATCCGCGTACTAGTCAATTCTTCATAAGCCTCCTACAATGAACTTTACATTGCCGTCCCTCGGACCGCTCCAGCCATATCCTTAAGAAGGTTATGATCAAAAGAAGCATCGACATTAAGCTTCACAAAGCCAACCAGGGGACGAATTCACCCCCCCCCCCCTTCATAGAAGCGTTTGGACATAGTTAGTGTTCACATGCAATGCACATATTCCTTATGAAGAAAAACATTTTCATCCTAGTTAATAGGCAAACATTCAACAAAATATAATAAAAAAAAGTCTAGTGATGTACTCCTAAATATTATAGAATCAATAGATCATAATAAGCATTAATAATGAACTAATGATTATCTTTTGGTGGATGAATAACAATTTATATTGTTGTATTGAGTGGAGGAGATTTCCTGTAGGAGAAGATTCAATAACATATGTAAACTTCCGATGCAAAAGATATATTTTAAAACTTTTTATGGATGTTTTTGCATTCTTTCGCTCTAGTATTCTTTGATAGACAAGGATGCACATCCAATTCCAGGTAAGGAGATCTGGTTTGTACATGTAGAACATATAGTATTATTTCAGTTTCCAACAACTATAATAGACATGTAAATGTTTCAATAAAACCAATTTGTTCTATCACTGCTGGGAAAGGGGCTTATAGGTGAAACCTAATGAGTTGCGGGCACAATGAGTTACCCGCCATAGTAACTTTTGAAAATCAGCAGTGGCAGGTAATAAGAATCACCCGCCACAACTAAAGGAGAAGTTGTGGCGCATAGGCCTAAGCGCTCGTCACTGATATAATCTCCAGGATGGGACTTACGTAATTCAACAGTGACGGGCCCTATCGAGTGGTCACCGTAGCTACATGACTAAGTTGTGGCGAGCGGTGCCTGGAAACCGCCACTAGTTATCGTGGTCTGGTGTTTAGTTTTGGCAGCACTTAGCAGTGGCGGTCACAAACTGCCCCCCGCGATCGTGTGTAATATTTCAGTAGCTTCCCCTCCTGACCATGCTCTTCACTCTCCACTCTCTACTCTCTCACTCCCACTCGTACATACGACCGTCCCTCTCCCGCGGGGCTGCTACTTGTAAACTGCGTTGGTTTTTTCCCTGAAGAGGAGGAGAGATGCAGTATAGTAGAGATAAATATTTCCCTTAGTGAGAACCAAGGTTATTGAACCAATAGGAGAACCAAGCAATCTCTCGTCGTCAACACCTACACACACAATACCAAACACATGCACCCAACACGGGCAACAGGGTTGTAAATCCCCTTGAACTCGTTATTTGTAAGGATTAATTCTGATAGATAGATGATATAAATGACCAAAGTAAATAAAAAGTAAATGAAGTGCAGCAAGGGAAATTGAGTTTTTAACAATAGGATTAAGTAGACCCGGGGGCATAGCTTTTTGTCGGTGTACTAAAGTATGGACTTTTTAGTATCCCGTACTTGTGCACGGGCAGTTGTAGCCATACCAGCGGCAAGGCCTATCAGGGAGCAACTGAGAACTAATACAGCGACATCGAGAAGGCATTCAAGTCAACAGACCAAAGACCGAAGGCTAGGACCCTGGCAATATCTTGTCGGGGGTGGCCTACGGAGCACCGGCAAGGCAAAACTCCGACAGGACCCCGCCAGTGCAGAGGCCAGGTGTAGCCTCGCCTGGGCACGTGTCGAGGCACCGACGATGGAGGGGCTAAGCGGTGCCGATGGGACGGGGTCCTGTCCCGTCCCATGGACGATCAGAGGCACCATACGGAGCATTAAATGCATTTGTCTTACACCGTCAGTGTTAGGTATGATAATACTATAGCACTGTACACCTCGTGTACGCACTGTACGCCACTGTTGGTGAACCCTTCAAGAGTATAAAAGGAGGCCCAGGGCGTTACGGTAGGGACTTTTGGACTTTTAGACTTTTTGGAGTCCTGGACTTTGGGAGCCCCTCTAGCCCATTCTGCATGAGTAGCAGTCATGTACTGTAGCACTCCCAGAACCTGAGCTAGAACTCATCCAATACAACCAAGCAGGAGTAGTGCTTTACGCATCTTTGCGGCCCAAACCTGGGTAAAAATCCCCCGCGCTGCTCGTTCGTCCTGCTCTTTGTGCACGCCCATCTCCCTGCCGAACCAAAAGGGATCCTTTCGATCCCATAGGTGTTCGTCCCCCATGACATCTTTGGCGCACCACGTAGGGGGATTGGTTGCATAGACCTTGTCCAACGACCAGCGTATCAGTTCCTTCGCCATATCCATCGCCATGGCTCCCAAGAAGAAGGGTTTCACGACGGTGGAACCCTCACGTCCGTCGCGCCCGTAGCCGCCCAAGCGGGCGACGGAGTGGGCGTGGGCGGAGGGAGCGAAGACCCTACACCCACGCGGCGCTCCGATGATCAAGGCCAAGGAAGAGGCGACGCCTGCCGCGGAAACGCTCACGGCGGCGGCAGAGACCCCCGTGCCGCTGGGCCTCAAGACGAGGCTGCACCGCCTGCAAGCGATACGGTAAACTCTTGGGATGGAAGGGCACTTTCCAAGACACCAACGCCGGCGCGTACGCCGCGACCTTCCCAGGACGCGCGCGAAGAGCAGCGTCGCGATGTCGGTGATTCTCGACATCCTCACGAAAAAGCTCATGCGCATTGTTCGCAAGATGCGTGGGACCAACATGCATGCTAGCATGCTAGTGGGAGTGGCATGCAATCGCGGGACCATGACGGAGTCATAGCACCTCGCGTTCTTCACACCGTTCGCTGCCGACCACGTCGGAAGAAGCAATGGTGCGGGCACAACTACTCCTGAACTTCCCTCCTGCTGCGGGGAAGCTCGACGAGTGAAGAGCCACCATTCAGAGCCTCCTCAGCCTCACTGACAAGTTTTGGTCCACCGAGCCGTCTCGTGCCAGTGGCGAGAAGGCCGAAGGTGGTGCGACCACAGTACACTCTCCTCTACAGCAACAACACCGATCACCGACTCGATGGACCAACACTCGTGATGGTTACTTGACGGCGTCATCTGATCCACGGACTCGCCGCGACTAGCGTCAAGTTCTTCAGGAATGAAGCAAATAAGACGCTCGAACCATAATCGAGCGGCGGCGGGAGGCGCACAATCAATCTGATAAGCGCGGGGGACCCATTGTAGACAAATCCATGCCCGGGTATCCTGTCAGCCTACCCTACGAGGTGGGTTGCCCAGCGTTTACCCGTGAGCTGCGGCAAGTCCAGTGGCCCAACTCCCGAACGTTCAAACAGAGGTCCCGGAGAATTATGACAGCAAGACTCACCCGTCAGAGTTCTTGAGCATCTACACCATTGCGGTGCAGGCTGCCAGGGCTCGTGACGAAAAAATAATTGCCAACTACTTCTCGTTGCTTCTTAAGCCCAACATCAGGTCGTGGTTGATGCACTTGCCGAAAGGATCCATTTCTTCTTGGGCAGATCTGTGCCATGAGTTTTTTGGCGCCTTTACCAGAGGTCATCAAGCTCCCGGCCAGGAAAGCGATTTACATCTCATCCCCCAGAAGGAGGGTGAGACTTTGCGCAAGTACATCCAGAGGTTCAGCCGCATACACCACAACATACTAGACGTTCATCCTGCTGCTGTTATCAGCACGTTCCATTAGAACGTGCGCAACCGCAGGATGCGGGAAGAGCTGGCGATGAACAAGGTCAGGGATGTTGCCGAGCTCTATCCTCTAGCGGATAAGTGTACTCGGGCTGAGGAAGGGAGGAGGCTCCCCGGCGAGGATGCTGGCGCAGGGGTTGACTCTGAGGATGAGGACACTGCAACCCCGGCAAAGAAGGGTCGGCGGCGTAACAAGAAGCGCAAGGGCAAGGCCGTGCTTGCCGTCGAGGGATCCGGAAACCCCGGCACCGCCAAGAAGGGTAAGGTTGATGACCTCGCAAGGATGTTGCCGGGTGCGTCTCCTGTCAGGCTTTGGTGGCTGCCGACAAGCCGGAAGGCCCCGTCAAGCAGTATTGCAAGATCCATCGCACCAAAGGTCATGATCTCCAAGATTGTCGGCAAGTTGAGCAACTTGCCAAGAAGCAAAAAACTGAGTATGAGAGGCGAGACAAGGAGAAGGGCCAGGATGGTGTGGAGGGGTCCGGCAAGAAGTACGGTGGCCGTGGAGGTTGTCGCGGCAAGGCCAAGTAACAAAAAGACCGGCCCGCTCGTGGCCGCGACAAGCAAGAGGGGAATGATGATGATGACATTGAAGAGGACCACGAGTCCAGCGAGCAAGAAATCCAGAGAGCTACAAACGCCATGTGCATCAACAAAGGTGCCTAAGTGGATTCTTCCCACCGCCAACTTGAACAGTGGGCGCGTGAGGTTAATGCGACTTAGCCATCTCTCGGCGCACGAAAGCCTTTGAAATGGTCTAACACGCCTATCATTTTTCGACGTTGAGGATCACCCTGATCGTGTAACTGCGGTTGGGTGTTTGCCGTTGTTGGTCTCACCAACGATTCGCAACCTCAACGTGATGAAAATGTTAGTTGACGGTGGGGCCGGCTTGAACTTGATCTCGCCCGAGGTAATCAAGAAATTGCAAATTCCTGATGGGGATCTCGAGGAAACGAGCTCGTTTCAGGGGGGGTCAATCCAGGAAGGAGCCAACCCAAGGGAAAAATCACGCTTCCAGTAACATTTGGTAGCGATCTGAACTTGAGGATGGAGAAGGTTGTTTCGACGTCGCCAAGATTCCGTTGCCATACAATGGGATCCTTAGCCGTCAAGCATTAGCCAAGTTCATGTCGGCATCGCACTACGCCTACAATGTATTGAAGATCCCGAACCGATGGGCGTCATCACTGTCAAGTCCGACAAGAAGGACGCGCTTGTCTGCGTCGATCTACTGTACCAAGAGGCAGTTGTGGCATCTGCCACCAAGGTACTTGCTCCTGTCGCTGAAACTCCCGGGAGGAAGAATCCTGGCAAGACCTCTTGCATAGACTCCAGCAAGCGCATCTCTTCGGAGTGCTCCGCTCCTGTTGGGGACATGCCAGCGAGTTCCACCGTCAAGAGCAAGAAGTCCAAGGTGTTGGGGAACGTTGCATGGGAAACAAAAAATTTCCTATGCACACGCAGATCTATCCATGGTGATGAGCATGTACGAGAGGGAGAGTGGATCTACGTACCCTTGTAGATCGCTAAGCGGGAAGCATTAAGAAACGCGGTTGGTGTAGTCGAACATCTTCGCGATCCAAATCACCGAGCGTCCCGCGATCACATCACGATCCGTCCCGCGATCCAATCACGATCCGTCCCGCGAACTCATCATGATCCGTCCCACGATCTCATCATGATCCGTCCCGCGATCACATCACGATCCGTCCCGTGAACTCATCACGAACCATCTCGCGATCTTGTTCATGGTCCTTTCGATCTAGCGCCGAACGGACGGCACCTCCGCGTTCAGCACACGTGCAGCTTGATGACGATCTCCACCGTCTTGATCCAGCAAGAGGAAGTGGAGAGGGAGAAGAGTTCACCGGCAGCATGACGGTGCTCCGGTGATGCTGGTGGAGCAATTCCGGTAGGGCTTCGCCTAAGCACTGCGGAAATCCGATCTAGAGGAGCACCGGTGGAACGGGTAGCACGTGGCCGTAAAATCAAGTGCAAAACACCCAATACCTCCAGTATATATAAGAGGGAGGGAGGAGGAGGGCTGGCGCACAAGGCAGCCCTGCCTTGCCTCTTGCGCAAGGAGGATTGGAGGAGTCCTCCTCCAATCCTAGTAGGACTAGGATTGCTCCTTTCCTACTTGGAGTCTATTCCCACCTTTTGCGGTTTTTTCTTTCTTTCTCAAGTCCAGCCGCATGGGCCTCTTAGAGGACTTCCACCAGCCCACCAAGGGCTGTTTTCCACCCTCCCACAGCCCACGTAGCCTCTTGGGTCGAAATACCTCTCCCGATGGTCCCCTGGTACACTACCGGCACTCCCGGTACACTACCGATGAGCCCGAAACTTTTCCGGCGACCAAAATAGGACTTCCTATATATGAATCTTTACCTCCGGACCATTCCGGAGCTCCTCATGACATCCGAGGTCTCATTCGGGACTCCGAACAACCTTAGGTCACCACCATACATAACTCTATACTACCGAAATGTCACCAAACCTTAAGTGTGCAGACCTTGCGGGTTCGAGAACTATGTAGACATGACCGAGACACCTCTATGGTCAATAACCAATGGCGGGACCTAGATGTCCACATTGGTTCCTACATATTCTACGAAGATCTTTATCGGTCAAACCTCTATGTCAAGGATTCAGTTAATCCCGTATGATGTTCCCTTTGTTCTTCGGTATGTTACTTGCCCGAGATTCGATCGTCGGTATCTCCTGAACTATTTCAACCTCGTTACCGGCAAGTCTCTTTACTCGTTCCGTAATACAATATCCCGTGACTAACACTTAGTCACATTGCTTGCAAGGAGTGGGCCCTGAGATACCTCTCCGTCACACGGAGTAACAAATCCCAGTCTTGATCCATGCCAACTCAACACACACCCTCGGAGATACCTGTAGAGCACCTTTATAGTCACCCAGTTATGTTGCGACGTTTGATACACACAAGGTACTCCTCCGATGTCAGTGAGTTGCATGATCTCATGTTCATAGGAACACATACTTTGACATGCAGAAAACAGTAGCAACAAACTGACACGACCATATGCTACGTTTGTAGTTTGGGTCTTGTCCATCACATCATTCTCCTAATGATGCGATCCCGTTATCAAATGACATCACATGTCAATGGCTAGGAAACCTTAACCATCTTTGATCAACGAGCTAGTTCACTAGAGGCATACTAGGAACAGAGTGTTGTCTATTTACCCACACATGTAATGTGTTTCCATTCAATACAATTATAGCATGGATAATAAAAGATTATCATGAACAAGGAAATATGATAATAACTAATTTATTATTGCCTCTAGGGCATATTTCCAACACAAGGCAGCTCCACCAGAAACTAAGAAGGTGCCCACCAAGGAGGATGGTACGGGAGGAACTTTCACTATAAGTTCCACCCTTGACGACAAATAGGAAAGCACGCTCATTGCCTTCGTACCGGCAAATGTCCATGTGTTTGCATGGCAACCATCTTATATCCCTGGTGTTCCCACGAAGGTGATTGAGCACCACCTTGCTGTCTGTCCACACGCGCAACCTGTTAAGCAGAAGGTCAGGAAGAAGTCTTTGGAGCGACAATAGTTTATTTCCGAAGAAATCAAGAAATTAGAAGCGGCTGGCGTGGTTAGGGGAGTACTTCATCCAGCATGGTTAGACAATCCAGTTGTAGTGCGCGAGGCGGATGGGAAATGGAGGCTATGTATTGACTACATAGAAATCAATAAGGCCTGCCCCAAAGATCCTTTTCCCTTGTCGCGCATCGACCAGATTGTAGACTCCACCGCCGGCTGCGACTTGTTGTCTTTCCTTGACACCTATTCAGGTTATTATCAGATTTTCATGGCGAAGGAAGATGAAGAGAAGACCACATTTATCACCCCATGTGGTACGTATTGCTTTTTGCGTATGCCTTTCGGGTTGAAAAGTGTTGGTTCTACATTTGCAAGAGCGGTCCAGATTGGTTTTGGGCCCCAGCTACATAGAAATATGGAGGCTTATATGGATGACATAGTGGTCAAAACCAAGGACAAGGCGACGCTCATATCAGATTTAGAAGAAACATTTACAAATCTGCGCAAGATCAACTTGAAGCTCAACCCTAAGAAGTGTGTGTTTGGCGTCCCATCCGGCAAGCTTCTCGTGTTCTTTGTATCTCAACGTGGAATTGAAGAAAATCCCGACAAGATCAAAGCAATTGAGTAAATTCAAGCACCAAGACATGTCAAGGATGTGCGGCATCTTGCCGGCCGTGTTGCCGCTCTGAGTAGGTTCATTTCAAAATCCGCTGAGCGTGCCCTGCCCTTTTTCAAAATCTTGAAGAAGGCGGGTCCGATGAAATGGACTCCAGAAGCGGAGGCAGCGCTGCAGGATTTGAAGAAGTATCTCTCCTCTCCACCAGTCCTAGTCGTGTCAAAACCACAAGAGTTGTGGCTGTTATATCTAGCAGCAACAAATCAAGTGGTGAGTGTTGCGTTAGTGGCTGAAAGAGAAGTTGATGAAGAAGCGGTGGCAGTGGCAGGACCGCCAAGCGTCAAGCTAGGGTATTCTCCAGCAGATTCTGGTCCCAACAAGGCAGGATCTGCACAGTCGAATGAAACAATTCAGAAGAAGAAGATGGTGCAACGCCCAGTCTATTTTGTCAGCTCCCTTTTGCAGGGGGCTAGGTCAAGATACTTTGGCATGCAAAAGTTGCTCTTCGGCCTCCTTATGGCCTCGAGGAAGCTGCACCATTACTTCCAGGAACATGAGATCATAGTTGTCACTCGCTTCCCGTTGCAACGGATTTTACGGAACCTAGATGCTACCGGCAAGATTGTGGAGTGAGCTTTGGAACTGTCAAGCCTTGGTCTCAAGTTTGAAAGTACTTTGACTATTCAGAGCAGAGCCTTGACGAAGTTCATTGCAGAACGGATCCCAACGCCACATGAAGAAGTTCCAGAGTCAACTCTCCCCGGTAAGGAAACAAATCAAGAGTGGATCATGTATTTTGATGGGGCCTTCTCGCTGCAAGGCGCCGGTGCTGGAGTGCCGCTTGTCGCACCCACCCGAGAGCACTTCAAATATGTGATTCAGATGCACTTTCCCCGGGAGAGGTCAATGAACAATACTGCAGAATACGAAGGGATGCTTGTCAGTCTCAGGATCGCGTCAGACCTTGGGATTAAGAAACTTATTGTCAGGGGTGATTCTTAGCTTGTCGTCAAGCAGGTGAATAAGGATTATCAGAGTACATCGATGGAAGCTTATGTAGATGAAGTGAGAAAGTTGGAAGAACATTTTTATGGTCTGCAAATGGAGCATGTTCCGCATGCAGAAAACAGTATTGCTGATGGCATGTCAAAGTATGTCGCCCTTAAGCTACCTGTGGAACCAGGAACTTTTGTGCTCCGACTGACTCAACCATTAGTGACACCATCAATTGGACAAGAGAAAAGAAGAAAGTTGACTTCCGGCAAGTATTTCCTGGTAGAGCTCCCAAAAGCGAGCGACGAGGAAGTTACCGGGAACGACGCCAGGCTTGCCAGTGAGCGACATGCTCCGGTAGGGCCTTAGGCTCTTGTCGTGGAAGCACACGCTCCCGCCAGGCTTGCCAGGGGCAACGGGCTCCGGGAGGGCCTCAAGCCCTTGTCGTTGAGACAAATGTTTCCCCGACAGAGGATATGCTATTAATCCTTGTTGTTGAGCCCCAGGCTCCAGCATGGGCACAACACATCGTCCATTTCCTTCAAACATGAGAACTCCCTGAGGAACAAGAAGAAGCAGAGAAAGTAGCCTGCCGGTCTAATATGTACCAGTTCGTGGACAACGTCCTGTACAGAAAAAGGTCGAACGGTGTGAAACTCAAGTGCATTTCTCGGGAAGATGGACTGGAGCTGTTGGCGGAGATACATGGAGGCATATGTGGCTCCCACATAGGATCAAGAGCACTTGCCGGTAAGGCATTTTGGCAAGGTTTCTTTTGGCCCACTGCTCTCCAGGATGCAACTGCGCTAGTAACCAAGTGTGAAGCATGCCAGTTTTATTCGAAGAAATTGCATCAACAAGCTCAAGCTCTTCAGACAATCCCTCTTTCCTGGCCATTTTCAGTCTAGGGGCTCAACATCTTGGGCCCCTTTCCCTGTGCTGCTGGGGGCTTTGAGTACTTGTACGTCGCGATCGACAAGTTCACAAAGTGGCGGGAAGTGGAACCAATGAGAAAGGTGACAACACAATCAGCCGTCAAGTTCTTCAAAGGGCTAGTTTGCCGTTTTGGTGTACCAAACAGGATCATCACCAACAACGACACACAGTTCACGAGCCGCACCTTCATGCAGTATGTCCAAGACCTTGGCGGCAAGATCTGTTTTGCTTTTGTTGCCCACCCAAGGAGCAATGGCCAGGCGGAAAGGGCTAATGCTGAAGTGTTGTGAGGCCTCAAAATAAGAACTTTCGACAGACTGCTCAAGTGCGGAAGACGCTGGATTGATGAGTTGTCGACGGTTCTTTGGTCAATCAAAATGACACCAAATTGAGCCACCAACCAGACACCCTTCTCCTTGGTATACGGGGCAGAAGCAGTTCTCCCCATAGAACTCATATACGGGTCACCTCGAGTGCTCTCTTATGATGATCTTGAGCAAGAGCAGTTGCGGCAAGATGATGCTATGCTCTTTGAGGAAGATTGTCTCCAGGACGCTATGCGAGCTGCATGCTACCATCAAGCTTTGCGCCGCTATCATAGCCACAAGGTTCATGCCCGAAGTCTTGAGGAAGGCAACCTTGTTCTTCGGCGCGTTCAGTCTGCCAAGAATTCCAACAGGTTGACGCCGAAGTGGGAAGGCCCTTATCGGGTAGCATGAGTGACCAGGCCTGGCGGAGTCCGCCTGGAGACCGAGGATGGTATCCCAGTGAGCAACTCCTGGAATATCAAACATCTTCCTAAGTTCTACCCATGAGGCGCGTTTGTCGGGTCTCCCAGCAACCACCTTTTGTACAAGTCTTGCCACCGAAGCATGTAATCCTTGGTACAAAGCCAGGCGCATACCCTGTGCATAGTTAAATAAAGCTAAGTGTCCTGCAAATATTGTTGATTCTCATGTTTACTTATGTACATGTTTGTCTGAGATATTGTATTGCGCTTACTCCTGACAAGAGCTAATGTACCGCCAAGATTCCATATCCCTATTTTCTCTTCTTTCTTTTTCTCAAAGGACAGAAGGTTCCCTCGTGTGCACCTTTGTCGGGGGGAGAATGGTGGTATGGATACCGACGGACGATTTTCAAGGAAAACATCTTGCCAGAAGGAGTACAGCAAAAACATCTTGCCGGGAGGAGTACGGCAACGAAAAGCTAAGTTGCTAGGCCCTAAGTGAATTCTTTCTGTGAAGTTATTTTCCTTGGACGATTTCGACTATTGTATGGAAAACCTGCATGCTAAGGAACCTTGCCGTGATTCATGGCGCTCTTGCTCTGTTTTGAGTCCGCTCAACGGCTTAAGTGTCTGCGCTCGCACCTTTGTTCCGTTTCGAGTCCGCTCAATGGCTCAAGTGGCTGCGCTCATGCCCTTACTCTATTTCGAGCCCACTCAACAGCTTAAGTGGCCACGCCAAGAACGTCAAGGTATCTTTCCAGAAGTGGCACCGCCAGCAGGCTGCTAAGGACCCGCTCCTCAAAGCGCTCGCGGTAGGGCTGCACATGTCGACAAGGTTTTTTCGAAAAAGCATAGGGAAAACACCATGCAAAGAGGAATCTAACGAGGAGAATAATATGCGGTCACTCAATTAGGGTGAAATTTACATGAGATGTTTCCTCTTCCTAAGTACATCTTTATTTGACTTTCTCCCCTAGGGGAGATTACAAGAAGAAAAATATGGGAGGAGGAGGCGAATTACAAGGAGAAAAAGGTAGCAAGGGCCTCCGATGAGAGCCTGTCCCCTCCTAGACCAGCATTGCATGGAGGAGAAGACCAGCGCTGCGCGGACAAGAGGGGGGCCCACAAGCCAAAGTCCATGGGCTTGCCGGAAGACCCTGCTGGAAGATGAGGCAGCGCCCGGGACAAGGACCCCGGTAGGATCGCCCTGCCGAAAGGGGGAGAGGCATGAGGTTGACGATGATGGTGCGGTCGTCGATCAGTCAAAGCTCAGGTCGTCATATTCTGACTTGACGGCCTGGAGCTCGGACTTCACCGACACCGTCCTCGTCGTCGCTGTCACTCGAGGATGAGCTTTCAGCGCCACTCGAGCTCTCTTCACAGTAGGTGAGACGGACGCCTGAGCACCCATAAATCTTGACGGGGAGCAGATCGACCTCCGTCATTTTGAAACGAAGGACGTGCCCATCCTGGAGGTTGTGGGCGTGGGCAAAGGTTTTCCAACCGTGCCTGAATAACACGACGCGGCTCTCCAGATACTCGATGTCCACCCATGTGGCGTAATTATAGCAGCCATGCACCCGCAACCACGAAACGGGCGGCTCGTCGGCCTCCATTGCCCTGGCGAAAGGGTGAGGGAGGCGCAAATGGCTCTGAAGGGGACCACATAGTTTGACGATGAACTCCAACGCTGTCCCCTCGGCATGGGTCTCTTCGAGGAAGGGGCCTGGCGTCAGAGGGAGAGGTGGAGCAGCACTCCGCCTCCCCTGGCCTCGGCCTCCACGATGACCACGACACCTCGCGCCTCTCCCGCCGCGAGCACCCGGGTCACCCTTCGCCTCTACGGCGGAAGCGGTGACATGATCCAGATGAGAACTCCTCCTTGGTGCACAGGACGGTGGCCGCCCTCGCCCATATTCATGTCTAAGGGTGGGTACCACTCAGGGTTTGGAAGAACTGGAAAGGCGAGCTCAGGAGATTCGCACTTGATGAAGAAAGAAGGATGGATGAGCATCGCCCTCGCTACCCCTCAATTTATAGGGGGAAGCGCGGTGGCTGGCTCTCCCCCGCTCCAAGAGTCGCTGCCCACCTCCACCAATAGCATCGCCCACGACCACGGGGCGAACAACAAATGCCCAGTTGCTCCAATCCACGGCGCTGAAGTTTCTGCCACAACCAGGACTTAAGTCACGGGCGGCCGTTGCTGGCTCTCCGCTATGCATGCGGCGCACGTGGAGGAAATGGCCTGACGCAACCATGGAAATAATTATTACTATTCCGCGCACGTACCCCACGTTGCGCACTTAACATGCGTCGTGGGGAGGCGTAGTAAGCGAAATGGTTGCAACAGTAGCTAATCCCTGTCACGCATGCCCGTGCACTGTTTGGGCCTAGCCCAACAACGCCTCACACCGTGTATGTCCTAGGCCCAGGGGCTCCTGTCGGTGGACTAAAATATGGACTTTTTAGTACCACGTACTTGTGCACGGGTAGTTATAGCCATACCAGTGGCAAGGCCTACCAGGGAGCAACTGAGAACAAATACATCAACATCGAGAAGACATTCAAGTCAACAGACCGAAGACTGAAGGTTGGGACCCCGGCAAGATCTTGTCGGGGATGGCCTACGGAGCCCCGGCAAGACCCCGCCAGCACAGAGGCCAGGTCACCTCGCCTGGGCACGTGTCGAGGCACCGACGATGGAGGGCTTAAGTGGTGCCGATGGGACGGGGTCCTGTCCTGTCCAATGGATGGTAAGAGGCACCAAATGGAGCATTAAATGCACCTATCTTACATGGTCGGTGTTAGGTATGATAACACTGTAGCACTGTGCACCTCGTGTACGCACTGAACGCCACTATTGGTGACCCCTTCAAGAGTATAAAAGGAGGCCCAGGGCGTTACGGTAGGGGACTTTTGGACTTTTAGACTTTTCGGAGTCTTGGACTTTGGGAGCCCCTCTAGCCCATTCTACATGAGTAGCAGCAGTGTACTGTAGCGCTCCCAGAACCTGAGCTAGAACTCATCCAATACAACCAAGCAGGAGTAGGGTTTTACGCATCTTTGCGGCCCGAACCTGGGCAAAAATCCCCTGCGCTACTCGTTCATCCTGCTCTTTGCACACGCCCATCTCCCTACCGAACCGAAAGGGATCCTTCCAATCCCATAGTTGTTCGTCCCCCACGACACTTTTTCAATAGGTTTCTCTCTCAAACATAGCACACAGTGGGTAAACAAATTACTGTTGGGCAATTGACAAAATAGCGCATAGTTATGACATGTTATTCATGGCAATGGTTATGTGTATATAGGCATCACGTTCATAAATAGGTAGAACGACTCATACCTACATCTACTATTACTTCGCTTAAAGAGTGCTTCTATGCTTGCCTCTCTAGGTATTAAGTTCATGAAAAACAGAGTAATGCTTGGAACAAGATGGCATGACGTAGTCAAAATAATACAAGCAATATATTCAAGCCCCGTAGTTTTATCCTTAGTAGAAAAAATACAAATAAGCATCTTGTCCCCTTCTGTCTCTGGGATATAACGCACCGCGAGATTGAACCTACTACAACACACCACTCCCACTGAAGATAAATCAATCTAGTCGGCTAAACAAAACGGATAGATCGGAGATAAAGACGAAGCTATAATAATCATGCATAATAGAGTTCAGAAAAGACTCATTTACTTTCAATGAATAGTTTTATCATAAACTCACAATTCATTGGATCCCAACAAACACACCGCAAAAGAGTATTACATCGAATATATCACCGTGGGAATCGCGACAAACAATGTATTGAAGATCGTAGAGAGAGAAGAAGCCATCTAGATAATAGCTATGGATCCGTTGGTCTGTGGTGGACTACTTACACATCATCATGGAGGCAGAAAGGTTGATGTAGATGGCCTATGTGATCGATTCCTCGTCCGATAGGTCACCGGATAAGGTCTCCAGATGGGATCATGGTGGAATGGAGACTTGCGATGGTGAAAAAAGTGTTTTTGGTGGCTCTTTGTTGGTTTCCCAATTTTAGAGAATTTATGAAGGTGGAATTAGGTCTGACACAGTCATGAGGGGGCCACAATGCATCAGGGCGCGCCTAGCCCCTAGGAGCTCCCTGTTGCATTATCGTCTACTCGCTTCATGTCTAGTCTCCTTTTGAAGCTTCGAGGACCTCTTTTGTCTAGAAAAAAATTGTAAAAAAAAACTGTAGCGTTTGGACTTTGTTTGGTACTGATTTCCTAGAAAACCAAAAACTAACATAAAACAAAAACTAGCATTAGGCATTGGGTTAATAGGTCAGCTCCCAAAAAGATATAAAATATCATATAATTGCATGTAAAGTATCCAAAATTTATAATATAATAGCATGGAACAATAAAAAATTATCGATATGATGGAGACGTATCAGCATCCCCAAGCTTAATTCATGCTCGTCCAAGAGTAGGTAAATGATAAAATAGAATTTTTGATGCGACATGCTACCCAACATGTAATCCCTTTAAGTATGATCTTTGAGAAATGATGAACTAATTGATATCAACATAATAATATTGATAAACATAAGAATCATAATCATTCATATTCAAAATATAAGATCCTTAAAGAATGTTATTCCTTACTCATTTTATCGTACTAGCATGGCATGACTCTGTCTTTACCCCACAAGGATAAATCATGAGAACATCGGTGTCTAGTTAGGCAATTGGATTGTACTTCTAAGGCGCTTAAGCATATTCAACTTCACTCAATACATGAGCGTGAACCATGAATATAGCATCTGGGTGGAATAGAGTATGGTGGTAGAGATCAAAAGGAGTCAAAGTGGAAAGAAAGTCTTGCATCAACTAGGCGGACCAATGGGCCATGAAGAGGCACATCAATCTATATCAATGCGAGGATTAGGGATTGACATGCAATGGGTGCACTAGAGATATAAGTATATGAAAACTCAATAGAAGCTAAGTGGGCATGCATCCAACTTGCTTGCTCATAAAGACCTCGGGCATTTGAGGAAGCCCATCATCGAAATATACAAGTCAAGTTTTATAACAAAAAAATCCCAACTAGCATATGAAAATAACAACTCAGGAGACTCTCTATATGAAGAACATAGTACTCCCTCTAAGCACAAGTGTGGAAACAAAAACATAGTAGCACCACCCCTTCTCTCTTTTCTCTCTTTTTTCTTTTTTTTTCTTTTTCTGTCTATTTCTCTTTTTTCATGGTGGGCTTCTCTTTTTTTTTTGCCTTCCCTATTTATTTATTTTATTTTATTTTTCGTCTGCAGGCTCATCCCGACTTGTGAGGGGAATCATAGTCTCCATCATACTTTCCTCACTAGGACAGTGCTCTAATAATGATGATCATCACACTATTATTTACTTACAACTCAATATGAAAAACTATACAAGGTGACTCTATATGAATGCCTTTGGCAGTGTACCAGGATATGCAATGATCTAGCATAACATGTAGGTAATGATGAACAATGGTTGTGCCACAAATACTATGTCAGCTACATGATCATGCAAAACAATATGATGATAAACACACACGTCATTTGACGGAACGGTAGAAGTTGCATGATAATATATCTCGGAATGGCTATGGAATGCCATGATAGGTAGGTATGGTGTCTGTTTTGAGGAACATATATGGTGGCTTAATTGCGATGAAGTGTATCATATCACGGGGTTTGGATACACCGACTCTTGAGGTGAGAATGGGCAATGCACGGTACTGAAGATGCTAGCAAATTACGGAAAGGTGAGAGTGCGTATATCCATGGATTCATGATAACCCACAAGTATAGGGGATCAATTGTAGCCTCTTTTGATAAATAAGAGTGTCGAACCCAACGAGGAGCTAAAGGTAGAACAAATATTCCCTCAAGTTCTATCGACCACCGATACAACTCTACGCACGCTTAACGTTCGCTTTACCTAGAACAAGTATGAAACTAGAAGTACTTTGTAGGTGTGACGGGATAGGTTTGCAAGAAAATAAAGAACATGTAAATAAGAACTAGGGGCTGCTAAGATAAAGTAACAATTAAGTTAGTTTAACGAGTGTGGAAAAGTGGTGGTAGGAGTTGCGGAATTGTCCCTAGGCAATCGATAACTAGACCGGTAATCATTATTGCAATTTTATATGAGGGAGAGGCATAAGCTAACATACTTTCTCTACTTGGATCATATGCAATTATGATTGGAACTCTATCAAGCATCCACAACTACTAAAGATCATTAAGGTAAAACCCAACCATAGCATTATAAGGTATCAAGTCCTCTTTACTCCCATATGCAACAACCCACCTACTTGGGTTTATGCTTCTGTCACTCAAGCAACCCACCATAGGCAAATCATGAACACATTGCAACACCCTACACCGAGAATCCCTCGTGCTTACGCGACACGGAGAGCACCATAGGACAGCACCAATAATAAAACATGCAACTCAAACCAATCGAGATGATCAATCAACCTATAGGACAACAAAAATCTACTCAGACATCATAGGATGGCAACACATCATTGGATAATAATATGAAGCATAAAGCACCATGTTCAAGTAGAGGGTACAGCGGGTTGCTGTGGGGACCCCGACTCATAAGGCGTGATCACCAAATGTACGTGCACAGTGATCCCAGAGATCAATGCTCACTGAACACATAGAAACTGAATAGCAAGAGTCTTAAGTCCATTACCGTTTGTGTTCAAATATGGCCTTTATGGCCAAGTCTTCATAATCTTGCAGCAAAAACCTTCAACGATAACATGAACCCATGCCACCTGCCTTAACCCTACAAGCATTCTGACTGGGAAGCGTCCTAACTCGCACGTACGTTACCATGGTAATCTTCATCATAACCTGATCTTTCATGCCTGGCCAATAAAATAACCAGTGGCAAGCCAATGAGTACTTTGAATGTACTCGCAAGCAACCCATGTTTGGAACAAGGCAATAACAATGCATGATATAGCACTAAGTAGGATTTTGCAGAAAGCTAAATTTTGAATGCAATGTCATGATCAAGCAACTATGTAAGCATGCATCAACAGTTGGCAGATATCCATATGAACAATTTAGAGATATCATCAGAAATAGGGGGTTCGGTCATGTCATCAAGTCATCTGAGTTATCTCAAGTGTCATCTCCGAGTCATCCACGCACACACACACACACCAAGTTTAGAAACCATGGATGTAGCACCAGAGCGGTCATCCAACTGTCCTTGACCGTGGACAAGGCTATTCGAATAGCTTTACACTCTATAGAGGTTGCACACTTTACCCACAAGACTCGGGGAACTTCCATGTCATCCACGACTCGTGGTATATTACATACCCGAGGTAAGCACCCGAACAATACCTTTCCCATGGTGATACTAAACAAAGCGTCCACTTGTTGGTGCCATTCCTCATGATGTACATCACATGTATCATCCATGAGGGCACGCAACGGTTTGCCCGGTGCCTGTAAAGACAGCGCATGGCCTTCCACTCCGGGACGACCCCATCTCGAGAGTGACCACTTCACTCTCGCCACTGGTAATGCGGGATCCCTGCTAGCACCAACCATAGTAATCAGCAGAGCCCCGTCCCATAAGGGGTAAAGTGGTCGTACATGTAACGTTGGAATAACGGTCGCAACTTACACCAATCCTTTTTTAACCACACACACTCACTTGCTCCGGTACACCACTTCTTTCTCAAGTGGTTTCCCAACTCAACATCGTCTCCCTCGGGCATTAGTGGCACCCGACGGGGTTTTCGATTTTTTTTGTAAACACTTTGTTTCCATCACCATGCATAAACCCATCCCACTTGCGTAGCAACTACTAGCATCCTAACTACTCCGGCCCGCACAACCCTCATAAGGAGGTAGGGTCATGCGCGATGCAAGTATCAACAAGAAAGTATCAGAGGCATCCCACCGTAGTGGTCACCACATCAAAATGCTCAACATCAAGAAATAAAGTGCTATATGTCATGCAATAAATGGGTTTCATAGTCATGGTTAAAGGTCTGCTTGCCTGGCTCAGCAAAGTCTTCGGGTCCAACTCCTAGCACTTTGTCTACTTTGTCAACTATCGTTGAAAACAACCGTAATAAGCAACACAACAAGCAGAAAATAAAAGTGCTCTATAAATAGGAGTTTTATTTTTTTTGGACACCTCTGGTCATGAGAAAGATAACCAAGGAGGTTTTATTGGATGTGGGTCAAGGGGGAGTTTTTGAATAGTGGCAATAGAGGCATCATTGATCCTATAGGAAATGTACAGAAAATATTTTGTTAAAAATAAGTGGATGCACCCAAGAAATAGGGCACAATTTTAGAAACATTTGGGAAGTTGTTTCACTGGATTTGGAGTTGGCATGATTTTCCTATGGATTTTCAAAGTGGATCATACATGAAGAAATAGCCCAATATTTGACATAGCAGAATAAGTGTGAGCAAAAATTTTCACCACTTAGTGCATGAATTTAGGTACACCTAGGAACTTGAATAACTCCATTTGAAGTTGATTTGGAACCTCTAGGAATTTTTCAATTGGGGACCTTCATAGTTTAAATTTGAATTTGAGTTTGAACTATACATAAAAGTTTGCTCTTAAAATGTGCAATGCACATATTTGGATAGGATATGATTTTTGGAATTTGTAGAAACTTGGATCATCAAATTTGGAGATAATATGAATTTCCTAGAAATTTTTAAGTACTCTGGAAAAAGAAAAGGAAAAGTATTTATACCTAAGGGCTATATTGTGCACAGGGCGCAGATCTGCAAATGGGCCAGCCCAGTAACTCGGCCGAGCAGGGGGAAATGATGACATCGAAGGCGCCCCAGGGAAATACGCCTTCCCCGAGAGAAGGCGGCTCCGGCTGGCTCCCGTCTCCATTTAAATGGGGGGCCCGGCCAGCCTGTCACCGACAGGCGAGGCCTGCCTGTCGGGTCCGTCCCCCACCTCCCGCCCGCACAGGGAGACACAGGGGAGGCGGGATAGAGCGGCGCCGGTGCTGCCCTGGTGGCTCAAGCCACCTCTGGCGGCGCTCCGGCCACCGGTGGGATCAAGGGAAGCCTGCCGCACCCGCTTGAGAGGTCTTTGACCCCGGGGAAGACCGGTCCGGAGCGTAGCACCGCCATGGCGGAGGAGGCCGGCAGTGATGACGGACACGATGCCACAACCGCCGAGGAGAGAAAATGAGGAGCGTGGAGGGCTATGTGGTCGAGTTGGGGTGCGCAGGTGGAGCTCAAAGGGAAGGAGGGAGGCAGGGCAGCGCGAATTTGCCAAAGGACGAGGCGGTGCCATGGCAGCCATGAGGATGGAAGGAGGGCATGGGAGCTGCGATGGCTTGGCCCAGGAGCTCCGTGGCAGGGAGAGGAGTTGTATCCGCACGAGAGTGAGCTTGGGGAGAGAAGAAATAGAGGGGGCGAGGAATAGGGAGGTCGGGCATGCCTCGGATGCTCTTGGGCGCGGTGAGCACGCGCGCCCGAGGTGCCTTTGGCCACTTAGTGGCATCTGGAAGGAAAGTGGGAGGCTCAGAGGGATCCTTGGCATGCTGGGGCGCTTTACCGAAGCTAGACGCAAGCTGCAGGACGAGCCCAAGTGGCAGAGCACCACTTTTGCAGGTTAATGGTGTGGTCACCACACCACTTTGTGTCCAGGGCATCATTTTGGTCGGCCAATGATGTCTGGCATGCAAGGCATGCGTGCTTGAGTGCACTGGTGAAGTCTCAGAGAAAATGGGGCTGAGTGGGTGTGGTTTTCACTTTGGGTAAGTTTGCAGCAACAAACTTGGGAGTTTTTACTAGAGGGTACTTTGGACAAAACCTTGTCCAGTGGTCATAGGCATGGAAGGACTATATGGCCACAATTTTTTAGCTCAGGGAGATGAGTATAATTATCACTTGCAGTACAAAGATGTATTTGCTGTCATAATCTAGTTTCAGATGGTTTGCTCATATTTTCCTCATGAGCATGCCATATTTGGATGTGTAATGATGCATTGGCATGCCAGAGGTGTTTTGATAAAACTTGGGGACAGTTGCATGCATGGAATAATAGGTTAGAGGAAGAGAGGCATGCCAATGCTGTCCAAAAGAGGGTATCTTTGGGTTTTACCCCCCCCCCCCCCGCCCCCTCAATCATAGAGTTGGTGCTAGGTTTGCTACTGGAGTGGGGGGAGGTATGATGGAGATGTGGTAAAAATTTGAAGTGAAGGAGAATAGCAGAAGGGGGGGGGTCAAACAAGGCCCTTTAAAAAAATATACAGAAGTGTTTGATGATGGTTTGGCTAAGCAAATGGTGCTTTCTTGCCATGAGATTTAACAGGATGAAAATATAGGTAGAAATAGAGAGGATCACCAAGTTTGAGGAGTTTTGAAGGAATTTCACAATGTAACTTTGTAAAACCCTATAAATCAACAGAATCCGATTCCTATAGATCTAGGTATGCATTTCCATTCTCCTTGATTCACCACTTGGTGTGGCATCGTTGTTTGGGTAATGGAACATGCCCACAAAGTTTGGGGGTCAAGGGAAGAAACTTCACAATGTAAAATTGTTTAAATCTGAATCTGGATAGGAATGGTTTTGAAATATTCTGATGGAGAAAATTAATTGGGATTGATATGAAACTTTTCAAGATCATCACCTATAGCATTAGTGACTTTCTGGAATTTTACTAGAATTTATTGAGAATATTTCTTATAGAAATACTTCAAAAGCTTGATTTGGGCATAAACGGTTTGGAGGGGTTTTGCCCATGATTTTGAACATGGCCATGTGTTGCAACTCATATATATGGAAAATATATGTCCACTGTGTTTCCCTAAATTTTCTCAAATATTTTTAAAGCATTTAAATAATTTTCCCCTATAAAAGACCATTTTTGTCCTTAAGAAAAAGCCTTTAAGTAAAATAGCAAAATAATATTTAAAATTAATATTTGTTGGTTTTGGAAAGTCTTATATATAGTAGGTTTCAAATAAAGCCTTTGTGGAAAAACAATCCACCCAATTCGAGGACTTGTATTACAAACCTCAATTCAGGGGTTTTGGAAAACCTAATTTGAATAAATCCATTTTGGCCAAAATAAAATTTTATAAAAATAGTTTTATGTTCTATACACATGGCATGATCATTGGGCAAATATTTGGAGCAAGGAGATGAGTTTTGGGAGTAGGAGGGATTTTATGAATATAGAGCACCAACAAGCAATCAGGTAATCATCAATCAAGTCAAGCATCACAAGCACAAAAAAAGCTTTAATTGGCCCTAATTTTTGGGTTAGGTTAACTTAGTCATGAGGCAAAACACAGGTTGTGACAGACCTACCCCCTTACAAGAATCGCGTCCCCGAGATTCCTAGGCTTGGCTTAGAAAAAGGTGTGGGAATTCACAGGTGAGGTAGTCTTCACGTTCCATGTTGCTTCTGCTCCAATGTGGTTGTCCTTCTGGATCTTGAAGTGCCTAATTATGTGCCTTCGAGTGCATTGTTGACTTCGTCTAAGGGTGAACGGGGTTCTTGCGATGCGCTAGGCTTGCCTAATGCTTAAGGGTTTGGTGAACGAGGTTTTGGCAAGCGCCTGGCTTGCGTGTGTATCCCAAGGTCGGAATACATGGCCAAGGTAGTGTGTCTATGTGCTGGTCCTAGGACTGCTCATGCTGATTAGTGACATCCAGATGTCCCGTGCTTAGACGAGAAGGGTCGATATCTCGACGTAGCCTTCCATCGATGCGGAAGTCGTTGAGTCCCTTAAGGCAGGTGATCTTCAGTCGTAGGTGGTCTTCATCCTTGAGAGTGTGGAAGCGCGTCATCGTAGGCTTCGGGTTGAGAACATCTACTTGATTAAGTTTTCCAGGTACGTTCTACGTTCATCGTCGGTCGTTTGTCTTCTTCGGCATCGATGCATGTTTCTTGTGAGTCTTCGAGTGTCTGTTCTACTAGTCTCTCCATAGACATCGTGGTAAAGGTTAGGGCCGAGTCTCGTCCCTAAGACTAAGCTTAGAGACTTGGTGTCAAAACGGGTTCTACCATGTGGGAAGGTTTCTAAGGGGTTCTAAATAAGGTGACTATCGAGAGTATAGATCAGTCATCTAGTCCCTAAGGTCTGCGGCTTGGCAAGCGGGGTGAACTACTTTTGACGGGTGTTTCACCATGATCCAGTCAGGGTTTACGCCCTAGATGGGACCAAAAAGGGGCTAATAATGAAGTCATGACAGTCGTCCGACTTCATTCCAGGCATCTGAACGGAGGGGGGCGTCATGCCCACCGTACACCATCAAGGTGGTGGAGTGAGAGGTGTTATTAGCTTCTTGATTCCTTCCTAGTCAGGAACTGATGCATAACCAGTCATAACAAGGGGTTCCTTAGTCTGCTTGATGTGCAAGGGCTTCATCGTGCTTGGACGTCGGTGCTTGTTGGTATAGTCTAGTTAATGTAGCTGGCAGAGGAGTGCTGGTTCACTTCTCTTGCTTCATCTTCTTCGTCGGGTTCCTTAACCGTAGTGGTCCTTCGTCTTGCTTAGGCAAGAATGTCTATTGCTGAAGGGAGGGTGCTTCAAGTAGTTCAACTCTTTCAAGGTGAAACCTTACACTTGAGAGGCATGGTAATTGGTGTTCCTGGGGCTTGTCCAAATAGGACCAAGGTGTTCCTTCTCTTATTGGGTAAATAAATATGTCATCTGCGAGGATAACAACATATTCCTCCAAATACCACATGAACACATTGCTCATGGGATGTGCGAGAGAGGCGGTCATTTGTTTCGGGTGGTCACTTGTCCATGGGTTTGTGGTCCAACTTAATACACGTCCTTGTGGCCACCTTCCATATGCACATGCCTAGTGGAGGTCAGGGTGGAGTATCGTCCATAGTCAAATGACTTAGAACCAAGACCTATGGACATAACTTGATCACATTGTAGCTTTGTAAAGCTTAGAGGTTTCAAGGAGCTTAGGATGTGAGTGAACGTCTACCAGCTTATCCTTGAGCACAATTCTTAGATGCCAATAGTACTCCCTATTACTCCAAACAAAATCACCCTATATCATTGAAGGTATCATCGCATATAAGTCAACTCCAACATTACACATTCTACTCATATCTCCAAGGTTTTGAGAGAAGGGCTATACCAAAAATCTCATATGTATGTTATAGCTAACTCACATATATCCCTATATAAAAATCCTCAGGATAATTTACAAGCCGCTAATCCTGATCATGACATTACCAATCCAAGTGTCCTACTGATCCAAGGTCTAAGGTACTGCATTACTATGCTAAGGAAACTCGTAATATACCAATTCAAGATCTTGTTTCCTTCCTACGAATCCAACTTAGTCGATCCACGAATATCATCCACTATTACATGATCCACTACTGCTACAAATCCAGCATCAATGGTGTCCAACATAATCTCCTCTTCATATAATCCACATATCATTGCAAGGACTATTATCACAATATATCCACGAACTTCCAATCTCGTGACCAACTAAACTCCAAGGCCGAGCTTATATAGTCCCTAAATTATCCCTAACATCATCCGATTCCTTCTACTCATCATCCACCGAGAAACATGGCATCATGATCAAGATCATTGTGCTAAATACAAATAACTCTAAACCATGTAGTATCATTGATCCTGAGCACCCATTAGAACCACCTATTAAATCCAAGGTTTACACATAGTAAGAATTTCTTACTAGTTACTCCAGTTACTATTTTAACATCATCAATCCATTATCAATATTACTTGCCAAAAATTAAGTGATTTATCCACCCCAAAATATTCAGCTTGTGATCACAATGGACCAACTAATCCCAATTTGCTCAAGGGGGAAGTAAGCTATGCTACTCTGTCAACTTGATCCACCAAGTTCGTCTAACATTAAGCCTCGAAATCCACCAAATGGTCTCAACTGCCTCCTCAAGACATCTATATATTATGGATAAATCAAATTACTGTCCACAAATCGTATATCCTTAGAATGATCCTTCCTATGGCATCAAGGTTCTAGTTCTAGCGTAAGAATGAAGGATGTCTGTTCACTATGATTACTAGCTCCATAATGAACCCAGTGCTAAGCAGCGGTTATCAAAGCTCGGTTAGTGCTCTGGCAAATCTGTGTATTAAACACGTGATCAGAGGCTTGTGTTGTGGGAGCTTGTGAGGTCCAGGTTGTGCTAGGGAGGGGTTTCCAATCTTGAGGGAAAAACATAACTCTACAGGGTTGTGTCTGGTTGAGTACGTTGTGGTTGAAGTCTTTGGTGTCATTTGTTTGTCGAGGTGGATACTTGGTGCACCTTGTCTTGCTGGTCTTCGGTAGACGAGATGGGGGAGAGAAAGTAGCATCGAGAGGAGTGCCTAAGGGGGTGGTATAGCGCAAGTGCAATCAATCAAGTGCCGAAAAGGCAAAACACACTTATTAAGATAAGGTGGGTGCTTAGTCGCATACTTCTTGCCTGGGGCAAGAGTGTGACTTACACCAAGCAAAAACAAGCAAAAATAGGCAACACATAATCATGGTTCTATGTGAACCATCATACGGACTCGACTTCGCATAGGGGACACGCGACCTATCCTACCCTAGGGGTCCTCGGACTCAATGGTCGTGCTTGCTTCGTGTCTTGGGGAGGAGTTTGCTTAGTCTTCTAGGTCTTCTTCAGTGTCGCTATGTCTCTAGTTTTTGTTCATCAAAACGTTACTAGTTTCGCCTGAAGAGTCCTTGACGACTTCAAGTCTGGTGAGTTTATGACGAAGGTGGTTCTTCACAGCTGTTGCTGATAGGGTGTTCTGGTGTCTTCGTAATCGTGACAATGCCCCCCTTGTCTTCTAAGGTGTCGAGGGTTCCAGGGAGGCAACCCTGTATGCAATGACATTAACAAGGCATGGTAGAGATGTATCATGCCGGTCGCGTTGAAGATATCATCGGCACCAAGAGCAGGGGATGATGAGAACCATTTTTCCAGCTCACTACAATGAGGCGGACCAAATGGCGAGGTTCTCATCCACCGGTGGTTACAGACACAACAACGGTAAGGACATGATTTCTTTGTTAGCGATGCATATAATGATCTTGCATTTCTTATGCCCTGATTATCATAGGCTAAGGTTGCATCATCTTGGGGCAGTGTCAAGGGTGTCACCATCTTCTGAGTCTTGATATTATCATCCTTCAAGAGGGTATCTTCTGTTGGTATCGTCGTCTCTGGTGTCGCCAACTAGTGTCCAAGATATGTGGGCAAGTGTCTGGCAAGGTGGCTTCCTGCCAGGTTACCCACGAGGATTTCAAGGAATCCAATGGTCAGGGACACAAGGATACTATTGACCATGGCAATGTTTTAAAAAAAGAATACGAGGAGAGTCAAGAGATTAGGGGTGGAAGTGCTAAGGCAAAAACCTTCGCTTCCTTTGAAAATTTAGGAGAGGTGAGAGTATAGAGGTTTTGTAAGTGACTTTGAAGGGCATGGAGAAAGAGTTTTGTCCTAACTAATGTCCATGCTAACTAAGGGCTTCCTACAATCAGCATGGCTCTGATACCAGCTCTATGGGGACCCCGACTCATAAGTCGTGATCACCAAATGTACGTGCACAGTGATCCCAAAGATCAATGCTCACTGAACACACAGAAACTGAATTGCAAGAGTCTTACATCCATTACATACCGTTTGTGCTCAAATATGACCTTTATGGACAAGTCTTCATAATCTTGTAGCGGAAACGTTCAACGATAACGTGAACCCATGCCATCTGCCTTAACCCTACATGCATTCTGACTGGGAAGCATCCTAGCTCGCACGTACGTTGCCATGGTAATCTTCATCATAACCTGGTCTTTTATGTCTGGCCAATAAAATAACAAGTGGCAAGCCAATGAATACTTTGAATGTACTCGCAAGCAACCCATGTTTGGAACAAGGCAATAACAATGCATGATATAGCATTAAGTAGGTATTTTGTAGAAAGCTAAATTTTGAATGCAATGTCATGATCAAGCAACTATGTAAGCATGCATCAACAGTTCGCAGATGTCACAGCACTAGAATTTGCTTGAATTGTTTGCATCAACATCAGCATGTGCATCATGTCATCATGTTTAAATTGAAATTAATTTGAAATGGGGGTGACCAAACCCTAGCACCAAAAAAAGTCAAATAGTGTTAACCAAAATTATTTTTAGTGAACCAAAGTGGCCCTACAAAATGTTGATCATTTCTGGAGAAATGTGGTCACAACCCTAGAATTTGCTTGAACTGTTTGCATCAACATCAGCATGTGCATCATGTCATGATGTTTAAATTCAAATTAATTTGAAATGGGGGTGACCAAACCCTAGCAACAAATAAAATTCAAATACTGTTAACCAAAATTATTTTTAGTGAACCAAAGTGGCCCTACAAAATGTTGATCATTTCTGGAGAAATGTGGTAACATCAACCAGATGTGAAACATATTTTTCCATGCCATTTTTGGTTATTGAATCAACTCAACAAGTATTTTCTTTGGAGCTATTAAATTCTATATATAATTCCATAGCTCCAAATAATTTGAAACTTGGTAAGGGCCTCTAAAATAATTCAGTGAGGGTCCATAAAAAGTTTCAGATTTTATAAAAAATGAGTTGCTTTGTAAATAAAATCAAAACAGATTAAAACATTAAAAACTGAAACAAATTAAAAAACAGAGAGGAAGAAACCTTACTTGTGTGTAGCCCAGCCGGCCCAACTGGCCGAGTGGCGAGTCGTCCCTGACCTCTCGCCAGGAGGACAAGAGGGAGCATGCCCGACGCGTGAGGCCACGCGCCAGGCCACCTCCAACCCGCTTGCCCGCTCTAGACGTCGTCAAGGAATGTCATGCGAACCCCTGGCTCTCTCTCCATGTGCTCATCCCCTCCCCTGTCTCTCTCTTGCGCATAGCCGAAAGTGCTCATCGCCGCCGCTCGCAGCCACTTTAGCCGCCGGCCATTCCATGCCCTGCTGCCGTGCTCAGGAGAACCACGACATCAACCCTGACCTCCTCACCGAGCCAAGCAACCGGAGGGGCCCTTTGTCGTCTCCATCGACATCGTCTTCAAGCTCCGGCTCCGGCGCTCCTCTCTGGCGATTCACGGCCATCTGCGTCTCCCCGAGCTCGCCGTCTTCCTCAACCAACCCGCTATGAGCCCCTGTGTCTATTTCCCCTAAACCCGTGGCCTGCCCCTCGCCGTAGTCATCGCCCCCTTGCTGCCCGAAACCCGCTGCACTTAGCTTGTCACCGGCCATAACTCTAATGGCACCCGAGTCCCCTCTATTGCCCCTCTAGATGCGCACATGTGCGGGCTACCTCTTGGTGCCCTCCGCGCACCAATGATCGTTGTAAGTGCATGTCCGGCGTGTCGCCGCCGCGTTCTTTGGTTGCCGCCGGCTGGCCTCCAACATGGTGACGTGGTAGGGCCATCAGGGCTAATTACGCTGCTAACCAGCCCCCCCAGCCACTGACCAGTGGGCCCTAGAGTGGGTCAAACCCCAGGTCAACTCGGGATTATTCCCTGAGTCACTGACCACAGGGTCCCACCTGCCAGTGACACTAACCAGCCCTAAGAGACTAACCAGTGGGTCCCATTGGTTAGGTTTGAACTGGACCAGCCCTGTTGACCTGCTGATGTCACTATGATATCATGTCGATGCAGTAAAGTATTTTTGGAATTAAAACAAATCAATAAATGATTTAATATTTTCAGAAAATGATTAAAACTTCTAAAAATCACAGAAAATAATCTATAAGTCGGATGAAAATAATTTATATATGAAAAATGATCAGAAAAATCCAATGAATCTGTTTATACAATGATCATGCATGTTTGAACAAGTTAACATCACCAAGTGGGACATTTATGACTAGGGCAATATATGAAATATCATTTGGAGTTGGAATTCAAACTTGTTTGAATTCTACTTCAATTATCCTGGCTAATTATTCCTCTAGGTTAATTTAGTATCTTAAATTGTCATATCATGCATCATTATTGTGCATTGCATAAGTTGAATGTTGGTTCTTCTTGTTTTCCGGTGCTTGTTCCTTCTGGGTAGACGATGGTTCCGACGATGTGACCGTTGCCACTAGTGAAGCAAAGTATTATCTTCAGGATTTTCACGCAAGCAAACCCCCTTGAGCATACTAATATGAACCCACTCTCTCGCTCCTGCTCTCTTTTACTGCATTAGGAAAACAACAATTCAACTGTTACCTATTCTCAATAGTTGAAGCATTCCTTTGCATGACCTGTCTTTGTCACAGTAAATAGTTGAAACCACTTAGCATGAGTAGTAACTGCTTGAGCCTTGTTGTGCTTACTCATCCATGCTTGCTTACTTACTGTGCTTGCTATGCTTAGAGTCATGTCATGTCGGGTCTGATCCATCTAGGCGATGAATCAGAATGGCAGTGTTCTTGTCCTTCTATGTGAGAGCTAAGTGTGTGAACATGATTTGGTAAAGGTAGCGATGAGAGGCCATGTAGGAGTACATGGCGGGTTGTCTCATTGGGACCGTCCTTAAGAACTGAGTTTTGTGTTTGTGATCCAAGACAGTTACTACCACACGTTGGGCCCTGAAATATGACCCCACTCGACTTATTAATCGCCTAGATCTATGTACATGAGTTGCAACTAGTTTCTGGTGTTTGTAGGAAAAGTGTTGGCGGCCGTGCATAGCGTTGCCCG
Organism: Hordeum marinum; assembly: GCA_022496015.1. NCBI lineage: Eukaryota > Viridiplantae > Streptophyta > Magnoliopsida > Poales > Poaceae > Hordeum > Hordeum marinum. The sequence continues at coordinate 66,288,182 of CM039677.1, forward strand.
GCGGGGTGGACTATGATGTGGTATAGGCACAGTGGCACGGTGTACCAAGTGGCACCCGAGCGGTGGGCTTGGGAACCCTGCGCACATCGTTTGAGGCCGTAGCGGAAACTTCGGCCGGACTTCCGTGCGGGTTCAGTCTCAAATAGGTGATAAACCTGGACTAGGGTCTTGTGTGATTGGCGGTCATGGCCGACTCCCTCACTGTGCTTAAGCTTGAAGGTTGCCAAGGTGCCTTTTCCGTGCACATAGCAATAAGTGGCGGGAGCACTTGTGAATAATTATACCCTAGACAACTTGAATATGTGGAATGAACTATTCGAATAGCCGCGTCCTCGGATATGGACTACTTGGAGAACTTATGTGGTTCATAGACAACTTGAAGTGGATACTCTAAAATACACAAGACAAGCGTGAGTGCTATGGATGGCCTTCTCGTAGGGAGACGGAAGTGGATCCATAGTGGTGTATTGATTTGGTGAATACGTGGACTCGTGTGCGCTATTCCACCTCAAAGAAAGCACTTGTAGTCGTAGTACAGGTTAGCCAAGAGTCAAAGCTGGCTTGCTGCAATAAACTCCACTACCCCCTTCATTGATACTGATGCATATGTAGTTAGTTCTGATGTAAGTCTTGCTGAGTACCCTTGTACTCACGTTTGCTTAATTTATGTTTTTGCAGAGGAGACGTCAGTCTCTTTAGTGGTATTTACGACATCAAGTTTGATGTTGACCGGATTAGCTTGGGAATCCCAGACAGAGGTCTGGTTCCTTTGGTAGGGTCATTGTAGCTTTTCAGACTCCTCTAGCCACTTTTGTAGATGCCTGTACCCAGACATGATTAACTTCCACTTGTTGTTTGAATGCTCTGAATGTTGGGTCTTGTGTCCTCGGTTTGTAACATCTTATTGTGTTGGCTCTTCTAAGCCTTCTAAATAAATGTTGTAATGTTGTATGGTTATGTTGTGATGCCATAGTTGTATCTATGCATATCGGGCATGTTGTGCGTATGTGTGATGTGCAACGGTATGTATGGGATTCGACACCTAGTTGTGTGCCTTTAGTAGTACTCTTTACGGGGAATGACTCTTTGTGCTTCCACTGAGCCTTGGTAGCTTGCTACTGCTCCGGACGCATTGATTGACCGGCATGTATCCTTCTTTGTTGTTGTGTCTATCCCTTCGGGGAAATGTCTCGCAGTGTAATGGAGTCCCTGTAGCCTGCTACGACTCGTCTACGTGTAGTGATGACATTTATGTCCCACGGTGTAATCGAGTCCTTGTAGCTTGCTATGACTCGTCTACACACGCTAGAGATCGACACCTGCATTGTTGGCTTACGTATGTTTGTCCCTGTACGGATGTGCCACTTGGGTTCTATGACTAGTCATGTCGGCCCAGGTTCTTTGACATTTGAATGCTAGAGACACATTCACATACGTGAGTCAAAAGACGCAAATGGTCCTGGCCCGGGTAAGGTGGCAGCCGTGGAGATAACCATGCGTGAGACCGCAAAGTGATGTGATGTGTTACAAGATGGATTCTTATGGCTTAGGATCGGGGTCCTAACGGCTTTGGTATCAAAGCTTGACTGCCTGTAGGGTTACCAAGCCAAACTGGTCGATGTTGAGTCTAGAACTACTTTAGTTATATAAGGCAATTGATTGTGGAAGGGAACGTAAGGCTCTTTTTACTCCTTTCCTCGTGTCATTCTAATTCTGAGTCACCCTCTTTTTTCTACGGGGTTTTAGAACTAGGACCTCTCATCTATCTATTAGGAGGATGAGTTACTATGCTGGAGACGTATAGGAAAGATGTTGTCTTTCTAGATCGATGTCTCTATAATAATTCATTGTCATGTTGTCAGTTTTCTTGTGCAGGTTGCCTCATATTTCATGACATACAACCGTTATGTTGTCCGAGTTATCCAAGGTTTCTAAAATTATCTGATGCAATTTCAAAACTCTTTCATCTAGAGTCAATGTCTTTCAGGCCAGACAAAGCACACCAATTTCTGTGTTGGGGTACTCCATTACCTCGACGTGTTTGATGAAGTGTTAGGAAACCATGTTGTTTCAGTGAACCACCCAACAGTTTAGTTGTGTCTTTCATTTCCAGTGTGATAATTCTGACCATCATTATCAAAAGCATGTCATGATGCTACTTAGTCAATAGGTATTCTATTTCTGGGTTCCTGGACGCAAGAATCATTCTGCTCACTTCTATTGATAGTATCTGCTCGTTTCCTTAGGATGCTTAGTAATCTTGTTATAGTCCTCAAGGTCCATGGTATATCATTCTTCCAATACCATGAACCAGTTATGGCAGAAGTTCTTTATGGACGAAAGATCACAATATGAGTGCTCGTGGTGAGTTCTCCATTCCATAGTTGTGACTCTACCAATCCTATCACCCTGCATGGATTATCTGTAAGAAACATGTTGAACTCCGTTTGACATATTCAATCCACGCATCTACGACTCAGGAAAAATCAGGTGCTCTTGAGTTGTCCTTCTTCAATTGTGTTCTGACCTTTATCTATCAATGGATAGTCAAGAGTATGTCATGCATTTTGTTATCGATGTCGACTATTCTTGTGGTATGTCAAGCCATTCTATTTAGGAATTACTAGGAGAAGCAAACTCATGTACCCCGTCCATTCTTGGATAGGGTCAAAGCAGTTGTATTCCGCAGATCAAAATGCCAATTCAGCTTTTGCTCTGTTCTACCTTGAGGTATTACCCTCTTCATGTCAATATTGTCATGAGAACTACACTCCATTTTATGAAATCTTGATGTAGTGATACTTCTCGCCATCACCATTCATTCCCTGGTCTCTATGTTGTCTATAACCAGAACACCGACAAGTGAATCGCGATGTGTGTAATCAATACTCCTAGCAACTTTGTTGCTTGGTAGTTAATGGATAATAATCTCACTCCTGGTGTGAAGGTCATAGAATTGTCATACTAAGATTGATCGTGCTACCTAGTCCATTTTCCATGGTTCACTTTTCGGTCAATGAGTTAGGATTGTGTCAATCCTTCGCTCTGTTGATCGTATCGTCTTGCCTTGAAAAGAAAGATTGTTCTTGAGCTTGATAACATATCGGTGGATCGTGATTTTCTGAATATCTTCTCGGAAGTATTACCAAGGTGCTCCTTGACCGTTATGTTGAGTTCGTGATCAAGATGGTTTTTCTATAGACCATCCCTTCTCCAAGAATCTGTGTTGGATACCCCCGAACTAGTTGGTTAAGCTAAACAACAACTTGGAGAGTTGGAAGATAAAAGCTTTGCTTGACTTAGTTATTTCCAAGGGATATCTTGTGTGGGTGTCGAAGAAAGATGATATCTTCATCAATTAATCCTTGTGATCAATTGTTGCACCTATTGTCTTGTTCAACCTTTGATTTGAGTATGGGCTATCGTCAAATCAAAATCAGAACCAAAGTTCTTCCTAATGTTGTTTTACTCGTGGATGTATCCTCGAACATACACCGTTATATCTTTTGGTCTGACCAATGCTATCACCTTGTTCTCATAGTTGTGGAATTCCAGCCATTTGGATACCTCGATGAATTGTTGTTGAGCTCATCGACAACATTCTCGTCTATCCTATGACTCATGATGGGCATTAAGCTGGTGTTGGAAACTTGTAGGCAATATCTTTGTGTCATGTACATGAGGTATATGTTTGGTATAATAAGTGACTTCCTCTCAGTTCACGTGTAGTTGTTGCAAGTTGTCGCCGTGAATTTGAGAAAGTTCATTTTGCTTCCTTTGGAACCATCCCAAGTCAATCATGCATGTGCGAAGTATTCTATGGTTTGGTAGATTTGCTACCTCCACTCCATATGTATCTCCTAGCACACCAAGCCACCGATTGATTTGTTTAAGGAAAACAAGTTCCTTCTTAAGAGCTAATCGTACGACTTATGCAAGGACTTCGTTCCCCCAATGATGCTTCCATCTAGAACTCGATAGTGTTTTGTTGTAAGCTCTCCATATGACCACAATTGTCTTGGACACCGTGTTCATGTGGGTCTTGCAATCCAACTCATGTTTTGGAGTTGGCTTCCGTAGTTCGTTTCCTGAGAATCTTGCAACGTCATCTCTTCGATTTGTGTTGCAACCTTTCACTTTCCGACATGCTGAGTCTGGAATATCCTGACACCAACCATATCTGAATCTCAGGCAGATATGATGGTTGGAAAGTTGCCCAAGAATTATAATATTGGTCTCGCTGTAATCGGTAAAGTGATGTTGTGTCTAACACACCTGCTGGAAGACCTATTACTATAATATCTTGTATCAGCAATTTAGCCACTTCCCCATGAGGTTTTCGTATGACTTATTCAAAAGTTGTTTCTCATGGACCCTTTGAGATTCCGAAGTCCGACCTTTTACTTGATGTTCTAGATACCAAACGTTGCCTATAATTGGGTTATGCTATTTCATCAAGGAGAACATTAGAAGTGGAGTGCTAAATGTCTCTCGGTCAATCATCCAGATTTCGTTCCCTTGGCATAGCTAAGGTGAAATCTGAGAAGGTGATGTCCTCCTTTGCATCTGCATCCTCCATCATTATTCATCATGGTAGTATGAGGTGTTGCCAGGATCTTTGGCACGGATGTTGGTAAAAACCTTGATGAATATGGAAATGCTCAAGTTCTTGAGAGCACGCTCAGACACTGGGTTATACACTCGGTTTTAACTGGAAAATGCCTTCTGTTTACCGAGTTGTTCTATAACTCTAGTATCCTTTCCGGCCTGAGTATGCCATTCTTTGAATTCGTTCCAACGATCGTTTGTGAATTGCCTTAGGCTGGCATGAAGAGTTTCAATGATCTCTGTATCAAAAGTAATTATTTTTGCCACTTAAGGGATAATCCTACGAGTCACCTTCTCTAAGGTACCCGTTATGGTATAAGGGCAACTAACTCCTCGCTACTTTGAAACCTCATCACCATCTGTTTTTTGTGTGGAATTGTTGCCTACCAATTGGATCTCTATCATCTTCCTCATTCATTGTTTTCGATGTGTGTCTTGTGTCCCAGCTCGAGAGATGTTATTATGTCTCATTCCATGAGTTGGTCATGAGTCGCTCGATCTTCGTAAAGATTGATTCTTGTAGAGTTTTCTATCCCTGTTGTCTTTCTGTTGGATGAAGAGCCTGAAGGCAAAGAAGTCAAGATTAGCATAATGCAATGAATCAACAGCTGCGAGGAGGGCACGTGGACCAAGAGGATTGTGGTAGCTAGTGTCACCTCTGTTCATTTACCCTACGCTTGAATCTCGGGACGAGATTCTTGTTTAGTGGGGGTGAGTTGTCACAGCCCTAGAATTTGCTTGAATTGTTTGCATCAACATCAGCATGTGCATCATGTCATCATGTTTAAATTCAAATTAATTTGAAATGGGGGTGACCAAACCCTAGCAACAAATAAAATTCAAATAGTGTTAACCAAAATTATTTTTAGTGAACCAAAGTGGCCCTACAAAATGTTGATCATTTTTGGAGAAATGTGGTAACATCAACGAGATGTGAAACATATTTTTCCATGCCATTTTTGGTTACTGAATCAACTCAACAAGTATTTGCTTTGGATCTATTAAATTCTATATAGAATTCCATAGCTCTAAACAATTTGAAACTTGGTAAGGGCCTCTAAAATAATTTAGTGAGGGTCCATAAAAAGTTTCAGATTTTATAAAAAATGAGTTGGTTTGTAAATAAAATCAAAACAGATTAAAACATTAGAAAACTGAAACAAATTGAAAAACAACAACAAACAGAGAGGAAGAAACCTTACCTGTGCGTAGCCCAGGCGGCCCAACTGGCCTAGTGGCCAGTCGTCCCTGACCTCTCGCTAGGAGGACAAGAGGGCGTGTGCCCGACGCGTGAGGCCACGCGCCAGGCCACCTCCAGCCTGCCTGCCCGCTCTAGACGTTGTCTAGGAATGCCACGCGAACCCCTGGCTCTCTCTCTCTCTCTCTCTCCTTGTGCTCATCCCCTCCCCTGTCTCTCTCTTGCACACAACCGAAAGTGCTTGTCGCCGCCGCTCGCAGCCATCATAGCCGTCGGCCATTCCGTGCCCTGTTGCCGTGCTCAGGAGAACCGCGATGTCAACCCCGACCTGCTCACCGAGCCAAGCAACTGGAGGGGCCCTTTGTCTTCTCCATCGACATCGTCTTCAAGCTCTGGCTCCAGCACTCCTCTCCGGTGATTCGCGGCCATCTACACCTCCCCGAGCTAGACGTCTTCCTCAACCAACCCGCTGTGAGCCCTTGTGTCGATTTCCCCTAACCCTGAGGCCTGCCCCTCGCCGTAGTCGTCGACCCTTGCTGCTCAAAACCCCCCGCCGCTCAGCTCATCGCCGGCCATAACTCCGGTGGCCCCCGAGTCCCCTATGTTGCCCCTCTGGATGCGCGCATGTGCGGGCTACCTCTCGATGCCCTTCGCGCACCAAATGACTGCCGGAAGTGCAAATCCAGCGAGTCACCGCCGCGTTCTTTGGTTGCTGCCGGCTGGCCTCCGGCGTGGTGACGTGGCAGGGCCATCAGGGCTAATTACCTTGCTAACTAGCCCCCCAGCCACTAACCAGTGGACCCTGGAGTGGGTCAAACCCTGGGTCAACTTGGGATTATTCCCTGAGTCACTGACCACAGGGTCCCACCTGCCAGTGACACTAACCGTCCCTGAGAGACTGACCAGTGGGTCCCACTAGTCAGGTTTGACCTGGACCAGCCCTGTTGACCTGCTGATGTCACTATGACCGGTCGTGATCACGTGATACTGTCCAGAACTGAGCTGCTTCGGGTTACTCTAAAACCTGGATTGATTGCGCTGCTGCTGCTGCTGATTGTTGTTATTGCTGTTGTTGCCAGGATGCTGTTGGTGCCCCCCTTGGTTATTCTGACCCGGATGCCCGGCTCCTGAACCGCCGGCGCCGAATCCAGCCCCTGATCTACCGTGCCCTGAGCCGCCAGGCGGGCCACCGCCCTGGTTATTGCGTGGTTGGGAATGCTGGTTTTTGAATCTCTGCATGATAAAGCAATCACCCCACGCATGTAACGCCGGCTTATCAGGTGTGTCGTGCTTCGGACAAGGCTTCTTAAGCACTTCTTCTAAATTGAAAGGACCTCTGCTCCTTTGGTGAAACAGCCTGAATTTTCCGTTCCCCTTGGGATGGTTCTGTTCTGTGTTGGTATTTGCCACTAGCTCTGACCCACCATCAGCGTTCTTCCGTTTATTCTGATTCCCATTGTTCACAAAGCCTTTGCCTTGATTGTTCTTCTTCTCTTGATTGGCTTTCTCATCATCCGAGCCTAGATCCTTGGTGTTATCTGAGTCGGCATACTTTGTTAGGGCCGTCTTGAGCTCTCCCATATCCTGACACGTGCGCTTGAGCCGGCCGAGCTTCTGTTTCAATGGAACAAAATGATAGTTCTTTTCCAGAATAAGCACCGCTTGAGCCGCCGTGATCTACTCTGAAGAGTGAATAATGGTCGACACCCGCCGGACCCAATGATGGGCTGACTCATTTTCCTGTTGAACACAATGGTCCAAGTCTACAATGGTCATAGGTTGCTTACAGGTCCCCTAAAAATTCTTAATAAACTTCGCTCTCAGCTCCGCCCATGAACTTATCGTGTTAGGCGGCAGACCTTTCAACCATGTGCGAGCCAGACCCTCAAGCATCATGATGAAATATTTTGCACATACCGCCTCACTAACGTCCAGCATCTCCATGGCCAGCTCATAACTCTCAACCCAAGCCTCAGGGGGTAGACCAGCTGTGTAATTCGAAACTTTTCGAGGCCCCTTAAAATCTTTCGGTAGTCGTTCACTTCTCAGAGCCAGAGTTAAACATGGCACCCCTACGGCTCTGGTACTATCTACTCCTATTGAGACGGAAAGCGTCGGCTCTGGACGGGTTGCCGCTATCTCCGCCTCTCGCCCGTTCCTCGCCCGGTCCGTGAGGACTTGTGCATCTAGAGCCGCCTGCTCATCCTCCGGTGGTCCCCGACATGGATGACTACTGGAACATGCCGGCGACTCGTAGCGCCGGCTGAAACTTCGACTGGGGAGGGGGGTAGAGTGAACTCGGCTCCGGCTGTGAGCATATCTCTCTTGCTGGGCCATGGCCGTCTATAAATATCCAATGGCGTTTCGCACGTCCTCCGCAAAGGGTGCTTCATCTGGGATGGGAATCATCCCAAGCCGGGTGGCCGCCGCCACCATGTTCTAGCTCGGGTTAGAGTAATGACCCGCCGGTGTCGGAAAAGCTCTAGGTGAAGTTTGGTTATGCTGGGGTGGATGAGTTGTCGGGCGTTCCATCGGGCGGCTTTTCGGCGCGCCCGCAACCCGCCCCGCACCAGGGGTATTAAACATGTTCCTTGCTTCATAACGTTCTAGCAGACGGGATTGATGCCTCCTCCGATGCATCGCGGCTGCTGACCTTTGTTCCAGCTCCAGATGGAAAACATCTGCCTTGATACGCTCCGCTTCTTCCTCCATCCGGATCTTCAGCTCAGCCATCCCTTGTCGTTCCACTACCATCCGGCCCTTGATCCGTGCCACCTCTAGATTCCGGGCTGCTTGATTATCCGGTGTTACTTCCGTGTCCATGAGGGCTATCAGCTCATCCATTAATTCCACTAGAACCCGAGCCGGCGGCGGCAGGCTATCACCCGCTGCGGCGGCTCCCGCAGCTGTGTGATCGGCGTCTGGAGCCGATCCCGCCATGAACACTGCCGCATGAACCGGGGGTCTCAGACCATCCGACTCAAAGCCCTCTACCTCAGAATAGGTGTCGTAGTAGCCCCCAAGGCCACCGTTACTGAGCCGATACACTGACTCTGTCTCCCCACTGGAGGACTCATCTTCCGAGCAAACAAGAGTTCCCTGTGACCCGGACGCTTCTAGGTCCATACCTTGAGTGAAGCCCACGAGAACATGCTTTTGACTTGGATGGGCACGGGCAGGCCGCACACCACTCGCAGATTGGAGACGCCGAGTCAGCTCGATGATGTTGGTGCAGATGTTTGGCCCGGGTGTAGATCCATCAACCTTTCCAATGAAAACCTAGATCCCACCAAACGGAACCCGGAATCCATACTCCACAAAATCAGCATCAAGCCCCCAGCCGGCGGCGTCGATGTAGAGCCGGCCGCGGCGACTCTTGCTCATCCTTCCAACCATGTATCCCTCTAGCCCTGGGAGAGAGCCCTTTGAGAACTCAACACCACCAAGCACAAGCCCCACGGTGGGCGCCAACTGTCGTGGATTTATCACGGCAGATGTCTGGGTGAACGGACTTGGATTCGAGGCCATCGCTAACAGGGTGGACTCAAAGGGGTTGATCGGGACGTAAGACACGGATTTACCCAGGTTCGGCCCCTCAAGTCGAGGTAATAGCCTACATCCTGCTTGTGTTTGTATTGCTTGTGTATCGATTACAAGGAGCTAGAAGCTTGATCTAGTTCTCGATAACCTCTCCTCTACGTTACCTCTGGTCTGCCTTTATCTAGGAGGTCGGGACCACCGGGTCGTTACAATTGTTAACTGAGTCTTATTGTATGTCCGAGTCTCTCTCTATCTTCTTGTCCAAGCTGTCTTTGAGACGGCTTACATGCCCAGGTCTTCTCCGTCCGGGCCGTCGTACGGCCCACACCTTGAGCCGCCTATCTTCCTGGGCCACCAGTCTTACGGCTCACCCTTGGGCTGGCTCACGAGCCAGCAACATGACCCAAAGCCTCTAGGGCGGGTCATATTGCGGGGTTATATCCCCAACAGGTCCCGACCCAGGTAAGGTGGAAGACGTGGAGATAACCATGCGTGAGACCGCAAAGTGATGTGATGTGTTAGAGGCTGGATTCATATGGCTTAGGATCAGAGTCCCAACAGCAGATATCCATATGAACAAGTTACACACATCATCATAAACAGGGGGTTGAACATCTCATGTTCAGTCATGTCATCAAGTCATTTGACTTATCTCAAGTGTCATCTCTGGGTCATCCACACACACACAAAACACACACACACCAAGTTTAGAAACCATGGACGTAGCACAAGAGCGGTCATCCAACTATCCTCAACCATGGACACGGCTATTCGAATAGTTTTACACTCTGCAGAGGTTGCACACTTTACCCACAAGACTCGGGGAACTTCTATGTCATCCACAACTCGTGGTATATTACATACCCGAGGTAAGCACCCAAACAATGCCTTTCCCATGGTGATACTAAACAAAGAGTCCACTCATTGGTGCCATCCCTAATGATATACATCACACATATCATCCATGAGGGCAGGCAACAGTGTGCCCGGTGCCTATAAAGACAGCGCATGGCCTTGCACTCCGGGATGACCCCATCTCGAGAGTGACCACTTCGCTCTCGCCACTGGTAATGCGGGCTCCCTGCTAGCACCAACCATAGTAATCAAGAAAGCCCCATCCCATAAGGGGTATCGTGATCGTACATGTAAGGTGGGAATAACGGTTGCCACTTACACCAATCCATTTTTTTAAACCACACACACTCACTTGCTCCAGTACACCACTTCTTTCTCAAGTGGTTACCCAACTCAGAATCGTCTCCCTCGGGCATTAGTGGCACCCGACGGGGTTTTCGAATGTTTTTTGAAAACACTTTGTTTCCATCACCATGCATAAACCCATCCCACTTGCATAGCAACTACTAGCATCCTAACTACTCCCACCCGCATAACCCTCATAAGGTGGTAGGGTCATGTGCGATGCAAGTATCAACAAGAAAGTATCGGAGGCATCCCACCGTAGTGGTTACCACATAAACATGCTCAACATCAAGAAATAAAGTGCTATATGCCATGCGATAAAAGGGTTTCATAGTCATGGTCAAAGGGTTGCTTGCCTGGCTCAGCAAAGTCTTCGGGGTCTTCAAAGTCTTCGGGTCAAACTCCGAGCACTTCGTCTACTTCGTCAACTATCGCCGGAAACAACCGAAATAAGCAACACAACAAGCAGAAAATAAAAGTGCTCTATAAATAGTAGTTTCATTTTTCTTGGACACCTTTGGTCATGAGAAATATAACCAAAGAGGTTTTATTGGATGTGGGTCAAGGGGGAGTTTTTGAATGGTGGCAACAGAGGCATCATTGATCCTATAGGAAATCTACAGAAAATATTTTGTTTAAAATGAGTGGATGCACCCAACAAATAGGGCACAATTTTAGAAACATTTGGGAAGTGGTTTCACTGGATTTGGAGTTGGCATGATTTTCTTTTGGATTTTCAAAGTGGATCATACATGAAGAAATGGCCCAATATTTGACATAGCAGAATAATTTTGGGCAAAAATGTTCACCACTTAGTGCATGAATTTAGGTACACCTGGGAACTTGAATCACTCCATTTGAAGTTGATTTGGAGCCTCTAGGAATTTTGCAACGGGGGACCTTCATAGTTCAAATTTGAATTTGAGTTTGAACTATACATAAAAGTTTTCTCTTAAAGTGTGCAATGCACATATTTGGATAGGACATGATGTTAGGAATTTGTAGAAACTTGAATCACCAAATTTGGAGCTAATATGAATTTCCTAGGAATTTTTGAAGTACTCTTGAAAAACAAAAGGAAAAGAATTTATACCTAATGGCTATATTGCGCACAGGGCGTATATCTGCAAATGGGCCAGCTCATTAACTCAGTCGAGTGGGGGGAAATGATGACGTCGAACGCGCCCCGCGGAAATACGCCTTCCCCAAGAGAAGGCGGCTCCGGGTGGCTCCCGTCTCCACTTAAACGGGTGGGGCGGCCGACCTGTCACCGACAGGCGGGGCCCGCCTGTTGGGTCCGTCCCCCACCTCCCGCCCATGCTGGGAGACATAGGGGACGTGGGACCAAGCGGCGCCAGTGCTCGCCCCGGTGGCTCTGGCCACCTCCGACGGCGCTCCGGCCACCAGTGGGCTCAGAGCAGCCTGCCGCACCTGCCCGAGGGGTCTTTGACTCTAGGGAAGACCGGGCCCGAGCGCAGTACCGCCCCGGCGGAGGAGGCCGACAATGATGGCAAACACGGTGCCACAGCCGCAGAGGAGAGAAAATGAGGATCTGGGAGGGCTATGCGGTGGAGTTAGGGCACGCAGGTGGAGCTCAGAGGGAAGGAGGGAGGTGGGGCAGCACGAATTTGCCGAAGGACGAGGCGGCACCATGGCGGCCATGGGGACAGAAGGAGGGCATAGGAGTTGTGGTGGCTTGGACCAGGAGCTCCATGGGAGGGAGAGGAGTTGCATCCGCTCGAGAGTGAGCTCGGGGGGAGAAGAAATAGAGGGGGCGAGGGAGAGGGAGCTCGGGCATGCCTCGGATGCTCTCAGGCGCGGTGAGCACGCGTGCCTGAGGTGCCTTTGGCCACTTGCTGGCATCTGGAAGGAAAGTGGGAGGCTCAGAGGGATCCTAGGCGCATTGGGGCGCTTTGCCGAAGCTGGACGCAAGCTGCAAGACGAGCCCAAGTGGCAGAGCACCAATTTTGCAGGTCAATGGCGTGGTCACCACACCTATTTGTGTCCAGGGCATCATTTTGTTCGGCCAATGATGTCTCGCATGCAAGGCATGCCTGCTTGAGTGCACTTGTGAAGTCTCAGAGAAAATGGGGCTGAGTGGGTGTGGTTTTAATTGTAGGTATGTTTGCAGCCGCAAACTTGGGACTTAGAAAAGGATTTTTTACTAGAGGGTACTTTGGACAAGACCTTGTCCACTCGTCATAGGCATGGAAGGAATATATGGCTACAAATTTTTAGCTCAGGGAGATGAGTATAATTAGCACTTGCAGTACAAAGCTGTATTTTTTGTCATAATCTAGTTTCAGATGGTTTGCTCATATTTTCCACATGAGCATGCCATCTTTGGACGTGTAATGATGCATTGGCATGCCAGAGGTGTTGTGGTAAAACTTGGGGGCAGTTGCATGCATGGAATAATAGGAGAGAGGAAGAGAGGCATGCCAATGATGTCCAAAAGAGGGAATCTTTGGATTTTACCCCCCCCCCTCTCAATCATAGAGCTGGTTATAGGTTTTCTACTGGAGTGGGGGAGAAGTATGATGGAGATCTGGTAAAAAATTGAAGTGAAGGAGAATAGCAGAAGGGGGGAGTCAAACAAGGCTCTTTAAAAAAATATGCAGAAGTGTTTGATGATGGTTTGGCTAAGCAAATGGAGCTTGCTTGCCATGAGATTTAACAGGATGAAAATATAGGTAGAAATAGACAGGATCACCAAGTTTGAGGAGTTTTGAAGGAAGTCCACAATGTAACTTTGTAAAACCCTAGAAATCAACAGAATCTGATTCTTGTAGATCTAGGTATGCATTTCCATTCTCCTTGATTCACCACTTGGTGTGGCATTCTTATTTGGGTACTGGAACATGCCCACAAAGTTTGGGGTCAAGCGAAGAAACCTCACAATGTAAAGTTGTTCAAATTTGAATCTGGACAGGAATGGTTTTGGAATTTTCTAATGGAGAAAATTAATGAAACTTTGCAAGATCATCACCTATTGCATTAGTGACTTGCTGGAATTTTATAGAATTTATTGAGAATAGTTCTTATAGAAATATTTCAAAAACATGATTTGGACACAAACGGTTTGCAGGGGTTTTGCCCATGATTTTGAACATGACCATGTGTTGAAACTCATATATATGGAAAATATATGTCCACTTAGTTTTTGTAAAATTTGTCAAATATTTTTAAAGCATTTAAATACTTTTTCCCTATAAAAGACCATTTCTGGCCTTAAGAAAAAGCCTTTAAATAAAGTAGCAAAATAATCTTTAAAATTAATATTTGGTGGTTTTTGAAAGTCTTATATATAGTAGGTTTCAAATAAATCCTTTGTGGAAAAACAATCCACCCAATTCGAGGACTTGTATTACAAACGTCAATTCGGGGGTTTTGGAAAACCTAATTTGAATAAATCCATTTTGGCCAAAATAAAATTTTATAAAAATAGTTTTATGTCCTATACACATGGCATGATCATTGGGAAAATATTTGGAGCAAGTAGATGTGTTTTGGGAGTAGGAGGGATTTTATGATTATAGAGCACCAACAAGCAATCAAGCAATCATCAATCAAGTCAAGCATCACAAGCACAGAAAAAGTTTTAATTGGCCCTAATTTTTGGGTCAAGTTAACTTAGTCATGAGGCAAAACACAGGGTGTGACTGTTGCGGGAGAGTGGACCGCTGTAGATAGATGGGGGCAGGTGATGAAGGTGTTGGTGACGATGACGGAGTTGTTGGAGTAGATCGTGGCCACAATGATGGCCCCAGCGGCGTTCCGGTTCCACCGGAAGAGAGGGGGAGAGAGCCCCCTCCCTATTCTTCTTCCTTGACCTCCCCCCTAGATGGGAGAAGGGTTTCCCTTCTGGTCCATGGGCTCCATGGTGGCGGAGGGGCGAGAGCCCCTCCGAGATTGGATCTCTCCCTCTATTTCCTTTTGTTTCCGTGCTCCTAGATTCTGGCCTTTCACCGTTTCTTAAATATCTAGAGATTTGTAACTAAATTTTGAGCGGATATTTATCAAAAAAATAGCTTTCTTGCGCTGAAAGGACAGCACCAACCGACCTAAGGGCTGGTCACAAGGGCCTAGGACGCGACCAGGGGGTAGGCCACGCCTGGCAGGCTTGTGACCTCCTCGGGCATTGTCTCCCGTTGATTCTTTTTCCCAAAAATCACATATATTCCAAAAAAATCTCCATAAGTTTTTATCGCATTTGGACTTCGTTTGATAATGATTTTTTGTGAAACAAAAAACATGTAACAAACAGGAACTGGCACTGGCACTGGGCACTGGATCAATATGTTAGTCCCAAAAATAGTATAAAAATTGCCAAAAGTATATGAAAGTTGTAGAATATTGGCATGAAACAATCAAAAATTATAGATATGACACAGACGTACCAGCGTCCCCAAACTTAATTCCTGCTCGTCCTCGAGTACGTAAATGATAAAAAGGATAATTTTTGATGTGGAATGCCACCTAGCATAATCTTGTTCATATAATCTAATCATGCCATGAATATTAAGACACGAGTGATTCAAAGCAATAGTCTATCATTTGAAATTAAGACAATAATACTTCAAGCATACTAATAAAGCAATTGTATCTCTTCAAAATATAATGGCAAAAGAAAGTTATCCCTACAATATCATATTGTCTGGCTATGCTCCATCTTCCCCACACAAAGTATTTATATCATGCACAAGCCCGATGACAAATCAAGCAATTGCTTCAAACCTTTTATGTTCCCAAACCTTTTCAACTCTCACGCAATACATGAGTGTGAGCCATGGATATAGCATTATAGGTGGAATAGAATATGGTGGAGGCTGTGAAAAAAGGAGAAGACAGTCTCACATAAACTAGGCATATCAATGGGCTATGGGGATGCCCATTAATGGATATTAATGTGAGTGAGTAGGGATTGCCATGCAACGGATGCACTAGAGCTATAAGTGTATGAAATCTCAAAAAGAAACGAAGTGGGTGTGCATCCAACTTGCTTGCTCATGAAGACATAGGGTAATTTGAGGAAGCCCATCATTGGAATATACAAGCCAAGTTATATAATGAAAAATTCCCACTAGTATATGAAAGTGACAAAATAGGAGACTCTCTATCATGAATATCATGGTTCTACTTTGAAGCCCAAGTGTGGAAAAAGGATAGTAGCATTGTCCCTTCTCTCTTTTCTCTTTTTTTGGTGGGAATTTAAGGCCTCTCTTTTTTTATTTGGGTTTCTCTGGCCTCTTTTATTTTTCATAAAGACCGGAGTCTCATCCCAAATTGTGAGATAATCATAGCTTCCATCATCCTTTCCTCACATGGGACAATGCTATAATAATGAAGATTATCACACTTTTATTTACTTACAACTCAAGAATTACAACTCGATATCTAGAACAAAATATGACTCTATATGAATGCCTCCATTGGTGTACCAGGATATGCAATGATCTAGCATAGCAAATGACATCAAAAAACGGACAAGCCATGAAAACAACATGTTAGCTATCTGCAAAGCAATATGAAAATGATGGTGCGCGTGTGATAATAAACGGAACGGTGGAAGTTGCATGGCAATATATCTCGGAATGGCTATGGAAATGCCATAATAGGTAGGTATGGTGCCACACCCTGTGTTGAGTTTGGATTTATAAAATTTAGATCCAATTAAAACTTTTTCAATGCTTGTGCTTGATTGAATTGTTGCTTGTTTGCTTGTTGATTGTGGTGTATGGCACTCTTAGGTTCTATCCCTCTTCATATTCAACTTCCTTGACCCAAACTACTTACCCAATGATCATGCCATGTGAATAGTGCCCAAAACTATTATTTTAAAATTTTATTTTGACCAAAAAGGATTTATCAAAATTAGGTTTTCAAAACCCCTTAAAATGAGGTTTCCACTACAAGTCCTCAAATTGGGTGGATCCTTCTTCCCCAAAGGCTTTACTTCAAACCTACTATATATAAGACTTCCCAAAACCACCAAATATTCCTTTTAAAGATTATTTTTACATTTTATTTAAAGGCTTTTTCTTAAGGCCGGAAATATTTTTTTCATAGGGAAAAATTATTTAATTGCCTTCAAAATATTTGAGAAAATTTAGGGAAACTCAGTGGACATATATTTTCCATATATATGAGTTTCAACACATGGGCATATTTAAATCATGGGTAAAACCCCTCAAAACCCTTTCTGTTCAAATCAAGCTTTTGAAATATTTCTATAAGAAATCCTATCAATAAATTCCAAGAAAATTCCAGCAAGTCAACACTATCATAGGTGATGATCTTGCAAAGTCTCATCTTAATCCAAGTTGATTTGGTTCATCAACCAAAACCCTCCCTATCCAGATTCAAGTTTGAGCGACTTTACATTGTGAAGTTTCTCCCCTTGACCTCAAACTTTGTGGACATGCTCTAATCACCAAATAATGATGCTACACTAAGTGGTGCATCAAGGGTAAAATCTTAGCATAACTAGATCTACAGAAACCTGATTCTGTTAGTTTCTAGGGTTCACAAAGTTTCCATTGTCAACTTTGCTCATTTGAGCTCAAACTTGGTGATAAGCCCTACTTTTGACCACCCTTTGATCCTGTTAATTATCAAGGCATGTACAATTCATCTACTGGGCCAAATCACCATCAAACACCTTCTGGTCCATTCTAGAAATCATTATTTTCACCATCTCTTCTATTCCCCTTGCCATATAACTTTTACCACAACCCCTCAGGGTTACCAGCCACCTCCAGTAACTCTCCCTGGCCAAGACTCAATAGGTAAGTGGGGTAAAACCCCCATTTTTACCTCTGTTCCACCATGGCAGAAGCTTCCTCCCTCCAAATTCTTTTCTCCCTAGCTCCCCCTAGCTCCATAGCATCTAAGGGGCATCTCCAGACCCCCCCCAGGCGCTACTGGACAAGCTAGGACACCCCTAAGCGAGCGGGCAACGGCTATGCTGGCCATTTGGGCGCTCTAGAGCGTCCTATAGTGCGCTGCCGCACTCTAGCAGGGGCATCCTGAGCCCCCCCCCCCCCCCCCGACTGCCTTGGGATGAGGGAGCTTGTCCTCCTGGTCAGCCTCGACGTCCGCAGCATGGCAGGCGGTAGGCCCCCTCTCCCTCCTCTCTCCTTCTCCCTAC
The DNA here is from genome assembly GCA_022496015.1 of Hordeum marinum. Lineage (NCBI taxonomy): Eukaryota > Viridiplantae > Streptophyta > Magnoliopsida > Poales > Poaceae > Hordeum > Hordeum marinum. The sequence continues at coordinate 66,305,878 of CM039677.1, forward strand.
CACACGAGTGCCCAGCGCCGCACAGCTCGGACAACCGGGGAGCTCACACGCGCGCCCTCCACCGCTCTCTCTCTCTTCCTTCCCCTGGACGAGGACCGTGTCCACAAACCCCCCAGACACGGCCCGGGGCGCCCCCGTGGCCCGTGGCGACGCCCTCGTCCTCATCGGCGTACCGCGTCCATGGTGAGCTGGCGCCCGCCTATATAAAGGCCCTCCCTGAGCTCCCACTCCTCTCCCCTCGTTCTCTCCTCCCCTCTGTTGCTCCCCCATGCTCAGCCCGCTCGGCCCCGTGGTCGGGAGCCCTCACCTAAACCAAACCCTCACCGCCGTCGGGTTTCCCCCCTCGCCGGCGATTCCCTCAGCCCCGGCGACTCCCCTCAGTCCCACGCCACAGGCGACACTCCCTTGAGCATGCCCGTGCCCCTGGCTGGCCTCGCTGTCGATCGCAGCCCCTCCGATGAGCCTCCCCTACTTCTTGTCGCGAGGAGAGGGATGACAGGTGGGGCCCACTTGTAAGCCCCTCATCCCCCTCCTCTCTCTGCCTAGTAGGACCCGCGGGTAGGTTTAAAAATAAACCTGCCGCGCGCGGCGTCTCGCCTCGGCCGGTTTCGCCTGTAGTCCGTTTCGGCTATAGCATTTTGGCCCAAAAGGACACAGTGCCCTTTTTCCATTTTTATTTTTCCTCTGACTTCCAAAAATTCCACAGATTTGAATATTAATCAAATTCCAAATATTATTTCACCTAAAATCTTGAAATATTCCATAGAATTTATTAGTGCCACTTGTGAAAATATTTAAAAACCTTTTCTATACTGTTTTATTTTAAAACCTATATTTAGGCATCTTTCTGCCTCTAATTAATAATTGAAAAAATGTTTTCATAGCAAAATAATAAACAAACATTTTTAATATAGTCTTTAGTATTTATCAGAGTAGGGTAGCATTTTTATTAGTGGTTGAATGCTCTATTTTTGTGTGATGCTTATTTTTATCGCTTTTATTCGCGATGATAGATTGCGCTGTTGACGAAGAAGTTGGACCCGGAGACTTCGAAGAACCCAGAGACTTTGTTGAGCTAGGCAAGGAGCCCTTTGAACATGTTAAGAAACTTTTTCATGCATGACATATAGCACTTGTTGTTCTGATGATTGATCATGACGTGGTGTCCTCTCCCCTTCGGTGGGTTGCCTCCGATACTTTTACCTTTGACACTTGCATCATGCATGACCCTACCACCTTATGAGGGTTATGCGGGCGGGTGTAGATAGCCTGCTAATACATGCTACGCAAGTGGGTTGGGATTTACGCATAGTGGTGGGAAGGAGGCCATGATTTCAAAGACTTTTCGAAAGCCCGGTCGGGTGCCACTAATGCCCGAGGGAGATGATGATAAGTTGGGTGACCACTTGAGGGAGAAGTGGTGTACCGAAGCAAGTGAGTGTGTGTGGTTTTCAAAAATGTATTGGTGTAAGTTGCAACCGTTATTCCAACCTTACATGTACGACCACAATAACCCTTATGGGATGGGGCTTTGTTGATTACTATGGATGGTGCTAGCAGGGAGCCCGCATTACTAGTGGCAAGAGTGAAGTGGTCACTCTTGAGACGGGGTCGTCCCGGAAGTATAAGGCCATGCACTGTCTTTACAGGCACCGCGCACACCATTGTGTGCCCTCATGGATGATACGTGTGATGTATATCATGAGGGATGGCACCAATGAGTGGACTCTTTGTTTAGTATCACCATGGGAAAGGCATTGTTCGGGTGCTTACCTCGGGTATGTGATGTACCGCGAGTCATGGATGACACGGAAGTTCCCTGAGTCTTGTGGGTAAAGTGTGCAACCTCTACAGAGTGTAAAACTATTCGAATAGCCGTGTCCACGGTCAAGGAAAGTTGGATGACCGCTCTTGTGCTACGTCTAAGTGTGTACACAACCTGGTGTGAGTGTGTTGGAGACAAAGATGGTACTTGAGCTAAGTCCGATGACTTAGCATGACAACTGAACTAAGTCTGATGACTTAGCATGATGAATGAACATCAGAGGTTCAACCCCTGCTTAGGATGATATCTATAACTTGTTCATATGGATATCTGCCAAACTGTTGATGCATGCTTACTTAGTGACTTGATCATGTAATTGCATTAAAAATTGGCTTTCTGCAAATTACCTACTTCGTGCTATATCATGCATCATTATTACCTTATTCCACAACTTGGGTTGCTTGCGAGTACATTCAAAGTACTCATTGGCTTGCCACTGGTTATTTAATTGGCCAGGCATGGAAGAACAGGAGTATGTTGAAGAGTTCATTGATGACGAACATGCGAACTACGATGCTTCCCAGTCAGAATGCCTTTAGGTTTAAGGCAGATGGCATGGGTTCACGCTTTCGATCAAGATTTCCGCTGTTTGTTCTATTTAAGTGTTTGGCCCTTGTGGCCCTATCTATCTAAGACTAGACCTTCGTGGTCTTTATTTGTGTAAGACACTAAATGTGGATGTAAGACTCTTGTTATTTAGCTTCTGTGTGTTTAGTGAGCATTGATCTCTGGGATCACCGTACAGGTGCAATCTGATCACGACTTATGAGTCGGGGTCCCCAAAGAGCTGGTATCAGAGCCGTCCTGACTGTAGGAAGCCCTTAGTTAGCATGGACGTTAGTCACAATAAAACTGTTTTCAAAAGTACACCTAGCACCTATACTTAGGAATTCTGTACTATTTACGTCTTCTATTCTTCACACAACACTTTGCTGACTCTCCTCCCTTCAAACCTTTGTAGATGGTCGTCGTACCCGAGGCCTTCCTGACATCCGGCTTTCCCTTACTCCTTGGGGATAGCCTGGAGAAGTGCCAGTTTCGCCAACCACCCATTTTCCTCTACCACGAGCACTGGGTCGATGCCATCACAAAGGAGTACCACGTGGATGTGTTCGTGAAGGCAAACGACTCCCCGACTAGTTGGTTCTTTGGAGGACCACGGATGGATACCATGATACTTGTAGTCGAGACAGCTACACGCAAGGCACTCCTACACCTTCGAGACATCATTCCAGAGATGGCTGACGAGCTGGCTACTTGCTACCTTCCCTTCAGGAAGGATGATCTTGGCGAGAGTTGGACGCTGATCCCATCCAAGGAGGATGGCACGCCACTCAGGTTCCAGACCTACTTCAGCCTCTCTGCCGATAGTCTGGTTCATAACCTGATGAAGGAGTCCATGAAGCTCCGCGAGGAACTTCACCACACCCGAGAGCTACTTCGGCAAGCCAAGATGAAGCCAGACAAGATCAAGAAGGATGGAGCCCCCGAGGGACAACCAGTTGTCGCTTAGAGAGGAGGAGTGCCCCCAGCTAGTGATGCACCCACACGTTGTCATCGCATGAGTGCAAAGGAGTACCGTGAGCTCTTCACCGACCCGCCAGCGAAGCGTCGTTAGGATGGACCTCCTCGTTCCCCGACCCCTTCGACTGGGAATGATGCCCATTCAGATGATGAACAGGAGGAAGACTCAAAGGAGTGTGACTACGAGACCGAGCACTCCACCACCTGAGTCCGAGAACCCCTAGGGTAGGATCAGTCATGTACCCCTCATGCGAAGTCGAGTCCGTGTAATGGTTCATATGAAACCATGTGTGCTTGTTGTTTGTTTTGGTGTTTGTGTTTCGATGCAAGTTGCGCTTTTTCCCTAGGCAACATGTAAGCGACTCCATCGTTTATCTTAATGTATGATGGTCTTTCGACCTTTGTTTTACCATACTTACACTTGACCAACCCCCTTAGGCGCGATTTTCCGTTATTTCTTTTCCTCTCATCTATCCGAGTTGTTTGACTTGGATGCTCCAAGAAGGATGGTGACTGCTACCCGCAACAGCTCCTTCACCAATCCTGAAGCTGGCAACTCAAGCCAGCAACAGGGAGATGGTGGGGCTGCTCATGCTGGAGGACACCAGGAGCAGCCACAAGGCGACATTCCCCGCCACCACCTCCACTGGAGAACATGACCATAGCTTAGTTTCTCCAAGTTCTCCGGGAGGAGCACCAAGCCAACAATGCTTCTATCCAGTAGATGGCTTAGGCCCTTATGAACAACCAACAGCAAGGCAGGTACGGCAATGTCCGCTCCACTCTGTCTGAGTTCATGAGGAATCCGCCCCCAACCTTCACCGAGACTGCTGAACCATTGGATGCTGATGACTGGATCCACACCATCGAGGACTTCCTTGCATTGGTCAATTGCAATGAGGACCGTGAGAAGGTGCTTTATGCCTCTCACTACCTTGGAAGTACCGCCCGAGCTTGGCGGGATAGATTGAAGGTCATGCAAGGTGAGCGTGTGATCACTTGGAATGACTTCAAGGAAGGATTCCGCACCGCCCACATTCCTTCTGGGATCATGGCTATCAAGAAGAGAGAATTCCGAGTGCTGAAGCAAGGAAGTGAATCTGTCAAGGAGTACCTATAGAAGTTCAACCTGCTGTCAAGGTATGCACCTGAAGATGTCAACACGGAGGCTGCCAAGAAGGAATGCTTCATGGAAGGACTTCAACAGACCCTGCAGTATCAGCTTATCGTCTGCGACTATCGCACCTTCTTTGACCTGGTGAACAAGGCCCTCATGCTAGAGGACAAGCATCATGCTATAGACGACACTCGCAAGCGCAACATGATCATCAAGGGTAGCTCAAGCAACCAAAAGCCTCGCCCCTGGCAGCCAGCCCCAGCCAAGCCAACCTATCAGCCACAGCAGGCTAGACCTCCTGCGCCTCATCCGAGCTACTAGCCTCAGCAGTATGCCAACCCCAGGCCAGCTTACAACAACACCAATAACAACAACGGTGGCAGAAACTTCAACAACAACCCTGGGCAAGTCACTTGCTTTGGGTGTGGTTAGTCTGGGCACATCTCTAAGCTTTCCCCCAACAAGAAGCCAGATGCACCGTGCCCCAATGCGCCAAACCAAGGTCAAGATCGTGGAGCACCCCCAAGGAACCCCGCTCCCCGCAACCAGCCCAATAATGGCAAGGGTCGTGTGAATCACGTCACCATAGAGGAAGCCCAGGAAGACCTGGATGTCATACTGGGTACGTTCCTCATCAACTCAACCCCAGCAACAGTATTGTTCGATTGTGGAGCTTCGCATTCTTTTGTCACCCAAAAGTTTGCATTAGAGAGTGGCATGAAACCTACACCCCTGGGTAGTCATATGTTGATACAAACCCCGGTTTTAGTTATCAAGTCCGAGATAGGGTGTAAGGGAGTGAAGATTGACATCAACGGGGTAGACTTCCTAGCAGACTTTATAGTTCTGGATTCACCCGGCTTGGATATCATCCTTGGCATGAATTGGTTAACCAAGCACCAAGGCATGTTAGACCGTGCCAAGAGGATCGTTACTATGATCAATAGCCAAGGAGTGGAAGTCAAGTATGTTCCCAACCCTGCCTCCACTCAAGCCCCTCAAGCTAACTGTCTATCGGGAGTTGAGTTGGAGCAAGTGCCAGTGGTATGTGAATACCCGGATGTGTTTCCTAATGAGCTGCCCAGGATGCCTCCTGACCGCGACATTGAGTTCATCATTGAGCTTATGCCCGGATCAAGGCCCATCTATAAGAAGGCTTATAGGATGGGATCCAAAGAGTTGGCTGAATTGAAGAAGCAACTGGCAGAGCAGCTCAGAAAAGGATTTATTCGCCCTAGTGCCTCTCCTTGGGGATTACCTGTCCTATTTGTGTCAAAGAGGGATAGAACTATCAAACTCTGTGTCGATTATCGTTCTCTCAATGAAGTCACAATAAAGAACAAGTACCCACTCCCCAACATTGAAGACATGTTTGATCAGTTGAATGGAGGCAAGGTGTTTTCCAAGATCGACCTCAGGTCTGGGTACTATCAGCTGAAGATCAGACCCCAAGACATTCCGAAGACGGCGTTTGTAACCCGGTATGGCCTGTATGAATACACGGTCATGTCATTCGGGTTAACGAATGCCCCTGCCTACTTAATGTACCTCAATAATAAGTTCTTCATGGAGTACTTGGACAAGTTCGTTGTTGTCTTCATTGATGACATACTTGTCTTCTCCAAGTCTGAAGAAGAACATGAGGAACACTTGAGATTGGTCCTAGAGAAGCTTCGAGAGCACCAGCTTTATGCCAAGTTCAGCAAGTGTGAATTCTGGCTGCATGAAGTTGGATTCTTGGGTCATGTGCTGAGTGCAGAAAGATTATCAGTGGATCCTGCCAAGATTGAAGCCGTGACTGAATGGCAGACCCCAACCACCGTGTAGGAAGTCAGGAGCTTCCTCGGACTCGCGAGATATTACCGCAAGTTCGTGGAAGGGTTCTCAAGCATTGCCCGACCCATGACCCAACTTTTGAAGAAGGACAAGAAGTTCGAATGGATAGCTAAGTGCGAGGAAAGCTTCCAGGAGCTCAAAAAGAGATTGACCACAGCCCTAGTTTTGGCCACCCCCGATATTCACAAGGAGTTTTTGATTTATTGTGATGCATCAAGAACTTGGCTTGGAAGTGTTCTGATGCAAGAAGGCAGAGTTGTAGCATATCTATCCAGATAGGTACGAACTCATGAAGAGAACCACGCAACTCATGATCTTGAGTTGGCAGCCATGGTTCATGCCTTGAAGACATGGCGACATTACCTTCTGGGGAAGCGATGTGAGATATACACAGACCACAAGAGTTTGAAGTATATTTTCACTCAAAGGGAATTGAACATGAGGCGGCGAAGATGGTTGGATTTGATCAAGGATTATGACCTCAGTGTACAATACCCCCCCCCCCCCCGGAAAGGCCAATGTGGTAGCAGATGCCTTAAGCAAAAAGGCTTGTTCCTTGAACGCCATGATTAGGGAAAAGCTGCCTGCCCTATATGAAGAGCTTGAAAGCTTTGGCTTGGAACTGGTTGCACCAGGATTGCTCGCCAACCTCGAAGCAAAGCCTACCTTGAGGGACAATATCAAAGAAGCTCAGAAGGGACACGAGAGCATTGAAGGCATCAAGAGGAAGATCAAGGCAGGCAAGGCCCCAGGATTCTCAGTGGATGAACAAGGAGTAGTATGATTCGGGAATCGCATCTGCATAGCCAACAAAGAGGAGCTCAAGAACTTGATCTTGCAAGGAGCTCATGACACTCCATACTCCATCCATCCTGGAGGAACCAAGATGTATCAAGACCTCAAGACAAGATTCTGGTGGCATGGCATGAAAAGGGAGATAGGCACCTTTGTCGCCAAGTGTGACACATGCCAGAGAGTCAAAGCTGAGCACCAGTGACCCGTTGGGCTATTGCAGCCTATCAAAGTGCCTAAATGGAAGTGGGACAAAGTCAGATGGATTTCATCACCGGATTTCCAAGGTCAAGCAAAGGACATGATTCCATTTGGGTCATTGTTGATCACCTGACCAAAGTAGCCCACTTCATTCCCGTCAAGACAACCTACAATGGGAACCAATTGGCCAACCTCTACATCAACCGGATTGTGAGCCTCCACGGAGTTCCTAAGGAGATTGTATCGGACCGAGGCACCTAGTTCACCTCAAGGTTCTGGAATAGGTTCCAAGAAGCCTTGGGAACCAAGCTCTCCTTTAGCACTGCTTTTCACCCCCAGACCGGTGGACAAACTGAACGAGTAAATTAGATACTTGAAGATATGCTCCGCGCTTGTGTCTTGGCTTATGGAGCCAAGTGGGAAGATTTCCTACCATTCGCCGAGTTCTCCTACAACAACAACTATCAGTCGAGTCTTTAGATGGCACCATTCGAGGTGTTGTATGGGCGCAAGTGTCGTACTCCCCTCAACTGGTCAGAAACCGGAGAAGGGTTAGTCTTTGGCACAGATATCCTTTGCGAAGCAGAGGAGCTAGTTCAACTCGTCCGAGAGCGCCTTGAGACCGCCAAGACAAGATAGAAGAGCTATGTCGACTCTCGCCATCGGGACATAAGTTTCCGTGTTGGAGACCATGTCTACCTCCGTGTCACACCTCTCAAGGGAACCAAGCGCTTCCACATCAAGGGAAAACTTGCACCAAGGTTCATCGGCCCCTTCAAGATCACCGACAGGAGAGAAGAAGTTTCATATCAGCTAGAGCTACCTTCTGAGCTGTTGGATGTGAACAACGTCTTCCATGTGTCACAACTCCGGAAGTGTCTTCAAGTTCCCAGCCGCCCCGACCTCTACAAGGACATCGACCATCAAGCCATTGATCTTCAGCCAGACCTCACTTATCGTGAGACCAGTTTGCATTTTGGATGAAGCCGAGCGCTGCACCCGAAGCCGAACCATCAAGTACTTCAAGGTACAATGGAGCAACCACACTGAAGCTGAAGCAACCTGGGAGCGTGAAGACTATCTTAAATCTGAGTTCCCTTATCTTTTTAGCGCTTATCCTAGGAATCTCGGGGATGAGATTCTTGTAAGGGGGTAGGTCTGTCACACCCTGTGTTTGTATTACCTTGTTGAGTTTGGATTTATAAAATTTAGAGCCAATTAAAACTTTTTCAATGCTTGTGCTTGATTGAATTGTTGCTTGTTTGCTTGTTGATTGTGATGTATGGCACTCTTAGGTTCTATCCCTCTTCATATTCATCTTCCTTGAGCCAAACTTCTTGCCCAATGATGATGACATGTGAATAATGCCCAAACGATTTTTTTCAAATTTTATTTTGACAAAAAAGGATTTATCCAAATAAAGTTTTCAAAACCCCCTAAAATGAGGTTTGCACTGCAAGTCCTCAAATTGGGTGGATCCTTCTTCCCCAAAGGCTTTACTTCAAACCTAATATATATAATACTTCCCAAAACCAACAAATATTAATTTTAAAGATTATTTATACATTTTATTTAAAGGCTTTTTCTTAAGGCTAGAAATGGTTTTTCATAGGGAAAAATTACTTAATTGCCTTCAAAATATTTGATAAAAATCAGGGAAACTCAATGGACATATATTATCCATATATATGAGTTTCAACACATGGGCATATTCAAAGCATGGGCAAAACCCCTCAAAACCCTTTCTGTTCAAATCGAGCTTCTAAAATATTTCTATAAGAAATATTCTCAATAAATTCTAGGAAAATTCCAGCAAGTCAACACCATCATAGGTGATGAACTTGCAAAGTCTCATCTTAATCCAAGTTGATTTGGTTCATAAAATCATCCCAAAACCCTCCATGTCCAGATTCAAGTTTGAGCAACTTTACACTACAAAGTTTCTCCCCTTGACCTCAAACTTTGTGGACATGCTCTAATCACCAAATAATGATGCTACACTAAGTGGTGCATCAAGGGTAAAAGCTTAGCATAACAAGATGTACAGAAGCCTAATTCTGTTAGTTTCTAGGGATCACAAAGTTTCCATTGTCAACTTTGCTGATTTGAGCTCAAACTTGGTGATAAGCCCTACTTTTGACCACCCTTTGATCCTGTTAATTATCAAGGCATGTACAATTCATCTACTGGGCCAAATCACCATCAAACACCTTCTGGTCCATTCTAGAAATCATTATTTTCACCATCTCTTCTATTCCCCTTGCCATATAACTTTTACCACAACCCCTCAGGGTTACCAGCCACCTCCAGTAACTCTCCCTGGCCAAGACTCAATAGGTAAGTGGGGTAAAAAACCATTTTTACCTCTATTCCACCATGGCAGAAGCTTTCTCCCTCCCAATTATTTTCTCCCTAGCTCCCCCTAGCTCCATAGCATCCAAGGGGCATCTCCAGAACCCCCAGACGCTACTTGACAAGCTAGGACCCCCGAGAGCGCACGGGCAACAGCTATGCCGGCCATTTGGGCGCTCTGGAGTGCGCTACAGTGCGCCGCCGCACTATAGCAGGGGCATCCCAAGGCCCCCCGACCGCCTTGGGATGAGGGAGCTTGTCCTACTCGTCAGCCTCGACGTCCGCAACACGGCACGCGGTCGGCCCCCTCTCCCTCCTCACTCCTCCCCCCCCCCCCCGCATGCGTGCCCGGCGCCACACAGCTCGGCCAAGCGAGGAGCTCACACGCGCGCCCTCCCCCGCTCTCTCTCTCTCTTCCTTCCCCTGGATGAGGACTGCGTCCACAAACCCCGCAGACACGGCCCAGAGCGCCCCTGTGGGCCCGTGGCGACGCCCTTGTCCTCACCGGCGCACCGCGTCCACGGTGAGCCGGCGCCCACCTATATAACGGCCCTCCCCGAGCTCCCGCTCCTCTCCCCTCGCTCGCTCCTCCCCTCTGCTGCTCCCCCGTACTCAGCCCGCTCGCCCCCGTGGTTGGGACCCTGCACCCGAACCAAACCCTCGCCGTCGTCGGGTTTCCCCCCTCGCCGGCGATTCCCTCAGCCTCGGCGACTCCCTCTAGTGCCACGCAACAAGCGGCGCTCCCCTGAGCACGCCCGTGCCCCTGGCTTGCCTCACCGTCGACCGCAGCCCCTCCGGTGAGCCTCCCTTGCTCCCTGTCGCGAGGAGAGGGATGACAGGTGTGGCCTACCTGTCATCCCCTCATCCCCCTCCTCTCTCTCTTCCTAGTAGGGCCCGCGGGAAGGTTTAAAAATAAACCTACCGCGCGCGACGTCTCGCCTGGGCCGGTTTCCCCTGTGGGCCGGTTTGGCTGCAGCGTTTTGGCCCAAAAGGGCACAGTGCCCTTTTTCCATTTTTATTTTTCCTCTGAGTTCCAAAAATTCCACATATTTGAATATTAATTAAATTCCAAATATTCTTTCACCTAAAATCTTCAAATATTCCATAGAATTTATTTGTGCCACTTGTGAAAATATTTAAAAGCCTTTTCTATACTGTTTTATTTTAAAACCTATATTTAGGCATCTTTCTGCCTCTGATTAATAATTTTCAAAAATGTTTTCATAGCAAAATAATAAACAAACATTTTTAATATAGTTTTTAGTATTTATCAGAGTAGGGTAGCCTATTTATTAGTGGCTTGAGTGCTCTATTTTTGTGTGATGCTTATTTTTATCGCTTTTATTTGTGACGATAGATTGCGTTGTTGACGAAGAAGTTGGACCCGAAGACTTCGAAGACCCTGGAGACTTTGTTGAGCCAGGCAAGCAGCCCTTTGACCATGGTAAAAAACTTTTTCATGCATGACATATAGCACTTGTTGTTCCGATGATTGATCATGATGTGGTGTTCCCCCCCCCCCCCTTCGATGGGTTGCCTCCAATACTTTTACCTTTGACACTTGCATCGTGCATGACCCTACCACCTTATGAGGGTTATGCGGGTGGGTGTAGATAGGATGCTAATAGATGCTATGCAAGTGGGTTGGGATTTATGCATAGTGGTGGGAAGGAGGAAATGATTTCAAAGACTTTTCGAAAACCCCGTCGGGTGCCACTAATGCCTGAGGGAGATGATGATAAGTTGGGTGACCACTTGAGGGAGAAGTGGTGTACCGGAGCAAGTGAGTGTATGAGGTTTTCGAAAATGGATTGGTGTAAGTTGCGACCGTTATTCCAACCTTACATGTACGACCACAATACCCCTTATGGGTTGTGGCTTTGTTGATTACTATGGATGGTGCTAGCAGGGAGCCCCAATTACTAGTGGCAAGAGTGAAGTGGTAACTCTTGAGACGGGGTCGTCCCGGAAGTGGAAGGCCATGCGCTATATTTACACGCACCGGGCACACCGTTGTGTGCCCTCATGGATGATACGTGTGATGTATATCATGAGGGATGGCACCAACGAGTGGACTCTTTGTTTAGTATCACCATAGGAAAGGCATTGTTCGGGTGCTTACCTCGGGTATGTGATGTACCGCGAGTCCTGGATGACACGGAAGTTCCCCGAGTCTTGTGGGTAAAGTGTGCAACCTCTGTAGAGTGTAAAACTATTCTAATAGCCGTGTCCACGGTCAAGGAAAGTTGGATGACCGCTCTTGTGCTATGTCCAAGTGTGTACACAACCTGGTGTGAGTGTGTTGGAGACAAAGATGGTACTTGAGCTAAGTCCGATGACTTAGCATGACAACTGAACTAAGTCTGATGACTTAGCATGATGAATGAACATCAGAGGTTCAACCCCTGCTTATGATGATATCTATTACTTGTTCATATGGATATCTGCCAAACTGTTGATGCATGCTTACTTAGTTACTTGATCATGTCATTGCATTAAAAATTGGCTTTCCGCAATTACCTACTTCGTGCTATATCATGCATCATTATTACCTTGTTCCACAACTTGGGTTGCTTGTGAGTACATTCAAAGTACTCATTAGCTTGCCACTGGTTATTTAATTGGCCAGGCATGGAAGAACGGGAGTATGTTGAAGAGTTCGTTGGTGACGAACATGCGAACTAGGACGCTTCCCAGTCAGAATGCATGTAGGTTTAAGGCAGATGGCATGGGTTCACGCTTTCGATCAAGATTTCCGCTGCTTGTTCTATTTAAGTGTTTGGCCCTTGTGGCCCTATCTATGTAAGACTAAACCTTCGTGGTCTTTATTTGTGTAAGACGCTAAATGTGGACGTAAGACTCTTGTTATTCAGCTTTTGTGTGTCCAGTGAGCATTGATCTCTGGGATCACTGTACATGTGCAATCGATGATCACGACTTATGAGTCGGGGTCCCCACATATGGTGGTTGTTTTGAGGGAGTATATATGGTGGGTTTAATGCACCGGCAAAAGTTGTGCAGTACTAGAAAGGCTAGCAAAGGTGTAATAGTGAGAGTGCGTATAATCCATGGACTCACATTAGTCATAAAGAACTCACATACTTATTGCAAAAGTCTATTAGTCATCGAAGCAAAGTATTAGACACATGCCCCTAGGGGATAGGTTGGTAGGAGTTAACCATCGTGCGCTCCCGACCCTCACACAAAGGTTGAGAATCAATAAACAAATCATGCTCCGACTTCCTTACATAACGGTTCACCATACGTGCATGCTACAGGAATCACAAACCTTTACACGAGTATTTCTACCAATCCACAATTACTCACTAGCATGACTCTAATATCACCATCTTTATATCGCAAAACTATTGCAAGGAATCAAACACATCATATTCAGTGATCTACAAGTTTTATGTAGGACTTTATGACTAACCATGTGAATGACCAACTCCTGTTAACTCTCTAAATAGATATAGGTGAAGCATGAGAGTTTTTCCCATGCTCTAACAAATATAAGTGAAACAAAAGAGCATTATACAAATGGAGGTTTTCTGTGTGTGAGAAACAGGCAATCCAAACTTCAAATGATGTAAGTGAAGCACATGAAGCATTCTATAAAGCCATACTCAAAAGATATAAGTGAGGTGCAAAGAGCCTTCTATAAATCAACCAAGGACTTTATCATACCAGCATGGTGCATTACTAAAATAAAAATAAAAAGCACACGACACTCCAAGATTTACGCATATCATGTGACGAATAAAAATATAGCTCCAAGTAAAATTACCGATGGTTGTTAGAAGAAAGAGGGGATGCCTTCCGGGGAATCCTCGAGCTTAGTTTCTTGGGAGTCCTTGAATATTACCTTGGGGTGCCTCGGGCATACCCAAGCTTAGTCTCTTTCCACTCCTTATTCCTTCATCCATCGTGATCTCGCCCAAAACTTGAAAACTTCAATCACACAAAACTTAACAAAACCCTCGTGAGATACGTTAGTGTAATCAAACAAATCACCACTTTAAGGACTGTTTCCAACCAATTCATTTTTTTTGCATTGTATCTCCTATAATATAACTTTTCCATGGCTTATACCACCGATACAATCGATAGTTTCATCAAAACGAGCAAAATAATCCATCAAAAACAGAATCTGTCAAAAACAGGACAGTATGTAGTAATCTGAACATTCACCATACTTCTGTAACTCTAGAAATTCTTAAAATTTAGGAAAAATAAAAAAATTCATCTCAATACTTTGTAAAAAATTCAGAAACTTTTGACATTCCAGTAAAAAATGTAAATTCACGCACTACAGCCAAAGTTTCTGTTTTAGCAATGCACACACCAAACAAGCAATCTAATCATCCTAAAGGCAAATCTTCGCACATTATTTTTATAATACAATGGATTTGTACAAGGGGTTAATTATTTTTGTTGAAAATTTTCTGTAATCAAGATTCACAAAGTTTCCATGGGCATGAACAAAGTTCAAGGCTAGCCCCCACTTCAATGTTGCTCGTCTTTCTCACTTCCACTTTTCTTTTTGAAAAGGTTTTAAGTTCCCCACTTTATTTTTTATTTTTAAACTATATAAAAACACACAACAGAATAAAATGACTCTCTAAAACTTCCGGGTTGTCTCCCTAGCAGCGCCTTCTTTAAAGCCATTAAGCTAGGCATATAGTGCTTAAGTAATGGATCCACCCGGATCCCAAGGTATGTCAAAGCCAATTTTAATTAACAGTGATTTGTAATTTTACTAGTGAGCACAAAGTAACATATATCATGCAACAACGAAGTCTAACTCTCTTCCTATACATTGGCATGTCATACAAGAACAACTCATTCACACCAAGTAAAGGCCAATGCATAGGATACGTAGTTTCTTGCAATTTTATTGTATCGGAAACATAGAGAGGTGAACATGTAGTTCCTCTCTCATAATAATTGTAAGTAGGAGCAGCAAGCACATGCATATTATATTCATTAAAATCATCATGTGCAATAGGAAAACACAACCCATCAATATAATCCTTAATAAGTGAAAACTTCTCCGGTATAGTGTAGTTTGGAGAATTCAAAAAGATAATAGGACTATCATGTGTGGGTGCAATAGAAACAATTTCATGCTTAACATACGGAACTATAGCAAGTTCATCTTCATAAGCATAATTCATATTGGCTTCATGGCCACAAGAATAGCAAGCATCAAGTTCATCAAAAAGGGATATTTCAAAAGAATCCAAGGGATCATAGCAATCAACATAGCATTCATCGTTCGGTAATCATGAAGGGAAATTAAAAATGTATGATTTGAATAGTTACTCTCATTAGAAGGTGGGCACGGGTAGCTAATCCACTCTTCCTCCTTTTGTTCTTCGTTCTCCTCCTCATCTTTTCATCTAATGAGCTTACAATTTCAGCAACTTCCTCTTCCATAGATTCCTGCAAAATATTAGTCTCTTCCAAGGCAGTGGTCATTCTTTCAACAAAATCTTTAACATAAGCATTAGAAGCATAGTTTTCATAGCAATATTTAAGTATGGCAAAAAAAATTAGAATTGTAAAGAGTAGCATCATACTTTTCAATGAAAGAAGCAATTTCATAGGCACCCTAGCTTAAAAGCAACAAATTCTTCAATTTGTTCAACATCATTATAGCAATAGGACTCCTTGGCATAACAGGATAATATTTCATTATCATTAAACACACATTGGTAGGGAAGGTGTTTTTTAGCTTCTTTAGAACAACAAGTAAAATCATAAATTTCACATAGATTCCAAGCATAGCAACACAAAGTATTAATTTGATGCCACAAGAGTTTCCCTTTTTGAGATATGCGGTGTCGCACATAATGAGCATGCTCATTTAATTATTTTCCCTCAACTAAGCTAGTTGGGTTTTCAGTGCGAGCACAAGTGGATCGAAGATGACCCAACTAATATTCTTCGGTGGTACGGAACACTAGTGGTTCCTCAACTTTTGGAGCAGCAAGTACAATTAATTTTCTTGGTATTTTGCATTTCCTACCCATATCTAAAGATAGAAAAAAAGTTAAAACAACAAATAAAATCTACTTAGTGATAAATCAAACAAGCACACACGAGAATATTCACCCCATGCTATTGCTCCTCGACAATGGTGCTAGAAAAAGGTCTTGATAACCCACAAGTATAGGGGATCAGTTGTAGCCTCTTTCAATAAGTAAGAGTGTCGAACCCAACGAGGAGCTAAAGGTAGAACAAATATTCCCTCAAGTTCCATCGACCACCGATACAACTCTACGCACGCTTAACGTTTGCTTTACCTAGAACAAGTATGAAACTAGAGGTACTTTGTAGGTGTGGTGGGATAGGTTTGCAAGAAAATAAAGAACATGTAAATAAAAACTAGGGGCTGCTAAGATAAATTAACAATTAAGTTAGTGTAACGAGTGTGGAAAAGTGATGGTAGGAGGAATTGTCCCTAGGCAATCGATAACAAGATCGGTAATCATTATTGCAATTTTATATGAGGGAGAGGCATAAGCTTACATATTTTCTCTACTTGGATCATATGCACTTATGATTGGAACTCTAGCAAGCATCCGCAACTACTAAAGATCATTAAGGTAAAACCCAACCATAGCATTATAAGGTATCAAGTCCTCTTTACTTCCATATGCAACTACCCACCTACTTGGGATTATGCTTCTGTCACTCAAGCAACCCACCATAGGAAAATCATGAACACATTGCAACACCCTACACCGAGAACCCCTCGTGCTTGCGCAACACAGAGAGCACCATAGGACAGCACCAATAATAAAACATGCAACTCAAACCAATCGAGATGATCAATCAACCTATAGGACAACAAAAATCTACTCAAACATCATAGGATGGCAACACATCATTGGATAATAATATGAAGCATAAAGCACCATGTTCAAGTAGAGGGTAAAGCGGGTTGTGGGAGAGTGGACCACTGTAGATAGATGGGGGAAGGTGATGGAGGTATTGGTGACGATGATGGGGTTGTTGGAGTTGATCGCCGTCACGATGATGGCCCCGGCGGCGTTCCAGTGCCACCGGGAGAGAGGGGGAGGGATCCCCCTCCTTATTCTTATTCCTTGACCTTCCCCCTAGATGGGAGAAGGGTTTCCCTTCTGGTCCATGGCCTCCATGGTGGCGGAGGGGCGAGAGCCCCTCCGAGATTGGACATGTCTCTCTCTGTTTCCTTCTGTTTCCGCACTCCCAGATTCTGGCCTTTCACCGTTGATCCGTAAATCCGATCGGGCTGAAATTTTGAGGGGATCTTTATGCAAAAAAATAGATTTCTTGCGCCGAAAGTAGAGCTCCAACCGACCTAAGGGCTGGTCACAAGGGCCGCGCCTGGCAGGCTTGTGACCTCCTCGGGCATCGTCTCGTGTTGATTTTTTTCCCAAAAATCACATATATTCCAAAAAAATCTCCGTAAGTTTTTATCGCGTTTGGAATTTGTTTGATATGGATTTTCTGCGAAACAAAAAACATGTAACAAACAGGAACTGGCACTAGGCACTGGATCAATATGTTAGTCCCAAAAATAGTATAAAAATTTGCCAAAAGTATATGAAAGTTGTAGAATATTGGCATGAAACAATCAAAAATTATAGATATGATGGAGACGTATTAATTCAGATATTTATTGTAAAGCCTTATTAGCTCTCCTGAAGCAAAGTACTCCTGCATGCCCCTAGGGAGAAAGTTGGTAGGAGTTAACCACCGCGTGCCCCCGACTCAAACAGGACAATAGAATTCAATGAAACATAAGCTCACACATCATCACCATGCAATAACCAATATTTTGATGAGTAACAAATAACAAGCTTTAATAGTGATATTTGTACTAATCAATGATCATGTACGCGTGCCCTTTCATATTATTACATCAATATAATTAACCCACACGTCTCTTAGTTGGTGAGCTACATGAATGTTTTTTATCATACACCCCTTGAATACCTATCCTTTTTGGACTAGTCTTATAACACGTGCACATTACAGTTCCTGATTCTTAGAGTACAATTGTTTCTCTATAATCTAAAAATCATTGTGCTCTATAAGATATAAGTGAAGCACTAGAGCAACTGCCTAGCTCAAAAGATATAAGTGAAGCATATAAAGTATTCTAACGAATTATGATGAACATGTGTCTCTCTCAAATATGTGTGTCCAGAAAACAATGATTGTGAAAAACTAAAATAAAAGCAAATTATAATACACGACGCTCCAAACAAAACTCATATCATGTGATGAATAAAAATATAGCTCCAAGTGACATACCGATAGAAGGGAGACGAAAGTGGAGATACCATCTCGGGCATCCCCAAGCTTAGCCGCTTGGGTCTTCCTTGAATATTAACTTGAATGCCTTGGGCATCCATAGTCTTAGGATCTTGTCACTCATTATTCCTTTATCCATCGTTGTCACACCCAAAACATGAAAACTTCAGCACAAAACTCAACAGAAATCTCGTGAGATCCGTTAGTATAATAGGAAAATCATAAACTTTAGGTATTGTTGTAAATTTACTCATGTTTAGTTATTTCATAAGGTATTATATTCTAACTTTTCCATGACTTATATCCTCGATATAATCGATAGCATCATCAAAGCAAGCAAACTATGTAAGCAAAAAACAGAATGTGTCTAAAACAAAATAGTCTGTAATGATCAGTACTAAAACCATAGTTATGTAACTCCTAAAATTATGAAAAATTAGGACAACCTGCAATTTGTGTAATAATACTGTGAAAAACATTCAGATCAAAAAGATGTTCCAGTAAAATCATAGAAATTCTGCACTAGACATAAAAAATAGTGGTTTTGCACAATATCTTCTGCTATGTTCCAAATCATCCCAAAGCCTTTACTTGGCACAAATACTAACTAAAACATAAAAACATAATCATTACAGTAGCAATAATCATTTCAACACAAAAAATCAAAAAGTAAAACCAAAAAAATTAAGACAATTATTGGGTTACCTCCCAACAAGAGCTATTGTTTTATACCCCTAGCCAAGGATAATGCATAGTATCAAGTATTGACATCCTTCATGTTCAGTGCATAGGTGGACCTCATGATAGATTCATAAGGTGGTTTATTTTTCTCTCTAGGGAAGTGTTCCATCCCTTTCTTTAATAGGAATTGGAATCTTATGTTTCTTTCTTTCATATCAATAATAACACCTATAGTTTGCAAGAAAGGTCTACCAAGTATTATTGGAAAATGGATTGCATTCAATATCAAGCACAATAAAATCCATGGGCACATGATTTCTATTAGAAAGAATAAACACATCATTTATTCTACCCAATGGTTTCTTAATAGTGGATTCCGCAAGATGCAAGTTAAGGGAACATTCTTTTATATCGGTGAGACCTAGCATGTCACATAGAGATTTAAGTATAGTAGAAACACTAGCACCAAGGTCACATCAGACATTACATTCATAGTCTTTAAGCTTAATTTTAATAGTAGGTTCCCATTCATCATGCAATTTTCTAGGTATTGAAACCTCTAGTTCAAGTTTCTCGTCATGAGATTTTACCGTAGTTTCTATGATGTGTTTAGTAAAATCTTTGTTTTGTTGATAAGCATTAGGTGAGATAATCATGCATTGCAACAAGGAAATACATTAAACTAATGAACAACTTTCATAATTAAAGTCCTTGTAATCCAAGGTAGTGGGTACATACTCTCTAAAGTTTTGACCTCTCCAAACCAATTTTTCGTTTTTATCATTAGGATCATCACCCTCCGAATAAGCAGGACACCTTCTAGCTAAAGTTGACTCATCTCCAGGCCCTTTTCATCAAGTTTCAGATTAGTAAATAAAGATTCCATAGGAGAAACACCAACCATTTTAATATCTTCATCGTGATTACGGTAAAAACCGTGTGGAAGAGCCTTTTGTAGGAAGTCTCGCTTAGCTCTCAACCTAGCGGTCCTCTCCTTACTTTCATTAGTAGATATTTGAATAGATTTGATGCACTCATTAATATCATGTTTTGATCGAAAAACTTTACTTTTAAGAGCATCCACATCATGAGCAATCCTATCCATGTTTCTAGCAATATCGTCAACTTTATGTACTTTTTCCTTTCTACCATAGTGTTGAAAATCTTTTGAGAACTAATAAATTATTTAATGGGGTTATCAAGATGAGAGGGTATCCTATTATTATTACAAGAATTTCCATAGGAATTGTCATAATTATTAGAGGAATTACCGGGATACGGTCTAGGATTGAAATTTCCTCTCTAAGCATTGTTGTTGAAATTATTTCGAGAGACAAAATTCACATCAATAGCATCATTATTTTATTCAAGCAAAGTAGATAGTGGCACATCATTGGGATCGACATGAGCATTTTTATTAGAAACCATATTCATAATAGCATCCATTTTATTACTCAAAGTAGAGATTTTTTTACAGAGTTTACCTTCTTACCACTTGGAGCTCGCTCAGTATGCCATTGAGAATAATTTCTCATGATATTATCTAGAAGTTTTGTAGCTTCTTCCAATGTAACTTCCATAAATGTACCACTTACAAAGAATCTAGAAGATTTCTCACACAAAGTTTAGTCCCGCACAGAAATTTTGTATTCTCATCATAAACTTAAGCCATGAGTGAGACAATTTCTAATCATAGATTTCATTCTCTTTCATGCTTATGCAACTTGTTCGAAAAATAATCTTAAAGCTACTCGAATGTTTTTTTGGCATGAAAACTTGCAAGCACCTAGAAAGTTCGATCACCTTTGATGTTGCAAGGTTTCCCGTTTTTTTGATTTTTTTTCTATTTGTTTCAATTTTACTGTTCATAGAGGGTGCCTAGGCACCCGAGAGGTGAAAATCCACTCAGGTCGTGTGTTATTATATCTTTCTAACAACATCAAATCCTCTTTATATTTTTTTTCTGCGCTTAGGTGGGAGTTGTTAGCCCCCTTTTCTTGTCTCGGTTTTTTAGAGCAACTCTAGCCGATACCTAAAAAATGTTAAAAGGAGTAAAAATTCGATTTTACTCCTCTAACCGAACACCTAGCCGAAAACCCTAAACCGAATAGAGGAGTAAATGTTTTTATTGTGCCTTTTATTCGGCGTCTATATTTACTCGGCCGCCCACGGCTGGAGCAAAAGATCAACTCTCCCTCCCCTCCGAACCTCACCCACACCATTCTAGTGTTGCATCTACGTCGGCGCCACCATTCCCGCGTCCGTCGGCCACCACCCGCCACCGCAGAAGCTCCATAGGCCCCGTCACGGTCCTCTCCCACCCAGATTTGAGCCTCTCTCTCCATCGCCGCTGCAGATATCGGCATATCTACGGTTGTCGTCGCCGCTGGATTTGACGTATCCGGTCGCCGCCACTAGATTTGACGTATCCGGTCGCTGGCGATGGTGCCTTTGTCATGGATTGGTCGTGTGTACCTAACCGCACAACCCCGACAATGACTCTGCGCCACATGTAGATATGCCCTCCTCCTTTAACCCCTCAGATGGGTGTTCTTCAAGTGTCAAAAAGATGAGGTGGGAGTTCTTGTTTTTATTCGATTGTTCATCGGATTTGGCGTAATTTATAGCTCATTGTTTTCTCAAATTTATGTGTAGCATGGATGCAAGTTTTGGTGTAGGGAAGAAGATTACATTGATTCATCAACAATGAGAAATTTAATAGATGCTCATGGAGTCCCTGCTAGAGCAGAGGCTAGAGGCGACGCAATGTCGAATTGTGTGGAACTAAAAAAGCAAGAAGTGTGCAATCTCAAGAAGCCAACTGAGAGAATCAACAATGAAGATATAGAGAAAATATTGATCCAACTAGTGGGTGAAGTAATCCAAGTTGGATATCTATTAAAGTGTCTAGTGGTGGTTCTTGTTTTTTTTCCTAGCGAAGAATTAATGAATGATGTACTCTATGTATCAAAATGTCATTCAGTGAAATAAAGAAGCAATGAAATTTGTTTCGGTGGCCGAAAGGAAATGCAAATGACAAAAGAATAATTTGTAATATTTAGAGAATCGGCTAGGTCCGGTCAAAAGTTGGTGAAGTGTGCAAAAGAACACGCGGTTGGTTAGTTAGAGGGACAGTGATATCTTCAACCCATCAGGGTTCAAATCCTGATGCTTGCATTATTCCTGGATTTATTTCAGGATTTCCGACGATGCGCATTCAGTGGGAGAAGACGTTCCCGTCGACGACGAGACACCTAGTTGACTTCGTAAATCTCAAGATGATATGTCGGCTCAGTCTCCCGAGGGTATGCGTGTGTATGTATTTACAGGGGTGAGTGTATGCGCGTTTATACAGGCGCTTGCGTCTGTACTGTGTTAAAAAAATTGATGAAGTATTTTTACTCGGTCACTCGGTTAGATATTCCTCTATTTTTTACGGATTGGCCCTCTTCTTTTTAGTTTGCTCTTACAACGGTAGACTAACTACCCTGCACAAAAAAGAAAAACTGTAGATTACCTCCAACAAACCGTTGTCATAGACGCGCATGCAAGTGCTGGACGGCCCTCTTCCGTATGGAGGCAGGCAGCAAGGACAAGGCCGTGGACGCATCCACCACGAAGGGAATCAGTATCGACGGCCACGGCGCGATTACATTATGATCTCCCCAAAGCTTTCTCTTTCTCCTTCCACCCAGCCGGGTGTGCCCGCGCGCGTGCAGTGCCACCGTATAATCGTATATAGGTAGGCGAGTGCCTTCTTTCAGTGCCCATTTGTTGTTGCTGCGCCGAGGACGATCGCCTGTGCACTAGTCCCGGGCGTAGATAAATAGAGCAGCTCTTTCGTTGGGAAGGCACAGGCGCATCGTCTCCTCCCTCT
The DNA here is from genome assembly GCA_022496015.1 of Hordeum marinum. NCBI lineage: Eukaryota > Viridiplantae > Streptophyta > Magnoliopsida > Poales > Poaceae > Hordeum > Hordeum marinum. The sequence continues at coordinate 66,328,390 of CM039677.1, forward strand.
AGGCATCCTCGCCGGCGCTTGCACTCAGGGACGTACACCTCTGCTCCCTCTCTTCCATTGAGGACCATGAAGACATCGATGCCGCTCATGTTGACAATCGTCCTCCTAGTGCTCTCGTCAGGTACTTGGGCCATTTTACAGTTGATCATGCTAAATTCTTGAAAGAAGCAGTAGCAATAGACTGGTTGCAGATATTAGAGCTTATTTTTCATCTTGTTCGATTCGAAAATAGATGGTTGGGTTTATATTGGAAAAATGCACTGCCTACTGCCTAGCCTCTGCAGTTCACTATACTGATTGTTTGAAGGACCTAATAATAACCTTGCCATCTTTGTGTTGAGACATGCAGACCTTTCCGTCAAGGTGTCGTCAGCTAGGACAGGCGTGTTTCCTGAATTTTGTGAGACCATCCCGGTTCCTCCAGCCCACGGTAAAAGGTGCGACATGAGTTGGTGCAGACCTTTCTGTGACTCAGAGGGAGCGGAAGATGCATTCTGCAGTAAATGGGTGTGCGAGTGTAGGATCTGCTAAAGTTGAGGAGGGTGTGCTGGCAAAAATAAAAGATTAAGGAAGATGTGTCAGAGTTACATGCTAGCTACGTACTTCTTTCATCGGATCTAAACAAATTAATACTCCCTCCGTCCCATAATATAAGAGCGTTTTTTATACTAGGATAGTATAAAAAATGCTTTTATATTATCGGACAGAGGGAGTAGTATGTAACGTGATGGGACGGCTGTCGACAAGTTGACAAGGAAGCACAAGCACTAGGAGCTTGCGACCCGTCTTATAATGATAACTTATCCTTCTTGAGTTTTTATTTTGTGAGCTTATGTTGCTGTTGTCCCATCGGAATGTTTATGTCTTCTCTTCCTTGTCCTATGTTTCTTTTTGTAAACCTTTGTTTGGGTGCATGTTTATGGTGCTTACCTTTCATTTATAAAGCGGGGCATGAAGCATTTTTTGGCAAAATGTAATATGAACCGTCAGTTGTGAATCAATATTATTTGGTGAATTCGCTATTAGTAGATTGATATGGTTTTGTTTATTTGTTTGTTTTTATTTGAGTGATTGATTGGTAAGAATTTAGCAACATGGATTGATCAGCTCAACCTCGTGTACACATGTATTATAGAGTAATGCTACACATACAGAAAATTACAGGTCAGAATTAATTACATGTTGACATGTCAAAGGGGGATTGGGGAGAAGGAGGGTGGATCGGGCCACCCTCGGTTGGAATTCCAGGAAGGGAGGGGGGGCAGAGAGATTTAAGGAAGGCGGCTCCGTAACAACCCTGTAAAGAGTCCGTACGTCTAGGATTATCCTCTATTATATCGATGTCATTCTTAATATGCTATGCCTCGTTAATTATTCTAAGATGCCCCAACACGATTTGTATGAAGAAATATCGTTTCCACACATGCTTTTCTGTAATATACTGTTTCTACGTAGAAAAGACCAATATATGCTCAAAGTTCGTGTACTTGTATGCAAATCACCAAAAGGACAATGGCACCTTCCGTGAGCAAAGTTGCGGAGCGCCACACACAGCTACTAAACACGTTTTTATCCTTTATTTTTAAATAGCTATAATCCATTACCTAATTTTTCTAAGCATGCAACCATGCCACATCAACACATATGTGTGCCAAACATAAATCATAAGTTAGATTTTTTTTTCATGCAACCCACTGCCTCACTTTCCTAAACATGCAACCACGCCACTTAAGCAACTATGCATGCCAAACATAAGTTACAAATTTATGCATTAATTTAACAATTCAACCATACCACATTAGCCACATGTATTTCACTTATAAGTTCTATTGCTTGAATTATTTTTTATGGTTTCATATCCGATATATGTGTCGGATATTTGGAGGATACCCACGTACTTTATGATTCATATTTTTGTCGGAACATACCTATGTGGTGTATGGTTCATATTTTGGTTAGAAAATAACATTCCGTTAACATTTGCATTTCTCTTAGTTATTTTTAGCACCTATCGATACAATTGTTTTAACAAGATTCCCGCGGCAACGCGCGGGGCATCATCTAGTTAGTAAAGTACCCCTCCGTTCCTTTATATAAGGTGTATTTATTTTTTCAAAAGTCAAATAAGGTCAAGTTTGACCGAGTTTTTTAGAAAAATATATCAATATCTACAATACAAAATTTATACCATTTGATCCATTATGAAAGGTAGTTTCATGTTTTATCTATTTGGTATTGTAGATGTCGTTAGTTTATTCTATAATCTTGATCAAACATTATCAGCGTCCCAGCTACAGCCAAGTCAGCGGAGGAGGAGGAGCTGGCAGCCAGGTGTGCCAATCAGGGAAAAGACCTCGTCATCCGAAGGCCAGCCAGGATCCATCACATAAACAGACGTTTCGTGGGACCAGAGTGAATTAACAGTACTTAAAGCTAGGTGATCAGGAGAGGAGGGCATCCGGGCTTGCAGCACGGCAAACGGCACGGCTGGCATCTTCTTTCCCTTCCTTTCTTTCTTTCTTTCTTTCCAAGCTGACTCCAGCGAGGGAGTGTATCCGTAATTTGTGGTTGTAATCCATCGAACCAGAGAATGAAATAGATCGAGTCTCTAACATCGTGGTATCAGATTAGCCACCCACTTCCCTTCCACCGCTGCCACTCTCTCACCACCACCGCCGCCTCTCCATCACGCTGGAGACCCGCCGCAAGCAGCAAGCACGGGAAGCTCTCGTCGCTGCGATGGATCCCGAGCTACACACTTACCTCGACCGCCTCGACTCCAACGCCAACGAGCGCGCCACCATCGCCGATGCCCGAACCGCCTCCATCCTCAAGGCGCTCGACGCCCAGTCCGCGCGGATCGACGTCCTCGCCGCCTGGAGGCCCGACCTCGAGGCGCGCTTCACGCAGCTCGAGCAATCGGTCGCCGCGCTGGAGGCCGCGCCACCTACCGCGGCGACGGCATCAAGTGGAGCACCCCGCGCACAATCCTCGTTCTCGACTCAGGGTGACCTCCGCAGGCAATCAAGCCATGGCGCGGCGCATCTTCCCGGGGGATTTCCGTCGGTGACCACCGAGTCGCCGGCGGGGCCTCCGGTCACGGGCACGGTCGCTATTACCCCTGTCATGTCTGCACCTCTCCTTACTGCCATGGGTCAACAGCCACCCACCATGGCGTTTCCTGTCTTCTCCGGAGATAATCCTCAGTTATGGCGCACACTCTACGAACAGTACTTCAGCATGTTTGCCGTTCACGAATCATACTGGGTGCCTATGGCCATACTGAATTTCTCTGGCACTGCTGCAATTTGGTTGCAGTCAGTTTAGAAGAAGCTCAACGGCATGGGATGGGAATCATTTACTTCCCTCCTCTGTACACGATTTGGTCGCGACAAGCACCAGCTACTCATACGACAGTTCTATGCCATCAAACAAACTTCAACTGTCGCTGATTTTATTGAACGATTTGAGACATTGATGAATCATATGATCTCCTACTCTGAACTGACACACCCTTATTTTTTCCTTACACGTTTCATCGAGGGCCTTCGTGCGGACATTCGAGCCGTGGTACTCATCCAGAGGCCGCTGGATTTGGATAGTGCTTGTTCACTGGTGCTACTCCAGGAGGAGGTGGCCGATGGCGAGGCTGCCTTGCGCGCGTCATCCAGTCGGCCGTCGGTACCACGCTGGTCACCGTCAAATCTGACTCCACCTTCAGTTACTCTGCCTCGTCCTGCTACACCTACAGTAACAGCTGAAGATCGGAGAGGCACAGATTCAGCAAGAGCATCTCAAGACACCAACAAGATTGCTGCCCTCAGAACATTCAGAAGAGCACGGGGGCTGTGTTTTAAATGTGGGGAACGATGAGGCAAGGATCACAAGTGCCCCCCTACAGTTCAGATGCATGTTGTCGAAGAACTTCTCGCTTTGATCGGCCCTGATGAGGATATCAATGAGGACAGAATGCCAGAGTTTACAGAACCAGAGGATGACAATCTCTGCATCTTGTCAAGCCATGCAGTAGCAGGGTCAGAGGGATCGGGTGTTATGCAGTTACATGCTTGGCTTCAGGGGCGCGAAGTCCTGTTACTGGTGGATTCTGGCAGCACATCTTCGTTTGTAGATCAGCGCCTCGCGGCTCGTCTGACAAGGGTTACTCCATTACTCAAGTCCTGCAAAGTTAAGGTGGCTGATGGTGGTACTTTGAGTTGCAATACTTTCATTCCTCAGTGTCAATGGGTCTGGCAAGGGCAGAAATTTGTGACAGATTTCAAAATCATCTCTCTAGGCGTCTATGATGCAATATTAGGCATGGATTGGCTTAAGAAACATAGTCCGATGTACATCGATTGGGAAAATCAACAGTTATCAGTTACAAAAGCTGGTAGTGTCGTGGAACTACAAGCAGTCAATCACGATCTTCAGCAATGCGCGGCCATTTCCTCTCAAGAACAATTGAATTCATGCAAACAAGGGGATGTGGCTTATGTCGTGCATCTCAACACTGTAGCAGATCAAGAACTTGCCGACAACAAAATTCCAACAGAAATTCTACGGGTACTCGAGCAGTATACTGATGTGTTTGAGGCTCCCAGTACACTGCCACCCCGGCGTGCTTGCGACCACCGGATCCCACTCATGGAAGGGGCCCAGCCCATCAACCTGCGACCCTGTCGTCATAAACCTGAACTAAAAACGAGATTGAAAGACAGGTCAAGGAACTGCTCGACGCGGGGATAATTCAGAAAAGCACTAGCCCATTCTCCTCGCCCGCGCTCCTGGTAAAGAAGAAGGATGGAACATGGCGATTGTGTGTGGACTACCGTCACTTGAATGCCATGACCATCGTCAGCAAATATCCAGTACCAATCATCGATGAACTGTTAGACGAACTGGTCGGCGCCCGTTGGTTTTCCAAATTGGACTTACGCGCAGGTTATCACCAGATTCGCATGGCGGAAGGTGAGGAGTACAAAACAGCATTCTCCACACACTCAGGACATTGGGAATTTCTGGTTATGTCATTCGGATTGGCAGCAGGACCAACCACCTTCAATGGCGCCATGACCACTACTCTGCATCCTCTGATTCGTGCCTGTGTGCTTGTGTTCTTTGACGACATACTGGTTTTCAGTAAAACACTTGAGGATCATGTTTCACATCTCAAACAAGTGTTGCATCTTCTACGCAAAGATCACTAGCAGGTCAAACAATCCAAGTGCTCGTTCGGACAACAGTAGATTGCGTACTTGGGCCACGTGATCAATGCAGACGGGGTATCAATAGATCCCAGCAAAATTGAGACAATCAAGAACTGGCCCGTGCCCAGTATTGCTAAGGAGGTGCGCAGCATCTTGGGCTTAGCAGGGTATTACCGGAAATTTGTTAAGCACTTTGGCATTCTGGCTCGACCTCTTTTCAACCTCCTGAAGAAACACCAACCGTTTGTTTGGACAGCGGACACTCAAAGAGCTTTCACACTGTTGCAACAAGGCTTGATCTCTGCTCCTGTCTTACAATTGCCAGATTTCTCCAAGCAGTTTGTGATCGACATAGATGCGTGCGACTCCGGCGTGGGTGCGGTACTGCAACAAGGGGGACACCCAATTGCTTACATGAGCAAGCCATTGGGACCCAAACACAGAGGATTATCCACTTACGAGAAAGAATGCCTCGCAATTTTGATGGTTGTGGAACAATGGCGCCCCTACCTCCACCTGTTGGAAATATGCCCTAGAGGCAATATATAAAGTGTTTATTATTATATTTCCTTGTTCATGATAATCGTTTATTATCCATGCTAGAATTGCATTGATTGGAAACACATTGCATGTGTGGGTAAATAGATAACACTGTGTCCCTAGTATGCCTCTAGTGAACTAGCTCGTTGATCAAAGATGGTCAGGGTTTCCTAGCCATTGACATGTGATGTCATTTGATAACGGGATCACATCATTAGGAGAATGATGTGATGGACAAGACCCAAACTACAAACGTAGCATATGATCGTGTCAGTTTATTGCTACTGTTTTCTGTGTGTCAATGTATATGTTCCTATGACCATGAGATCATGCAACTCACGGATATCGGAGGAGTGCCTTGTGTGTATCAAACGTCACAACGTAACTGGGTGACTATAAAGGTGCTCTACAGGTATCTCCAATGGTGTCTGTTGAGTTGGCATGGATCGAGACTGGGATTTGTTACTCCGTGTGATGGAGAGGTATCTCGGGGCCCACTCGGTAATGCAACATCACAATAAGCCTTGCAAGCAATGTGACTAATTGTTAGTTGCGGGATCTTGTATTACGGAACGAGTAAAGAGACTTGCCGGTAACAAGATTGAACTAGGTATGGAGATACCGACGATCGAATCTCGGGCAAGTAACATACAGAAGAACAAAGGGAACGTTATACGGGATTAACTGAATCCTTGACACAGAGGTTCGACCGATGAAGATCTTCGTAGAATATGTAGGAACCAATGTGGACGTCCAGGTCCCGCCATTGGTTATTGACCGTAGAGGTGTCTCGGTCATGTCTACATAGTTCTCGAACCCGCAGGGTCTGCACACTTAAGGTTCGGTGACGTTTCGGTAGTGTAGAGTTATGTATGGTGGTGACCAAAGGTTGTTCGGAGTCCCGGATGAGATCCCGGACATCATGAGGAGCTCCGAAATGGTTCAGAGGTAAAGATTCATATATAGGAAGTCCCAGTTTGGTCACCGGAAAACTTTCGGGCTCATCGGTAGTGTATCGGGAGTGTCGGTAGTGTACCGGGGGACCTCCGGGAGGGGTATTTCGACCCCAAGAGGTCCATGGGCTGTGGGAGAGTATTGACCAGTCCTTAGTGGGCTGGGAAAACAGCCACAAAGGCCCATGACGCAGGGAGAGGGAGTCCTAAAGGAAAAAGGGAAAAATCAGCCAATAGGAAGCAATCCTACTCCAACTAGGATTGGAGGTGAAGTAGGATTGCTCCCCCCTTGGCCGGCCGACTCCCCTAGGGGGACTTGGTGCGCCAGCCCCCCTCCTCTCCCTTCCTCCTATATATACTAGTGGATTGGGTGGTTTTTGGACACAACTTACGGCCACGTGCTACCCGTTTCACCGGTGCTCCTCTAGATCGGATTTCTGCAGCGCTTAGGCGAAGCCCTGCCGGAATTGCTCCACCACCACCATCATCGGAGCGCCGTCACGCTGCCGGTGAACTCTCTATCCTCTCCACCTCCTCTTGCTGGATCAAGGCGGTGGAGATCGTCATCAAGCTGCACGTGTGCTGAACGCGGAGGTGCCGTCCGTTCGGTACTAGATCGGAAGGATCGTGATCAAGGCCACGAGACGTTCGTGATTGGATCGCGGGACGGATTGTGACGAGATCGCGGGACGGTTCGTGATTGGATCGCGGGACGCTCGGCGAGTTGGATCGCGAAGAAGTTCGACTACACCAACCGCATTTCTTAACGCTTCCCGCTTAGCGATCTACAAGGGTACGTAGATCCACTCTCCCTCTCGTAGATGCTCATCACCATGGATAGGCTTGCGTGTGCGTAGGAAAATTTGTGTTTCCCATGCAATGTTCCGCAACACCACCATGATGAATTTTTTGATCCGTACCGATCAACGCAGCCTAGTGCACCTCGATGATCAGCGACTGTCGACGGTATGGCAACAGAAAGCTTTCACAAAGCTGCTGGGACTACGGTACAAAATATGTTATCGCCCGGGCGTCACGAACAATGCTGTAGATGTCCTTTCCTGACGCTCTCATCAGATTCAGCAAGTACACGACATGTCTATGTGTCAACCCACTTGGATCGACGACATCCGTCTCAGCTATGCCACCAATGATCAAGCGCAACAACTATTGAAAACCTTCTCACAGCACCCTGGCGAGAAGCAGCGTTTCTCCGTCTCTGATGGACTGCTCTATTTTCGCAACAGACTCTGGCTAGGTGGCTCACCAGCACTGAAACAACGCATCCTCCGCGCTTTCCATGACAGTATAGTGGGCGGCCACTCTGGATTCCCAATAACTTACCGACTGGTGCGCCGCTTGTTTGCTTAGCCAAAAATGAAAGACGTTATTTGACGGTATGTCAACACTTGCTCTGTCTGTCAACAAGCCAAGCTGGAGCGTGTTAAGTACCCTGGACTACTGGCTCCCCTCCCACTCCCTGAAGGCGCATGGGAGGTTGTGACTATGGATTTCATCGACGGTCTGCCACAGTCCGACAGAACTAATTGCATTTTGGTGGTCGTCGACAAGTTCACAAGATACGCTCACTTTCTACCTATCCAACACCCGTTTACTGCTGCTAAGGTTGCGAGAGCTTACTTGCATAACGTCTACAAGCTGCACGGCCTCCCCAAGGTGCTCATATCTGACCGTGATCCCATTTTCACAAGCAAATTTTGGCGTGAGCTATTTAAGATCATCGGAACTGAACTCAATATGAGCACACCGTACCACCCTCAGACAGATGGGCAGTCCGAGCGTGTAAATTAGTGCCTGGAGATCTACTTACGCTACTTTATTCATGCTTGCCCGAACCATTGGAGCCAGTTTCTTTCACTAGCTGAATTCTGGTACAATTCTAGTCACCATTCAGCACTGGACATGTCACCTTTTCAAGCTCTGTATGGCCATGAACCACGCCACTAGGGCATTGAAGCTGCATCAACATGTAAAGTACCGGATCTGAAGGAATGGCTGGAGGAGAGGAAGACCATGCAACAGGTGTTGAGACAACATCTCCATCGCACTCATCACATCATGAAAGTGCAAGCTGACAAGAAACGCACTGCTCGCTCCTTTCAACTTGGAGATGCCGTATACATCAAATAACAACCATACGTGCAAAGTTCAGTCAACCGCCAAGCCAACCACAAGCTATCCTTCAAGTACTTCGGCTCCTTCAAAGTGTTGCGCGCCATCAACCCAGTTGCTTATGAACTCGAGTTACCTTCAGGTTCGAAAATCCACCATGTTTTTCATGTTTCCCAAATGAAAGAGGCTCTGTCGTCCAGGACGCCTGCATCTACAGAGCTACTGATACCTTCGGCTGAAGAATTACTACCAGTCGAGGTCTTGCGCAACCGTTGGCGGCAAACTCCTTCCGGTCGCCGCGAGCAGATATTGGTACGCTGGTCTGACAATGCGGGTGTGGACGCTACTTGGGAAGACGCTGTTGCCATGAAACGCCAATTTCCTCAATTACCGGCTTGGGGACAAGCCGCATGTCAAGGAGGAGGGGATGTCAGCGTCCCAGCTACAACCAAGTCAGCGGCGGAGGAGGAGCTAGCAGCCAGGTGTGCCAATCAGGGAGAAGACCGCGTCATCCGGAGGCCAGCTAGGATCCATCACATCAACAGACGTTTCGTGGGACCGGAGTGGATCAACAGTACTTAAAGCTAGGTGATAAGGAGAGGAGGGCATTCGGGCTTGGATCACGGCAAACGACACGGCTGGCATCTTCTTTCCCTTCCTTTCTTTCTTTCTTTCCAAGCTGACTCCAGCGAGGGAGTGTATCTGTAATTTGTGGTTGTAATCCATCGAACCAGAGAGTGAAATAGATCGAGACTCTAACAAACATTCAAATGATTGACTTGCACGAAAAACAATACACCTTATATTCTAGAACGAAGGGAGTAAATGAGATTTTTGCTCCAGCAGCTATCTGCATTGAGACCGTTGGCATCATTCTCACTGGACACCTGCTCTTTTCGTTCTTGGTGTGGATAGATTGCTAGATTTTCCTCCGCAACGGGCCAGGACCGACTGACCTGTCCTGCACTGGGCCTACGTTTGGCCCATGTCAACGTAACACTTGAGAAGGAATGGGTGTCACCGAATTAGTACCACATTGCTCACCTATGGGATCCTGGCCGAATTATAAGCTCGATTGGGAGACGGTATTCACCGCTTGGCATGAGTGGTTCGTTATCTTAAAAAAAGTCAACAACTGATAAACTATTATTGTTACATGTGGCAAGCCTTGCTCAGAGTGATTCCTTTGATTGAACGTGACATGCCCGTGTCCACTGCACAACGACATTGTGCGGAAGCTTTTTCCCCCTCTTTGTTTACCTTTTATTTCAACATTCAATAGTACTCATATACTACATCAACTTCAATGCATGGCCCAAAAGATGTTGTTTGAGTTACTAGAAAGAATATGAATACGCTCAAGAGTATATTAACGTGTCAAAAAAAATTAACGTGCCTCTTGCCACGAAGGATGCGGTGCGGATGGCAACGGGGAGGCACTGGTCTACTCGATGGTGGACGCATATGAATGGACTCGGGAACCAGATCGGGGTGGCTCCTGATCTGCTTGCTCCGGCTCGATGCAGGTCGCCAGGGCCGTGGCGCATGTGCAGAAGCTTGCGGCGCGTCTTATGATGATAACTTATCTTCATTGAGTTTTTATTTTGTGGGCTTATGTCATTGTTGTCCCAGCACACTTTTTATGTCTTCTCTTCCTTCCCCTCTGTTTCTTTTTCTGTACCTCCATTTCAATGCACTTGTATGGTGTTTGTCTTTATTTATAAAGCGAGGTGTGAAGCCTTCTTCATCAAAAGACGTTTCATGCATACCTTGCGATATTCACGAAAGGACGTTTGTTCGTCCACAAACCATGTATGTCGCGTCCATTGTTTTTCCGGCGCCGGGCCTACATTTGGCCCATGTAGAGGTAACACTTCAGAAGTAAAGGGTGTTAGCTAATTAGTACTCCCTTTGTAAACTAATATATGAACGTTTAGATTACTAAAATAGTGTTCTAAATGTTCTTATATTAATTTACGGAGGGAGTACCACATTGCTTTCGGTCTGGATTTTGGGCACCATGTGTGGTTGTTAAACCCTCCAGATCTCCGATGTATTCCCATGAACATTACTGAGCAATAATAAAGTGTGTTTAGATTAAAAAAGCTAATTAGTATCGTTGCCTAAAAAAGGATAATTAGTACCACATTTTGCTCAGAAAAGGCTAATTAGTACCACATTGCTCCCGAGTGGGAAGCCTAACCGATTTATATTTTGTTTTACATATTTTGGTTGTTGAAACAAGAACAAATGCCTTGAAACAGGAGCAATGGCTACAAAGAATTGAGACAAGTGTGGTGTGCCATATACCTATTGAACGAAAGATATAACAATAAACCCGTTACTTCTGGCCAATAACTACTTACCAAACTGTAGAAATGACACCATACATATCTGGTGGCATGTGAAGTAACAGATTATTATTCTTATAAAGAGCTACTAATTGCATGAACTACATATCTATAACCCATCCATGCATAAATGGCGGAAATGAAAATTTTGTATTTTAAATAAGAACAGTTTAGGCATTCAAATGTACTCCACAGTTTAGGCATACAAATGGAGTAGAAAGTTTTCTATTTCTTACCTGCATGTATCATGTATGCACAGAAAGTGTTCAACTCGGCGCATATATTCAAAAAGTCAACAACGTCGGTGAAAGAATGGCCTTCTCCACAGTAGCAAAGAAAAGCCTGTGACATGGAAGCAAGCGCGCACGTGCACACACACACTGAGCTGGGCGCTCACGCTTACCTGATCAAGAGCCACGCAATGCGAGTGCAAGGTGAGAGTGAGATGCGACGGACCTTGTATGGTGTTGGATTCAGCTTTCTCAAATGGCCCGGCCTCATTCGGTCCAGTTGACGCATACACCAGCTCGCGTTTTCGTTGATGGATGCAGCTTCAACATGATAACATGATAAAAGATTGGCATTGGTATCCCTATTTCAACTTGAGTGCTTCACAGTACATTGCTCAACCATACATTTAAATGGAGTGAAATGCATCAGAGGTCCTAAAACTTCTAATTTTCATATCAGGTCCCAAACGTTTGTAAGTTGTGCCTGCAGGTCTTAAGCTGCAACAAACACAATAGTGATTGGTAGCAGAAATCATATTCTATATATTTGTTACAGCAATCTGTGGCATGATATTGTGATTGCAATGCCAGTATGAAGTTATGAACAACTTACTGTCATAACTTCATGTTACTAACCCTGACACATATAGCAAGTTCATACAGAAAGAGAGAAGGAACCTAAGATTACAACACAAAGGCACAACTTTATATATCCAAATGCACTAAGATTACACCTTTGTCTAATGGCATCTGTCAGTCTTTCTTTAAACTGGTGAACCAGCAATGATCAATGGATTGTAGTTCTGTGGACACAAAAATTGCAAAACAGGATTAATTTTAATGTGAAGAAATGGGTATCACAACTAACACCCAAAAGTAGAAATGAGAACTAAATAGACCATGAGACACTAGAAAACTCAGGTATTTTCCAAGTGCGATTATTTGATAGAACCTGTAGTGGTACTCAAGAGTTCCCCAAACACAAAAAGACCCAACCACCGCGATGAAATTGGCAACTATTTTTCATAACCACAATGCGCATGAGTTCCGTGACTGACAAACCTGCTGCACTCTCATTGCCCCCCTTACATCCTAGCTCGCAGCAAACGTCATACTCACCACTGAGTTGCGCCTAAATGGAGGGAGATGCAGGAAGAGGAGAGACACACAGGACCTCACCTCGTGGAGAGCCCATGCGCCTCTCACTGGAGGAGACCCGTAGGGAGTCAGCGGGTGCAGCACCATGGCCGGGCAGAGCCCAGCCACAACCTCGCAAGCATCCGCTCCTGCCTGCCTTCTCCATGCAACGACCTTCCACTCCTCCGCTTGTTCCAGTCCCCACTTTTCCATCCCTCCCAAACACACATGATATACTCACGCTGAAGGTAAGAGCAGCCAAGGTAGATATATGATCATCAAACCTTATGAATATAATAAAAATGATTACTTGGGTATGTAATATGTACATATTAAACATGTACCTATAACTTTCACAAACAATTGTAATTTCCACACTCTAGAGATTAAGTCACCACAGCGAGTCAAGAATCCACAAGAACACAGGATTCGTGCGGGAGGAGGGGATTGGGTGCATGGTGTGCGGGAGGAGTGGGTTGTGCGTGCGCGGCACGATGCGTCGGACGGCACACAGTGAGCGGGGAAAGGCCAGTTTCACCCAACGATTCCTTACCCAGCCAATCGGGAGGGACGTCGAGCCCACCAGTCATTGACTACAAAAATCAGCCGCGAGGTGAAAACCGCAGGAAGGATCCAACCGCAGGCTGCTTTTTTGACCAGATTTAAAGTGATCAGACGGACAGGAACTCCCAGAAGTGAGTGAACTCTCTAAGGCCTCTGTATTATCTTGGCCTTTATAGTATAAATTGCCCAATCGGACTATTTGCAACCGGTGGAATATATGAACAATGGGGATGGTTCCCCATCTACTGGAGCACTGATTATCGATGACTGGTTTGATGTTTGTAGGGAGTTTGGGAGGGTCTCTTTTGTGCATTGTGCGTGTGAAGTTAACCATGTGGCTCATGAATTTGCTAGATTAGCTAGGATAATCTAACTTGATGCAACGAGGAATATAAGCACAAGCAAGACATTGCAGATAAGAATAAAGACTTAAAGTGGGTCTCTTCTAAAATGGACAGAAAGATGTTCAAGTAGTACAGCACAGGGCAAGCTTAACCAATACCATATTAAACTAGTTTAACCACTACTTTAACTTGCATTTTTTGTTCCATCATGCCAACACAAGAAATAGAGTAAAACAGGTCATGGTGTAATTCGGCTTGCATCAGTCAAAGCCTGACCTATGAATTTTATTTTTCAGTCTCATCTTCCACTTTCACACTCCTTTTCATCTGATACTGATTCTTCCTCATCATTTCAGCACTAGGTGGCATCCTCAAACTCTTCCGAGAGTTGTAATTCTTCCACCTGAGCTCAACAAGCTGGTTAGCGTCCTCCAGCCTCGATTCATCTAGCAATGCATGCACAACATTCTGCAGCACACCATACTCGACTCCACAGCACCTTTTACTACCAACGATTTCATAACAGTACCTCAGTGCACAATCCAGCTCTCCAGCCTGCAGAAGGTATGGCAGGAGAGTCTCATATGTATCCTTATTTGGGACACACTCATTCTTCATCAGATTATCATACACCTTATTGGCCTCCTGGAACCTCCCTGCTTTGCAATATCCTCGAATTAACTCATTGTAGGATACTATATTGGGTTTTGGCCCATCCTTCTCCAACATCTCGAGCACAGCAGCTGCATCATCGATCCTCCCTTGTGCAACCAAACCCCGCAGCCTTGCATTGTAGCATTTTACGTCTAGCTCCAAATTCCTCTCCTTAATCATTCCCCATACTGTCTCGGCTTCATCGTTACGGTCACAGTTGAGATACCCATTCAAGAGCGAGTTGAAAGTGATAATGTCAGGCAAAACACCGCGCTTCTCCATGAGAAGGACAGCATCAAGAGCGGCTGAGAGGTCGGACTTCTGGCACAATGTGCGGATGAGCACGTTGTAAGAGTATACGCTGGGAACAATCGAGGGGTGGGTGGCTGGGATCTCCTTGAATGCGGCAGTGAACGCGTCAAGATCTCCGGCTTGGGCGTACGCGGCAAGGACGGCGTTGAATGTCCTCGTGGACTTGTGCCGCGCGGGAAGCTGATGGAAGGTTGCGGCCGCGTGGGATGGCATGGAGGCGCCGCCGTAGAGGCGGATCAGGCGCGTGGCAAATCCCTCGGTCGAGGTCTTGAGGAAGGGCTTCTGCGCCTCGATGATGGCCTCGATGCCGTCCTGCCGGCCCAAGGAAGTGAGGCGGCTCACCGCCACCTCGTACGCGCGGTGCCGGTCGCGGAAGTGCGACGACGCGGACGAAGCTTCGACGAACTTGGAGACCAGCTTATCAGGGTCCCGCTCCCTGACGATGGCCCTGATGATACCGCCAAGCGGCTTCGGGAGCTTGTGATCGGCGTCGGACTCAGCTCTGGCGGCGGCCTGCGCGCCGAGATCCGCGATGGAATCAGCATCGGCGGCGGGCGGTTTCGGCGTCGGCGTCTGCGCGCGCTTGGTCTTGGGGTTATATCTGGGTGGTTTTGCGGTTGGCGTGGACGAGGAGAGGATGCGGGAGAGGCTGCTTGCCCACTTAGAGGCGACGGCGGCGGCGGCGGCGAGGGGGGACATGGGAGGGCGGCGGATGGTGGGGAATGGGGCGTGAGGAGGGGAATGCACGAAGGAGGGCTCCCAGCCCAGACCTCAGAATCAGATGCTCTGCTTCTTAACTAGGCCGTCAAAATGTTAGCCCATTGACCGTCTCCCAGTCTCCCAGCCCAGACCAACGAAAGCCTCGGATGCGCACATACCGGTCCATTACCCACGAAATCACGAATACGGAATTGGGAACTCCTATGCAGCGCTGCAGGCGCCCTTTAACGATCCGGCGCCTCCAGCGTCGCTAGCATGGGCCGGCCCACTAGATATCTGTCCTGTTTTTTGTGGTTATGAAATAAAAAATAATATCAAAAAAGGTTTACATATTAAAAAAAAGGTTCATCCATTTGAAAAAAACTTCATATCTTTAAAAAAGGTTCATCAATTTGAAAAAAAGTGCATTGAAATTGGAAAAAAAAGTTCATCCAGTTTAGAAAAGGTACATTGAACTTGAAAACAATTCATAGAAATTCAAGAAAAGTTCATGTATTTTTAAAAAAAGTTCATTGAACTGAAAAAAGTTCACAAATCATTAAAAGTTCATCCGTTTTCAAAAAGGTGTTCATAAAATTTAAAAATAGTTCATCAATATGAAAACATGTTCAATATGAAAAATAAATTCGATGAAATTTTCAAAAAGTTCATCGACTTCCAAAAAAATTCATAGAATTTTATTTTAAAAAAGGTGAACCGGCGCTGAGATGGCCGGCCCGTGTACAAACGCCACAGGTGCCAGTTAACAAAAATGCACATTATCTAATGCATGTGGCGCCAAATAGGAAATGCCTCGGGAATCACTATCTTCTACACTCATTTTTTTCTAGCTACACTCTTTGTTAGTGGACCTCCTATACGCCGCTTATTGCGGCAAACAGTCGATGATGATTCACAAAGGGATAGCTTAGCTGGGCCGGCCCATTTAAGGTAGCGCGTTGTGGAAAATCAAAAAAAATGGTGGCAAAGAACCGAACGGCAACAGAAAACAATAAAGAAGTGGTCGTGAAAAAAAATCCGAAAACAGTACATTTGTGGGATCGAACACACGACCTCAAGTTTTTCTTCGAGCATAAACACGGCCTCAAGTGAGTGAACCACGTCGCTAGCCACAATTTTCATCGACTTGTTTGTGTAAATGCCAATTCAGGTTATGTGAACTACAGGCACTGAAAGAAAATAAACCTTTTTTGAAATTTTAAACGTGGTTTTCTCCTTCACAAATGTAAATATATTTACAAAAACAAACATTTTCAAAAGTTCTCACAAACTTTTAAACACTCGAACATTTTTGGAATCTCCGACATTTTTTGTAAAAAAATAAATTTTTTGAAAAAGAGAACATTTTCCAAAACAATGAACAACTTTTACAAAATGTGAACATTTTTTAAAAAACATGAACATAATTGAAAAACCCTAACTTTTTCCAGAATTACGAATACTTTTTTCAAAAAGCAAATATTAAATGAAATTCTAAAAACATTTTTAAAATTTTCGAACAAATTATGAAAAGAGAAGATTTACCAGAACACGGGCTAAAAAATGGACATTTTATTTAATTTCCCGAATGCTTTTAAATTTTGCAAACAAAATCGTGTAAACATTCAATTTTTTAGAAAAATTGTATGATGGTCGCCGCCACTAGATTTGACGTATCCGGTCGCTGGCGATGGTGCCTTTGTCATGGATTGGCGTGTGTACCTAACCGCACAACCCCCCACAATGACTCTGCGCCACATGTAGATATGCCCTCCTCCTTTAACCCCTCAGATCTCACTCGTCAATGAACCATCGGCAAAGACACGCCCGATCGCCAGCCGGGCTCGACACTGGCCCAACAGCTCGTTGGCTCCCCGTTACTAGTCATAAAGTGCGACAACTGCTTGCGGAAAGTGGTGATCTGAGTTTCGACCACGCCGGAACATCTCGGATGGGTGTTCTTCAAGTGTCAAAAAGATGAGGTGAGAGTTCTTGTTTTTATTCGATTGTTCATCGGATTTGGCGTAATTTATAGCTCATTGTTTTCACAAATTTATGTGTAGCATGGATGCAAGTTTTGGTGTAGGGAAGAAGATTACATTGATTCATCAACAATGAGAAATTTAATAGATGCTCATGGAGTCCTTGCTAGAGCAGAGGCTAGAGGCGACACAATGTCGAATTGTGTGGAACTAAAAAAGCAAGAAGTGTGCAATCTCAAGAAGCCAACCGAGAGAATCAACAATGAAGATATAGAGAAAATATTAATCCAACTAGTGGGTGAAGTAATTGAAGTTGGATATCTATTAAAGTATCTAGTTGTGGTTCTTGTTTTTTTTCTAGCGAAGAATTATTGAATGATGTACTCTATGTATCAAAATGTCATTCAGTGAAATAAAGAAGCAATGAAATTTGTTCCGGTGGCCGAAAAGAAATGCAAATGACAAAAGAATAATTTGTAATATTTAGAGAATCGGCTAGTTTATTCTATAATCTTGGTCAAACATTGTCAGCGTCCCAGCTACAGCTAAGTCAGCGACCGAGGAGGAGCTGGCAGCCAGGTGTGCCAATCAGGGAGAAGACCTCGTCATCCGAAGGCCAGCCAGGATCCATCACATCAGCAGACGTTTCGTGGGACCGGAGTGGATCAACAGTACTTAAAGCTAAGCTAGGTGATCAGGAGAGGAGGGCATCCGGGCTTGCAACACGGCAAACGGCACGACTGGCATCTTCTTTCCCTTCCTTTCTTTCTTTCTTTCCAAGCTGACTCCAGCGAGGGAGTGTATCTGTAATTTGTGGCTGTAATCCATAGAACGAGAGAGTGAAATAGATCGAGACTCTAACATCGTGGTATCAGATTAGCCACCCACTTCCCTTCCACCGCTGCCACTCTCTCACCACCACCACCGCCGCTCCATCACGCTGGAGACCCGCCGCAAGCAGCAAGCACGGGAAGCTCTCGTCGCTACGATGGATCCCGAGCTACGCGCTTACCTCGACCGCCTCGACTCCAATGCCAACGAGCGCGCCGCCATCGCCGATGCCTGAACCGCCTCCATCCTCAAGGCGCTCGACGCCCAGTCCGCGCGGATCGACGTCCTCGCCTCCTGGAGGCCCGACCTCGAGGAGCGCTTCACGCAGCTCGAGCAATCTGTCGCTGCGCTGCAGGCCGCGCCACCTACCGCGGCGACGGCGTCAAGTGGAGCACCCCGCGCACAATCCTCGTTCTCGACTCCGGGTGACCTCCACGGGCAATCAAGCCACGGCGCGACGCATCTTCCCCGGGGATTTCCGTCGGTGACCACCGAGTCGCCGGCGGGGCCTCCGGTCACAGGTATGGTCGCTATTCCCCCTGTCATGTTTGCACCTCTGCTTACTGCCATGGGTCAACAACCACCCACCATGGCGTTTCCTGTCTTCTCCAGAGATAATCCTTAGTTATGGCGCACACTCTATGTTGGGGATATAACCCCGTGGTATGACCCGGCTGGAAGGCTCCGGTTGTTAAATGTTGATTATGAGTCGGCCCACGAAGACATGTGTCAACTGAAGGCCCAAGAAGATTGGCGGCTCTTGGTGTGGGTCCGACGGCGGAGACCCGGAATTATAAGACCTTCCAAAGGATTACTTGGCTAGTAAGATAGAGATAGATTTGGAGATGTAAACATGATCCGACTGTGCAATTGTAAGACCTGACGGTTCTGACCTCTTATATAAAGGCAGAGTCGGGGTGGCTTAGAGGGAGGTGATCAAAAACTAGGTCAAGCTTCTAGCCCCTTGTAATCGATACAACAAGCAATAACATCACAATCAGGACGTAGGCTTTTACCTCGACTTGAGGGGCCGAACCTAGGTAAACTCGTGTCCTTCGTCTCGATCAACCCCCTTGAGTCCACTACCATGGCGATGGCTCCGAACTCAAGTCTGGTAACCCGGACATCTGCCGTGACAAAACCACGACAGTTGGCGCCCACCGTGGGGCCCGCGTTCGGTGGTGTTGAGTTCTCAAAGGGCTCCCTTCCAGAGCTCGAAGGATACGTAGTTGGGAGGATGAGCAAGAGCCACCGCGGCCGGCTCTACATCAACGATGCCGGCTGGGGGCTTGATGCTGCTTCCGTGGAGTATGGTTTCAGGGTTCCGTTCAGCGGGATCCAGGTGTTTATCGGGAAGATCGACGGATCTACACCCGGGCCGGACGTCTGCACCAACATCGTCGAGCCGGCTTGGCGTCTCCATCCCGCACATAAGGTAGGCCCTGCCCGTGTTAACCCGGTTCAGGAGCATGTCTTCGTGGGCTTCACTCAAGGGATGGATCTGGAAGCATCCGGATCTCAAGGGACTCTCGTACACTCCGATGATGAGTCGTCAAGTGGGGAAACTGAATCTGTGTACCAGCTCAGCAATGGTGGCCTTGGGGGCTACGGTGACACTCGCCCTGTGAATAAGATGAGCCGGAGCAGCCGTCTCACGCGGCGGTATTCATGGCAGGGCCAGGGGCGGCCGGGTCGGAGCTAACCCTCCCTAGCCGCCGGCTCAGGGCCTTGTGGAGTTGATGGATGAGCTTGAGGCTTTGTTAGCTACAGAGGTCACACCAGATAATCAGGTGGCTCGTAACGCAGAGATCGCAAGGATCAAGGGCCGGATGGCCGAGGAGCATCAGAGGCTAACTGATTTAAACTCCCAGATGGAGGCAGAGGCAGCACGGCTCAAGGCCGACGCTTTCCGTTTGGGGCTGGAACAGTTTTCAGCGGCGGCTGTGCACCGCAGGAGGCATCAATCTCGTCTGCCGGAGCGCTATGAGGCGAGGAACCTCTTCAACACCCCCGGATCTGGGCGAGCGGCGGGTGCCCCTGGGGAAGGGCGAGCAGCGGCTCACATGGCCCCACCCAGAGGGTTTACGACACCGGCGGGTCATTATTCTAACCCGACCGAGAACATGGTAGCAGCAGCCACCAAGCTTGGAACGATCCCTATCCCAGATGAGGCACCCTTTGCGGAGGAGGTGAGGAACGCTATCGGATATTTACAGACGGCCGTGGCTCAACAAGAGAAATATACTCACAGCCGGATCCGGATCCACTCCACCCCTCTCCATAGTCGAAGTTTCAGCCGGTGCTATGAGTCACCGGCGGCTTCAAGCAGTGGCCCGTATCATGGGCAAAGGGGGCGCGCGGCGCTAGACGCGCCGGCCCTGGTGGACCGGGCAAGAAATAGGCGAGAACAAGAGGCAGCAATAGTTCCCCCGGGTCTTGGGCCCTCAGTGTTGACAGAGGCCGGAGCGATTGGTAGCGCTAGAGCCGCGGGAGTTCCATGCTTAACTCCGGCTCTACGGAGCGAGAGGTTGCCTAAGGATTTCAAGGGGCCTCGGAAGGTTCCAAATTACACGGCGGATCTCCCTCCAGAGGCTTGGGTCGAGAGCTATGAGCTAGCTATGGAGATGCTAGACGTCAGTGAGGCTGTTTTTGCAAAGTATTTTATCATGATGCTCGAGGGTCCGGCTCGCACATGGTTAAAGGGCTTACCACCCAACACTATAAGCTCTTGGGCCGAATTGAGGGCAAAGTTCATCAAAAATTTCCAAGGGACTTGCAAGCAGCCTATGACCATTGTGGATTTGGATCATTGCGTTCAGCAGGAGAATGAGTCGGCTCATCATTGGGTTCGGCGGGTGTCGACCGTCATTCACTCATCAGAACAGATCACGGCGGCTCAAGCGGTGCTCATTCTAGAGAAGAATTGTCATTTCATTCCGCTAAAGCAGAAGCTTGGCGGCTTAAACGTACGTGTCAAGACATGGGAGAGCTCATGACGGCTCTAACAAAATACGCCGACTCAGACAACACCAAAGATTCGGGTTCGGATGAGGAGAAGTCGAATCAGGGAAAGAAGAACAACCAAGGCAAGAGTTTTGGGAACAATGGGAATCAAAGCAGACAGAGGAACGCTGGCGGCGGGTCAGAGCTGGTGGCAAATGCTAACACAGGGCCGAATGTTCCTAAGGGGAATGGGCGTTACAAGCCGTACCAGCGGGATAACAGGCCCCCTTTCAATTTGGAAGCGGTGCTTAGGAAACCCTGCCCAGAGCACAGCACACCTGATAAACCAGCAACACATGCGTGGGGCGATTGTTTTATCATGCATAGATTTAAGAATCAACACTTTCAACCACCTCATAATCAGGGCGGTGGGCCGACTGGCGGATCAGGGCCTGGCGGTTCAGGCAACGGCGGGTCAGGTGCCGGCTTTGGTGCTGGCGGCTCAGGAGCAGGTCATCCGGGTCAACACCAACACAATAATCAGCAGCATCAACAGCATCCTGGCAACAACAATCATAATAACCACCACCAGCAGCAGCAACATCAGCAGCAGCAGCGCAATCAATCTGGATTCTAGAATAACCCGAAGCAGCTCAGTTCGGGGCAGTATCATGTGTTTACAACTGGTAACAGCAAGCGAGATGAGAAGCTACGGAGGCGAGCGGTTAATATGATCGCGTTGGCTCTCCCACGATACCTACCATGGTCAGAGTATGACATAACGTGGAGTAGGCAAGATCACCCGCCACGGGTGGATGACCCGGGCTGGCTTGCTCTGGTGGTGGCCCCTCAGATACATGGTTATGGAGTAAACAAAGTGCTCATGGACGGAGGTAGCAGTATCAACATCTTGTATTATGACACCTTCCGGCGGATGAAGTTGCTAGACAAAGATCTCAAAACTTCTTCCACTATGTTTCATGGCGTGGTGGCTGGTAAGTCGGCATACCCAGTGGGAAAAATCTCTTTGGAGGTGGCTTTCGACGATGAGTATAATTACAGGGTGGAGACCTTATGGTTCGAGGTGGTCAAGATCAAGAGCCCTTATAATGCGTTGTTCGAGCGGCCGGCTTACGCCAAGTTCATGGCTAGGCCTTGTTATGTTTATTTGCAGCTTAAGATGCCCGGCCTAAATGGCACGATTACGGTTCATGGCAATCGAAAAACGGCTCTTGAGTGCGAGGAAGGTGATGCGGCTTATGCTGAGGCAAGCTGTGCACAAGAGGAGCTGAAGTTCTATAAGGAGAACGTTGACCCGAAGGACATGACCCCGTTGAAGAAACCAAATACAGAGGCAGAGCCGCCGCTCAAGTTTTCAGCGGATGATACTAAAACAGTGGACTTTACTCCGGGCGACTCATCCAAGCAGTTCACCATCGGGGCTCACATGGATCCCAAATAGGAAAGCGCGCTTATCGAATTCATCCGTGAGAACCGGGACATCTTTGCATGGAAACCTTCTGACATGCCGGATGTATCGAGAGAGTTCGCTGAGCACAATCTTAATGTGGATCCGAAGTTTAAGCCGATCAAGCAGTTCCTGCGGCGGTTCAATGAGGAGAGGCGCAAGGCTATTGGGGAAGAGGTTGCCCGGCTCTTAGCCGCTGGGTTCATAGTTGAAGTTTTTCACCCGGAATGGTTGGCTAATCCAGTATTGGTGCTTAAAAAGAATAGTACGTGGCGTATGTGCATAGATTACACGGACCTTAACAAGGCTTGTCCGGCTGATCCCTTCGCGCTCCCTCGCATTGATCAGATCATTGATGCAACAGCCGGTTGTGAGAATTTGGGTTTTTTGGATGCTTATTCAGGGTATCATCAGATCAAAATGGCAGTCAAGGACCAGGAGAAGACATCGTTTATCACACCTTTTGGGGCGTCCTGCTACGTCTCCATGCCTTTTGGGCTCAAGAGTGCCCAGGTGACTTACCAGCGGTGTGTGCAGAACTGTCTCCACAGCCAGATTGGCCGTAATGTTCATGCTTATGTGGATGACATAGTGGTGAAGTCTAGGAAGAAGGAAACCCTCTTGGAGGACCTGAAGGAAACTTTTGACAATCTCTGGGTGTACAAAATGATGCTTAACCCGGCAAAATGTGTCTTTGGTGTCCCTGCAGGAAAGCTTTTGGGGTTCTTGGTTTCTGAGCGTGGCATCGAGGCTAACCCGGATAAAATCAAGGCTATCACCTCTTTGCGAGAGTCGACATGCATCAATGACGTTCAGCGTATTGCAGGCCGGATTGCGGCGCTGAGCCGGTTCATAAGCCGGCTTGGGGAGAAGGCCATCCCCTTGTATCAGATGATGAAGAAGACGGACAAGTTTAAGTGGAGCAAGGCAGCCGCAGAGGCGCTGGAAGCTCTTAAGAAGCAATTGACTGAGCCGCCAATATTAGCCGCTCCGGCTGAGAAAGAGCCGCTACTCCTATATGTAGCAGCTAACAGCCGGGCGGTTAGTGTGGTGATTGTTGTTGAACGTAAGGAAGCAGGGAAAGAGTATCCCGTTCAGAGGCCTGTTTACTACGTCAGTGAGGTCTTGGCTGAGTCCAAGCAACGATATCCGCATTGGCAGAAGCTTGTATACGGGGTCTTTATGGCTAATCGTAAGCTGAAACACTACCTTTTGGGCCATCCAATAACTATAGTAAGCTCTGCCCCGTTGGGGGATATTGTTCAGAACAGAGAGGCTACAGGAAGGATTGCCAAGTGGGCTTTAGAGTTGGGGCCTCTTAACATCAGTTACACCCCTCGTATAGCAATTAAGTCTCAGGCCTTGGTGGATTTCATAAATGATTGGACAGAGTGCCAGGCGCCTGAAGAGAAGCCGGACAACACATACTAGACTATATATTTTGACGGGTCTAAACAGCTTGAGGGGTCTGGTGCCGGTGTGGTTCTCACCTCCCCGAAAGGTGATAAGTTTTGTTATGTGCTCCAGTTGATGTTCCCCAATACTAATAATGCTGCTGAGTATGAAGCTTTGCTCCATGGTTTGAGAGTCGCTAAAGAGATGAATTTAAGCCGGGTTAGATGCCTGGGCAACTCAGACCTTGTGGCTCAGCAAGTTTCAGGTACTTGGGATTCTAAGGACCCACGGATGGCGGCCTATCGACGGGCGGTTGATGTTGTTGCAGGTTATTTCAAAGGGTATCAGGTGGATCATATTGATCGTCGGCGGAACGAGGCGGCTGATGCATTATCACGACTCGGATCTCAGCGTAAGCCGGTGCCGCCTAATGTTTTTCTTGACGTGTTATATCATCCGACTGTCAAGATGCCTTCTGAGGAGGATCTGGCAATTCCTGACCCGGAGGCGGCTCTAGTGGCGGCTCTACATGTTATTCCTGATTGGACTACTCCTTATTTAGCGTACTTGATGCGCGGCGAGTTGCCGGATGATGAGAGCCGGGCTCGGGAGATCATCCGCCATTCTAAGTCCATGACAATTATCAACGGTGAGTTACACAAATGCAGTGTGACAGGTATCTTCCAACGCTGTGTGTCACCAGAAGAGGGCCAGCAGATCTTAAATGAAATTCATGCTGGCGACTATGGACATCATGCCGGGTCAAGATCTTTAGTGGCTAAAGCTTTTCGGCAAGGATTTTTCTGGTTGACGGCTCACAAGGATGCAGAGGATCTGGTTCGTAAGTGTGACGCTTGTCAGAAATTTGGCCGACGTGCTCATGTTCCGGCTCAAGAGTTGAGGATGATACCTATCACTTGGCCATTTGCGGTCTGGGGGCTTGATATGGTAGGACCCTTCAAGAGGTCCAAAGATAAGAAAACGCACCTCTTGGTGGCGGTTGATAAGTTTACCAAGTGGGTTGAGGCTGAGCCAGTAAGCAAGTGTGATGCAGCTACAGCGGTTGAGTTTGTCAGGAAATTGATCTATCGTTTTGGCTATCCACACAGTATTATCACCGATAATGGTACAAATTTGTCCAAGGGGGTGTTGGAAATATGCCCTAGAGGCAATATATAAAGTGTTTATTATTATATTTCCTTGTTCATGATAATCGTTTATTATCCATGCTATAACTGTAGTGATCGGAAACACATTGCATGTGTGGATAAATAGACAAACACTATGTCCCTAGTATGCCTCTAGTGAACTAGCTCGTTTGATCAAAGATGGTCAGGGTTTCCTAGCCATTGACATGTGATGTCATTTGATAACGGGATCACATCATTAGGAGACTGATGTGATGGACAAGACCCAAACTACAAACGTAGCATATGATCGTGTTGGTTTATTGCTACTGTTTTCTGCATGTCAAAGTATATGTTCCTATGACCATGAGATCATGCAACTCACGGATATCGAAGGAGTGCCTTGTGTGTATCAAACGTCGCAACGTAACTGGGTGACTATAAAGGTGCTCTACAGGTATCTCCGATGGTGTCTGTTGAGTTGGCATGGATCGAGACTGGGATTTGTTACTCCGTGTGACGGAGAGGTATCTCGGGGCCCACTCGGTAATGCAACATCACAATAAGCCTTGCAAGCAATGTGACTAATTGTTAGTTGCGGGATCTTGCATTACAGAATGAGTAAAGAGACTTGCCAGTAACGATATTGAACTAGGTATAGAGATACCGACGATCGAATCTCGGGCAAGTAACATGCCGAAGAACAAAGGGAACGTTATACGGGATTAACTGAATCCTTGACATAGAGGTTCAACCGATAAGATCTTCGTAGAATATGTAGGAACCAATGTGGACATCCAGGTCCCACCATTGGTTATTAGCCGTAGAGGTGTCTCGGTCATGTCTACATAGTTCTCGAACCCGCAGGGTCTGCACACTTAAGGTTTGGTGACGTTTCGGTAGTATAGAGTTATGTATGGTGGTGACCGAAGGTTGTTCGGAGTCCCGTATGAGATCCCGGATGAGATCCCGGACGTCACGAGGAGCTCCGGAATGGTCTGGAGGTAAAGATTCATATATAGGATGTCCCAGTTTGGTCGCTGGAAAAGTTTCGGGCTCATCGGTAGTGTACCGGGAGTATCGGTAGTGTACCGGGAGTGCCGGTAGTGTAACAGGGGACCTCCGGGAGGGGTATTTCGACCCCAAGAGGTCCATGGGCTGTGGGAGAATAATAACCAGCCCTTAGTGGGCTGGGAAAACAGCCACAAAGGCCCATGGCGCAGGAGAGAAAGTCCTAAAGCAAAAAGTGGAAAATCAGCCAATAGGAGGCAATCCTACTCCAACTAGGATTGGAGGTGAAGTAGGATTGCTCCCACCTCCTATTTCGGCCGACCCAAAGGCCTTGGCTGCCTCTCCTCTCCTCTCCTCCTATATATACTAGTGGATTGGGTGGTTTTTGGACAGAATTTCCGGCCACGTGCTACCCGTTCCACCGGTGCATAGTTTCTCCTCTAGATCGTAGTTCCGCAGTGCTTAGGCGAAGCCCTGCCGGAATTGCTCCACCACCATCACCGGAGCGCCTTCACGCTGCCGGTGAACTCTCTCTCCTCTCCGCCTCCTCTTGGTGGATCAAGACGGTGGAGATCGTCATCAAGCTGCACGTGTGCTGAACGCGGAGGTGCCGTCCGTTCGGTACTAGATCGGAAGGATCATGATCAAGGCCACGAGACGTTCGTGATTGGATCGTGGGACGGATCGTGACGAGATTGTGGGACGGTTCGTGATTGGTTCGCGGGACGGTTCGTGATTGGATCGCGGGACGCTCAGCGATTTGGATCGCGAAGAAGTTCGACTACACCAACCGCGTTTCTTAACGCTTCCCGCTTAGCGATCTACAAGGGTACGTAGATCCACTCTCCCTCTCGTAGATGCTCATCACCATGGATAGGTTTGCGTGTGCGTAAGAAATTTTTTGTTTCCCATGCGACGTTCCCCAACAGTGGCATCATGAGCTAGGTTGATGGTTCGATGAGATCTCGAGTAGAACACAAAAGGTTTGTGGGCGTTGATGCTTAGATTGCTTCCTCCCTTGGTTGGATTTTGGTTCAGCGGGATTGTGAGATGAAGCGGCCTGGACCAACATTACTCGTACGCTTACGAGAGACCGGTTCCCTCGATGCAACTTGTTTCTTAGATGGCTTGCGGGTGACAGTTTCTCTCACTTTAGTTGGATCGGATCCGACAAAGGCGGTCCTTGAGAAGGTTGAAAAGCAATCTATGTATCACCGTTGTGGTTTATACGTAGGTGAGAATCGTTCTTGCTAGATACCCGTAGCAGCCATGTAAAACATGCAACAACAATTAGAGGACGTCTAACTTGTTTTTGCAGGGTATGTTGTGATATGATATGGCCAATTACATGATGAGATATATGTGATGTATGAGATGATCATGTGATGTATAGATTATCACAACTTGCATGTCGGTGATTACGGCAACCGGCAGGAGCCATAGGGTTGTCTTTAATTATTGTATGACCTGCGTGTCAATCATTAAGCGCTATGTAATGCTTTACTTTATCGCTACGGTAGCAATAGTAGTAGAAGCATGCAGGGCGTGACAACCCCGATGGCGACACGTTGATGGAGATCAAGATGATGGAGATCATGGTGTCATGCCGGTGACGATGGAGATCATGCCGGTGTTTCGAAGATGGAGATCTTAAACACAAGTTGATAGCCATATCATGTCACTTATGAATTGCATGAGATGTTAATCCTTTTATGCACCTTGTTTTGCTTAGTACGACGGTAGCATTATAAGGTGATCCCTCACTTAAATTTCAAGATGAACTGTGTTCTCCCCGAGTGTGCACCGTTGCGAAAGTTTGTCGTGTCGAGACACCACGTGATGATCGGGTGTGATAGACTCTACGTTCACATACAACGGGTGCAAGCCAGATTTGCACGTGCAGAACACTCGGGTTAAACTTGACGAGCCTAGCATGTACAGACATGGCCTCGGAACACAAGAGACCGAAAGGTCGAACATGAGTCATATAGTAGATATGATCAACATAATGATGTTCACCATTGAAGCCACCTTAACTCACGTGATGATCGGACTTGAGTTGGTGAATTTGGATCATGTGACACTCAGATGACCTGAGGGATGTCAATTTGAGTGGGAGCTTTAGTAATTTGATTAACTAAACTCATTATCTTGAACAATAGTCTAAGTAACCTTTGCGTATTTATGTTGCAGATCAATGGCTCGCGCAGTAGCACCCCTGAATTTTAATGCGTTCCTAGAGAAAGCTAAATTGAAAGATGATGGAAGTAACTTTGTTGACTGGGCCCGTAATCTGAGGATTATCCTCACGGCTTCCCAGAAGTCATATGTCCTTGATGCACCGCTTGGTGACCAGCCAGAAGACATGACCTCCGAAGACGTTAAGAACGCTTGGGAGGCTCATGCTGGAGACTACTCAATAGTTCAGTGTGCAATATTGTATGGCTTAGAACCGGGACTTCAAAGACGTTTTGAACGTCATGGAGCATATGAGATGTTCCAGGAGTTGAAGTTTATCTTTCAGAAGAATGCCCGGATCGATAGGTATGAGACCTCCGATAAATTCTATGCTTGCAAGATGGAGGAGAACGGGTCTATTAGTGAGCACATACTCAGAATGTCTGGGTAATCAAACCGTCTAGCGGAGTTGGGAATTACCCTTCCGCCGGAGGCGATCACTGATAGAGTTCTTCAATCGCTGCCACCTAGTTACAAGAGCTTTGTGATGAACTATGACATGCACGGGATGAACAAGTCCGTCGCCGAGCTGTTTGCGATGCTGAAAGTCGCTGAGTCTGAAATCCAGAAAGAACATCAAGTGTTGATGGTCAATAAAACCACTAGTTTCAAGAAAAATGGCAAAGGCAAAGGCAAGAAGGGTAAAACCAAGAAGGATGGCAAAGCAGTTGCTACTCCTACAAAGAAGCCTAAGCATGGACCTAAGCCAGAAACTGAGTGCTTTCATTGCAAAGGAACTGGTCACTGGAAGCGGAACTGCCCCAAGTACCTGGCTGGCAAGAAGGCGGCCAACGACAAACAAGGTATATATGATATACATGTTATTGATGTGTACCTTACTAGTTCTCGTAGTAGTGCCTGGGTATTTGATACCGGTTCGGTTGCTCACATTTGCAACTCAAAACAAGAACTACGGAATAAACGAAGACTGGCAAAGGACGAAGTGACGATGCGCGTGGGAAATGGTTCCAAGGTTGATGTGATCGCCGTCGGCACGCTCTCTCTTCGATTACCATCAGGATTAGTGATGAACCTAAATAATTGTTATTTAGTGCCTGCGTTAAGCATGAACATTATATCTGGATCTTGTTTATTGCGAGACGGTTACTTATTTAAATCAGAGAATAAAGGTTGTTCTATTTATATGAGTAATAGCTTTTATGGTCATGCACCCAATGTTAGGGTTTTTTTCATATTGAATCTTGATAGTGATGACACACATGTTCATAACATTGATGCCAAAAGATGTAGAGTAGTTAATGATAGTACCACTTTCTTGTGGCACTGCCGTTTAGGTCATATTGGTGTAAAACGCATGAGGAAGCTCCATGCTGATGGACTTTTGGAGTCACTTGATTTTGAATCACTTGACACATGTGAACCATGCCTTATGGGCAAGATGACCAAAATGCCGTTCTCTGGAACAATGGAATGGGCGAGTGACTTATTGGAAATCATACATACTGATGTGTGCGGTCCAATGAATGTCGAAGCGCGCGGTGGTTATCGTTATTTTCTCACCTTCACTAATGACTTGAGTAGATATGGGTATATTTACTTGATGAAGCACAAGTCTGAAACATTTGAAAAGTTCAAGCAATTTCAGAGTGAAGTTGAGAATCATCGTAACAAGAAGATTAAATTTCTTCGATCTGATCGAGGAGGTGAATATCTGAGTTATGAGTTTGGCATTCACTTAAGACAGTGTGGAATTGTTTCACAGTTGACACCGCCTGGAACACCACAGCGTAATGGTGTGTCTGAACGTCGTAATCGGACCTTATTGGATATGGTGCGTTCTATGATGTCTCTTGCCGATTTGCCACTATCGTTTTGGGGTTATGCATTAGAGTCAGCTGGATTCACTTTAAATAGGGCACCATCAAAATCCGTTGAGACGACGCCATATGAACTGTGGTTTGGCAAAAAGCCGAAGTTGTCGTTTCTTAAAGTTTGGGGATGTGATGCTTATGTCAAAAAGCTTCAGCCTGAAAAGCTGGAACCCAAAGCGGAAAAGTGCGTCTTCATAGGATACCCGAAAGAGACAGTCGGGTATACCTTCTATCTCAGATCCGAGGGCAAAGTTTTTGTCGCTAAGAACGGAACATTTCTTGAGAAAGAGTTTCTCTCAAAAGAATTGAGTGGGAGGAAAATAGAGCTTGATGAGGTTATCGAACCTTTACTTCAACCAGAGAGTAGCGCAGCACAGAAAGATGTTTCTGTGGAACCTACAACGGTAGAAGAGGAAGTTAATGATGATGATCATGAAGCTCCGGATCAAGCTGCTATTGAACCTCGTAGGTCGACAAGGACGCGTACTACTCCCGAGTGTACGGCAACCCTGTCTTAGAGGTCATGTTGTTGGACAACAGTGAACCTACGAGCTATGGAGGAGCAATGATGGGCCCGGATTCCGAGAAATGGTTAGAGGCCATGCAATCTGAGATGGGATCCATGTATGAAAACAAAGTATGGACTTTGGAAGTACTACCTGAAGGGCGAAAGGCCATTCAGAACAAATGGATCTATAAGAAGAAGACGGACGCGGACGGTAATGTCACCGTCTATAAAGCTCGACTTGTGGCAAAGGGTTTTTCACAAGTTCAAGGAGTTGACTACGATGAGACTTTCTCACCTGTAGCGATGCTTAAGTCTGTCAGAATCATGTTGGCAATAGTTGGTTATTTCGACTATGAAATTTGGCAGATGGACGTCAAAACGGCGTTCCTCAACGGTTTCCTTGAGGAAGAGTTGTATATGATGCAACCCGAAGGTTTTGTCGATCCAGAGAATGCTGACAAAGTTTGCAAACTCCAGCGATCCATTTATGGACTGGTGCAAGCATCTCGGAGTTGGAATAAACGCTTTGATGAGGTGATCAAAGCGTTTGGGTTTATACAAGTTTATGGAGAAGCTTGTATTTACAAGAAAGTGAGTGGGAGCTCTGTAGCGTTTCTAGTGTTATATGTGGATGACATATTGCTGATCGGAAACGATATAGAAATGCTGGAAAGCGTGAAGGAATATTTGAATAAGAGTTTTTCAATGAAGGACCTAGGAGAAGCTGCTTTCATATTAGGCATTAAGATCTATAGAGATAGGTCGAGACGCTTAATAGCACTTTCACAGAGCACATACCTTGATAAAGTTTTGAAGAAGTTCAAAATGGAACAGGCCAAGAAGGGGTTCTTGCCTGTGTTTCAAGGTGTGAAGTTGAGTAAGACTCAATGCCCAGTGACTGCAGAAGATAAAGAAAAGATGAGCGTCATCCCCTATGCTTCAGCCATAGGCTCTATCATGTATGCAATGCTGTGCACAAGACCCGATGTCAGCCTTGTCATAAGTATGGCTGGAAGGTTTCAAAGTGATCCTGGAATGGAGCACTGGCAAGCGGTCAAGAATATCCTTAAGTACCTTAACAGGACTAAGGACATGTTTCTCGTTTATGGAGGTGATGAAGAGCTTGTCGTAAAGGGTTACGTCGATGCAAGCTTTGACACTGATCCGGGCGATTCTAAATCGCAAACCGGATACGTATTTATTCTTAACGGGGGAGCGGTAAGCTGGTGCAGTTCCAAGCAAAGCGTGGTAGCTGATTCTACGTGCGAAGCGGAGTACATCGCAGCCTCGGAGGCAATATATAAAGTGTTTATTATTATATTTCCTTGTTCATGATAATCGTTTATTATCCATGCTATAACTGTAGTGATCGGAAACACATTGCATGTGTGGATAAATAGACAAACACTATGTCCCTAGTATGCCTCTAGTGAACTAGCTCATTGATCAAAGATGGTCAGGGTTTCCTAGCCATTGACATGTGATGTCATTTGATAACGGGATCACATCATTAGGAGACTGATGTGATGGACAAGACCCAAACTACAAACGTAGCATATGATCGTGTCAGTTTATTGCTACTGTTTTCTGCATGTCAAAGTATATGTTCCTATGACCATGAGATCATGCAACTCACGGATATCGAAGGAGTGCCTTGTGTGTATCAAACGTCGCAACGTAACTGGGTGACTATAAAGGTGCTCTACAGGTATCTCCGATGGTGTCTGTTGAGTTGGCATGGATCGAGACTACGATTTGTTACTCCGTGTGACGGAGAGGTATCTCGGGGCCCACTCGGTAATGCAACATCACAATAAGCCTTGCAAGCAATGTGACTAATTGTTAGTTGCGGGATCTTGCATTACGGAACAAGTAAAGAGACTTGCCAGTAACGAGATTGAACTAGGTATAGAGATACCGACGATCGAATCTCGGGCAAGTAACATGCCAAAGAACAAAGGGAACGTTATACGGGATTAACTGAATCCTTGACATAGAGGTTCAACCGATAAGATCTTCGTAGAATATGTAGGAACCAATGTGGACATCTAGGTCCCGCCATTGGTTATTGGCCGTAGAGGTGTCTCGGTCATGTCTACATAGTTCTCGAACCCGCAGGGTCTGCACACTTAAGGTTCGGTGACGTTTCGGTAGTATAGAGTTATGTATGGTGGTGACCGAAGGTTGTTCGGAGTCCCGGATGAGATCCCGACGTCACTAGGAGCTCCGGAATGGTCCGTAGGTAAAGATTCATATATAGGATGTCCCAGTTTGGTCGCCGGAAAAGTTTCGGGCTCATCGGTAGTGTACCGGGAGTATCGGTAGTGTACCGGGAGTGCCGGTAGTGTACCGGGGGACCTCCGGGAGGGGTATTTCGACCCCAAGAGGTCCATGGGCTCTGGGAGAATAATAACCAGTCCTTAGTGGGCTGGGAAAACAGCCACAAAGGCCCATGGCGCAGGAGAGAAAGTCCTAAAGCAAAAAGTGGAAAATCAGCCAATAGGAGGCAATCCTACTCCAACTAGGATTGTAGGTGAAGTAGGATTGCTCCCACCTCCTATTTCGGCCGACCCAAAGGCCTTGGCTGCCTCTCCTCTCCTCTCCTCCTATATATACTAGTGGATTGGGTGGTTTTTGGACAGAATTTCCGGCCACGTGCTACCCGTTCCACCGGTGCATAGTTTCTTCTCTAGATCGTAGTTCCGCAGTGCTTAGGCGAAGCCCTGCCGGAATTGCTCCACCACCATCACCGGAGCGCCTTCACGCTGCCGGTGAACTCTCTCTCCTCTCCACCCCTCTTTCTGGATCAAGACGGTGGAGATCGTCATCAAGCTGCACGTGTGCTGAACGCGGAGGTGCCGTCCGTTCGGTACTAGATCGGAAGGATCGTGATCAAGGCCACGAGACGGTCGTGATTGGATCGTGGGACGGATCGTGACGAGATCGTGGGACGGTTCGTGATTGGTTCGCGGGACGGTTCGTGATTGGATCGCAGGACGCTCGGCGATTTGGATCGCGAAGAAGTTCGACTACACCAACCGCGTTTCTTAACGCTTCCCGCTTAGCGATCTACAAGGGTACGTAGATCCACTCTCCCTCTCGTAGATGCTCATCACCATGGATAGGTTTGCGTGTGCGTAAGAAAATTTTTGTTTCCCATGCGACGTTCCCCAACAGGGGGATATGAAGGTGTTCTGTGAGAAGGAGCGTATCCGGCTTGATGTTTCAGCCGTGGCATATCCACAGTCCAATGGCCAGGCTGAGCGGGCTAATCAGGAAATCCTGCGAGGGGTTAAACCCCGGCTCATGGTCCCTTTGAAACGGACAGCCAGGTGTTGGGTTGATGAGTTGCCTTCCGTCTTATGGAGCATCCGGACTACACCTAACAGGTCTACAGGTTTTACACCTTTTTTCATGGTCTACGGGGCTGAGGCGGTTCTACCCAGTGACATCCAGCATGATTCACCAAGGGTGGCGGCTTATGTTGAGACGGACAATGAGCTGGCACGTCAAGATGCATTAGATGCCTTGGACGAGGCACGAGAGTTAGCAGCGACCAGATCAGCAATTTACCAGCAAGACCTGCGACGCTATCATAGCCGCAGGGTGAAGACCCGGACGTTCCAGGAAGGTGACCTGGTGCTCCGGCTTATTCAAGACCAAACTGGGATGCATAAACTCTCTCCGCCGTGGGAAGGGCCCTTTGTGGTTAGCAGAAACCTTAACAATGGGTCATACTATCTCATTGATATTCGTGATGAGTCGGACACGGCGGGTCAGGAGACTTTACGACCATGGAACGTGGCACACTTGCGGCCATACTATACTTAAGAGATGATGCAGATCCATTATCATTATGCATATCATAGAGTAGTACTACTACCAAAGATTGGATACCCGGCTATTATGGGTATTTTTATGATCTCAGGATGAGATTCTTCACTACCAGCAAATTTGCGGTTCCTGTGGTTCTTTGACCCGCCAAGGTCTTGCCGGTTAATCTCCTTTGGAGACCCTGAACCAATTAAAGTGACCTGTTAAAAGTATTCTAGTCAATCTCGCTTTAGAGACCCTGAGCCGGTTCACAGAGTTGACGGCCAATCTCGCTTTAGAGACCCTGAACTGATGTTAATACAATAAATTCTTCTCAGTCAATCTCGCTTTAGAGACCCTGAGCCGGTTCACAGAGTTGACGGCCAATCTCGCCTTAGAGACCCTGAATTGATGTTACTCTTACCAGTCAATCTCGCTTTAGAGACCCTAAGCCGGTTCACAAAGTGGACGGCCAATCTCGCTTTAGAGACCCTGAACTGTTGCAAGTTAAAAGTTAAGCTCTTATCAGTCAATCTCGCCTTAGAGACCCTGAGCCGGCTCATAGAGTTGTCGGCCAATCTCGCTTTAGAGACCCTGAACTGGTATGATGCGCAATTGGCTTTATGCCTAGTTTGAGTACATTAAGCGTTGTTGTTGATGGAGGCTTCCTACCTTTGGTATAGCTTAAAAAATTCCCCTAAGGCAACAGCGTGTACATCAAATTCCAGTTGCTTATCAACTGCGGCCATCGAAGGGGCCTTCTTACCGACGGGTATCGCTTATGTCACCCTAATGGTCGGCTTTATGCCACTTCCGGTTACTTATTAATCGCGGTTGTCGAAGGGGGCTTCTTACCGACGGGTTCGCTTATCTCACCCTAACAACTGGCGTTTACGCCAAAAATAGTTGCGGAAGGAGGCTTCTTGCCCTCGGGTATAGCTTACATAAGCCCTTCATGCAGCCGGCTAGTACAATTACTAGTCGCGACTGTCGAATGGATGCTTCTTACCATAAGGTATAGCTTACATAATACCATCGCCAGCCGGCCCTATTCAACATTGGCTGATTGGAGGAGGCTTCTTGCCTTCGGGTATAGCTTACATCACCCTCCAACAGCAGGCTTTCTTGAGCTGCGGTTGTCAGTAGAGGCTTCTTACCTTTGGTATAGCTTACATAAACCTATTGACAACCGGTGTTGGTATAAAATGGATAAAGTATTTGCTTTTCAAAGGAGGTTTTTTACCATCATGGTACAGTTTACATCACCCCTCATGCAGCCGGCTGTAGGCCGCTTTACAGTTTTCAACAGTCGTCATTGTCACATAGAGGCTTCCTACCGTCAGGTATAGCTTACTTTACCTTATGGCAGCCGGCTCTTCCATGGCATATCATTATAAGAAAAGGGAAGTCATGCTGCTCCGGTTGATGGAGTAAATTTCCCGGTTCTAATAACTTCGGGTGAAGGACAGACATCTCGGACAAATTACGCATTGGTTTATCAACAGCCGCGTTTGTTCATGGAGGCTATTTGCCAACAGAGATATTATCCGGCTCTAAAAGGAGTTTTAAAGACTTCCAAGTGCCTCTCATGAATCATTGGCAGATTTATCAAAGATGGAAGCAAAGAGCTGAGAAAGATGACTACTAGTACTATAAAGTAAACCGCCGGCAAGTGCAATCAGATGTTAAAAGGCTGTTACAAAAGATGTTCTCAAAGGGAACAAACGATGTTTCTGACGAAGTTTCAAAACACCATGGGCGGATGATTACAAGAGCCAATACTTGCTCTGACTATTACAAGGTTCGGTCACTCGGCCGGCTCATCCTGCTCCGGATCTTCCGCGGTTTGGATCTGAAGATTGCCGAATTCCCAGTTGCAGTTAGAGACGGCAACAAATGACCCTTCAAAGAAAGGCGCGACGTTAAGCTCACCAGGGAAGAGATCTTTGCTTCGGGCGGGTGTTAGGTCTTTACACTCGTAAAGCGGCCCGCGAATCCGTTTATCTTCCTGGTCGTATGCTGCTTGGTAGTTCTTCAAGACATCCTCCGCCTCATCAACCATTACAGACGCTAGATAGCGAGAGTCCTTGACGACTTTGAAATAGTCTTCGTCGGAGAATTCTGAGCCGTCCACCTTCTTCGAAGGATATCCACCCATCATCTCATCTGGTGTGAGATCCGGCGCGAAGGCCATGGCCCAGCTCAAACCCGCAACGGCTCCAGAGCGGAAAGCCGACTTCTTCAACTCTTGTATTTGCTTGGGCACGGTGGAGAATAGTTCTAACACCCCTTTCAGGGCCTTGGGAATCTTCTCCTTATACTGTATGCTTTTGATGGTGAACATTGCTCCACAATACAGCTGCTCTGTAAAGGTGTATATGGCCTTCAGCGACAGGATGCTGTCGTCTGCAAGCTGCCGGCTCAAAGGTCCTACATGAGCCGGAAGAGACAGGTTCGTTGTTAGTTGTTTCATAAAAGATATTAAGTAAAAGAGTACAGGAATGATGAACTTACCAAATAAGGCGGCAGACATCTTAGCGATGTGCCGTTTGAGCCCTTGGAGCTCCTCAGCAACGGCGATGAGCCGCTGATCGGCATCATCTGCCCGTTTGATCAGCGCGGCTTTTTCAGAATCAGCTGTTTCTTTCAATATTGTTAGCTCGGAGGTGATCTTGGCTACTTCTTTGGCTAAGAGCCGGCATCTCTCATCAGCAAGGCTTCGTGCTTCTTGTTGAGCTACCAAGTTGGTTTTGAGATCCGCCAGCTGAGAGCTGGCGGTGTTCAGAGCGTCCTGTGCATATCAAAGGCAAGGTATAAGCTATTGCAGCAACAAGAGTATTCATATGCATAAAGGTTCACAGTTCAAGTTCTACAAGTCTCAAACAGATTGCAAGCAATATATTTGACACTTGGGGGCTAATGTATATTTGATCTGTTCACATCTACAGTTCCGGCTCATCTTCCTGGAAATTGACCCGGAACTCGGGGGCTGTACATTGGCTCTCTTTTAATCTCAAAAGTCCTGACTCACATAAATTTGAGCCGGCCCTTGGGGCCTACATTATGGCTCTTTTTCTAATCTCGAAAGTTCCGGTTCAAATAAATCTGAGCCGGCCCTTGGGGGCTACAGTTGGCAGTATACAAGTGTTGACAGTATCTAAAGCAGAAGTATTTTCTACATAACCATCGAAAGAAGACCCGAATTCAACTCTATGTTAGGTTAAATCCGGCCCTTGGGGGCTGGGGAAGGTTATGGCTGAAGAAAGGTAACATACCTCATATTTTGCCTTCATCATGCTGACCAGCCAGAGTTCCAAGTCTCGGTTGGTGTTGACCCGGTTCATGTAGCCGGAGTGGAGTTCTTTGGCTGTCATTTTGTTGTACGACGAGTCAAACTCAAGTTTCCGCGAAGCTTCAGACGGCTCCGTATGCCGGGTTAAGACATGCGCTGGTGAAGGAGGTTTTTGAGCAGACCCGGTGATGATAACATCCGGAGTCGCCGGGGTCTTGGCGGGTGTAACCGGCCTTGAAGGAGCAGTTGGGGAGTTCTCCTTTGTGACGTCATCTGCCGCCGGCTTAGTAGAAGCCACTGGTCGAGTTTCTTCTTCCGCTGGAGTTTCCTCCGGCTGCTCAATATCTGGTTGAGCCGGGGCCGGCTGTTCAGGCTCTTGATTGTCAACGATAGGGCTGGAGGAAGGTTGATGGGTCTTGCGGCGTTTTGCCTGAGCACTGCAAAGTAAAGGGCTAGCATTTAAAGGGGATTGGTATCTCATCAAAGACATCCGGATATTTTAACACTTACAGAGGATTAATCTTTGGTGGAGGTATGATTGAGGCTGAAGAGTCGCCCGATGAGGGTGTTTTCTGAAAAATCAAGACACGGAAATGATAGGACATTCGGACATGAAGAGAAACGAAAAAGGGAAGTACGGATATTAACCTCTGCAGGCCGCTTCTTAGGAGCTGGCGAATTTGGTAGTCCCGGTGCAAGCTCTGTGGAGCCGGCGCTCCGGGTCTAACATCGTTCAGCTTGCTGTTTTTGAAAGGAAATCAGGAGCCGGATGAGCGAGAGGGTGAGATAGAGGAAACTTTCTAACAACCCGCCGCGGCTTTCGGAAGGAATATTCTGAGTCGGAATACATGCAAGTTACCTCAGGAGCGTTGGCATGACTGGTTTCTACTTCGTCCTGTGAGACACGGAAAGATATTATTAAAGAGCCGTCAAGACAAAAAGTCAAGTAAGTAAAGTTCAAGGATCTTACCTCCGACTCTGAAGAAGTCGGGTGTTCGAACCAGTTCTCTTGAGGAGCTGCCTTCTTTGGTTTCTTGGTGGCGACTTTCTTCTTGGTTGTCTTCGGAAGAGGAACGTATTCCTTCTTCCAGAAGTCGGAGTCAGCCTGTACAAATTGAGCCGGAGGAAGAATATCAAGCTTTGAAAAGGAGTATATAAATATACAATAGGCGGAGGAAAGATAAAAATACTTACAAGAGGCGTCGGGTTGGTCGCGCAGAAGGGTGCTAGGCCGATGGTGCTGCATGAGCCGGAGGTCTCGTGCACAAGGCTTCGGACGGTCATACAGATGTCATCCTCAGGCAAAGTGGTGGCGTTGAAGCACAGTTCGCTATCGTAAAATCCTGGATATTCATACATGAGCCGGTTACGGCGGCTCAGAGGCATGATCCGCCATTGTACCCAGCAGCGGATAAGGTCCGTTCCAATAAGGCCGTTGGCCAGGAGAGCCTTCACTCTGGCATGGGGCTTCTCATATCTAGCACGATCGGCAGCTGAGAGCCGGTCGGGCAGTGAAGTGTTGGTTGAGAGACGGGAAGGACGATAACCCAGCAGACGATGTTCCAAGTCCGGAGACGTGTCTTTGCAATATAACCACGTCTTGTTCCAATCCTTCGGGTGGCTAGGCATTTGAATAGCCGGAAAGGTGATACCCCTTCGGCGCTGGATGGTGATTCCCCCGAGTTCTAGACTTGGCCCGCTCTTGTATTCTGTCTGCCGGTTGGCGTAGAAGAACTCACAGAAGAATCCGACCGATGGTCTGGATTGAAGATACGCCTCACAGAGGACTTGGAAATGGCAAATGTTGGACACTGAATTTGGTGCCAGGTCTTGGGGATGCAGCTTGTACAGATGGAGAATGTCACGGAAAAACTTTGACCCGGGTGGCACGAATCCCCGCTCGATGTGATCCATAAAGACTATGACCTCCCCTTTCTTTGGTGCGGGGCGGGTCTCATCACCCGGAACCCGCCAGTTGATCACTTCCTTTGGAGGAAGGGTGCCAGCGGCTACGAGGTCAGACAGGTACTCTTCGGTCACGCAAGAGCCGACCCAATTGCAGGAATTGATGGCGCGTGTCATATTTGTTTCTTAAAAGTACTATGCAAAAAGGAAATGGCGACTAATCAAACAAGGATCAGATAGCAAATGGCGGCTTACAAATTACAGGGTTCTAAAAATTGAGGCCTTAAGAGGTCCGGCTGACAAAGAGCCGGAGGGGGC
Source organism: Hordeum marinum (assembly GCA_022496015.1). Classification (NCBI taxonomy): domain Eukaryota; kingdom Viridiplantae; phylum Streptophyta; class Magnoliopsida; order Poales; family Poaceae; genus Hordeum; species Hordeum marinum. The sequence goes on from CM039677.1 coordinate 66,368,177, forward strand.
TAGCGGCTCACTATGGGTGGAAGAGCCGGAAGTCATCAAGACTCGGACAAACAAGTTTCACAAATCGATACTAAAGTTTTGGATCTATCGAAGCAGAAAAGGGAGTTCTACGTCAACCTAAGCCAAGAATAGTGAAGGTGAAAAATCGACCTACAACCCTAACCGACCGCACATTGCGCACGGGCGGGCCATGTACGGTGGCGGCGATGACAATGCAGCCTAAAAGGATGCGTGGCAGGCCCCGAGACTTGGCCGTGCGGCCGTACCAGAGAATGAAGCACACGGCGGAGGTCTGCCGGCGAAAACCCTATTTTCTACCGATCTAAAGCTATGGGAAGAGGTACTTACCGGAGGTGGAGACGGCGGCGGGCGAGATTCTAGCGTAAACAGGTTGATGCAGCGGCCTGAGTTGGTGACGGACGAGCGGCGGCGCTGGAGCGGAGCGGACGAGCTCAAGCGACGGACGGGTAACTGGAAGAAGAAGAAGAGGCGCACGAGCGGGAATGCATTGGTTTGACCCATGTGGGTCCTATTTAACAGGGAAACGGTGCGGGTTCCCAGGCATCAATACCGGTCTTGCCGAAACGGATGGCTCGATTCTCGGTAAGTGGTTAAATGCGAGAGATTTGGTGATACGTCAACGTATCTGTGACGTCACGCCGGGTCATTCCATGGCGACTCTCAGATGATTGCAAGAGAAGGATGAAATGAGCTGGCTCACTTCAACCTGGGGCCTAATGTTGGGGATATAACCCTGTGGTATGAGCCGGCTGGAAGGCTCTAGTTGTTAAATGTTGATTATGAGCTGGCCCACGAAGACATGTGTCAACTGAAGGCCCAAGAAGATTGGCGACTCTTGGTGTGGGTCGGACGGCGGAGACCCGGAATTGTAAGACCTTCCAAACAATGACTTGGCTAGTAAGATAGAGATAGATTCGGAGATGTAAACATGATCTGATTGTGCAATTGTAAGACCCGACGGTTCTGACCTCTTATATAAAGGCAGAGTCAGGGCGGCTTAGAGGGAGGTGATCGAAAACTAGGTCAAGCTTCTAGCCCCTTGTAATCGATACAACAAGCAATAACATCACAAGCAGGACGTAGGCTTTTACCTCGACTTGAGGGGCCGAACCTGGGTAAACTCGTGTCCTTCGTCTCGATCAACCCCCTTGAGTCCACTACCATGACGATGGCTCCGAACTCAAGTCTGGTAACCTAGACCTCTACCGTGCCAAAACCACGACACTCTACGAATAGTACTTCAGCATGTTTGTCGTTCACAAATCATAGTGGGTGCCCATGGCCATACTGAATTTCTCTGGCACTGCTGCAATTTGGTTGCAGTCAGTTCAGAAGAAGCTCAACAACATGGGATGGGAATCATTTACTTCCCTCCTCTGTACACGATTTGGTCACGACAAGCACCAGCTGCTCATACGACAGTTCTATGCCACCAAACAAACTTCAATTGCCGCTGATTTTATTGAACGATCTGAGACATTGATGAATCATATGATCTCCTACTCTGAACTGACACACCCTTATTTTTTCCTTACATGTTTCATCGAGGGCCTTCGTGCGGACGTTCGAGCCGTGGTACTCATCCAGAGGCCGCTGGATTTGGATAGTGCTTGTTCACTGGCGCTACTCCAGGAGGAGGTGGCCGGTGGCGAGGCTGCCTTGCGCGCGTCATCCAGTCGGCCGTCGGTACCACGCTGGTCACCGTCGAATCTGACTCCACCTTCAGTTACTCTGCCTCGTCCTGCTACACCTACAGTAACAGCTGAAGATCGGAGAGGCACAGATTCAGCAAGAGCATCTCAAGACACCAACAAGATTGCTGCCCTCAGAACATTCAGAAGAGCACGGGGGCTGTGTTTTAAATGTGGGGAACGATGAGGCAAGGATCACAAGTGCCCCCCTACAGTTCAGATGCATGTTGTCGAAGAACTTCTCGCTTTGATCGGCCCTGATGAGGATATCAATGAGGACAGAATGCCAGAGTTTACAGAACCAGATGATGACAATCTCTGCATCTTGTCAAGCCATGCAGTAGCAGGGTCAAAGGGATCGGGTGTTATGCAGTTACATGCTTGGCTTCAGGGGCGCGAAGTCCTGTTACTGGTGGATTCTGGCAGCACATCTTCGTTTGTAGATCAGCGCCTCGCGGCTCGTCTGACAAGGGTTACTCCATTACTCAAGTCCTGCAAAGTTAAGGTGGCTGATGGTGGTACTTTGAGTTGCAATACTTTCATTCCTCAGTGTCAATGGGTCTGGCAAGGGCAGAAATTTGTGACAGATTTCAAAATCATCTCTCTAGGCGTCTATGATGCAATATTAGGCATGGATTGGCTTAAGAAACATAGTCCGATGTACATCGATTGGGAAAATCAACAGTTATCAGTTACAAAAGCTGGTAGTGTCGTGGAACTACAAGCAGTCAATCACGATCTTCAGCAATGCGCGGCCATTTCCTCTCAAGAACAATTGAATTCATGCAAACAAGGGGATGTGGCTTATGTCGTGCATCTCAACACTGTAGCAGATCAAGAACTTGCCGACAACAAAATTCCAACAGAAATTCTACGGGTACTCGAGCAGTATACTGATGTGTTTGAGGCTCCCAGTACACTGCCACCCCGGCGTGCTTGCGACCACCGGATCCCACTCATGGAAGGGGCCCAGCCCATCAACCTGCGACCCTGTCGTCATAAACCTGAACTAAAAACGAGATTGAAAGACAGGTCAAGGAACTGCTCGACGCGGGGATAATTCAGAAAAGCACTAGCCCATTCTCCTCGCCCGCGCTCCTGGTAAAGAAGAAGGATGGAACATGGCGATTGTGTGTGGACTACCGTCACTTGAATGCCATGACCATCGTCAGCAAATATCCAGTACCAATCATCGATGAACTGTTAGACGAACTGGTCGGCGCCCGTTGGTTTTCCAAATTGGACTTACGCGCAGGTTATCACCAGATTCGCATGGCGGAAGGTGAGGAGTACAAAACAGCATTCTCCACACACTCAGGACATTGGGAATTTCTGGTTATGTCATTCGGATTGGCAGCAGGACCAACCACCTTCAATGGCGCCATGACCACTACTCTGCATCCTCTGATTCGTGCCTGTGTGCTTGTGTTCTTTGACGACATACTGGTTTTCAGTAAAACACTTGAGGATCATGTTTCACATCTCAAACAAGTGTTGCATCTTCTACGCAAAGATCACTAGCAGGTCAAACAATCCAAGTGCTCGTTCGGACAACAGTAGATTGCGTACTTGGGCCACGTGATCAATGCAGACGGGGTATCAATAGATCCCAGCAAAATTGAGACAATCAAGAACTGGCCCGTGCCCAGTATTGCTAAGGAGGTGCGCAGCATCTTGGGCTTAGCAGGGTATTACCGGAAATTTGTTAAGCACTTTGGCATTCTGGCTTGACCTCTTTTCAACCTCCTGAAGAAACACCAACCGTTTGTTTGGACAGCGGACACTCAAAGAGCTTTCACACTATTGCAACAAGGCTTGATCTCTGCTCCTGTCTTACAATTGCTAGATTTCTCCAAGCAGTTTGTGATCGACATAGATGCGTGCGACTCCGGCGTGGGTGCGGTACTGCAACAAGGGGGACACCCAATTGCTTACATGAGCAAGCCATTGGGACCCAAACACAGAGGATTATCCACTTACGAGAAAGAATGCCTCGCAATTTTGATGGTTGTGGAACAATGGCGCCCCTACCTCCACCATGATGAACTTTTTTGATCCGTAACGATCAACGCAGCCTAGTGCACCTCGATGATCAGCGACTGTCGACAGTATGACAACAGAAAGCTTTCATGAAGTTGCTGGGACTACGGTACAAAATCTGTTATCGCCCGGGCGTCACGAACAATGCTATAGATGCTTCCCAACGCTCTCATCAGATTTAGCAAGTACACGCCATGTCTATGTGTCAACCCACTTGGATCACGACATCCGTCTCAGCTATGCCACCAAAGATCAAGTGCAACAACTGTTGAAAACCTTCTCACAGCAACCTGGCAAGAAGCAGCGTTTCTCGGTCTCTGACGGACTGCTCTATTTTCGCAACAAACTCTGGCTGGGTGGCTCACCAGCACTGCAACAACGCATCCTCCGCGCTTTCCATAACAGTACAGTGGGCGGCCACTCCGGATTCCCAGTAACTTACCGATGGGTGTGCCGCTTGTTTGCTTGGCAAAAAAATGAAAGACGCTATTCGATAGTATGTCAACACTTGCTCTGTCTGTCAACAAGCCAAGCCGGAGCGTGTTAAGTACCCTAGACTACTGGCTCCCCTCCCACTCCCTGAAGTCGCATGGGAGGTTGTGACTATGGATTTCATCGACGGTCTACCACAGTCCGACAGAGCTAATTGCATTTTGGTGGTAGTCGACAAGTTCACAAGATACGCTCACTTTCTACCTATCCAACACCCGTTTACTGGTGCTAAGATTGCGAGAGCTTACCTGCATAAAGTCTACAAGCTGCACGGCCTCCCCAAGGTGCTCATATCTGACCGTGATCCCATTTTCACAAGAAAATTTTGGCGTGAGCTGTTTAAGATCATCGCAACTGAACTCAATATGAGCACACCGTACCACCCTCAGACAGATGGGCAGTCCGAGCGTGTAAATCAGTGCCTTGAGATCTACTTACGCTACTTTATTCATGCTTGCCTGAACCATTGGAGCCAGTTTCTTTCACTAGCTGAATTCTGGTACAATTCTAGTCACCATTCAGCACTGGACATGTCACCTTTTCAAGCTCTGTATGGCCATGAACCACGCCACTATGGCATTGAAGCTGCATCAACATGTAAAGTACCGAACCTGAAGGTTAGACGTCCTCTAATTTGTAGTTGCAAGTTTTTACATGGCTGCTTTAGGTTTCTAGCAAGAACGTTTCTTACCTACGCCAACTCCACAACGTGATATGCCAATTGCTATTTACCCTTCATAAGGACCCTTTTCATCTAATCCAATCCGACTAAGGTGGGAGAGACAGACACCCGCTAGCCACCTTATGCAACAAGTGCATGTCAGGCGGTGGAACCGATCTCACGTAAGCGTACGTGTAAAGTTGGTCCGGGCCGCTTCATCCCACAACACCGCCGAATCAAGATAATACTAGTACTGGTAAGAAAATTAACAAGATTGACGCTCACAACTGCTTTGTGTTCTACTCGTGCATAGATTCTACACATAGACCTAGCTCATGATGGCACTGTTGGGAGACGTAGTAGTAAATCAAAATTTTTCCTATGTGTCACCAAGATCTATCTATGGAGAAACCATCAACGAGTGGGGAGAGATTGCATCTTCATACCTTTGAAGATCGCTAAGCGGAAGCGTTACAAGAACATGGTTGGTGGAGTTGTACTCGTAGCGATTTAGATCGCGGCGGACTCCGATCTTCGTGCCGAACAACGGCGCCTCCGCGTTCAACACACGTGCAGCCCAGTGATGTCTCCTACACCTTGATCCAGCAAGGAGGAAGGAGAGGTTGGGGAAGAGCTCCGGCAGCACAACGACGTGGTGACAGTGGAGCTGCATGAACTCCGGCAGAGCTGCGCCGAGAGAGGAAGAAAACTGTGTGTCTGGCAGCCCCAAAACTCCCACTATATATAGGAGGAGGGGAGGGACGTCTGCGCCCTAGGGTTTCCACCCTAGGGTGGTGCGACAGCCACCAGATTGCAATCTGGCCGACGGCCAGAGGGGGAGAGGGGAGGGGTGGCGCCCTAGATGGGCCTAGGGCCCATCTGCCCTAGGGTTTGCCCCCCTCCACCTCTTGCTACGCCTTAGGCCCCTTGTGGGGGCGCACCAGCCCACCTAGGGGCTGGTTCCCTCACACTTGTGGCCCAAGAAGCCCTCTGGTGCCGGTGGCCCCTCCCGGTGGACCCCCGGAACCCTTCCGGTGGTCCCGGTACACTATCGGTGACGCCCGAAACACTTCCGGTGACCGAAACCTCACTTCCTATATACGAATCTTTACCTCTAGACCATTCCGGAGCTCCTCGTGACGTCCAGGATCTCATCCGGGACTCCGAACAACCTTCGGTAACCACGTACACTATTTCCCTATAACCCTAGCGTCATCGAACCTTAAGTGTGTAGACCCTACGGGTTCGGGAGACACGTAGACATGACCGAGACACCTGTCTGGTCAATAACCAACAGCGGGATCTGGATACCCATGTTGGCTACCACATGCTCCACGATGATCTCATTGGATGAACCACGATGTCGGGGATTCAGTCAATCCCGTATACAATTCCCTTTGTCTATTGTTATGATACTTGCCCGAGATTCGATCGTCGGTATCTCTATACCTTGTTCAATCTCGTTACCAGCAAGTCTCTTTACTCGTTCCGTAATACATCATCCCGTGGCTAACTCCTTAGTCAAATTGAGCTCATTATGATGATGTCTTACCGAGTGGGCCCAGAGATACCTCTCCACCACACGGAGTGACAAATCCCAGTCTTGATTCGTGCCAACCCAACAGACACTTTCGGAGATACCCGTAGTGCACTTTATAGCCACCCAGTTACGTTGTGACGTTTGGCACACCCAAAGAATTCCTACGGTATCCGGGAGTTGCACAATCTCATGGTCTAAGGACTCCTCCTCCAATCCTAGTAGGACTAGGATTCCTCCTTTTTTTTGCCTTTTTCCACCTTTTTCCCTTTGGGCTTTTTCTCCCAGCCGCATGGGCCTTGTGTGGGACTTCCACCAGCCCACAAAGGGCTGGTATTTACTCTCACACAGCCCATGAAGCCTCTTGGGTCGAAATACCCCTCCCGGTGGTCTCCCGATACACTACCGGCACTCCCGGTACATTACCGATTAGCCCGAAACTTTTCCGGCGACCAAAACAGGACTTCCTATATATCAATCTTTACCTCCGGACCATTCCGGAGCTCCTCATGACATCTGGGATCTCATCCGGGACTCCGAACAACCTTCGGTCACCACCATACATAACTCTATACTACCAAAACGTCACCAAACCTTAAGTGTGCAGACCCTGCGGGTTCGAGAACTATGTAGACATGACCGAGATACCTCTACAGTCAATAACCAATAGTGGGACCTGGATGCCCATATTGGTTCCTACATATTCTACGAAGATCTTCATCGGACGAACCTCTATGTCAAGGATTCAGTTAATCCCGTATGATGTTCCCTTTGTTCTTCGGTATGTTACTTGCCCGAGATTCGATCGTCGGTATCTCCATACCTAGTTCAACCTCGTTACCGGCAAGTATATTTACTCGTTCCATAATACAAGATCCCGCAACTAACATTTAGTCACATTGCTTGCAAGGCTTATTATGATGTTGTATTACTGAGTGGGCCCTGAGATACCTCTCCGTCACACGTAGTAACAAATCCCCCATTGAGAATAAATATGTATCCGATTTGTTACTTAGAGTCATCCGGATCAGTGTCAAAGCTTGCATCGACGTAACCCTTTACGACGAGCTCTTGATCACCTCCAGAAATGAAAAACATTTCCTTAGTCCTTTTCACGTACTTAAGGATATTCTTGACCGCCGTCTAGTGCTCCATTCCTGGATCACTTTGAAACCTTCCGGCCATACTTGTGGCAAGGCCGACATCGGGTCTTGTGCACAACATTGCATACATGATAGAGCCTATAACTGAAGCATAGGGGATGACACTCATCTTTTCTCTATCTTCTGCAGTCATTGGGCATTGAGTCTTACTCAACTTCACACCTTGTAACACAGGCAAGAACCCCTTCTTGGACTGATCCATTTTGAACTTCTTCAAAACTTTATCAAGGTATGTGCTCTGTGAAAGTCCTATTAATCGTCTCAATCTATCTCTATAGATCTTAATGCCTAATATGAAAGCAGCTTCTTCTAGGTCCTTCATTGGAAAACTCTTGTTCAAATATTCCTTCATGCTTTCCAGCATTTCTATATTGTTTCCAATCAGCAATATGTCATCCACATATAATATTAGAAACGCTATAGAGCTCCCACTCACTTTCTTGTAAATACAAGCTTCTCCATAAACTTGTATAAACCCGAACGCTTTGATCACCTCATCAAAGCGCAGATTCCAAGTCCGAGATGCTTGCATCAGTCCATAAATGGATCGCTAGAGTTTGCGAACTTTGTCGGCATTCTCTAGATCGACAAAACCTTCCGGTTGTATCATATACAACTCTTCCTTAAGGAAACCGTTAAGGAACGCTGTTTTGACATGCATCTGACAAATTTCATAGTCGAAATATGTAGCTATTGCTAACATGATTCTGACGGACTTAAGCATTGCTACGGGTGAGAAGGTCTCATCATAGTCAACTCCTTGAACTTGTGAAAAACCCTTTGCCACAAGTCGAGCTTTGTAGACAGTGACATTACCGTCCGCATCCGTCTTCCTCTTAAAGATCCATTTGTTATGAATGGCCCTTTGCCCTTCAGGTAATACTTCCAAAGTCAATACTTTGTTTTCATACATGGATCTCATATCGGATTTCATGGCCTCTAACCAATTCTCGGAATCCAGGCCCATCATCGCTTCTCCATAGCTCATAGGTTCATCGTTGTCTAACAACATGACCTCTAAGACAGGGTTGCCGTACCACTCAGGAGTAGTATGCGCCCTTGTCGACCTACGGGGTTTGATAGTGACTTGATCTGAAGCTTCATGATCATCATCATTAACTTCCACTTTAGCCGATGTAGGATCTACAGAAACATCTTTCTGTGTTACGCTACTCTCTGGTTGAAGTAAAGGTTTAATAACCTCATCAAGTTCTATTTTCCTCCCACTCAATTCTTTCGAGAGAAACTCTTTCTCATGAAATGTTCCAGTTTTCGTGACAAACACTTTGCCTTCGGATCTGACATAGAAGGTATACCCAACTGTCTCTTTTGGGTATCCTATGAAGACGCATTTCTCCGCTTTGGGTTCCAGCTTTTCAGGTTAAAGATTTTTGACATAAGCATCATGTGGGGACCCCAACTCACAAGTCGTGATCACCGAATGTATGTGCATAGTGATCCCAGAGATCAATGCTCATTGAACACACATAAACTGAATAACAAGAGTCTTACATCCATTACATACTGTTTTACTCAAATACGGCCTTTATGGCACAATCTTCGTATGATTGCAGCGGAAATCTTCAACGATAGCGTGAACCCATTCCATCTACCTTAACCCTACATGCATTATGACCGGGAAGCGTCCTAGCTCGCACGATCATCGCCAAGGTATCCTTCATAATATGCTTTTCTCTTATGCCTGGCCAATAAAAAACCCAGCGGCAAGCCAATGAGTACTTTGAATGTACTCGCAAGCAACCCATGTTGGAACAAGGCAACAACAATGCATGATATAGCACTAAGTAGGTATTTTGCAGAAAGCTAATTTTGAATGCAATGACATGATCAAGTAACTATGTGTAAGCATGCATCAACAGTTGGCAGATATCCATATGAACAAGTTACAGATATCATCATAAGAAGGGGTTGAACATCTCATGTTCATTCATCACACCAACTCGTTAGACTTGCCTCAAGTATCATCCTTCTGTCTTCCACACACACACACACACCAAGTTTGCGAAAACATCTGGACATAGTTTGAGAAGGACCTCCAACTATCCATGTCTGCGGACACGGCTATTTGAATAGTTTTACACTCTGCAGAGGTTGCACACTTTACCCACAAGACTCGGGGAACTTCCGTGTCATCCACGACTCGTGGTATATAACATAGCCGAGTTAAGCACCCGAACAATGCCTTTCCCCTGGCGATACTAAACAAAGAGTCCACTCAATTGGTACCCAGCCCACATGATGTACATCACTCGTAGCATCCATGCAGGGACCAAGGGTGCACCTGGTGCCTGTGAAGACAGCGCATGATCGTCCATACCGGCATGACCCCGTATCGAGAGTGACCACATCACTCCCGCCACTAGTAATGCAGGCTCCTTGCCAGTAACCACCAAGGTAATCAGTAGAGCCCCATCCCATAAGGGGTATCATGGTTGCGCATGTAAGGCTGGGACGGTCAGGAGACCTTAAAACTCCCCGTTTTCAAAAACACACCCTCAACTTGTTCCGGTACACCACTTATTTCTCAAGTGGTCACCCAACTCATCATCCTCTCCCTCGGGCATTAGTGGCACCCGATGTTTTTTTTGAAAAAAGTCTTTGAAAACATTTCTTTGTTTCCATCACCATGCATAATCCCGATCCCACTTGCGTAGCATCTACTAGCATCCTATCTACTCCCACCCGCACAACCATCATAGGATGGTAGGGTCATGCACGTTGCAAGTATCAATGGTAAAAGTAACAGAGGCATCCCACCGATGTGGTCACCACATCACATGATCAACAACAAAGAATAAGGTGCTATATGACATGCATAAAAATGGTTTCTTAACATGGTCAAAGGGTTGCTTGACTGGCTTCGCAAAGTCTCCGAGATCTTCACACGCTTCTCATCCAACTCCAAGCATTCCATTTATCTCGTCAACTACCGTCGGTAAACAACCACAATAAGCAACACAACAAGCAAAGAATAAAAGTTCTCTATAACTAGGAGTTTTATTTTTCTTGGACATGTCTGGTCATAAGACAAATAACCAAGGAGATTTTGGTGGATGTGGGTCAAGGGTGATTCTTGAATGGTGGAAATGAAGGAAATGATGATCCTACAAGATGTCCATAGAAAACATTTTTATAAAAATTAGTGGAGGAACTCACCAAATAGGCATGATTTTAGAAGAATTTAGAAAGTGGTTTCACTGGTTTTGGAGTTGGGATGAATATTCTAGGTATTTGCAAAGTGGGTCACAAGTGAATAAATGGCCCAATAATTGACATAGTAGAATAAGTGTAAGGCAAAATTCTCTCCACTTAGTGCATGAATTTAGATAAACAAAGGAACTTGAAGCACTCCATTTGGAGTTGATATGAGTGCTCTAGGGATTTTACAAGGTGGCTCCCAACAATTCAAATTCAAATTCAAATTTAAACAGGGCAGAAACTTGTGATGAATTTTTTTGAGGTTGTGCCAAATGATAGCTGGAATTATTAGAAGGCTATAGGAATTTGATTCATTCAATTTGGATTTGAAATGAAATTAATATGGATTTTACAAATTTTTGGAAAAATAAAAAGGCTAAGGATTTACCAAATATATATGCGCTAAAATGCGCTCCAGGGCGCAATATGGAAAAAGGGGCCGGCCCGGTGGCCTAGCCAAGAGGAGCAGTGGTGACGTCGATGGCGTATTTCTTAGAAGGCGCCTTCGCTCGCGGGAAGCGCCACCCGAGAAAACCGCTTCCACTTAAAACGGGGGGGGGGGGGGGCTTTAGCCGCTGACCGGTGGGCCCCGCTAGCAGGCCCTCCTCCTATCTCCTGGTCAAACAGAGGCAGGTAGGGGAGGGCGGCCGAGCCTGCGCCGGTGCCCCGTCCCGATGGCACAAGCCGTCCCGGGCGACGCTCCAGCCATCGGCGAGCCCAGGGCGGCGAGCCGCGCCTGCCTGGGCTATTCCCGGGCCCTGGGGAGGTCGGGGCTGCGCGTAGCTTCCACCGCGGCGGAGGAGGCCGTGGCGGGGACATGACTGTTGGAAATATGCCCTAGAGGCAATAATAAAATGGTTATTATTGTATTTCCTTGTTCATGATAATTGTCTATTGTTCATGCTATAATTGTGTTAACCGGAAACCATAATACATGGGTGAATACATAGACCACAACATGTCCCTATTGAGCCTCTAGTTGGCTAGCTCGTTGACCAATAGATGGTCACGGTTTCATGACCATGGACATTGGATGTCATTGATAACGGGATCACATCATTAGGAGAATGATGTGATGGACAAGACCCATTCCTAAGCATAGCACAAGATTGTGTAGTTCGTCTGCTAAAGCTTTTCAATGCCAAGTATCGTTTCCTTAGACCATGAGATTGTGCAACTCCCGGATACCGTAGGAATGCTTTGGGTGTGCCAAACGTCACAACATAACTGGGTGGCTATAAAGGTGCACTACGGGTATTTCCGAAAGTGTCTGTTGGGTTGGCATGAATCGAGACTGGGATTTGTCACTCCGTGTGATGAAGAGGTATCTCTAGGCCCATTCGGTAAGACATCATCATAATGAGCTCAATGTGACTAAGGAGTTAGCCACGGGATGATGTATTACGGAACGAGTAAAGAGACTTACCGGTAACGAGATTGAACAAGGTATAGGGATACCAACGATCGAATCTCGGGCAAGTAACATACCGGTAGACAAAGGGAATTGTATACGGGATTGATTGAATCCTCGATATCATGGTTCATCCAATGAGATCAACGTGGAGCATGTGGGAGCCAACATGGGTATCCAGATCCCGCTGTTGGTTATTGACCAGAGAGGTGTTTCGGTCATGTCTACGTGTCTCCCGAACCCGTAAGGTCTACACACTTAAGGTTCGATGATGCTAGTGTTGGGGAACGTTGCATGGGAAACAAAAATTTTCCTACGCACACGCAGATCTATCCATGATGACGAGCATCTACGAGAGGGAGAGTGTATCTACGTACCCTTGTAGATCGCTAAGCGGGAAGCGCTAAGAAACGCGGTTGGTGTAGTCGAACGTCTTCGTGATCCAAGTCGCCGAGCGTCCCGCGATCCAATCACGATCCGTCCCGCGATCCAAACATGATCCGTCCCGCGAACTTGATCACAATCCGTCTCACGAACTTGATCACGATCCATCTCACGAACTTGATCACGATCCTTCCGATCTAGCACCGAACGGACGGCACCTCCGTGTTCAGCACACGTACGGCTTGATGACGATCTCCGCTGTCTTGATCCAGCAAGAGGGAGCGGAGAGGAGGAAGAGTTCTTCGGCAGCATGACGATGCTCCAGTGATGGTGGTGGAGCTATTCCGGCAGGGCTTCGCCTAAGCGCTGCACAAAACCGATCTAGAGGAGCACCGGTGGAACGGGTAGCACGTGGCTGTAAAAACTAGTGCAAAACCCTAAAATCCACCGATATATATATATAGGAGGAGAGGAGAGGAGGCTGGCGCAAAGGCCAAGGCTCCTATAGGAGTCGGCCGAACCAACTACGATTGGAGGACTCTCCTCCAATCCTAGTAGGACTAGGATTCATCCCCTTTTTTTCCTTTTTCCACCTTTTCCTATTTGGTTTTCTTCTCCAGCCACATGGGCCTTGTTTGGGAGTGTCCACCAGCCCACTAAGGGCTGATATTCACTCTCCCACAGTCCAGGAAGCCTCTTGGGTCGAAATACCCCTCCCGGTGGTCTCCCTGCACTCCCGGTACATTACCGATTAGCCCGAAACTTTTCCGGCGACCAAAATAGGACTTCCTATATATGAATATTTACCTCCGGACCATTCCAGAGCTCCTCGTGACATCCAGGATTTCATCCGGGACTCCGAACAACCTTCGGTCACCACCATACATAACTCTATACTACCGAAACGTCACCAAACCTTAAGTGTGCAGGCCCTGCGGGTTTGAGAACTATGTAGACATGACCGAGACACCTCTACGGCCAACAACCAATAGCGGGACCTATATGTCCATATTGGTTCCTGCATATTCTACGAAGATCTTTATTGGTCGAACCTCTATGTCAAGGATTCTGTTAATCCCGTATGATGTTCCCTTTGTTCTTCGGTATGTTACTTGCCCGAGATTCGATCATCGGTATCTCCATACCTAGTTCAACCTCGTTACCGGCAAGTCTCTTTTCTCGTTCCGTAATACAAGATCCCGTGACTAACAATTAGTCACATTTCTTGCAAGGCTTATTGTGATGTTGTATTACCGAGTGGGCCCTGAGATACCTCTCCGTCACATGGAGTAACAAATCCCAGTCTTGATCCATGCCAACTCAACACACACCCTCGGAGATACCTGTAGAGCACCTTTATAGTCACCCAGTTACGTTGTGACGTTTGATACACACAAGGCACTCCTCCGATGTCCGTGAGTTGCATGATCTCATGGTCATAGGAACATATACTTGACATGCAGAAAACAGTAGCAATAAACTAACATGATCATATGCTACGTTTGTAGTTTGGGTCTTGTCCATCACATCATTCTCCTAATGATGTGATCCCGTTATCAAATGACATCACATGTCAATGGCCAGGAAACCTTGACCATCTTTGATTAACGAGCTAGTTCACTAGAGGCACACTAGGGACAATGTGTTGTTTATTTACCCACACATGTAATGTGTTTCCAATCAATACAATTATAGCATGGATAATAAACGATTATCATGACCAAGGAAATATAATAATAAACACTTTATTTATTGCCTCTAGGGCATATTTCCAACAGCTAGGGTTATGGGGAAATGGTATATGTGTTTACCGAAGGTTGTTCGGAGTCCCGGATGAGATCTCGGACGTCACGAGGAGCTCAGGAATGGTTTGGAGGTAAAGATTTTTATATATCAAGTCCTGTTTTGGTCACCGGAAAGTTTTCGGGCTCATCGGTAGTATACCGAGAGTGTTGGGAGGGTGCCGGAGGACCCCCGGGAGGGGTGTGACGACCAAAGGACTTCGTGGGCCCTTAGAGGAGGTGTACTGGCCCTTATTGGGCTGGACAAGACCTTCCGGAAGGGCCCATGCGGCTAGGGATAAGAGATAAGGCTAAAAAGGATTCAAAAGGAAGAGATCCACCTCCCTTGTGGGAGGTGGACTCCTCCCTAGGTTCGGCCGAACCTCTCCTCCTTGGAGGAGGGGCCAAGGCAGCCCTCCCTCTCCCTCCTCCTATATATACCCAAGGTTTTGGGCTGATTTGAGACACGACTTCTCTCTCTCGGCGCAGCCCTACCCTTCCTCTTCCTCGTTCTCCGTAGCGCTTGGTGAAGTCCTGCCGGAGTCCATGTAGCTCCACCGTCACCACGCCGTCGTGCTGCCGGAGCTCTCCCTCAACCTCTCCTTCCTCTTGCTGGATCAAGGCGTAGGAGACTTCATCGGGCTACAAATGTGTTGAACGCGGAGGCGCCGTTATTCAGCGCTTAGATCGGAGTCCACCACGATCTGAATCGCTACGAGTACGACTCCACCAACCGCGTTCTTGTAACGCTTCCGCTTAGTGATCTTCAAAGGTATGAAGATGCAATCTCTCCCCACTCGTTGTTGGTTTCTTCATAGATAGATCTTGGTGACACATAGGATTTTTTTGATTTACTACTACGTCTCCCAACAGTGGCATCATGAGCTAGGTCTATGCGTAGAGTCTATGAACGAGTAGAACACAAAGCAGTTGTGGGCGTTGATCTTGTTAATTTCCTTACCACTACTAGTCTTATCTTGATTCAGCGGTATTGTGGGATGAAGCGGCTCGAACCAACTTTACACGTACGATTACGTGAGACCGGTTCCACCGCCTGACATGCACTTGTTGCATAAGGTGGCTAGCGGGTGTCTGTCTCTTCCACCTTAGTCGGATAGGATTCGATGAAAAGGGTCCTTATGAAGGGTAAATAGCAATTGGCATATCATGTTGTGGTTTTGGCGTAGGTAAGAAACATTCTTGCTAGAAACCTATAGCAGCCACGTAAAAACTTGCAACTACAAATTAGAGGACGTGTAACTTGTTTTTGCAGCATGTGCCTTGTGATGTGATATGGCCAAAAGGATGTGATGTGATGCATTGTGATGTATGAGATTGATCATGTTCTTGTAATAGGATTCACGACTTGCATGTCAATGAGTATGACAACTGGCAGGAGCCATAGGAGTTGTCTTATTTTATTGTATGACTTGCGTGTCAATCATAAACGCCATGTAATTACTTTACTTTATTGCTAAATGTTAGCCATAGTAGTAGAAGTAATAGTTGACGAGACACCTTCATGAAGACACAATGATGGAGATCATGATGATGGAGATCATAGTGTCGTGCCGGTGACAGTGATGATCATGGTGCCCCGAAGATGGAGATCAAAGGAGCAAGATGATATTGGTCATATCATGTCACTATATTGATTGCATGTGATGTTTATCATGTTTACATCTTATTTGCTTAGAACGACGGTAGTAAATAAGATGATCTCTCAATAAAATTTCAAGAAAGGTGTTCACCCTAACTATGCACTGTTGCTAAGGATCGTTGTTCCGAAGCACCATGTGATGATTGGGTGTGATAGGTTCTAACGTTCGCATACAACGGGTGTAAGCCAGATTTACACACGCGAAACACTTAGGTTGACTTGACGAGCCTAGCATGTACATACATGGCCTAGGAACACAGAAGACCGAAAGGTCGAACATGAGTCGTATAGAAGATACGATGAACATGGAGATGTTCACCATGGATGACTAGTCCGTCTCACGTGATGATCGGACACGGGCTAGTTGATATGGATCACGTGTCACTTGGATGACTAGAGAGATGTCTATCTAATTGGGAGTTCATTAAATAATTTGATTATGTGACCTTAATTAGCATGAACTTAGTCTAAAATTGTCTTTACAATCTATATTGTAGATCCAATGGCCAATGCTAATGCCAACCTCAACTTCAACGCGTTCCTAGAGAAAACCAAGCTGAAAGATGCTGGAAGCAACTATGCGGACTGGGTCCGTAGCTTGAGGATCATCCTCATAGCTTCCAAAAGATTGTATGTCCTTGATGCACCGCTAGGTGACGCACCCGTTCTCCCAGCAGAGCAAGACGTTGCGAACGCTTGGCATTCATGCTGCGATGATTACTCCCTTGTTCAGTGCGACATGCTTTACAATTTAGAACCGGGGCTCCAAAAGCGTTTTGAGCAACACGGAGCATATGAGATGTTCCAAGAGCTGAAACTGGTTTTCCAAGCTCATGCCCGGGTCGAGAGATATGACGTCTCTGACAAGTTCTTCAGCTGTAAGATGGAGGAGAACAGTTCTGTCAGTGAACACATCCTCAAGATGTCTGGGCTACACAACCGCTTGACTCAGCTGGGAGTTTATCTCCCGGCTGACTCGGTCATTGACAGAATCCTCCAGTCGCTTCCACCTAGCTACAAGAGCTTTGTGATGAACTACAACATGCAAGGGATGGATAAGTCCATTCCTGAGTTGTACTCGATGCTGAAATCAGTGGAGGTCGAGATCAAAAAGGAGCATCAAGTGTTGATGGTAAATAAGACCACTAGTTTCAAGAAAGGCAAGGGTAAGAAGAACTTCAAGAAGGAAGGCAAAGATGTTGCCGCGCCCGCAAGCAAGTTGTCAGGAAGAAGAACAAGAATGGACCCAAGCCTGAGACTGAGTGCTTTTATTGCAAGGGTACCAGTCACTGGAAGCGGAACTGCCCCAAGTACTTAGCGGATAAGAAGGCCGGCAACATTAAAGGTATATGTGATATACTTGTTATTGATGTGTACCTAACCAGCGCTCGTAGTAGCTCCTGGGTATTTGATACTGGTGCAGTTGCTCACATTTGTAACTCCAAGCAGGAGCTGCGGAATAAGCGGAGAATGGAGATGGACGAGGTGACGATGCACGTCGGGAATGGTTCCAAGGTCGATGTGATTGCCATCGGCACACTACCTCTGCATCTACCTTCGGTATTAGTTTTAAACCTTAATAATTGTTATTTAGTACCATCTTTGAGCATGAACATTGTATTTGGATCTCGCTTGATACGAGATGGCTACTCATTTAAATCTGAGAATAATGGTTGTTCTATTTATATGAGAGAAATGTTTTATGGTCATGCCCCGCTGGTCAATGGTTTATTTTTGATGAATCTCGAACGTGATGTTACACATGTCCATAGTGTGAGTACCAAAATGTGTAAGGTTGATAACGATAGTCCCACTTACATGTGGCACTGCCGCCTTGGTCATATTGGTGTCAAATGCATGAAGAAGCTCCATGCTGATGGACTTTTGGAGTCTCTTGATTTTGAATCATTTGACACGTGCGAACCATGCCTCATGGGCAAGATGACCAAGACTTCGTTCTCCGGAACAATGGAGCGAGCAACTGACTTGTTGGAAATAATACATACCGATGTATGCGGTCCAATGAGCGTCGAGGCTCGTGGTGGCTACCGTTATGTTCTCACCCTCACTGATGACTTGAGCAGATATGGGTATGTCTACTTAATGAAACACAAGTCTGAAACCTTTGAAAGGTTCAAGGAATCTTAGAGTGAGGTAGAGAATCAACGTGACAGGTAAATAAAGTGCCTACGATCTGATCGTGGCGGAGAACATTTAAGTCACGAGTTTGGCATGCACCTAAGGAAATGTGAAATTGTTTCACAACTCATGCCACCTGGCACACCTCAGCGAAATGGTGTGTCTGAACGTCCTAATCGCACTCTATTGGATATGGTGCGATCTATGATGTCTCTTACCGACTTACCGCTATCATTTTGGGGATATGCATTAGAGACTGCCGCATTCACTTTAAATAGGGTACCGTCAAAATCCGTTGAGACAACACTGTATGAATTATGGTTTGGAAAGAAACCTAAGCTGTCGTTTCTAAAAGTTTGGGGATGGGATGCTTATGTGAAGAAACTTCAACCTGAGAAGCTCGAACCCAAAGCGGAAAAGTGCGTCTTCATAGGATATCCCAAAGAGACTATTGGGTATACCTTCTACCTCAGATCCGAAGGCAAAGTCTTTGTTGCTAAGAATGGATCCTTTCTCGAGAAAGAGTTTCTCTTGAAAGAGGTAATTGGGAGGAAAATAGAACTTGATGAGGTAATTGTACCTCCGCTCGAACCGGAGAGTAGCACAACACAGGAAGTTGTTTGTGTGGAGCCTACACCGGCTAGAGAGGAAGTTAATGATGATGATCACGAAACTTCAGATCAAGTTACTATTGAACGTCGAAGGTCCACTAGGACACGTTCCGCACAAGAGTGGTATGACAACCCTGTCCTGGAGATCATGTTGTTGGACAACGGTGAACCTTCAAACTATGAAGAAGCGACGGCGGGCCCGGATTCCAACAAATGGCTTGAGGCCATGAAATCCGAGATAGGATCCATGTATGAGAACAAAGTATGGACTTTGGTGGACTTGCCTGATAATAAGTGAGCCATTGAAAATAAATGGATCTTTAAGAAGAAGACTGACGCGGATGGTAATGTGACCGTCTATAAGGCTCGGCTTGTCGCTAAGGGTTATCGGCAAGTTCAAGGAGTTGACTACGATGAGACTTTCTCACCCGTAGCGATGCTAAAGTCTGTCCGAATCATGTTAGAAATTGCCGCATTTTATGATTATGAGATCTGGCAAATGGACGTCAAAACGCCATTCCTTAAGGAAGAACTGTATATTATGCAGCCGGAAGGTTTTGTCGATCCTAAAGATGCTAACAAAGTATGCAAGCTCCAGCGCTCCATCTATGGGCTGGTGCAAGCATCTTGGAGTTGGAACATTTGCTTTAATGAGGTGATTAAAGCGTTTGGGTTTGTACAGGTTTATGGAGAACCCTGTATTTACAACAAAGTGAGTGGGAGCTCTATAACATTTCTCATATTATATGTGGATGACATACTGATAATGGGAAATGATATAGAACTTTTGGAAAGTGTAAAGGCCTACTTGAATAATTGTTTTTCAATGAAGGACCTTGGAGAAGCTTCTTACATATTAGGTATTAAGATCTATAGAGATAGATCGAGGCGCCTCATAGGTCTTTCACAAAGCACATACCTTGAAAAGATATTGAAGAAGTTCAATATGGATCAGTCCAAGAAGGGGTTCTTGCCTGTGTTACAGGGTGTGAGATTGAGTACGACTCAATGCCCGACCATCGCAAAGGATAGAGAAGAGATGAGTGTCATCCCCTATGCTTCAGCCATAGGCTCTATTATGTATGCCATGCTGTGTACCAGACCTGATGTGAACCTTGCCATAAGTTTGGTAGGGAGGTACCAAAGTGATCCCGGAACGGAACACTAGACAGCGGTCAAGAATATCCTGAAGTACCTGAAAAGGACAAAGGACATGTTTCTCGTATATGGAGGTGCCGAAGAGCTCGTCGTAAAGGGTTACGTTGATGCTAGCTTCGACACAGATCTAGACGACTCCAAGTCACAAACCAGATACGTGTATATTTTGAACGGAGGGGCAGTCAGCTGGTGCAGCAGCAAGCAAAGCATCATGGCGGCATCTACATGTGAAGCGGAGTACATAGCTGCTTCAGAAGCAACAAAGGAAGGAGTCTGGATGAAGGAGTTCATCACCGACCTAGGAGTAATTCCAACTGTGTTGGGCCCGATGACTCTATTTTGTGACAACACTGGAGCTATTACCCTTGCGAAGGAGCCCAAGTTTCACAAGAAGACAAGACACATCAAGCGCCGCTTCAACTCCATCTGTGATTACATTCAGGAGGGAGATATAGATATTTATAAAGTGCATACGGATCTGAATGTCGCAGATCCGTTGATTAAACCTCTCTCACGAGCAAAACATGATCAACACCAGAATGCTATGGGTGTTCGATTTATCACAATGTAACTAGATTATTGACTCTAGTGCAAGTGGGAGACTATTGGAAATATTCCCTAGAGGCAATAATAAAATGGTCATTATTGTATTTCCTTGTTCATGATAATTGTCTATTGTTCATGCTATAATTGTGTTAAGCGGAAACCATAATACATGTGTGAATACATAGACCACAACATGTCCCTAGTGAGCCTCTAGTTGGCTAGCTCGTTGATCAATAGATGGTCACGGTTTCATGACCATGGACATTGGATGTCATTGATAACGGGATCACATCATTAGGAGAATGATGTGATGGACAAGACCCAATCCTAAGCATAGCACAAGATCGTGTAGTTCGTCTGCTAAAGCTTTTCAATGTCAAGTATTGTTTCCTTAGACCATGAGATTGTGCAACTCCCGGATACCGTAGGAATGCTTTGGGTGTGCCAAACGTCACAACGTAACTAGGTGGCTATAAAGGTGCACTATAGGTATTCCCGAAAGTGTCTGTTGGGTTGGCACGAATCGAGACTGGGATTTGTCACTCCGTGTGACGAAGAGGTATCTCTGGGCCCACTCGGTAAGACATCATCATAATGAGCTCAGTGTGACTAAGGAGTTATCCACGGGATGATGTATTACGGAACGAGTAAAGAGACTTGCCGGTAACGAGATTGAACAAGGTATAGGGATACCGACGATCGAATCTCGGGCAAGTAACATATCAGTAGAGAAAGGGAATTGTATACGGGATTGATTGAATCCCCGATATCGTGGTTCATCCGATGAGATCATGGTGGAGCATGTGGGAGCCAACATGGGTATCTAGATCCCGCTGTTGGTTATTAACCAGAGAGGTGTCTCGGTCATGTCTACGTGTCTCCCGAACCCGTAGGGTCTACACACTTAAGGTTCGATGATGATAGGGTTATAGGGAAATGGTATACGTGATTACCGAAGGTTGTTCGAAGTCCCAGATGAGATCCTGGACATCACGAGGACCTCCGAAATGGTCCGGAGGTAAAGATTGATATATAGGAAGTCCTGTTTTGGTCACCGGAAAGTTTTCGGGCTAATCGGTAGTGTACCGGGAGTGCCGGGAGGGTGCCGTAGGACCCCCGGGAGGGGTGTGACGACCAAAGGACTTCGTGGGCCCTTAGAGGAGGTGTACCAGCTCTTATTGGTCTGTCCAAGACCTTCCGGAAGGGCCCATGCAGCTAGGGATAAGAGATAAGGCTGAAAAGGATTCAAAAGGAAGAGATTCACCTCCCTTGTGGGAGGTGGACTCCTCCCTAGGTTCGGCCAAACCTCTCCTCCTTGGAGGAGGGGCCAAGGCAGACCTCCCTCTCCCTCCTCCTATATATACCCAAGGTTTTGGGCTGATTTGAGACACGACTTCTCTCTCTCTCGGCGTAGCCCTTCCTCTTCCTCGTTCTTCGTAGCGGTTGGCGAAGCCCTGCTGGAGTCCACATAGCTCCACCGTCACCACGCCGTCGTGCTGCCGGAGCTCTCCCTCAACCTCTCCTTCCTCCTTGCTAGATCAAGGCATAGTAGACGTCATCGGGCTGCATGTGTGTTGAATGCGGAGGCACCGTTGTTCAGCGCTTAGATCGGAGTCCACCGTGATCTAAATCGCGACGAGTACGACTCCACCAACCGCGTTCTTGTAATGCTTCTGCTTAGCGATCTTCAAAGGTATGAAGATGCAATCTCTCCCCACTCATTGCTGGTTTCTTCATAGATAGATCTTGGTGACACGTATGATTTTTTTTGATTTACTACTACGTCTCCCAACAATGACGACCATGGAGGGGGAACTCGAGCTCGGGAGCTCAAGGGCTTGGCGAGGGAGTTCCTGGGAGAGAGGGGAGCATCAAGGGCGCCAGAGGGAGCCCGGGGAGGGTCTAATATAGGGGGCGATAAAGAGGGACTCGGGTGCGCCTTGGGTGCACGTTGGGCGCTGTGAGAACACGCTCACAGCTGCCCTTGGCCTCACTCTGGCGGCGGGGACGGATGAGAGGGGTTCAGGGGAAGATTCTTATGCGACACGAGCGGCCGACAACGTCTGTGGAGGGCGCACGTGTGGTCTCGTTCATTGCCTCAGCCATGGCGGTAGAGCCCGTGCGAGGGCAAGCCCAAGGGAGAGAGGGAGGAGGGGGCCGACAGGGAGGAAGGTTGCGTACGCCGAGGGGGAGCTGCTGGCGTGCGGGAGGGGCTCGAGGTGGTCGGGGGGGGGGGCTCTGGTTGGGCACCGCTATTGTGCTCTAGTGCACTGTAGCACGCTCTAGAGCGCCCATATGGCCGGCATGGCCTGCTCCTGCGTGCTCTGGCTTGTCTAGTAGTCTCTGGGGGTTTCAGAGATTCCCTAGGGGTACTTGGGAGCTACGATATAGGAGGGGAAAAGAAAATAGAGGTGGGGGAGGGCAATGCAAGGGCTGTCCAGAGGGGAATCTTGGGGTTTTACCCCCTAAATGATTGATCCATGGCCAGGGAAACTTACTAGAGGTGCAAGGTATCTACAAGAGGTTGTGGCAAAAATTTGAGGTTAAGGAGATCAATGGAAGAGGTGAAAACCTCAGTTTTGGTTTTTTGCTAGAAGGTGTTTGTGCTGGTTTAGAGCTGGTTAAAAGGGTCTCCTTGATATGAAATTTAATAGGATTAAGTAGAAGATAGAAACAAGGCTGATCACCAAGTTTGATCTTGATTGAAGAAAGTTCACAATGTAAACTTTGTAAACCCTAGAATTTGACAAAATCAGGTTCCTGTAGATTTAGGCATGCAAAACTAATCTCCTAAATGAACCACTTGGCGTGGTGGCATTATTTGGGTATTAGAGGGTGCACAAAAAGTTTGGGACCAACTGGGAAAACTTGACAATGCAAACATTCCCAATTTTTGAAATTAGCACGAAGGGGTTTGGGGAAATTGGGGCAAGTGCATCTGCTCACCTTGATGCACCACGTGGTGTATCATCATTATTTTGGGATTAGAACATGTCCACAAGTTTTGAGATGAAAAGGGGAAACTTCACAGTGTAAAGTTGCTCAAATTTGGTTCTCGACAGAAGGGGTTTTGGAATAATTTTGTGAAGCAAAACTATTGGGATTGAAATGAAACTTGGCTAGATAATCACACATGACATACGTGACTTGCTGGAATTTTCTTGGATTTAATTGAGAATATTTCTTATAGAAATATTTCAAATCCTGGAAATAGGCAGAAATGGGTTTGAAGGGTTTTGTCCAATATTTTGAACATGACCATGTGTTGAAACTGTTATATATGGACAATATATGCGCACCGAGTTTTCCTATTTTTTCTCAAATATTTTTAAAGCATTTAAATATTTTTTCCCTATAAAAGACCATTTCTGGCCTTAAGAAAAAGCCTTTAAATAAAATAGTAAAATAATCTTTAAAAAATAATATTTGGTATTTTTGGGAAGTCATATATATAGTGGGTTTGAAATAAACCATCTGGGTAAAGAGGATCCACCCAATTTGGGGACTTGCAGTGCAAATCTCAAATCATGGGGTTTTGAAAACCTAATTTAAATAAATACCTTTTGGTCAAAATAATATTGTGTAAAACCAGTTTTAAATCCTATTCACATGGCATGATCATTGGACAAGATTTGGGGTCAAGGAAAAGAGTTCTTGAGGGTAGGAGGATGTTTCATGAATTATAGAACACCAGCAGGCAATCAAACAAGCAAGCAAATAACACACAAGTAAAGCATTCAAATGCACTCTAAAGGTTTTAACTAGAGAGTCATGCTAACTTAGTCATGAGGCAAATCACAGGGTGTGACACATCACATCCCCAAACTTTAAGAAACGACAACTTTGGCTTCTTGCCAAACCACAGTTCATATGGCTTCGTCTCAACGGATTTCGATGGTGCCCTATTTAAAGTGAATGTAGCTGTCTCTAATGCATAACCCCAAAATGATAGTGGAAAATCAGCAAGAGACATCATAGAATGCACCATATCTAATAAGGTTCGATTACGATGTTTGGACACACCATTACGTTGTGGTTTTCCAGGTGGTGTCAATTGTGAAACAATTCCATGCTGTCTTAAGTGACTGCCAAACTCATAACTTGGATGTTCTCCTCCTCGATCAAATCATAGGAATTTAATCTTCTTATTACAATGATTCTCAACTTCAGTCTAAAATTGCTTAAACTTTTCAAACTTTTCAGACTTGTGTTTCTTCATTAAATATACCCATATCTACTTAAGTCACCAGTGAAGGTGAGAAAATAACGATATCCACCACGTGCCTCAATGCTCATTGGACCGCACACATCAGTATGTATGATTTCCAACAAGTCACTTGCCCGTTCCATTGTTCCAGAGAACGGTGTTTAAGTCATCTTGCCCATGAGGCATGGTTCACATGTGTTAAGTGATTCAAAATCAAGTGACTCCAAAAGTCCATCAGCATGGAGCTTCTTCATGCGTTTTACACTAATATGACCTAAACGGTAGTGCCACAAGATAGTGGTACTATCATTATCAACTCTACATCTTTTGGCATCAATGTTATGAACATGTGTATCATCACTATCGAGATTCAATATGAATAAACCCCTTACATTGGGTGCATAACCATAAAAGATATTACTCATATAAATAGAACAACTATCATTCTCTGATTTAAATGAGTAACTGTCTCCCAATAAACAAGATATAGATATAATGTTCATGCTTAACGGAGGCACTAAATAACAATTATTCAGGTTCATCACTAATCCCGATGGTAATCGAAGAGCGAGCGTGTGTAGGACCGAAAGTATGTCTAGAGGGGGGGGGGTGATTAGACTACTTGACCAAATAAAAGTTTTGCATATACCAAGATTTAGGGTTGACAGTTTTTAGCATTTCATGGCAAGTCAAGTACACCCTACACATGAAAGTCTAAGAGTATATAGCAGCGGAAAGTAACAGCAAGCATGTATAGAAGGGATAGGGTAGGAAGTTCAAACGCAGTTGTAGACACGATGATTTTTCCCGTGGTTCCGATAGGTGGCGCTATCGTACATCCACGTTTATGGAGTATTCAACCCACAGAGGGTAACGGGCGTGAGAGTCCATGGAGGGCTCCACCCAAAAGGGTCCACGCAGTAGCAACCTTGACTATTCCATAACAGCTTCCGTCCATGAAGGACTAGCCTCACTATGGGTATTTCTTCACGAAGTAGGCGATCTCCTTGCCCTTACAAAGTTCTTGGTTCACTGCACAACACGAAGTAGGAGGCTCCCAAGCGACACCTAACCAATCTAGGATGCACCACCCTCCAAAAGGTCATAGGCTCGGTAATGACGATGAACTCCTTGCTCTTGTGCTTCAAGATGATAGACTCCTCAACACACAATCACTCTCTCACAGATTTGGCTTGGTGGAAGAGATGGGATTGGTGGAAAGCAACTTGGGGAGGCTATAAATCAAGATCCATATGGTTGGAGTGGAAGATCTTGACCTCAACACAAGGGTAGGTGGTTCTCTCTCAGAAAATCTGATAGGATAGGTATGGAATAGTTCTGAGTGCTTCTCTTTCGAGTAGGTGGTGGTGAAGGGGTATATATAGGCATCCCCCAAAATCCAACCGTTACACACAAAATGACCAACTCAGTGACACCAATGTGTTAATCTTGGTGGTACCAAAGTGACCAAAATGTGGCAACTTTTGATTCTCGGTGAGACCAATATAGGAAACTCGGTTGCACCGATAAGGTGACCATCGGTCAGATTTCCAATCTCGGTGACGCCGATCCAACATTCTCGGTGGTACCAATAATGTGAATTTGCATAGCAGAAAGTTGGCAACCTAAACTCGGTGGCACCGGTATGGAATCGGTTGAACCAAAGTGGCTAGGGTTTGGCTGAGTCTGTCTAGGTTCTGGAATCGGTGGCACCGGTATGGGAAAGTTGGTTGCACCGATTTTGAGTATTAGGTATAGAACAGACTTTGCTTGGAGAGTTTGTGGATGTTTTTGGTGACTATCACTTGTGCACATTTGAGCATATTGTTCACCAATAAAACCTTACCCCCTTTTAATAGTATTGGCTTTCCAATGGACTCAAAGTGATTTCTCACAAATATAAAATGTAGAGTCCTCTTGCTCGAAGCTTGGCCAACCTATTTCCTTGCATCTTGGGGTATCTCCACAATCTCCTTTTGCCAATCCTATCATTGAACATTTCCTGAAATATACTTGGTGAAAACATTAGTTCAGTGACTTATATGTTGTTATTAATTACCAAAACCACCAAGGGAGCAAATGTGCTTTCAGCGTGCCAACGGCGATCACATCAACCTTGGAACCATTTCCCATGCGCATCGTCACTTTGTCCTTTGCCAGCCTTCGTCTATTCCGTAGATCCTGTTTTGAGTTGCAAATGTGAGCAACCGAACCGGTATCAAATACCCAGGCACTACAATGAGAGTTGGTAAGGTACACATCAATAACATTTATATCATATATACCTTGTTTGGTGTGGGCTTCGTTCTTGTCGGCCAGATACTTGGGGCAATTCCGCTTCCAGTTACCTGTTCCCTTACAATAAAAGCACTCAATTTCTGGCTTGGGTCCAGCCTTGGGTTTTTCACGGGAGGGGCAACTCCTTTGCCACTCTTCCTGTAGTTACCATTCTTGCCCTTGCCATTCTTCTTGAAACTAGTGGTTTTATGGACCATCAACACTTGATGCTCCTAATGAATCTCAGACTCAGCGACTTTTAACATCGCAAACAGCTCGGCGACTGACTTGCTCATCTCATGCATGTTATAGTTCAACACGAAGCTCTTGTAGATAGGTGGCAATGATTGAACAACTCTGTCAGTGATCGCCTTTGCCGGAAGGGGCATCACCAATTCAGCCAGACGGGTGGAATACCCGGACATTCTGAGAATGTGTTCACTGACAGACCCATTCTCCTCCATTTTGCAAGCATAGAACTTATCGGAGGTCTCATACCTCCCGATCCGTGCATTCTTTTGAAAGATAAACTTCAACTCCTAGAACATATCATATGCTCCATCACGTTCAAAACATCTTTGAAGTCCTGATTCTAAGCCATACAACATTGCACATTGAGCCATTGAGTAATCATCAGAACGTGACTGCCAGGCTTTCGCAACGTCTGCAAACTCCACTTGAGTGGGTGGATCACCAAGCGGTACATCAAGGACATAAGCCTTCTAGGAAGCCGTCAGGATAATCCTCATACTACTGGCCCAGTCCACAAAGTTACTTCCATCATCTTCCAACTTAGCTTTCTCTAGGAACGCATTAAAATTCAGGGGTGCTACTGCGCGAGCCATTGATCTACAACATAAATATGCAAAGGTTACTAAGACTAATGTTCAAGATAATGAGTTTACTTACTCAAATTACTAAAGCTCCCACTAAAATTGACACCCCTCAGGTCATGTGAGTGATACATGATCCAAATTGACCAACTCAAGTCCGATCATCACGTGAGTTGAGGTGGTTTCAATGGTGAACATCATCATGTTGATCATATCTACTATATGACTCATTTTCGTCCTTTTGGTCTCTTGTGTTCCGAGGTGATGTCTGTACATGCTAGGTTTGTCAAGTTTAACCCAAGTGTTCCACACGTGCAACACTGGCTTGCACCCGTTGTATGTGAACTTAGGGTCTATCACACCCGATTATCACGTGGTGTCTCGAGCGAACTTTTGCAACGGTGCTGTGACAGCCCAAGTGCTGCCCTTGCCATTTATGGTCATGTAACCTATGTGAACCTTTGTTACCATGTGTTAAATGATAGGATTTGCTCATTGCCATTCCATCTCATGCATCATGCATCATGACATCTCATCTCATGTCTTGCATAATATATTTTGTGGTGTGCTTCCATGTGACCATTGTTGTGAGGTTGTTAGTAGATCTTGTGTGATGTGTGGATGTGTGAAAGTGTGGTTACCTCCCTCCCTCTCCCTTATTTTAAAAACTACCTAAACCTTTTATTCCTTTTTTTTCTTCAGTAGAATAAACTTGTTAGTAAAATCTGTTAAAAATGTTCATGGTGTAGGGAATATTATTTTGAGTTTATGTGTGTTGCTCTCTTTGGAGTTTGAGCTTTGAGATCATGGGGTTTTTCAATGAACACGGGCTGGTTGTTTTAAAAAGTATTTAATTTACTTGCTCTGAAAACCATCTTTGTAATTTAATTAACTAGGGCATATTTCCTTTTGTGACAAAGTATTTTGTGTTTTGTCAAAAATCCTTTTCTTTTACCCTGGGCTGTTGTCTCGCTTTCTTTTATTTAAAATAGGAGAAACCCTTTGTGTTTCTGTGTGAGAGAGAGAGAGAGCTGGGCATTGGGCCTTTTCCCCGCGCGGCCCAACCAGACCGGCACTAGCAGCGGCCTGCCCCGTCGTTCGTCTCCGTCAGCTTTAGGGAGGAAAGTAGAGAGAGAGCTTGCGTCGCCATGAGCTTTAGCCGCCCGTCGCCGTCTCCCCCGGGCCTTTTAAACCCCCTCGGCGTGCGTGCCCATTCTCTAGGGTTCCGCGCTTCTCCTTGCGCTGCCGCCATTGCATTTTTCTTCCTCCTCTCCATCTTCCCTCCTCCTTCTTCTTCTGTCAGGTAAGGATTCAGAGTGAACAGAGTTTCAGAGATCGTCGCCGGTCCTCCTCGCCGACGTCCTCGTGTCTCCGGTGGTCCTCCGCCGTGCTCGGCATGCCGTGGAGGCCGAGGACCGTCCCTGCAGTCCATTCCCGTCGCTAGGAGGGGCCAGGCTTCCTCTCCTCGACGGCCTCGTCCTCGCCAGAGCTGCAGACAGGGTGCTCCCGCGCCACTTCTTCCTCTGCTTTGTGCCAGCGTCATCGTCCTTCTTCCTCCTCTTCGCAGCGATCCAAGCCGTCGTCGACCCTCCCGATGAGCTGCCGCTTCCCCGCTTCGTAGCATGGCCAGCTCTGGTCGCCGTAGCTCTGCGCGTCGCCGCCGTTCCGTCCAAGGCAGGGCCTTGAGGGCCTCACCTCTGTCCCCCTCGTCGCGAGATGAGCCGGGGAACGTCTCCCCGTAGATCCTTGCTTTCTCCTCTACTAGTCCGCGCCGCAGGAGAGCCTCTCCGTCATTGGAATTCGCCGCCGCTGTTCTCTGTCAAAGCGGGTGTGCCCAGCTTCAGTTTCGTCAGGTGCGCCCGGGCGTGTTAGTAGAAGAAGTCCAAGAACTCCCTTCGGTTAGTAGTTCCCGCCTATCGCAGTGGCAATCGATTCGGGCCAATGACCTCGTGGTCGAGGGATCGAAGCCCAGGCTCCCCCCTTTTGTTCTTTTTTTCCATTGGCTGTTGTGCGTGTGTGATGTTCGGATCTGGTGCGGCCACAACCCAGATCTGGTGTGGCCATGCACATGGTATGTGTGTGCCTGCATGTGTGTATGCGTGTGTGGATCTGCTGTGGCAGCAAGATCCATAGATGAGGTGTGTGTTGCTATGTATGTGTGTGTGTGTATTGCTGTGTATGTGTGTGTGTGTGTGGTGTTGTGTGTGTGACAAGTGGGCCTGGTCCCACTTGTCATCCACTAGGGGGCCCTGGTGAGTATGCCAGGTGGGTCCCCCTCCTATTAATTGATTTATTTTAGTTTTGTTTTGTGTTTAATAGTGTTTAATAGACTATTTCTATTTCTGGTAATATTGCTAAATCTGGATATGTACATATATGAACATGAGCATTTTTAGTATGTTTCAACTTATAGGAATTGTTGGTATTTTTCTAGCTAGTGTTTTGCCATGTTGCTCCATACAAACATAGGAGTGTGATATATGATTTTGGGGTAGAATGACCCAAGGAATTCATTGGTGCAACTTGTTTGGTCATTTGAGCAAGTTTGTCAAAATGTCATTTTGTCTCAGAGTGCCATTTTGTCATTTTAGTTATAATTAATCCATGCATGATATGATAATTGTGTCAACATGAAAATGGTAGCCTTTGATGAGTAGAATGACATGGTATTTTCCTTTGACATGTTTAACTTGCATATAAGTGGGAACCATGATCCAAAGTGGCTATTATAATGTTGCTGTTTTCAACATGCTAAATATTTCTAAGTCTGAGAATCTGTTAATATTTTTATGCCATGAAGAGTGGATGCTATCAAGTCATATGTTGTGATTTAGCTCAAGCTAAGTGCTAGTGTTTTGAAGTAGATGTTGTCCTCTACCATCCTGTTAATTTTCATGCCATGAGGTGGTCTCTAATAGTATTGGCTTTCCTATGGACTCAAATTGATTTCTCACAAATATAAAATGTAGAGTCCTCTTGATTGAAGCTTGGCTAACCTATTTCCTTGCATCTTAGGGTATCTCCACAATACCCTTTTGCCAATCCTATGATTGAACATTTCCTTAAATATACTTGGTGGAAACATTAGTTCAATGACTTATATGTTGTTATTAATTACCAAAACCACCAAGGGAGCAAATGTGCTTTCAATCTCCCCCTTTTTGGTAATTGATGACAACATATAGATCAAAGCTTCGACATATGATAAAATCAATGAATATAATCGTCGCTTTGAGAGGTATGTGATAAGCAAGAGCTCCCCCTAATTTTGTGCATTTTTTTTGAATTTGCGTTTGAATGCAAATGCACAATCGATTAGGTATATGGGGCACTTCTTCCATGTCACATACAACTTGGTGGTGTGCGAGAATAATTAGAATGAATAACAAAGCACAACACAATCAAGCAAAGGTGAATTATCATCTCATAAGCATTAAGATGATAGGAAATAGTAGCATCACACATAAAGCGTAAAATAGTAGCATAACACACATGATCATACGCTCAACACAAGCAACCAAAAGACCAAATGTTTTGAAAAGCAACCAACACCAAAATGCTCTCTCGCTCGAAGCCTAAAGATCTATATACACTTCTCCCCCTTTGGCAACAAGTTACCAAAAAGTTCAAAGGCATACATCTAATCGTTCTTGGGATGATCTCCTCCGATTGTTGATGAAGGAGTCAAGAGAACATCAACGGCGAAGATCTCTGCAGATGTCGTGGATGGAGTTGGAGTGGAAGCTGGAGGAACTGGAGCAGATGGAGCAGGAGCTGAGGTGACAGCAGCAGGAGCTGACGAAGAGGGCCTCAAGTCTGGAGTTGGCACAGTGGCTGAACTGGCCTGGGTATGAAACTGTGTGCCTGTCCCGAGAGGTGATCCATCCTCATCATCATATGAACGAGTAGTCTGAGGAAGAGGCACTGAGTCAACTTCCTTCTTGAGCTCATTGACTGTCTTAGTCAGCCCATCCACCTTATCATTAAGGGTTTTGATCATGTTCTCAAAGATCCCGACAAGACAGTTCTGATTTTTCAGAATTCCCTTAATGTCGTCCTTCATTCCTTGGATATATGAAATCAGAAGATCCATTGGCTCATTCCTGGATCTAGGGACCCGAGCACTAGTGGCTCGAGCTGCCTCTGCTTCTGCTTGAGCTGCAACTGAAGTGGGATGATCTGGGTTCATCACCACAACATTGTCCTCGAGATCTTGCTGTAGGGGTAAATGTGGATGATCTAGAGCAAAAATGTGCTTCTCCAACTATGAATTGATAAGCATCTGGATGTAGGGTGCATAACAGCAAGAGCGTTTCTGGTCAGCAGCAACCCTCTTGATTGTCTCAACAATCAAATCCATGACTCTGATCCTGGTGTGTTTATCAAGGTGGATCAACATATTGATGGAGTGGCCTCGGATCATCTTGTCATCTCCTGACTTGGGCATCAAAGTATGCCTCGGAATGGTGTTCATTGTGCGGAGGGCAGCCTGAAGAAAGTAGATAGATCCTAGCTTGTGAGACTTCACATTGGCAGTAGGGATCTCCTTGTACATATTTGCCATAGCATTGTGGCTCTCCTTGGATTCTGAGTATACATCCAAGTCACCATCAAGGTCTTCTGGAACTTCTAAGATAGCAGTCCATTCTTCAACAGTCGATTCATACCTTGCACCTTCAGTCATCCATACAATTCTATCATCTCCATAGAAATGTGCAGTGGAGTAGAATTGCATGATCATCTCATCATTCCAAGCAGTGAATTCTCTGCCAACAAACTCATCCAAACCTATGTAGTGGAAATTGTCTTGGACACTTGGAAAGTAGTACTTGTTTTCCTTGATGAATTTCCAGTCAACATACCGCATATCACTCACAGCTGGACTCTTGTCAAAAAGCACAGTCTCATAGAAATCCTGTTGCTCTTTGGTATAAAATTTGTAGTCCACAATTGTCTTCTTTCTCATGGCATATGGATCAACAGCTCTCCATTCCCTCAATCTTGAATCCTTCCTCTTCTTCATATCCTCAGCTAGTGGGTAGCTGGCATTGTGTACCGGAAGGTGAGGTCTGAGCTTCATCAAAGTTGTCAAGTCATCATCATCTTCAAATCTGGAAGCAGTCCCTTTGTTTTTCTCAGAAGCTGGAATCTACCTAGATGTCCTCTTAGGCTTCTCAGCAGCAGCCTTCTTGGATGTAGACTTGGTGCTCTTGGATGCGCTAGTCTTTGGCATAGCATCAGCCATAAGCTTCTTGGCCTTCTTCTTGGGAGGAGCCTTTGTAGCTAGCTCATCCTCCTCTTCCTCAGCAGCAGCACCAGTTGCTTCCTCTGGATCTTCATACATGGAAGTAGGCCTGCCAGTCACATGAATATCCTGTTTCTGGCTTTCTTCTCCCCTTCCTTCTTAGGCATAGACTTCCTTGGGGGATCAATAGACATAGTGGCCCTAGCACTCGCATGTGCTTTGATAGTTTCAGAGCCGGCATAGATCTTACTAACAACTCTCCTGGATGAAGTGGCTTCAGTAGCAGACTTCTTAGAAGCTTTTTCTTGCTTCTTAGAAAGAATCTCTTCTGGAACAAAGTCTGAATCTTCTTCATCAGAATTCAGCTTCTTCCTAGCCCTAGTAGCAGCCTTGGGCAAACCATGGGAACTGGGAGTGCCTGGGTCTGAAGATGAACTAGACTCAGGACTAGTGCCTGAGTCCATCTCAACACTTTGCTCTCTCAGGTCACTCTGACTGTCCTCTGCAACTGACATACTAACCCTATGAATGGAATATAGATGAGTAGAAGTAGATGAGTCATCACAAAATTATCAGCTGGTTTTTGAAAATTTGAACAAAAGATTTTCAAAGTTTTGCATTCTGTCAGAAACAAATCGGTAAGGCCGAAGCAAAAATTTTGGTGACACCGAGACTGACTGTCCCTTTTAACAGAAACTTGCACCCTTTTCGATGAGACCAAAAAGGAGTGCTCGGTTTCACCGAGACAGTTCTCAACAACATAGAAATGAAAATAAATGGTACCGATTGTCTTGATTCGGTTCTACCGAGTTGCGTCGGACGGAAGGCAACCCTAGAAAATTGATGGTTCGCTAGCCTATGGGATTTCCTGGTGGATAGGAAGCAGTGCAATAGGTGGCATAAGAAGAAAAGCAGATCCAATGCGCAAGAATCAGAAGGGAGCACAAAGGAGGTCGAATCCGTACCCTAACTTGGTGCGGATCCTCTACGGCGGCGACGATGGAGCAGATTTCGTCGACAACGGCGATTCCCAGCGGCAGAGGAGCGCAGGAAGACAAGGGCGATGACCAGGGGTCTCGAAGCGGCAAGTTAGGGTTCTGAGGCATGACAGTTATGAGGATGAATTTCAAAATGTTGGGGTCCAAAGTATATATACCTTCCATTGTCGGTGATACCGATTTTATGTTTTCGGTGTCACCGAGTTCCACAACTGTCAGCTGACAGGGAAACTCGGTGTAACCGAGAATATGAAATCGGCAGTATCGAGATTAAAAAATAGATCAACCCTAGGCATTCGGTGAGACCGAGATTGTGGGGTTGGTTCCACCGAGATGCACTTGGGAGGTTTTAATGGTCAGTCCTTGTCGATACGGAACTCTGAGTGCTCCACACATAGAGGGGTCAAAAAGCACTTGTTCAACTTTTGTGATGCAGCATGAATGGAATATGAGGTGAGAAAGCATAGATAGCTAAAGAGTGGTCCTAGGCATTCTTGTATATCCAATTGGCAAAAGATAAAATCAATAACAAATAGCAACAATTGGATGTCCTCGAATGAGAAAATAAATGCATACCAACAGGCTCACACAATAAGATGTCAAAAGAAATCATGACAAACATGCACAAACACACTAGCATCTAACAAGCACGTGGGCCATGAAGAAGTCATCTATATATGAGTATTTGACTTAGGATCCAAGTAAGAGTACTTGATCATAGGTCATACTCATAGTTTAAGCACAAGTGGGGTTACCACTTTTACATAAAGCATTTAATGTTTTCACATGCTAAGAGATGCTTTGACTCAAGTCTTAGAGTAAAGCTCCCCCTTGATGTGACATCCCCCCATAAAAGGGATAGACTAACCTTGGGTTTTGTCGATGAAGACTTTATGTTGGTGAGGTAGTTGTGGATGCTCAATGTTGATGAAGATCACCAAGAGTTGGGAGCATCCTTGTTGTTTCCTTACTCCTCTCACCTACATGGGTTAGTCCCAACACACAAGAGACAAATACAAGGATATCTATGGACATGGAGTGCAAAGCTTATGTTATGATGTCCATTGATTAGTTGATTACCTTGTCCCTTGCTTACCTTTGAGGGAATGTGTGACTCCTTGAACTATTGCATTGAGTAGATGTTGAGTGCAAAAAGTTCTTGCCAATAATGAATGTGAGTGAATTTCATTGGCGGAGTCACCCCTCAAGAACTTACTAGTTCTTGTTCTTGGGAAACCACATCAAGTTGATGGGGATCCTTGGTGTTGAAGTAGCCTTTGTAGTAGTTGAGCTTGAAGTAGACCTGGGAACCCACTCCACCAAATCTAGGGATTCATCTTCATATGAGTCAATGTCCTCTTGAAGCTTGTTCTTGCCCTTGAGCTTGTGGTCTTGTGGTGGAAGGTCATCTTGAGTGTTTGTCCCCTAGGGAAGAGTATTTCATACTTCTCCTTTTGAGGAACAAACTTGGGATTGGGATATTGACCTTCTTCCCACTCAACTCCATTAGCGTTGAAGTAGCCAACACCACGATTCTTCCGGTATCCTCCGTGCTTGCGTACAATTTCCTCAAATTGCTTACATCCGGCAAGACTCTTGTAGATACCTTTTTCTATAATTCCTTTCAATAAAGCATTTTCTTGCTCAAGTGTAACTTGGCTAAGAGAATCATCATTAGTGGAATCAATAGAACTACTAGAAGCAACATCATTGGGTTTAGCATTTTTATTGTTGCTACTAGATGAAGAACCTTTCTTGCCTTTGTTACTAGATTGCTTAGTTTTAGCTTGAGGCATGAAAGTAGACAAGAGTAGTCATTTGGCTAGATAAGGTGAAGTCTTCTTTCGGAGATCGTCATTGATAGCTTTGAGAAATTCATGCTCTTGCTCCAAGTTGAGCTTCTCGAAGCGTAGCTTCTCATGAGTTCTCACAAGTTGTCTATGATCTTTGAGAGTAGATTCATGAGCTAACTTAAGAGTGTTTAGTTCTTTAGTTACTTGTTCTATTTTCATCTTATCATCATCAAATGACTCATCTTGACTAGCATGAGAATTATCAAGTTCAGTTTGATCAACATCACTAGTTTTATCACAAAGCAAGTCATCATCACAAAGTAAATCATCTTCACAAAGTAAATCATCTTCACAAAGCAAATCATCTTCATCACTATCAAAATCAAGATACTCGGGGTGTGATACCTTGGGGCGTTTAGCCATGAAGCAAATTCCACTCCCTTCGTTTGGTGAATCAAATAGATCGTAGGAGTTGGTAGTCACTAGAGCAATTTCAGCAACACCATCATCTTGACTATAGTCGGAGTCGCAATTGATCGGAGTCATAGCTTCTCTTAGAGTTGTTGTCGGAGTCGGAGCCGGAAACCCATTCACCAACATGAGCTTGATGTTTTCTTCTTGTGTAGCTCTTGGTGTACTTGTCCTTCTTCTCCAAATCTCTACTTATCCTTGAGTGTCTTCGTTCATAACGATCATCTCTACTCCTTCTCTCTCTTTGTGGTGATTCGTTCCTTGAGCTTCGTCTTTGAGGTGACTCTTCTGTTCTTTTGTAGGGAGCCATGCACTCATTTGAGTAGTGTCCGGGCTTCCCACAATTGTAGCAATTGCGGTCACGACTTGACGAACGCTTCTCATCATATCTTGAGTTGGAGTTTCTTTCTGTGCCTCTATTCTTGTAGAACTTGTTGAATTTCTTGACCATGAGGCTTATCTCTTCATTGGTGACAAGGTTGTTGCTTGAAGTTGCGGGAGCATCAGTTGTGGCTTTGTAAGCACCGCTAGACTTGTGATGAAGTTCTTCCTTATCTTTGAGTGTCATCTCATGAGCAACATCCTTCCAATGACTTTCGTAGGCTTGAGATCTTTGTAGTTTGGCATCATTTGGATCAATGTGCACACGGTTCCATATCTCTCATCCAAAGCTCTAAGTATCTTCTTCATGGTGAATTTGTCGGTCATTTCTTCGCTTCCTAAACCGGCAATCTCATTGGTGATGAGAGCTAGCCTAGAGTACATCTCTGCGACTCCTTTACCATCCTTCATCTTGAACTTGTCAAGCTGACCTTGAAGAACATCTAACTTGGATTCTCTCACGGACTCGGTTCCTTCGTGCATATCAACCAAAGTATCCCGAATCTCTTTTGCATTCTCAAGACGGCTAGTTTTGTTGAATTCTTCGGGGCATAATCAGTTGAAAAGAATGTCGCATGCTTGAGCATTGAGTTGCAACATCTTCAACTCATCCGCGGTCGCTTCACGATCGAGTTCCTGTCCATCCGCAAAGAACTCACCTTGCAAGCCAACACGAACAACAGCCCAAACGACGGGGTTATGACCAAGAATATGCATTTTCACTTTGTGCTTCCAACTAGCAAAATTAGTGATACTTCCCTCACTAGACGCCATACTCTCCTAGGTTGTGAGACCTAAGCAATGGAGACCAAAGTTCTAATACCACTTGTAGGACTAAAATTATGTCTAGAGGGGGGGGGGGTGATTAGACTACTTGACCAAATAAAAGTTTTACATATACCAAGATTTAGGGTTGACAGTTTTTAGCATTTCATTGCAAGTCAAGTACACCCTACAACAAGCATGTATAGAAGGGATAGGGTAGGAAGGTCAAACGCAGTTGTAGACACGATGATTTTTCCCGTGGTTCCGGTAGGTGGCGCTATCGTACATCCACGTTTATGGAGTCTTCAACCCACGGAGGGTAACGATCGCGAGAGTTCATGGAGGGCTCCGCCCAAAAGGGTCCACGAAGTAGAAACCTTGACTATTCCATAACGGCTTCCGTCCACAAAGGACTAGCCTCACTATGGGTAGATCTTCACGAAGTAGGCGATCTCCTTTCCCTTACAAACTTCTTGGTTCACTCCACAACACGAAGTAGGAGGCTCCCAAGCAACACCTAACCAATCTAGGAGGCACCACCCTCCAAAAGGTAATAGGCTCGGTAATGACGATGAACTCCTTGCTCTTGTGCTTCAAGATGATAGACTCCTCAACACACAATCACTCTCTCACAGATTTGGCTTGGTGGAAGAGATGGGATTGGTGGAAAGCAACTTGGGGAGGCTAGAAATCAAGATCCATATGGTTGGAGTGGAAGATCTTGACCTCAATACAAGGGTAGCTGGTTCTCTCTCAGAAAATCTGATAGGATAGGTATGGAATAGTTCTGAGTGCTTCTCTTTCGAGTAGGTGGTGGTGTAGGGGTATATATAGGCATCCCAAAAAATCCAACCGTTACACACAAAATGACCAACTCGGTGACACCGATGTGTTAATCTCAGTGGTACCGAAGTGACCAAAAGGTGGCAACTTTTGAATCTCGGTGAGACCGATATAGGAAACTCGGTTGCACCGATAAGGTGACCAACGGTCAGATTTCCAATCTCGGTGACGCCGATCCGACATTCTCGATGGTACCGATAATGTGAATTTGCGTAACAGAAAGTTGGAAACATAAACTCGGTGGCACCGGTATGGAATCGGTTGCACCGAAGAGGCTAGGGTTAGGCTGAGTCTGTCTAGGTTCTGGAATCAGTGTCACCGGTATGGGAAAGTTGATTGCACCGATTTTGAGTATTAGGTATAGAACAGACTTTGGTTGGAGAGTTTGTGGATGTTTTTGGCGACTATCACTTGTGCACGTTTGAGCATATTGTTCACCAACAAAACCTTACCCCCTTTTAATAGTATTGGCTTTCCTATGGACTCAAAGTGATTTCTCACAAATATAAAATGTAGAGTCCTCTTGCTTGAAGCTTGGCCAACCTATTTCCTTGCATCTTGGGGTATCTCCACAATCTCCTTTTGCCAATCCTATCATTGAACATTTCTGAAATATACTTGGTGGAAACATTAGTTCAATGACTTATATGTTGTTATTAATTACCAAAACCACCAAGGGAGCAAATGTGCTTTCAGCGTGCCAACGGTGATCACATCAACCTTGGAACTATTTCTCACGCGCATCATCACTTTGTCCTTTGCCAGCCTTCGTCTATTCCGTAGCTCCTATTTTGAGTTGGAGATGTGAGCAACCGAACCGGTATCAAATACCCAGGCACTACAACGAGAGTTGGTAAGGTACACATCAATAACATGTATATCATATATACCTTGTTTGGTGTTGGCTTCCTTCTTGTCGGCCAGATACTTGGGGCAGTTCCGCTTCCAGTGACTAGTTCCCTTACAATAAAAGCACTCAGTTTCTGGCTTGGATCAAGCCTTGGGATTTTCACGGGAGGGGCAACTGCTTTGCCACTCTTCTTATAGTTACCCTTCTTGCCCTTGCCATTCTTCTTGAAACTAGTGGTTTTATGGACCATCAACACTTGATGCTCCTTATGAATCTCAGACTCAGCGACCTTTAACATCGCAAACAACTCAACGATTGACTTGCTCATCTCATGCATGTTATAGTTAACCACGAAGCTCTTGTAGCTAGGTGGCAATGATTTAAGAACTCTGTCAGTGATCGCTTTTGGCGGAAGGGGCATCACCAATTCAGCCAGACGGGTGGAATACCCGGACATTCTGAGAATGTGTCCACTGACAGACCCATTTTCCTCCATTTTTCAAGCATAGAACTTATCGGAGGTCTCATACCTCTCGATCCGGGCATTCTTCTGAAAGATAAACTTCAACTCCTGGAATATATCATATGCTCCATCACGTTCAAAACGTCTTTGAAGTCCCGATTCTAAGCCATACAACATTGCACATTGTGTTGGGGAACGTTTCATGGAAAAAAATTCCTACGCACACGGAATATCTGTACATGGTGATGAGCATCTATGAGAGAGAGAGTGGATCTACATACCCTTGTAGATCGCTAAGCGGGAAGCATTAAGAAATGCGGTTGGTGTAGTCGAACGTCTTCGCGATCCAAATCGCCAAGCATCCTGCGATCTCATCACAATCCGTCCCATGATCCAATCACGATCCGTCCCGTGAACTCATCTCGATCCGTCCCGCGATCTCATCACGATCCATCTCTCGATCTTGATCACAGTCCTTCCGATCTAGCGCCGAACGGATGGCACCTCCGCGTTCATCACACGTACATCTCAATGACGATCTCCGCCTTCTTGATCTAGCAAGAGGGATCGGAGAGGTAGATGAGTTCTCCGACAGTGCGACAGTGTTGTGGCGATGGTGGTGGAGCTATTCGAGCAGAGCTTCGCCTAAGCACCGCTGAAAACCGATCTAGAGGAGAAACTGTGATCTAGAGGAGAGGTAGCACGTGGCTATTAAGGTTAGCGTTTTCCTCTAAATCCACTAGTATATATAGGAGGGAGGGAGGGGAGGAGGCAGCCTCAAAGCCTCAAGGTTTGGTCGAAATTGGAGATGGAGGAGTCGTACTCCAATCCTATTAGGAGTAGGATTCCTCCTTTCCACTTGGAAACTCTTTCCACCTCTCCACCTTTGGATTTTTTCCTTCTCAAACCACTCCATCCGCATGGGCCCTTAGAGGAGGCTCCGGCCAGCCCACCAGGGGCTGGTTTACCTCCTCCCACAGCCCATGTAGCCTCTTGGGTCAAAATACCTCTCCCGATGGTCCCCCGGTACACTACCGGCACTCCCGGTACACTACCGATGAGCCCGAAACCTTTCCGGCGAACAAAATAGGACCTCCTATATATCAATCTTTACCTCCAGACCATTCCGGAGCTTCTCATGACGTATGGGATCTCATCCGGGACTCCGAACAGCCTTCGGTCACCACCATACATAACTCTATACTACCGAAACGTCACCGAACCTTAAGTGTGCAGACCCTGCGGGTTCGAGAACTATGTAAGACATGACCGAGACACCTCTACGGTCAATAACCAATAGAGGGACCTGGATGCCCATATTGGTTCCTACATATTCTATGAAGATCTTTATCGGTTGAACCTCTATGTCAAGGATTCAGTTAATCTCGTATGATGTTCCCTTTGTTCTTCAGTATGTTACTTGCTCGAGATTAGATCGTCGGTATCTCCATACCTAGTTCAACCTCGTTACTGGAAAGTCTCTTTACTCGTTCTGTAATACAAGATCCCGTGACTAACACTTAGTCACATTGCTTGCAAGGCTTATTGTGATGTTGTATTACCGAGTGGGCCCTGAGATACCTCTCCGTCACACGGAGTAACAAATCCCAGTCTTGATCCGTGCCAAGCCAACAGACACCCTCGAAGATACCTGTAGAGCACCTTTATAGTCACCCAGTTACGTTGCGACATTTGATATACACAAGGTACTCCTACGGTGTCAGTGAGTTGCATGATCTCATGGTCATAGGAACAAATACTTGACATGCAGAAAACAGTAGCAATAAACTGACACGATCATATGCTACGTTTGTAGTTTGGGTCTTGTCCATCACATCATTCTCCTAATGACGTGATCCCGTTATCAAATGACATCTCATGTCCATGACTAGGAAACTATAGCCATCTTTGATCAACGAGCTAGTCTATTAGAGGCATACTAGGGACATGGTGTTGTCTATGTATCCACACATGTATCTGAGTTTCCGATCAACACAATTATAGCATGGATAATAAACGATTATCATGAACAAGGAAATATGATAATAAACAATTTATTATTGCCTCTAGGTCATATTTCCAACAGTCTCCCACTTGCACTATAGTCAATAATCTAGTTCACATCACCATGTGATTCGCATTGTTATGAATCTAACACCCAATGAGTTCTGGGGCTCGATCATGCTTTGCGTGTGAGAGAGGTCTTATAGTCAACGGGTCAGCGACATTTATATCCGTGTGTACTTTCCAAATCTCTATGTCAAACTATAAACACTGCTACCACACTCCACTTGGAGCTATTCCAAATGGCTGCTCTACTATACGTATCCGGATTGCTACTAAGAGTCATCCGGATTGGTGTCAAAGCTTGCATTGACGCAACTCTTTATGACGAACCCTTTCTTACCTCCATAATCGAGAAAAATTTCCTTAGTCTTTTAGTTACTAAGGATGATCTTGACCACTGTCCAGTGATCCACTCCTGGATCACTCTTGTACCCCTTGACAGACTCATGGCAAGGCACACACAGGCGCGGTACACATCATGGCATACTATACAGAGCCTATGGCTAAGGCATAGGAGACGACATTCATCCTTTCTCTTTCTTCTGCCATGGTCGAGCTTTGAGTCTCACTCAACTTCACTCCTTACAAAGCAAGCGAGAACACTTCTCTCTGACTAATCCATTTTGAACTCTTTCAAAATCTTGTCAAGGTATGTACTCATTCAAAGTCTCATCAAGCATCTTGATATATCTCTATAGATCTTGATGCTCAACAATTAGGTAGCTTTATCCAGGTCTTCCTTTGAAAAACTCCTTTCAAAAAACCCTTTATGCTTTCCATAAATTCTACATCATTTCCGATCAACAATATGTCAACCACATATGCTTATTAGAAACTCTATAGTGCTCCCACTCACTTTATTGTGAATACAAGTTTCTCATAAACTTTGTATAGACTCAAAAACTTTGATCATCTCATCAAAGTGTATATTCCAACTCCGAGATGCTTGCTTTAGTCCATAGAAGGATAACTGAAGCTTGCTCACCTTTTAGCATCCTTAGGACTGACAAAACCTTTTGGTTGTATCACATACAACTTTTCCTCAAGTAAACTATTAAGGAAACGATGTATTGTCATCCATCTGCCAGATTTCATAAGTGAAAAATGCAGCAACTGCTAACATAATTCCAACAGACTTTAGCATCGGTACGAGTGAGAATGTATTATCGCAGTCAACTCTTTGAATTTGTCGGGAACCTCTTTGTGACAAGTCGAGCTTTATAAATGGTGACATATCTTCATCTCAAAGGTCCATTTGTACTCGATGACCTACCGTCCAACAAGCAAGTCTACCAAAGTCTATACTTGGTTTTCATACATGGATCCTTTCTAGGATTTCATGGCCTCTAACCATTTGTCGGAATCTGGGCACATCATCGCTTCTCCATATCTCGTAGGTTCATCGTTGTCCAACAACATGACCTCCAAGACAGGGTTGTCGTACCACTCAG
The DNA here is from genome assembly GCA_022496015.1 of Hordeum marinum. Classification (NCBI taxonomy): domain Eukaryota; kingdom Viridiplantae; phylum Streptophyta; class Magnoliopsida; order Poales; family Poaceae; genus Hordeum; species Hordeum marinum. The sequence continues at coordinate 66,411,335 of CM039677.1, forward strand.
GAGCAGTACGCATCCTTGTCGACCTACGAGGTTCGATAGTAACTTGATCCGAAGCTTCATGATCATCATCATTTACTTCCTCTTGAACTGACGTAGGGTCCACAGAAACATCTTTCTGTGCAGCGCTACTCTCTGATTGAAACAAAGGTTCAACAACCTCATCAAGTTCTATCTTCCTCCCACTCAATTCTTTCGAGAGAAACTTTTCTCGGGAAAGGACCCGTTTTAGCAACAAACACTTTATGCTTGGATCTGAGATATAAGGTTCACCCAACTATTCTTAGGGTAATCTATGATGATGCATTTGTCCACTTTGGGTTCGAGCTCATTAGGTGAAAACATTTTTCCACACAAGCGTCGCTGCCCCAAACATTAAGAAATGACAACTTAGGTTTCTATCAAACCATAATTCACACGGTGTCATCTCAATGGATTTAGATGGTGCCCTATTTAAAGTGAATGTAGTTGTCTCTAATGCATAACCCCAAAACTATAGTAGCAAAACGATAAGAGACATCATAGCCCGCACCATATCCAATAGAGCACGACTATGACGTTCGGATACAACATCACACTATGGTGTTCCAGGTGGCGTGAGTTGTGAAATGACTTTCACATTGTCTAAAGTTGTATGCCAAACTCGTAACTTAGATATTCACCTCCACGATCATATCGCAGACATTTTTATCTTCTTGTCACGATGATCTTAAACTTCACTCTGAATTTGCTTGAACTTTTCAAACGATTTAGACTTGTGTTTCATTAAGTAAACATACACTATATCTACTCAAATCATCAGTGAAGGTTAGAAAATGACGATATCCACCGCACGCTACAAGACTCATTGGATTGCATACATCAACATGTATCATTTCCAATAAATCACTTGCCCGCTCCATCAATCCGGAAAATGGGGTCCTTAGTCATCTTGCCCAAGAGGCAGGGTTCGCATGTCTCAACCGATTTAAAATCGAATGAGTCCAAAGATCCATCAACATAGAGTTTCTTCATGCGCTTTATACCAATATGACATTTAGCGGCAGTGCCACACGTATGTGGTACTATCATTATTAACTTTGTATCTTTTGGCATCAATGTTATGAACATGTGTATTACTATGATCAAGATTCAACAAACCATTCTCACTGGGTGCATGACCATTGAAGGTATTATTCATGTAAAAAGAATAACAATTATTCTCTAACTTAAATGAATAACCGTGTTGCTATAAACACGATCTAATCACGTTCATGCTCAATGCAAAACACCAAATAACATTTATTAAGGTTCGTCACTAATCCCAAAGGTAGAGAGAGCATGCGACGTCGATCACATCAACCTTGGAAACATTTCCAACACACATCGTCATCTCACCCTTAGCTAGTCTCTGTTTATTCCGTAGCTTTTACTTCGAGTTACTAACATTTAGCAACCGAACCGGTATCCAATACCCAGGTGCTATTAGGAGTACTAGCAAGGTACACATCAATAACACGTATATCAAATACACTTGTGTCGACGTTCCCAGCCTTCTTATCTACCAAGTATCTAGGGTTGTTCCACTTCAGTGACCGCTCACCTCATAATAGAAGCACTTAGTCTCGGGTTTGGGTTCAACTTTGGGTTGCACTGGAGCAGCAACTGACTTGCCATCCATGAAGTTTCCCTCCTTGCCCTTGCCCTTTTCAAAACTAGTGGTTTTACTAACCATCAACACTTGATGCTCCTTCTTGATTTCTACCTTCGTGGTGTCAAACATGTGAACATCTCAGGGATCATTATTTCTATCCTGGCATTTTATAGTTCGTCACCAAGTTTTAGTAGCTTAGTGACAGTGACTTGGAGAACTATATCAATCACTATCTTATCTGGAAGATCAACTCCCACTCGATTTAAGCGATTGTAGCACCCAGACAATTTGAGCACATGCTTAACAATTGAGCTATTCTCCTTCATCTTGAAAGCAAAGAATCTTGTTGGAGATCTCATATCTCAAAATATGAGCACGAGCCTGAGATCCCAATTTCAGCTCTTAGAACATCTCATATGTTCCGTGACGTTCAAAACATTTTGGAGCCTCAATTCTAAGCTGTAATGCATGACACACTAAACTATCAAGTAGTCATCGGAACGTGCCTGTCAGATGTTCACAACATCGATAGACGACGCTAGAGGGGGTGGCACACCGAGCGGTGCATTAAGGACATAAGCCTTCTGTGCAGCAATGAGGACAATCCTCAGATCACGGACCCAGTCCGCAATATTGCTATCATCATCTTTCAACTCTATTTCTCTAGGAACATATAGAAATTCAAGGAAGCTACAACGTGAGCTTGTAATCTACAACATAATTTTGCAAAGACACTACTGACTGTGTTCATGATAATGAGTTCAATTAATCATATTACTTAAGAACTCCCACTCAAATTGACATCCCTCCGGTCATTCGAGTGATACATGATCCAAATTCACCAACTCAAGTCCGATCATCACGTGAGTTGAGGTGGTTTCAATGGTGAACATCATCATGTTGATCATATCTACTATATGACTCATGTTTGACCTTTCGGTCTCTTGTGTTCCAAGGCCATGTCTATACATGCTAGGCTTGTCAAGTTTAACCCGAGTGTTCTGCATTTGCCACACTGGCTTGCACCCGTTGTATGTGAACGTAGAGTCTATCACACCCGATCATCACGTGGTGTATCGACACGACGAACTTTCGCAATGGTGCACACTCAGGGAGAACACAATTTATCTTGAAATTAAGTGAGGGATCACCTTATAATGCTACCATCGTCCTTAGCAAAACAAGGTGCATAAAAGGATTAACATCACATGCAAATCATAAGTGACATGATATAAACATGAACTTGTGCTTTTTATCTCCATCTTGAAAGCACCGGCATGATCTCCATCGTCACCGGCATGACACCATGATCTCCATCATCTTGATCTCCATCAACGTGTCGCCATCGGGGTTGTCGCTCCCACCATGATTCTACTACTATTGCTACATTTTAGCGATAAAGTAAAGCACTACATAGCGCTTAGTTATTGACACACAGGTCATACAATAATTAAAGACAACCCTATGGCTCCTACCGGTTGCCGTAGTCATCGACATGCAAGTCGTGATATTTGATACAACACATGATAATCTCATACATCACATATATCTCATCATGTAATTGGCCATATCACATCACAACATACCTTGCAAAAACAAGTTAGACGTCCTCTAATTGTTGTTGTATGTTTTATGTGGCTGCTACGGGTATCTAGCAAGACCAATTCTCACCTACGCATAAACCACAAGGGTGATACATAAGTTGCTTTTCAACCTTCTCAAGGACTGCCTTAGTCGAATCTGATCAAACTAAAGTAGGAGAAACAGACACCCGCCAGCCATCTTTGTGCAATGAAGTTACACGTTAGTCGATGGAACCGGTCTCTCGTAAGCGTATGAGTAAGGTTAGTCCGGGCCGCTTCATCCCACAATACCGCTGAACCAAAATACGACCAAGGGAGGAAGCAATCTAAGCATCAACGCCCACATACTCTTTGTGTTCTACTCAAGATCTCATCTACACATAGACCTAGCTCATGATGCCACTGTTGGGGAACGTTGCATTGGAAACAAAAAATTTCCTACGCACATGCAAGATCTATCCATGGTGATGAGCATCTATGAGAGGGAGAGTGGATCTACATACCCTTGTAGATAGCTAAGCGGGAAGCGTTAAGAAACGCGGTTGGTGTAGTCGAACGTCTTCGCGATCCAAATCGCCGAGCATCCCGCGATCTCATCACGATCCGTCCCGTGATGCAATCACGATCCGTCCCGCGAACTCATCACGATCCGTCCCGCGATCTCATCATGATCCGTCTCGCGATCTTGATCACGGTCCTTCCGATCTAGGGCTGAACGGATGGCACCTCCAGGTTCAGCACACGTATAGCTCGATGACGATCTCCGCCTTCTTGATCTACCAAGAGGGAGCGGAGAGGTAGATGAGTTCTCTGGCAGCGCGACGGTGTTGCGGCGATGGTGGTGGAGCTATTCCAATAGGGCTTCGCCTAAGCACCGCTGAAAACCGATCTAGAGGAGAAACTGTGATCTAGAGGACAGGTAGCACGTGGCTATTAGGGTTAGCTTTTTCTTCTAAATCCTCTAGTATATATAGGAGGGAGGGAGGGCAGGAGGCATCCTCAAACCCTCAAGGTTTGGTCGAAATTGGAGGTGGAGAAGTCCTACTCCAATCCTATTAGGAGTAGGATTCCTCCTTTCCACTTGGAAATTCTTTCACCTCTCCACCTTTGGATTTTTTCCTTCTCAAACCACTCCAGCCGCATGGGCCCATAGAGGAGGCTTCGGCCAGCCCACCAGGGGCTGGTTTACCTCCTCCCACATCCCATGTAGCCTCTTGGGTCAAAATACCTCTCCCGATGGTCCCTCGGTACACTACCAGCACTCCCGGTACACTACCGATGAGCCCGAAACCTCTCCGGCGACCAAAACAGGACTTCTTATATATCAATCTTTACCTCCGGACCATTCTGGATCTCCTTGTGACATACGGGATCTCATCTGGGACTCCTAACAACCTTCGGTCACCACCATACATAACTCTATACTACCGAAACGTCACTGAACCTTAAGTGTGCAAACCCTGCGGGTTCGAGAACTATGTAGACATGACCGAGACACCTCTACGGTCAATAACCAATAGCGGGACCTGGATGCCCATATTGGTTCCGAAATATTCTACGAATATCTTTATCGGTTGAACCTCTATGTCAAGGATTGAGTTAATCCCGTATGATGTTCCCTTTATTCTTCGGTATGTTACTTGCCCGAGATTCGGTCGTCGGTATCTCCATACCTAGTTCAACCTCATTACCGGCAAGTCTCTTTAATCATTCCATAATACAAGATCCCGTTACTAACTCTTAGTCACATTGCTTGCAAGGCTTATTGTGATGTTGTATTACCGAGTGGGCCCTGAGATACCTCTCCGTCACACGGAGTAACAAATCCCAGTCTTGATCCATGCCAACCCAACAGACACCCTCGCAGATACCTGTAGAGCACCTTTATAGTCACCCAGTTATGTTGCGACGTTTGATACACACAAGGTACTCCTTCGGTGCCAGTGAGTTGCATGATTTCATGGTCATAGTAACAAATACTTGACATGCAGAAAACAGTAGCAATAAACTAACACGATCATATACTATGTTTGTAGTTTGGGTCTTGTCCATCACATCATTCTCCTAATGACGTGATCCCATTATAAAATGACATCTCATGTCCATGACTAGGAAACCATAGCCATCTTTGATCAACGAGCTAGTCTATTAGAGGCATACTAGGGACATGGTGTTGTCTATGTATCCACACATGTATTTGAGTTTCCGATCAACACAATTATAGCATGGATAATAAACGATTATCATGAACAAGGAAATATGATAATAACCAATTTATTATTGCCTCTAGGGCATATTTCCAACACATTCAACCATTGAGTAATCATCAGAACGTGCCTGCCATGCTTTCGCAATGTCTGCAGACTCCACTGGAGTGGGTGGATCACCAAGCGGTGCATCAAGGACATAAGCCTTCTGGGAAGCCGTCAGGATAATCCTCAGATTACGGGCCCAGTCCACAAAGTTACTTCCATCATCTTCCAACTTAGCTTTCTCTAGGAATGCATTAAAATTCAGGGGTGCTACTGCGCGAGCCATTGATCTACAACATAAATATGCAAAGGTTACTAAGACTATTGTTCAAGATAATGAGTTTACTTAATCAAATTACTAAAGCTCCCACTAAAATTGACATCCCTTAGGTCATCTGAGTGATACATGATCCAAATTGACCAACTCAAGTCCGATCATCACGTGAGTTGAGGTGGTTTCAATGGTGAACGTCATCATGTTGATCATATCTACTATATGACTCATTTTCGGCCTTTCGGTCTCTTGTGTTCTGAGGCCATGTCTGTACATGCTAGGTTTGTCAAGTTTAACCCAAGTGTTCCGCATGTGCAACACTGGCTTGCACCCGTTGTATGTGAACTTAGGGTCTATCACACCCGATTATCACGTGGTGTCTCGACACGACGAACTTTTGCAACGGTGCTGTGACAGCCCAAGTGCTGCCCTTGTCTTTTATGGTCATGTAACCTATGTGAACCTTTGTTGCCATGTGTTGAATGATAGGATTTGCTCATTGCCATTCCATCTCATGCATCATGCATCATGCCATCTCATCTTCATGTCTTGCATAATATATTTTGTGGTGTGCTTCCATGTGACCATTGTTGTGAGGCTGTTAGTAGATCTTGTGTGATGTGTGGATGTGTGAAAGTGTGGTTACCTCCCTCCCTCTCCCTTATTTTCAAAACTACCTAAACCTTTTATTCCTTTTGTTTCTCTTCAGCAGAATAAACTTGTTAGTAAAATCTGTTAAAACTGTTCATGGTGTAGGGAATATTATTTTGAGTTTATGTGTGTTGCTCTGTTTGGAGTTTGAGCTTTGGGCTCATGGGGTTTTTCAATGAACATGGGCTGGTTGTTTTAAAAAGTATTTAATTTACTTTCTCTGAATATCATCTTTGTAATTTTATTAAATAGGGCATATTTCCTTTTGTGACAAAGTATTTTGTGTTTTGTCAAAAATCCTTTTCTTTTACTCTGGGGCTTTTGTCTTGTTTTGTTTTATTTAAAATAGGAGAAACCCTTTGTGTTTCTGTGTGAGAGAGAGAGAGCTGGGCATTGGGCCTTTTCCCCGCGCGGCCCAACTAGACCGGCACTAGCGGCGGCCTGCCCCGTCGTTCGTCTCCGTCAGCTTTAGGGAGGAAAGCAGAGAAAGAGCTTGCGTCGCCATGAGCTTCAACCATCCGTTGCCATCTCCCCCGAGCCTTTTAAACCCCCTCGGCGTGCATGCCCATTCTCTAGGGTTCCGCGCTTCTCCTTGCGCTGCCGCCATCACGGTTTTCCTCCTCCTCTCCATCTTCCCTCCTCCTTTTTCTTCTGTCAGGTAAGGATTCAGAGTGAGCAGAGTTTCAGAGATCGTCGCCGGTCCACCTCACCGACGTCATCGTGTCTCCGGTGGTCCTCCGCCGCTCTCGACATGCCGTGGAGGCCGTGGACCATCCTCGTAGTCCATTCCCGTCTCTAGGAGGGGCCAGGCTTCCTCTCCTCGACGACCTCGTCGTCGCCGGAGCTGCATAGAGGGTGCTCCCGCCGCTTCTTCCTCTGCTTTGGGCCATCGTCATCGTACTTCTTCCTCCTCTTCGCCGTGATCCAAGCCGTCGTCAACCCCCTCGGTGAGACGCCGCTTCCCCGCTTCATAGCATGGCCAGCTCCGGTCGCTGTAGCTCTGCGCGTCGCCGCCGTTCTGTCCAAGGCGGGGCCTTGAGGGCCTCACCTCTGTCCCCCTCGTGGCGAGACGAGCTGGGGAACGTCTCCTCGTAGATCCTCGCTTTCTCCTCTTCCAGTCCGTGCCGCAGGAGAGCCCCTCTATCGCTAGAATTCGCCGCCGCCGTTCTCTGTCAGAGCGGGTGTGCGCAGCTTCAGTTTCGTCAGGTCCACCCGTGCGTGTTAGTAGAAGAAGTGCGAGAACCCGCTTCGGTTAGTATTTCCTGCCTATTGCAGTGGCAATCGATTCGGGCCGATGACCTCACGGTCGAGGGATCGAATCTCAGGCTTGCCCCTTTTGTTCTTTTTTCCATTGGCTGTTGTGCGTGTGTGATGTTCGGATCTGGTGCGGCCACAACATGGATCTGGTGTGGCCATGCACATGGTATGTGTGTGCCTGCGTGTGTGTATGCGTGTGTGTGGATCTGCTGTGGCAGCAGGATCCAGCGATGAGGTGTGTGTTGCTGTGTATGTGTGTGTGTATTGCTGTGTATGTGTGTGTGGTGTTGTGTGTATGACAAGTGGGCCTGGCCCCACTTGTCATCCACTAGGGGGCCCTGGTGAGTATGCCAGGTGGGCCCCCCTCCTATTAATTGATTTCTTTTAGTTTTGTTTTGTGTTTATTAGTGTTTAATAGACTATTTCTATTTCTGATAATATTGCTAAATCTGGATATGTACATATATGAACATGAGCATTTTTAGTATGTTTCAACTTATAGGAATTGTTGGTATTTTTCTAGCTAGTGTTTTGCCATGTTGCTCCATACAAACATAGGAGTGTGATATATGATTTTGGGGTAGAATGACCCAAGGAATTCATTGGTGCAACTTGTTTGGTCAATAAGAAAGTTTGTCAAAATGTCATTTTGTCTCAAAGTGCCATTTTATCATTTTAGTTATAATTAATCCATGCATGATATGATAATTGTGTCAACATGAAAATGGTAGCCTTTGATGAGTAGAATGCCATGGTATTTTCTTTTGACATGTTTAACTTGCATATAAGTGGGAACCATGATCCAAAGTGGCTATTATAATGTTGCTGTTTTCAATATGCTAAATATTTCTAAGTCTGAGAATCTGTTAATATTTTTATGCCATGAAGAGTGGATGCTATCAAGTCATATGTTGTGATTTTGCTTAAGCTCAGTGCTAGTGTTTTGAAGTAGATGTAGTCCTCTACCTTCCTGTTAATTTTCATGCCATGAGGTGGTCTCTATCACCATAAGTTTCTGCTGTCACCTTGCTATCAGCTTAACTCAGATTCCAGAAAACTATGATTTTCTCTAAGTCCCTAGAATCTGTTTCATCATGCCAACTTGTGAGCTTCATGCTTATTGATATGTGCCTCCTTGCCAGTTTGTGTAGTTGGATGATTTTATAAGCATGTTATGTAGATTCTGTACATGTCTTGTTTGAGGTTGTAGACTTCCTGTAGCTCTAGATATCTGCTGTGAAAGTTGCCATGTTGCTGTTTTGAGACAAATTGTTTGTTTTAGTGTTTTGTGACTTGTGGGAGTTATGCTCCATGGAATTGCTTGATCTTTGACTCTAATGTGGTTGTTTTTTCATTGCCTAACCAGTGGCTACCTTGAAATGCCAAGGAATAGCCCATGTCCTTCATTGTGTTCTGTTTTGCCTTCGTAACTTGCCGTGAGTGTGGCGTGAGAACCGTAACTCCGTTTCCTATGTTCCACATATGCATTTGCATCAATTTTGCATGAAGCATACATATTTTCCATGATCATGCGTGTTTAAACAACTTAACATCAGGTTATGTCCAGAAGTGTAAATAACCTAACTATTGCATGTGAAACATGACTAGTTCAGGATTGCCATGCTAAATACTTCAAATGAATCATGCATCATCTTGTTTGTGCATTGCACCTTGGTTGGTTGTTTATTGTTGTTGTTTCTCTTGGGTAGACGCGAGTGTTGAACCTGTGTACGAGGATCCAAGAGAGTACCACTACGAGGACCCCGTGTAACAGCCCGGGACCGACGTTCCAGAAGATTCCAGAAGATTCCCCTTTTATTTCCATTCTCGTCTGTGTTTCGTTTGGTTGTTGCATTCATCAATGCATCATTCGCATCATCTGCATAGAATCATCACATGTTTTTGAAAACTTGCATCCGTTGGTAGTTGCCGGTTCTCCCCATTCTTGTCGTTGCCTGTTTCGAGACCAACCACACATGCACGCGCCCGCGGCATCGTTTTAAAAAACCGTTTTTAAAGCACGCAAAAAATATTCTTGGATTGGGTCAATACTTGGCGTGCGGTCTTGTTATATTGTAGGTAGGCCGCCTGCAAAATTTTGTCACGTTCCGAGTTCGTTTGATACCCCGTCGGCCATCCATAGCAGTGCGGTCATCAGTTATTTGTCGGACGTTCTCGGTGTTTTCAAACTTCGTGTCACGGGCCAAACCTCCCTCTCTTCCCCACCTAGCCATCTGAACAACCACCATAGCCCCCTTCGCTTCCGGACCGTCCGATCGAGATCGAACGGTCCGGAAACGGACAGAAACTGCTAACCCTAGCCCCTAAGCTGTATATAGTTCCCCTCCCCTTCCTAATTGGGCAGCTAACCATAATCCTCCCTCGAATACAGTGCCGCCCCAACCAGCAGCCACCCTTCTCCCTTCTCCAGCCGCTAGGCCCGCCGAAGCCTATCTGGCCCCGCCTGAGCCCATCCGGGCCCGAGTCAACCGCGTAGCCGCCGTTCCTTCCGAGCTCCCATGACCGCGCCTCCCGCTCCTCCCCATGGTCCCGTCGTCCCTGAACACTGGAGGGCCGCCATCGACCTTCCCTTGTTGAGGACCTCTTCTTCTTCCCTCCCCTCCTTCATTTTTCCTCCGCTGCCGAGCTCAACCCCCCCCCCCCCCCCGCGGCCGCTCTCGCCTTGTAGGTTGTCGCCGCCGCTCCGCAGCTCGCCGCCGGCCGTCTCCGGCCAGATCCGGCAAGGGAGGCACTGGATCCGGTCACCCTACCCCGTTCCCGGCCTCCTTGTTGTTCCCTGTCGCTAGAGCCGTCGTCGGAGCCTGTTGGCGCCACCGCCCCTGGCTCGCTTCCTCCGCTCGAGAGGAGGAGGACGAGCGCGATGCCGCTCGCGTTGACCAGCGCGTGGTTCCGACCCACCAGCGCCTCTGCCCCCAGCATGGCCCAGTCGCCCTCTGCAGAATGGGCTTGGCCCATGGTGAGCCCAGCTCCCCCCCGCGTGTTTCTTTTTTCGGTAGGACCAATGGCACGATTTTAACGTTAATAAAATTTAACCGTTCATCGTAATAAAATGTTCGATATATGAGTAATGTTTAGAAAATTGTGTAGATTATTCTTATGCCATTATCATCCATGTCAAATACTTAAACTTATTGTTTACATCATTCGCATAAATGCCATATGTTGCATTGACATATTTAATTAACGTGCATCGGGATTTGATCAAACCATATATTAAATTTTTTCATGTTATTGGCTTTGCATTTTCATGCATGACAAATCTGTTCATTGTAATAATTGCATTTAGCTTGCATTTATAATTGCGCACGGGGTTATTCCATTAACTCGCATAATTAATTGTGACTTATTTTCCTACTTGAACCTATGCATATTATATATGTTCTCGGGGTAGAATAATCCATGTAATTTACTTGTGCATTTAGTTTAGTCATTTGAGGATTTTGGTGCCTGTCATTTTTGCTGTGGTGCCCTTTTGTTATTTTCGTGTGATTTAATACATGCATGATGTGAAATAATTTTGAACATGAGATGTGCCCTTTGATATGTGTCCTAGCCCCTGGACATTTTGATTGCCATAGAAATGCATGTATTGGTGTTATTTTCTTGTTGACAACATGCTATAAAAATACTGCTGTTTTGAGGGTCCAAAATATTTCTAAGTCTGGAATCTGTTATATTTTGTTGCTGTCTTGCCATGTGTTTTTCTAGTGATCTAGAACCCTTTTGTGGTAGGTGTAATGGAGTTATTTGTAGTAGATATTGTCCTTTAGTATGCTGTCAAGTTTCATGACATAATATGACCTGTAGCATATAGTTTTACTGCTGTCAATATGCCTTCGTGATAAAAACTGCACTGTCAAAAACTGCTATTTTCACTAAGTCTGAAACTGTTTTCAAGTAGCCACCTTGTGAGCTTCCTACCATGTGATCCATGCATGTTTTGAATATGATATGTGAATATGAATAAAGTGTGTGTTATATGCTACTTCCCCATGCTTAGTTTGTGCATTTTTGAATCTTGTAGCTTGTTCTTTTCATGCGTGCAAAATGCTAAGTTGCTGTTTTGGGCAGATTTCAAGTAAAACTTGTTTTGGTGTTTGTGGTTGAACCGTAGCTCCGTTTTGGTCATGCCATATATGAAACTTGCTTATAATATCATGTAGTTTCATAATAACTTTCTGCATTCATGATTTGAAATGTTTGTGATTGTATTTTCCATGCATTTGCATTCATGACATGCGCATCTTGTGTTGCTCGTATCTTTTAGGCCGTAGCTCCGTTTGAGATGTTCCATATATGTAAATTGACTAGATGACATGTAGAATGTCATGGTATAGTTTATTCTGTTGTTTAACAAATATAAAATATGATTAGTTTCAGATCTGGTCCAATTTAGAAATTAACACATGAGGTCATTTCGAAAATACTATAAGTTGTTTCCGGCCTCATTTAAGATGCCTAGATCGATAGTTTACTTATGAGGTCGTTCGGAGTGTGAGGATTCGTTCGACTATGTTGGCTTGTCTTCTTCATGGACTCGTTCTTCTTCCGAGCGGGATCTCAGGCAAGATGACACATTTCCCTGGATACCATTACTATCATTGCCATGCTAGATGTCTCGTTTTCTATCGTTATGTCACGCTATCTACCACTTGTTTGTCAAGCCTGCCAACATTGCCATGAAAAGCCTCTAACCCCTCCACATCCCGGCAAACCTTTTTTTGGCTATGTTACCGCTTGCTCAGCCCTTCTTATAGCGTTTCTAGTTGCAGGTGTAGTTGCTTCCATGTGTCAACATGGACATTCTTTTGTTATATCACAATATTGATGCTATTTAATTTAATGCACATATATTCTTGGTAAAGGTGGAAGGCTTGGCCTTCTGCTCGGTGTTTTGTTCCACTCTTGCTGCCCCTAGTTACTTGTGAATCGGTGTTATGTTCCATAATTGAGCGCTCCTAACATGCTCGGGGTTGTTATGGGGACCCCCTTGATTTTCATTTTGGGATAAAACTTATCTAGCAAGGCCCAACATTGGTACTCCATTTGCCTAATAACTAATAAAATTGCATAGGGACCTGCCAGCACCCACGGATAATTAATCAACCCCTAGGCCAGTGCTCCTCATGAGTGTTGTACCAAACTACAACACTGTGCAGGGCCAATCCGGGGCAACTCGGGATATTTCTATCAGGCCACTGTATGCGTAGCTCATCTGCCGTGCCCTGAGAACGAGATACGCGGCTCCTATCGGGATTGTCGGCACGTCGGGCGGCCTTGCTGGATATGTTTTACCTTTCTTGAACGTCTTGAGTGAGGAATTCCAATTATTCTTCTGGCTATCTCGAGGTGTCGGATTTCTTTTGGAAATGCCTAGGAAGATCACGAGATCCATGGTCGAGGTTATTCCTGCCGCGTGTGGTTAATTTGTAATGGATGAGTTGGAGCACCCCTGCAGGGTTTAATCTTTTCGAGAAGCCATGCCCGCTGTTATGTGGCAAACTTGGATATTTTGTTTAACACCTGGTAATAGCAAACTTGAAGTAAACTCTAATAAAATACACCAACTATGTGCTTAACCATGACTGTCTCTTCTCGTGAGTCCTTATCCGAAAGAGAACACGGTGGGGTTATGTTTGACGTAAGTAGGTGTTCAGAATCAGTTAGTGATCATTGCTAGTTCACGTCCGTTATGCGTAGACCACCATACTTTATTTTCTGTATTCGTAAGTTAGCCACTCAAATAAATGCTTAGTTACTTGCTGCAGCCTCCTCACTTAACCATACCTCACCTATTAAGCTTTAATAGTCTTGATACCCTTGGAAATGAGATTGCTGAGTCCCTGCGGCTCACAGATTACGACAACAATAGTTGTAGGTGCAGGTAATGCGATGATTTGACGCGAGCGTGATGCTTGTTTGATTTGGAGTTCTTCTTCTTCTTCTTCTTCTTCATCAATCTAGGATGGGTTCCAGGCGGCAGCCTCAGATAGCAAGGATGGATGTCATTTTATCGTTTGATTTCGTCCGTAGTCGGACCCTGTTCTTTTGTATGATGTTTGAGTATGTTGTTGTATTAATGTGACTCTAATGTAGCTTGTGGGGAGTGTAAGCCAGATCCATATACTCATCTCTTCAGTACATGTACTTGTAATGATATCCATTCTTGCAACACGACGAGATGCGCTTCTATCCCTATCGAGGCCCTCGTGCCGAAATAAGGATAGGACCGCATCTTGGGCGTGATAAGTTGCTATCAGAGCCTGTACGGACCTAGGAGCCCCCCCTTGATTGATCGAACTTGGCTGAGTCGAGTCTAGTGAAAAACTGTTTTGAGTCTAGTTATATCGGAGAGTATGTTGCTTTTTTACTCCTCTTCTATGCTCTGGTGAGGTATTTTGGATCACGAGGGTATTTTGGAAACTATATGATGCCGATGTGACAGGGTTCTGTCTTGGTGCCTCCTGTCTGACTTGATTTCTTCTGGGGAGTTGAGCTCCAGGGAATGTTGGCACATCGTTATCATTCAGCTTCCTTAGTATCTCAGGACAGAGGACGTTCGGAATTGCTTCAATACTTGTTGTGGTGAGATAAGGTCGGAGTCACCCAGTACTGGGGAGGCGTCCGGGGTACCACCATGGTTTAGTATCGTTATGAGTTCGAGGATTCGAGTTAGATGAATTTGCGAAGGCCTCTGGTTGTGTTTTGAAGGATGGATACAGTTGGGTTGTAGGATTGCTAGTTGTGTGAGATATTTCCTCCTTGTATCCCCACACCGGATTGCATAACCAGAAAGTTTTCGGAAGTTCTTAGGCGGGAATTCAAGTAGGTACCTAGGATTATCTTTCCAACAAGTACATAGTGGGTATGTATTTGTTTCTGGCTTGTTTCGTAAGCCTCATCCTTTGTTTTGTTTTGTTTATGGTATTCGAGTTGCTTCGATGTCAAGTGGTGATTTCATATCTTGCTAACTAGTGTTCTCATATTTCTGTGGGATTGCTAATTCTTTTGCCCAATCAAGTTATCATATCCATTGTTTTCCTACCGGTGTGCTTCTCTTCAAGATAATTCTATCCTCTTCAATATTTGCAAGATTAATTCTCATGTTTCTTTCTGGAGTTCTTCTCATTTGTCCCAAGTTTTCTTTGTTTTCCCGCCCTCCCGCCCTTTTTCTTCAATGATTAAATTCTCATCCAAGTGCCTTTTCTATTCATGTGATGCTTCCGCTATCTTTTCTTCTATCCTGTTTCCGGTGATTCTTTTTGAATATTCTCAGGAGTTTCAATTTCAAGATCTATCTTCATTTTCTATGTTCTCGTTGTTATTCTTCTTCGGTGTTTCTTTATGAAGATGCTCAATGCTCAAGTTATCATTTATTAGTATTCATCTTTGTTTTCTTTTCCGGTGGATTCTATTCAAGTTCTTGGTGTTCATCATATCATTTTCATTCTCTACTTGCCCTCCCATGTTGGAATCCTTATTAAGCCTCTCTTGCTTATTCTTATCTCCATTCTATCCGAAGTATTGAAGATATCTCAGAAGACTTTCATTTCCATTCATAATCCTTTCTATTATTTCAAGGTTCTCATATAATCAAGTTCTTAATTTGTACCGGTGCAATCTCTCTTTTAATCAATTGTTTCAACGGTGGTTTCTTTTGAGTGGGCCCATAACCCACAGGTGTTTTTCCCAGGATCCTACCTGACTCTTCTAATCTTTCCGGAGATGTCCTCAAGTTCTTTTCAAAATGACGTAAGAATGAATCTCATCAGTCACGTGCCTTCTCGAAGATCGCTTCTAAATCATTTTCATTGTTGGCTCAACCTTTCCTTATCCATTATTCCGGAGTATCTCAGTAATTCATGGCATTGAAGACCGAAGGAGAGTTTCTCTTAAATCGTTGTTCGTTCTTCAAAGATTCATGGTTTCAGCTTGTTGCATCATATCAATTGTTTTCGATCATGAGAAATTCCATTCTTATCTATCTGGTGCAGTTCATAATTATTTTCATTCTTCGATCCTTCGAAGGCCATCATTTCAGAAGATTTCTTCGTTGTCAGCTTTCTACTTTCGTTCTCAAATTCTTCTCAATTGTTGTCCCTTGTTCGTATCTCAATTATTCCGGTGCCTTGTGAAGTTTTCTATTCGGTGGATCATGCTCTCTTCGTTCTCAGGTTATATCCTCCATTTGCATTATCCTCTTTCGTTTTGAATTCTTACCGGTGTTCTCATTCAAGACTTCTTCAAGTTTGTGATCTATCTATCTCCCTCTCTTCAATTCCTTGCAAGAAGAATAAGTGATGTGTGAAATCCGTTGCTTGTCATCAATTTAACTTGATGAAGGATAGTCATATCATAATTCTTATTCTTGTTCATTCAAGTATCTCAATCCTTCTTCCGGAGTTGTTCATGATATCAAATTCCTTATCCTAAGTGGTCATCTTTCTTTCCGGAGGTTCTTCATGGTGGTTCATCAAGATTTCTTTCATTTTCAAGCGTTCTTCAAGATTCTTGTTGGAGGCGCTCAAGTGTTCTTTATCTTGGATTTGTAGTTCAGTTCCTTCTCCATTTTATTTTGAGATGGTGTTATTAAATTCTTGAGTACGAGGAGTCTCGAAGGAAATTGTCAAGATCAAGATAAGTAAACCCATCTTGTTTTCTCGGAGTTATCTTGGATTGGATTTCAACTAAAGCATTTCCTAAGGATTGTTGCTATCATGGTGGCATAAATGATTCAAGCTTTCTCCTCCTCCTCTTGGTGAAAGAAGTTTTGCATATCTTGTTGCTCTCAATCAACCAATTGTTTCTGTCGTGGCGGATTGTCACCTCATAATTTTGAGAAGTTTTCCATAAGTCCACGATAAGCTTGTTCTTTTCGTTGTTAGTGTTCCAACAACTCCGTTCAATCTCTTCTTCCTAAATATGCTTTCAAGTCCATTGGTGCTGGAAGTTGTCATTTTTCTTCTCCATTCTCTTCTCTCCAAAGATCAAGCTTCTATTGTTTTATTCCGGAGGCCTCGTGATGTTGCTCTCTTCAATCCGTCGTCTTGTTTATCGGGATCATGTTCTGTCTTTGCTTATTCATTTAACTGGAGTGTTGTGAAATCTTTTCATAATCCTTGCATCTTATGAAAGTTTGATTCTAATCCAACCAAAGTTTGGTGTGTCTCTTTCAATTTATTTCCATCATATCTAATTTTTCCTCTCTATCCTACCGAAGTACTGCCGAAATTTCTTGTGAATTCTTGCTTGTTCTTCATTCTTGATCTCTTTGCATCCTTCAAGATTCATGGTTTCACTCGTTTGTCAAGAAGCAACTAAGTTTTACCTTTTTCTCTTTCTCTTCCCCTTTTCATTCTAGATCTCGGGACAAGATCCTCGTGTAGTGGAGGAGAGTTGTAACAGCCCGGGACCGACGTTCCAGAAGATTCCAGAAGATTCCCCTTTTATTTCCATTCTCATCTGTGTTTCATTTAGTTGTTGCATTCATCAATGCATCATTCGCATCATCACATGTTTTTGAAAACTTGCATCTGTTGGTAGTTGCAGGTTCTCTCCATTCTTGTCGTTGCCTGTTTTGAGACCAACCACACATGCACGCGCCCATGGCATCATTTTAAAAAACCGTTTTTAAAGCGCGCGAAAAATATTCATGAATTGGGCCGAAACTTGGCGTGCGGTCTTGTTATATTGTAGGTAGGCCGCCTGGCAAATTTCGTCGCATTCCGAGTTCGTTTGATACCCCGTCGGTCATCCGTAGCAGTGCGGTCATCAGTTATTCGTTGGATGTTCTCGGTGTTTTCAAACTTCGTGTCATGGGCCAAACCTCCCTCTCTTCCCCACCTAGCCATCTACACAGCCACCGTAGCCCCCTTCGCTTCCGGGCCGTCCGATCGAGATCGAACGGTCCGAAAACAGACAGAAACTGCTAACCCTAGCCCCTAAGCTATATATAGCTCCCCTCCCCTTCCTAATTGGGCAGCTAACCATAATCCTCCCTCGAATTCCACGCGGCCCCAACCAGAAGCCACCCTTCTCCCTTCTCCAGCCGCCAAGCCTGCCGAAGCCCATCTGAGCCCGCCTGAGCCCATCTGGGCCCGGGTCAACCGCGCAGCCGCCGTTCCTTCCGAGCTCCTCCTGAGCTCCCATGGCCGCGCCTCCCGCTCCTCCCCGTGGTCCTATCATCGCCGGCCACCAGAGGGCCGCCGTCGACCTCCCCCTGCCGCGGACCTCTTCTTCTTCCCTCCCCCTCCTTCATTTTTCCTCCGCTGCCGAGCTCAACCCCCCCCCCCCGTGGCCGCTCTCGCCTTGCAGGTTGTCGCCGCCGCTCCACAGCTCGTTGCCGGCCGTCTCCGGCCAGATCCGGCAAGGGAGGCACCGGATCCGGTCGCCCGTGCCCCGTTCCCGGCCTCCTCGTTGTTCCCCGTCGCCGGAGCCGTCGTGGGAGCCTGCTAGCGCCGCCGCCCCTGCCTCGCTTCCTCCGCTCGGGAGGAGGAGGAAGAGCGCGATGCCGCTCGCGTTGCCCAACGGGTGGGCCCAGCCCACCAGTGCCTTTGCCCCCAGCATGGCCCAGCCGCCCTCCGCCCAGCTCCCCTGCCCCCCCCCCCCCCGCGCGTTTCGTTTTTTCGGTAGAACCAATGGCACAATTTTAACGTTAATAAAATTTAACCATTCATCCTAATAAAATGTTTGATATATGAGTAATGTTTAGAAAATTGTGTAGATTATTCGTATGCCATTATCATCCATGTCAAATACTTAAACTTGTTGTTTGCATCATTCGCATAAATGCCATATGTTGCATTGACATATTTAATTAACGTGCATTGGGATTTGATCAAACCATATATTAAAAATGTTCATGTTATTGGCTTTGCATTTTCATGCATGACAAACCTGTTCATTGTAATAATTGCATTTAGCTTGCATTTATAATTGCGCACGGGGTTATTCCATTAACTCGCATAATTAATTGTGACTTATTTTCCTACTTGAACCTATGCATATTATATATGTTCTCGGGGTAGAATAATCCATGTAATTTACCTGCGCATTTAGTTTAGTCGTTTGAGCATTTTGGTGCATGCCATTTTTGCTGTGGTGCCCTTTTGTTATTTTCATGTGATTTAATACATGCATGATGTGAAATAATTTTGAACATGAGATGTGCCCTTTGATATGTGTCCTAGCTCCTGGACATTTTGATTGCCATAGAAATGCATGTATAGGTGTTATTTTCTTGTTGACAACATGCTATAAAAATACTGCTGTTTTGAGGGTCCAAAATATTTCTAAGTCTGGAATCTGTTATATTTTATTGCTGTCTTGCCATGTGTTTTGCTAGTGATCTAGAACCCTTTTGTGGTAGGTGTAATGAAGTTATTTGTAGTAGATATTGTCCTTTAGTATTCTGTTAAGTTTCATGACGTAATATGACCTGTATCATATAGTTTTACTTCTGTCAATATGCCTTCGTGATAAAAACTGCACTGTCAAAAACTACTATTTTCACTAAGTCTGAAACTGATTTCAAGTAGCCACCTTGTGAGCTTCCTACCATGTGATCCATGCATGTTTTGAATATGATATGTGAAGATGAATAAAGTGTGTGTTATATTCTACTGCCCCATGCTTAGTTTGTGCATTTTTGAATCTTGTAGCTTGTTCTTTTCATGCGTGCAAAATGCTAAGTTTCGTTTTTGGGCAGATTTCAAGTAAAACTTGTTTTGGTGTTTGTGGTTGAACCGTAGCTCCGTTTTGGTCATGCCATGTATGAAACTTGCTTATAATCTCATGTAGTTTCATAATAACTTGCTGCATTCATGATTTGAAATGTTTGTGATTGTACTTTCCATGCATTTGCATTCATGACATGTGCATCTTGTGTTGCTCGTATCTTTTAGGCTGTAGCTCTGTTCGAGATGTTCCATATATGTAAATCGACTAGAATGACGTGTAGAATGTCATGGTATACTTTATTCTGTTGTTTAACAAATATAAAATATGATAAGTTCAGATCTGGTCCAATTTTGAAATTAACACATGAGGTCGTTTCGGAAATACTATAAGTTGTTTCCGACGTCATTTAAGATGCCTAGATAGATAGTTTACTTATGATTAACCTCTTGCCTTGTTTAACAACATTTAATATTGTTGTGTACCTAACAGGAGTGAACTAAATAATTCGAACGTGGAGTTTCGTCAATATGCAACTCGTTGCATATTGAGCTTCACTTTAATGTGCAGTAGTTGTTTGATGTGAATTGTCATGCCTTGCATATTTAAACCGGACATGCATCATATTTGTTTGCGCATCATGTCATGCATATGTTGTGGTGTATCTTGTGTTGATTGTTTGTTTTGGATTGCTTCTTCTCGATAGAGTTCTAAAAGCGTTCGCAGTTTGAGGATTCGTTCGACTACGTTGACATGTCTTCTTCATGGACTCGTTCTTTTTCCGAGCGGGATCTCAGGCAAGATGACACATTTCCCTGGATACCATTACTATCATTGCCATGCTAGATGTCTCGTTTTCTATCGTTATGTCATGCTACCTACCACTTGTTTGTCAAGCCTCCCAACATTGCCATGAAAAGCCTCTAACCCCTCCACATCCCGGCAAACCTTTGTTTGGCTATGTTACCGCTTGCTCAGCCCTTCTTATAACTTTTCTAGTTGCAGGTGTAGTTGCTTCCATATGTCAACATGGACATTCTTTTGTTATATCACAATATTGCTGCTATTTAATTTAATGCACATATATACTTGGTAAAGGTGGAAGGCTTGGCCTTTTGCTCGGTGTTTTGTTCCACTCTTGTCGCCCCTAGTTACTTGTGAACCGGTGTTATGTTCCATAATTGAGCGCTCCTAACATGCCCGGGGTTGTTATGGGGACCACCTTGATTTTCGTTTTGGGATAAAATTTATCTGGCAAGGCCCAACATTGTTACTCCATTTGCCTAATAACTAATAAAATTGCATAGGGACCCGCCGGCACCTGCGGATAATTAATCCACCCCCGGGCCAGTGCTCCTCATGAGTGTTGGTCCAAACTAGAGCACTGTGCAGGGCCAACCCGGGGCAACTCGGGAGATTTCTATCAGGCCACTGTATGCGTAGCTCATCTGTCGTGCCCTGAGAACAAGATATGCGGCTCCTATCGGGATTGTCGGCACGTCGGGCGGCCTTGCTGGATATGTTTTACCTTTCTCGAACGTCTTGAGTGAGGAATTCCGATTATTCTTTGGGCTATCTCGAGGTGTCGGATTTCCTTTGGAATTGCCTAGAAAGATCATGAGATCTGTGGTCGAGGTTATTCCCGCCGCGTGTGGTTAATTTGTGATGGATGAGTTGGAGCACCCCTACAGGGTTTAATCTTTTCGAGAAGCCATGCCCGCGGTTATGTGGCAAACTTGGATATTTTGTTTAACACCCGGTCATAGCAAACTTGAAGTAAACTCTAATAAAATACACCAACTGTGTGCGTAACCATTACTATCTATTCTCGTGAGTCCTTATCCGAAAGAGAACACGGTGGGGTTATGTTTGACGTAAGTAGGTGTTCAGGATCAGTTAGTGATCATTGATAGTTCACGTCCGTTATGCGTAGACCACCATACTTTATTTTCTGTATTTGTAAGTTCGCCACTCAAATAAATGCTTATTCGCTTGCTGCAGCCTCCCCACTTAACCATACCTCACCTATTAAGATTTAATAGTCTTGATACCCTTGGAAATGAGATTGCTGAGTCCCTGCGGCTCATAGATTACTACAACAACAGTTGTAGGTGCAGGTAATGCGATGATTTGACGCGAGCGTGATGCTTGTTTGATTTGGAGTTCTTCTTCTTCTTCTTCTTCTTATTCATCAATCTAAGATGGGTTCCAAGCGGCAGCCTGGGATAGCAAGGATGGATGTCATTTTATCGTTTGATTTCGTCCATAGTCGGACCCTGCTCTTCTGTATGATGTTTGAGTATGTTATTGTATTAATGTGACTCTGATGTAGCTTGTGGCGAGTGTAAGCTAGATCCATATACTCATCTCTTATGTACATGTACTTGTAATGATATCCATTCTTGCAACACGACGAGATGCGCTTCTATCCCTGTCGAGGCCCTCGTGCCGAAATAAGGATAGGACCGCATATGTCCCTCTGAAGAACCAACATGCAAGATGATCATACCCGGATCCCGACACTATTTTTGCTTTGCTAGATGTCTCGTTCTTATCATTACATATGCGTCACCTACCACTTGAATGTCAAGCCTCCTACATTGCCATGATAGCCTCTAACCCCTCCACATCCTAGCAAACCTTGTTTGGCTAAGTTACCGCTGCTCAGCCCCACTTATAGCGTTCTTAGTTGCAGGTGCAGGTTGTTTCCATGTGATAACATCGATATCTGGCATATCACAACATTAACTGCTATTTAATTTAATGCACATATATATCTTGGTATGGTGGAAGGCTTCGCCTTTTGCTCGGTGATTTGTTCCACTTTTACCGCCATAGTTTCTTGTTACCGGTGTTATGTTTCCATATTTTGTGCTCCTAACATGCTCGGGGTTGTTATGGGGATCCCCTTGATTATTCGGTTGAGATTAAAACTTGTCTGGCAAGACCCAACATTGGTACTATTTGCTTAAACAACTTAATAAAATTGTTATGGGCTTTGCAACCCCGTGGATAATTAATCAACAACCCGGGCCAATGCTCCTCATGAGTGTTGGTCAAAACTAGAGCCACTTGTGGGGCCACCTCGAGGAAACTTGAGTGATTTCTATTCGGCCGCCGTACGTACTGTTCATCCGTTCGTGTTCTGAGAACGAGATACGCGGCTCTTATCGGGTTCGTCGACACGTCGGGTGGTCTTGCTGGACTTGTTTTACCTTTCTCGAGTAGCTTGCGTGTGGAACTCTGATTTTCTTTGGGCTATCTCGAGGTGTCAGAATTCCTTTGGAGTTGCCCAAGATGATCACGAGATCCATGGTCGAGGTTATTCCCACGAAGTGTGGTTAATTTGCGATGGACTAGTTGGAGCACCCCTACAGGGTTAAAACTTTCGGAAAGCCGTGCCCGCGGTTATGTGGCAACTTGGATATTTGTTTAACACACGATTATAGTTAACTTGAAGTAAACCTAATAAAATGCACCAACTGTGTGAGCAACCGTGATTGTCTCTACTCGTGAACATGAACCGAGAGAGAACACTGTAGGGTTATGTTTGACGTAAGTAGGTGTTCAGGATCTCTTAGAGGTCATTCTAGTTCTTGATCTTTTATCGTAGACCACATATTTACATTCATGTTCTCGTAAGATTAGCCACCATAAATGTTTAGTGCTGCAGCAAACTAAACACTTATCCCCCATCCAACCTATAAGCTTGAATAGTCTTGGTACCCGGCCGCGAGATTGCTGAGTCCCCGTGGCTCACAGATTACTACAACAAATACAGGTGCAGGTGCAGATGAGATCGTGCTAGATGATGTGATGCAGCTCTAGTGGGAGTATGACGAGGAGTGTGGCAGGATGTACGTCACTTATCCAGACGAGTAGAGAGGCCTTGGTCGTGATCTTCGGGGCTAGCAAGCCAGTGTCGTTGCATCATTTTATCATTTGTTTTCGTCCGTAGCCAGACCCTGTCTTTGGATGGATGTTTGAATAAATTGTGTGGAATTGTAATTTATCATGTGGTGAGTGTAAGCCAACTCATATACTCTTCTCTTCATAAATGTATGTAATGATACTGAACTTGTGAAACGACTAGATGCGCCTCTATCCCTATCGAGCCCCCGTGCCAAATATGGATAGGCGCACATCTTGGGCGTTATAGGTGCACACTCAGGGAGAACACAATTCATCTTGAAATTTAAGCGAGGGATCACCTTATAATGCTACCGTCGTCCTAAGCAAAACAAGGTGCATAAAAGGATTAACATCACATGCAAATCATAAGTGACATGATATGGCCATGAACTTGTGCTTTTGATCTTCATCTTCAAAGCACCGGCATGATCTCCATCGTCACGGGCATGAAACCATGATCTCCATCACCTTGATCTCCATCAACGTGTCGCCATCGGGGTTGCCATGCTGACTGTTGCTTCCACGACCATTTCTAACTCATAGCGATAAAGTAAAGCAAAAACAACGAAAATAATTAAAGACAACCCTATGGCTGCTGCCGGTTGCCGTACTCATCGACATGCAAGTCATGATATTCTGTACAAAACATGATCATCTCATACATCACATATATCTCATCATGTAATTGGCCATATCACATCACAACATACCCTGCAAAAACAGGTTAGACGTCCTCTAATTGTTGTTGCAAGTTTTACGTGGCTGCTACGAGTATCTAGCAAGAACAATTCTCACCTACGCATAAACCACAATGGTGATACACAAATTTCTATTCAACCTTCTCAAGGACCATCTTTGTCGAATCCGATCCAACTAGAGTAGGAGAGACAGACACCCGCCAGCCATCTTTGTGCAACAAAGTTACACGTCAGTCGAGGGAACCGGTCTCTCGTAAGCGTACGAGTAAGGTTGGTCTGGGACACTTCATCCCACAATACCTCTGAAGCAAAACACGATCAAGGGAGGAAGCAATCTAAGCATCAACGCCCACAAACTCCTTTGTGTTCTATTCGTGAGCTCATCTACACATAGACCTAGCTCATGATGCCACTGTTGGGGAACGTTGCATGGGAAACAAAAAAATTCCTACGCACACGCAAGATCTATCCATGGTGATGAGCATATACGAGGGGGAGAGTAAATCTACATACCCTTGTAGATCCCTAAGCGGGAAGCATTAAGAAACACGGTTGATGTAGTCGAATGTCTTCGTGATGTAAATCGCCGAGCGTCCCGTGATCCAATCACGATCCGTCCCGATCTAGCGCCAAACGAACGACACCTCCTCATTCAGCACATGTACAACTCGATGACAATCTCCACCTTCTTGATCCAGCAAGACGGAGCAGAGAGGTAGATGAGTTCTTCGGCAGCGGGACGACATGGCGGTGATGGTGGTGGAGCTATTCTGGCAGGGCTTTGCCTCAGCACCGTCAAACTAGACTAGAGGAGAAAACCGATCTAGATGAAGTAGAGGGAGCACGTGGAAATTAGGGTTAGCCCTCACCTCTAAACCTCTAGTATATATAGGAGGAGGGGCAGGGGAGGCTGCGCCCTAGGGCTGCCTCTTGTTGCTGCCGAAGTGGGGAGGAGAGAGAGTTGGACTCCAATCCTACTCCTAGTAGGACTCCTCCCTCACTTGGAAAACCTTACACCTTTTGGGCTTTTGCCTTCTCCCTTCACCCCAGCCACATGGGCCCTTAGGGGAGGCTTCAGACAACACACTAGGGGCTGCTTTACCTCCTCCCACAGCCCATGTGGCCCCTTGGGTCGAGACACCCATCCCGATGGTCCTTCGATACCTTCCTGGCACTCCCGGTACACTACTGATGAGCACGAAACTTTTTTGCTGACCTAAACAGGACTTCCTATATATCAACCTTTAACTTCGGACCATTCCGGAGGTCCTCGTGACGTCCACAATCTCATCCAGGACTCCGAACAAACTTCGTTCACCACCATATATAACTCTATACTACCGAAATGTTATCGAACCTTAAGTGTGCAGACCCTACGGGTTCGAGAACTATGTAGACATGACCGAGACACCTGTACGGTCAATAACCAATAGACGGACCTGGATGCCCATATTGGTTCCTACATATTATATGAAGATATTTATCGGTTGAACCTCTATGTCAAGGATTTGGTTAATCCCGTATGTTGTTCCCTTCGTTCATCGGTATGTTACTTGCCCAAGATTCGATCGTCGGTATCTGTATACCTAGTTCAATACTGTTATCGGCAAGTCTCTTTACTCATTCCGTAATACAAGATCCCATGGCTAACACTTGAGTCACATTGCTTGCAAGGCTTGTTGTGATGTTGTATTACCGAGTAGGCCCTGAGACACCTCTCCATCACACGGAGTAACAAATCCCAGTCCTGATCCATACCCACTCAACAGACACCCTCAAAGATACCTGTAGAGCACCTTTATAGTCACCCAGTTACGTTGCGACATTTGATACACACAAGGCATTCCTGTAGTGTCAGTGATTTGCATGATCTCATGGTCATAGGAACACATACTTGACATGTAGAAAACTATAGCAGTAAACTGGCACGATCATATGCGATGTTTATAGTTTGGGTCTTGTCCATCACATCATTCTCCCAATGATGTGATCCCGTTATCAAATGACATCTCATGACAATAGATAGGAAACCTTGACCATGTTAGATCAATGAGCTAGTCTACTAGAGGCATACTAGGGACAAAGTGTTGTCTATGTATCCACACAAGCAATGTGTTTCCAGTTAATACAGCTATAGCATGGATAATAAACGATTATCATGAACAAGGAAATATAATAATAACCATCTATTATTGCCTTTGGGGCATATTTTCAACAGGAAAAACATGATATATCCAAATGACTTGATACCAATTGCGAGCAATTGTGATCACACCAAATATATGTCAAGGATATGTTTTGTTGTCTTCTTCCTTTCATCACCAATGGAAGGTGTGGATACTTGGTCTTGACAAGATTTCTTAAGATATGAGTTGATGGCAATCTTGTGGCATGTTGTCCTTCCAAGTACCTACAAAAGGGTTAGATGCAAGACAAGGGAGCATAGAATTCTGAGATACATGATATTCATGGTAGTAATAGCATGGAATGGTTAGGTATACTCATCCCCTTACATGCATCCGAGTGAGATTAGCTCAAGTTTGAAGCATCAATGATGTTCAACTCACTCCTCAAGTGACAAAACAAATTTTCATCAAGTGGCTTAGTAAAGATATCGTCCAATTGCTTGTTGGCACGAACATGCTTAAGATTAATGTCTCCTTTGGCAACATGATCACGAATGAAACAATGTCGAACTTGAATATGCTTGGTTTGATAATGTTGCACAGGGTTATGACCAATCTTAATAGCACTTTCATTGTCACAAAGTAATGGAACATTTTTCACATGGATTCCATAGTCCATAAGTGTTTGTGTCATCCATAGTAATTGCGCACAACATGATCCTAAAGAAATATACTCAGCTTCGGCGGTAGATCGAGATACCAAATTTTTGTGTCTTGAAGGACCAAGACACAAGAGATCTACCAAGAAATTGACATGTACCCGAGGTGGATTTTCTATTAACCTTGTCACCCGCATAGTCAAAATTGGAGTAGCAAATAAGATTAAAGGAAGATCCCTTGGGATACCAAATGCCAAAGTTTGGTGTATGTATCAAGTATCTCACAATATGTTTCACGACCTTAAGATGACATTCTTTAGGTGCAGCTTGATATCATGCACACATGCACACACTAAACATAATATCGGGATGGGAGGCACATAGATATAACAATGAACTAATCATTGATCGATAAACCTTTTGATCAACAGGTTCGTCCTCCTTAGTGAGATCAATGTGTCCACTAGTGGGCATGGGAGTTTTCATACCTTTGCACTCTTGCATGTTGAACTTCTTGATCAAGTCCTTGGTGTAATTTGTTTGAGAGATGAATGTACCTTCTCTCGTTTGCTTGATTTGTAGACCAAGGAAGAATTTCAGCTCACACATCATAGACATCTCATACTTCTCTCACATCAACCTTCCAAATTTCTCACTAAATTGTTAGTTAGTAGATCCAAAGGTAATATCATCCACATAAATCTGGAACAAAAATAATTCACCATTAACTCTCTTTGTGAGTAAGGTTGCATCAATTCTACCGATTTTAAAACCTTTTTCAATAAGAAACTTTGTTAGGCATTTATACCAACCACGAGGAGCTTGCTTAAGACGATATAAAGCTTTGCGAAGTTTCTAAACGTGATCAGGTTTCTTAGGATTTACAAATCCGGGAGGTTGTTTAACATAGACTTCCTCCTCTATTTCTCCATTTAAAAATGCACTTTTAATATCTAATTAGTAAAGAGTGATGTCATGGTGATTGGCATAAGCAAGAAGAATTCGAATAGCTTCGAGTCTAGCAACGAGGGTATAGGTCTCACCGTAATCTATACCTTCGACTTGTGTATATACTTAGGCTACGAGGCGCGCCTTGTTGCGTACAACTTGACTGTCTTCATCTTGCTTGTTTCAAAACACCCATATTGTATCGATGATGTTTTGCTTTCCCTTGGGCTTCTCCACGAGTGTCCACACTTCATTCATCTCGAAGTTGTTGTCGGATTTCGAGCTGCGCAAAACCCTTGAGATTTGAACACAGGGGCGTGTGCGAAGATCGCCTACAGCTTCGCCCAACCTAGCTCGCTACTCGATGGACACAGCAAGGAACTCACATGACGACGAGGAAGAGGATGAACACGATAGTTTACCCAAGTTCGGGCCGCTGTGAAGCGTAATACCCTATTCCTGCTTTGGTGGATTGCTTCTCAAGGAGGCGGTGGGGATGAACTAGTAGAGTGTTTTAGAGCCTCATGAGGGCTCCCCTTGAGGTGCTCGAGTCCCCCTGTGACTCGGTGATGGATGAGTGGTGGAATGGATTCGGGGATCCTCTCTACGGTGCAGCCTACCCTCTATATATAGCCATGGCTTGGGTCCTCTTCCCTTATCGCAATAGCGGGAAGGGATCCCACAACGTCCAATTTTGAAGGGGTATAGGGGTACGTGCCCACCCTGCCAAAAGGCGCTCTTCGCCTGCAAAGTAGTTGTCGACGGCGTAGGGATGGGCTCAGCGATGGCACCTGCCCTGCGGGGCGGGTGGTTGCAGTCTTGTTGCACCGGAATGGAAACCTTTAGGGGGTGCTTTGGGAACCCGCGTACATCCCTGCTCCCTTTGCACCAAAGGGGAAACTACACCGTGTGGCACGCTAGCGCCCGCCTGTCCTTCATTGCGTTACCCTTGACTCCCGAGGCGGGCCTTGCATGGAGATCTCCGCCGCTCTAGAGGGGCCTAAGGAGGCCCATCCCCTGCTTGTCCTGACGTTGTTCGTCCTCGCGAGCCTAGGGCCCTTGTGATGGCTTTGTCTTGAGCGAGGCCACGCCCGGCCGTGTTTGGTCGATGAACTGGGCCATGCCCTGGGCCGCAGGCAGGCAGGTCTGGGTATCCTCATTCCCAGAACACCGACAGTAGCCCCCGGGCCCAAGGCGTGCTCGAGCTGGCTTCGGGGTGAAGCCTCGAGGACGGCCCGAAGTACCGCACGCTCCAAACGCCTGCGGGCCAGACCTGGCGGAGGAGCCTCCGCTCCCCTAGGGCATCCGGTACCACTTCGAGTCAAATCGACATGACGCCCGAGTGCAGCGCCAGCCATCAATGCTTCCCATTGAATGTTGCTGCTGCTTCGGGCCACGCGTATGTGACCCTTCAGATGGCAGGAGAGGCGATGTTGATGGTACTGCGTTGACCGAACCGCCTCGCGCCACCCAAGAGGCGCGTGACGCCTGCTCTGCCACGAAACCTCGTGGATGTGGTTACGCCTATAAATCCGCCCCGCCCATGGCAAGGGAAGGGCATTGCAGTCTTGAGGCTTCTCCTTGTTTCCTTTGCTTTGCTAATAAAACCCTATCTTCTTCCCATCCTCTCGTCCTTCATGGTGTCTGGAGGAAACGGTGCGGGCGCAGGGAAGCGCGCGGCTCCTCCAGCTCCCTTGTCATCCCCCGGAGGCAGCGATGGGGGCCCAGCACATGTTCGCCTATGTTGGGCCCTAGTCGACGAGTAAGTATTCTGCCGCCTCCCTCTTCTCTGGTTCTTCTGCCCAACGTCACGAGCATGATCCCCTCCTCCTCCCAGGACGCCCATAGCCAAGAAGCTCAAGCTTGGCGAGCTTCAGGAGGAAGTGCAGATGCTGCAGGCCCGGCTGACCACCGCCGAGGCCGCCTTCCAAGCTGCCCTCCGGCGCGAGGCTGAGGCCAGGGCGGAGCTGGTGTCCCTCCAGACCCAGGTCTAGGAGGCTGCGCAGGACGAGGCGGCGCATGCTAGGCTCCTAGAGTTCCACCGCGCCAAGCAGTTCCAGGGCATCACTAGCCGTGCAGCTGGTGAGGTGAGCCGGTTTGTTGCGGACGCTCCCGGCTGTCGAACGTGCGCGACAACGGGGGCTACCTTGGGTTCTACTAAAAGGTGGTGGAGGCGCCAGAGACCGGCGTCTCCCGCATGGACACGGACAATGCGTCCGACGGGCGCGACCTTCTGGACCTTGCCTTGACGCTCGTCTTCTCCAACCTACGCCGCCTCGCTCCGCAGCTCGACCTCCGGCGCGTCGGGGAGCCGGTGCCCGACGGGCTCTAGCGCCCCCTCCGGAACGAAGTACGCCCGCACGGGGAGGCCATGGTAGAGCGGTTCTTCTAGGTGCCCGCATCCAGCGAGGAGGATGACTCTGACGCCAAGCCGGCCGGCAGCGTGGGCAGCGACGGCGGCTCCTCCTTCTAGGCGTCCTTTGTTTCCCCTTCACGGCTCCTGTAATGTTTGACGAAGAACTCTTCCCTATTGGGCGTTAATCTTTTGCATGTTACCTTTGCCGTCTTGTTTTTCTTTCTCAAATCGTTGATCGCTCGCTGTTCATGGCGTGGGTTGGCGTCACCATCGATGCGACACCGTGTCAGCCACCGGTAGGGCCCTCACGAGGCTCTCTCCTATTGGGTTCTACCGTAGGTGCA
This sequence comes from Hordeum marinum, assembly GCA_022496015.1. Classification (NCBI taxonomy): domain Eukaryota; kingdom Viridiplantae; phylum Streptophyta; class Magnoliopsida; order Poales; family Poaceae; genus Hordeum; species Hordeum marinum. Next base: position 66,441,722 of record CM039677.1, read on the forward strand.
TCGCATGCAAATTAAAATTTTCCTACACGCAGAACATCCAAGAACATGCTACGGAGATGGATCATAGTTTGTTACCACTAGACGCGCAGTGCTGTGCAGCAGAAGTAGAGTTGGATCAGCGCGTTCGTGTGGTCCATCTCCTCCTCGTCCGATCTCCCTCGAATAGCCGTTCTGATCTCCCTCGAACACCTGGTCATCAGATCCCACATACAGGTTCGCCGGAGCGACGCAAGTGCACTGCCTCTAACGGTATCCGTGCGTGCAGGAGGAACACCATGCGGTGGACTGCTAGGTCCAATCACACTGTCCGCAGCGGAGACTGGAGGTGGCTAGTTGCAAATCATGCAAAGCCCTAATGATGGCGCCGAAGCGATCAACTGGATGGGTATGCCGCACCTCCACTATATATAGGCAGCCGGCACGGGCTCAACTCTTAGGCCTCGCATGGATCCTAAAGCCCACATGTTCCTTCCCTTAAGTGCGCGACCCTTTAGGTTTTCGTCCACTTGGTTGCGAATCAGATGACATCCGACTCGACCGGTCAGTAGCAGCCTCTAGCAAGACGTGCCGACTCCAAGTGTCTGATGAAGCTGGTTAGGTGAACGTGTACTTCACACTTCTGTTCCCTTTGCCACACGATATATGTTGTCGTGCATAAGGCGATATCGTCATCCTTGTTGCAGCACGACCTCTTTCTCGTTCCGCTGAATCCGACCAACACTTCGGATTATCTCATAATCCTCATCGCATGGCCATGCTTACCCGAGGTGGCCCAGAGTATATCTCTCCTGGTAGGAGGGGCAAATCCTATCTTGCTCAACCATGTCTCACAGCATGGGTCTGGACAAGCCCGAAACCTACCTTTGTAACTACCTAGTAACAGAGTAGCGTTTGGTCAGCCCAAAGAAAGTCTGTCACCATCCTGAGTACATGCGCCAGCTCAGATCTTAGGACATAGAACGTATGTTGTACTAGAGACTCATAGATGACCTATCGCTGCGTGTCATAGTTGGGTCTGTCCAACTTAGTCCTTATCTTGACTCGGATCCGACTATGTCAAATCCGACCAGACCTTTCTAAGTCCATATTATCTAGCTAGCATCCAATGCTACATGGTCAGTGAGACCGGAGCATCCACCGTGTCATATGCTAGTCTAACTGGCTGCGCGTCCACACAACCCTTTCAACTAGGAACCATTTAGGACAGTCATCATACAATGCATAGTCTCACAAACAAGTCACATACTTGTTAATACACATCAATGATAATGTCCAAGGACTATCTTTATTCATAAACACATAGGAAATATCATCATACATGATTGCCTCTAGGGCATATCTCCAACAGTCTCAGCGGCGGAGACAACCTTCTCCGTGCCCTTTGCCTTACCCTTTTTCTTGGACCAACTCTTCTTGAACTTAGCCGAGTTCTGCACCATCAACACTTGATGCGTGCCTTTCTTAATATCTTGCTATGTCACCTTGAGCATCCCATGCAATTCAGTGAGCTTCTTATCCATGTCGTGCATATGATAGTTCGAGACGAACGTCCCATAGCTAGGTGGAAGAGAAGCCAAAATGGAATTCGTGGACAGCTCGTCTCCAAGTGGGAAGCCTAACCGATCCAAAGATTACACGTAACCGATCATCTTGATCACATGTGGGCTCAGCGGATCACCCTCCTTCAGCTTACAATCCATCAAGGGCTGTCAGACGTTGAACCTTTCGGTCCTAGCCTGCACCTGAAACATGCTCTTCAGACTCTCAATCATATCGAAAGCCTGAATGTTTTCGAAATGCTATTGCAAACTGGGCTCCATACAAGCCAGCATGAGGCAGCTGATCTCGTTTGAGTCATCAACGAGTTTCTGGTGGGCATTCTTGGTTGTGGCGTTAGCATTCTCGGAAGGTTCCTCTAGAAGTGGATCCTCTAGAACATGTTCCTTTTTGTCGTGCTTGAGAACAATTCTCAGATTTCTATACCAGGTGGTAAAGTTTGTTCCATTCAGTTTATCCTTTTCCAAAATTGATTTCAATGCAAAATTGGGTTGAGCAGGTGTTGCCATTGATCTACAACAAAAAATATGCAATCACTAAGCAATGTGTTTATGTAGAGTAATTCAAGCCTTAAACAGAACTACTCCCACTGAAGTCGGCATCCCTCCGCAAACTCTCAGTGATTCAGGACCCGGCTAGCGTGAGCGACTAGTGAGCTTTAGCATCACTGCGAGCCAACTTGCCTATTCGGTAAGCAACATCTTGCTAATCATATCTCTATACAACTCCTGTCGGTTGGGTAGGTATCTCATACCCCGGCTCCCAACCTTCTTTGCCACAAGGCCCAAAACCGTTTTGATAGCCTTGTCAAGATAACCTGATGCAGTGCATGTCCGTGTCAGACACAAACCCTCCAGTTCAAGGACACCCAGTAGCACCTCAATTTTATGAGCCCACGACTAGACGTACTTGACATGCGATGGTGCAACATCCGGAATGGCAATGTGCTTGATATTAATGAGCGATCTTTCTACCATACTTACATGCCTAGAAACAAGAAGCAATATCAATCACATATAAACATAAATATGTGAAATAGCATGGCTCCTTCATGGACATTCTTCCAGGTCGGCTCCAACTCCGATGACCAAGGCGGAAGTCCATCTTGTCCGCCTCGCCATGACGCCAAAGCCTTGAACTTTATCTTTGTCCTCAAACTACTACAACTAGTAATGAATTTATAGAGAATCACAAGTCGACACGCAGGTAGTTATACAATATAATGACAACACTTTGGCTCCTGTCGGCTGACAATCATGACAGACAGGTCATGTTAAATTACACACATGCATCACATACATATGATCCATACTATTCACATCAAACCTGCAAAACAAACTTATGCATAGAATCACATTCTACCGGTTTGTGTGATCGTGTATGAAATACAAGGCGCTACGCACACGGCGGTCCCACTGGCCGGTTAGCGGGAGGGGTTCGAAGGGGCAACGCCCCTCGCAGGTGCGGCAGCGCCCGACATTTTCTGAAATCACAGATCGCATCTCCACTCCGATCACGCCGAATTTTCTAATCTGACCGATCTCCTCAATCATCATGAACCCGATTCAGATTTATGTTTCACGGTTAACCCCGATGGCGTATACCGACCGGTAGGGGTAGGTTTTGTCACGACCTCATCGATTCTGATTAATAGAAAACATAGTCTCAATCTATCCTGATGTGCAGTTGATCTCATCAACCGTGCACATAGCCTATGTCATGAATGACAACAGATCTCATCCGCCGCCTCCACATATCAAATATGCATCCGATCTAAATCCAAATCCCATGACAGAGGCTCTGATACCACTGTTGGGTTCTATCGTAGGTGCATCGCGTGCAAATTAAAATTTTCCTATGTGCAAAACATCCAAGAACATGCTACGAAGATGGATCACAGTTCGTTACCACTAGACGCGCAGTGCCATGCAATGGAAGTAGAGTTGGGGCAGCGTGTTCGTGTGGTCCGTCTCCTCCTCGTACGATCCCCCTTGAACAGACGTTCTGATCTCCCTCAAACAGCTGGTGGCCGGATCCCACGTACATGTTCGCCAGAGCGGCGCAAGTGCACCGCCTCTAACGGTATCCGCGTGTGCAGGAGGAACACCGTGCGGCAGACTGCTAGATCCAATCACACGGTCGGCGGCGGCGAGTGGAGGTGGCTAGTTGCAACTCATGCAAATCTCTAATGACGGCGTCGAAGCGATCAACCAGATGGGTGTGCCACACCTCCACTATATATAGGCAACCGGCGCGAGCTCAACTCTTGGGCCTCGCACGGATCCTAAAGCCCACGTGTTCCTTCCCTTAAGTGCGTGACCCTTTAGGTTCTCGTCCACTTGGCCATGAGTCAGATGACATCCAAATCGACTGGTCGGTAGCGGCCTCTAGCAAGACGTGCTGACTCCAAGTGTCCGATGAAGCTGGTTAGGTGAACCTGTACTTCACACTTCTGTTCCCTTTGCCACATGATATATGTTGTCATGCATAAGGAGATATGGTCATCCTTGTTGCAGCATGACCTCTTTCTCGTTCTGGTGAATCCGACCAACACTTCGGATTATCTCATAACCCTCATCGCATGGCCATACTTATCCAGGTCGGATCACTCGAGGGGCCCCAAAGTATATCTCTCCTGGTAGGAGGGGCAAATCCCATGTTGCTCGACCATGTGTCGCAGCATGGGTCTGGACAAGCCCGAAACCTACCTTTGTAACTACCCAGTCACGGAGTAGCGTTTGGTCAGCCCAAAGCAAGTCTGTCACCATCCCGAGTACATGTGCCAGCTCAGGCCTTAGGACATGGAACGTATGTTGTATTAGAGACTCACAGATGACCTATCGTTGCGTCTCATAGTTGCGTCTGTCCAACTCAAACCTTATCTCGACTCAGATCCGACTATGTCGAATCTGACCAGACCTTTATGAGTCCATATTATCTGGCTAGCATCCAATGCTACATGGTCATATGCTAGTCTAACTGGCTACGTGTCCACACAACCCTTTCAACTAGGGACCATTTAGGACAGTCATCATACAATGCATAGTCTCACACATAAGTCACATTCTTGTTAATACATATCAATGATAATGCCCAAGGACTATCTTTTTTCATAAACACGTAGGAAATATCATCATACATGATTGCCTCTAGGGCATATCTCCAACATCTCCCTCGGGAGATGACCCGCAGCCGTCGCTCCTCTCGGGCCCTGGGCCTTGCGGCTCGTCGTGATTGAGCCTCTCCCCATGTGTCACCTTCCTTGTTGCTTCCTTCCTCAGGGGCCTCGGCAGCCGCGTGTGGTGACCATAGTTCCTGCATCCTTACATTAGTGTGCATAATCCTTATCCCATCCTCGGAGTTGTTATTAGGCCGAGAGGCTCCTACTGTTGGAAATATGCCCTAGAGGCAATAAATAAAGTGTTTATTATTGTATTTCCTTGTTCATGATAATCGTTTATTATCCATGCTATAATTGTATTAATTGGAAACATGGATACATGTGTGGATACATAGACAAACACAATGTCCCTAGTATACCTCTAGTGAACTAGCTCGTTGATTGAAAGATGGTTAAGGTTTCCTAGCCATGGACATGAGATGTCATTTGATAACGGGACCACATCATTAGGAGAATGATGTGATGGACAAGACCCAAACTACAAACGTAGCTTATGATCGTGTCAGTTTATTGCTACTGTTTTCTGCATGTCAAGTATATGTTCCTATGACCATGAGATCATGCAACTCATAGATATCGAAGGAGTACCTTGTGTGTATCAAATGTCGCAACATAACTAGGTGACTATAAAGGTGCTCTATAGGTGTCTCCGAGGGTGTCTGTTGAGTTGACATGGATCGAGACTGGGATTTGTTACTCCGTGTGATAGAGAGGTATCTCAGGGCCCACTCGGTAATACAACATCACAATGAGCCTTGCAAGCAATGTGACTAATTGTTAGTTGTGGGATCTTGTATTACGGAATGAGTAAAGAGACTTGCAGGTAACGAGATTGAACTAGGTATGGAGATACCGACGATCGAATCTCGGGTAAGTAACATACTGAAGAACAAAGGGAACATCATACGAGATTAACTGAATCCTTGACACAGAGGTTCGACCGATAAAGATCTTCGTAGAATATGTAGGAACCAAGGTGGACATCCAGGTCCCGCCATTGGTTATTGACCATAGAGGTGTCTCCGTCATGTCTACATAGTTCTCGAACCCGCAGGGTCTGCACACTTAAGGTTTGGTGACGTTTCGGTAGTATAGAGTTATGTATGGTGGTGAACAAAGTTTGTTCGGAGTCCCAGATGAGATCTTGGACATCACGAGGAGCTCCGGAATGGTCCGTAGGTAAAGATTCATATATAGGAAGTCCCGGTTTGGTCGCCGTAAAAGTTTCAGGCTCATCGGTAGTGTACCGGGAGTGCCGGTAGTGTACCGGGAGACCTCCGGGAGGGGTATTTCGACCCTAGAGGGTCCATGGGCTGTGGGAGATTAATAACCATCCCTTAGTGGGCTGGTGGAACATCCACAAAAGACCCATGGTGCCAGGAGGAAAAGGGCCTAAAGAAAAAGGTGGAAAAAGGGCCAATAGGGAGCAATCCTAGTCCAACTAGGATTGGAGAAGGAGAGTCCTTCTCTCCCTCCCTCTTGCGGCCGAATTGCCTTGGCCCTTGCGCCAAGATGGCCCTCCTAACTCCCTCCTTTATATACTGGTGGATTTGTTGCTGTTTGCACTAGTTTTTCCTGGCCACGTGCTATCCGTTCCACCGGTGCATAGTTTCTCCTCTAGATCGTATTTCCGTAGTGCTTAGGCAAAGCCCTGCCGGAATTGCTCCACCACCATCGCCGGAGCGCCTTCATGCTGCCGGAGAACTCTTCCTCCTCTCCACCTCCTCTTGCTGGATCAAGACGGTGGAGATCATCATCAAGCTGCACGTGTGCTGAACGCGGAGGTGTCGTCCGTTCGGTACTAGATCGGAAGGATCGTGATCAAGGCCACGAGACGATCGTGATTGGATCGCGGGACGGATCGTGACGAGATCACAGGATGGTTCGTGATCGGATCGCGGGACGGTTCGTGATTGGATTGTGGGACGCTCGGCGATTTGGATCGCGAAGAAGTTCGACTACACCAACCGCGTTTCTTAATGCTTCCCGCTTAGCGATCTACAAGGGTACGTAGATCCACTCTCCCTATCGTAGATGCTCATCACCATGGATAGGTTTGTGTGTGCATAGGAAATTTTTGTTTCCCATGTAACGTTCCCCAATAGTGGCATCATGAGCTAGGTTGATGGTTCGCTGAGATCTCAAGTAGAACACAAAAGGTTGGTGGGCGTTGATGCTTAGATTGCTTCCTTCCTTGGTCGGATTTTGGTTCAGCGGTATTGTGAGATGAAGTGGCCCGGACCAACATTACTCATACGCTTACGAGAGAACGGTTCCCTCGACACAACTTGTTGCCTAGATGGCTTGCGGGTGGCAGTTTCTCTCACTTTAGTTGGATCGGATTCGACAAAGGCGGTCCTTGAGAAGGTTGAAAAGCAAATTATGTATCACCGTTGTGGTTTATGGGTAGGTGAGAATCGTTCTTGCTAGAAACCCGTAGCAGCCACGTAAAACATGCAACAACAATTAGAGGACGTCTAACTTGTTTTTGCAGGGTATGTTGTGATGTGATATGGCCAATTACATGATGTGATATATGTGATGTATGAGATGATCATGTGATGTATAGAATTTCACGACTTGCATGTCGATGAGTACGGCAACCGGCAGGAGCCATAGGGTTGTCTTTAATTATTGTATGACCTGCGTGTCAACCATTAAGCGCTATGTAATGCTTTACTTTATCGCTAAACGGTAGCAATAGTAGTAGAAGCATGCAGGGCGTGACAGCCTCGATGGCGACACGTTGATGGAGATCATGGTGTGTGCCAGTGACGATGAAGATCATGCCGGTGCTTTCAAGATGGAGATCTAAAGCACGAGTTCATGGCCATATCATGTCACTTATGAATTGCATGTGATGTTAATCCTTTTATGCACCTTGTTATGCTTAGTACGACGGTAGCATTATAAGGTGATCCCTCACTTAAATTTCAAGATAAAATTGTGTCCTCCCCGAGTGTGCACCGTTGCGAAAGTTCGTCGTGTTGAGACACCACGTGATGATCGGGTGTGATAGACTCTATGTTCACATACAACGGGTGCAAGCCAGTGTTGCACACGCAGAACACTCGGGTTAAACTTGACGAGCCTAGCATGTACAGACATGGCCTCGGAACACAAGAGACCGAAAGGTCGAACATGAGTCATATAGTAGATATGATCAACATAATGATGTTCACCATTGAAGCCACCTCAACTCACGTGATGATCGGACTTGAGTTGGTGGATTTGGATCATGTGACACTCAGATGACCTGAGGGATGTCAATTTGAGTGGGAGCTTTAGTAATTTGATTAACTAAACTCATTATCTTGAACAATAGTCTAAGTAAACTTTGCATATTTATGTTGTAGATCAATGGCTCGCGCAGTAGCACCCCTGAATTTTAATGCGTTCCTAGAGAAAGCTAAACTGAAAGATGATGGAAGTAACTTTGTTGACTGGGCCCGTAATCTGAGGATTATCCTCACGGCTTCCCAGAAATCATATGTCCTTGATGTACCGCTTGGTGACCAACCAGAAGACATGACCTCCGAAGATGTTAAGAACGCTTGGGAGGCACGTACTGGAGATTAGTCAATAGTTCAGTGTGCAATATTGTATGGCTTAGAACCGGGACTTCAAAGACGTTTTGAACGTCATGGAGCATATGAGATGTTCCAGGAGTTGAAGTTTATCTTTCAGAAGAACGCCCGTATCGAGAGGTATGAAACCTCCGATAAGTTCTATGCTTGCAAGATGGAGGAGAACGGATCTATCAGTGAACATATACTCAGAATGTCTCGGTATTCAACTCGTCTGGAGGAGTTGGGAATTGCCCTGCCTCCAGAGGCGATCACTGACAGAGTTCTTCAATCACTGCCACCTAGTTACAAGAGCTTTGTGATGAACTATAACATGCCTGGGATGAACAAGTCAGTCGCCGAGTTGTTTGCGATGCAAAAAGTCACTGAGTCTGAAATCCAGAAAGAACATCAAGTGTTGATGGTCAATAAAACCACTAGTTTCAAGAAAAATGGCAAAGTCAAAGGCAAGGGCAAGAAGGGTAAAACCAAGAAGGATGGCGAAGCAGTTGCTACTCCTGCAAAGAAGCCCAAGAATGGACCCAAGCCAGAAACTGAGTGCTTTCATTGCAAAGGAACTAGTCACTAGAAACGGAACTGCCCCAAGTACCTAGCTGACAAGAAGGTGGCCAATGACAAACAAGGTATATATGATATACATGTTATTGATGTGTACCTTACTAGCTCTCGTAGTAGTGCCTGGGTATTTGATACCGGTTCGGTTGCTCACATTTGCAACTCAAAGCAGGAACTACGGAATAAACGAAGGCCGGCAAAGGACGAAGTGACGATGCGCGTGGGAAATGGTTCCAAGGTTGATGTGATCATCGTCGGCACGCTCTCTGTTCAATTACCATCGGGATTAGTGATGAACCTGAATAATTGTTATTTAGTGCCTGCGTTAAGCATGAACATTATATCTGGATCTTGTTTATTGCGAGACGGTTACTCATTTAAATCAGAGAATAAAGGTTGTTCTATTTATATGAGTAATATCTTTTATGGTCATGCACCCAATGTTAGGGGTTTATTCATATTGAATCTTGATGGTGATGACACACATGTTCATAACATTGATGCCAAAAGATGTAGAATTGATAATGATAGTACCACTTTCTTGTGGCACTGCCGTTTAGGTCATATTGGTGTAAAACGCATGAGGAAGCTCCATGCTGATGGACTTTTGGAGTCACTTGATTTTGAATCACTTGACACATGTGAACCATGCCTCATGGGCAAGATGACTAAAACGCCGTTCTCTGGAGCAATGGAACGGGCGAGTGACTTGTTGGAAATTATACACACTGATGTGTGCGGTCCAATGAATGTTACAGCGCGTGGTGGATATCGTTATTTTCTCACCTTCACTGATGACTTAAGTAGATATGGGTATATTTACTTAATGAAACACAAGTGTGAAACGTTTGAAAAGTTCAAGCAATTTCAGAGTGAAGTTGAGAATCATCGTAACAAGAAGATTAAGTTCCTGCGATTTGATCGAGGAGGTGAATATCTGAGTCATGAATTTGACAGTCACTTAAGACAGTGTGGAATTGTTTCACAGTTAACACCGCCCGGAACACCACAGCGTAATGGTGTGTCCGAACGTCGTAATCGAACCTTATTAGATATGGTGCGTTCTATGATGTCTCTTGTTGATTTGCCACTATCGTTTTGGGGTTATGCATTAGAGACGGCTGCATTCACTTTAAATAGGGCACCATCAAAATCCGTTGAGACGACGCCATATGAACTGTGGTTTGGCAAGAAGCCAAAGTTGTCGTTTCTTAAAGTTTGGGGATGTGATGCTTATGTCAAAAAATTTCAGCCTGAAAAGCTGGAACCCAAAGCGGAGAAATGCATCTTCATAGGATACCCGAAAGAGACAGTCGGGTATACCTTCTATCTCAGGTCCGAAGGCAAAGTGTTTGTCGCTAAAAATGGAACATTTCTTGACAAAGAGTTTCTCTCGAAAGAATTGAGTGGGAGGAAAATAGAGCTTGATGAGGTTATTGAACCTTTACTTCAACCAGAAAGTAGCGCAGTGTAGAAAGATGTTTCTTTGGAACCTACGTCGGTAGAAGAGGAAGTTAATGATGATGATCATGAAGCTTCGGATCAAGCATCTATTGAACCTCGTAGGTCGACAAGGCCGCGTACTACCCCTGAGTGGTACGGCAACCCTATCTTGGAAGTCATGTTGTTGGACAACGATGAACCTACGAGCTATGGAGGGGCAGTGATGGGCCAGGATTCCGAGAAATGGTTAGAGGCCATGAAATCCGAGATGGGATCCATGTATGAAAACAAAGTATGGACTTTGGAAGTATTACCTGAAGGGCTAAAGGCCATTCAGAACAAATGGATCTTTAAGAAGAAGACAGACGCGGACGGTAATGTCACCGTCTATAAAACTCGACTTGTGGCAAAGGGTTTTTCACAAGTTCAAGGAGTTGACTACGATGAGACTTTCTCACCCGTAGCGATGCTTAAGTCTGTCAGAATCATGTTAGCAATAGCTGCCTATTTCGACTATGAAATTTGGCAGATGGATGTAAAAACAGCGTTCCTCAACGGTTTCCTTGAGGAAGAGTTGTATATGATGCAACTCGAAGGTTTTGTCGATCCAGAGAATGCTGACAAAGTTTGCAAACCCCAGCGATCCATTTATAGACTGGTGCAAGCATCTCGGAGTTGGAATAAGCGCTTTGATGAGGTGATCAAAGCGTTTGAGTTTATACAAGTTTACGGAGAAGCTTGTATTTACAAGAAAGTGAGTGGGAGCTCTATAGCGTTTCTAGTATTATACGTGGATGACATATTGCTGATTGGAAACAATATAGAAATGCTGGAAAGCATGAAGGAATATTTGAACAAGAGTTTTTCAATGAAGGACCTAGGAGAAGCTGCTTTCATATTAGGCATTAAGATCTATAGAGATAGATCGAGACGCTTAATAGCACTTTCACAGAACACATACCTTGATAAAGTTTTGAAGAGGTTCAAAATGGAACAGTCCAAGAAGGGGTTCTTGCCTATATTACAAGGTGTGAACTTGAGTAAGACTCAACGCCCAGTAACTATAGAAGATAGAGAAAAGATGAGTGTCATCCCCTATGCTTTAGCCATAGGCTCTATCATGTATGCAATGCTGTGCACAAGAACCGATGTCAGCCTTGCCATAAGTATGGCCGGAAGGTTTCAAAGTGATCCTGGAATGGAGCACTGGCAAGCGGTCAAGAATATCCTTAAGTACCTGAAAAGGACTAAGGAAATGTTTCTCGTTTATGGAGGTGATGAAGAGCTCATCGTAAAGGGTTACGTCGATGCAAGCTTTGACACTGATCTGGACAACTCTAAGTCACAAACCGGATACGTATTTATTCTTAACGGGGGAGCGGTAAGCTGGTGCAGTTCCAAGCAAAGCGTGGTAGCTGACTCTACGTGCGAAGCGGAAAACATCGCAGCCTCGGAGGCGGCGAAGGAAGGTGTCTGGATGAAGCAGTTCATGACAGATCTTGGAGTAGTGCCCAGTGCACTGAATCCAATGAACCTGTTCTGTGACAACACTGGTGCCATTGCTCTGGCCAAGGAACCAAGGTTTCACAAGAGGAACAGACACATAAAGCAACGCTTCAACTCGATCCGTGATTACATCTTGGAGAAAGACATAAATATTTGCAAAGTGCACACGGATCTGAATGTTGCAGACCCGTTGACTAAACCTCTTCCAAGGGCTAAACATGATCAACACCAGAACTGCATGGGTGTTCGATTCATTACAATGTAAATCACATAGTGATGTGAACTAGATTATTGACTCTAATGCAAGTGGGAGACTGTTGGAAATATGCCCTAGAGGCAATAAATAAAGTGTTTATTATTGTATTTCCTTGTTCATGATAATCGTTTATTATCCATGCTATAATTGTATTAATTGGAAACATGGATACATGTGTGGATACATAGACAAACACAATGTCCCTAGTATACCTCTGGTGAACTAGCTCATTGATTGAAAGATGGTTAAGGTTTCCTAGCCATGGACATGAGATGTCATTTGATAACGGGATCACATCATTAGGAGAATGATGTGATGGACAAGACCCAAACTACACACGTAGCTTATGATCGTGTCAGTTTATTGCTATTGTTTTCTACATGTCAAGTATATATTCCTATGACCATGAGATCATGCAACTCACAGATATCGGAGGAGTACCTTGTGTGTATCAAATGTCGCAATGTAACTGGGTGACTATAAAGGTGCTCTACAGGTGTCTCCGAGGGTGTCTGTTGATTTGACATGGATCGAGACTGGGATTTGTTACTCCGTGTGATGGAGAGGTATCTCAGGGCCCACTCGGTAATACAACATCACAATGAGCCTTGCAAGCAATGTGACTAATTGTTAGTTGCGAGATCTTGTATTACGGAACGAGTAAAGACACTTGCCGGTAACGAGATTGAACTAGCTATGGAGATATCGACGATCGAATCTCGGGTAAGTAACATACCAAAGAACAAAGGGAACATCATACGGGATTAACTGAATCCTTGACATAGAGGTTCGACCGATAGAGATCTTCGTAGAATATGTAGGAACCAATGTGGACATCCAAGTCCCGCCATTGGTTATTGACCGTAGAGGTGTCTCGGTCATGTCTACATAGTTCTCGAACCTGCAGGGTCTGCACACTTAAGGTTTGGTGACGTTTCGGTAGTATAGAGTTATGTATGGTGGTGACCAAAGTTTGTTCAGAGTCCCGGATGAGATCCTGGACATCACGAGGAGCTCCGGAATGGTCCCGGTTTGGTCGCCGGAAAAGTTTCGGGCTCATCAGTAGTGTACCGGGATTGCCGGTAGTGTACCGGGAGACCTCCGGGAGGGGTATTTCGACCCTAGAGGGTCATGGGCTGTGGGAGATTAATAACCAGCCCTTAGTGGGATGGTGGAACAGACACAAAAGGCCCATGGCACCAGGAGGAAAAGGGCCTAAAGAAAAAGGTGGAAAAAGGGCCAATAGGGAGCAATCCTAGTCCAACTAGGATTGGAGAAGGAGAGTCCTTCTCTCCCTCCCTCTTGCGGCCGAATTGGCTTGGCCCTTGTGCCAAGCCAGCCCTCCTCCCTCCCTCCTTTATATACTGGTGGATTTGGGGCTGTTTGCACTAGTTTTTCCCGGCCACATGCTACCTGCTCCACAGGTGCATAGTTTCTCCTCTAGATCGTATTTCCGCAGTGCTTAGGCGAAGCCCTACCGGAATTGCTCCACCACCATCGCCGGAGCGCCGTCATGCTATCGGCGAACTCTTCCTCCTCTCCACCTCCTTTTGCTGGATCAAGACGATGGAGATCGTCATCAAGCTGCACATGTACTGAACGCGGAGGTGCCGTCCGTTCGGTACTAGATCGGAAGGATCGTGATCAAGGCCACGAGACGATCGTGATTGGGTCGCGAGACAGATCGGGACGAGATCGCGGGAAGGTTCGTGATCGGATCGCGGGACGGTTCGTGATTGGATCGCGGGACGCTCGGCGATTTGGATCGCGAAGAAGTTCGACTACACCAACCGCGTTTCTTAACGCTTCCCGCTTAGCGATCTACAAGGGTACATAGATCCACTCTCCCTCTCGTAGATGCTCATCACCTTTGTTGGATCAAGACGGTGGAGAATGTCATCAAGCTACACGTGTGCTGAACGCGGAGGTGCCATCCGTTCGGTACTAGATCGGAAGGATCGTGATCAAGGCCACGAGACGATCGTGATTGGATCGCGGGACGGATCGTGATGAGATCGCGGGACGGTTCGTGATCGGATCACGGGACAGTTCGTGATTGTATCGCGGGATGCTCGGCGATTTGGATCGCGAAGAAGTTCGACTACACCAACCGCGTTTCTTAACGCTTCCCGCTTAGCGATCTACAAGGGTACGTAGATCCACTCTCCCTCTCGTAGATGCTCATCACCATGGATAGGTTTGCGTGTGCGTAGGAAAATTTTGTTTCCCATGCAACGTTCCCCAACACCTACTTGGTTAGGTAGTGTATTTAACTTTGTATGATGCTGGTGATCTCGCGTGTTGCGAGGTGTGACGGGCCGTTCTGTCAAGCCACGACTCCGCCCGGGATACTTCCTCCCTGTCTGCTAAACGATTTGGGGACCCTTTTGGCACTCTGCGTCTATATGTCCTAGTCCCACACATTTCCCGACCGCCGTGGCATACACCCGGAGGGACGCAGCCGCGGGGTCAAGCCCCGACACCTGTGATGCTAATGGATAACCAAGGACGACATCAAGGGGGGCGAGTGGCTAGATAACCGGTAAGGCTCCCAGGCATGCTGCTCAGGAGCTCCTTTTTCGACGCTCAAACCACTCTACGTCGATAGGTCCGAGTCCCGCACATTTCCCGACCGCCATTGCATACGACCGGATAACCAAGGACGGAGCTACGGGGCTAGGCCCCGACACCCTTGATGTCGACCGGATAGACAAGGACGACATCAAGAGGGGCTAGTGGCTATATGACCGGTAAGGCTCCTGAGGCGTGCTGCTCAGGAGCCCCCTTTTACGCTTGAGCGATCCCCATTCCGTTCCTCCGGGTGCCGCCTCAGGAGGCCCTAGGGTCTTCTGAGATGCTGTGGTGTCATGCTGCGGTCGGATCCCCCGAGCGGGGGTCGACAGCTAAAAATTGAGTGCCCCTGAGGCGGCAAGTCCTCGACATCCAGCTCTGTGGCGCCTCGGGGCGGCACGTAGCATTTGGCTCCTTGCGAAACACCATTCAGAAAGAGAGTATTTAAGTGTGGCAAAATGAGAAAACATAGAGAGAAAAGTTCCCGCCTTTTTTAAAATATAAAGTTTCAAAGTTCTCAGACTTCGTTCCAAAAAATGGCAGCTTGAACACAAAAAAGAAGCAAGCAAATGTCGCGTCTGTCCCCTAGGCTAGCCTTCGTCTTCCCAGAGCTAAGTGTAGGGCATCCACGTTGCATGGGCATAGCCATTGATGGCAGTGTTGACTTCTCCGCCAGCTCTAGGCTATGGCTGCCACATTGCGTGGGAGGAACCCCTCCGTGTCCTCGGGGGGCTCCGGGCGTATACAGCCCGATCATTATTACGTGAGAGTGTCACGGGTCAGTGTAGGCCTCGAGTGTGTAAAGGGATCTCCATGCCTCGCCGGCAAGAAGCCTGCTCCCAGCCCTCGGGATCATCGCGACGAAGTAGGGTCTGCTCTACACTAGTAGAAAATAGACCTTTCGTCCCAAGCATTATCCCGGTCTGGTTACGAGCCGGTACTAAAGATGGTATTAGTCTTGGTTCGTGCCGGCTCCAATGGCTAGGAGCAGTGCAACCTTTAGTACCAGCTCATAAGGGATAGCTGCGTGTATGATTTACTTGTATGATTTAGATAGCTACGTGTATGATTTACTTACTTGTATTATTGTTAGTTATTCTATAGTGTCATGGTTATGGTATCCGCCCATGTCGGCCCTCGTCCAGTCTATGATTCAGATGTGGTATGTCATTATATTTTATAACTGTTTCACACATCATCTAATGTCTATGACAATTAATTATGCCACCAAATTGACGTAGATGTTTTTATCTATAGGAAGTAGTTGAACCAGAAATTCCAACCGACTATGCAATTCCGCTCGAGAAATTAACTCAAGCTGAAAAACAAATTGATCATTTGAAAGAAAAATTGAAAAGAACTGAAGATGAGCAGATGGGATTGGAGTTGCATGTTGCCGATATCGTTGATGATCACAAGAACAAGATGGCTGGAATGCGCTTGAAGCTTAGAAAGGTTAGAAAATATGCCATTGATAAAGAGGCTTGGTATCATTATGTCGTTGGCTCAATTGTTACCTTAGTTGCGATTATGATCGCATTTGTTGTTGCATTGACATGTTTTAGATAGTTGTATGTTGTTTTATGAGTTGTATGTATGAACTATAAGTATCTATTATTTGTAGTAATAACATTTGGTCACTGCTAGCTCTACTTTGGTTGTAATGTGATGATGAAGTTGTCTTAATTTGGTCATTTCGATGTTGTGTAGTGAAGATGAGCCGACAATTGATGCACGATGACCGACTAAGTCCAGGGTTCCTTAATGGCCTGCATGATTTTATTCGTGTGGCTGAGGCAAACAAGCAGAATGGTTTCATGTGTTGTCCATGTCATGACTGTAAGAATGATTGGAATTACTCTACCTCAAAAACCCTTCACTACCACCTGCTGAAGTCCGGTTTCATGTCCGGCTATAGCTATTGGACCAAGTACGGCGAAAGAGGGGTTATAATGGAAGACAATGAAGAAGAAGAGGATGATGACAACTATCCTTTCGCCAATACAACAATGGGGGAAGCTGAAGAAGAGGCATCAGATGAGCCTGCTGATGATTTGGGTCGGGTCATTGCTGATGCAAAGAGAAACTGAGAAAGTGACAAGGAGAGGTTGAAGTTGAAATGCATGTTAGAGGATCACAAGAAATTATTGTATCCAAATTGCGAAGATGACCAAAAAAAGCTGGGTACCATGCTGGAATTGCGGCAATGGAAGGCAAAGAATGGTGTAACTGACAAGGGATTTCAAGAATTGATGATAATGATAAATAAGATGCTTCCAAAGGATAATGAATTGCCTGAAAGTACGTACGAAGCAAAGAAGGTTGTCTTCCCTCTAGGATTAGAGGTGCAGAAGACACATGCATGCCCTAATGACTGCATCCTCTACCGCGGTGAGGAGTACGAGAATTTGGATGCATGCCCGGTATGCGGTGCACTGGGCTATTAGATCCCCCGTGATGACCCTGGTGATGTGGAGGGCGAACGCCACAAGAAGAGGGTTCCTGCCAAGGTGATGTGGTATGCTCCTATAATACCATGGTTGAAACGTTTGTTCCAAAACAAAGAGCATGCCAAGTTCTTGCGATGGCACAAAGAAGAATGTAAGAAAGACGGGATGTTGAGAGCACCCGCTGATGGTTCGTAGTGGAGAAAAATCGAGAGGGAGTTTGAGGACTTTGCAGCTGACGCAACAAACTTATGGTTTGGTCTTAGTACAGACGGCATGAATCCTTTTGGGGAGCAGAGCTCCAGTCACAGCACCTGGCCCGTGACTCTGTGTATCTACAACCTTCCTCCTTGGTTGTGCATGAAGCGGAAGTTCATTATGATGCCAGTGCTCAGCCAAGGCCCTAAGCAACCCGGCAACAACATTGATGTATACCTAAGGCCACTAGTTGATGAACTTCTACAGTTGTGGAAAAAACCAGGTGTACGTGTGTGGGATGCGCACACACAGAAGAAATTGACCTACGAGCGTTGCTGTTTGTAATCATCAATGATTGGCCTTCTCTTAGTAACCTTTCAAGACATACAAACAAGGGATACAATGCATGCACGCACTGTTTAGATGATACTGAAAGTATATATTTGGATAAATGTAAGAAGAATGTGTACCTGGGACATCGTTGATTTCTACCGATCAAGCATATCTTAAGAAATGCAGGCAACCATTTCAAAGGTGAGCCAGATAACCGGAAGAAGCCTGGCCTCTGTACTGGTGAATATATATTTGATATGGTCAAGGATTTACAGGTAATCTTTGGAAAGGATCCTGGCGGACAATCTGTTCCGAATGACGCCAACGGACACGCACCCATGTGGAAGAAGAAATCTATATATTGGGAACTTGAATATTGGAAAGTACTAGAGGTCCGCAATGCAATCGACGTGATGCACGTGATGAAGAATCTTTGTGTGAACCTTTTAGGCTTCTTGGGCATGTATGGAAAGACAAAATATACATCGGAGGCATTGGAGGGCAAGCAAGGAATTAACAAAAAAGACGACATGCCTCCAAAGCAGTATCAAGGTCCTGCCAGCTATGCTCTTACGAACGAAGAGAAGGAAATCTTTTTTGAATGCCTGCTCAGTATCAAGGTCCCGTTTGGCTTCTCGTCGAATATAAAGGGAATAATAAATATGGCAAAAAAAAATTTCAAAATCTAAAGTCTCATGACTGCCACGTGATTATGACGCAATTACTTCCGGTTGCACTTAGGGGGCTTCTACCAGAAAATGGTCCATTCGCCATTGTGAAGCTATGCACATTCCTCACTGCAATTTCTCGGAAGGTAATCGATCCAGAAATCCTACCAAGGTTACAGAATGACCTAGTCCAATGTCTTGTCAGTTTCGAGTTGGTGTTCCCTCCATCCTTCTTCAATATTATCATGCACATTCTAGTTCACCTAGTCGAAGAGATTAACATTCTGGGTCCTGTATTTCTACACAATATGTTCCCCTTTGAGAGGTTCATGGGAGTCTTAAAGAAATATGTTCATAACCGTGCTAGGCCAGAAGGAAGCATTGCCAACGGATATGGAACAGAGGAGGTTATTGAGTTTTGTGTTGACTTTGTTCCTAACATTAAGCCGATTGGTCTTCCTGAATCGCGGCATGAGGGGAGACTCAGTGGAAAAGGCACACTAGGAAAGAAAGAAGCAATAAATATGGACGGGCATTCCTTCACTCAAGAACACTACACAGTTCTACAAAATTCCACCTTGGTGACTCCATATATCGAGGAACACAAGGATATTGTACGGTCCGAGAACCCGGACCAGTCTGACCCCTGGATTGAACGTAAACACATGGAGACTTTCGCCGGTTGGTTGGAAACAAAGCTCATCAATGACAATGATGTTCTAGATGAACTGTACTAGTTGGCCAAGACACCAAGTTCGACTGTAACGACTTTCAAAGGGTACGAGATAAATGGGAATACATTTTACATGATCACCCAAGATAACAAGAGCACCCGCCAAAACAGTGGTGTCTGCTATGTTGCAACCAACTTTCAACACACATATTATGGTTACATAGAGGAGATATGGGAACTTGACTATGGACCGAATCTTAAGGTCCCTTTGTTTCGGTGCAAATGGGTCAAATATACTGGAGGCGGGGTACAGGAAGACCCGCAATATGGAATGACAACAGTGGATCTCAAAAATCTTGGGTACACAGACGACTCATTTGTCCTAGCCAATGATGTGGCTCAGGTTTTCTATGTGAAGGACATGTCTAGCAAACGGAGGAGAAAAAATATAAGGAAGTGAATACATCATACGATGAGCCAAAGCGCCACATAGTTCTTTCAGGGAAAAGAAACATTGAGTGGAGGACAAGACAGACATGTCAGAAGATTATGAAAAGTTTCATGAAATCCCTCCCTTCAAAGTGAAGACTGACCCAAGCATCCTGTTAAATGATGAAGATTCTCCATGGTTATAGCACAATCATAAGCAAGACAAACACGTAGAAAAAGTGTTACACCGCGAGATCCCACTCTAGGATGTGACCGGCTTCATCGTCATCACTTTCTATGTGAAGGACATGCATGCATTTTCTAGCATGGTATCTTTGTAACAGTTTGTACACGAAGTGCATCTAGTTTTTGCCGTAACCCTATCAACTCTTTAGAAGTTGCTATGTGGGTGAAATTATGATGTCATGCCAACTTACAACCTTTTCAGAGTTCATTTGTACTGCTTTTCAAATTCAGGGTCATTAAGCTCAAAATAAATCATTAAATGCATCAAAAATATCAAATGAAGTCAGAAAGGGTTGAAAATTGATGATGTGCCTTTGAATGGTGCATATTTAACACACAAAAAGTATGGAGTTAAAATAAGTTATTAAAATGAGATCCCTTTGTAATAGATGAGTTTTCGTTCGAAACCCTCATACTTCGAAAGAGATTGTCCAATTTGTACACGAAGTGCATCCAGTTTTGCCATAACCCTCTCAATTCTTTAGAATTTGGTATGAGGGTGAAATTATGATGTCATGCCAAGTTACAACCTTTTCAGAGTTCATTTGGACTACTTTTCAAATTCAGGGTCATTCAACTCAAAATAAATCATTAAATGCATGAAAAATATCAAATGTAGTCAGAAAGGGTTGAAAGTTGATGATGTGCCTTTGAATGGTGCATATTTAACACACAGAAACTATGGAGTTAAAATAAGTTATTAAAAATGAAATCCTTTTGTAATAGATGAGTTTCCGTCCGAAACCCTCATACTTCGAAAGAGATTGTCCAATTTGTACACGAAGTGCATCCAGTTTTTGCCATAACCCTATCAACTCTTTAGAAGTTGCTATGTGGGTGAAATTATGATGTCATGCCAAGTTACAACCTTTTCAGAGTTCATTTGTACTGCTTTTCAAATTCAAGGTCATTTAGCTCAAAATAAATCATTAAATGCATGAAAAATATCAAATGAAGTCAGAAAGGGTTGAAAATTGATGATGTGCCTTTGAATGGTGCATATTGAACACACAAAAAGTATGAAGTTAAAATAAGTTATTAAAAATGAAATCCCTTTGTAATAGATGAGTTTTCGTCCGAAACCCTTATACTTCGAAAGAGATTGTCCAAGTTGTACACGAAGTGCATCCAGTTTTTGTCGTAACCCTCTCAATTCTTTAGAAGTTGCTATGTGGGTGAAATTATGATGTCATGCCAAGTTACAACCTTTTCAGAGTTTATTTGTACTGCTTTTCAAACTCGAGATATGACATTTCAAATGCCATTTACTCAAATTGTCTTATACAGCAGTTTAAATTGTTCAAACATGCATGGAAATGCCATAAACAGATTCTTTATATTTTTCTGATATTTTTTCATATATTATTTATTTCCATTGGAGTCATAGATTTTTTCTATGATTTTCTAAAGTTTAGTTTTTTTGAAAATAATAATTAATTAATAAATGAATTAAAAAACCTTTAGTACCGGTGCGAGCTACGCACTGGTACTAAACGTCCACCGCCCCATGCATTTTTTGGGGTTGACCTTTAGTACCGGTGCGAGCCACGCACCGGTACTAAAGGTCCTCCACGTATAAATTGTGGAGGCCTCGTCCCGGGCCAAGCCACGCACTGGGAGAAGCTTATTTGCGCTGCTGCCAGGCTGCCGGAATCCGTTGTCCTCGTCGCCGGACCTCCTTGCCCTCCTTCCCGAGCCAGATCCTCGTCGCCGCCCCCGACGCCGTCCCCGGTCCCTGCCCGATGTCGTTGCCTCCGAGCCGTCCCAAGCCCTGCCCGACGTCGTCGCCTCTGAGCCGTCCCCGAGCCCTGCCCAACACCGTTGCCGGACTTCCTCTCCCTCCTCACCGAGCTCGCTCCTCGTCGCCGCCCCCCGACACCGTCGCCGAGCCCTCCCCCAATGCGTCGTCCCGCTGGCCCGCCCCGACGAGCCCCGACGATCCATCCCACCGGTGAGCCCCGATGAGCTTTGCCAAAATGTACTATGATGCAAAAGCTGATTTTTAGGAATTTTAGGAATTTTAGGAATTTTAGGATTTTTCGGAATTTAACTATGGACTAGATGCTGGAATTTCAGGAATTTTAAGAATTTTGGGAATGTTAGGAATGTTAGATGGATAGATAGATATGTTGTGGCAAAGTTGTTAGATGGACGTTTAGATTTTTAGATAGATATGTTGTGGCAAAGTTGTTAGATAGATATGTTAGATGGATAGATAGATGGATAGATAGAGATGTTAGATGGATAGATAGATATCTTAGATGGATGTTTAGATTTTTTTTGCATTGCAGTTCATGTTTTTGCATTAGAGCTTTGGATAGATAGAGATGTTAGATGGATGTTAGATGAATGTATATATATATAGAGAGAGAAAATGTTGTAATGATAAAAATTTTCTTCATAAATTTTTTTATGTTCATAGAATTTTTTTGTCCATGTATGTATGTATGTATGTATAGAGGATGGATTGGTGTATATAGAAAATGTTCATATGCAGACTTCGGGAAAACATTCCCGGATGTTATTCCCCATCCGTTTCATTTGTTAGATGCTAAGTGTTAATTTAGCTAAGTGTTATTTAATTTGTTTTCATAATTAAGTGTTTCTTCTCGACGTCGACGATGCCAATCCTCCATCCTCGTCGTCGAGTCGGCGGAGGAGGTCACTTGCTCGAGCCGAGTGGCCCTGTCCACGATCGGGCTCCATCGGGCTGGTACTGGGAGGTGCTGCCTTTCGGGTGGCGCAGCTTGGTGAGGAGCCAGCCCGTCGTCGACCCATGGGTTCTGTGGTGGCGACCGCATGGGCCACAGATGATTCAGAGGCTTGAGTCCCCCGCGGAGGTGGTATAGTTTCATGTCAGCAAGGAGAACGAGCACGTCCGTCGCTACATGGCAGCTTTGGAGGTCAGGTCCGACAATACCTGGCAGATTCTTTAGGGATCTCACTGGAGCTATGTTCCTCTGATGGTTCCTTCTCTTTGGATGTCCACCGCCCACCCTGATATCCCTCGGGCGCTAGGGTTCTTGCTAGATCAATATATTAGCTACTATATATGTATCATTATGATGTATTAGCTAGATCGATGGATTAGCCGATGTATTAACTATTATCCGAGATTATGAGATGAGACCTTTTCTAAGAACTACTATATATTTATTTGATGATGCATTATTAATTAACTATCAGTTATTTTGCTTGTTGAATGCATGCTAATTTGAATACTAATTTTTTTATCTATATTATTATGGACTAGTTATTAAGCTATGGACAATACTGGTAGAGTTCATGAAGAGGACACCTTCGACATGATACGCTCTGTAACATCCCAAAATTCCATTTTGGAATGTTATGATATAGCTATGCATCTATCATCATCATTGCTTGATTGTATGTGATAGTTGAAATGCCTTTTCTGATTTTCTGAAAGTCCCTTCTACTTTTCCCTATGTTGCATTTCCCTAATTGAAATTCTGGTTAAATGTTCAAAATAAGAGAGGAGTAACATGACACTCCACACCAGGGTCAAATTGGTGAATTATTTGAACAAAAATGACCAGGAGTTATTTTGAAAATATTTGCAAAAAGGATTCAAAAACAATTAGGCAATTTTTGAAAATAATATTTTTTTCAAAGTCTTCAAATGACAGAATAAAAATGTTCATTAAATAGAATTTATTATTCTGTTAATTTTGATATATAATACCCCTATTTTTGGAGACGATTTGAATGCTTTAAATGTATTTGAATGTCTCTAGAATTTTTTTTTAAAGAAAAACAGTAACGGTAACCGTTTCCGGTATTAAACGGGCCGGCCCACGGCAGTTATTTCGCGCTTTTACTACGAGCCGGCCGACCGCACGCAACGGTCACTCTCTTCACTCACTGACACCGGGCCCCACCCCCGACCGACCGTTACACCGAACGGTCGTCTCCCTCCCCCGCACGCGCCGGAGATCTCGTCGCCGACCGTTTCCCCTCGCCGGATCTCTCTCCCCATTACTCCCCCGCACCCCTCGAGCGCCCTATAAGTAGCCGGCAACCCCCGCATCCATTTCACCCCGAGTCCCCCTTCTCTCTCTCGCCGAGACGCCGTCGATTTCTCGCCGGAGTAGCCACCACCACCGGACCTCCCGTCGAGCGTAGCCACCACCTCCGACCGTCGTTCGCCTCGCCGTCGCCACCAATCAACTCCGGAGAACCATCGCCGTCGCCCGGACCACTTCCCCGTCTTCCCCGACCACCGGAGCACCTCGCCGTCGCAATCACCGCTACCGGACTCGCCGGAGTACCCCGACGCCGACGACTTCTACCCCGTAAGCCCCCTCGACCATCGGATCCCGAACCCACGGTCCAGATTAGAACGGACTTAAGTCCGAACCGGTATCTTCTTCCGAATCGGTCGCCCGCTCTAATTCACCTACCGCACACACTCGCTAGCCAATCGGATCACGCCACGTAGCCCCCTGACCGACGCAAATCTTTTTTTCATTTTCTGTTTTGTTTTAATTAACAGAATGTTTTCCAATTTTGTTTTGCTTATATCTTTTAATATATTTAGTGTTTTGAGTTGATTCTTTTTGCAATAGCTCACATTTTTCATGTAGTTTCACCCTGTACTTTTAAATTTCAAATTTGAACTATAAAATTTGAATGTAATCAAATTTTCTCAAAATCTTCAAATCTGAATAACTAGAGTTTGAAAATAGATTTTGACATGATTCTTTTTGCTACTGTTTGGTATTAGTTAGGACTATCTTCATGTATAGTTTGAGGATTTTCATGATATATTTGATTAATGCTTTAACCAAAAACAGAATCTGCTTATTATTATAATATAGTTTTATAAACTTAATTTTAATTAGTTTGATTTAGATGTTGGTTTCATTTGTTTATTAGATTCTGTTAGTAAACATTTAGTGTTTTTACTCACTGTTAATAAAAATATAAATTTGCCTAATTTAATTTCATTTAACATAGGAATCACAACTTCTTTTCAAATAGGCATCATTTGATTAAAACAACTAACTAATGGTTTTGCTTCAAACAAAGTTTTATAATATTTAATTCTGTTTTCCTAAAACAAATTTATTTGTAAATTATTTTCTGTTAAGAACATGTTTTGCTAATAAATAACAAGTTTAGTTTTTCATTCTTTTTGTTAGTATAACTATAGTTGATTCATATAGTGTTTATCAAAACTTTTATAAACTTTACTAAAGTTTTCCCAACAAACTTAAATTGATTTTCTTTGTTTAATAATAAAATATTCTATTGTTTTTCTTGCTGTCAACAATTGTCTTGTTATTTCAAAATACTTTTATTATTATGTAGTAGTGTTTTCATCATTTCCTTTGGAAAACAAAACTTTATGTGTTTTCTTACTTATGACTTGTGCATTGTTTGTCTCAACTGTTTACTAGTTCTTTGTTGATGTGGGTGTGTTGGCTACAATATTTTGATTGTATGCTTATGTGAGTGCATTGTTTGTTTCGTTAGATTATCCGGAGTGCGAAGCTTGTTACTTAGAGTCACTCACGTACGAAGATCATCAATCAGGCAAGTCACCTTGATCATACTTTTACCCATGTTTTATATGCATTAGTTCTACCATCTTCCCCAATTGCATGCAAGATAGGTTAGTTGGAAACTTGGATACCTTGTAGTAGTATCATGTGGTAGGTACCCCTCTCAACCCCATAGACAACATTGGCCCCGGGAAACGTTGTTTTACTTTTGCTATGCTATTAGTAGATGGGGTTGGTTGTGTGAATCATGAGAGTTGAGAGAGTTAATAATTTCAAGACCTGCATAATGATCAAGATTTCAAGACTCCAAGTTTTCAACATACCTCTGGGTGGATGATGGTTGAACGGCGCCCTGGAGAAACTAGTGGTTAGCCTAGGTGATGCTGGAGATGGCCAGTATTCACGCGGAAAGGTCCACCCAGGCACAAAGAGATGGATGGATGCTTCAAAACCCAAGGCTTACCTGCACAGCCACAAGTCATTATGGGCTCTGGCTTGGTTGGACATCGTGGGGACCCTGGACAGGCGGTGCTACGAGAGGTAGAAGAACGGTAGGAAAGGATGGGCACCGTCAGAGTCGCAGGGAAACCCTTTGGAAGACCATGTTTTGGTCATCCGTTTCTCAAACACCCGGAAGTGCGAGAAATCAAACGGAGGCGACCAAATCTTGTGGGGAACGTGTGCAAAACTCTGCAGAGTACTCAACCTAATCGATTAGCCGTGTCCACGGTCATGGACAACTTGAGCCAAAGGAATTGGAATTTCCGGAAACCTCAACACAAATTAATATGATGTTGTGGGTATTAACAATTTGGGTATGAGAATTGGTTGGTGGAACCATCTCATTAATCAACCAACTTAGTAATATTTTGCTTAGCCCCTCTCTTGATGTAGGAAGAACTTGGCTTTACGCAAAAACTTACACCACCACCTGCCATATAAGCATATAGACTAGCTGATTATTTTCACCCCTCTCTTGTGACTTTGCCGGCATATTCCATATGCTGACCTACACGGCTGCAACGTATCATGTTGCAGAGTATTTTTCCGACCAGGAGTGAGGACGCGTTCTATGCTCAGTGAGATGCCCTTGGAGTCGGATGGACTCATCTACCGTCGACGCTTCCGCAAGATTTAGATATTCTCATGAGTTGGCTTTTGGCCACTTTATTGTAATATTATTGTAATAAAGGACTCGATATGAGATTTCGATTAATATAATGTTGTGTGATTTCCCTTTGATATATACATTGATGTACCGTGTGTGTACCAGCATGATCTTGGGATGGTACGGAAACACCGGAGACTTGACCTTTCAGGTCGGGTCGCTACAGAAATGGTATCAGAGCACACGCTGACCGTAGGACGTAACCTCTAGGATTGGAAAGCCTTAGGATTGTTTCTCTTTGTCTTTAAATATCTTATACTCTCATCTATTCGTTTCTGATTTCTCCCCGATTATTTCAAAAATTTATAGATGGCCACCTTCATCCCAGTGTTGATCACGGAGTTTTGCCAGCCTGACGCAACGATGCCCTTTGGTAAGGAGCTGATGAGGATCGTCAAGGACGTAAGGATTGCTTTGCCGAGCATCACCGGTATTCCTATCATGTCATTTCCCCAAGATGGACGCTACAAGATCGAGGTGCACATCCCAGGGAAGACCTTTGGGAATCGGAAGGAACCCATCGACCTCAAGTTCGTGGCACCCAGTTGGATACTTGGGAGAGACATGGCCATTCATCGTGCCCTTGGACGAATTCAGGAGGAATACAGAGGTGGAACCATTTCACCAGGACTCAGCATGGTTTGTCGCAGAGATGCCAATGGAAACATCATAACTCCTCCCACTGCAGACACCACTATTTCCTATATCCAGACCCTGGAGACTCATATCAGGACTCTGGAGCTTCGAGTTCGTGCTGATATGAAGACAATCAAGAATCTGATGAACCGCGAGCTGGACCTTGAAGCTGATCTGCGAGAGGCCAACTATGAACACGAGCATGAAGTGAAGGACTTCCTAGAGAGGATTGATGAGCAGAATGCACGCATCGCAACTCTGGAGGAGCAGCTAGACATGGGGGAAAACCTTCACCCCGAAGGAGACATGGCACCCTTCATCAGCGACGATGAAGACTATGAGGAAAGCACCACCGGAGAACCTACGACTATGCACTTCTGAGGAAAAACATTAGTTATGCCCTCCAATGTATCTTTTATTTTCGTCGTTAAAGCATAGGTCGATGCTTAGTTGTTTGAGATTTGTATTCCCGATGTTTGACATTGATTGAATAAATGAATGAGTGTTTGGTGTGATATGTTTGTTGCATTGCATATGGGTAGTGAATTTCTTCTAGACCTTTGTTCTATTCTAATTCTCATCCCTCTGAAAACAGCAAGATGCCTCCACGACGTGAGACCGACTTCACTTTCCCACCAGAACTCACTCAACTCCTTCAGCAGCGGAATGCACTGATGCAGTTATTGATTCAGAATCAGACCAACAATCAGAACAACAATAACCACCACCATCCACCCCAGACTGACAATCTCACCCGTTTTCTGAGGTTGAACCCTCCAACTTTCTCCAGCAGCACTGAGCCCATTGTGGCAGATGACTGGCTCCGCAAGATGGAGAGAGAACTTGTCACCGCTGGATGCACTGACGCTGAGAAAGTGCGATTTGCCGCACATCAACTGGAAGGACCAGCAGCATCATGGTGGGAGAATTACACCACCACATATCCTATTGCAGATGTGACTTGGGAGCAATTCAAGCTTGCTTTTCGCACCGCACATGTCTCAGCTGGAGCCATGAGTCTGAAGAAGCGCGAGTTTCGCAACTTGCGCCAGGGTAATCGTTCCGTGGCCCAATATGTGGAAGAGTTCAGCATGTTGGCCCGTTATGCCCCAGGAGATGTGGCCGATGATGCGGCCAAGCAAGAAAAGTTTCTGGAAGGACTCAACGATGAGTTGAGCATACAGGTGGTAGTGGCTACTTTCAACAACTACCAAGAGCTGGTGGATAAGGCTCTTATTTTGGAAGGTAAACAACAGCAGATTGAGAACCGCAAGCGGAAGTACACTCAGGGGAAGTTCAACTCTGGAGCTCATCAGAAGTTTCGCTACTCCCCGTACTCCGGGAATACTGGATTAGGAAACAGTAAGTTTGGAAAGCACACTCATGCTGTGCACAACCATGGAGGCCACAATCATGGAGGAAATGGGAACAACCGTCCCAACCATGGTAACTTCAAGAGTGACAATGGGAATGGGAACAACAACCAGCACCGTCAAGTTCCTACTCAGAAGGATCTGAGTCACATTACCTGTTTCAAGTGTCAGAAGACAGGGCACTATGCTAATGAGTGTCCCCAGAACAAGCAAAGCAATGGAAACGGCAACTCCGCAGCCAAGAAACCCAATCCGTTTCCCCGTGCTCAAGTGAATCACATCGACGTGGAAGAAGTCTATGATCAACCCGAGACTGTGGTTGGTAAGTTTTTATTGCATTCACGTCCTGTTACAGTACTTTTTGATTCTGGTGCAACTCATTCATTCATATCAAGGGTAGTTGTGGATAAGTATGGTTTGCCCACCAAAACCCTTAGTCAGCCCATTAAGGTTAGTTCTCCAGGAGGTATGATGATGGCAGGGATAGGATGCCATGCCTTGAAACTCAATATAGGAAATCATGTTTTTCCCACCGACCTCATCGTCTTAGAGTCACAAGGACTGGATGTAATCCTAGGCATGGATTGGATGACCAAGTATGAAGGAAATCTTGATTGTCCTAGTAAGTTTGTTTCACTCACCACCCCGGAGAACAAGAGGATTAAGTATGTATCCCAACGCGCACGGATGAGTGCTCGATTAAATTATCTCACGGGAGTTGTTCAGGAGGAAGTACCTGTGGTAAAAGACTTTCCGGATGTATTTCCGGAAGAATTACCAGGCATGCCACCAGATAGGGAAATTGAGTTCCTAATAGAGTTACTACCAGGAACAGCCCCAATTTCCAAGAGACCCTATCGGATGCCCGCAAATGATCTGTTGGAAATCAAGAAGCAAATCAAGGAGTTATTGGACAAGGGGTATATTCGCCCAAGTTCTTCACCTTGGGGAGCCCCAGTACTTTTGGTGGAGAAGAAGGATAAATCCTTGAGAATGGTAGTTGACTATCGTGCCTTGAACGAGGTGACTATCAAGAACAAGTATCCTCTGCCAATGATTAATGATTTGTTTGATCAGCTCGTAGGAGCCAAAGTATTCTCCAAGATCGATCTTCGATCAGGGTATCACCAGTTGAAGATTCGTGAACAGGATATACCCAAAACAGCTTTCACCACGAGGTATGGCCTGTATGAGTATACGGTCATGTCTTTTGGATTGACTAATGCTCCTGCCTACTTCATGAATTTGATGAACAAAGTATTCATGGAATACCTAGACAAGTTTGTTGTGGTATTCATCGATGACATTCTGATATTCTCCAAGAACGAGGAAGAGCATAAGGAACATTTGCGTTTAGTTCTGGAGAAGCTGAGAGAGCATCAGCTATATGCCAAGTTCAGCAAATGTGAATTTTGGCTAACAGAAGTCGGATTTCTTGGACATGTTATTTCCGGAGATGGAATAGCAGTGGACCCCGCTAAGGTTGAAGCCGTCACCGAGTGGAAGTCACCCACCTCAGTTAAGGAGATCCGTAGTTTCCTCGGACTTGCCGGTTACTACCGGAGGTTCATTGAGAATTTCTCAAAGATTGCCAAGCCCATGACAGAGTTGTTGAAGAAAGAATCCAAGTATGTTTGGACTGAGGAATGTGAAGCCAGTTTCCAGGAGTTAAAGAAACGTTTGGTCACAGCCCCAGTATTGATCTTGCCCAATATTCGGAAGGATTTCCAAGTTTACTGTGATGCCTCCCGACAAGGACTCGGAGGAGTACTTATGCAGGATGGAAAAGTTGTAGCCTATGCTTCCAAACAGCTACGACCTCATGAGTTGAATTATGCCACTCATGACTTGGAATTAGCAGCCGTAGTGCACGCACTCAAGATCTGGAGACATTTCCTTATCGGAAATAGTTGTGATGTTTACACCGACCATAAGAGCCTGAAATATATTTTCACGCAGAAAGAGTTGAACCTCAGACAGAGGAGATGGTTAGAGCTAATCAAGGACTATGACATGAGATTACACTACCATCCAGGTAAGGCTAATGTTGTAGCCGATGCCTTGAGTCGGAAAACTCATGTAAACACACTCACAGCAGGAGGATTACCCCAAGAGTTAGTCGATGATCTCAGAAAGCTCAAGCTAGAGATAGTTCCAAGAGGATATGTTGGTACACTGGAAATTCAGTCCACCTTGACCGAAAGAATTCGTGAAGCCCAGAAATCGGACAAGGAGATAGTTGAGATTAAACAGAGAATGGAAAATGGTAAAGCTAAAGGTTTTCGTGAGGATGAACACGGAACTTTGTGGTTTGAGAACCAAATCTATGTGCCCAATGACCCAGAGCTCAGGAAGTTGATACTTCAGGAAGCCCACGATTCACCTTACTCGATACACCCAGGCAATACCAAGATGTATCTGGATTTGAAAGAAAGTTATTGGTGGACAGGTATGAAGAAAGATATTGCAGAGCATGTTGCCATATGTGATGTTTGTCAGCGAGTAAAGGCAGAACATCAGAAACCAGCAGGGTTACTCCAACCTTTGCCGATACCCGAGTGGAAATGGGAAAAACTTGGTATGGATTTCATCATAGGATTGCCCAGGACCCGCTCAGGTTATGATTCCATCTGGGTAGTGGTTGATCGCTTGACCAAGGTGGCTCACTTCATTCCAGTAAAGACCACCTATACCAGTGCTAAGCTAGCCAAGATATATATGACCAGGATCGTATGTCTGCATGGAGTTCCGAGGAGTATCGTGTCAGATAGAGGAACACAATTTACCTCAAGGTTTTGGCATCAGTTGCATGAAACTTTGGGTACGAGGCTGGAGTTTAGTACAGCTTTTCATCCGCAGACAGATGGCCAGACTGAGAGAGTCAATCAGATTCTGGAAGACATGTTGAGAGCTTGTGCACTAGACTATGGTTCTAGTTGGGACGATAACTTGCCTTACGCAGAATTCTCATACAACAACAGTTATCAGACGAGTCTGAAGATGGCCCCTTTCAAAGCTCTATATGGAAGGAGGTGCAGGACACCACTGACATGGGATGGTGTTGGAGACCGAAAACTTTTTGGTCCCGACCTTGTTCGAGATTCAGAGGATAAAGTCAAGTTGATACGTGACAGACTCAAAATAGCTCAATCCCGACAGAAGAGCTATGCTGACAACAAGCGCAAAGAAGTGACGTATGAAGTGGGAGACCGAGCATATCTTCGTGTGTCCCCGCTTCGTGGAATCAAGAGATTTGGTGTTAAAGGAAAACTAGCACCCAGATTCATAGGCCCCTACAACATCCTTGAACGTAGAGGCGAAGTTGCATACAAGCTGGAATTGCCGGAAGGACTGTCCGGAGTTCATGATGTGTTTCATGTTTCCCAGCTGAAGAAATGTCATGCTGAGATGGCTGACATCCCTTTGCGAGACACCGTGCCCCTAGAGGCCATACAGCTTGAAAGTGATCTGACTTACGAGGAGAAACCAGTCAAGATCCTCGAGACATCCAATAGAGTTACCCGCAGCAAGATTATCAAGTTCTGTAAAGTTCTGTGGAGTCACCACACCGAGGAAGAAGCCACCTGGGAACGCGAAGAAGAACTTCGTAGAGACCATCCACACCTATTTTCTAGCCAACCCGAATCTCGAGGGCGAGATTCATCTTAAGGTGGGTAGGTTTGTAACATCCCAAAATTCCATTTTGGAATGTTATGATATAGCTATGCATCTATCATCATCATTTCTTGATTGTATGTGATAGTTGAAATGCCTTTTCTGATTTTCTGAAAGTCCCTTCTACTTTTCCCTATGTTGCATTTCCCTAATTGAAATTCTGGTTAAATGTTCAAAATAAGAGAGGAGTAACATGACACTCCACACCAGGGTCAAATTGGTGAATTATTTGAACAAAAATGACCAGGAGTTATTTTGAAAATATTTGCAAAAAGGATTCAAAACAATTAGGCAATTTCTGAAAATAATATTTTTTTCAAAGTCCTCAAATGACAGAATAAAAATGTTCATTAAATAGAATTTATTATTATGTTAATTTTGATATATAATACCCCTATTTTTGGAGAGGATTTGAATGCTTTAAATGTATTTGAATGTCTCTGGAAATTTTTTTTAAAGAAAAACAGTAACGGTAACCGTTTCCGGTATTAAACGGGCCGGCCCACGGCAGTTATTTCGCGCTTTTACTACGAGCCGGCTGACCGCACGCAACGGTCACTCTCTTCACTCACTGACACCGGGCCCCACCCCCGACCGACCGTTACACCGAACGGTCGTCTCCCTCCCCCGCACGCGTCGGAGATCTCGTCGCCGACCGTTTCCCCTCGCCGGATCTCTCTCCCCATTACTCCCCCGCACCCCTCGAGCGCCCTATAAGTAGCCGGCAACCCCCGCATACATTTCACCCCGAGTCCCCCTTCTCTCTCTCGCCAAGACGCCGTCGATTTCTCGCCGGAGTAGCCACCACCACCGGACCTCCCGTCGAGCGTAGCCACCACCTCCGACCGTCGTTCGCCTCGCCGTCGCCACCAATCAACTCCGGAGAACCATCGCCGTCGCCCGGACCACTTCCCCGTCTTCCCCGACCACCGGAGCACCTCGCCGTCGCAATCACCGCTACCGGACTCGCCGGAGTACCCCGACGCCGACGACTTCTACCCCGTAAGCCCCCTCGACCATCGGATCCCGAACCCACGGTCCAGATTAGAACGGACTTAAGTCCGAACCGGTATCTTCTTCCGAATCGGTCGCCCGCTCTAATTCACCTACCGCACACACTCGCTAGCCAATCGGATCACGCCACGTAGCCCCCTGACCGACGCAAATCTTTTTTTCATTTTCTGTTTTGTTTTAATTAACAGAATGTTTTCCAATTTTGTTTTGCTTATATCTTTTAATATATTTAGTGTTTTGAGTTGATTCTTTTTGCAATAGCTCACATTTTTCATGTAGTTTCACCCTGTACTTTTAAATTTCAAATTTGAACTATAAAATTTGAATGTAATCAAATTTTCTCAAAATCTTCAAATCTGAATAACTAGAGTTTGAAAATAGATTTTGACATGATTCTTTTTGCTACTGTTTGGTATTAGTTAGGACTATCTTCATGTATAGTTTGAGGATTTTCATGATATATTTGATTAATGCTTTAACCAAAAACAGAATCTGCTTATTATTATAATATAGTTTTATAAACTTAATTTTAATTAGTTTGATTTAGATGTTGGTTTCATTTGTTTATTAGATTCTGTTAGTAAACATTTAGTGTTTTTACTCACTGTTAATAAAAATATAAATTTGCCTAATTTAATTTCATTTAACATAGGAATCACAACTTCTTTTCAAATAGGCATCATTTGATTAAAACAACTAACTAATGGTTTTGCTTCAAACAAAGTTTTATAATATTTAATTCTGTTTTCCTAAAACAAATTTATTTGTAAATTATTTTCTGTTAAGAACATGTTTTGCTAATAAATAACAAGTTTAGTTTTTCATTCTTTTTGTTAGTATAACTATAGTTGATTCATATAGTGTTTATCAAAACTTTTATAAACTTTACTAAAGTTTTCCCAACAAACTTAAATTGATTTTCTTTGTTTAATAATAAAATATTCTATTGTTTTTCTTGCTGTCAACAATTGTCTTGTTATTTCAAAATACTTTTATTATTATGTAGTAGTGTTTTCATCATTTCCTTTGGAAAACAAAACTTTATGTGTTTTCTTACTTATGACTTGTGCATTGTTTGTCTCAACTGTTTACTAGTTCTTTGTTGATGTGGGTGTGTTGGCTACAATATTTTGATTGTATGCTTATGTGAGTGCATTGTTTGTTTCGTTAGATTATCTGGAGTGCGAAGCTTGTTACTTAGAGTCACTCACGTACGAAGATCATCAATCAGGCAAGTCACCTTGATCATACTTTTACCCATGTTTTATATGCATTAGTTCTACCATCTTCCCCAATTGCATGCAAGATAGGTTAGTTGGAAACTTGGATACCTTGTAGTAGTATCATGTGGTAGGTACCCCTCTCAACCCCATAGACAACATTGGCCCCGGGAAACGTTGTTTTACTTTTGCTATGCTATTAGTAGACGGGGTTGGTTGTGTGAATCATGAGAGTTGAGAGAGTTAATAATTTCAAGACCTGCATAATGATCAAGATTTCAAGACTCCAAGTTTTCAACATACCTCTGGGTGGATGATGGTTGAACGGCGCCCTGGAGAAACTAGTGGTTAGCCTAGGTGATGCTGGAGATGGCCAGTATTCACGTGGAAAGGTCCACCCAGGCACAAAGAGATGGATGGATGCTTCAAAACCCAAGGCTTACCTGCACAGCCACAAGTCATTATGGGCTCTGGCTTGGTTGGACATCGTGGGGACCCTGGACAGGCGGTGCTACGAGAGGTAGAAGAACGGTAGGAAAGGATGGGCACCGTCAGAGTCGCAGGGAAACCCTTTGGAAGACCATGTTTTGGTCATCCGTTTCTCAAACACCCGGAAGTGCGAGAAATCAAACGGAGGCGACCAAATCTTGTGGGGAACGTGTGCAAAACTCTGCAGAGTACTCAACCTAATCGATTAGCCGTGTCCACGGTCATGGACAACTTGAGCCAAAGGAATTGGAATTTCCGGAAACCTCAACACAAATTAATATGATGTTGTGGGTATTAACAATTTGGGTATGAGAATTGGTTGGTGGAACCATCTCATTAATCAACCAACTTAGTAATATTTTGCTTAGCCCCTCTCTTGATGTAGGAAAAACTTGGCTTTACGCAAAAACTTACACCACCACCTGCCATATAAGCATATAGACTAGCTGATTATTTTCACCCCTCTCTTGTGACTTTGCCGGCATATTCCATATGCTGACCTACACGGCTGCAACGTATCATGTTGCAGAGTATTTTTCCGACCAGGAGTGAGGACGCGTTCTATGCTCAGTGAGATGCCCTTGGAGTCGGATGGACTCATCTACCGTCGACGCTTCCGCAAGATTTAGATATTCTCATGAGTTGGCTTTTGGCCACTTTATTGTAATATTATTGTAATAAAGGACTCGATATGAGATTTCGATTAATATAATGCTGTGTGATTTCCCTTTGATATATACATTGATGTACCGTGTGTGTACCAGCATGATCTTGGGATGGTACGGAAACACCGGAGACTTGACCTTTCAGGTCGGGTCACTACACGCTCCTCCAAAAACCCAGCGGACCTTGTGGGTGAATCACATGATGATGACAGATCACAATATCTGAACGATTACGATGATGGATGTGAGGCCGAGGAAGAACAACTTATGTTCCAAAATCCAGAACAACTAACAATGTTCAATGAGGTATATACACATATTAGTCTCTGGTGATCATTACATGTGTATTAATTGATTTGTATATATATATATTAACACATCTTTCTTCTTTTAATTATCAGCCCTCCGGATCGAGCCAATCTAG
The DNA here is from genome assembly GCA_022496015.1 of Hordeum marinum. Classification (NCBI taxonomy): domain Eukaryota; kingdom Viridiplantae; phylum Streptophyta; class Magnoliopsida; order Poales; family Poaceae; genus Hordeum; species Hordeum marinum. The sequence goes on from CM039677.1 coordinate 66,477,561, forward strand.
TAGAAAGGTACGAGGCGGTGCCAAAATATTGGACGGCAACGTAAATCTCAATCTTGATGCTTTCAAACATGATGGCGCACCGACTCACTCTGAAGCCAATGCCAAGACATTTGTGCGTTAGTGCGGAGTGGTTGTTAGGGAAGAAGTCCCGATCACAATGCAAAAATGGATTCAGCCAAACAAACCAAAACCAGGAGTGAATTATGTCGATAAAAGAATTAAAGCTGCCCTTTGGCGAGATCTCATGGAGCATTTCATCCTATCAGATTCTCTCTTAGAGCACCAAAGGGACAAAGTCAAGGAGTTTTCTCTCCATAAGATGGCCGACGCGTTCCAGACTTGGAAGAAAAGATTATGGACCGAGTACAATGCTAGAGGCAAGAAGGCGCCCGAATTCAGAGGAATATACGAGAAGGTAAGGAATCACTGGGACGCATTTATCAAGTACAAGACATCGGAAGATGCTATGGAGAAGTCGACAAAGAATAATATAAATGCGGAGAAAAAAAAGTATCACCATACACTAGGGACAGGTGGATACAAGTCAGCCATTCCTAAGTGGGATGCGTTAGAGAATAAGATGCATGCTGAAGCGATCACTCCAGTAACCTTCCACTAGCCCCGGAGGTGCAGGAATTGGTGTTTTGCGCATGAGGGAAAGTTGGACCCAGCAACAGGGAAGATTATTGCACTGGCCAGTCTAAAGAATGCATCAGATTAGTTGATTGAAGCAAGAAAAGCTTCCCAAGAAGGACGGTTTCACCCCGATAGAGAGAACGACGAGCTTACACGCGCCCTCGGGAATCCCGAACACGGAGGACGAACACGAGGCGTGGGCGTTGTTCCGTGGTATGAGGGGTTTGCGGGATGGAGGACAGTTATAAAAGCCGTTCGAGAAAAAAGAAGGTGGAAGCAGACCGACTTTCAAAGTTGGAACAGAAGTACGAGCAGCAGTAGCTGCAGATACAGGTACTGACCCAGCAAAGGGCAACTCCACGGCAGGAGGCATCGGAACCCGTCCCATCTACACTGTCGAAAAGCAGCGTGGGTTCCACGGGGGCACCACTGGGTCACACCCCCGTGGATGATATCACCGAGAAGACATCTTGTGAGCTAATCCAGAAAATGAAGAACACACCCGTGCGGGTCGCGATGGGCTATGCTTTACCAAATACACCTGATGTTGTGTGGCATTTCAATCCGGTTCCAGCTGGGTATGCTAGTGTCGCGGTGGACGCAATAGAGCCAGGATTTGATGAACTACAACTTGACATCCCTGGAGGTGAGGGGGAGTCCACACTGGCAGAAGCCGGCCGTCGTCGCATTCTATGGAGTAAGGACTGCATCGTCTTTCCACACTCGTTGCTAAGGCCACCGGCTCCTCCGACTATCGATGTCCAGCGCGAGGGATCCCAGCCAGAGGCATCATAGTGCCAGCACTCCTCCCCACCTTGGCAACAGTCCTCCCCACCTCGCCAGCAGTCCTCCCCACCTCGAGAGGCGTCCCACTTCGATATGGATCCCAGCACGAGTCCACCCAACCTCGGGACGGAGCACGACGCGAGTCCATATCGTCGATATCGATCTCCGCCGCGTGAGACGACTCCACCCCGGCAGCAGTCCCGCCAGCAGGGCTCCCAAAAGAGGAAGGCCATCAGCAGTCCTCTTTGGAAGAAAGCAAAGAAGAAACCCAAGCCTCCGGCCAAAAAGAAGCTGCCTTACGACATGACACCAGAGGAAACCAAAATTGAAAGCGACCACCAAGTGAAAGCCTTTTCTGCGAAGAAGACCCTGCCGCCAAAGGAGGTAATACCCAAGGAAGTCCAAGAGCACTTTATGGAACACTTTATTGATCGACCCCCAACATATGTGGAGCATATGCCAACAGACTATGAGTGACAGATTCAGAAGGCAAGTGAGCAGAGAAGTCGGCCCAGCCCAAGGAAGAAGTCGGGAAGTACGACATCAACGGCAGGTGGTACTACTAGCGGGAAAACAGTTCCCCAGCTTGGAGAACAATCCAAGCAATCGATCTCTCCGCTCAAGGGGAGTACCAATCCAATCAAGCAATCGATAAAAGCAGTCGAAATGCAAGGCAACCCAATCGACCTCGAAGAAGTAGAGGCTGTAGGTCTCACTCTTGGCCAAATCCTTGGCACCGAGGAAATCCGTGGGTACGGTGCAGATGAGTACGCAATGCAATATGCCGTCGAAAAACCACTTGTCACACCCGAGCAGTACAAGGAACTACCAACTGCGATGCGATGGTTGCATGATTGGTACCTACGTGAAGCAAAGCGAGGGGAGACGGCGGTTATGGTCAAAGTAAGGAAAGAGCATTACGTCAATGGATGTGACATATGTCTTGAATTCTCAGAACTTTTCCCGTTATACCACATGGACTCTATCGACAAAACTCTCATCAGTTGCTATTGTCTGTAAGTGATTTATATCTTTAATAATTTAAGTCTCTAGATAAGATATCGTTCATTGGCTTATCCTCACTATATACGTTCTTTTCTATCCTATTAAGCAGATTGAAGATGTGGGAATTGAAACAAGAGGGAATCGATGACATTGGGTTCATCAACCCAAATACCGTTCATGGTCATGTGGTAAAACATTATGCCAAGGACACAGAAGATATCTTGGAAATTTTCTAGAGGCACTAATGAATACCAAATCTACTATAATATTTCCTTACAACATGGGGTGAGTGTTTACTCTCTTGTATACTAAAAATTCTATTTTTCCTTACTAGCTCGCTATAAAGTGTAGTTGATGAGTTATATGCATGCCTGCTTAATTATATAAATTGCTATGCAGAGACCACTATATCCTCCTAAATATTATCCTCATGGATGGACTTGTTCAAGTGTACGACTCACTAGATACACTAGAACAATCGTACGTGGACTAGTATTTTATGATAGAACGGTAATTTCTATCTTTATCAACCTCGCTTTCTTTCATTATTTCCTGATATCAAAAGTAATTATAATAACTCTTTCATTCTTTTTCTTTGCCGCGTAGTGTTTGGAAAAAGATGATAGAAAAAACCATCACGGTCGTCAATGGAAACCGAAGCTGAAGTAGAAAAAGATGCAGGTAATTAAGTAGTACTACTAGGTCCGCGCATCTCTTTAATTCTAGTTTCAATACCATTATCATGCTTGATTATTAATTATCTTATTGAATTATATTCTTTTGCAAAGTGCGCGAAGCAACAACAGGGGGCAAATTTATGTGGATACTTCCTCTGCGAGAACATTCGCATCCAAACCGAAGGCCGTATACGTCGTAGAGGAGCGCGTGAAAGACAACTCCAGGATTGGCAGATGATGTCGAAGCTCTCACCCGAGAAACGCTTTGTAGCACTTCAAGAGGAATTTGCGACATTTCTTCTTCGACATGTCATTGATGTAAATGGAGAGCACTATTACTTACCGCTGCCTCAATAATGCCAGCAAATCAGTAATAGAAAACTGAGATTTCATCCGGAGCACCAGCTAGCTAGTCCCGACCGGGTTTTGGGCCTTAATTTATAAGTCCAGAATATATATGGATGTGTAATTCCATTTGTATATATACTGTGTATGAGATATTGTATATTATATTACATATATATATGCATCAACTTGTGTAATGTTTACAGTATGTAGCATCGTAAAATAAATTTGAAATGAATGGAAAACACAAAAAATAGAGAGGAAAACTAAAACCTAATTAAAATCTAAAACAAAAAAATAGAACACTTAGTACCGGTTGGTATCACCAACCGGTACTAAAGGTCCTCCGCCACCAGCCCACGCAGGCAGCCACGTGGTGGGCCTTTAGTACCGGTCCGTGGCCAACCGGTACTAAAGGTCTGGACCTTTAGTCCCGACCTTTTAGTACCGGTTGGGGAACCGGTACTAAAGGCCCATCCATACCGGGACTACATACAAACATTCTACTAGTGCTAGGTGGGCCATCGAGCATAGGGGGAGCCCCTTGCGCCCTCTGACTGGAAGGTCCGCCCCAGAAGAAGGCCCTGGGTCTCCCGGGCAGTGCCTCAGCGTTCCTCACTAAGGCCCCCGGGGTTCCCGAGCTGGTACTCGGGGCCTTGCCCCCAGGTCGGGCGAGCCGGGCATAGGGATATGGGCGAGTACATGATCTCCTGCCGGCGATCGAACGAAACCCGCCCCGGAGACATGGGCGTATTTTCCACCCTCCGTCTCCAAGTGGGCGTCTTGCGCCCTAGAGGCGAGGGCACATGTTCTACCCTTCGCCTCCAGGTTGGGATCGTCTGGCCTATGGACATGGGCGTGTGTTCCACCGTCCGTCCCCAAGCTGGGGCCCCTCGGCCCGAGTACGAGGGCGCATGTTTTACCCTCCATTCCCAGGCGAGTGACCCCCGGTCCCTAGACCCAGACGCCTTCTCAAGGCAGCTCCCTGCCAGTGGGCATGCCTCGCGAGGGCCTCCGTGCCGGGCATCCTCGTGAGGCCAGACCCACAAGCCGCCCCGCGAGGTCGCACATACCTGTCCACGTGGGGACTGCTCGCGAAGTCACGTGCACACCTCCTATCGTCGTGGTAGCCGACACTACTTCCTTTGTGGCCCGGGCGCGCGCCAACATGGTTGTTGTTGAGTTGCATGAGCCCTGGGGCGTCGGCGTAGTTGAACCTACATTCCTCCTCTATGGTCCCTCCGAGGATGTAAGGAGGCGTGAGGCCGCACCCCTCTTGTGCGACTAACATGTGTGCCCCCGGCGGCTCAAGCTAGGTCCCTGGTGAGCGAGGACTGCCACAGACATCCCAAGCGCACCCGTGAGGTCCAAGCGCCGCATCCTTCGCCCGTGCGAGTCCATGGGCGCGAGCCCCGCTGAGGCGCACCTGGGCTTCGTTGGCGGCAGTGTCGCACCGAGAGGCGCGCCTGGCCTCGTTAGTGCGGCGGTCACGGGCGATCCGTTGACGCTATAGCTCATGCGCTACGAGGAGTGCGACGTGTCTGTGTGTTAGGTCTTGGCAGACTTGGAAGAGCGGTGGCACGGCCCGAGCGCGGCGGAGGGCCAGGGCGATGGGGGTGTGTCATGCGGTTGGTGAAGGCCACAACCCCCAGGGCCTATTGGGAGTCTGGCCAGTGGAGACGCCCACCGACGACATGGCAGAGTGCCATTGGGCGCCATGGCCCGCCAGCGCCGGCCGCGCCACGCGGCCCACCGCTCCGCACGGGCTCGACGTCCTTTGGTCATGAGTGCAGCGAACGAAGGTAAGGCGATGCCCGAGGAAGATTCCGACACACCCCCTACCTGGCGCGCAAAATGTCAGATTTCGGGCTCCAAAAACCCTTGAGATTCGAACACCGGGGAGTGTGCGAAGATCCCATGCAGACTTTCCCAACCTTGCTCGCTACTCGATGGACACAACAAGGAACTTGCACAATGACGAGGAAGAGGATGAACACGACAGTTTACCCAGGTTCGGGCCACTGCAAAGCATAATACCCTACTCCTGCTTTGGTGGATTACCTCTCAAGGAGGTGGTGGGGATGAACTACTATAGTGTTTTAGAGCCTCATGAGGGATCCCCTTGAGGTGCTCGAGGCCCCCTGTGGCTCGGTGATGGATGAGTGGTGGAATGGATTCGGGGATCCTCTCTATGGTGCAACCTACCCTCTATATATAGCGGTGGCTTGGGTCCTCTTCCCTTATCACAATGGCCGAAAGGGATCCCACAACGGCCAATTTTGAAGGAGGGCAGGGGTACGTGCCCGCCCTGCCCAAAGGCGGTCTTCGCCTGCAAAGTAACTATTGACGGTGCAAGGATGGGCTCAACGATAGGCTCTAGCCTACCTGCAAAAATTGCCACACAAAAAACACCAACAATGATCAATACACTAGTAGTTAGGTGCAGCATATAAAATGGCTTCCCACATCAAAAAAATCAGTATCCCTGAAGTTGAGCCTAGCCTGCATTTACGTCCTAGATTCGAGCTTCCTGTACTGGTACAACAGGTACGGTGGTCAATGGGAGCATAAATGTTACACATTTTTCCATTGAAAAATCTACTGTGTGAGCTTGCCATGCTTTTCTTGGCCATGATCGTTTAGTGTGCATATATAGGGTCCATGCCCAATATTGGGTCATTTGGACAAACTATTCCATGGTTAACCCTAAACCCTAGCTCATTCCCCTTGAAAACCATCCAACCTTGTTCTATCAACCATCGATACAACTCTACGCACGCTTAACGTTCGCTTTACCTAGAACAGGTATGAAACTAGAAGTACTTTGTAGGTGTGATAGGATAGGTTTGCAAGATAATAAAGAGCATGTAAATAAAAACTAAGGGCTGCTTAGATAAAGAAACAACTAATTTAGTCTTACTAGAGAGATTTTTGTCACAAGAAAGTTATTTGTCCCTAGGCAATCGATAACTAGACCGATAATCACTATTGCAATTTTATATGAGGGAGAGGCATTAGCTAACATACTTTCTCTACTTGGATCATATGCACTTATGATTGGAACTCTAGAAAGCATCCGCAACTACTAAAGATCATTAAGGTAAAACCCAACCATAGCATTATAAGGTATCAAGTCCTATTTTTTTCCATATGCAAACAACCTACTTACTCGGGTCTGTGCTTCTGTTACTCACGCCACCCACCGTGAGCGAATCATGAACATATTGCAAACCCTACATCGGGCATCCCTCATGCTTGCGTGACACGGAGAGCACCATAGGACAACATCAATAATAAAACATGCAACTCAAACCAATCATGATCATCAATCAATCCATTGGACAAAACGGTCTACTCAAACATCATAGGATAGCCATGCATCATTGGGAAATAATATATAGCACTGAGCAACATATTTAAGGAGAGATTACAGCGGGGAGAAGGGGTGTTACACCACTGCATAGAGGGGGAGAGAGTTGGTGATGACGGCGGCGAAGTTGTTGGTGTAGATCGCTGTCACGATGATGGCCTCGGCGGTGTTCTAGTGCCACCGGGAGAGAGGGGGAGAGAGCCCCCTCCTTCTTCTTCTTCCTTGGCCTCCCCCTAGATGGGAGGAGGGTTTCCCCTCTGGTACTTGGCCTCCATGGCGGCAGAGGGGCAAGAGCCCCTCCGAGATTGGATCCCTCTCTCTCTGTTTCCTTCTGTTTCCGCGTTCCCAGATTCTAGCCTTTCACCGTTTCTTAAATTCCCAGAGATCCGTAACTTTGATTGGGCTGAAATTTTAACACGTTTTGTATCCGGACATTAGATTTCTTGCGGCGAAAGAAGAGCACCAACCGCCTAAGGGGTGACCACAAGCCACCCTGACGCGGCCAAGGGATAGGTAGCGCCCCTGGCTTGTGGGCCCCTCAGGCATCGTCTCGCGTTGATTCTTTTTCCCAAAAATTACATATATTCAAATAAAAATCTCTGTAAGTTTTTATCGCGTTTGGACTTCGTTTGATATGGATTTTTTGTGAAACAAAAAACATGCAACAAACAGGAACTGGCACTGGGCACTGGATCAATATGTTAGTCCCAAAAATAGTATAAAAAGTTGCCAAAAGTATATGAAAGTTGTACAATATTGGCATAAAACAATCAAAAATTATAGTATTTTTTTGATTTTTTTATAATTTAGCTGTGCTCAACCGTAGCTCTGAAACCCCCACAAAACCCCTCTCAAAACCCTGCACTATTAGGGCATTTGGATCGCTGACCGGGAATAGTTTAAATCAGGCGCTAGGGTTTGCCGATCCACGAAATGAGACCTGATTGGATGGATGCGAGCGTGGTGTTACGTGGTTGCGAACATGATGTCCCACCTAGTTGTGGGGGAACAGAGACATGCGACAGCAGCCATTGGTTGCATGCTTGACACATTCAATTAGGGTGGGACGCATGTCAGACTGATGGCCCCTCCAATGACTCAGCCTGCCATGGATGCACACAACTATCTCACACAGATTGCAATGCATGCGCACATCCATCCGACGTAGCTAGATTGCATCAGGGCAATTAGTGCACCCTTAGGACGCAACTACGTAGCATCAAGGCAATTAGTGCAACCTCAGGACACATCTTTACCGATCAACACACCTCGGTTGAATGTGAAAAAACGCATTCAAACGCCAAACATTCACACGCATAGGGCTCCTATGGGCAATTATGCGGGTTCTCCGATGAACGCATTCAAATGGATGCATCGCACCGCAGCTATTTAAACCCCTCCCGGTTACATCTTCTTTCTCGCATCCATATTATTTCTCGTCAACATCCAAAGCAAAGCCAGATCACTCCAAAGACAATATGCAATTCAACGGCCCAACCTACCGCCTGTCAGTCACCGTGCCGGAGATGGGTAACTCGTTCAGGTCATCATGGAGGACACCCTTCGTGCGTGGGCCATCTCAAGGCGGAGGGGCTCGAGGGATCTGGCGAACTTGTTCCTCACTGGCAGTTACCGCCACCTCCCACCCGGCTCTTTGGTGTTGTTCTGTGTGAAGGAGGTTTGTGTCAATGGCCTTGTGATTGGCCTCACCACTTGCTTCACCAACTATCTTGATGCTTACTTCCTCCTCGACAGAGTCATCTAATGTGGGTGCGAGTTCACCGCGTTCACCACCACCAACATCTTCACCAACTTTGACAACATCTTCCCCACCGCAGACGGCATGGACTCTATCCGCTACAACATAGAGGACGAGGAGTGAATGACCGCCCGAGGTAGCCAGGTGGTGTTCACGGGCCAGGTTATTTGTAAGAGTGCTACTATAAGCCCAAATATTAATATCTTGGGAAATATATATATATATATGTAGTAATAATGTTCGTGTTCCCAAATATTAATCGAACTTGAATTTATATTAACACGATTGTATCTTACTTGAATTTATATCCGTGTGTGAAAATGTAGGGCTTTGCTACATCTATGTAATAGTCTAGCGTAATCTTATGTGAAAGTTGTCTTGGCATGATATGATTGGAAAACAACTACCCTGGCCCCACCACCCTGAAAATTAGGGGGAGACAGAAGTATATTAATAAGGTTACGTAAGATTAAGTAAATATTTAAATAGATAATAGGATTATTGGAAAACGCGTGCACTGCATATGTGGAAACAGCCGGCGATGGTGATTCGGGTTTGCATGCCGGGGGGTCCCACACATCAGCCGCAAACTATGTAGGATCGACGGGCCACGCGAAATCAGTAGTGCATGCGGCCAAATGTCAGTCCCACGCGACTATATGCACCGACGATGTCACTGGATTTATCATTTTTATTGCTACTAGTTGAAGAACCTTTCTTGCCTTTGTTACTAGTTTGTTTAGCCTTAACTTGTGGAATGAATGTAGACAAGAGTAGTTATTTGGCTAGATAATAGGAAGTCTTCTCTCGAAGATCGCCATTGTTAGCTTTAAGGAATTCAGGCTCTTGCTCCAAATTGAGCTTCTCATGAGTTCTTAGAATCCCTCTATGAACTTCTAGAGTAGATTCATGGGCTAGCTTAAGAGTGTTTAATTCTTTAGTTAGTCGCTCTATTTCTGTCGTGGATTTGTCATGGCAGATGTCCGGGTGAACGGACTTAGGTTCGGGGCTGAGCCCACCTATGTGGCGGCTTAAAGGGGTTTGTCGGAATCAAGAGACGCGGAGTTTACCCAGGTTCGGCCCCTCCGATGAAGGTAAAAGACTACGTCCTGCTTCTTTGGTATTGATGATGAAGGAGATCTCTCGGTTACAAGGGTGATGTTTGCTACCTCTAATCACGATAGCCTCTAATCTATCGATCTCTAATCTCTTGTGTTGTCAAACTTGTGGACTTGTCAATCTGTCCTTCTAGGGGTGCTCTACCCCTCCTTATATAAGTGGAGAGGATAGGTTTACAAATAGAGTCCTACTAGGAGTAGGTTTAGGACTAGTCTCTCTAGAATCCTATTCCGGGTCTTGTTTCTCTAGTAAGGAAATCCTATCTCCTTTAGGCCTTCTCTTGTGAGCCGCCTTGCGCCGGCTCACATGCCGGGTCTTGGGCTTGGTCGTCCTGTGACACGCCTGCCGGTTCACCAATAAAATATCATGTCTTTACCGGGTCTCCTGTGAGTCGCCAGGCCGGGTCATACCGCGGGGTATATCCCCGACATTAGCCCCCAGGTTAGCTTGAATTTATTCATGGTAAGCTCCTGAAATAAGAGTACCAAATATGTTAAGTGGCCGGCTTGCTCCTTTGGCCGGCTTATAAAATGGCTTCTCAGAAATCTGGGTTTTTCTGCATATGAATGAGCCGTCTTGAAAATCGTCTTGCTTGTCAATGTCCTTTGAAAAATATTGGGAATAGAATACCCATATGTCATTGAGTCGGTTTCCAATACTCTTGGCGGGTCATCTCCGTCGGTTCATAATCATTGATGATGTCGGGTCATTATTGTTGGTGACGCCGGGTCAAATAACTAGAATCCAGCTGACTTCATAAAAATATTGGGATGAAAATCCATCTGATGTAAAACCGGACTTCCATTGTTGTGAAGAAGTGCGGCTTATATAAAATCTGGCGGGTTATGCTCTTTTGATAACGCCGGGTCATAAGTGTTGGTGACGCCGGGTCTAATAGCTGAACTCCATAATTAACATCTTGGAAATTCTCCTCAAAGTTTTTGATATGTCCATATTACCTGTAGCCCCCAAGCTCCGAGATTATCCATGATAACTTGGTGCTTTGCAATAACATTTTGGATTGTGTAGCCCCCAAGTGTCGGGTTATCCTACCTGCAGCAACCTGGGACTTATAATTGTCTTATACCTTATGAAACTTCAGCAGGTGTAGCCCCAAGGGCAGGCTCATCATCATGTGATGGGCCGGGTCTTCAATTTGAACCATATAATCTGTTTAAATAGTTGAGTACTGTAGCCCCCAAGTGTCGGGTCGCATGCCTGTAGTGACTTGGGACTTTGAAAAATTGATCTGAGCGGTGTAGTCCCCAAGTGCCGGGTCAGTAAGAATTACTAGGCTGGGACTTAGAAAAATATAGAAAGGCCGACTCATCTCCTTGAGATAATATGGTCTTGCTGACAATGTAATGATTTGAAAACCGGCTTGCATTAGCCCCCAAGTGCCGTGGTGCGTGCTTGCAGCGACATGGGACTTGCATAATTGATATAAAGTTGGACTTGAATAATGTAGCCCCCAAGTGTCGGGTTGTCTGCCTGCGGTGACTCGGGACTATGTGAGAATAATATGACTCACCACAATTTGTTGAATGAATCTTTGACCGTGGTTGTAATATAACCAGGAATGAATATCCTGGAATAATTCCTTTGTTTTTGACATGAAATCCCTGCTCGTTGTTGCGATGCAACCCGACAAATATGTTTGAGAAAACCATGAGTGTTGTAAATTACTACAGAGCACATTTTGAAGAAATCCGGTCAATTAGATGACCCGGCATTATATCTGACAGGGCGGCTCTTGAATAATAAATTCTTCGAGCTGGCTTGAAAACCCCAATCATTTAGTACGGGTTATCATCAACCATCAAGATCCAGCCAAGTTGGCTATTAAAGATCCATTTGCTCTTGCAAAATACTTAACGGCGGCTCATCTTAAGAGATAAAACCTGCAAAAATAAACAAGACAGAATATATTCTACATTGTTGTGAGGGCGGCTTGAAGAAGCACAACCCGGAGATGTTATAACATTGCTCCTTCTTTCATAATCTTGTTCTGACCCGACTTGATAAGTCGGCATGTCATGTGAATATGATGCGATGTATGATGCAATGTTGATGCAATATATGATGCGATGTATAATGCGATGTGGACTTGTCCACATTTTTTGGCGCGAACGCCGGTTGTCAGGGATAGATAAGCTACACCCAGAGGTGGGAAGCCCCCTTTGACAACCGTAGCTGACATGTCAACTGGATTGGCATAAAGCCGGCTGTTAGGGTGAGATAAGTGATACCCGAAGGTAAGAAGCCCCCTTCGACGGCCAATGTTGACTTGTCAACATTTTTGGCGCGAACGCCGGTTGTTAGGGTGAGATAAGCGATACCCGAAGGTAAGAAGCCCCCTTCGACAACCACGGTTAACATGTTAACCGAAAATGGCATAAAGCCGACTGTTAGGGTGAGATAAGCGATACCCGATGGTAAGAAGCCCCCTTCGAGAGCCAATGTTGACTTGTCAACATTTTTGGCGCGAATGCCGGTTGTTAGGGTGAGATAAGCGATACCTGAAGGTAAGAAGCCCCCTTCGACAACCGCGGTTAACATGTTAATCGGAAATGGCATAAAGCCGGCTGTTAGGGTGAGATAACCGGCACCCATCGGTGAGAAGCCCCCTTCGACAGCCGCAGCTGACATGTCACCTGGAATGGCATAAAGCCGGCTGTTAGGGTGAGAAAAGCGATACCCGAAGGTAAGAAGCCCCCTTCGATAGCCAATGTTTTGTGCACCATCTTGTAAGTCACCATCTTGTAAGCCGCCATCTTGTGTGAAGAAATGGCAGAAGCTCCAAGTGATGATCCAATAAATCCGGGCACCTATGTTTGAATGGTGCATCACGGCGGTTCGTCCTCTTGGGCAACTTTTTTAATCTTCCGCCAATAATGTCATAGCCCCCTGGATTGGGTTAACTTTGCCATGACCTGGGGTTCTCGTTGAAAACAACCAAATGTGTCTCGTCATGTTTGTAGCCCCCGAGTCTTACGTTGACTCGAAGAGGCGTCTTGAGAATCTCCACTTGAAAGTTTGAGGCTAGCTGTGGCGGGTTATAGATGATCCCATATGATTTGTTTAAATAATCCGGTCGATGGTTCATCCCGACTGGTTGTTGAAGTGAACCAAACTATAATTGCGGCGACTTGTGCACCTGTCCGTTGGGCAGTTCGTACAGGCAAGCACTGCACCGATATGTTGATGTAGATTGGCCCACCGGGTGGTGATTCAGAACCGTCTGTTGGGCGTCTTGTACTGGTAAATGCGCCCCCTGGCATGTTGATGTAGACATAGAGGCCAACCATGGTATTGTAAGCCGGTGATATTTGTGAAAGACGCCACAACGTTGTAAGCCGGCGCGGATGGCGAGAGACGGCCACGGCGTTGAAAGCCGGTGCGGATGGCCAGAGACGGCCACGGCATTGTAAGCCGGTGCGGATGGCGAGTCGATCGCGGCATTATAAGCCAATGCGACCATAAGAGGCGGCCGTGGCGTTGTAAGCCGGTGCAACCGTATAAACGGCGGGTTGTGTCCATCCGTCTGGCAGCTTGTCATGGCGCATATGTAAACGCGACCTCTTATGAAGGCGCGGGAGGACCGGACCATCATCTGACCATGCGTTTAATCGACCTGTGTAAAAACATTACAAACAAAGTAATATTTCTCGAAGAAAAATATGTACTAACAAAACTATATGAAAACTGATAGCACCTCGTATAGTCTATACTGGATAATGGATGATCCATGCATATTTGGATGAATTTTGAGCTGACCACATATTTTTAGACGTCCCTTTCTGTGTCCCACCAGCTCCTTTCTTGTTTGACTCGGACCATCGCGCGAAGGAGGGGGGCAGCTGATACGGGGACGGATTGGAGTGAGGATGCAGAGGCGGCGGCGGCAGCCGGCGGCCGGCTCAAAAGGAGCCGCATAGGCGAGCCGGGGGGTGCGCCGGGGAGTCAGTGCTACCCGCGGGCATGGCGGAGCTGGCCAAAGGCGAGGCGGGCATAACAACGAGGCACGATGGAGCAGCGGCGAACCGGCCTGCACGGGCACAGGCGCGCGCGAGCGAACAGCGGCCGAGGAGAGGTGGAGGCGCGTCGCAGGGGTGGAGCCGTGGTGGCAGAGGCGAACGACGGCCAGTGGAACGAGTCGGAGATTTAGCTGGCTCGTGGAGCGGCGATAAGGCAGGCGTCGCGGTTGCGACTTGGCTGAGGTGGAGCCGGTGTGGCTTTGAACCCACGACGGTGGCGGAGCTGGCGCTACGGAAGCGTAGCGAAGCCGACGGGGCGTCTAGGATGTGTAGGGGCGGCTTGCAGCGGGTGCCTGGAGAACAGAGGTGCGACGACTCATGGCCAGGCCGCAAGGGCGAGACAGCGGAGGTGAAAGCGGAGCAGACTCGGAGCAACGCAGGGCGCATCGGAGGCGGAGGCTAGGCGCGGCAAGTCACGACGTCGGCGGGATGCAGCAACCATTCTGCAGCGGGCGAGGCGGAGAATTGAGGCCGACTGGCCGGGATAAGAAAGCGAGGTGAGGTGAAAAAGATGATTTGGCAGAGCAGTTGCAGCGACGACAAGCGCAGCCTGGCGCAGGCGCCTAGCGAGGGTGGCCGGCCCGACCAGACGAGGCGTGGTGGAGGACAGACAAGCCACAGCGGCGGAGGCGGCCGAGCGGGTCGAAGCCTTCTTGACATGGTTTCTTCTTCATATGCGTGCATCCTGAGATGATTTGCTGGTCAACCGCCGCTGGACAAGGCCGAGCAGTGCCAGAGCATACTGCTGCTGCGGGCACGTCGTTGCGATCAGCGCATCATCAGCAACCGCTGGGTACATGGCAACCTCGTTTCCAACCGGCCAGTGCATGCTTTCCATCGCTGCTATCTACTCGAGTCTCTCTCAGGCCGTGGTATTTGCTGGGTGTGTGAGACGTGTGCCTGGCTTTTTACCTTCTCGACCGTGTACATACAACATGAAGTATGCATGCACGCATATTCAGCACGTCCTCCGTCCATCTGGTAGATTGCAATTAATCTGATCAAATAGTTTAACTAGTATTAACATGAGGTGACAATAGTACTAGTATTAGGCGCTGTAGCCATGTACTCTCACGGGAGTAGTCACAGCACCAAGTTCGGTTGACTTCCTCGAAACATGAGAAGGACACGACCGCCGCGTCCCATGCACAAGTAAATAAATCCGGTTTTTAAAATGCAGCTTCAGATCCACTTCCAATCAATCTCGGGCACGACCACGCAGCGGAGGACCCGGTCGAACTCGGATGCATAGCAGCGGAAACTGAAATTTTGACGGGTTGCCAACAGACACAACACACGTGGTGACGCACCACGCAACCCTAATCTCTCGTCTCGAACTCAGATCAATCTCAAATCTTTTTTCTTTTTCTCGTTCATGAGTTGTAGATGATCGATGAATTTGCCGGCTCTGTCCCGGGCTGACCGATGCCGGCTCTTCTTCATCTTGCAAATCACGAGCTTCATGATTCCTAAAAATCTTCCGTCAAAAACATAACACCACCATGCATGCAGGGCCCACGGTGGGAGCCAACTGTCGTGGATTTGTCACGGCAGATGTCCGGGTGAACGGACTTAGGTTCAGGGCGGAGCGCAACTATGTGGCGGCTTAAAGTGGTTGGTCAGAATCGAGAGACGCGGAGTTTACCCAGGTTCGGCGCCTCTGATGGAGGTAAAAGCCTACGTCCTGCTTGTCTGGTATTGATGATGAAGGAGATCTCTCGGTTACAAGGGTGATGTTTGCTACCTCTAATCATGAGAGCCTCTAATCTATCTATCTCTAATCTCTTGTGTTGTCTAAACTTGTGGACTTGTCAATCTGTCCTTCTAGGGGTGCTCTATCCCTCCTTATATAAGTGGAGAGGATAGGTTTACAAATAGAGTCCTACTAGGAGTAGGTTTAGGACTAGTCTCTCTAGAAATCTATTTCGGGTCTTGTTTCTCTTGTAAGGAAATCCTATCTCCTTTAGGCCTTCTCTTGTGAGCCGCCTTGCACCAGCTCACACGCCGGGTCTTGGGCTTGGTCGTCCTGCGACCCACCTGCCTGTTCACCAATAAAATATCTTGTCTTTACCGGGTCTCCTGTGAGTCGCCGGGCCGGGTCATACCGCGGGGTATATCCCCGACAATTTCCAACTTCTCATCATCAGACGACTTATCTTGACTAAAGTGATTACTCACAAGTTCATTTTGACTAATATCACTAGATTTGCCAAATAGAAAGTTATCATCTCCACGTAAGTCATCCTCATCACTATTAAAGTCAATGTATTCACGATGTGATACTGAAAGCACATTTGCTCCCTTGGTGGTTTTACTAATTAATAACAACATATATCTCATAGAACTAATGTTTCCACTAAGCATATGTTAGGATAAGTTCAATGATGGGTTGGAAGAAGGATTGTGGATAGACCCCTAAATGCAAGTAATAGGATTCGCAAAGCTTCAATCAAGAGGACTCTACATTTTACTTTGTGAGAAATCACTTTGAGTCCATAGGAAAGCCAATAGTATTAAAAGGGGGTAAGGTACTATTGGGGAACAAAATGCTCAACATGCACAAATGATATTCACCAAAACACCCGCAAACTCTTCCACAAAAGGCTGTCCAAGCCTATCATGAGAATCGTTGCAACCAACAATTACCACTCGGTCCCACCAATTTCCCACTCAGACAGAACCCTGCCAAACCCTAAACCGATTGTGCTTTGGTTCCACCGAGTTCAACTTGCCAACATTCTGTTACCTTGATTCTTAAAATTAGGAATTCCGAGTTTTTGTCTCGGCGTCACCGAGTTTGTGGAATATGACCGTTGGTCACCTTATCGGTACTGCCGAGATCTTTGTATCAGTCTCACCGAGATTAAAAAGTTGCCACCTTTGCATTAAATTGGTACCACCGAGTTTTATACTTCCGTATCACCGAGTTGGGTCACTTTAGCTGTAACGCTTGGATTTTTGGAGATGCCTATATATACCCGTCCACCACCACTCACTCATAAGTGAAGCACTCAGAACATATCCCCACTCATCCCATCAGATTTTCTGAGAGAGAGCCACCTACTCATGTGTTGAGATCAAACCATTCCATTCCATCCATATGAACCTTGATCTCTAGCCTCCCCAAGTTTCTTTCCACCCAATCAATCTCTTCCACAAAGGCAAATATGTGAGAGAGTAATTGAGTGTTGAGGAGTCTATCATCTTGAAGCACAAGAGCAAGGAGTTCATCAACATTATCGAGCCTATTACTTTTTGGAGGGTGGTGCCTCCTAGATTGGTTAGGTGTCTCTTGGGAGCCTCCTACTTTGTGTTGTGGAGTGAACCAAGAAGTTTGTAAGGGCAAGGAGATCGCCTACTTCGTGAAGATCTACCCCAAGTTAGGCTAGTCCTCCATGGATGTAGGCCATCATGGTATAGACAAGGTTTCTTCTTCGTGGAACCCTCTGTGGGTAGAACCCTCCATGGACACTTACGACCGTTACCCTCAATGGGTTAAAGTCTCCATAAACATGGACGTACGATAGCGCCACCTATCAAAACCACGGGAAAAATCTTCGTGTCTCCAAATTGTGTTCGATATTCCTACCCATCATCTGTTACATATGCTTGTCTTTACTTTCCGGTGCTATACTCTTAGACATGCATGTGTAGGGTGTGCTTGACTTGCTATCATTGTTAAAATCTGCCAACACTTAAAATTGGGAAAAGGTAGAATTTTTATTTGGTCAAGTAGTCTAATCACCCCCTCTAGACATACTTTTGATCCTACAAGTGGCATCAGAGATTTGGTCTCCATTGCATTGGTTTCATAACCTAGGAGAGTATGGCGTCTAGCGAGGGAAATTATCACCGTAGAGGTTCGTACTTTGATGGCACAAATTTTGCTAGTTGTAAGCACAAAATGAAATGCATATTCTTGGTCATAACCCCGCCATTTGGGCTGTTGTACGTGTTGGATTGCATGGTGAATTCTTAGCTCATGGAAGAGAACCAGATCATGAAGCGACCGCCGTTGAATTGAAAAAGTTGCAATACAATGCTCAAGCATGTGACAATTTGTTCAACTGCCTATGCTTCAAATAATTCAAGAAAATCAGCCATCTTGAGAATGCCAAGGAATTTTGGGATAGTTTGGTTGATATGCACGAAGGTACCGAAACCGTGAGAGAATCCAAGTTGGATGTTCTTCAGAGTCAGCTTGACAAGTTCAAGATGAAGGATGGTGAAGGAGTCGCAGAGATGTACTCTAGGCTAGCTCTCATCACCAATTAGATTACTGGCTTGGGAAGTGAATAAATGACCGACAAATTCATCATCAAGAAGATACTGAGAGCTTTGGAAGATTGATATGACACCATGTTCACATTGATCCAAATGATGCCCAACTACAAAGATCTCAAGCCGACGGAAGTGATTGGAAGGACTGCTTATCATGAGATGACACTCAAAGATAAGGAAGAGCTTGACAACAAGTCTAGCGGTTCCTACAAAGTCACAAGTGATGCTCCCGCAACTTCAATCGACAACCTTGTCACCAATGAAGAGATAAACCTGATGGTCCAGAAATTGAACAAGTTCTACAAGAATAGAGGCAAAGATCGAAGCTCCAACTCAAGATATGAAGAGAAGCATTCATCAAGTCGTGACCGAAATTGCTAAAATTGTGAGAAGCCAAATACTACTACAATCAGTGCATGTCTCCCTACAAAATAAAAGAAGAGTCACCTAGAAGACGAAGCTCAAGAGATGAGTCACCTCGAAGAGAGAGAAGGAGTAGAGATGATCGTTATGAACGAAGACCCTCAAGGAGAAGTAGGGACTTGGAGTAGAATGACAAGTACATGAAGAGAAACTCAAGAAGAAGACATCAAGCTCATGTTGGTGAATGGGTTTCCGGCTCCGAATCCGACAACCACTCCGAGAGAAGCTATCACTCCAACTCCGACTATAGTCAAGATGAAGGTGTTGCCAGACTTGCACTAGTGACTACCAACTCCTACGACATATTTGATTCACCAAATGAAGGGAGTGGAAGTTTCTTCATAGCTAAAGGCCCCAAGGTATCACACCCCGATTATCTTGATTTCAATAGTGACGAGGATGACTTGCTAGGAGATGATGACTTGCTATTTGACAAATCTAGTGATATTAGTCAAAGTGAACTTGATAGTAATCACTCTAGTCAATATAAGTCGTGTGATGATGATAAGTTGGAAATAGAGCGACTAACTCAAGCACTAAACACTCTTAAGTTAGACAACGAGTCTACTCTACAAGATCATAGAGAGTTTGAAAGGACACATGAGAAGCTCCACTTTGAGGAACTCAATTTGGAGCAAGAGCATGAATTCCTTAAAGATATCAATGATGATCTTCGAAAGAAGACTTCCTCTTATCTAGCCAAATGACTTCTCTTGTCCACATTCATTCCACAAGTTAAGGCTAAGCAAACCAGTAACAAAGGCAAGAAAGGTTCTTCAACTAGTAGCAATAAAAATGATAAATCCAATGATATTGCTTCTAGTAGTTATATTGATCCCACTAACACTTCTCTTAGCCATGTTATACTTGAGCAAGAAAATGAACTTTTGAAAGGGATTATATGGAAAGGTATCTACAAGAGTCTTGTCGGGTGTAAGCAATTTGAGGAAATTGTACGCAAGCACGGAGGATCCGGAAGAACCATGGCATTGGCTACTTCAACGCTAATGGAGTTGAATGGGAAGAAGGTCAATACCCCAAGCCCAAGTTTGTTCCTCGAAGGGATAAGTATGAACATACTCTTCCCAGGGGAACAAAAGTTCAAGATGTCACCAGAAGACCACAAGCTCAAGGGCAAGGACAAGCTTCAAGAGGACATTGACTCATATGAAGGTGAATCCCAAGCTTTGGTGAAGTGGGTTCCCAAGGCTACTTCAAGCTCAACTTCTACAAGTGCCACTTCAACACCAAGGATCCCCATAAACTTGATGTGGGTCCCCAAGAAGAAGAACTAGAGAAGTTCTTGAGGGGTGACTCCACCAATGAAATTCACTCGCATTCATTATTGGCAAGAACTAGTTGCAATCAACATCAAAACAATGCAATAGTTCAAGGAGTCACACATTCCCTCGAAGGTAAGCAAGGGACAAGGTAATCAACAAATCCATGGACATCATCATGTATGCCTTGCACTCCATGTCCATAGATATCCTTGTGTTTGTCTCTTGTGTGTTGGGACTAACCCATGTAGGTGAGAAGAGTAAGAAACAACAAGGATGCTCCCAACTCATGGTGATCTTCATCAACTTTGAGCATCCATCACTACTTCACCTACATGAAGTCTTCATCGACAAAACCCAAGGTCAGTTTATCCCTCTCAAGAGGGGGGTGTCACATAAAAGGGGAGCTTTACTATAAGACTTGAGTCAAAGCATCTCATAGCATGTGACAACATTAACAAACTTTTTGTAAAAGTGGTAAGCCCACTCATGCTTAAACTATGAGTATGACCTATGTTCACGTATTCTTACTTGGATCCTAAGTCAATATACTCATATATAGATGACTATGTCATCGCCAAAATGCTTTATAGATGCTAGTATGTATGTGTATGTTTGCCATAATTTCATTTGACATCTTATTGTGTGAGCATATTGGTCTGCATTTCTTTATCCATTCGAGGACATCCAATTGTTGCTATTTGGACTTTGATTTTATTTTTGCCAATTCGATGGACAAGAATGCCTAGGACCACTCTCTAGCTATCTATGCTTTCTCATCTCATATTCTATTCTTGTTGCATCACAAAATTTGAACAAGTACTTTTCGATCTCTTTGTGTGAGGATCACTCGGAGTTCCGTATCGACAAGGACTGACCATTAAAACCTCCCAAGTACATATCGATGGAACCAACACAAAAATCTCAGTCTCACCGATGCCTAGGGTTGATCTGGTTTTCAATCTCGGTAACATTGATTCCATCTTCTCGGCTTCACCGAGTTTCCCTGTCAGCTGACAGTTGAGGAACTCGGTGGCACCAATAATTTGAACCGGTGGCATCGACAACAATGGGTACTTATGAGGCGGACACGACTTTTGAAATTATTCCTTCAAACATCTATTCCTCCAAAACCCTAGCTGTCGTTCGTGGACCCCTGGTCATCGCCTTGGTCTTCCTGAGCGCCTCGTCCATTGGAAGTCACCGCCGTCACCGCCGTAGAGGAATCATCACCTAACTAGGGTACGATTTCGACCCCTCGTGCGTTCCTCCCTCCAACTCATGCGCATTAGGGTTTTTCCATCGATAATCCACTAGTTGAGATTGATCTATCCATGAAATTCTCCATTAAAATAGCGAATGATAAATGTTAGGGTTTTGCCATCCACAATATGAATCTCGGTGAAACCTAAGTGCAAGAATCGGCACCGTCGATTCTGATTTAGGTCAACTGAGAATATCCTCGGTGAAACCAAGTTTCCATTTTCGGTGTCACCGAAATGGGGTGCCAAGTTTCTCTGAAGCAGGCTGTGAGTCTCGATGGGTCCAATTTTTTTGCCTCGGTTATACTGCTATTCCTTTTGTAGAATGCAAATCTTGAGAATTCTGAGTACAAATTTTGAGAAAAAATCTGCATTTTGTGATGACTCAACCCATCTACTCCTCGATGCTCTGTTCACAGGGTCAGAGATGTCAGTTTTCAGGAGATAGCCAGAATGACCTCACAGAGGTCAGTGTGGACACAGATCCAGGCACTAGTCCTGATAGGAGCTCATCTTCCTATGATGATATTCGTAGCTCTCTATACTAGCCCAAGGCAGCAACCAGAGCCAGGAGGAAGCTCAACTCAGATGAAGAAGACTCTGATTTTGTTCCTGTGGAGATTCCTGCCAAGGTAAATAGGAAAAGGCTGAGAAGACTGCCAAGAAGCCTACCACTAAGGCTACCTCTTCTAGGAAGGTAGTCAGAAGGAGTATGCCAGCTAAGGGGTAGTGAAAGCACATGAGTGTTAGGGCTTCTATGCCCGTTGAGCTCCCAAAGAAGTCCATGCCCAAGAAGGGTGGAGAGAAGAAAAGAAGAAAGAGGATCATACATGTTGTGGGCAGACCTACCTCTATGTATGAGGACCCAGCAGAGGTTGCTGCTAAGGAGGAGGAAGAGCCAGCTCCCAAGGCTCCTCCTAAGAAGAAGAAGAAGCTTCTTTCTGATGCTATGCCAAGCCAAGCTCCTTCAAGAGCAAGCCAGCTGCACCCAAGAAACCTACTACTCCTAAACCCAAGAGGTTCTCCAGAGAGATTCCAACTGTTGAAAAGAACAAGGGTTCTACCTCCAGTGATGCTGAGGAGGATGCTATGTCAGTGTTGATGAAATTGAGGCCACACATTCCAGAGCCCAATTACCAGCCATCTGCTTGCTGAGGACATGAAGAATAGGAAGGACTCGGGATTGAGAGATTGGAGAGCCATTGATCCATATTCTCAGAGGAGGAAGACAGCTGTAGACTATAGGTTATACGCAAAGGACATCAAGACTTTTATGAAATAGTTATGCTGACGAGAGCCCTACAGTGAGTGACATGAGTATGTGGATTGGAAGTACATCAAGGAAAACCAAGAATACTTCCCAAGTGTGCAAGATAACTTCCACTGCATTGGTCTTGATGAGTTTGTTGGTAAGGAGTTCACTACTTGGAACGATGAGACGATCATGCAATTCTACCCCATTGCCCATTTCTATGGAGATGGTAGGATTGCACGGATCACAGAAGGCACCAGGTATGAATCCACAGTTGAGGAGTGGGCTACCATCTTAGGAGTCCCATAGGTGGAAGAAGGTGACCTTGATGTGTACTCCGAGCCCAAGGCAAGCCAAAATGCCATGAAGAACATGTACAAGGAGATCCCTGCTGCAAATCTGCAATCTCACAAGCTTGGATCCATTTACTTCCTCCAGGATGGACTATGCACCATCAACCACCATCTTTAGGCACACCTTGTTGCCTGAGTCTGGAGATGAGAAAATGGTTACATGCTGCTCCGTCTTGATCAACACACCAGATTCAAAGTGATGGATTTGATAGTTGAGACAGTGAAGAGGATTGTTGTAGATCAGAAGCGATCATGTGGTTATGCACCATATATCCAGATGCTTATCAACTCTTAGTTGGATAAGCACATTTTTGCACTTGATCGACCACATTTGCCACTGTTCCCAGAGCTAGAAGACAATCTTGTGGTGATGGACCCAGATCATCCGACATCAGCTGCAACACAGGCACAGGCAGAGGCCAGCCAGAGACACTAGTGCTTAGGCGCCAAGGACTCGGAGTGAGTAGATGGATCTTCTCTTTAGCTCTGGTGCTCATCATGTAGAAGGACATCAGGACCATTTTGAAGAATCAAGATATCTTTGCGAGGATTGTTAACAACAAGTTTCATATTCGCAACAACAAGGTGGATGGGCTCACACTGACAGTGAATGAGCTCAAGAAGGAAGTTGATGTCGTGCCCAGTCCCCACACTATAGATGATGATGATGATAGTGCCCCTCTAGGACATACGCTCAATTTAGGACTAAAGCCAGGACTCCTACAGTGACAACTCCAGAGTTGAGGCCTTCCTTATCAGGACCTGCTATAGCTCCTTCAGCTCCACCAACACCTCCAGTTGCTATTTCAACCCCGTCCATGATGTCTGCTGAAGTCCCAGAAGAGCGTTTAGTTTATACCTTTGAACTTTTTGGTAACTTGTTGTCAAAGGGGGAGAAGATGTATATATCATTAGGGCTTCAAGAGAGAGAGAGACAGAGCGTGTTGTTTTTTTACCGCTTTTTCAAAACTTTGATATCTTTTGGTTTGGTTGTGTTAAACTTTGTTGATGTTTGATCATACACTTAATGTGTGTTGCTAGTATTGCTATCCTTTGTGATGCTTATGAGATGATTATTCACTTTCTTGATTGTATTGAGCTATGATGTTCATTCATATTATTCTCGCACACCACCAAGTTGTATGTGACATGGAAGAGTGTCCCATGTACCTAATCGATTGTGCATTTGCATTCAAACACAAATTAAAAATAATGCACAAATTTAGGGGGAGCTCTTGCTTATCACATACTTCTCAAAGCGACGATTATATTCATTGATTATATCATATGTCAAAGTTTGACCTATATGTTGTCATCAATTACCAAACGAGGGGAGATGGAAACCACATTTGCTCCCTTTGTGGTTTTGGTAATTAATAACAACATATATCTCATTGAACTAATGTTTCTAGTAAGCATATTCGGGAAAAGTTCAATGATGGGTTGGCAAAAGGATTTTGGAGAGACCCCCCAAATGCAAGGAATAGGATTGGCAAAGCTTCAACCAAGAGGACTCTACATTTTACTTTGTGAGAATCACTTTGAGTCCATAGGAAAGCCAATACTATTAAAAGGGGTAAGGTACCATTGGTGAACAAAATGCTCCACGTGCACAAGTGATATTCGCCAAAAACACTCACAAACTCTTCCACAAAAGTCCGTCCAAACCTATCATGAGAACACGTGCAACCAATAATTCCTACTCACCGGTCACTGATTTCCAACTCAGATAGAACCCTGCCAAACCCTAGATCTTCGGTGCAATCGATTCTACTTTGGTGCCACCGAGTTCAGCTTGCCAACATTCTGTTACCTCGATTCTTCTTAAAATCCGAAATTCTGAGTTTTTGGATCGGCATCACCGAGTAGTGGAATCTAACCATTGGTCACCCTATCGGCACTGCCGAGATCTTTGTATCGGTGTCACTGACATTCAGAAGTTGCTACCTTTGGAGCAACTCGGTACCACCGAGTTTTATACTTCGGTGTCACCGAGTTGGTCACTTTAGGTGTAATGATTGGATTTTTGGAGATTACTATATATACCCCTCCACCACCACTCACTCGTAATTGAAGCACTCAGAACAGATCCCCACTTATGCCATCAGATTTTCTGAGAGAGAGCCACCTACTAATGTGTTCAGATCAAGCCATTCCATTTTCCATCCATATCTGTGAGAGGGTGATTGAGTGTTGAGGAGTCTATGATCTTGAAGCACAAGAGCAAGGAGTTCATCAACATTATCGAGATTATTACCTTTTGGAGGGTGGTGCCTCCTAGATTGGTTAGGTGTCGCTTGGGAGCCTCCTACATCATGTTATGGAGTGAACCAAGAAGTCTGTAAGGGCAAGGGGATCGTCTACTTCATGAAGATCTACCCGAGTTAGGCTAGTCCTCCGTGGAAATAGGCCATTATGGTATAGACAAGGTTCCTTCTTCGTGGAACCCTCCGTGGGTAGAGCCCTCCCTGGACTCTCGCGATCGTTACCCTCTGTGGGTTCAAGTCTCCATAAACGTGGGCGTACGATAGCACCACCTCTTAGAACCATGGGAAAATCTTCGTGTCTCCAAATTGCGTCTGATCTTCCTACCCATCCTCTATTACATATGATTGTCTTTACTTTTCGCTGCTATACTCTTAGACATGCATGTGTAGGGTGTGCTTGACTTGCTATCATTGCAAAAATCTTCCAACACTTAAAATTGGTAAAAGGTAGAATTTTTATTTGGTCAAGTAGTCTAATCACCCCCTCTAGACATACTTTCGATCCTACAGATACCTTGGGGCCTATAGCCATGAAGCAACTTCCACTCCATTAGCGTTGAAGTAGCCAACACCACGATTCTTCCTGTATCCTCCGTGCTTGCGTACAATTTCCTAAAATTGCTTATACCCAACAAGACTCTTGTAGATACCTTTCTCTATAATTCCGTTCAATAAAGCATTTTCTTGCTCAAGTGTAACTTGGCTAAGAGAATCATCATTAGTGGAATAAATAGAACTACTAGGAGCAACATCATTGGGTTTAGCATTTTTATTGTTGCTACTAGATGAAGAACCTTTCTTGCCTTTGTTACTAGTTTTCTTAGATTTAACTTGTGGCATAAATATTACCATAGTAGTCATTTCGCAAGATAAGATGAAGTCTTCTTTTGGAGATCATCACTGATAGCTTTAATAAATTCATGTTCTTCCTCCAAATTGAGCTTCTCGAAGCGTAGCTTCTCATGAGTTCTTACAAGCCCTCTATGATCTTCGAGAGTAGATTCATGGGCTAACTTAAGAGTGCTAAGTTCTTTAGTTAGTTCTTCTATTTTCATATTATCATCGTCAATTGACCTATCTTGACTAGCATGATAATTATCAAGTTCATTTTGATCAACATCACTAGTTTTGTCACATAGCAAGTCATCATCACAAAGTAAATCATCTTCATCACTATTGAAATCAAGATATTCGAGGTGTGATACATTGGGGCCTTTATCCATGAAGCAACTTCCACTCCCTTTGTTTGGTGAATCAAATAGATCAAAGGAGTTGGTAGTCACTAAAGCAATTCTGGCAACACCATCATCTATAGCCGGAGTCGGAGTTTTAGCTTCTCTCGGAGTTGTTGTCGCAGTCGGAGCCAGAAACCCATTCACCAACATGAGCTTGATGTTTTCTTCTTTTGTAGCTCTTGGTGTACTTGCCCTTCTTCTCCTAATCCCTACTCCTTTAGGGTCTTTATTCATAACGATCATCTCTACTCCTTATCTCTCTTTGAGGTGATTCATTCCTTGAGCTTCGTCTTCTAGGTCACTCTTCTCTTCGTTTGTAGGGAGCCGTGCACTCATTGGAGTAGTGTCCGGGCTTCCCACAATTGTAGAAATTGCGGTCACGACTTGATGAACGCTTCTCATCATATCTTGAGTCGTAGTTTCTTTATTTGCCTCTATTCTTGTAGAACTTGTTGAATTTCTTGACCATGAGGCTTATCTCTTCATTGGTGACAAGGTTGTCGCTTGAAGTTGTGGGAGCATCACTTGTGCCCTTGTAAGCACCACTAGACTTGTTGCGGAGCTCTTCTTTGTCTTTGAGTGTCATCTCATGAGCAACAATCCTTCCAATGACTTTCGTAGGCTTGAGATCTTTGTAGTTGGGCATCATTTGGATTAATGTGCGCACGGTGTCATATGTCTCATCCAAAGCTCTAAGTATCGTCTTGATGATGAATTTTTGGTCATTTCATCACTTCCTAAGCAGGCAATCTCATTGGTGATGAGAGATAACCTAGAGTACATCTCTGTGACTCCTTCACCTGTTGGGGAACGTCGCATGGGAAACAAAAAATTTCCTACGCACACGCAAACCTATCCATGGTCATGAGCATCTACGAGAGGGAGAGTGGATCTACATACCCTTGTAGATCGCTAAGCGGGAAGCGTTAAGAAACGCGGTTGGTGTAGTCGAACATCTTCGCGATCCAAATCGCTGAGCGTCCCGCGATCTCATCACAATCCGTCCCGCGATCCAATCACGATCCGTCCCGTGAACTCATCACGATCCGTCCCGCGATCTCATCACAATCCGTCTCACGATCTTGATCACGATCTGTCCCGCGAACTCATCACGATCTGTCCCGCGATCTCATCACAATCTGTCTCACGATCTTGATCACGATCTGTCCTGCGAACTCATCACGATCCGTTCCGCGATCTCATCACGACCCGTCTCGTGATCTCGATCACGGTCCTTCCGATCTAGCGCCTAACGGACGGCACCTCCGCGTTCAGCACACGTGCAGCTTGATGACGATCTCCACCGTCTTGATCCAGCAAGAGGAGGTGGAGAGGAGAGAGAGTTCACCGGCAGCGTGACGGCGCTCCGGTGATGGTGGTGGAGCAATTCCGGCAGGGCTTCGCCTAAGCGCTGCAGAAAACCGATCTAGAGGAGAAACTATGCACCGGTGGAACGGGTAGCACGTGGCCGGAAATTCTGTCCAAAAACCACCCAATCCACTAGTATATATAGGAGGAGAGGAGAGGAGAGGCATCCAAGGCCTTTGGGTCGGCCGAAATAGGAGGTGGGAGCAATCCTACTTCACCTCCAATCCTAGTTGGAGTAGGATTGCCTCCTATTGGCTGATTTTCCACTTTTTGCTTTAGGACTTTCTCTCCTGCGCCATGGGACTTGTGGCTGTTTTCCCAGCCCACTAAGGGCTGGTTATTATTCTCTCACAGCCCATGGACCTATTGGGGTCGAAATACCCCTCCCGGAGGTCCCCCGGTACACTACCAGCACTCCCGGTACACTACCGATACTCCCGGTACACTACCGATGAGCCCGAAACTTTTCCGGAAACCAAACTGGGACTTCCTATATATGAATCTTTACCTCCGGACCATTACGGAGCTCCTCGTGACGTCCGGGATCTCATCCGGGTCTCCGAACAACCTTCGGTCA